>OX327012.1:41096584-42346584 GCA_946800695.1 Geum urbanum
GATTATATATGTGTCCTACATGTTACATGTGTGTTATATGTTGGAGTTATCTTTGGTAACTTGTAGGTACATGTGATCTTGGTGTTATAATTTTGTGGAAGACTGCTGAGGCAATTTGTTGAGGGTGTTAGAGTTTATTTTTGATGTTTGTTGAGTCTTTTCAGAGTCTTAGTTTAGTATATTGCTCGGGGACTAGAAATGTCTAAGTGAGGTATTTTGAAAGTCACATATTTATGCATCTATTCAGTGTTTAATTCATTCCTTATATTTAGTTAATTGTTATATAATTGAATAATTTAATTATATTTATTATTTTATAGATTTTGTGGAGGAAAAAGAAAAAAGAAACAAATGAAGGATTCCTAGCATAATATGAAATTAAGGAGTTTTGTACAAATAAAGGAGTCTATATAAACATATTTTAGGGTTTTTGGAATGTTTAACCAACAATCTAAGAGAGAAAACTCAAGTAGAAGAAAGAGCAGCCGCGGAAGAGTCAGAGACCAGATTTCGATCCATGGAACCCCGAGCTTCGATCCATCGAAGTTGGATGAACAACTTCTGTTCTTCATCCATTATTGATATTTAAACTCTATGATTTGTCTTGATTATTTTATTATGACTTTTAGTAGCTAAACATCTTGTTAAGGGGCTACTTGAATCTCCGTGTTTGAGCTCAAAATATCTCTTGACGAGATATCCTTTCGTAAACCATCTCTTTTATTGGCTTCGGATAGTTTGACCGCAGTTGTCGATTTATCTTGTATGTGCTTTGTGTGCTGGCGTGTCACCGTCTCTCAATGGAATATGGAATGTAAAGTTGCCTGACTTTTTGATAAGTGATTAAGACAAGGAGAGCACCAACCTTGCCTAAATGGGTCCTTCTCACCTAGTAACCTAGGACTTGGGGGTTTTGTGTCTCTAGCAGAGCCCTAGAAATCGATACCTCACACTACCCTTTACGAGTGCAAAGCAAATCAACTTATTTGACGATGTGTTGAGAACACTGTTTCCTTGGATATCCAAACTCTCACTCGATATGTGACAAGCCCTTCAACCTTTCAGTCGCGTTACTTCCTTTGATCGTGATACTCTCACTCGATTGGTGACAAGCACTTTAATCGTCTAATTACAAAGATAGAATCTCCTAACGAGATGTGTAGGTGTACTTGCGTATAGCAAATGTTTTGTATTTGATCGGGGACCCTTTCTCAAATACTCTTACTCTCCTTATATAATGCCCAACAGTCGTCTTTGAATTCTCTTGAACCTCTTTTGCTCTTTGAACCTCAATATAACTCTAACACCTTCCAGCACACGGGTCTTTTCTTTATATAGTTCTAATGTTATCACAACTTCTTTACGAAGGAATCCTAACTGAAATAGAAAAGGTATGAAAGACATTAAGCCGCATGAATCAGTTATCCTAAATCCACAATCCTAAGTTGATCTGGAAACGGACTCTATTATTCCACTTGACCACTTGTCAAGCTTTATTTCTAATCGGGCCCCTCGCCAAGACATCGGCTCACTCTGGGCCGCTCGCCAAGACTTCAGCCTTTTAAGCCCAATATGAAATATTTATTCCAGACCCAAACATTGCCCCTCAAGCCTTGAGCTTAAATTACCTATGTAAGAGAAAAGACTTGAATATTACTCGAATGACGCACTGCTAATCCAAACGGTAACATCACATGCAAGTGCCATGTTACACAACCCCTCTAAAAAGTTGTGTCACTCGAACGATGTAATATAAAAGCACGAGTCCACATCAACAAAATCTTACTTCCCAACGAGACTCTTTCACTTGCCTTGATTTTAATCTTTCAACCTTCTCAGCCAAAAGCCAAACCTTTCATTCTCGCCACCGTCTATCTATTCCGATCAGAAAACATGCCTCCACGTAAAGACATCTCCATCCTATACTCAGACCGAAACGTCGAGAAATTCTCCAGACAGCTCAAAACCGTCGCCAGTCGACAAAACCCAGAGGCCATCATCTCTTTAAATGTCGACCCAAGTAAAGGCACAGGCCTACTTCTCCCCTTTCTGTAAACTCCAATCAATCCAGAACTTTTTCCTCTTCTCCGTCATCCCCTCTGCAACTCAGCTGTGATATTCCAAGAACATCCAAAGGCATAACCAAAAGAATGGACAAACAAAGATACTCTTTGTTTAATTGGAAAGTGGCCGCACCCAAACGCAAAAGACCTCGTGTGACGACCCGAATCAGAATCAGTATTGTAATCGGCTTAATCCGCGAGTTAGCAAGTAATTACAGTTTTCCGTAAATGAATTGAATTGGCGGTTTTGATCACGACTTAATTATCAGGTGAGAATTTGAGTTGAGTCTCTTCACGAGAATTGTAGTACGCGTGATTTCAAGTTTGTAGGCGGTTCCGGATAATTATTTCGACGACCGAGGAATATGTTATGAATATTTCAAATCGTGGAATTTCATCGTGTTTATCCGTTTGGATTTGTGTTATCCGAAACGTGATTGTGATTCATTTTGGACCTTCGATCATATCGAGCCACGAGTATAAATATTGGAAATAGTCGAAAAATTGTCAAAAACACTGTTTCGGGAAGGTTGACCGTCGTTTGACCAAAAATTGACCATTGACTTTCGTTGACCGGAGCTCCACCGCGTGTGCGAACTGTCGCCATCAGACTTCACGATTCCGGCCACCTCCGGCCTTCAAATTGGTATAGTTAGAATCATCTCTTGATTTCCTATGGTTTGGAACTTGGATTTGTGTGATTTGATGAGGTTATGAGGGATAACGAACTCGGTGAAATTCATGGTTTTTGTCGGATTCGGGTGGCCGGCTCTGGCCACTTTTTGGGTCGGGTGTTTGGGGGGAAAGGTTCCCTTAATCCTTGTGAAGCTTTTGGGTGAAACAATTTTGAGTTTGGTTGAGATTTGAGGGTCGCCGGAAACTCGCCAGAATCAATGGATTTCGTGAGTTTCGGGCTCAATTCCGGCTGGTGAGCTTGGAATTGGGTCTCAGTGTAGAAGAGAAATGTGTTGGGCTTGAGGAGGACTTGTGATCTGGAAATTTTGGCCGGGATTCGTCACCGTTGATGCCGCGCCGGCAGCGGCGGCGGAGGTTTACGGCGGCGCTCCGGCGAGGGAGTTGACTTTTTGGAATTTGTTAAATTTTATGTCGTTTTGCTCGTAATCGTGCCCCGATCAGCGCCTTGAGGTTTTTGAGTTGATTTGGATGCCGGATTTTTAGTCGAGGGTTTATGTGGAGAGTTTGGGAATTTCAACGATTATTTTGTATCGAGTTATATGTTTCCGGAAATGGTTGGTTTCTGAGGTGTGGTACAGAGTAGTGAACCGTGATTTTGATCAGTTAATATTTGTGATTATTCAGGGGATCGAGATCGTACGTTGGGTGAGGGATCTTCTGTCGGATCTCGTGATTAGTGCGTGTGCGCGCTGTGCTATCTGTGAGTTGACCTTTTTATTTACACTGCTGTAGCGAGTTCTTGATTTTCGTATTTATTTACAGTACGATGATGACATTTATTTAGCATCGATGCATTGGCTACTCGGCTGATCACTAGTATTCAAGATCCAGGGTTGAGAGATTCCCCTGATGTGCCCACTAGTCTTGAGAGATTCACTTAGTCTATCACCGTCGGGCTTGAGAGATTCACCTGATCGTCGGGATTGAGAGATTCGCCTGACCGTCGGGCTTGAGAGATTCGCCTGACTGTCGGGCTAGAGGTCGCTCTGATTACACTACTGTTATGTTTTCATATGATTTCCCCCGGATTTCTATAAAGTACAGTTTTGATTACTACTTTACATTATTGTTATGATATTGAGAAATTCGGATGGGATTGGTGCCCACGGTTTGGCTTTTGTAGCATAAGATGAAGTGTGTTTTCGGGTGCAGGTTAATAGCAATTCCGCGTTATAGTGAAACTCTGTCGAAAATTTTGTAGTTTTTGCAAGTTCGTGTTTTCAGAAGGGGTTTGATTCCGGTTTAGGAAACTAAATCGGGGTTGGGTCCTTTCAGCTTGGTATCAGAATATTAGGTTTCAGATTCTGTAGACTCTTGTAGTTGTGACGCGAAGGGTATTTGAGTATGTATAGCATGTCTGGAGCGATGACCCGACTGGCCAGCGGTTACTCATCAATGCTTCGGGTGTTGTGTGTTCTCCAATGTCTGAAGTCTCATGATTACGTTCCTTGTGCTTGTGACTAATGCTTTACTTGTATCATTAGGATGCCTCCTAGATGTGGTCCCTATGTTAATCGGGATGTGGATCCCAATGATGATCGCCAGACGCATGACTTGCTAATGCGAGTCACTACAAGAAAACATCACTTAGACCACGGAAACGTAATTTTTTCGTGGTCCAAGTGACACTTGGACGACGGAAAAGGCTCCGTGGTCCAAGTACCACCTGGACGACGGAGAATACCTTATCCGTCGTCCAGGTGAATACCTGGACCTCGGAGCCTTTTCCGTCCTCCAGGTTATCACCTGGACGACGGAGAATACCTTCTCCGTCGTCCAGGTGAATACCTGGACCTCGGAGCCTTTTCCGTTGTCCAGGTTATCACCTGGACGACGGAGAATACCTTCTCCGTCGTCCAGGTGACCACCTGGACCTCGGATAATACTCCGTTGTCCAGGTTATCACCTGGACGACGGAGAAGGTATTCTCCGTCGTCCAGGTGATAACCTGGACAACGGACCGACACACCGTCGTCCGAGTACGTAACGTACTTCCACTTAGACGACGTACCGACACCTTCGTCGTCTAAGTGAAGCATTATATATAAGCCCGATCGATGCCAAATTCAAACTGAATTCATTCGATCCATTAATTTGAAGGAGAGATAGAAGCTAGGGATCGGAGAAGGAGAAGGGAGCTAGCTAGCTAGAAATTAATTAAAGCCGAGAAGAATCAGGATGGACGGATAATTAAGGCTAGGGCCGGGATCTCCGCTGACTAGCTAGCTAGCTTAATTAACGTACAGATATCGAGAAGGCCAACAAGTACGTACGCAGTTAAAATTTGCTTAATTAATATATATTTAATTAGTGAAAACGTACGTACATACATGCAAGGATGTTAGCGCTATATATATATATGTACAGATCGATTAAATTACGTACGTACGTAATTGATTGATCGATGTAGATCGAGTACGTATAATTAAGAGTAAATTAATGGACTAATATATATATATGTAATAATTAATTAATTATAATATTTTGTAGCAGTATGGACAAGAGTTGGATGAAGTTGAAGAATAGATGTGATGTCCGGTATATGGATGGAATTAGCGAATTTGTGAATTTTGCGATAGAACATGGTCAGGGAAAGAAACGTTTTAGGTGTCCGTGTCAGAAATGTCTTAATTGTCAGTATGCGGAGGTTAATGTTATGGTGCAACACCTATACGAAAATGGTATGATGTGGAGTTACACTACATGGAGCGAGCATGGTGAAGCAGTAGAGTTAAGCGCAGCAGACTTCAGCTCAGGGTACAGTTACCATGGTGCCTCATCCAGCGGCAGTGGTGCCGGACCCCCAGCTTGCAACCCAACTGCAGATTTGGTCCATGATGCGTTTCCGGGATGTAGTCATGGTGGACACCAACACCAAGACGGAGTTTACAGTACCACCAATGAGCATGATGACACATTCCCCGCAGCTAGCTTGGCCACTGACACCAGTGAGATGGAAAAGTACAACCGGATGCTACTTGAAGCGCAGACCCCGGTGTTCCCTGGATGTCGAGAGAATGTGTTGCAATATGTGATGGAGCAAATGAAGATAAAAGTGAAGCACAAAATGTCAGTGAGTGCTTTTGACGAAATTCAGGAGCAAATATGTAAGTTGCTTCCTGATGATCACAATCTTCCTAAATCTCATTATAAGGTTAGAAATATCCTGAGCAGCCTCGGCCTAAAGTACAGGATAATTGACGCATGTCCGAATGATTGTGTGCTATTTTACAAAGAGTATAAAGAGTTGGACTATTGTCCCGTATGTGGCCAGTGCAGATTCCAGTTGAATAGGAAGAGTTCGAAAAAGAGAATTCCTGTGAAAGTTGTTCGATATTTTCCCTTGATTCCCAGATTGCAGCGCCTGTACATGTCTCTACACACAGCAGAGGCGATGCGATGGTACGCAGAAAAGCGAATAGATGACGATGTCCTGCGACACGCCGCGGATGGGGAGGGTTTCAAACATTTCGACAGAGAATTTGGAGACTTTGCTTCAGAGGTTAGAAATGTTAGACTCGGCCTATCTACAGACGGATTCAATCCTTGGGGAAGTAATAGCTCCGCCGTCAGCACTTGGCCAGTTATTCTGATGCCGTACAACTTGCCTCCGTGGATGTGCATGAACAAGGAATTTAATTTCCTTACCGTACTAATTCCAGGTCCTAAATCTCCATCGAAGTGCTTAGATGTCTACCTCAGACCTTTGATCGACGAGCTGAAACTGTTGTGGGAAAATGGAGTCCCAACTTATGACAAATTCACTGACACGATGTTCACGATGAGGGCTGCCGTAATGTGGACGATCAGCGATTTTCTAGTTTATGGGATGTTGGCAGCCTGCAGGACAAAAGGATATAACGGATGTCCTATATGTTTGGACGACGTGAACTCTAGTTGGCACGCGGGGAAGGTGTGTTACTTGGGTCACCGTAGATGGCTTCCTCACGACCACCCGTGGCGACAGGATGAAGCTCATTTCGACGGTACGGTAGAGAACAATCCTAAACCCCGTAGTTGGTCAGGGGAAGAGATTTTAGAGAGGTTGAGCTATTTCGACTTTGGTGTGTTGAGCAATGACGCGGATGTAAAGAAATGCAATCCAATTCCTCCACATGATCTGAGCTATTGGGATCACAAGAGTATATTCTTTGAACTCCCTTACTGGTCGAAGTTGAAGCTGAGGAACAACTTGGACGCGATGCACATAGAAAAGAATGTGTGCAACAGCGTGGTGGGAACAATTCTCGGTATTAAGTTCAAGACTAAAGATACTCCCAAAGCGCGCAAAGATTTGGAATCAATGAATCTACGTCGTCCCTTGTGGTTGAGGAGGGATAGGAAATGTGTGTACAACAAGATGCCAGATGCACCTTACACAGTGAAGCCGACGCTTAGACGTTCTGTATTTCACTGGTTTAAGGGCGTTCGTTATCCGGCTACGTATGCAGCTACTATAACTGGAGCAGTGGACGAGGTGCAACACAAGTTTGTTGGTCTAAAGACACATGACTATCACGTTATGCTGCAACGTCTTATTCCAGTGGTAATTCGACCATACTTGCCTCGGGACGTCGTAGAACCAATAGTGGCATTGTGCAGGTGGTGGCAGAGGTTATGCGCCAGAGAATTAAAGAAGTCAGATGTGGTGGAATTGCAACAACAAATTGTGCACATCATTTGCAAACTAGAGAGGATTTTCCCCCCTGCTTTCTTTGACATCATGATTCACCTAATGATCCACCTGCCCGAGCAGGTGCTGATTTCTGGTCCGGTCCAGTACACTTGGATGTATCCTCAAGAAAGGTACGTACAACTAATTAATTAATTTGTTCCACTGGAGATTATATATATACTAGCCAGCTAGCTATATGTACTTATGTAATGTGTACGTTTGATTTTGTAGACAGCTTGGACAGTATAAGTCATTCGTCAAAAACAGGTCGGCCCCGGATGGCTCCATAGCAGAGACATACCTAATGCATGAGTGTGTTACTTACTGCAACAGGTACCTCAAAGATCCACCCCCTCCCACTGCCTCCGATCGCAGTGCCCGCATCAATCTTTCTGTCGTCACCAATGTCGTCCGACCGTTTAGAGGAGTATTAAAGGAATCGTTAACACGGGAAGAACTTATTGAGGCACATTGGGTAGTGTTGCGAGACTGTGACGAAGTTGAGCCGTACATGTTGTCATACAGGGAGAGGCTTCTGGCGTTAAATCAAAACAAGAGTTCGGCGTGGATTGAGAAAATGGTTAAGAAGAAGTTTCCTGATTATTTCTTCCAATGAGTACGTACGTACGACTCGGTATTAATTATTTAAATACATATTGCTCATGTTTGTAGAAAGTAAACCATTATATTAATTTGGCCTTTTTCGCAGATGATTGATCTGCAAAAATCTGATAACCACGGAGGGTGGTGATCATGGCCAAAGCACTTGCTAGCAGGGAAGCCGGTTAAACACTATATTTATCCCGGATGTTTTGTGAACGGTGTAAAGTTCCATTCATTGGCCCGAGACGAAGGAAGAAGAACACAAAACAGTGGGGTAGCGGTTGGGAAAGACAATGATCTATATTACGGGGCTATTGTATACGTGGTTCAGCTATGTTACGGGAATGATGTCAACGTTTTCCTATTCAAGTGCAGATGGTTCAAACGTACAAAGGAAGACCTGGGACTATTATCAGTCGATACAAACTCGCACTGGTATGAGGATGAGCCTTTCGCTCTCGCCACCTTAGTTCGGCAGGTGTTCTATCTCGACGATCCGAAAGCCGGTGAAGGGTGGAAAATAGTGAACCATATCTCTCACCGAGGAATATGGAATACAGAGACAATTGAAGGGACACCGGCGACGACTGAAGATGCTGCTGAACCAGATTCTGGTGATATTCCTGCCTATCAAGAGCCTAATATTTCTATGGTCCGCTCCGATATAATGGATCTGGTTCAAGATGGTGAACGGTTACCCATGCCTGATGGTTGTACAGATCTAACTGAAGATGAGATTATCGATGAGGTAGATGAAGAAGACGAGCAGGAAGAGGACGCGGACGAGGACTCAGGTTATTCGTCGGACGATGTTGAGTACGATGACGAGGATGAGCCGTCGACTAACGGGGATGAGGACGATGATGATTATGACGAAGAGTACGGTCATACGACGAGGGAGATTAATTGGTAATTAATTACTGTAATTATTGTAATATATATATGATCGATGCCGGTTTACGGTAAGAAATTAATCTGAATTATATATCCTGGCCAACGGAGAAATTAATAAATATTGGTGCCAAATCTCAATCTCATATAATACGTACCCTAGCTAAATCCTTGACCCTAAATCTAGCTAGCAGTTCGATCGGATCGATCGATAAATTTTTTAATTATATTTTTGAATTAGAATATAATTAAACGGACACGTACGTACACAAATGACCGGGGACGACCTAAACCGTAATCCCTAAGGCCCTAACCCCTGAAATCGGGGTCTATACACCTGGACGACGGAGAATGGTCATTATCCGTCGTCCAGGGTACACACTAGGACGACGGAGAATGGTCATTCTCCGTCGTCCAAGTTCACAAACCCTAAACCCTAAACAGTAAGGCCCTAACCCCTGAATTCAGGGTCTATGCACCTGGACGACGGAGAACACTCATATCCGTCGTCCGGGTTCTCACCTGGACGACGGAGAACGCTCATTTCCGTCGTCCAGGTGAAGATATCAAAATTTTTTCTAAGACAACGACCCTCTAGACCTTCTTCCAATGCATTTTCTTTTCCTCAAGACTTTAGAGTAAACAATTCTTGGTGTGTGAGCTTCGACGGTTCGAAAATCGGAGTTGCGAAATGCCTTGTATCCACGTTTCCGGTTTGTGAAATTATCGGTTTTGCGGTTGACTGTGCCGATCAAACCCTTCCCGAACTTATTATTTTATGGTCCTTTGAAGACAATTATATATTATGTTACGACGAACATATCCAACGGTTGTTTTGTCCAAATTCAATTTCGTTAATACTCTGCTGCAAATGAGCGTCTACTCATGAACACTGAAGTCGTAAAGATTAGTCGATACTTAACATGTTTCAATACGTAAAATTAATCGGCGGTTCAAATTTGACTGTTCATATATACGATGCGTTCATCGATATTGTACGACTATTTCACTCGAATGACAGATCGCTAAATTCATAGCGAATTATTTTTTAAATTTTTTTTTACGTAATATGAACCTGGACGACGGAGATGGTCATTTTCCGTCGTCCAGGTGTTCACCTGAACGACGGAGAATGACCATCTCCGTCGTCCAGGTTCAAAAATCATGGCGGTTCAAATTTTTTTTGTTTAATTTTTTCATGTAATTTTCACTTGGACGACGGAAACTTACCATCTCCGTCGTCCAAGTCCAAAATTATGGCGGTTCAATTTACCGCTTCCGTTTTTGGGACCGCTTGAATTTTCACTTAGACGACGGAGAATTCATTCTCCGTCGTCTAAGTCCAATTCCATGGCGGTTCAAAACGTCCCGCCGATTAATTACGCGCCGCTTGAAAATTTTTAAACCGCCACCTAGACGACGGAAAACACTGTTTCCGTCGTCCAGGTGCACTTAGACGACGGAGAATAGTGCTCCGTCGTCTAAGTGAAACTCTATAAATAGAGTACGGCTCATCTTCTTTTCCTCATCCCTTACAATTCTCTCCATCTCTCCTCTCCTCTCTCTCTCAATCTCATTCCGGCGATATTCTCCTCCGGCGACGACGCTCCGATGATACAACTCCGGCGTGGTTCGATTCCTCCTCTCCGACGACACAACTCCGGCGAAATTCCCAAAACTCCGATTCGGTAAATTTCTATTTTTCCCTTATTTAAATAATTTTCATTTTATTAATTAATTAAATTCTAAATATAATAAATTAGTAGAAATTAATTTTGTAATTAATTTTAAATATTTAATAAATGATTAATTGTTGTTATTTATTAATTAAATCATAATTATTGTTATTGTTTCCTAATTAAATGAATAATTGTAAATTTGTTGTTATTAAATAAATAAATAAATAATTATTGTTATTAATTAATTAAATAAATAATTATTGTTATTAATTAATTAAATGGTTAATTATTGCATGCTAAATGGAAAATAAATTATTGCATGTAATTACGTGTATTTTTTAGTAAATTAATTAGTAGTACGTGTTCGATTTAAATTTAGTACATAGGCTTGGTGTAATTAAGTCGCACTCTTTGGAATAGATGGCGCCTCTTTTCCTTGCTTATCTCCTTAACCCCTCGTGATGTGTGGATTTCATCACCGCACACCATAACCTAAGTGAAGTTATGGACACGAGGTTGAGGGCGGAGTTTGCAAAGGACTTGAGGGAGTGTAAATTTTCGAAAAATTGGCCGAATGTCGGACATGGTGTCTAGAAACGGGTTATGACTGGTGACAGGATTTGGACTAAGAAAGACTTTTGTCGAAATTAGTCCTGCCTCTCGCGTTATCTCTATCCCTAACTGGCCATGTTTTTCGATTTAACCAAGGCTGATTAATTGAAAATTTACACTTTATCGCGCGGGTCGCACGTCCATTGAACGACCGAAAATGCCAAGCTAGTGTACTCTATTTAAATCTTAAACGTACTTAATTAATTAGCGTAAATTTTTAAGTTGTAATTATTATGGTAAGTAGGTATTTTAACCCCGTACTCTTAGGTTTAAATGGCTCCGCCAAAGACGACATCCGGCAAGAAGAAAGCCCAACAAGAGGCAGAAGATGCCATGCTCCGCCGCTTGGCGGACCAAGTCGGTTGGGAATTACCACCGGAGGGCAACGACGCTCTCAATCCGGACGGATCATCTGATCCGTCCGTAGCGCCCTCTGGGGAAATTCCCGCTCCCCCATTCATCTCGAGCGGTGATGACGTCGACCCCTTCCAATCTCCGACGCCCGGTACCCATTCAACGGGAAGTACTCAGGCGTCCTCGACCGCCGAATCAATCATGTACAGCGCCCGCCGTAGGCAAAGGAGGGCCCCCACTGACCCGGAACCGAAAAGGACTCGGGGTCTCGTTAAAGGGGGAAAAGCGGAGCGTATTTGCAAGGCGACCGGTAAAAAGATCGACTTGCCGTACGACGAATTCACCGGTGGCCCTCCCACAGCTCAGCTAGCAAGTCTCTCGGCGCATGGGATAGGGTCAATCATCCGTAACCGGGTTCGTATCACTGCCCCTACTTGGAAGGAGGCGCCGGATCATGAGAAGGCGAAAGTCTTCAAAGATCTTTCGGTACGTAATACGTTCAATTTAGTTATTATATAATATTGTTAATCTCGGCCTAAAATTTCATAATATATACGATTATAATTTTCTATTTATTTTTCATAGGAACAATTTGACGTGGATCCGACACCGGCTATGTTGAGGCATATCAATCAAACCGCCAACTCCATCTACAAAGATTGGAAGTACAGGCTCCATAAGTACTTCAAAGATGTCGGTCCCGTGCCTCCCCCGGTAGAGCTGCAAGGGGAGAGAGAAGATGAGTGGGAGTGGTTGTGTAACCACTTTGCCGATGAACAATTTAAGGTATTAATTTAATTTTTTTATTTCAATTAAGATAATTGAATTATTTAAATTGTAGTTATTCATTTTTTAATGATTTAATTATATTGTGTAACAGAAATTCTCCGGTGTCAACAAAGCCAACCGGGGGAAGAAGGAGAAACACCATACTACCGGCGCCAAGCAGTTCATTCAAATTGCCAAGGAGCACAAGGATAAGGGTTCCAAACACCCTTTTATTGATGCAAGCGTAAGCGCGTACGTGACGCCAGGGCTCGATAATGAAGCGAGTCAATACGGGGTAAGTGATATATATATATATATGTGCTTTTAATTATAGTAATTATTATTTAAATATGATTTCATTATAATAAATTAATTATAATTTTGTAGGCAAGGGCGATAGAGCGTGCGCATGAAGAGTTGGCCAACACTCAGCTTGCGTTCCCAGATGTGCCGCCGGAAGACCTGCCTCCTCTATCCTTAGAGAGCCAAATTGTAATCGCGGATGAGGTCTACGGTCGTAGAGCTGGCAAGGAGGTTAGGCACTTTGGGCCTAGGGTGGTACGAGATTTGTCGACGACCTCCGGCTCATCATCTACGGGAGGTTCGAGGCAGCGGAGAATGAGTCAGGCTGCGGCCGTCGAAGCAGCCATTCAAGAGGCTCGACTGGCACGAGAGGAGAATGAGTCAATGCGGCAAAGACTTGACCAACAACAAGCACAAATAGCCCAACTCATCGCCCTCATGGAACAAAATCGAGAAGTATGTCAACCTCCTCCGAACCCACACCCCGACGACAACGACCCGGCTGGAGGCGGATGACTCGGCCCCGCATCTGCTCCTCCAGTGTATTAGCTAGCACGTAGTATATTATCTCGTTTCTTTCCGCATTCCGAACAATATTTTAATTTTTAATATATGGGTTTTTTCGTATGTACAAATTAATTTACTTTGATTATTTAATAATTAAGTTATTAATTATAATATTCAAAATTTAGTTTATTTATTTAATTTTAGCATTTTTCATTATTTAAATTAAAATAATAATAAATTAAATTAATAATTTTTAATTTCAATTTATTTTTTTTAAAAAATTAAATATTCACTTGGACGACGGAGATTATGTTCTCCGTCGTCCAGGTGCAAAACCCTAAACCCTAAACCCTAAATCCCTAATCCCTAAACCCTGTCGTTCTCCGTGGCCCAGGTTTTCACCTGGACGACGGAAAATTAGTGTTTCCGTCGTCCAGGTGAACACCTGGGCCACGGAGAAACGAGCAATGTCCGTGGCCCATGTGTTCACCTGGACGACGGAGATTAAGTGTTTCCGTCGTCCAGGTGCATACATGGGCCACGGATAATGTCCGTGGTCCAAGTTCACTTGGACGACGGATCACTAATACTCCGTCGTCCAGGTGCTTGGACGACAGCACTTGGAGCACGGACCTTGGACGACGGAGTTTCCGTCGTCCAAGTACTTAGACGACGGAAAACTGCACCTAGACGACGGAAATGGTCCGTGGTCTAGGTGTAATTTTCTTGTAGTGAGTGTTGCGTTTGGAGAAGCGTTTTGACCCTGTGGTCAAAGCTCGTACTGCTGGAGCGACTGTCTTTTCGGGTTCAGCTGATCCAGAGATTTGTGAGGCATGGTTGGTTCATGTTGAACGCGTTTGTGAGCGTCTGCGTTTCACACCTGAGCAGATGACAGTGGCAGCAGTTGGTTTACTTGAGTCGAATGCATACTTCTGGTGGGTTAGCACCGATAGAGTTCCGGTTGATACTCCGTGGACTTTGTTTCGAGATTTGTTTATGCAGAGATACTTTAACCAGGCTACGCAGCAGCGGAAGTATGAGGAATTCACTAATTTGAGACAAGGCAGTATGTCTGTGCTTGAGTACCGGAACAGATTTACCCATTTATCTTGGTTTGCTCGTGACATGGTGGCTACAGAGGAAGCCAAGTGCCGAAGATTTGAGCTGGGCTTGAACCTGAACATCAAGGGGACACTGACTACGATGCCTCGGAATAACTTTGATGAGTTTGTGAGTGCAGCACTTCGAGGCGAGGATATCGAGAAGGAAAGGTAGATGAGATTCCAGTCTCGACAGTTTGAGGAGGGTGGATCGAGTCAGGGACCTTCCAAGAGGTTGAGTTCTGACACTTCCGGATCTGCATCATCATCTGGCAGTGGACCATATAGACCACCAGGTAGTTCAGCTAGACAGAGGTAGAGATGGAGGAGGGACTGACCTCAGAGGCCACAGTCTAGTGGGGGTTCTAGCGGTTCCAGTTATCCTCGGCGTACCGGTGGCACTTTTGCCGTACCGAGGGAGTACCCATTGTGTAGTATTTGCAGCAGGCATCATGTTGGTCTATGTCAGCGAGGTCCTGTCGTTTGTTATCGTTGTGGCCAGGAGGGTCACTATGCGAGAGAATGTTTCCAGCTTGCTGGTGCCGGTGGAGAGGCAGCCCTGAGTTCCGGATGAGAGCGAGGTACCATTTCTGGGGCTCGACCAGTACAGTCTTCTGGTCAGGGAGGACAGTAGTGTCACCCTCAGCGTGGACGACCAGCCGGGCAGGCCAGGGTTCATGCCATGTCTTTGCGTGAGGGCAGAGCTTCACCGGAGGTTGTTATTGGTACGTTGCATGTTTTTGGCTATCCAGTACTTACTTTGCTAGATCCATGTGCTACACATTCATTCATGTCATATAGATTATCATCTTTAGCTACTATGCCTGCATCTCCACTTTCGAGGTTGTGGACAGTGTTGTATCCGTCCGGTGAGGTGGTGAGTATTGGTTGGGTGTATAGGGATTGTGAGATTTTTGTTGGAGGTCATGGTTTAGCCGCGGATTTGTTATTGCTGGATATCGTCGACTTTGATGTGATTTTGGGTATGGACTTCTTGGAGACACATTAGACTATGTTCGATTGTCACAAGAAGGAGGTTGTGTTTCGACAACCAGGGTTACCCGAGATACTGTTTCGCGGTAAGAAGAATACTTCGTTGCCATGTGTGATTTCAGCGATGAAGGCTGATCGGATGATGAAGAAGGGTTGTGTTGCTTACTTAGCTCATGTTGTGGACACTACGGCTGCTGTGCCAGATATTGGTGATATTGAGGTGGTTTCCGAGTTCCCAGATGTGTTTCCGGAGGAGTTACCAGGTATTCCTCCAGTTCAGGAAATCGATTTCACCATTGAGCTATTACCGGGCACTGGACCCATATCTCAGGCACCTTATCGTATGGCGCCAGCGGAGTTGAAGGAGCTACAAATTCAACTTCAGGAGTTGCTGGAGAAGGGTTTCATACGACCCAGTGTATCGCCGTGGGGTGCTCATGTACTGTTTGTGTGGAAGAAGGATGGTTCCATGCGACTGTATATCGATTACCGGAAGCTGAATCAGGTCACTGTGAAGAACAAGTATCCGTTGCCGCGGATTGACGACTTGTTTGATCAGCTTAAGGGAGCTTCAGTCTTTTCGAAGATTGATCTCTGGTCCGGATACCATCAGTTGAGGATCAGAGATTCAGATGTGGCCAGAACAGCTTTCAGATCACGGTACGGACATTACGAGTTCTTGGTTATGCCGTTTGGGTTGACCAATGCCCCCGCAGCTTTTATGGACTTGATGAACCGGGTGTTCAGGCGGTTTCTGGACAAGTTTGTGATTGTGTTCATCGACGACATCCTGATTTACTCTAAGAGTGTGGGCCAACACAAGAAGCATTTACGAGCTGTTTTGCGAACTTTTCGAGATAATCAGTTGTTTGCGAAATTCAGCAAGTGTGAGTTTTGGTTTGATAGCGTGAAGTTTTTGGGCCACGTAATATCAGCTGAGGGAGTCAGCGTGGATCCTGACAAGATTGAAGCCGTGTTGAATTGGAGTAGACCTACCATCGTACTAGAGATCAGGAGTTTCTTGGGTATGGCAGGTTACTATCGGCGCTTTGTGCAGGATTTTTCACGAATTGCCACGCCACTTACCAGATTGACAAAGAAAGGCGTCAAGTTCGAGTGGTCCGATGCATGTGAGGAGAGTTACTTACTCTTGAAGGAGAAGTTGACTACTGCACCGGTTTTGACTCTACCTGACGACAGTGGCGAGTTTGTGGTTTACAGCGATGCATCATAGTTGAGACTTGGTTGTGTTCTGATGCAGCATGGCTGAGTGGTGGCTTATGGTTCCAGGCAGCTGAAACCACATGAAGTCAACTATCCTACACACGATTTTGGAGTTGGCTGCTATTGTATTAGCTTTGAAGAGTTGGAGACACTACCTATACGAAGCTCAATGCAAGATATACACAGATCACAAGAGTCTCACTTATTTGCGCACGCAGCCAGACTTGAACATGAGGCAACTCAGATGGATGGAGTTGATCAATGATTATGATTACACTTTCGAGTAACATCCAGGGAAGGCTAATGTGGTTGCTAATGCACTCAGTCAGAAATTCGGAGTCTCGTTGTTTCATGTGTGTGTGGCCAGAGTTTCTATGTTAGCCGAGCTACGGACCACATGAGCTGAGTTCGAGTGGGACGATGATGGAGCCTTGTTGGCTAGCTTCCAGGTTCGACCGGTATTGGTTGATCAGGTTCGGGAAGCTCAAGATGCGGATTCCTATCTGTTGGATAAGAAGACCATGATTTGGAATGGTGTGCCAACAGAGTTTCGGTTGAGTGATGATGGTATGTTGTTATTCAGAGGCAGATTATGTGTACCCAGGGACAAGAGTTTGAAGAAAGAGATTTTAGACGAAGCTCATTGTTCGGCGTATGCAATGCATCCCGGCGGTACGAAGATATTTCGTACACTTCGAGCTTATTACTAGTGGCGCAATATGAAGCGGGAGATTTCCGCTTATGTGAGCAGATGTTTGATTTGTCAGCAGGTTAAAGCGGAGAGGCAGAAGCCTGCGGAAAAGTTGCAGCCCCTGGAGATTCTGGTTTGGAAGTGGGAACACATTATCATGGATTTCGTGTATCAGTTACCGTGTACTTTGGCTAGTAATAATGGTATTTGGGTTATCGTAGACCGTTTGACGAAATCAGCTCATTTTCTGGCACTTCCGGGAAAGATTTCAGTGGGCAGATTGACAAAACTGTATTTGGCGGAGATCGTTCGGCTACACGGTGTACCTGTATCTATTTTTCTGACCGAGACAGTCAGTTTACTTCAGAGTTCTGGCAGGCATTGCAGCGAGCCATAGGTATTAGATTGCATTTTAGTACAGTTTTTCATCCTCAGACTGACGGGCAGTCTGAGCAGACTATTCAGACTCTCAAGGATATGTTGCGGTCCTGTGTCTTGCAGTTTCGAGGAAATTGGGACCAGCAACTACATTTGATTGAGTTTACTTACAACAACAGCTATCAGGCCAGTATTGATATGGCACCATATGAGGCTCTATACGGGAGGCAATGCCGCACTCTATTGTGTTGGAGTGAGGTGGGCGAGCGATGGCTTATTGGCCCTGATCTGGTGAAGAGCACCATAGAGGACATTCAGATTATTCGGGACAGACTGAAGATTGCCCAGGATCGCCAGAAGAGTTATGCGGACGTGAGAAGAAAGAGTCTCGAGTTCGAGGTGGGTGATTGGGTCTTCCTGAAACTGTCTCCGTGGAGGGGAGTTGTGCGTTTCGGGAAGCGTAGCAAGCTTCGACCACGGTACATTGGTCTGTACGAGATTACCGAGAGGGTTGGTGTCGTGGCTTACAGATTAGAGTTACCTTTTGAGATGGCTCGTGTACACGATTTTTTTCATGTCTCGATGTTGCGGAAGTATATTCCAGACCCATCACATGTGTTAGCACCACATCAGCTTCCTATCCAAGAGGATTTGACATATGTGGAGGAGCCGGTACAGATTCTCGATCGGCGTGAGCAGGAGTTGAGGCACCGTGTTATACCGCTTGTGAAGGTTTTGTGGCAGAATCATTCAATTGAGGAGGCCACCTGGGAGACTGAGCAGCGTATGCGAGAGCAGTATCCTCATCTGTTCACCTAGCATGTACGTAAATTTCGAGGTCAAATTTTTTTTAAGGGGGGTAGATTTGTGACGACCCAAATCAGAATCAGTATTGTAATCGGCTTAATCCGCGAGTTAGCGAGTAATTACAGTTTTCCGTAAATGAATTGAATTGACGGTTTTGATCACGACTTAATTATCGGGCGAGAATTTGAGTTGAGTCTCTTCACGAGAATTGTAGTACGCGTGATTTCGAGTTTGTGGGCGGTTCCGGATAATTATTTCGACGACCTAGGAATATGTTATAAATATTTAAAATCGTGGAATTTCGTCGTGTTTATCCGTTTGGATTTGTGTTATCCGAAACGTGATTGTGATTCGTTTTGGACCGTCGATCATATCGAACCGCGAGTATAAATATCGGAAATAGTCAAAAAAAATTCAAAAACACTGTTTCGGGAAGGCTGACCTTCGTTTGACCAAGAATTGACTGTTAACTTTCGCTGACCGGAGCTCCACCGCGTGTGCGAGCTGTCGCCGTCGGACTTCACGATTCCGACCACCTCCGGCCTTGAAATTGGTATGGTTAGAATTCTCTCTTGATTTCCTATGGTTTGGAACTTGGATTTGTGTGATTTGATGAGGTTATGAGGGAGAACGAACTCGGTGAAATTGATGGTTTTTGCTGGATTCGGGTGGCCGGCTCCGACCACTTTTGGGGTCGGGTGTTTGGGGGGAAAGGTTCCCCTCATCCTTGTGAAGCTTTTGGGTGAAACAATTTTGAGTTTGGTTGAGGTTTGAGGGTCGCCGGAAACTCGCCAGAATCAATGGATTCCGTGAGTTTCGGGCTCAATTCCGGCCGGTGGGCTTGGAATTGGGTCACGGTGCAGAAGAGAAATGTGTTGGGCTTGAGGAGGACTTGTGATCTGAAAATTTTGGCCGGGATTCGTCACCGTTGACGCTGCGCCGCCGGCGGTGGCGGTCAACGGCGGCGCTCCGGCGAGGGAGTTGACTTTTTGGAATTTGATAAATTTTATGTCGTTTTGCTCGTAATAGCGCCACGATCATCGCCTTGAGGTTTTTGAGTTGATTTGGACGCCGGATTTTTAGTCGAGGGTTTATGTGGAGAGTTTGGGGAATTTCGACGATTATTTTGTATCGAGTTATATGTTTCCGGAAATGGTTGGTTTCCGAGGTGTGGTACAGAGTAGTGAACTGTGATTTTGATTAGTTAATATTTTATGATTATTCTGGGGATCGAGATCGTACGTTGGGCGATGGATCTTCTGCCAGATCTCGTGCTTAGCGCGTGTGCGCGCTGTGCTATCTGTGAGTGGACCTTTTTATTTACACTGTCGTAGCGAGTTCTTGATTTCCGTATTTATTTACAGTATGATGTTGATATTTTATATGGTGATGGCATTTATTTAGCATCGATGCATTGGCTACTCGGCTGATCATCGGTAGTCTAGATCCAGGGCTGAGAGATTCCCCTGATGTGCCCACTAGGCTTGTGAGATTCACCTAGTCTTTCACCGTCGGGCTTGAGAGATTCGCCTGACACCTCCATTCATTTTATGAACTCGCTTTGTTTTATGATATATATATAAATTATGAAAGACATATGATTATTTTCTTCCACTCACTCTAACGATTTTATTTGCCTTTCCCCTGGGCTTTTCGGTTTCCGTGCCCAGTTTGTACTTCGGATTCTGGTGTCTCACATCGCAGTCGGAGGCTTAGTGTTCGAGCTATCTTTCTTTTCCAATAGGTTTCTTGTTTTGCCTATTGTTGTATATTTTTGTATATATACACTAGAGGTCACTCTGATTACACTACTGTTATGTTTTCATATGATTTCTCCCGGATTTCTCTAAAGTACAGTTTTGATTACTACTTTACGTTATTGTTATGATATTGAGAAATTCGGATGGGATTGGTGCCCACGGTTTGGTTTTTGTGGCATAAGATGAAGTGTGTTTTCGGGTGCAGGTTAATGAAAATTTCGCGTTATAGTGAAACTCTGCCGAAAATTTTGTGGTTTTTACAAGTTCGTGTTTTCAGAAGGGGTTTGATTCCGGTTTAGGAAACTAAATCGGGGTTTGGTCATTTCTCCTCGCTTAGTACCGGCACCGTCGTGGACAAGACACTGATCAATGGGAAGCGGCTGGCATCACCCAACTCATTGATTTATGCTTTTCACTCCCTGTTGGTGGCAACAGAGCACCGTTTGCCACAACCATGTGCTTTTGGGATTGCACCGCCAACTGGTTCTATCTCCCCTGTGGTGATGTGAGCATTACAATCCTTGATCTTTACACTCTATTTGGAGTTCCTGCTTTTGAAAACATCTGGCCACACAACCACGTAATTGGGACACCAGTTCAAGCCTCCCTCAGTCGACCTCCCTCATATTCTTCTTGGGTTAAACATTATGTCATACATCTCCCAAGATTAACAAATGCTGGACCAACCTTACAGAACGCCTCTTCAATCATGAACAATTGGGCTTAGTTGAATCCGTTCTTGCCTATATCTACTATGGCCTGAGGTGAATCATCTTTTCAAAGCTTGACCATAATCAACCAGGACCACTCTGGATGGTTGAGTTCTGGTTGCAGATGTACTTTCCATTCTTTCGCTCTTCAGCAGTCCCTCCTTTTGAAGAGAACAAGCTTCTGGGCCAGACTTTAGTGTCTGCACCTTCTAGGACCAGAGCATGGTCCCACCTAGCCTGCTTCAACTACCTCTGCTTGCATAAGGACTTTCCAACCATAGTAGTTGACGTAATTTTGAATCGTTGTCATCCCGGTAGCCTCGCAAGTGGATTTATGCCCTCACTAGAGCAAAATGACTTTGCGAGGAAGATCTTCCTTCAAAGTCACACGTGCAAGGACCTGGCAGTCTCTGATTCTTTGAGTCCTGGGTATGAGCTCTTTAATCCAAACCATTTCTCGAGACAGCTTGGTGTTACCCAAGATGCCCTCATACCCCTTGCTTGTTCTTTGAACAAATATACTCTTTGGCGAGGGTCAGGTCATCCTTCAGCACTTGATATGTAGGATGAACACTTTGGCTTTCCAATGGTGATAATTCCTGAATTGACAAAGCCACTTGTGATTTCTCAATCGGTCACTGAATCGTACCAAGTATGGCGTTCCTAGCTTTGGGAAGATATAGGACGCATATAAACGCTTACTCGTTTTGCCAACATCTTCTGCGATTTTGGCAAGAGGTTTACAAATGAAGAAGATTTGGCAGTTGTTAGAAAGCTGTACAAGAACATAAGTAGAACTCCCTGGCCACAGGTATACTTCTTACATTTAACTTTGCCACATGTATTAATCATTTCTTCATATTGTGTTTGACCCAGTTCTTCTTCTTCTAATAATCAACAACACACCCAAGAATCAGATGTGACTGACCCAGTAAGTATTGCAAATCTTCTACCCAGAACAATTGCTTCTTCAACTTTCTCACTGAATCGTAACTGACCCACCTTTCATTAGTCTCAAAAACGCAGGAAGACCAACTCCAGGTTCGAAGTGCCCTCAAGTGGTATCTGGATAGCTACGGAGATCAAAAGTAGGGATGGACAAGCTAAGCTTCAAGCCCATGTCTTCCACGCCTCATTTGATCAACGGAGTGACAAAGCCTCCAGGGCAAGCGCTTGCTCAGCATTGGTTTTCACCATTGCTCGCTGGTTATGTGCAAATCCGGACGTCATGCCCACGGTTTCTGAGTTTGACGACCTTATAGTCCAAGGTTCTTCGGAGAGGCAGAAACTACGCAAGGATGAAGCCCTCGCCAGCTCCTACCAAGATCAACATTTTGATCTTGAAGTTATTCTGAAGGCCAACCTCAGACCCTTGAATATTTCTTCTGATGACTCCTTCATTGGGTACTTTAACCAAGAGAGGTTTGTAAACCTGAGTGATCTTGCATTGTTTGATGAAATATGGGAAAATATCAGCAAGAGCACCAAGCCTCAGGTATACCTAGTGAGTTGGAATGAACACTTATTCGTCCTCAAAGCTGAAGATGAAGCCTACTATATTATCGACTCACTCAGGGAAAGGCTTTTCGAAGGATGTTGCAAAGCCTATATTTTGAATTTGATGATTCCAGCATCATGTTTAGAACTGAAGTCCAAGAAACAGGACTGGAAGTCATAAACAACGGTAAAAAGTGTTGTAAAGACTTCATAACAAGATTTTTGGTTGGAATCATACTAAGGGAACTCGAGAAAGAAGAAAAGAAAAAGACAGTTGATATTGCTGTTCTATTCCGGCGCCTTCAGATTGAATTTCAATCTTGCTTCCTTCCTTTCTCCTCTGGCGAGGGCACCAACTCCCAAAATGACCAAGTCATTTCAGAGCAAGAGACTAAAAATCCTTCCTCGCCAGAGCTCCAAGTCGTGGTTGAAGAACCACAACAGTTGGTTGAAGTCATTTCAGAACCAGGGGACCAAACCCTTCCCTCGCCAGAGCCTGAACTCCAAGCGACTGAAGAACCACAACACTTGTCCCCCGTCCAAGTAAGATTTCAATTTACTTACTTCGTTTTGCATGTTAATTTCTTTTGATTGGCCCTTGACATCTTGTATTTCATTTTAGTTCAAACCCGCTCCTCTGAATAGCGACCAAATGATTCCTGATTCACAAGCAAATCTAGAGAAAAAGGCAAGCTCGCAAGGCCAACTTCATTCTTCTAAGCTCTCCACAATGGCCGCCATGGACCAGCCTTCAAGCTCGTTACACGTTATCGATGAAGAACCTGAACCTTCTCTCGAAGAAACTACTGCTTCGTCTTCATCAAAAGGAATTTCCTCTCAAGAACCCAACCCACAAGAGGAAATGTTAATTTTGCAAGAAATTTCAACTAAGTTGACTGCATTGAATTCCCCTTCTTCCCTTGATATTGCCCTTCAGAAGATTCTTTCTGGCAACCTGGATTCTCCTCAAGATATCAAACAAATTCAAGAACAAGTCAGGAATTTAAAGGCCATTGCCCTACTGAATTCCTCCAAACTAAACCCGCTCTTGAGGAAAAACTTCATGAACTCCTAAGTCAAAGCGAAGCCCACCACCGTCTCAAACTTAAGGCAGAACGCAAGAAAGAGGCGGTGGAAACATTGGCTCGCCAGTCGCAGGAAGAGAACAAACAAATCCAGGTACTTCTGAAGGACACGTTCATTCAACAAGAAACTTTGGCAGCCAAGGAAGCTAAATTAACTGCCCTCTGTGGACGGTTGAAGTGGACGGTTTGCGTACCAACACTTATTCAAATCAAGCCTTCGTCCGCCAACTCATGATTAAAGGAGAGAGCCAAGCTCAACTGTTGCGGGTTGCAAAAAAAGAAGCCATAGGCGCTCTACAAAGGTATAAACAACTTTGGGTAGATCTTGAAATTGCAAAAGCGTCCTTGAGGGAAATGACAATCCCATTATAATCGTTGGGCCATAAAGAGTAAGCCGTTTTCTGTATTACAATGATATTCCAAAACCTCTTAAGTATATATCTTTTTAATTCAAATTTTGGAATCAGTATGTTAACTGGGCCCTGGACATCCTATTGGGCCTCAGAATTAGGCCCTCTAAGAATTAAACAAACTAAGCTAGTCCCTCTTACAGAACCTAACCGCTCGCCTGCCCTGATAATCCGGATTAAATGGACTTTAATTCCAAGCTTGGAATCCGTATCGCGTCAACCATCAAATCTTCAAAATACGCTTTACCTACCCAAAAATCTTTCATTCATCACGCCTTCTTCTAGGGGTAGGTAAATCGTATCATGGCCCAATTTCCGTCAGACGCATGTCCTCTATTAACGAGTGCATTTAATCTCGCAAAGCCTTACCGCTACGACTCATTTCTATAAAATGTCTTTCTTTTCATTGCTTTGTGATCATACCTTCCAAACTTCTTCGCAAGATGAACTCCCCTTCTTTATGTTTGCTCTGGTTTTCCTATCTAGAAAAACCTCCAGATAGAACCTTCCATATTGTAGACTCTAGATAGTAATATCCATGTCCAAACCTGGACTAGATAGTAATATCTATGTCTAGGTGTTGCCTTGGCTGACTCACCCAGATTTTCTATAGGGTGATGAAGCCATAATCCCGAGGGAAAACTTACCTCGTTTTCCTCGCAGTCACCTGCTCAGTTTCCAAATGCATAGAGGCTGCAAGCCCTGTGGACGCGGCTGCACTGGAGAGGAAGAATAGGGAGTTCAACTGGGAAAGGCAACAAACGCCAAGCCTACTTCAAATGATCTTCTGATCTGCTGAACTACTTTCCTTGGCATTTCAAATCCTCTCTTTTTTGTCTCTTGAGGTTCCTCTTTTCAATGTGTGCATATTTGAATTATGAACCCAAGGACCGGCTATCAATTGTTTGAGGATTTGGGAAACAAACTGTGTTTATCTTTCTGTTCTGTTATTGATTGTAGTTTGTTCTCATATGATATCAGAGCTTAAGGCCGCAAAGCCTTTGTATTCTTCTAATTAATGTAATATATTTCTATTTAAAGCAAAGAGTTCCCTTATACAAACAATAGTTTTATATTGATAAACTCAGATGTAGTTTGTACATAACTTTGGCCACAGTGGTTGGCGAGCATGAACTCTCTAACCAGAAGAATAAAAAAAATTAAAAAAATTAGCCCCAAGCATAGGCTATATGTATGTAAATAATCCCTATGTGTTGCCCCTTCAGTTTAATCATGCGAGCGTTAACGATGAGCATGAATGAACTGGATTAAGCTACCGTTGGAGGGTCTTCATACTCCCAGACTGGTTTTATATATTTCTTAAGGAAACAACCATTAATAGGATTAGCATGAATAGTTCCATCTCGATCTCGTAAACGAACTGCTCCTTTGCCTAAGAGTCGATCAACGATGTATGGTCCTTTCAATTTTTCTAACAACTTTCCCCAGCCTTCAGTCTTCTCGCCAACGGGTAAAATGACTCGCTAGACCAATTCTCCGCCTGCAAAACTCATGCCCCTAGTACATCGGTCATAAGCATGAGCCACATTTCGTTTCTCAGCACATAGACTGTCATAAGCCTGTATTCTCTTTTCATCTAAGTCTTCATGCTCCTGCCACATAGTCTGCACGTAATCTTCACCGATCAAAGCGTTTTGCTCTATCACTCTTAAAGATTGGACGTTAATTTCCAAAGGCAGGACTGCATCATAGCCGAACATTAATGCATAAGGAGTGGTGCATGTGGGTGTTCTTTTATTTGTTTGATAAGTCCACAAGGTGTTAAATAACTCTTCATGCGACAATCTGGGATTGCTCGCAAGCATTCGTTTAAGGATATGTATGATGATTTTGTTGCTTGCTTCAGCTTGACCATTAGATTAGGCATAATATAAAGAAGAATGTAGAAAATGTATTCCAAAATCTTTCATAAGCTCGTCTACATCTCCAGACATGAATGTTGCCCCTCGGTCTAAAATAAAACTCTCAGGAATACCAAACCTGCAAATAATATCTTCAAATAAAAACTGGCGGATGGTCTTTGCTGATGATACTCTGAGAAGTCGAGCTTCAACCCATTTTGTGAAGAAATCAGTAACCACGATGATGTATTTTTGCCCATCTGATGAATGAGGATGAATCATTCCAATTAACTCCAAAGCCCATCCCCGAGCTGGCCAAGGCTTGATTATAGGCTGTAATGGTGTTCTGGGCATGTGGCTGATTGGACCATGTTTTTGACATTCTTCACAACCTTTAGCAAACGTGATGCAATCTTTGAGCATTCCTGGCCAATAATAGCCATGGCGTCGTATCAAACATATCATCTTTGGACTGGCCTGGTGTGCCTCTTCTATCCTAAGATGAATTTCCCTCATTAATCACTAAGCGTCACGTCCAAAGACACATCTCAAGAATATGACTTCCTCTTCTCTTCTATACAGCTCATCATCTTTGAGTATATAATTAGGAGCTAAAAAATGAATTCGCTTATCTACCGGATCATTAGGATTCTGGAGATAAGAAATAATATCCTGTCTGCAATCCACGTCAATGTGATCGAGGGTAGCAATGTAACATTCATTATTCTCTTCTTGGCGAGCAAAGAAAGATGGACAGTTCCTTCGTTCAACCTTTAATATATGTTCACGTACTCCATCTTGCAAGCTCACCCTTGTTGCTAGTTGGGCCAATTCGTTTGCTGTATAATTTCACTCGCGGGGAACATGGCTCAACTTAACCTCGGTAAACAACTTGAGCAATTAACAGGCTCGCTTAACATATGGTTCTAACACTGGTCCAGCCTTATACGTGGTTTCAAGTTGTCGGATCACTAATTGGGAATCCCCGTAGATATGCACATCTTCGACTAGAATTGTTGTTTCTGTATTCATTCGACGCATCTCTTGTTTCACCGGCTTCTTTCCTTCCATGATAGGTAAGTTGTGACAAACCAATTTTGGTGAAAGTCCTGGCATGTTGTCATATCTTTCTGCAAAACAATCAGTGTACTCTTGTAGCAATTCAATGAGCCTCAGTAGCTCTTCAGGCTCTAAGAAGGTATTAATGGCCACAGAGATTGGCTCTTCGTCGTTCCCAAGATTGACTTTTTCAATAGGATCTTTGACTTTAAGAGGTATATCATCTAAGACTGCTAGTGCTAATTTGATCTCTTCCTCCTTATCCATGTCATTCAATACATCTTCATCCACGTATTCCAATGCTACAATCATTGGAACCCTCTCATAGGCTTGACTCTCCATCAAAAAATTGTGGAAGCGATCGTACAAAGAGTAACAAGCCTCGGCCTCTATACTGGATAAAGACCCAATCATTGAGGATGTTTGGATGGTAGCTCAATGGTGTAGGGTCTGCTAGTATCACGGTCTGCTTGAATGATATCCCATTGAGCTAGTTCATAGGCCGTAACACCAACTGGGTGGCCTTTGTTATCAATGCCACATACTTCCAGTGGCCTGAGGTCACTATTGTAATAACTGACTTCTAAATAATTAGCAGACACAAAATATGGACGAGGATTGGCATCAACAATCTCCGCCTCACCAGACTCCATATTCCAAAGTAACATCTGCTGATGCAGGGACGAAGGTACACAATAGCTTCTGTGGATCCAGTCACGCCCAAGAATTACACTGTATTGAGCTGTGCACTCTGCTACAAATAACGTGTATGTGCCGGTGGCTGGACCAATGTTTACCTGCAGAAAGACAATGCTCAAAGTCTTAGAAATACTACCCTGAAAGTTTTTAACGTTAAGGGTGGTCTCTTAGAATCTATAGTTGTTGGCATGAATATCCTAGAACTTTGTTGTTTAGGGGGAGGAAAGGTCTTGTCAAGACTGGCCTTCTTTTGTTCTTCTATAAACAAAGGCTTCAGTTTCCACCATAGAACTTTAGTCTCACTTGCAATGATATATCCTTTGATAGGTTCTTTTTCCTTCTGCAGAGTATGGAGTCACACTGCTTCCATCGCTTAATCATCAAAACTAAGACGTCATCTTGCTGGTTTACGCTTTGTGACTTCACGATGAACCCCATGAATAGGTTCTAGTGTTTTGTCTCCAGACCATAGTTCTGGGTTACGATCAAAGACACTTGGTCGTTGTGCTCGCACTTTAGGTTCACGAGACTTCTTCCCAAAAACCACTAAAGGGTTTACTGCAAGAGCATCCAATCGTCTTTGCAGCGTTTCTGGATAACAGACCAACTCTTCTTCTTTGAGCAGACCCATTTCATAAGCCTCTAATGCTCTCTTGGCTTCTCCAAATCCTCGTTGAAGGTTTCGTCTTCTACTTGGAGTTACCTCAATGGTTTTTCCCTTTACCTTCATGTACCATACGTTCTCCTTGGTGATGTTTCTTGAAGTTGGTGGAACATACAGCCTGGCGAGCATGTCAGCTATTTCTGATTTGGACTTCTTTGCTTCACTGACATTTTCTGTCACTCGCGAATGCTTAGGTGCTAGGGAATCCCTTTGCCTTGCTCTGCATGGGCTACGTGGCTGAGGATGATCTGAATGTGAAAATAACTCCGGGAAGACCTTAGCTACTTCTGCCAATTCTTCATAGGAAATCTTCAGCCCGCCCCTAAGCTTACAATGAGCACAAATGGCTACTGGCGACTCTGCTTTCAGATCCACCTTTTCTTTTCCTTTATCTGATCGTGTTGGTTGTTTGGTTGGTGGACTCTCGCCAGTAGTGTGGAGATCGACGGTCTTCTTGTGTTTACTTGGGTTGCCCCTTATTAACTCTAACATCCCGACCGTCAATGATACTTTGGTCGCCAAGTCTGGCGAGGGCTCTTCTTCTATCACTATTTCTCCCTCGTCAATCCACTGCTGAATCATGAACATTAGATCATTACAGGAACTCGTGGAATGGTGATCCTATCGATGATGGTATCAACAATAAGGTAGACCCCTTACATCTTCGGGATGTGGGTCTAGTGTTCCCCAATTATCAGGAACCACTGCTATCCCCGCTTGGAGTAGCTCTTCAAATATCTCCTCTCGCCTGGATGCATCATAAGTGAAATAGTGATCCCATGAATCCTGAACATTAGATCATTACAGGCATTCATGGAATGGTGATCCCATCGATGATGGCATCGGTAGTAAGGTAGACCCCTTACATCTTCGGGATGTGGGTCTGGTGTTCTCCAATTATCAGGAACCACTGAGATCCCCACTTGGAGTAGCTCTTCAAATATCTCCTCTCGCCTGGATGCATCATAAGTGATCTCAGTCCGCCTAGGCCTAACAAATGCAATATTGCGTTTAGACCTCTGCCTTGATCTTTTCCTTCTATGTGTGGTCTCAGGTGCATCGTGAGACAAGGATGTTGCTGAGGCAGTGAATGATATAGCAGGAGGCAGTGGTGCATGAGGATTTTGTGGGTGCCATTCTACCACTCCTTCCAGGTTAACTATAATTACCTCCCAGTTGATCAAACATTGAATCTTATCTTTCAAGGTCGAACACGTTGCTATTCGATGACCAAACTTATTGTGGAATCTGCAGAAATGCTGGGCCAGTCGTTCATACTATAAATGTCTCAGTTTAAATATTGGGTAATAAATGATGAGC
Source organism: Geum urbanum (assembly GCA_946800695.1). Taxonomy (NCBI): domain Eukaryota; kingdom Viridiplantae; phylum Streptophyta; class Magnoliopsida; order Rosales; family Rosaceae; genus Geum; species Geum urbanum. The sequence continues at coordinate 41,125,995 of OX327012.1, forward strand.
CTCATTTCATGCAAACGATCCAAGATCTCATCCACCTTATCCTGTGGGAAAGAATAAGCTGGAAATACCGATTGATTTTCTTCCTCCGCACCTCCGACATAGCTATCGGTTGGCAACTAGCCGATATCTATCATATTAACCTGAGGTGATGGGAAAGGTTTTGAATCTACTAATACTAGTGCCTTTGTCGCTCCCTCTAGTTCTAGTCTTCCTTCATTGATCCACTTTTGGATCTGATCCTTCATCTTGATGCAGTCTTTTGTAACGTGATTCCATGCTCTGTGGAACTTGAAATATTTTTTACCTTTTAACTGCTCGGCCGTAGGGAGAGATCCGAAATCAGCTTTAATAGCTCACATGTTGTAGAGTTCATCTAAGATCTTATGGGCCATATTAGCATCATATGTGTATGCTTCGAACTCTAGCTTGGTGAAACCCACTGTTGAAAGCTTAATAGGGCCCTTACTATTTTGAAGCTTGCGGGGTTTCAAAACTTTTTTTGTCGATAAATCCACAGCTCCCACTTGTTCTCCATCAGAGTCTGAGTCTTGGTCCTCTATGTCTTCTATATAAGCCACAGTTTTTGGCTTTGGTCTGTCATAAGACCTAGTAGTGTACGTTCTCTAGCTTAGATGCATTCCTTCTGTTGTCTCGTTCTTGCATGGTGCTGTAAGCTTTAGTTATAGCTGTGATAAGCTCGTTCAAGGAAAAGTACTTGCTATTCAAGAACAGTTGGTGGTACGTATTCTCCAAACCATTCTTGGACATTTCTAGTACATCTTCTTTACCTAATGGAGTCTTGCATAGATTGTATTCTGATAGGAAATGGTGCAAGAAGGTGATTGGACTTTCTGTCGCCGATTGGCTCAAGGAAGCCAGCTTTCCAACACTGGTTTCGGGTCTAGCCGTTCCGAAGTGATCTATAAACAAAGCGTCCATGTCCTTCCACTCGTTGATCGAGCCATTTTCCAATCCCATATACCATACAAGGACCGATCCTGATAAAAATGATCCAAAAACTCTCAACTTGAGTCCATCGTTATTGGCAAATTGCCCTAATTGCAGTGTGAAGTATGCTAAATGAGTTGCCACATTGGAATCATCATCACCAGAGAAAGTCTGGAAGGTTTGATGTCGGTAATACCTTGGCCATTGCCAAGCATTTGGGTCGTCTTTTTGCATGGGCGGAAATGGTGTCTCGTATGATTCATATATCTTGGCAAGATGTACATCGCAGTCGTTCATGAATCTGTTTAACCTTTATTCCCATGCAGGTGGGAAAGACTCTGCTTGTCTAGTCTTTCTAGCAAGATCAGAAACGGATTTTGTTAGGAACTCTATGTCCCTATCTGTCCTTTAAGACAGTGTCGCCACATGTCGGCGGTATTCATCCAACCTTGCTCCCAAGGTTTGCATGATATCTATCAGTAATTTGTCCTTGCCTTCCGCAAAACTCGCTACCTGGGCTCCGATTGCCTCCCTCTCCTCCTAATCTCTATGGAGTTCTACCCTTAACGCTTGGATTTCGGCTAACGCCAAATCGATTTTGTCGCCTTGAGTAGTGAGAAGAGTCGCTTGTTGTTCAATCCTTTCACCGACAGTCGTGTAGTAGTTAGTCTGATGTTCATCGCGCCTAGCCACGTAAGCTAGGTACTCCACTTCACTTAAAGATTTAAATGACATAGTTGAGTGATATTCTTTAGCGAAGATAATTTCAACCGCTTGATTACTTCGTGAACGACACCGAGTAGATGTATGTTCACGGTATACCGGTTGTGGATGTTTGCGACACTGAGGGTAATTCCTTCGGTAAGGATTCCATATTAACACTTAGAGACAAAAAAATGATCCCACTGGGCGTGCCAAAATGTTTGAGCTCAAAATATCTCTTGAGAATAGATTCTTTCGTAAATCGTCTCTTTTATTGGCTTCGGATAGTTTGACCGCAGTCGTCGGTTTATCCTGTATGTGCTTCGTGTGCTAGCGTGCCACTGTCTCTCAATAGAATATGGAATGTAAAGCTGCCTGACTTCTTGATAAGCGATTAAGACGAGGAGAGCACCAACCTTGCCTAAATGGGTCATTCTCACCTAGTAACCTAGGACTTGGGGTTTTTGTGTCTCTAGCAGAGCACTAGAAATCAATACCTCACACTACCCTTTACGAGTGCAAAGCAAAGCAACTTCTTTGACGATGTGTTGAGAACACTGCTTTCTTGGATATCCAAGCTCTCACTCGATATGTGACAAGCCCTTCAACCTTCCAGTCGCGTTGCTTCCTTTGATCGCGATACTCTCACTCGATTGGTGACAAACACTTTGACCGTCTAGTTACAAAGATAGAATCTCTTGACGAGATGTCTAGGTGTACTTGCGTATAGCAAATGTTTTGTATTTGATTGGGGACCCTTTCTCAAATGCTCTTACTCTCCTTATATAATGCCCAGCAGTCGTCTTTCAATTTTCTTGAACCTCCTCTGCTCTTTGAACTTCAACATAACTCTAACACTTTCCAGCACATGGGTCTTTTCTTTATATAGTTCTAATGTTATCACAACTTCTTTACGAAGGAACCCTAACTGAAATAGAATAGGTATGATAGACATTAAGCCACATGAATCAGCTATCCTAAACCCACAATCCTAAGTTGATCTGGAAACGGACTCTATTATTCCACTTGACCGCTCTTCAAGCTTCATTTCTAATCAGGCCGCTCGGCAAGGCATCGGTTCACTCTGGGCCATTTGCCAAGACTTCAGTCTTTCAAGCCCAATATGAAATATTTATTCCAAACACTCCGTACATGAAATCTTTCTAATTCATACACTTTAATCTAGTTTCGCATATTCAATGTGAATGAAGTTTCTTTCTCTATGTGGTCCGTTGATGATTTCTTGTATGTGTGCTTTGGTGGCCAACTTAGTATGCATGCTAAGATTCTATTGTTATGAGATACGAGTGACTAAAGATAATTTCTTCCACTAGATAGATTATTTTGTCGGGGGATTGAAACCCTAGGCCTAGTAGGACACGCCTATAGTGTACCTGTGAACCCTTGTAGATTCTCAAACCTTTTCTAGAACTTAATGATTTTTTCTTTTTAAACCTTAGGGTCCATGACTATGAATTCAATAGAAGGATAGATGTGGTAATGGTCCATGACAAACTCTCATAGGCATAAGGATTAGGTAATAGGATGTGGTTGTAACGATAAGGCCTTCCTGAGAATTTTCATTCATTAGATATGTGCATTAGATTAAGTATTTATTAGATAGATGGAATGACGGTGGTGGATTGCATTCCTCTTAACTCATTCATTATATAGTAAATCACCTTGCATTCATTAAAATATATATATATATATTTACTTTTAACATTTATTTTATTGCGTTAGATGTAGTTCGCCGATTTAGTTCGGTACCCAAATCAACTCTGAATATCCTAAAATTTTGTGTGGTAGTCCGCCACTGTGTCTGCAGTATTGTATCAAAATTTTGTGTCATTTGAGTCTATCTAGAGTAGGGTCGTAGTGTCATTAATGTATTATAGTCGAGTCTGTCAGCATTGTAGTTTAGTGTTAAGATTTAGGTTCACCAATTCCTTCTGTTCGATAATCCTTATAATTGATTATTATAATAATATATCTTAGTTGAGAAGATAGTATCTTTGAGAGGCGGTTCTCCACTCATCACCTGATTCCGTTCTTAAAAAACGGGATGGGTCGGGACGGGACATAATAATAAAAATTTTATTTTTAGTCCCGTCTCGTCCTGAACAAAATCGAGACGGAATCAAAATTTATGGAATTCGTGTCCACACTACTTGAGTCATTGATAATAACATGAACTGCATGCAGGTTTTGATTTGCATGATTTGGCCGAATAAAATGATCACTCTTTTTTGTGTGGACGACTTCTCACAGTATGTACACATGGAATGCAATTAGATTTCCGTTGGTTAATCTGGCTTATGCTATATAATTTATTTATTTTGAAAACTCTACTATATAAAACATATGAGAAGAAGATGCATTGTCCAACTTTTTAAACTAATCATTGTGAGATGTTGGAGAAAATTAATCATTTGAGGTAATAATAGCCTATGCCCTTTTGAGTAATTTTGTTAAGGATTCAATTTCATCAGTCTTCCTTCAACCCTCCTTGTTGTAATCTCTTTAGAAGACTTGAGAGAAGATCAGAAGACAAGGGTGATATTTTCTTCTCGGTGTACAGGAAACATTTTAACCTCAGCTTTCAAAATAAGCACTATGGACTAGAGGAGGTAACAATACACGAAAACAAATTGGGTTTTTAATAAAGATAAATGCACAAGGAATTGGAGCAAAAAAGTGGTGTCGTTGTTGATGAGAAACTTGAAATCTTAGATGATGCACGTAGTGATAGATTGATTGTCGATGTTAGCATTATCGTATCAGATGACATGTCGTGCTTCTCAAAAGTCAGCATTAGAATATATAGCAGTTAATCCCCACTCAAGGTTTCTAGAACTTATTGATTTTCTTCCATTGTTTTGTGGTTTGGTTAGATTAGTTGATTAGATATATATTCATGGATGATCCGCATATATTCATCTTTGGCAATAACGACGAATCACGTAAATATAAATAGAATGGCATCTTTAATGGAGCTTTTTATTGTAATTTCTTAGGCAAAAAATAGAAAAAAGTTAAATTTTAGTACTTTATTCACACTTTTTATTAGGTTCTTAAAATAGGAAGACCCTTGGGAACTTCTAAATTTGAGAAGAAAGAAAGAAACTCCTAAAGTTTTTGAAGCATTAATGGAAATAGTTTATGAATGATTAAAATAATTTAAAAGGATGATTATTACAATTTATAGAATTTAATTTATTACATTTTTTATTATTTGTATTTTGGTCAAAAATTCATTATTTGTAAATCAAGTAATTTTCAAAACAAAAATATTTAATTCAAACTTGTAAATCAACAATTTTCAAATAAAAAAATATTATAAAATTGTAGTTTGCATACTGATCGAGGTTATAGCCATGTATCGGTCTATTTAATTTTCTTGGCCCTCATATATTTAGAAAGGGGAAAATACACATTTATTCATAGTAATCATTGATCTAATATTTATTAGAGTTTAGTTATATATATGTTCCTCCGATATTTTGTTTTCCTTAATATAAAGGCTATAACGCTTAGCATGACTAAGTAGTAGTCTTATATAATAAAGATTATGAAATGATTATGCTATTTCTTTGTAATTTTTATTAAAATATAAACAAATTAAAAAAATTAGTGAAATTACTAGAAAAATATATTTAAATATAGATACATTTAATGTGGCTCCCTAATTTTTTTGTATGGATGAAGCATAAATTTTTTTTGCTCCCTAAAAATTTAACTTTTAACTATTTTTTTAATAAATCTGTTAAAAAAATAGAATATCATTGAAGATACTCTAAGTAACTAATTAAGTGATACAATGACTACTACAAAAATGAGTTTTAGCTATGGTACTATTAAAAACGGAACTCTGCGACTAATAGTTCATTTCTCTGTTGTTTTCTCTCTCCTCTGACATGCCAGTTGATTGTCTGCTTTATTATATTTTATCAGTGTTATAGGGCACGGAACTTTGTCGCAACTGATGCACATTTTGATTTAAAAAAAAACCAATAATTGACAAATGGTTTAGGCTCGGCTCCTGTTGGATATGTAATAATTATACAAAATAAAAATACATGGTTCCGTACAACTAAACAGTAATATACACCATAATATTTATTCTAATTGAATCCCCCTAAAAAATTAGTATTTTCCACATATCTGCTCTATCCAATTAAGCACGGTTAAGGAATTCTCGTCTCTTATTTTGTCAGATACCTATAGTAAAATGAAAACAAATAAACTCTCAAACATCACACACCCAAAAAAAATGCTCATGAATTGTTGAATCGGAGGATTCCACATTAAAATATGACAAGATAAAATACAACATAAATAAAGATAGACTATTCTTAATTGTATCGAAACCTTTTGTCGATAAAACCCAACACTTTAAAGGTGGTTAGGTTGAAACAATATCCGTACAATGATGGACCACACCTGCCACGTTTGTCGCAATTCATCTGGAATAGTATATTGTTGAAATTAAGATCGTGTTGATCTAACTTTCACTAAACTTCTTACATTCCATACACCCAATTACATGGGATGAAGCCAATGAGTACTGTAATTGATGGTTGCAAAATCTAACCTGAATTATTCAGTTATTACAGAAAATATACACATAAAATGCACAACCAATTTTCAAACTACACCAAATAATTGACCCAAATAATACAGAATAAATTAGAGTACCTTTGTAAGATATTTCACAAGTGGACTGCCAAAAACAAAGAAAAAAGGTGACCGGAATCAAAATACATGTGTATAGAATGTGAAAATCTATATGATATCACTACAAGAAAAACTCACTTAGACGACGGAGCGTTTCCGTCGTCTAAGCGAGTTTTTCCGTCGTCTAAGTACTTAGACGACGGAATCTCCGTCGTCCAAGGTCCGTGCTTCAAGTGCTGTCGTCCAAGCACCTGGACGACGGAGAATTTAATCTCCGTCGTCCAAGTTCACTTGGACCGCGGACATTCTCCGTGGTCCAGGTGAGCACTTGGACGACGGAGAACTTAATCTCCGTCGTCCAAGTGCCTATTTAATTTTTTTTTTAAATTAAATTGTAATTAAATATTATTAATTAAATATATTATTAATTGTATTTAAATAATGAAAAATTATAAAATTAATTAAATAAACTAAATTTTTAATATTACTTAATTATTAAATAATGAAAATTAATTTGTACATACATATCGAAAAAAAACCCATAAAAATGAAAATATTGTTCGAAATGCGGAAAGAAACGAGATAATTAATAAACTACTGCTAGCTAATTAACACACTGGAGGAGCAGATACACCGCCGCGTCCCCCGCCTCCAGCCGAGTTGTCGTCGTCGCGGTATGGGTTCGGAGGAGGTTGACATACTTCTCGAGATTGTTGCATGAGGGCGATGAGTTGGGCTATTTGTGCTTGTTGCTCGTCAAGTCTTTGCCGCATGGATTGATTCTCCTCTCGTGCCAGTCGATTTTCCTCTCGTACCAGTCCAGCCTCTTGAATGGCTGCTTCGACGGCCGCAGCCTGAGTCCTTCTCCACTGCCCCGAACCTCCCGTAGATGATGAGTTGGAGGTCGTCGACAAATCTCGAACCACCTTAGGCCCGAAGTGCCTAACCTCCTTGCCAGCTCTACGACCGTAGACCTCATCCGCGATTGCAATTTGGCTCTCCATGGATAGAGGAGGCAGGTCTTCCGGCGGCACATCTGGGAACGCAAGCTGAGTGTTAGCCAATTCTTCCTGCGCACGCTCTATCACCCTTGCCTACAAAAGAATAATTAATTTATTATAATGAAATAATATTTAAATAATAATTACTATAATTAAAAGCACATATATATATCACTTACGCCGCATTGACTCGCTTCATTATCGAGCCCAGGCGTCACGTACGCGTTTATGCTTGCATCGAGATAAGGGTGTTTGGAGCTCTTATCCCTGTGCTCCTTGGCTATTTGAATGAGTTGCTTGGCGCCGGAAGTATGGTGTTTGTCCTTCTTCCCCCGGTTGGCTTTGTTGACACCGGAGAATTTCTGTTAGACAACATAATTAAATCATTAAAAATTAATAAGTAACTAAAATTTAAATAATTCAATTATCTTAATTGAAATAAAAAAAAGTAAATTAACACCTTAAATTCGTCATCGGCAAAGTGGTTACACAACCACTGCCACTCATCTTCTCTATCCACACGCAGCTCTACGGGGGGAGGCACGGGACCGACAGTTTCGAAGTACTGATGGAGCCTGTACTTCCAATCTTTGTAGATGGAGTTGGCGGTTTGGTTGATATGCCTCAACATCGCCGGTGACGGATCCACCGCAAATTGTTCATATCAGAAATAAATAGAAAATTATAATCGTATATATTATGAAATTCTAACTAATATTAACAATATTATATAATAAGTAAAATTGTACGTATTACGTACCGAAAGTTCTTTGAACACTTTCGCCTTCTCATCATCCGGCACCTCCCTCAAAGTAGGGGAATTAATTCGAACCCGGCTACGAACGATTGACCATATGCTATGCACCGAGAGACTTGCTAGCTTAGCTGTGGGAGGGTCACCGGTGAATTCGTCGTAGGGCAAGTCGATCTTTTTCCCGGTAGCCTTGCAAATTTTCTCGGCTTTGCCCCCTTTAACGAGACCTCGAGTCCTTTTCGGTTCCGGGTCAGTGGGGGCCCTCCTTTGCTTACGGCGGGCGCTGTACATGATAGATTCAGCGGTCGAGGACGCCTGAGTACTTGCCGTTGAACCGGTACCGGGCGTCGGAGTTGAAAAGGGGTCGACGTCATCACCGCTGGAGATAAATGGGGCAGAGGGAATTTCCCCAAGAGGCGCCACCTCCGAACCAGATGAAGGGTCCGGATTGAGGGCATCGTTGCCCTCCTGTTGAACCCAACCGACTTGGTCCGCAAAGCGGCGGAGCATGGCATCTTCTGCCTCCTGTTGGGCTTTCTTCTTGCCGGATGGAGCCATTTAAACTTAGGAGTACGTTGTTAAAATACCTACTTACCATAATAATTACAAGTGCAAAATTTACGCTAATTAAGTACGGTTAAGATTTAAATAGAGTACACTAGCTTGGCTTTTTAAGTCGTTCAATTGACGTGCGACCCGCGCGATAAAGTGTAAATTTTCAATTAATCAGCCTTGGTTAAATCGAAAAACGTGGCCAGTTAGGGATAGAGATAACGCGAGAGGCAGGACTAATTTCGACAAAACACCTATTGGTGTCATCTTTCTTAGATCCAAAACCTGTCACCAGTCATAACCCGTTTCTAGACACCATGTCCAACATTCGGCCAATTTTTCGAAAATTTACACTCCCTCAAGTCCTTTGCAAACTCCGCCCTCAACCTCGTGTCTATAACTTCACTTAGGTTATGGTGTGCGGTGATGAAATCCACACATCACGAGGGGTTAAGGAGATAAGCTAGGAAAAGAGGCGCCATCTATTCCAAAGAGTGCGACTTAATAAACCAAGTCTATGTACTAAATTTAAATCGAAGACGTACTACCATGCAATTTACTAGAAAATACACGTAATTATCAATTAATTAAAACAATAAATAATGACAACAATGAATTATTATTTATCATGCATTTAATAATAATTATTCATTTACCAATATAATTAATTATTATTAACAATAATTATTATTACTATTATTTAATTACAATCATTATTATTTACCAAATAATTATTATAATAACTAATTAATTAAATGATAACAACCAAATATTAATTAGAATAATTATAATAACTAAATGATTACTAAATATTAATAATAACTACTAAAAATTATTATAATTACAATAATGAATTATTTAAAACTAATTATTAAATTATATTTAGAAATTAATTAATTAAATAAAAATAATGTTAATAAGGTAAAAAATAGAAATTTACCTCGCTGGAGTAATCGGCAATATCGCCGGAGTTGAGTCGTCGGAGAGGAGGAACCACGCCGGAAAATTTGTCGTCGGAGCGTCGCCGGAGGAGGAAAATCTACGGAGGAGAGGAGAGGAGAGGAGAGGAGGAGAGGAGAGGAGATGGAATGAGAAAAGGGGGGGGTGCTGTTCTATTTATAGGCTTTCACTTAGACGATGGAGCACTATTTTCCGTCGTCCAAGTGCACTTGGACGACGGAAACAGTGTTTTCCGTCGTCTAAGTGACGGTTTAAAAAAATTTAAAGCGGCGCCAATTAATCGGCGGGACGTTTGGAACCGCCATAAATTTTGACTTAGACGACAGAGAATTAATTCTCCGTCGTCTACGTGGAAATTTAAGCGGTGCCAAAAATTGAGGTGGTAAATCGAACCGCCATGATTTTGGACTTGGACGACGGAGATGTCATTCTCCGTCTTCCAGGTGAAAATTACGTAAAAAAAAATTTAAAAATTAATTCGCTAGGAATTTAGCGATCTGTCATTCGAGTGAAATAGTCATACAATATTGATGAACGCATCGTATATATGAACAGTTAAATTTGAACCGCTGAATAATTTTACGTCTTGAAAGTTGTTAAGTATCGACTAAGCTTTACGACTTAAGTTTTCATGAGTAGAGGCTCATTTGCAGCAGAGGATTAACGAAATTGAATTTGGACAAAACAACCGTTGGATATGTTCGTCGTAACATAATATATAATTACAATAAATGACCAGAAAATAATAAGTTCGGGAAGGGTTTCATCAGCACAGTCAACTGCAAAACCGAGAATTTCACAAACCGGAAACGTGGATACAAGACATTTCGCAACTCCGATTTTCGAACTGTCGAAGCTCACACACCAAGAATTGTTTACTCTAAAGTCTTGACGAAAAGAATATGCATTGGAAGAAGGTCTAGATGGTCGTTGTCTTAGAAAAAATTACGAAATCTTCACCTGGACGACAGATAAGGTCATCTCCGTCGTCCAGGTGTATAGACCCTGAATTCAGGGGTCAGGGGGCCTTACTGTTTAGGGTTTAGGGTTTGTGAACTTGGACGACGGAGAATGACCATCTCCGTCGTCTAGGTGTAAAAACCCTGAATTCAGGGGTTAGGGCCTTAGGGTTTAGGGTTTAGGTCGTCCAGGGTCATTTGTGTGTCCGTTCAATTATTTTGAATTAAAAAAAAAATTAAAAAAATTATCGATCGATCCGATTTTCTAGATTTAGGGTCGAGGATTTAGGGAGATAGCCAAAATACCCAAAAGGCGACAACCTGCAATTAATTTCTCCGTTGTCCAGGATATATAATTCGGATTAATTAATTAATTTAATTTAGTTTATGTACGTCGGTCGATCCGATATATCTGATCGAGCATGGAAGCGTGTAATTAATTAATTAAGTACAAAAAGTCGAAGATATACGTACGTACATATATACATTCTCCTCCTTATAATATTTATATTAATTATTGATCGATGATGCATCGATCATATATTACAATAATTACATAAATTAACTACCAATTAATTTTTCTCGTCTTAGTTAAGTAGTCATCATCATAATCCTCATCATCCTCGTCCCCGGTATCCGATTGCTCATCCTCCTCATCGTACTCAACATCGTCCGACGAATAACCTGAGTCCTCGTCCGCGTCCTCATCCTGCTCGTCTTCTTCATCTTCTTCATTAATGGCATCGATAATCTCATCTTCAGTTAGATCTGTACAACCATCAGGCATGGGTAACCGTTCACCATCTTGAACCAGGTTCATTATATCGGAGCGGATGACAGAAATATTAGGCTCTTGATAGGCAGGAATGTCTCTTTCTGGTTCAGCAGCATCTTCAGTCGTCGCCGGTGTCCCTTCAATTGTCTCTGTATTCCATATTCCTCGATGAGAGATATGGTTCATTATTTTCCACCCTTCACCGGCTTTCGGATCGTCGAGATAGAACACCTGCCGAACTAAGGTGGCGAGAGCGAAATGCTCATTCTCATACCAGCTTGAGTTTGTATCGACTGATAATAGTCCCAGGTATTCCTTTGTACGCTTGAACCATCTGCACTTGAATAGGAAAACGTTGACATCATTCCCGTAACATAGCTGAACCACATATACAATAGCCCCGTAATATAGATCATTGTCTTTCCCAACCGCTACCCCACTGTTTTGTGTTCTTCTTCCTTCATCTCGGGCCAATGAATGGAATTTTACACCGTTCACAAAACATCCGGGATAAATATAGTGTTTAATCGACTTCCATTCTAGCAAGTGCTTTGGCCATGACCACCACCCCCCGTGGTTTTCAGATTTTTGCAGATCAATCATCTGCAGAAAATGGCAAATTAATATAAGGGTTTACTTTCTACAAACATGATCGATATGTATATAAATTACAAATTAAATACCGAGACGTACGTACGTACCCATTGGAAGAAATAATCGGGAAACTTCTTCTTAACCATTTTCTCAATCCACGCCTAACTCTTGTTTTGATTTAACACCTGAAGCCTCTCCCTGTATGACATCATGTACGGCTCAACTTCGTCACAGTCTCGCAACACTACTCAATGTACCTCAATAAGTTCTTCCCGTGTTAACGATTCCTTTAATACTCCTCTAAATGGTCGGACGACATTGGTAACGACAGAAAGATTGATGCGGGCACTGGGATCGGAGGCAGTGGGAGGTGGTGGATCTTTGAGGTACATGTTGCAGTAAGTAACACACTCATGCATTAGGTATGTCTCTGCTATGGAGCCATCCGGGGCCGACCTGTTTTTGACGAATGACTTATACTGTCCAAACTGTCTACAAAATCAAACGTACAATAAGAATAAGTACATATAGCTAGTAATCTGCAGTGGAACAAATTATGAATCGAAAAACCTGTATAATTAATTAGTTGTACGTACCTTTCTTGAGGATACATCCAGGTGTACTGGACCGGACCAGAAATGAGCACCTGCTCAGGCAGGTGGATCATTAGGTGAATCATGATGTCAAAGAAAGCAGGGGGAAAAATCCTCTCTAGTTTGCAAATGATGTGCACAATTTTTTGTTGCAATTCCACCACATCTAACTTCTTTAATTCTCTGGCGCATAACCTCTGCCACAATCTGCACAATGCCACTATTGGTTCTACGACGTCCCGAGGAAAGTATGGTCGAATTACCACTGGAATCAGACGTTGCAGCATAACGTGATAGTCATGTGTCTTTAGACCAACAAACTTATGTTGCACCTCGTCCACTGCTCCAGTTATAGTAGCTGCATACGTAGCCGGATAACGAACGCCCTTAAACCAGTGAAATACAGAACGTCTAAGTGTCGGCTTCACTGTGTAAGGTGCAGCTGGCATCTTGTTGTACACTCATTTCCTATCCCTCCTCAACCACAAGGGACGACGTAGATTCATTGATTCCAGATCTTTGCGCGCTTTGGGAGTATCTTTAATCTTGAACTTAATACCGAGAATTGTTCCCACTACGCTGTTGCACACATTCTTTTCTATGTGCATCGCGTCCAAGTTGTTCCTCAGCTTCAACTTCGACCAGTAAGGGAGTTCAAAGAATATACTCTTGTGATCCCAATAGCTCAGATCATGTGGAGGAATTGGATTGCATTTCTTTACATCCGCGTCATTGGTCAACACACCAAAGTCGAAATAGCTCAACCTCTCTAAAATCTCTTCGCCCGACCAACTACGGGGTTTAGGATTGTTCTCTACCGTCCCATCGAAATGAGTTTCATCCTGTCGCCAGGGGTGGTCGTGAGGAAGCCATCTACGGTGACCCAAGTAACACACCTTCCCCGCGTGCCAACTAGAGTTCACGTCGTTCAAACATATAGGACATCCATTATATCCTTTTGTCCTGCAGGTTGCCAACATCCCATATGCTGGAAAATCGTTGATCGTCCACATTACAGCAGCCCTCATCGTGAACATCGTGTCAGTGAATTTGTCATAAGTTGGGACTCCATTTTCCTACAACAGTTTCAGCTCGTCGATCAAAGGTCTGAGGTAGACATCTAAGCACTTCCCTGGAGATTTAGGACCTGGAATTAGTACAGTAAGGAAATTAAATTCCTTATTCATGCACATCCACGGAGGCAAGTTGTACGACATCAGAATAACTGGCCAAGTGCTGACGGCGGAGTTATTACTTCCCCAAGGATTGAATCCGTCTGTAGATAGGCCGAGTCTAACATTTCTAACCTCTGCAGCAAACTCTCCAAATTCTCTGTCGAAATGTTTGAAACCCTCCCCATCCGCGGCGTGTCGCAGGACATCGTCATCTATTCGCTTTTTTGCGTACCATCGCATCGCCTCTGCTGTGTGTAGAGACATGTACAGGCGCTGCAATCTGGGAATAAAGGGAAAATATCGAACAACTTTCACAGGAATTCTCTTTTTCGAACTCTTCCTATTCACCTGGAATCTGCACTGGCCACATACGGGACAATATTCCAAATCTTTATACTCTTTGTAAAATAGCACACAATCATTCGGACATGCGTCAATTATCCTGTACTTTAGGCTGAGGCTGCTCAAGATATTTCTAACCTTATAATGAGATTTAGGAAGATTGTGATCATCAGGAAGCAACTTACATATTTGCTCCTGAATTTTGTCAAAAGCACTCACTGACATTTTGTGCTTCACTTTTATCTTCATTTGCTCCATCACATTCTCTTGACATCCAGGGAACACCGGGGTCTGCGCTTCAAGTAGCATCCGGTTGTACTTATCCATCTCACTGGTGTCAGTGGCCAAGCTAGCTGCGGGGAATGTGTCATCATGCTCATTAGTGGTACTGTAACCTCCGTCTTGGTGTTGGTGTCCACTGTAACATCCCGGAAACGCATCATGGACCAAATCTGCAGTTGGGTTGCAAGCTGGGTGTCCGGCACCACTGCCGCTGGATGAGGCACCATGGTAACTGTACCCTGAGCTGAAGTCTGCTGCGCTGAACTCTACTGCTTCACCATGCTCGCTCCATGTAGTGTAACTCCACATCATACCATTTTCGTACAGGTGTTGCACCATAACATTAACCTCCACATACTGACAATTAAGACATTTCTGGCACAGACACCTGAAACGCTTCTTTCCCTGACCATGTTCTATCGCAAAATTCACAAATTCGCTAATTCCATCCATATACCGGACATCACATCTATTCTTCAACTTCATCCAACTCTTGTCCATACTGCTACAAAATATTATAATTAATTAATTATTACACATATATATATTAGTCCATTAATTTACGCTTAATTATACGTACTCGATCTACATCGATCCATCAATTACGTACGTAATTTAATCTGTATATATAGCTAACATCCATGCATGTATGTACGTTTTCACTAAATATATATTAAGCAAATTTTAACTGCGTACGTACCTGCTGGCCTTCTCGATATCAGTTAATTAAGCTAGCTAGCTAGTCAGCGGAGATCCCTGATCCTGATCCTTCTCCTTCTCCTTCTCCCTTCTCCTTCGATTCTTCTTCGATCTTTAAAATTTCCCGCGGGACAGAGGATCGGATGGAATGAAGAGAGTTTGGCATCGGGCTTATATATATAATGCTTCACTTAGACGACGGAGGTGTCGGTACGTTGTCTAAGTGGAAGTTACTCGAACCACGGCGTGTCGGTTCGTTGTCCAAGTGATCACCTGGACGACGGAGAATACCATCTTCGTCGTCCAGGTGACCACCTGGAGGACGGAGAAGACTCCGAGGTCCAGGTGGCCACCTGGACGACGGAGATGGTATTCTCCGTCGTCCAGGTTACCACTTGGACAACAGAGAAGTCTCCGAGGTCCAGGTGATCACCTGGACGACGGAGAATACCATCTCCGTCGTCCAGGTGGCCACCTGGACCTCGGAGTCTTCTCCGTCCTCCAGGTGGTCACCTGGACGACGAAGATGGTATTCTCCGTCGTCCAAGTGTCACTTGGACCACGGAACAATTACGTTTCCGTGGTCTAAGTGTTGTTTTCTTGTAGTGTATTTAAAGATTAAAATAAGCAAAAATAGTAATAAAACCACACTTGAAGCACATAAGGTAAACATTTCTATCATTTCAGGAAAATGAAATCCTACATAGCTAACTAGTAAGAAAATTATAGAAAATAAGTCAGCAACTCATTACTCAAGGAAGAACGTATTAAGAGTAAATCAATGAAGTTACTAGAAGCTCATCACTTAGTTGTCCCAAAGAATTAGGCTATAACTGTCTTCCGATCAGAGTGAACCTCATTCTCTGGCTTAGTTACCTACAATGTGCCATGACAAACCAGCACTAAGCTCACTAAAGCACTACACAAATCTAGTATTATAATTCTTATAGAAAATAGACTTGAAAACATAGCAAGCTCTTCCCAGGAGCCAACCATTTGCAATACATACTTTAATCGTACAATAAATTGTAAGCCAAGAATACAAAACAAGCATTGAGCATTTGAAACCAATGAATATGCTACACTTAAATTGGGAAGCTGATCTGAGAGCAGACACTAAGACTTAAAAGAAATCCTATGACAATATCCAGCTTAGTGAGACATAAAACCATTAAATTCAATGTAATTTATTGAATCAAGATCAAGAAGCATGCTTGTAACAACACAAATCAAGGAACAGAGTTTAGATGGTGGAGAACATACCCGAAAAGCCAAACTAGGTGGAAATCTTCTGCAACAATTTGCAGGAAACCGTGTCCACAATGATCAGTCAATAAGAGTTGAGCTTACTAAATGCAATCGACACCTTCCTTGACAAAGGCTGCGTAGATTTAAAAATTCTGCAACAAAAATTAGAATTCACATTACACATGTGTATTCAATGATATATCTTTGAAGCATTTAGCTAGTCACTAAATACAATTTAGTGCATTCATTGTTAACAAATTACAACCAAAGGCATAGTGTAATTTTCAACCAGTCTTAGAGAGATGTTCCATCTGCAACGACATACCAGAAATGGAAAGATATGATATAATAGCAACTGGTTTGTTGTTTTGAAGTTGATCTTACTAATCACTTGACTAGAATATTGAGGCTATTAACTTTCAAGCAAAACTTAAAACAACAATCAAAGGTGAACTCCTACTAACGAAGCACATTCACTAAAACTATTATCTAACTAAACTATAAGTGATCAGAACTAACGGAATAATCAATAGCAACATCGTGTCCTAATTAATACCAATGGAATAGCACAATATAACCATTCACAGGTGAACATTACCAACAAACTATCTTTAGCAACTAACCCAGATAATAATAAAACTAATTAGTAACTTAGCATTAAAGCACATATAAGAAGTCATGTATATAGTCACCGACAGAACTCCCACCACTCAATGGAACTATGGAAGAAGTTTAAAATTCATTGCTTAACCGAAAGCTCAAATACCACCATCTTCATTGATGACAGGTGAACGATAGTAAGCCACGGCAGAGGTGGAAGTCAACGTCGTAACGGTCGATGGACGATGCGAAAAAGAGACAAGTTGCAGAGAGAAATCAAGAGATTGCCTGAGAGGAAAGGGCTCGACGGAGGAGATAGAGAGAGAAAGAAAGAGATGAGATGAGATCCATAATGATAAAGAGAGAGAAAGAGAAGCCGATTAGAAAAAAGCACGAGAGAGAGAGAGAGAGAGAGAGAAAGAGAAGCCGATTAGAAAAAAGCACGAGAGAGAGAGAGAGAGAGAGAGAGAGAGAGAGAGAGAGCATTGGGCCTTGGTAAGCCATAGCCAATGAACAGTTCAGCTTCAATTAAACAAGGCAAATAGGTTTCGAATGAAAATGGAAAGATTTTCCGTTGCATTGTAAAACACCAAATTGGTTTTAGAGGTACACATAATGGACATGGATCCTCTCCTAACCAAAAAAACACCTGACCTTATCTAACCTTAATCTCAGCCATCCTGTAGAATTGTGTGCTCAGATTTCAATATCTTTTATTTCTCTTTTCTTTTTAGCTAAGGTCATCTTCAGTCTAGGGTCAATGGCTTAATATAGCCCTAAAATCAGCAAAAAATTATCTCTAACCCAGGACAAGGTTATACCAAAAATGTTAAATGTAGCTCGATCGGGTCAAAAGTTGGGTTATATATGGTCATTGGTATAACCCTGAGCTATATTTTGTGGAGATCACAATTGTACTTAAACACTACAAAATTGATGTTCCTAATAACTAATATTAATTTTAATTAGTATTTATGTCAATTTAAACGTTATGGTGACATCATTTAATTAATTAATTTTAATTTTAATTTTTTAACTCCAATAATAATCACAATATTTGTATAAAATAATAAATTTATCATGTGTAATATATACTTTAAAAATATTATAAAATATTTTTTTAAATTTCAATAAATATGATATATATATAACGGCAATATAGTAAATAAATGAAAATAATGTAATATTTTAAAATATTAATAATAATTTATTTGTTAAATAAACCATCAATGAATATAATAAATACAATTAATGCAATTAAAACATTAGTATAAATATCAATGATAATATCAATGCAATTATCGGTTTTGCGGTTGACTGTGCCGATCAAACCCTTCCCGAACTTATTATTTTATGGTCCTTTGAAGACAATTATATATTATGTTACGACGAACATATCCAACGGTTGTTTTGTCCAAATTCAATTTCGTTAATACTCTGCTGCAAATGAGCGTCTACTCATGAACACTGAAGTCGTAAAGATTAGTCGATACTTAACATGTTTCAATACGTAAAATTAATCGGCGGTTCAAATTTGACTGTTCATATATACGATGCGTTCATCGATATTGTACGACTATTTCACTCGAATGACAGATCGCTAAATTCATAGCGAATTATTTTTTAAATTTTTTTTTTACGTAATATGAACCTGGACGACGGAGATGGTCATTTTCCGTCGTCCAGGTGTTCACCTGAACGACGGAGAATGACCATCTCCGTCGTCCAGGTTCAAAAATCATGGCGGTTTAAATTTTTTTTTGTTTAATTTTTTCATGTAATTTTCACTTGGACGACGGAAACTTACCATCTCCGTCGTCCAAGTCCAAAATTATGGCGGTTCAATTTACCGCTTCCGTTTTTGGGACCGCTTGAATTTTCACTTAGACGACGGAGAATTCATTCTCCGTCGTCTAAGTCCAATTCCATGGCGGTTCAAAACGTCCCGCCGATTAATTACGCGCCGCTTGAAAATTTTTAAACCGCCACCTAGACGACGGAAAACACTGTTTCCGTCGTCCAGGTGCACTTAGACGACGGAGAATAGTGCTCCGTCGTCTAAGTGAAACTCTATAAATAGAGTACGGCTCATCTTCTTTTCCTCATCCCTTACAATTCTCTCCATCTCTCCTCTCCTCTCTCTCTCAATCTCATTCCGGCGATATTCTCCTCCGGCGACGACGCTCCGACGATACAACTCCGGCGTGGTTCGATTCCTCCTCTCCGACGACACAACTCCGGCGAAATTCCCAAAACTCCGATTCGGTAAATTTCTATTTTTCCCTTATTTAAATAATTTTCATTTTATTAATTAATTAAATTCTAAATATAATAAATTAGTAGAAATTAATTTAGTAATTAATTTTAAATATTTAATAAATGATTAATTGTTGTTATTTATTAATTAAATCATAATTATTGTTATTGTTTCCTAATTAAATGAATAATTGTAAATGTGTTGTTATTAAATAAATAAATAAATAATTATTGTTATTAATTAATTAAATAAATAATTATTGTTATTAATTAATTAAATGGTTAATTATTGCATGCTAAATGGAAAATAAATTATTGCATGTAATTACGTGTATTTTTTAGTAAATTAATTAGTAGTACATGTTCGATTTAAATTTAGTACATAGGCTTGGTGTAATTAAGTCGCACTCTTTGGAATAGATGGCGCCTCTTTTCCTTGCTTATCTCCTTAACCCCTCGTGATGTGTGGATTTCATCACCGCACACCATAACCTAAGTGAAGTTATGGACACGAGGTTGAGGGCGGAGTTTGCAAAGGACTTGAGGGAGTGTAAATTTTCGAAAAATTGGCCGAATGTCGGACATGGTGTCTAAAAACGGGTTATGACTGGTGACAGGATTTGGACTAAGAAAGACTTTTGTCGAAATTAGTCCTGCCTCTCGCGTTATCTCTATCCCTAACTGGCCATGTTTTTCGATTTAACCAAGGCTGATTAATTGAAAATTTACACTTTATCGCGCGGGTCGCACGTCCATTGAACGACCGAAAATGCCAAGCTAGTGTACTCTATTTAAATCTTAAACGTACTTAATTAATTAGCGTAAATTTTTAAGTTGTAATTATTATGGTAAGTAGGTATTTTAACCCCGTACTCTTAGGTTTAAATGGCTCCGCCAAAGACGACATCCGGCAAGAAGAAAGCCCAACAAGAGGCAGAAGATGCCATGCTCCGCCGCTTGGCGGACCAAGTCGGTTGGGAATTACCACCGGAGGGCAACGACGCTCTCAATCCGGACGGATCATCTGATCCGTCCGTAGCGCCCTCTGGGGAAATTCCCGCTCCCCCATTCATCTCGAGCAGTGATGACGTCGACCCCTTCCAATCTCCGACGCCCGGTACCCATTCAACGGGAAGTACTCAGGCGTCCTCGACCGCCGAATCAATCATGTACAGCGCCCGCCGTAGGCAAAGGAGGGCCCCCACTGACCCGGAACCGAAAAGGACTCGGGGTCTCGTTAAAGGGGGAAAAGCGGAGCGTATTTGCAAGGCGACCGGTAAAAAGATCGACTTGCCGTACGACGAATTCACCGGTGGCCCTCCCACAGCTCAGTTAGCAAGTCTCTCGGCGCATGGGATAGGGTCAATCATCCGTAACCGGGTTCGTATCACTGCCCCTACTTGGAAGGAGGCGCCGGATCATGAGAAGGCGAAAGTCTTCAAAGATATTTCGGTACGTAATACGTTCAATTTAGTTATTATATAATATTGTTAATCTCGGCCTAAAATTTCATAATATATACGATTATAATTTTCTATTTATTTTTCATAGGAACAATTTGACGTGGATCCGACACCGGCTATGTTGGGGCATATCAATCAAACCGCCAACTCCATCTACAAAGATTGGAAGTACAGGCTCCATAAGTACTTCAAAGATGTCGGTCCCGTGCCTCCCCCGGTAGAGCTGCAAGGGGAGAGAGAAGATGAGTGGGAGTGGTTGTGTAACCACTTTGCCGATGAACAATTTAAGGTATTAATTTAATTTTTTTATTTCAATTAAGATAATTGAATTATTTAAATTGTAGTTATTCATTTTTTAATGATTTAATTATATTGTGTAACAGAAATTCTCCGGTGTCAACAAAGCCAACCGGGGGAAGAAGGAGAAACACCATACTACCGGCGCCAAGCAGTTCATTCAAATTGCCAAGGAGCACAAGGATAAGGGTTCCAAACACCCTTTTATTGATGCAAGCGTAAGCGCGTACGTGACGCCAGGGCTCGATAATGAAGCGAGTCAATACGGGGTAAGTGATATATATATATGTGCTTTTAATTATAGTAATTATTATTTAAATATGATTTCATTATAATAAATTAATTATAATTTTGTAGGCAAGGGCGATAGAGCGTGCGCATGAAGAGTTGGCCAACACTCAGCTTGCGTTCCCAGATGTGCCGCCGGAAGACCTGCCTCCTCTATCCTTAGAGAGCCAAATTGCAATCGCGGATGAGGTCTACGGTCGTAGAGCTGGCAAGGAGGTTAGGCACTTTGGGCCTAGGGTGGTACGAGATTTGTCGACGACCTCCGGCTCATCATCTACGGGAGGTTCGAGGCAGCGGAGAATGAGTCAGGCTGCGGCCGTCGAAGCAGCCATTCAAGAGGCTCGACTGGCACGAGAGGAGAATGAGTCAATGCGGCAAAGACTTGACCAACAACAAGCACAAATAGCCCAACTCATCGCCCTCATGGAACAAAATCGAGAAGTATGTCAACCTCCTCCGAACCCACACCCCGACGACAACGACCCGGCTGGAGGCGGAGGACTCGGCCCCGCATCTGCTCCTCCAGTGTATTAGCTAGCACGTAGTATATTATCTCGTTTCTTTCTGCATTCCGAACAATATTTTAATTTTTAATTTATGGGTTTTTTCGTATGTACAAATTAATTTACTTTGATTATTTAATAATTAAGTTATTAATTATAATATTCAAAATTTAGTTTATTTATTTAATTTTAGCATTTTTCATTATTTAAATTAAAATAATAATAAATTAAATTAATAATTTTTAATTTCAATTTATTTTTTTAAAAAAATTAAATATTCACTTGGACGACGGAGATTATGTTCTCCGTCGTCCAGGTGCAAAACCCTAAACCCTAAACCCTAAATCCCTAACCCCTAAACCCTGTCGTTCTCCGTGGCCCAGGTTTTCACCTGGACGACGGAAAATTAGTGTTTCCGTCGTCCAGGTGAACACCTGGGCCACGGATAAGCTACCATTATCCGTGGCCCATGTATGCACCTGGACGACGGAAACGCTAATTCTCCGTCGTCCAGGTGAAAACCTGGGCCACGGAGAAACGAGAAATGTCCGTGGCCCATGTGTTCACCTGGACGACGGAGATTAAGTGTTTCCGTCGTCCAGGTGCATACATGGGCCACGGATAATGTCCGTGGTCCAAGTTCACTTGGACGACGGATCACTAATACTCCGTCGTCCAGGTGCTTGGACGACAGCACTTGGAGCACGGACCTTGGACGACGGAGTTTCCGTCGTCCAAGTACTTAGACGACGGAAAACTGCACCTAGACGACGGAAATGGTCCGTGGTCTAGGTGCAATTTTCTTGTAGTGAGTGTTGCGTTTGGAGAAGCGTTTTGAGCCTGTGGTCAAAGCTCGTACTGCTGGAGCGACTGTCTTTTCGGGTTCAGCTGATCCAGAGATTTGTGAGGCATGGTTGGTTCATGTTGAACGCGTTTGTGAGCGTCTGCGTTTCACACCTGAGCAGATGACAGTGGCAGCAGTTGGTTTACTTGAGTCGAATGCATACTTCTGGTGGGTTAGCACCGATAGAGTTCTGGTTGATACTCCGTGGACTTTGTTTCGAGATTTGTTTATGCAGAGATACTTTAACCAGGCTACGCAGCAGCGGAAGTATGAGGAATTCACTAATTTGAGACAAGGCAGTATGTCTGTGCTTGAGTACCGGAACAGATTTACCCATTTATCTTGGTTTGCTCGTGACATGGTGGCTACAGAGGAAGCCAAGTGCCGAAGATTTGAGCTGGGCTTGAACCTGAACATCAAGGGGACACTGACTACGATGCCTCGGAATAACTTTGATGAGTTTGTGAGTGCAGCACTTCGAGGCGAGGATATCGAGAATGAAAGGCAGATGAGATTCCAATCTCGACAGTTTGAAGAGGGTGGACCGAGTCAGGGACCTTCCAAGAGGCTGAGTTCTGACACTTCCGGATCTGCATCATCATCTGGCAGTGGACCATATAGACCACCAGGTAGTTCAGCTAGACAGAGGTAGAGATGGAGGAGGGACTGACCTCAGAGGCCACAGTCTAGTGGGGGTTCTAGCGGTTCCAGTTATCCTCGGCGTACCGGTGGCACTTTTGCCGTACCGAGGGAGTACCCATTGTGTAGTATTTGCAGCAGGCATCATGTTGGTCTATGTCAGCGAGGTCCTGTCGTTTGTTATCGTTGTGGCCAGGAGGGTCACTATGCGAGAGAATGTTTCCAGCTTGCTGGTGCCGGTGGAGAGGCAGCCCTGAGTTCCGGATGAGAGCGAGGTACCATTTCTGGGGCTCGACCAGTACAGTCTTCTGGTCAGGGAGGACAGTAGTGTCACCCTCAGCGTGGACGACCAGCCGGGCAGGCCAGGGTTCATGCCATGTCTTTGCGTGAGGGCAGAGCTTCACCGGAGGTTGTTATTGGTACGTTGCATGTTTTTGGCTATCCAGTACTTACTTTTCTAGATCCATGTGCTACACATTCATTCATGTCATATAGATTATCATCTTTAGCTACTATGCCTGCATCTCCACTTTCGAGGTTGTGGACAGTGTTGTATCCGTCCGGTGAGGTGGTGAGTATTGGTTGGGTGTATAGGGATTGTGAGATTTTTGTTGGAGGTCATGGTTTAGCCGCGGATTTGTTATTGCTGGATATCGTCGACTTTGATGTGATTTTGGGTATGGACTTCTTGGAGACACATTAGACTATGTTCGATTGTCACAAGAAGGAGGTTGTGTTTCGACAACCAGGGTTACCCGAGATACTGTTTCGCGGTAAGAAGAATACTTCGTTGCCATGTGTGATTTCAGCGATGAAGGCTGATCGGATGATGAAGAAGGGTTGTGTTGCTTACTTAGCTCATGTTGTGGACACTACGGCTGCTGTGCCAGATATTGGTGATATTGAGGTGGTTTCCGAGTTCCCAGATGTGTTTCCGGAGGAGTTACCAGGTATTCCTCCAGTTCAGGAAATCGATTTCACCATTGAGCTATTACCGGGCACTGGACCCATATCTCAGGCACCTTATCGTATGGCGCCAGCGGAGTTGAAGGAGCTACAGATTCAACTTCAGGAGTTGCTGGAGAAGGGTTTCATACGACCCAGTGTATCGCCGTGGGGTGCTCATGTACTGTTTGTATGGAAGAAGGATGGTTCCATGCGACTGTATATCGATTACCGGAAGCTGAATCAGGTCACTGTGAAGAACAAGTATCCGTTGCCGCGGATTGACGACTTGTTTGATCAGCTTAAGGGAGCTTCAGTCTTTTCGAAGATTGATCTCTGGTCCGGATACCATCAGTTGAGGATCAGAGATTCAGATGTGGCCAGAACAGCTTTCAGATCACGGTACGGACATTACGAGTTCTTGGTTATGCCGTTTGGGTTGACCAATGCCCCCGCAGCTTTTATGGACTTGATGAACCGGGTGTTCAGGCGGTTTCTGGACAAGTTTGTGATTGTGTTCATCGACGACATCCTGATTTACTCTAAGAGTGTGGGCCAACACAAGAAGCATTTACGAGCTGTTTTGCGAACTTTTCGAGATAATCAGTTGTTTGCGAAATTCAGCAAGTGTGAGTTTTGGTTTGATAGCGTGAAGTTTTTGGGCCACGTAATATCAGCTGAGGGAGTCAGCGTGGATCCTGACAAGATTGAAGCCGTGTTGAATTGGAGTAGACCTACCATCGTACTAGAGATCAGGAGTTTCTTGGGTATGGCAGGTTACTATCGGCGCTTTGTGCAGGATTTTTCACGAATTGCCACGCCACTTACCAGATTGACGAAGAAAGGCGTCAAGTTCGAGTGGTCCGATGCATGTGAGGAGAGTTACTTACTCTTGAAGGAGAAGTTGACTACTGCACCGGTTTTGACTCTACCTGACGACAGTGGCGAGTTTGTGGTTTACAGCGATGCATCATAGTTGAGACTTGGTTGTGTTCTGATGCAGCATGGCTGAGTGGTGGCTTATGGTTCCAGGCAGCTGAAACCACATGAAGTCAACTATCCTACACACGATTTGGAGTTGGCTGCTATTGTATTAGCTTTGAAGAGTTAGAGACACTACCTATACGAAGCTCAATGCAAGATATACACAGATCACAAGAGTCTCACTTATTTGCGCACGCAGCCAGACTTGAACATGAGGCAACTCAGATGGATGGAGTTGATCAATGATAATGATTGCACTTTCGAGTACCATCCAGGGAAGGCTAATGTGGTTGCTAATGCACTCAGTCAGAAATTCGGAGTCTCGTTGTTTCATGTGTGTGTGGCCGGAGTTTCTATGTTAGCCGAGCTACGGACCACATGAGCTGAGTTCGAGTGGGACGATGATGGAGCCTTGTTGGCTAGCTTCCAGGTTCGACCGGTATTGGTTGATCAGGTTCGGGAAGCTCAAGATGCGGATTCCTATCTGTTGGATAAGAAGACCATGATTTGGAATGGTGTGCCAACAGAGTTTCGGTTGAGTGATGATGGTATGTTGTTATTCAGAGGCAGATTATGTGTACCCAGGGACAAGAGTTTGAAGAAAGAGATTTTAGACGAAGCTCATTGTTCGGCGTATGCAATGCATCCCGGCGGTACGAAGATATTTCGTACACTTCGAGCTTATTACTAGTGGCGCAATATGAAGCGGGAGATTTCCGCTTATGTGAGCAGATGTTTGATTTGTCAGCAGGTTAAAGCGGAGAGGCAGAAGCCTGCGGAAAAGTTGCAGCCCCTGGAGATTCTGGTTTGGAAGTGGGAACACATTACCATGAATTTCGTGTATCAGTTACCGCGTACTTCGGCTAGTAATAATGGTATTTGGGTTATCGTAGACCGTTTGACGAAATCAGCTCATTTTCTGGCACTTCCGGGAAAGATTTCAGTGGGCAGATTGACAAAACTGTATTTGGCGGAGATCGTTCGGCTGCACGGTGTACCTGTATCTATTTTTTTGACCGAGACAGTCAGTTTACTTCAGAGTTCTGGCAGGCATTGCAGCGAGCCATAGGTATTAGATTGCATTTTAGTACAGTTTTTCATCCTCAGACTGACGGGCAGTCTGAGCAGACTATTCAGACTCTCAAGGATATGTTGCGGTCCTGTGTCTTGCAGTTTCGAGGAAATTGGGACCAGCAACTACATTTGATTGAGTTTACTTACAACAACAGCTATCAGGCCAGTATTGATATGGCACCGTATGAGGCTCTATACGGGAGGCAATGCCGCACTCTATTGTGTTGGAGTGAGGTGGGCGAGCGATGGCTTATTGGCCCTGATCTGGTGAAGAGCACCATAGAGGACATTCAGATTATTCGGGACAGACTGAAGATTGCCCAGGATCGCCAGAAGAGTTATGCGGACGTGAGAAGAAAGAGTCTCGAGTTCGAGGTGGGTGATTGGGTCTTCCTGAAACTGTCTCCGTGGAGGGGAGTTGTGCGTTTCGGGAAGCGTAGCAAGCTTCAACCACGGTACATTGGTCTGTACGAGATTACCGAGAGGGTTGGTGTCGTGGCTTACAGATTAGAGTTACCTTTTGAGATGGCTCGTGTACACGATTTTTTTCATGTCTCGATGTTGCGGAAGTATATTCCAGACCCATCACATGTGTTAGCACCACATCAGCTTCCTATCCAAGAGGATTTGACATATGTGGAGGAGCCGGTACAGATTCTCGATCGGCGTGAGCAGGAGTTGAGGCACCGTGTTATACCGCTTGTGAAGGTTTTGTGGCAGAATCATTCAATTGAGGAGGCCACCTGGGAGACTGAGCAGCGTATGCGAGAGAAGTATCCTCATCTGTTCACCTAGCATGTACGTAAATTTCGAGGTCGAATTTTTTTTAAGGGGGGTAGATTGGTGACGACCCAAATCAGAATCAGTATTGTAATCGGCTTAATCCGCGAGTTAGCGAGTAATTACAGTTTTTCGTAAATGAATTGAATTGACGGTTTTGATCACGACTTAATTATCGGGCGAGAATTTGAGTTGAGTCTCTTCACGAGAATTGTAGTACGCGTGATTTCGAGTTTGTGGGCGGTTCCGGATAATTATTTCGACGACCTAGGAATATGTTATAAATATTTAAAATCGTGGAATTTCGTCGTGTTTATCCGTTTGGATTTGTGTTATCCGAAACGTGATTGTGATTCGTTTTGGACCGTCGATCATATCGAACCGCGAGTATAAATATCGGAAATAGTCAAAAAAAATTCAAAAACACTGTTTCGGGAAGGCTGACCTTCGTTTGACCAAGAATTGACTGTTAACTTTCGCTGACCGGAGCTCCACCGCGTGTGCGAGCTGTCGCCGTCGGACTTCACGATTCCGACCACCTCCGGCCTTGAAATTGGTATGGTTAGAATTCTCTCTTGATTTCCTATGGTTTGGAACTTGGATTTGTGTGATTTGATGAGGTTATGAGGGAGAACGGACTCGGTGAAATTGATGGTTTTTGCTGGATTCGGGTGGCCGGCTCCGACCACTTTTGGGGTCGGGTGTTTGGGGGGAAAGGTTCCCCTCATCCTTGTGAAGCTTTTGGGTGAAACAATTTTGAGTTTGGTTGAGGTTTGAGGGTCGCCGGAAACTCGCCAGAATCAATGGATTCCGTGAGTTTCGGGCTCAATTCCGGCCGGTGGGCTTGGAATTGGGTCACGGTGCAGAAGAGAAATGTGTTGGGCTTGAGGAGGACTTGTGATCTGAAAATTTTGGCCGGGATTCGTCACCGTTGACGCTGCGCCGCCGGCGGTGGCGGTCAACGGCGGCGCTCCGGCGAGGGAGTTGACTTTTTGGAATTTGATAAATTTTATGTCGTTTTGCTCGTAATAGCGCCACGATCATCGCCTTGAGGTTTTTGAGTTGATTTGGACGCCGGATTTTTAGTCGAGGGTTTATGTGGAGAGTTTGGGGAATTTCGACGATTATTTTGTATCGAGTTATATGTTTCCGGAAATGGTTGGTTTCCGAGGTGTGGTACAGAGTAGTGAACTGTGATTTTGATCAGTTAATATTTTATGATTATTCTGGGGATCGAGATCGTACGTTGGGCGATGGATCTTCTGCCGGATCTCGTGTTTAGCGCGTGTGCGCGCTGTGCTATCTGTGAGTGGACCTTTTTATTTACACTGTCGTAGCGAGTTCTTGATTTCCGTATTTATTTACAGTATGATGTTGATATTTTATATGGTGATGGCATTTATTTAGCATCGATGCATTGGCTACTCGGCTGATCACCAGTAGTCTAGATCCAGGGCTGAGAGATTCCCCTGATGTGCCCACTAGGCTTGTGAGATTCACCTAGTCTTTCACCGTCGGGCTTGAGAGATTCGCCTGACACCTCCATTCATTTTATGAACTCGCTTTGTTTTATGATATATATATAAATTATGAAAGACATATGATTATTTTCTTCCACTCACTCTAACGATTTTATTTGCCTTTCCCCTGGGCTTTTCGGTTTCCGTGCCCAGTTTGCACTTCGGATTCTGGTGTCTCACATCGCAGTCGGAGGCTTAGTGTTCGAGCTATCTTTCTTTTCCAATAGGTTTCTTGTTTTGCCTATTGTTGTATATTTTTGTATATATACACTAGAGGTCACTCTGATTACACTACTGTTATGTTTTCATATGATTTCCCCCGGATTTCTCTAAAGTACAGTTTTGATTACTACTTTACGTTATTGTTATGATATTGAGAAATTCGGATGGGATTGGTGCCCACGGTTTGGTTTTTGTGGCATAAGATGAAGTGTGTTTTCGGGTGCAGGTTAATGAAAATTTCGCGTTATAGTGAAACTCTGCCAAAAATTTTGTGGTTTTTACAAGTTCGTGTTTTCAGAAGGGGTTTGATTCCGGTTTAGGAAACTAAATCGGGGTTTGGTCATTTCTCCTCGCTTAGTACCGGCACCGTCGTGGACAAGACACTGATCAATGGGAAGCAGCTGGCATCACCCAACTCATTGATTTATGCTTTTCACTCCCTGTTGGTGGCAACAGAGCACCGTTTGCCACAACCATGTGCTTTTGGGATTGCACCGCCAACTGGTTCTATCTCCCCTGTGGTGATGTGAGCATTACAATCCTTGATCTTTACACTCTATTTGGAGTTCCTGCTTTTGAAAACATCTGGCCACACAACCACGTAATTGGGACACCAGTTCAAGCCTCCCTCAGTCGACCTCCCTCATATTCTTCTTGGGTTAAACATTATGTCATACATCTCCCAAGATTAACAAATGCTGGACCAACCTTACAGAACGCCTCTTCAATCATGAACAATTGGGCTTAGTTGAATCCGTTCTTGCCTATATCTACTATGGCCTGAGGTGAATCATCTTTTCAAAGCTTGACCATAATCAACCAGGACCACTCTGGATGGTTGAGTTCTGGTTGCAGATGTACTTTCCATTCTTTCGCTCTTCAGCAGTCCCTCCTTTTGAAGAGAACAAGCTTCTGGGCCAGACTTTAGTGTCTGCACCTTCTAGGACCAGAGCATGGTCCCACCTAGCCTGCTTCAACTACCTCTGCTTGCATAAGGACTTTCCAACCATAGTAGTTGACGTAATTTTGAATCGTTGTCATCCCGGTAGCCTCGCAAGTGGATTTATGCCCTCACTAGAGCAAAATGACTTTGCAAGGAAGATCTTCCTTCAAAGTCACACGTGCAAGGACCTGGCAGTCTCTGATTCTTTGAGTCCTGGGTATGAGCTCTTTAATCCAAACCATTTCTCGAGACAGCTTGGTGTTACCCAAGATGCCCTCATACCCCTTGCTTGTTCTTTGAACAAATATACTCTTTGGCGAGGGTCAGGTCATCCTTCAGCACTTGATATGTAGGATGAACACTTTGGCTTTCCAATGGTGATAATTCCTGAATTGACAAAGCCACTTGTGATTTCTCAATCGGTCACTGAATCGTACCAAGTATGGCGTTCCTAGCTTTGGGAAGATATAGGACGCATATAAACGCTTACTCGTTTTGCCAACATCTTCTGCGATTTTGGCAAGAGGTTTACAAATGAAGAAGATTTGGCAGTTGTTAGAAAGCTGTACAAGAACATAAGTAGAACTCCCTGGCCACAGGTATACTTCTTACATTTAACTTTGCCACATGTATTAATCATTTCTTCATATTGTGTTTGACCCAGTTCTTCTTCTTCTAATAATCAACAACACACCCAAGAATCAGATGTGACTGACCCAGTAAGTATTGCAAATCTTCTACCCAGAACAATTGCTTCTTCAACTTTCTCACTGAATCGTAACTGACCCACCTTTCATTAGTCTCAAAAACGCAGGAAGACCAACTCCAGGTTCGAAGTGCCCTCAAGTGGTATCTGGATAGCTACGGAGATCAAAAGTAGGGATGGATAAGCTAAGCTTCAAGCCCATGTCTTCCATGCCTCATTTGATCAACGGAGTGACAAAGCCTCCAGGGCAAGCGCTTGCTCAGCATTGGTTTTCACCATTGCTCGCTGGTTATGTGCAAATCCGGACGTCATGCCCACGGTTTCTGAGTTTGACGACCTTATAGTCCAAGGTTCTTCGGAGAGGCAGAAACTACGCAAGGATGAAGCCCTCGCCAGCTCCTACCAAGATCAACATTTTGATCTTGAAGTTATTCTGAAGGCCAACCTCAGACCCTTGAATATTTCTTCTGATGACTCCTTCATTGGGTACTTTAACCAAGAGAGGTTTGTAAACCTGAGTGATCTTGCATTGTTTGATGAAATATGGGAAAATATCAGCAAGAGCACCAAGCCTCAGGTATACCTAGTGAGTTGGAATGAACACTTATTCGTCCTCAAAGCTGAAGATGAAGCCTACTATATTATCGACTCACTCAGGGAAAGGCTTTTCGAAGGATGTTGCAAAGCCTATATTTTGAATTTGATGATTCCAGCATCATGTTTAGAACTGAAGTCCAAGAAACAGGACTGGAAGTCATAAACAACGGTAAAAAGTGTTGTAAAGACTTCATAACAAGATTTTTGGTTGGAATCATACTAAGGGAACTCGAGAAAGAAGAAAAGAAAAAGACAGTTGATATTGCTGTTCTATTCCGGCGCCTTCAGATTGAATTTCAATCTTGCTTCCTTCCTTTCTCCTCTGGCGAGGGCACCAACTCCCAAAATGACCAAGTCATTTCAGAGCAAGAGACTAAAAATCCTTCCTCGCCAGAGCTCCAAGTCGTGGTTGAAGAACCACAACAGTTGGTTGAAGTCATTTCAGAACCAGGGGACCAAACCCTTCCCTCGCCAGAGCCTGAACTCCAAGCGACTGAAGAACCACAACACTTGTCCCCCGTCCAAGTAAGATTTCAATTTACTTACTTCGTTTTGCATGTTAATTTCTTTTGATTGGCCCTTGACATCTTGTATTTCATTTTAGTTCAAACCCGCTCCTCTGAATAGCGACCAAATGATTCCTGATTCACAAGCAAATCTAGAGAAAAAGGCAAGCTCGCAAGGCCAACTTCATTCTTCTAAGCTCTCCACAATGGCCGCCATGGACCAGCCTTCAAGCTCGTTACACGTTATCGATGAAGAACCTGAACCTTCTCTCGAAGAAACTACTGCTTCGTCTTCATCAAAAGGAATTTCCTCTCAAGAACCCAACCCACAAGAGGAAATGTTAATTTTGCAAGAAATTTCAACTAAGTTGACTGCATTGAATTCCCCTTCTTCCCTTGATATTGCCCTTCAGAAGATTCTTTCTGGCAACCTGGATTCTCCTCAAGATATCAAACAAATTCAAGAACAAGTCAGGAATTTAAAGGCCATTGCCCTACTGAATTCCTCCAAACTAAACCCGCTCTTGAGGAAAAACTTCATGAACTCCTAAGTCAAAGCGAAGCCCACCACCGTCTCAAACTTAAGGCAGAACGCAAGAAAGAGGCGGTGGAAACATTGGCTCGCCAGTCGCAGGAAGAGAACAAACAAATCCAGGTACTTCTGAAGGACACGTTCATTCAACAAGAAACTTTGGCAGCCAAGGAAGCTAAATTAACTGCCCTCTGTGGACGGTTGAAGTGGACGGTTTGCGTACCAACACTTATTCAAATCAAGCCTTCGTCCGCCAACTCATGATTAAAGGAGAGAGCCAAGCTCAACTGTTGCGGGTTGCAAAAAAAGAAGCCATAGGCGCTCTACAAAGGTATAAACAACTTTGGGTAGATCTTGAAATTGCAAAAGCGTCCTTGAGGGAAATGACAATCCCATTATAATCGTTGGGCCATAAAGAGTAAGCCGTTTTCTGTATTACAATGATATTCCAAAACCTCTTAAGTATATATCTTTTTAATTCAAATTTTGGAATCAGTATGTTAACTGGGCCCTGGACATCCTATTGGGCCTCAGAATTAGGCCCTCTAAGAATTAAACAAACTAAGCTAGTCCCTCTTACAGAACCTAACCGCTCGCCTGCCCTGATAATCCGGATTAAATGGACTTTAATTCCAAGCTTGGAATCCGTATCGCGTCAACCATCAAATCTTCAAAATACGCTTTACCTGCCCAAAAATCTTTCATTCATCACGCCTTCTTCTAGGGGTAGGTAAATCGTATCATGGCCCAATTTCCGTCAGACGCATGTCCTCTATTAACGAGTGCATTTAATCTCGCAAAGCCTTACCGCTACGACTCATTTCTATAAAATGTCTTTCTTTTCATTGCTTTGTGATCATACCTTCCAAACTTCTTCGCAAGATGAACTCCCCTTCTTTATGTTTGCTCTGGTTTTCCTATCTAGAAAAACCTCCAGATAGAACCTTCCATATTGTAGACTCTAGATAGTAATATCCATGTCCAAACCTGGACTAGATAGTAATATCTATGTCTAGGTGTTGCCTTGGCTGACTCACCCAGATTTTCTATAGGGTGATGAAGCCATAATCCCGAGGGAAAACTTACCTCATTTTCCTTGCAGTCACCTGCTCAGTTTCCAAATGCATAGAGGCTGCAAGCCCTGTGGACGCGGCTGCACTGGAGAGGAAGAATAGGGAGTTCAACTGGGAAAGGCAACAAACGCCAAGCCTACTTCAAATGATCTTCTGATCTGCTGAACTACTTTCCTTGGCATTTCAAATCCTCTCTTTTTTGTCTCTTGAGGTTCCTCTTTTCAATGTGTGCATATTTGAATTATGAACCCAAGGACCGGCTATCAATTGTTTGAGGATTTGGGAAACAAACTGTGTTTATCTTTCTGTTCTGTTATTGATTGTAGTTTGTTCTCATATGATATCAGAGCTTAAGGCCGCAAAGCCTTTGTATTCTTCTAATTAATGTAATATATTTCTATTTAAAGCAAAGAGTTCCCTTATACAAACAATAGTTTTATATTGATAAACTCATATGTAGTTTGTACATAACTTTGGCCACAGTGGTTGGCGAGCATGAACTCTCTAACCAGAAGAATAAAAAAAATTAAAAAAATTAGCCCCAAGCATAGGCTATATGTATGTAAATAATCCCTATGTGTTGTCCCTTCAGTTTAATCATGCGAGCGTTAATGATGAGCATGAATGAACTGGATTAAGCTACCGTTGGAGGGTCTTCATACTCCCAGACTGGTTTTATATATTTCTTAAGGAAACAACCATTAATAGGATTAGCATGAATAGTTCCATCTCGATCTCGTAAATGAACTGCTCCTTTGCCTAAGAGTCGATCAACGATGTATGGTCCTTTCAATTTTTCTAACAACTTTCCCCATCCTTCAGTCTTCTCGCCAACGGGTAAAATGACTCGCTAGACCAATTCTCCGCCTGCAAAACTCATGCCCCTAGTACATCGGTCATAAGCATGAGCCACATTTCGTTTCTCAGCACATAGACTGTCATAAGCCTGTATTCTCTTTTCATCTAAGTCTTCATGCTCCTGCCACATAGTCTGCACGTAATCTTCACCGATCAAAGCGTTTTGCTCTATCACTCTTAAAGATTGGACGTTAATTTCCAAAGGCAGGACTGCATCATAGCCGAACATTAATGCATAAGGAGTGGTGCATGTGGGTGTTCTTTTACTTGTTTGATAAGTCCACAAGGTGTTAAATAACTCTTCATGCCACAATCTGGGATTGCTCGCAAGCATTCGTTTAAGGATATGTATGATGATTTTGTTGCTTGCTTCAGCTTGACCATTAGATTAGGCATAATATAAAGAAGAATGTAGAAAATGTATTCCAAAATCTTTCATAAGCTCGTCTACATCTCCAGACATGAATGCTGCCCCTCGGTCTAAAATAAAACTCTCAGGAATACCAAACCTGCAAATAATATCTTCAAATAAAAACTGGCGGATGGTCTTTGCTGATGATACTCTGAGAAGTCGAGCTTCAACCCATTTTGTGAAGAAATCAGTAACCACGATGATGTATTTTTGCCCATCTGATGAATGAGGATGAATCATTCCAATTAACTCCAAAGCCCATCCCCGAGCTGGCCAAGGCTTGATTATAGGCTGTAATGGTGTTCTGGGCATGTGGCTGATTGGACCATGTTTTTGACATTCTTCACAACCTTTAGCAAACGTGATGCAATCTTTGAGCATTCCTGGCCAATAATAGCCATGGCGTCGTATCAAACATATCATCTTTGGACTGGCCTGGTGTGCCTCTGCTATCCCAAGATGAATTTCCCTCATTAATCACTAAGCGTCACGTCCAAAGACACATCTCAAGAATATGACTTCCTCTTCTCTTCTATACAGCTCATCATCTTTGAGTATATAATTAGGAGCTAAAAAATGAATTCGCTTATCTACCGGATCATTAGGATTCTGGAGATAAGAAATAATATCCTGTCTGCAATCCACGTCAATGTGATCGAGGGTAGCAATGTAACATTCATTATTCTCTTCTTGGCGAGCAAAGAAAGATGGACAGTTCCTTCGTTCAACCTTTAATATATGTTCACGTACTCCATCTTGCAAGCTCACCCTTGTTGCTAGTTGGGCCAATTCGTTTGCTGTATAATTTCACTCGCGGGGAACATGGCTCAACTCAACCTCGGTAAACAACTTGAGCAATTAACAGGCTCGCTTAACATATGGTTCTAACACTGGTCCAGCCTTATACGTGGTTTCAAGTTGTCGGATCACTAATTGGGAATCCCCGTAGATATGCACATCTTCGACTAGAATTGTTGTTTCTGTATTCATTCGACGCATCTCTTGTTTCACCGGCTTCTTTCCTTCCATGATAGGTAAGTTGTGACAAACCAATTTTGGTGAAAGTCCTGGCATGTTGTCATATCTTTCTGCAAAACAATCAGTGTACTCTTGTAGCAATTCAATGAGCCTCAGTAGCTCTTCAGGCTCTAAGAAGGTATTAATGGCCACAGAGATTGGCTCTTCGTCGTTCCCAAGATTGACTTTTTCAATAGGATCTTTGACTTTAAGAGGTATATCATCTAAGACTGCTAGTGCTAATTTGATCTCTTCCTCCTTATCCATGTCATTCAATACATCTTCATCCACGTATTCCAATGCTACAATCATTGGAACCCTTTCATAGGCTTGACTCTCCATCAAAAAATTGTGGAAGCGATCGTACAAAGAGTAACAAGCCTCGGCCTCTATACTGGATAAAGACCCAATCATTGAGGTTGTTTGGATGGTAGCTCAATGGTGTAGGGTCTGCTAGTATCACGGTCTGCTTGAATGATATCCCATTGAGCTAGTTCATAGGCCGTAACACCAACTGGGTGGCCTTTGTTATCAATGCCACATACTTCCAGTGGCCTGAGGTCACTATTGTAATAACTGACTTCTAAATAATTAGCAGACACAAAATATGGACGAGGATTGGCATCAACAATCTCCGCCTCACCAGACTCCATATTCCAAAGTAACATCTGCTGATGCAGGGACGAAGGTACACAATAGCTTCTGTGGATCCAGTCACGCCCAAGAATTACACTGTATTGAGCTGTGCACTCTGCTACAAATAACGTGTATGTGCCGGTGGCTGGACCAATGTTTACCTGCAGAAAGACAATGCCCAAAGTCTTAGAAATACTACCCTGAAAGTTTTTAACGTTAAGGGTGGTCTCTTGGATAGCAGACTTGGGAACGCCTAATAAGGCCATTGCTTTGACTGTAATGATGTTCACCGCTACCCCAGAATCCACTAAGATTTTGTTGATTTGGATCCCCTAGATATCCCCTGTCACATATAACGGCCACATGTGCATGACCATGTTCAAGGTAGACTTTGCAAACATCATTTGTCCCTTGGTTGATGGTGGATCAGTCTCTAATGGTTTGGCGACTGCTGATTGTGTTGTCGATCCGTATTCATCTTCTGGCGCTACCAAATTATTAATGTCTCCGCTCGAAACTGACTCAACCACTACTGGCTTGTGTGAAGAAAGGGCATACTTTGAAGATAAGACGAACACCATATTTATATTAGTGTCCACCTCCTTTGCATACTCTTCTGTCTCTTCTTCTTCACCCTCACTATAATCCAACAACTCTTCATCGTCCTCGTTATTGGTATCTTCAAGTTTCTCCTCTTCAAGATCCATGGTTGCAGTGACCTTAAGAGAAGCAACCTACTGCATCCGATCCTCAGGTATAGAATCTATAGTTGTTGGCATGAATATCCTAGAACTTTGTTGTTTAGGGGGAGGAAAGGTCTTGTCAAGACTGGCCTTCTTTTGTTCTTCTATAAACAAAGGCTTCGGTTTCCACCATAGAACTTTAGTCTCACTTGCAATGATATATCCTTTGATAGGTTCTTTTTCCTTCTGCAGAGTATGGAGTCACACTGCTTCCATCGCTTAATCATCAAAACTAAGACGTCATCTTGCTGGTTTACGCTTTGTGACTTCACGATGAACCCCATGAATAGGTTCTAGTGTTTTGTCTCCAGACCATAGTTCTGGGTTACGATCAAAGACACTTGGTCGTTGTGCTCGCACTTTAGGTTCACGAGACTTCTTCCCAAAAACCACTAAAGGGTTTACTGCAAGAGCATCCAATCGTCTTTGCAGCGTTTCTGGATAACAGACCAACTCTTCTTCTTTGAGCAGACCCATTTCATAAGCCTCTAATGCTCTCTTGGCTTCTCCAAATCCTCGTTGAAGGTTTCGTCTTCTACTTGGAGTTACCTCAATGGTTTTTCCCTTTACCTTCATGTACCATACGTTCTCCTTGGTGATGTTTCTTGAAGTTGGTGGAACATACAGCCTGGCGAGCATGTCAGCTATTTCTGATTTGGACTTCTTTGCTTCACTGACATTTTCTGTCACTCGCGAATGCTT
Organism: Geum urbanum; assembly: GCA_946800695.1. Taxonomy (NCBI): domain Eukaryota; kingdom Viridiplantae; phylum Streptophyta; class Magnoliopsida; order Rosales; family Rosaceae; genus Geum; species Geum urbanum. Next base: position 41,163,396 of record OX327012.1, read on the forward strand.
AGGTGCTAGGGAATCCCTTTGCCTTGCTCTGCATGGGCTACGTGGCTGAGGATGATCTGAATGTGAAAATAACTCCGGGAAGACCTTAGCTACTTCTGCCAATTCTTCATAGGAAATCTTCAGCCCGCCCCTAAGCTTACAATGAGCACAAATGGCTACTGGCGACTCTGCTTTCAGATCCACCTTTTCTTTTCCTTTATCTGATCGTGTTGGTTGTTTGGTTGGTGGACTCTCGCCAGTAGTGTGGAGATCGACGGTCTTCTTGTGTTTACTTGGGTTGCCCCTTATTAACTCTAACATCCCGACCGTCAATGATACTTTGGTCGCCAAGTCTGGCGAGGGCTCTTCTTCTATCACTATTTCTCCCTCGTCAATCCACTGCTGAATCATGAACATTAGATCATTACAGGAACTCGTGGAATGGTGATCCCATCGATGATGGTATCAACAATAAGGTAGACCCCTTACATCTTCGGGATGTGGGTCTAGTGTTCCCCAATTATCAGGAACCACTGCTATCCCCGCTTGGAGTAGCTCTTCAAATATCTCCTCTCGCCTGGATGCATCATAAGTGAAATAGTGATCCCATGAATCCTGAACATTAGATCATTACAGGCATTCATGGAATGGTGATCCCATCGATGATGGCATCGGCAGTAAGGTAGACCCCTTACATCTTCGGGATGTGGGTCTGGTGTTCTCCAATTATCAGGAACCACTGATATCCCCACTTGGAGTAGCTCTTCAAATATCTCCTCTCGCCTGGATGCATCATAAGTGATCTCAGTCCGCCTAGGCCTAACAAATGCAATATTGCGTTTAGACCTCTGCCTTGATCTTTTCCTTCTATGTGTGGTCTCAGGTGCATCGTGAGACAAGGATGTTGCTGAGGCAGTGAATGATATAGCAGGAGGCAGTGGTGCATGAGGATTTTGTGGGTGCCATTCTACCACTCCTTCCAGGTTAACTATAATTACCTCCCAGTTGATCAAACATTGAATCTTATCTTTCAAGGTCGAACACGTTGCTATTCGATGACCAAACTTATTGTGGAATCTGCAGAAATGCTGGGCCAGTCGTTCATACTGTAAATGTCTCAGTTTAAATATTGGGTAATAAATGATGAGCCTCATTTCATGCAAACGATCCAAGATCTCATCCACCTTATCCTGTGGGAAAGAATAAGCTGGAAATACCGATTGATTTTCTTCCTCCGCACCTCCGACATAGCTATCGGTTGGCAACTAGCCGATATCTATCATATTAACCTGAGGTGATGGGAAAGGTTTTGAATCTACTAATACTAGTGCCTTTGTCGCTCCCTCTAGTTCTAGTCTTCCTTCATTGATCCACTTTTGGATCTGATCCTTCATCTTGATGCAGTCTTTTGTAACGTGATTCCATGCTCTGTGGAACTTGAAATATTTTTTACCTTTTAACTGCTCGGCCGTAGGGAGAGATCCGAAATCAGCTTTAATAGCTCACATGTTGTAGAGTTCATCTAAGATCTTATGGGCCATATTAGCATCATATGTGTATGCTTCGAACTCTAGCTTGGTGAAACCCACTGTTGAAAGCTTAATAGGGCCCTTACTTTTTTGAAGCTTGCGGGGTTTCAAAACTTTTTTTGTCGATAAATCCACAGCTCCCACTTGTTCTCCATCAGAGTCTGAATCTTGGTCCTCTATGTCTTCTATATAAGCCACAGTTTTTGGCTTTGGTCTGTCATAAGACCTAGTAGTGTACGTTCCCTAGCTTAGACGCATTCCTTCTGTTGTCTCGTTCTTGCATGGTGCTGTAAGCTTTAGTTATAGCTGTGATAAGCTCGTTCAAGGAAAAGTACTTGCTATTCAAGAACAGTTGGTGGTACGTATTCTCCAAACCATTCTTGGACATTTCTAGTACATCTTCTTTACCTAATGGAGTCTTGCATAGATTGTATTCTGATAGGAAATGGTGCAAGAAGGTGATTGGACTTTCTGTCGCCGATTGGCTCAAGGAAGCCAGCTTTCCAACACTGGTTTCGGGTCTAGCCGTTCCGAAGTGATCTATAAACAAAGTGTCCATGTCCTTCCACTCGTTGATCGAGCCATTTTCCAATCCCATATACCATACAAGGACCGATCCTGATAAAAATGATCCAAAAACTCTCAACTTGAGTCCATCGTTATTGGCAAATTGCCCTAATTGCAGTGTGAAGTATGCTAAATGAGTTGCCACATTGGAATCATCATCACCAGAGAAAGTCTGGAAGGTTTGATGTCGGTAATACCTTGGCCATTGCCAAGCATTTGGGTCGTCTTTTTGCATAGGCGGAAATGGTGTCTCGTATGATTCATATATCTTGGCAAGATGTACATCGCAGTCGTTCATGAATCTGTTTAACCTTTATTCCCATGCAGGTGGGAAAGACTCTGCTTGTCTAGTCTTTCTAGCAAGATCAGAAACGGATTTTGTTAGGAACTCTATGTCCATATCTGTCCTTTAAGACAGTGTCGCCGCATGTCGGCGGTATTCATCCAACCTTGCTCCCAAGGTTTGCATGATGTCTATCAGTAATTTGTCCTTGCCTTCCGCAAAACTCGCTACCTGGGCTCCGATTGCCTCCCTCTCCTCCTAATCTCTATGGAGTTCTACCCTTAACGCTTGGATTTCGGCTAACGCCAAATCGATTTTGTCGCCTTGAGTAGTGAGAAGAGTCGCTTGTTGTTCAATCCTTTCACCGACAGTCGTGTAGTAGTTAGTCTGATGTTCATCGCGCCTAGCCACGTAAGCTAGGTACTCCACTTCACTTAAAGATTTAAATGACATAGTTGAGTGATATTCTTTAGCGAAGATAATTTCAACCGCTTGATTACTTCGTGAACGACACCGAGTAGATGTATGTTCACGGTATACCGGTTGTGGATGTTTGCGACACTGAGGGTAATTCCTTCGGTAAGGATTCCATATTAACACTTAGAGACAAAAAAATGATCCCACTGGGCGTGCCAAAATGTTTGAGCTCAAAATATCTCTTGAGAATAGATTCTTTCGTAAATCGTCTCTTTTATTGGCTTCGGATAGTTTGACCGCAGTCGTCGGTTTATCCTGTATGTGCTTCGTGTGCTAGCGTGCCACTGTCTCTCAATAGAATATGGAATGTAAAGCTGCCTGACTTCTTGATAAGCGATTAAGACGAGGAGAGCACCAACCTTGCCTAAATGGGTCATTCTCACCTAGTAACCTAGGACTTGGGGTTTTTGTGTCTCTAGCAGAGCACTAGAAATCAATACCTCTCACTACCCTTTACGAGTGCAAAGCAAAGCAACTTCTTTGACGATGTGTTGAGAACACTGCTTTCTTGGATATCCAAGCTCTCACTCGATATGTGACAAGCCCTTCAACCTTCCAGTCGCGTTGCTTCCTTTGATCGCGATACTCTCACTCGATTGGTGACAAACACTTTGACCGTCTAGTTACAAAGATAGAATCTCTTGACGAGATGTCTAGGTGTACTTGCGTATAGCAAATGTTTTGTATTTGATTGGGGACCCTTTCTCAAATGCTCTTACTCTCCTTATATAATGCCCAGCAGTCGTCTTTCAATTTTCTTGAACCTCCTCTGCTCTTTGAACTTCAACATAACTCTAACACTTTCCAGCACATGGGTCTTTTCTTTATATAGTTCTAATGTTATCACAACTTCTTTACGAAGGAACCCTAACTGAAATAGAATAGGTATGATAGACATTAAGCCACATGAATCAGCTATCCTAAACCCACAATCCTAAGTTGATCTGGAAACGGACTCTATTATTCCACTTGACCGCTCTTCAAGCTTCATTTCTAATCAGGCCGCTCGGCAAGGCATCGGTTCACTCTGGGCCATTTGCCAAGACTTCAGTCTTTCAAGCCCAATATGAAATATTTATTCCAAACACTCCGTACATGAAATTTTTCTAATTCATACACTTTAATCTAGTTTCGCATATTCAATGTGAATGAAGTTTCTTTCTCTATGTGGTCCGTTGATGATTTCTTGTATGTGTGCTTTGGTGGCCAACTTAGTATGCATGCTAAGATTCTATTGTTATGAGATACGAGTGACTAAAGATAATTTCTTCCACTAGATAGATTATTTTGTCGGGGGATTGAAACCCTAGGCCTAGTAGGACACGCCTATAGTGTACCTGTGAACCCTTGTAGATTCTCAAACCTTTTCTAGAACTTAATGATTTTTTCTTTTTAAACCTTAGGGTCCATGACTATGAATTCAATAGAAGGATAGATGTGGTAATGGTCCATGACAAACTCTCATAGGCATAAGGATTAGGTAATAGGATGTGGTTGTAACGATAAGGCCTTCCTGAGAATTTTCATTCATTAGATATGTGCATTAGATTAAGTATTTATTAGATAGATGGAATGACGGTGGTGGATTGCATTCCTCTTAACTCATTCATTATATAGTAAATCACCTTGCATTCATTAAAATATATATATATATATATTTACTTTTAACATTTATTTTATTGCGTTAGATGTAGTTCGCCGATTTAGTTCGGTACCCAAATCAACTCTGAATATCCTAAAATTTTGTGTGGTAGTCCGCCACTGTGTCTGCAGTATTGTATCAAAATTTTGTGTCATTTGAGTCTATCTAGAGTAGGGTCGTAGTGTCATTAATGTATTATAGTCGAGTCTGTCAGCATTGTAGTTTAGTGTTAAGATTTAGGTTCACCAATTCCTTCTGTTCGATAATCCTTATAATTGATTATTATAATAATATATCTTAGTTGAGAAGATAGTATCTTTGAGAGGCGGTTCTCCACTCATCACCTGATTCCGTTCTTAAAAAACGGGATAGGTCGGGACGGGACATAATAATAAAAATTTTATTTTTAGTCCCGTCTCGTCCTGAACAAAATCGAGACGGAATCAAAATTTATGGAATTCGTGTCCACACTACTTGAGTCATTGATAATAACATGAACTGCATGCAGGTTTTGATTTGCATGATTTGGCCGAATAAAATGATCACTCTTTTTTGTGTGGACGACTTCTCACAGTATGTACACATGGAATGCAATTAGATTTCCGTTGGTTAATCTGGCTTATGCTATATAATTTATTTATTTTGAAAACTCTACTATATAAAACATATGAGAAGAAGATGCATTGTCCAACTTTTTAAACTAATCATTGTGAGATGTTGGAGAAAATTAATCATTTGAGGTAATAATAGCCTATGCCCTTTTGAGTAATTTTGTTAAGGATTCAATTTCATCAGTCTTCCTTCAACCCTCCTTGTTGTAATCTCTTTAGAAGACTTGAGAGAAGATCAGAAGACAAGGGTGATATTTTCTTCTCGGTGTACAGGAAACATTTTAACCTCAGCTTTCAAAATAAGCACTATGGACTAGAGGAGGTAACAATACACGAAAACAAATTGGGTTTTTAATAAAGATAAATGCACAAGGAATTGGAGCAAAAAAGTGGTGTCGTTGTTGATGAGAAACTTGAAATCTTAGATGATGCACGTAGTGATAGATTGATTGTCGATGTTAGCATTATCGTATCAGATGACATGTCGTGCTTCTCAAAAGTCAGCATTAGAATATATAGCAGTTAATCCCCACTCAAGGTTTCTAGAACTTATTGATTTTCTTCCATTGTTTTGTGGTTTGGTTAGATTAGTTGATTAGATATATATTCATGGATGATCCGCATATATTCATCTTTGGCAATAACGACGAATCACGTAAATATAAATAGAATGGCATCTTTAATGGAGCTTTTTATTGTAATTTCTTAGGCAAAAAATAGAAAAAAGTTAAATTTTAGTACTTTATTCACACTTTTTATTAGGTTCTTAAAATAGGAAGACCCTTGGGAACTTCTAAATTTGAGAAGAAAGAAAGAAACTCCTAAAGTTTTTGAAGCATTAATGGAAATAGTTTATGAATGATTAAAATAATTTAAAAGGATGATTATTACAATTTATAGAATTTAATTTATTACATTTTTTATTATTTGTATTTTGGTCAAAAATTCATTATTTGTAAATCAAGTAATTTTCAAAACAAAAATATTTAATTCAAACTTGTAAATCAACAATTTTCAAATAAAAAAATATTATAAAATTGTAGTTTGCATACTGATCGAGGTTATAGCCATGTATCGGTCTATTTAATTTTCTTGGCCCTCATATATTTAGAAAGGGGAAAATACACATTTATTCATAGTAATCATTGATCTAATATTTATTAGAGTTTAGTTATATATATGTTCCTCCGATATTTTGTTTTCCTTAATATAAAGGCTATAACGCTTAGCATGACTAAGTAGTAGTCTTATATAATAAAGATTATGAAATGATTATGCTATTTCTTTGTAATTTTTATTAAAATATAAACAAATTAAAAAAATTAGTGAAATTACTAGAAAAATATATTTAAATATAGATACATTTAATGTGGCTCCCTAATTTTTTTGTATGGATGAAGCATAAATTTTTTTTGCTCCCTAAAAATTTAACTTTTAACTATTTTTTTAATAAATCTGTTAAAAAAATAGAATATCATTGAAGATACTCTAAGTAACTAATTAAGTGATACAATGACTACTACAAAAATGAGTTTTAGCTATGGTACTATTAAAAACGGAACTCTGCGACTAATAGTTCATTTCTCTGTTGTTTTCTCTCTCCTCTGACATGCCAGTTGATTGTCTGCTTTATTATATTTTATCAGTGTTATAGGGCACGGAACTTTGTCGCAACTGATGCACATTTTGATTTAAAAAAAAACCAATAATTGACAAATGGTTTAGGCTCGGCTCCTGTTGGATATGTAATAATTATACAAAATAAAAATACATGGTTCCGTACAACTAAACAGTAATATACACCATAATATTTATTCTAATTGAATCCCCCTAAAAAATTAGTATTTTCCACATATCTGCTCTATCCAATTAAGCACGGTTAAGGAATTCTCGTCTCTTATTTTGTCAGATACCTATAGTAAAATGAAAACAAATAAACTCTCAAACATCACACACCCAAAAAAAATGCTCATGAATTGTTGAATCGGAGGATTCCACATTAAAATATGACAAGATAAAATACAACATAAATAAAGATAGACTATTCTTAATTGTATCGAAACCTTTTGTCGATAAAACCCAACACTTTAAAGGTGGTTAGGTTGAAACAATATCCGTACAATGATGGACCACACCTGCCACGTTTGTCGCAATTCATCTGGAATAGTATATTGTTGAAATTAAGATCGTGTTGATCTAACTTTCACTAAACTTCTTACATTCCATACACCCAATTACATGGGATGAAGCCAATGAGTACTGTAATTGATGGTTGCAAAATCTAACCTGAATTATTCAGTTATTACAGAAAATATACACATAAAATGCACAACCAATTTTCAAACTACACCAAATAATTGACCCAAATAATACAGAATAAATTAGAGTACCTTTGTAAGATATTTCACAAGTGGACTGCCAAAAACAAAGAAAAAAGGTGACCGGAATCAAAATACATGTGTATAGAATGTGAAAATCTATATGATATCACTACAAGAAAAACTCACTTAGACGACGGAGCGTTTCCGTCGTCTAAGCGAGTTTTTCCGTCGTCTAAGTACTTAGATCTCCGTCGTCCAAGGTCCGTGCTTCAAGTGCTGTCGTCCAAGCACCTGGACGACGGAGAATTTAATCTCCGTCGTCCAAGTTCACTTGGACCGCGGACATTCTCCGTGGTCCAGGTGAGCACTTGGACGACGGAGAACTTAATCTCCGTCGTCCAAGTGCCTATTTAATTTTTTTTTTAAATTAAATTGTAATTAAATATTATTAATTAAATATATTATTAATTGTATTTAAATAATGAAAAATTATAAAATTAATTAAATAAACTAAATTTTTAATATTACTTAATTATTAAATAATGAAAATTAATTTGTACATACATATCGAAAAAAAACCCATAAAAATGAAAATATTGTTCGAAATGCGGAAAGAAACGAGATAATTAATAAACTACTGCTAGCTAATTAACACACTGGAGGAGCAGATACACCGCCGCGTCCCCCGCCTCCAGCCGAGTTGTCGTCGTCGCGGTATGGGTTCGGAGGAGGTTGACATACTTCTCGAGATTGTTGCATGAGGGCGATGAGTTGGGCTATTTGTGCTTGTTGCTCGTCAAGTCTTTGCCGCATGGATTGATTCTCCTCTCGTGCCAGTCGATTTTCCTCTCGTACCAGTCCAGCCTCTTGAATGGCTGCTTCGACGGCCGCAGCCTGAGTCCTTCTCCACTGCCCCGAACCTCCCGTAGATGATGAGTTGGAGGTCGTCGACAAATCTCGAACCACCTTAGGCCCGAAGTGCCTAACCTCCTTGCCAGCTCTACGACCGTAGACCTCATCCGCGATTGCAATTTGGCTCTCCATGGATAGAGGAGGCAGGTCTTCCGGCGGCACATCTGGGAACGCAAGCTGAGTGTTAGCCAATTCTTCCTGCGCACGCTCTATCACCCTTGCCTACAAAAGAATAATTAATTTATTATAATGAAATAATATTTAAATAATAATTACTATAATTAAAAGCACATATATATATCACTTACGCCGCATTGACTCGCTTCATTATCGAGCCCAGGCGTCACGTACGCGTTTATGCTTGCATCGAGATAAGGGTGTTTGGAGCTCTTATCCCTGTGCTCCTTGGCTATTTGAATGAGTTGCTTGGCGCCGGAAGTATGGTGTTTGTCCTTCTTCCCCCGGTTGGCTTTGTTGACACCGGAGAATTTCTGTTAGACAACATAATTAAATCATTAAAAATTAATAAGTAACTAAAATTTAAATAATTCAATTATCTTAATTGAAATAAAAAAAAGTAAATTAACACCTTAAATTCGTCATCGGCAAAGTGGTTACACAACCACTGCCACTCATCTTCTCTATCCACACGCAGCTCTACGGGGGGAGGCACGGGACCGACAGTTTCGAAGTACTGATGGAGCCTGTACTTCCAATCTTTGTAGATGGAGTTGGCGGTTTGGTTGATATGCCTCAACATCGCCGGTGACGGATCCACCGCAAATTGTTCATATCAGAAATAAATAGAAAATTATAATCGTATATATTATGAAATTCTAACTAATATTAACAATATTATATAATAAGTAAAATTGTACGTATTACGTACCGAAAGTTCTTTGAACACTTTCGCCTTCTCATCATCCGGCACCTCCCTCAAAGTAGGGGAATTAATTCGAACCCGGCTACGAACGATTGACCATATGCTATGCACCGAGAGACTTGCTAGCTTAGCTGTGGGAGGGTCACCGGTGAATTCGTCGTAGGGCAAGTCGATCTTTTTCCCGGTAGCCTTGCAAATTTTCTCGGCTTTGCCCCCTTTAACGAGACCTCGAGTCCTTTTCGGTTCCGGGTCAGTGGGGGCCCTCCTTTGCTTACGGCGGGCGCTGTACATGATAGATTCAGCGGTCGAGGACGCCTGAGTACTTGCCGTTGAACCGGTACCGGGCGTCGGAGTTGAAAAGGGGTCGACGTCATCACCGCTGGAGATAAATGGGGCAGAGGGAATTTCCCCAAGAGGCGCCACCTCCGAACCAGATGAAGGGTCCGGATTGAGGGCATCGTTGCCCTCCTGTTGAACCCAACCGACTTGGTCCGCAAAGCGGCGGAGCATGGCATCTTCTGCCTCCTGTTGGGCTTTCTTCTTGCCGGATGGAGCCATTTAAACTTAGGAGTACGTTGTTAAAATACCTACTTACCATAATAATTACAAGTGCAAAATTTACGCTAATTAAGTACGGTTAAGATTTAAATAGAGTACACTAGCTTGGCTTTTTAAGTCGTTCAATTGACGTGCGACCCGCGCGATAAAGTGTAAATTTTCAATTAATCAGCCTTGGTTAAATCGAAAAACGTGGCCAGTTAGGGATAGAGATAACGCGAGAGGCAGGACTAATTTCGACAAAACACCTATTGGTGTCATCTTTCTTAGATCCAAAACCTGTCACCAGTCATAACCCGTTTCTAGACACCATGTCCAACATTCGGCCAATTTTTCGAAAATTTACACTCCCTCAAGTCCTTTGCAAACTCCGCCCTCAACCTCGTGTCTATAACTTCACTTAGGTTATGGTGTGCGGTGATGAAATCCACACATCACGAGGGGTTAAGGAGATAAGCTAGGAAAAGAGGCGCCATCTATTCCAAAGAGTGCGACTTAATAAACCAAGTCTATGTACTAAATTTAAATCGAAGACGTACTACCATGCAATTTACTAGAAAATACACGTAATTATCAATTAATTAAAACAATAAATAATGACAACAATGAATTATTATTTATCATGCATTTAATAATAATTATTCATTTACCAATATAATTAATTATTATTAACAATAATTATTATTACTATTATTTAATTACAATCATTATTATTTACCAAATAATTATTATAATAACTAATTAATTAAATGATAACAACCAAATATTAATTAGAATAATTATAATAACTAAATGATTACTAAATATTAATAATAACTACTAAAAATTATTATAATTACAATAATGAATTATTTAAAACTAATTATTAAATTATATTTAGAAATTAATTAATTAAATAAAAATAATGTTAATAAGGTAAAAAATAGAAATTTACCTCGCTGGAGTAATCGGCAATATCGCCGGAGTTGAGTCGTCGGAGAGGAGGAACCACGCCGGAAAATTTGTCGTCGGAGCGTCGCCGGAGGAGGAAAATCTACGGAGGAGAGGAGAGGAGAGGAGAGGAGGAGAGGAGAGGAGATGGAATGAGAAAAGGGGGGGTGCTGTTCTATTTATAGGCTTTCACTTAGACGATGGAGCACTATTTTCCGTCGTCCAAGTGCACTTGGACGACGGAAACAGTGTTTTCCGTCGTCTAAGTGACGGTTTAAAAAAATTTAAAGCGGCGCCAATTAATCGGCGGGACGTTTGGAACCGCCATAAATTTTGACTTAGACGACAGAGAATTAATTCTCCGTCGTCTACGTGGAAATTTAAGCGGTGCCAAAAATTGAGGTGGTAAATCGAACCGCCATGATTTTGGACTTGGACGACGGAGATGTCATTCTCCGTCTTCCAGGTGAAAATTACGTAAAAAAAAATTTAAAAATTAATTCGCTAGGAATTTAGCGATCTGTCATTCGAGTGAAATAGTCATACAATATTGATGAACGCATCGTATATATGAACAGTTAAATTTGAACCGCTGAATAATTTTACGTCTTGAAAGTTGTTAAGTATCGACTAAGCTTTACGACTTAAGTTTTCATGAGTAGAGGCTCATTTGCAGCAGAGGATTAACGAAATTGAATTTGGACAAAACAACCGTTGGATATGTTCGTCGTAACATAATATATAATTACAATAAATGACCAGAAAATAATAAGTTCGGGAAGGGTTTCATCAGCACAGTCAACTGCAAAACCGAGAATTTCACAAACCGGAAACGTGGATACAAGACATTTCGCAACTCCGATTTTCGAACTGTCGAAGCTCACACACCAAGAATTGTTTACTCTAAAGTCTTGACGAAAAGAATATGCATTGGAAGAAGGTCTAGATGGTCGTTGTCTTAGAAAAAATTACGAAATCTTCACCTGGACGACAGATAAGGTCATCTCCGTCGTCCAGGTGTATAGACCCTGAATTCAGGGGTCAGGGGGCCTTACTGTTTAGGGTTTAGGGTTTGTGAACTTGGACGACGGAGAATGACCATCTCCGTCGTCTAGGTGTAAAAACCCTGAATTCAGGGGTTAGGGCCTTAGGGTTTAGGGTTTAGGTCGTCCAGGGTCATTTGTGTGTCCGTTCAATTATTTTGAATTAAAAAAAAATTAAAAAAATTATCGATCGATCCGATTTGCTAGATTTAGGGTCGAGGATTTAGGGAGATAGCCAAAATACCCAAAAGGCGACAACCTGCAATTAATTTCTCCGTTGTCCAGGATATATAATTCGGATTAATTAATTAATTTAATTTAGTTTATGTACGTCGGTCGATCCGATATATCTGATCGAGCATGGACGCGTGTAATTAATTAATTAAGTACAAAAAGTCGAAGATATACGTACGTACATATATACATTCTCCTCCTTATAATATTTATATTAATTATTGATCGATGATGCATCGATCATATATTACAATAATTACATAAATTAACTACCAATTAATTTTTCTCGTCTTAGTTAAGTAGTCATCATCATAATCCTCATCATCCTCGTCCCCGGTATCCGATTGCTCATCCTCCTCATTGTACTCAACATCGTCCGACGAATAACCTGAGTCCTCGTCCGCGTCCTCATCCTGCTCGTCTTCTTCATCTTCTTCATTAATGGCATCGATAATCTCATCTTCAGTTAGATCTGTACAACCATCAGGCATGGGTAACCGTTCACCATCTTGAACCAGGTTCATTATATCGGAGCGGATGACAGAAATATTAGGCTCTTGATAGGCAGGAATGTCTCTTTCTGGTTCAGCAGCATCTTCAGTCGTCGCCGGTGTCCCTTCAATTGTCTCTGTATTCCATATTCCTCGATGAGAGATATGGTTCATTATTTTCCACCCTTCACCGGCTTTCGGATCGTCGAGATAGAACACCTGCCGAACTAAGGTGGCGAGAGCGAAATGCTCATTCTCATACCAGCTTGAGTTTGTATCGACTGATAATAGTCCCAGGTATTCCTTTGTACGCTTGAACCATCTGCACTTGAATAGGAAAACGTTGACATCATTCCCGTAACATAGCTGAACCACATATACAATAGCCCCGTAATATAGATCATTGTCTTTCCCAACCGCTACCCCACTGTTTTGTGTTCTTCTTCCTTCATCTCGGGCCAATGAATGGAATTTTACACCGTTCACAAAACATCCGGGATAAATATAGTGTTTAATCGACTTCCATTCTAGCAAGTGCTTTGGCCATGACCACCACCCCCCGTGGTTTTCAGATTTTTGCAGATCAATCATCTGCAGAAAATGGCAAATTAATATAAGGGTTTACTTTCTACAAACATGATCGATATGTATATAAATTACAAATTAAATACCGAGACGTACGTACGTACCCATTGGAAGAAATAATCGGGAAACTTCTTCTTAACCATTTTCTCAATCCACGCCTAACTCTTGTTTTGATTTAACACCTGAAGCCTCTCCCTGTATGACATCATGTACGGCTCAACTTCGTCACAGTCTCGCAACACTACTCAATGTACCTCAATAAGTTCTTCCCGTGTTAACGATTCCTTTAATACTCCTCTAAATGGTCGGACGACATTGGTAACGACAGAAAGATTGATGCGGGCACTGGGATCGGAGGCAGTGGGAGGTGGTGGATCTTTGAGGTACATGTTGCAGTAAGTAACACACTCATGCATTAGGTATGTCTCTGCTATGGAGCCATCCGGGGCCGACCTGTTTTTGACGAATGACTTATACTGTCCAAACTGTCTACAAAATCAAACGTACAATAAGAATAAGTACATATAGCTAGTAATCTGCAGTGGAACAAATTATGAATCGAAAAACCTGTATAATTAATTAGTTGTACGTACCTTTCTTGAGGATACATCCAGGTGTACTGGACCGGACCAGAAATGAGCACCTGCTCAGGCAGGTGGATCATTAGGTGAATCATGATGTCAAAGAAAGCAGGGGGAAAAATCCTCTCTAGTTTGCAAATGATGTGCACAATTTGTTGTTGCAATTCCACCACATCTAACTTCTTTAATTCTCTGGCGCATAACCTCTGCCACCATCTGCACAATGCCACTATTGGTTCTACGACGTCCCGAGGCAAGTATGGTCGAATTACCACTAGAATCAGACGTTGCAGCATAACGTGATAGGCATGTGTCTTTAGACCAACAAACTTATGTTGCACCTCGTCCACTGCTCCAGTTATAGTAGCTGCATACGTAGCCGGATAACGAACGCCCTTAAACCAGTGAAATACAGAACGTCTAAGTGTCGGCTTCACTGTGTAAGGTGCAGCTGGCATCTTGTTGTACACTCATTTCCTATCCCTCCTCAACCACAAGGGACGACGTAGATTCATTGATTCCAGATCTTTGCGCGCTTTGGGAGTATCTTTAATCTTGAACTTAATACCGAGAATTGTTCCCACTACGCTGTTGCACACATTCTTTTCTATGTGCATCGCGTCCAAGTTGTTCCTCAGCTTCAACTTCGACCAGTAAGGGAGTTCAAAGAATATACTCTTGTGATCCCAATAGCTCAGATCATGTGGAGGAATTGGATTGCATTTCTTTACATCCGCGTCATTGGTCAACACACCAAAGTCGAAATAGCTCAACCTCTCTAAAATCTCTTCGCCCGACCAACTACGGGGTTTAGGATTGTTCTCTACCGTCCCATCGAAATGAGTTTCATCCTGTCGCCAGGGGTGGTCGTGAGGAAGCCATCTACGGTGACCCAAGTAACACACCTTCCCCGCGTGCCAACTAGAGTTCACGTCGTTCAAACATATAGGACATCCATTATATCCTTTTGTCCTGCAGGCTGCCAACATCCCATATGCTGGAAAATCGTTGATCGTCCACATTACAGCAGCCCTCATCGTGAACATCGTGTCAGTGAATTTGTCATAAGTTGGGACTCCATTTTCCTACAACAGTTTCAGCTCGTCGATCAAAGGTCTGAGGTAGACATCTAAGCACTTCCCTGGAGATTTAGGACCTGGAATTAGTACAGTAAGGAAATTAAATTCCTTATTCATGCACATCCACGGAGGCAAGTTGTACGACATCAGAATAACTGGCCAAGTGCTGACGGCGGAGCTATTACTTCCCCAAGGATTGAATCCGTCTGTAGATAGGCCGAGTCTAACATTTCTAACCTCTGCAGCAAAGTCTCCAAATTCTCTGTCGAAATGTTTGAAACCCTCCCCATCTGCGGCGTGTCGCAGGACATCGTCATCTATTCGCTTTTCTGCGTACCATCGCATCGCCTCTGCTGTGTGTAGAGACATGTACAGGCGCTGCAATCTGGGAATAAAGGGAAAATATCGAACAACTTTCACAGGAATTCTCTTTTTCGAACTCTTCCTATTCACCTGGAATCTGCACTGGCCACATACGGGACAATATTCCAAATCTTTATACTCTTTGTAAAATAGCACACAATCATTCGGACATGCGTCAATTATCCTGTACTTTAGGCCGAGGCTGCTCAAGATATTTCTAACCTTATAATGAGATTTAGGAAGATTGTGATCATCAGGAAGCAACTTACATATTTGCTCCTGAATTTTGTCAAAAGCACTCACTGACATTTTGTGCTTCACTTTTATCTTCATTTGCTCCATCACATATTGCAACACATTCTCTTGACATCCAGGGAACACCGGGGTCTGCGCTTCAAGTAGAATCCGGTTGTACTTATCCATCTCACTGGTGTCAGTGGCCAAGCTAGCTGCGGGGAATGTGTCATCATGCTCATTAGTGGTACTGTAACCTCCGTCTTGGTGTTGGTGTCCACCATGACTACATCCCGGAAACGCATCATGGACCAAATCTGCGGTTGGGTTGCAAGCTGGGTGTCCGTCACCACTGCTGCTGGATGAGGCACCATGGTAACTGTACCCTGAGCTGAAGTTTGCTGCGCTGAACTCTACTGCTTCACCATGCTCGCTCCATGTAGTGTAACTCCACATCATACCATTTTTGTACAGGTGTTGCACCATAACATTAACCTCCACATACTGACAATTAAGACATTTCTGGCACAGACACCTGAAACGCTTCTTTCCCTGACCATGTTCTATCGCAAAATTCACAAATTCGCTAATTCCATCCATATACCGGACATCACATCTATTCTTCAACTTCATCCAACTCTTGTCCATACTGCTACAAAAATATTATAATTAATTAATTATTACACATATATATATTAGTCCATTAATTTACGCTTAATTATACGTACTCGATCTACATCGATCCATCAATTACGTACGTAATTTAATCTGTATATATAGCTAACATCCATGCATGTATGTACGTTTTCACTAAATATATATTAAGCAAATTTTAACTGCGTACGTACCTGCTGGCCTTCTCGATATCAGTTAATTAAGCTAGCTAGCTAGTCAGCGGAGATCCCTGATCCTGATCCTTCTCCTTCTCCTTCTCCCTTCTCCTTCGATTCTTCTTCGATCTTTAAAATTTCCCGCGGGACAGAGGATCGGATGGAATGAAGAGAGTTTGGCATCGGGCTTATATATATAATGCTTCACTTAGACCACGGAGGTGTCGGTACGTTGTCTAAGTGGAAGTTACTCGGACCACGGCGTGTCGGTTCGTTGTCCAAGTGATCACCTGGACGACGGAGAATACCATCTTCGTCGTCCAGGTGACCACCTGGAGGACGGAGAAGACTCCGAGGTCCAGGTGGCCACCTGGACGACGGAGATGGTATTCTCCGTCGTCCAGGTTACCACCTGGACGACGGAGAAGTCTCCGAGGTCCAGGTGATCACCTGGACGACGGAGAATACCATCTCCGTCGTCCAGGTGGCCACCTGGACCTCGGAGTCTTCTCCGTCCTCCAGGTGGTCACCTGGACGACGAAGATGGTATTCTCCGTCGTCCAAGTGTCACTTGGACCACGGAACAATTACGTTTCCGTGGTCTAAGTGTTGTTTTCTTGTAGTGTATTTAAAGATTAAAATAAGCAAAAATAGTAATAAAACCACACTTGAAGCACATAAGGTAAACATTTCTATCATTTCAGGAAAATGAAATCCTACATAGCTAACTAGTAAGAAAATTATAGAAAATAAGTCAGCAACTCATTACTCAAGGAAGAACGTATTAAGAGTAAATCAATGAAGTTACTAGAAGCTCATCGCTTAGTTGTCCCAAAGAATTAGGCTATAGCTGTCTTCCGATCAGAGTGAACCTCATTCTCTGGCTTAGTTACCTACAATGTGCCATGACAAACCAGCACTAAGCTCACTAAAGCACTACACAAATCTAGTATTATAATTCTTATAGAAAATAGACTTGAAAACATAGCAAGCTCTTCCCAGGAGCCAACCATTTGCAATACATACTTTAATCGTACAATAAATTGTAAGCCAAGAATACAAAACAAGCATTGAGCATTTGAAACCAATGAATATGCTACACTTAAATTGGGAAGCTGATCTGAGAGCAGACACTAAGACTTAAAAGAAATCCTATGACAATATCCAGCTTAGTGAGACATAAAACCATTAAATTCAATGTAATTTATTGAATCAAGATCAAGAAGCATGCTTGTAACAACACAAATCAAGGAACAGAGTTTAGATGGTGGAGAACATACCCGAAAAGCCAAACTAGGTGGAAATCTTCTGCAACAATTTGCAGGAAACCGTGTCCACAATGATCAGTCAATAAGAGTTGAGCTTACTAAATGCAATCGACACCTTCCTTGACAAAGGCTGCGTAGATTTAAAAATTCTGCAACAAAAATTAGAATTCACATTACACATGTGTATTCAATGATATATCTTTGAAGCATTTAGCTAGTCACTAAATACAATTTAGTGCATTCATTGTTAACAAATTACAACCAAAGGCATAGTGTAATTTTCAACCAGTCTTAGAGAGATGTTCCATCTGCAACGACATACCAGAAATGGAAAGATATGATATAATAGCAACTGGTTTGTTGTTTTGAAGTTGATCTTACTAATCACTTGACTAGAATATTGAGGCTATTAACTTTCAAGCAAAACTTAAAACAACAATCAAAGGTGAACTCCTACTAACGAAGCACATTCACTAAAACTATTATCTAACTAAACTATAAGTGATCAGAACTAACGGAATAATCAATAGCAACATCGTGTCCTAATTAATACCAATGGAATAGCACAATATAACCATTCACAGGTGAACATTACCAACAAACTATCTTTAGCAACTAACCCAGATAATAATAAAACTAATTAGTAACTTAGCATTAAAGCACATATAAGAAGTCATGTATATAGTCACCGACAGAACTCCCACCACTCAATGGAACTATGGAAGAAGTTTAAAATTCATTGCTTAACCGAAAGCTCAAATACCACCATCTTCATTGATGACAGGTGAACGATAGTAAGCCACGGCAGAGGTGGAAGTCAACGTCGTAACGGTCGATGGACGATGCGAAAAAGAGACAAGTTGCAGAGAGAAATCAAGAGATTGCCTGAGAGGAAAGGGCTCGACGGAGGAGATAGAGAGAGAAAGAAAGAGATGAGATGAGATCCAGAATGATAAAGAGAGAGAAAGAGAAGCCGATTAGAAAAAAGCGCGAGAGAGAGAGAGAGAGAGAGAGAGAGAGAGAGAGAGAGAGAGAGAGAGAGAGAGAGAGAGAGAGAGAGAGAGAGCATTGGGCCTTGGTAAGCCATAGCCAATGAACAGTTCAGCTTCAATTAAACAAGGCAAATAGGTTTCGAATGAAAATGGAAAGATTTTCCGTTGCATTGTAAAACACCAAATTGGTTTTAGAGGTACACATAATGGACCTGGATCCTCTCCTAACCAAAAAACACCTGACCTTATCTAACCTTAATCTCAGCCATCCTGTAGAATTGTGTGCTCAGATTTCAATATCTTTTATTTCTCTTTTCTTTTTAGCTAAGGTCATCTTCAGTCTAGGGTCAATGGCTTAATATAGCCCTAAAATCAGCAAAAAATTAGCTCTAACCCAGGACAGGGTTATACCAAAAATGTTAAATGTAGCTCGATCGGGCCAAAAGTTGGGTTATATATGGTCATTGGTATAACCCTGAGCTATATTTTGTGGAGATCACAATTGTACTTAAACACTACAAAATTGATGTTCCTAATAACTAATATTAATTTTAATTAGTATTTATGTCAATTTAAACGTTATGGTGACATCATTTAATTAATTAATTTTAATTTTAATTTTGTAACTCCAATAATAATCACAATATTTGTATAAAATAATAAATTTATCATGTGTAATATATACTTTAAAAATATTATAAAATATTTTTTTAAATTTCAATAAATATGATATATATATAACGGCAATATAGTAAATAAATGAAAATAATGTAATATTTTAAAATATTAATAATAATTTATTTGTTAAATAAACCATCAATGAATATAATAAATACAATTAATGCAATTAAAACATTAGTATAAATATCAATGATAATATTTTCAACAACTTTTCAATAACTAAATTAAATGTGATGGTAATTTTTCTTCAAGAAATATACCGCTCTTATTTTCAAACCGTTCATCATATTTTCCCATTCATTTCTCCTATATTATCTTTCTTTCTCTAAATATGGTCTCTACCATTGAATATATATAAGTTTAAAAGTTTGAATTAATAAAATAATATAAAAATTAAAATTATAGTCCTTACAGGTTTGAGACGGCACAAAATATAGCCCTCACTATTCATTAAAATAGTATATTTGAGGGGTTAAATTATAATCCAGAGCCAAATATAGTCCATCCGGACCGAAAATATATAGCCAAAATGATGTTGGTGCCTCTCTCTCTCTCTCTCTCTCTCATACTCCAGTCAGCATCACCGAAAAATTGAAAACAAGATCACAGCTCTCGTTGTTAATCTGGATAATTGCCTAAAATAGAGACATCCAAGAGAGATGGGTTCTTTAATTTTATAGTTTTAAGTATAATTATAGGGAAATTATATGAATTTGGGATGATCAAAACATAAAAAAAAAATGAGTTTAGGAAGTTGAGTATGTAAATCTGGGTTTGAAAAAAGCACTGCCACGATTTAGATTTGGTGATCCACCAAACATGCTCATGACGTGCCATGGATCCTCCACCACCACAAAACCAAACTGAATTGTAGTTAGTACTACAAACTTGATGTAGTTCATCACTTAGTCTCTGATCAGTAGATGGATCACCTTAAACAGACTTTAGGTATTTTTTAGTTAGGAGAGGATCTGAGTATCGTGTGCTCAATATGTCGGTCTCATAAATCAACCCAAAGGTCTTCCATTTCCAACTTCACATAAATTGAGAATGATGGGCCCAAGGTGATTATAAAATTAATTTATCTATACCTTTAAGTTGTACCAAAGTGGGAATGAAATGTTCTTATGTGGCCAATTTAATGCAAAATAAGAATGATGGGACCATAGTGGATACAAAACGAGGACGAAACTACCATTCGTTCTTTCACGTGTATACCACGTCGATCCATAGTGAAAACGGAATGGTCTTCCGTGGATATATATCAACATTTTTGACAAATTGCAACAGAATCCGTTGCTTCCTTATTTTAAACTAACAACAAAAAAGCTTCCGGTTTCCACCCAAAAAAAAAGTTTCTGTTGCAATTTAGCCGACTTTATACAAATGGACACGGACATTGAACCCTGACCATTTATACCATTGCTAAAAGTCTTTTTCTAGTAGTGAATAATATTAAACGGATGACCTGACATGCCAATTAAAACGTTTAATTTGTATGTTAATTAACTCGTGTGGAAGCAAATTTTGGGTGCTTGAAGCATTGATATTGTAGAGTATACCCGAAATTAATTTTTTCTACTTTGAATTATAGTCTCAATGAGGTCATATAATGAAAATGTATAAGCAAAGCATTATATGCGTGGATCACGTCGATATAAATCAACCCTAATTGGAGGAGGTGATCGAACTCGATCATACATACATCGGACACTCATTTTTTCTCCTTTATGCTGCATCATCCTTGTTCAGCTTTTGGGAAACAATTCACGTGTGACCATATACATTTGATGGAAAATTAATCACGCTGACGTTTTTCGATAGAAAATACTCCACCACTCGATGACCGAGTAGAGTTACTTGAGTCTTGCTCTATATAAAATAGCTAGCTAGGTCCATAACTCAATATGTTATGGTACATTACTGCTGCACCCTAAAAAAGGTCATGGATCATCCACATATAGCTAGCTCATCCATGACTTGAATAAATCTCGAAAAAGATTGAAAAAATAGCTGGATTAGCTGCCATGTCCAAATAGTAAAGGGTTTGTTCTCTGTGGCAAACGTTTAATTTGCTTGATTAGTGCTAGTCATGGTTGTGAGCTTACAGCAACAGATCGATATACATTCTCAGATGTGTTCGCTTAATGAATAATGAGTCTTCTACTGCCGACTTCCGTGAACTTCAGCAGCCAAATTGCAGATATGATGTAGCGAATATCATAATTCATCTTTGGAGTGTACGTTAGTCATAAACGGGATTCCCCAATTCAAGTGTGTAGAACGCACGCAGTGAAAGACTCATTCGTCATTGTTGTAAACAGTAAACTCCATCAATCTGTTTTAATTGGGGTACGTTTATCGATCAAGAACATCGAGTCCATGCCTCTAGAGATACACCAACTATCATGCTGCGATGCTGGAAGGTACGTGCAATGCCCCTCTTTATATAAATATAATTATGAAAGAAGAAGAGGGTACGTACAGTTTCACAGTGTCGACAGCTGATGAGTTTGTACTGATGCACTGAGATTTAAGCTTCAGAGTAGTGGTGGACGTTGTGTACGTTGTTCATTGATGATTTACAGAAATAGGAAAGAGGTTTATGCAATTTCTTTTTCAAAGCAGCTGTAGTCCCTGCTCATACATATCGAGGGAGAAAGAGAACGAGAGGGACACATCTGGTAGTACGTAGCCAGTCAAACGTTCAAAGCAGCTCGTAGCGTATTGGATTCCATTTTATAAAGCAGCTGGCTCTCATTAACCTCTACAAAGTGGCCTCTAGCTTCTCTCGTAGACTGTACGTTATATTCACTACACCTGGCCTCCTCTTCCTCGTGTTAACCAGCTCCGGCCTCTCTCTCTTTTCTCTCTTTCTTTGATCTCTAGGGCACATATATAATGTTTAGTGGGTCAGTTTTTTTGCGAGCCCAGCTATCTTGCTAGGTATGCATCTATGATAAGTTTTGCCCAGACTTTGAACACAACCACTGATTTATTATCACTCTCTATATTTATAATATCTGCAAGTACTTGTATCCCTTTCTTTCATATACACTGAAAAAGGATGGCTAGTTAGGATTAGTCGCTATCCATCTCCCACCTGCAACTCACCCACGTGATGTGTTACACGAACAGTACAACTTCCAGCAGGTAAGTTGAGGCAGTAGTTCTACTACTACGTACTACTGATGATGATGAAGACGGGGTAGTAAGTTTCTGTCATCTGAGAAGTCGACCCTAGCTCCACTGTTCACCTTTTGTCTTGAAATATAGACGGTAATGGCGATTTTGAAACCGAGAACAAGTTAAACGAGGACCACTATCGCACTCAGGTGGACTGCGCGCACTTAGTGTCTGTGTGTGGTTAATTCTCAGTAGGTATGCACACATGTGTACTCTAATCACAGCACCCTCTCCTTTTTTCTTTAAGTAGTTATCAGAGTAGCACACAATCTAGCTTAGCTTGAGCTTCTAAGCCTTTGCAATTTCCAAACCGACATTTACATCGTAACAGTAACTCACGTTACCAGAACGATCCTTGTTTTCTTTGTTTCAGTCTATCTTCTTC
Source organism: Geum urbanum (assembly GCA_946800695.1). NCBI lineage: Eukaryota > Viridiplantae > Streptophyta > Magnoliopsida > Rosales > Rosaceae > Geum > Geum urbanum. The sequence goes on from OX327012.1 coordinate 41,186,040, forward strand.
TCTCTGTACGTATACTGCACCAAATATCATCACTACTCAAAGTAATAACTCCAAGATTGTAGCAGCTAGCTAGCTAGGTTGAGAGCGAAAGATCGATCGATCGGTCCCCGCCGGCCACATCGACATTATGTATCCTCCTCTTAGCAACGACATCACTACTGCCTCAGCTAATGATGAATATCCTGAACCTGACTACTACAACTCACCTTTTCTTCAAGACCACGACGGAGTCATCCTGAGCTACTTGCTTTCGCAGCAGCACTTCTCAGTGGTCGCCGATGTTAATGGTAATAACTCGTCTCAGCCAGCAGCTCAGCAAGCCGCTGAGGCAAACCAAAAAGTCATGGAGGAGATGATGAAGATGACACCGATCAGTTGCTCGAAGAATAAGAAGAAGAAAAAGGCGGCGGCGCCTCGGAAGAGACCTAGTGGAAAGAAGGACAGGCACAGCAAGATCTACACGGCTCAGGGCCAAAGAGACCGGAGGATGAGGCTGTCCGTTCAGATCGCCCGGAAGTTCTTTGATCTTCAAGACATGCTCGGGTTTGATAAGGGGAGCAAGACCATTGAGTGGCTCATCACAAAGTCCAAGTCCGCCATCAAGGAGCTCAAGCACCACCTGGTCTTGCCGAGCTACTCCACTTGTACTACTGAGAGTAGCGAAGTTGTTTCCAACATTTTGGAGACTAGAGATCCGAAGAAGCACTTGAGAAAGATGCGTAGGGTTGCCAAGGGGTCGAGGGACGAGGCAAGAGCAAGGGCACGAGAAAGAACAAGGGAGAAGCTGAGGATCAGATCGAGACAGGATCATGAAGCAAGCCATAATAATGATTTAGGGTTATGTTTGGAACAAGGTGTAACGAATTCCATGAGGATGAGCAATTCCAATGACCAGAAAACTCTCACGGGAAGGTCATCTAGAAGTGGGCCACATTTCGAGGAAGATGGTGGATTTGCAGGGTTTACTGGGAATTGGGGCAATATCGACAGCACCAAGATGCAGTCTTTTCGCGGCACGATGAAAACAAACGTTGTGAAGTCATCTACAGGTAACAGCGTGCTGCAAATAGAAAACCCTAGTACACCAATTATGGGCACAACAACTACCTCACACTACACCAAACAGCAAGAGCCTGGTAGTACTACTACTAGTTCACTTTTCTCATATACTTGTTCAAACTACTCCCAAGAACAATGCTACTCTGGTACTTCAGTTTTCATCACCCCTCACCTAAACACACAGGAAGTATTAGATCCTTGTTCAGATGATTTCAGGCCCAACGAAGACCACAACCATAACCCTAATTCAATTTTCACTACCACCTTAATTTCTCAAGACCAAAACCCTGCACAATTCCTCAAATTTAACCAGGACCATTTCTAATTTATATGAATCTGGAAGCTCTTCGATCCACTCGCGTGTTTCTGCACTCCAGGGTTTCTATTTTGAAGTGGCTTGTTAATTTCTTTTGAAACTGTGCATGGGTTGACAGATAAGTTTCATGTTTAAATTTCAGGAGTACTACTTTCTGCTTTGTTCAATTTCATTTGAATTATGAAGTTGTTAAAATTGAAGATGTTGAGACTTGAGACTACTGTCTTAAATCTAATTATGAAGATCGTGGGGTGTACACATATATAGGGTCGGTAACATCGTACTCTCAAACATTTCAAAGTTCGATCATGTTTATATAAAGATCATGTTTATATAAAGATCATGAGTAATGGCGAAGTGTTGGGAAGTTGACAGTGAAATACAAGACTGGAAGCAACACACACACACACACACACACACACACACACACACACACACACATATATAACATAGGATTACATGTTCATCATTAAATATAGTGCCACAATGGCACAATGCATACAAGTACTTTCACAAGAACATTTGGAAACTGACCAATGATATACCAAGAAATGGCTAGAGAAATTACTTATTACAGGTTTCTGAGTGATTGACCGGCTCGGATCGATCCCTATGGTTCTCATAACATTATATATCTATCTATTGATCTTCTTCATGCTGAGCTGAAGCAATTGCCAAGAGGCTCCTACCTAGCTAGCCAGCTCTCACTAATTCCAGGTATAGACAAAACAACACGGGTTATCATCTGATTTCCCGATCTGTTCTTGATTGATACTTCAAGTTCTAGCTAGTAATTAAGTCCGAGTTGACCTCATGAAAGTTACATTACCTTTTGGTTTCTTACTTGTACCAAGTTTGTACACGTTGTAATGTTCATTTACAAATTGTCTTTGCACTGCAGCAAGAAATGTGGTTTCATACATGTGTAGTTAACATTGAGCATGCAACTACATGTTAATTGTGCGCTAAACCTGTCTAGTGTCAGCATGCATATATGGTCTTATTTGCTAGAGAATGTTCCTAGCTTGCATCTTCTTAGCATTGTAAATGAAATGTCAATTCATGCACATTTTCTAGCTAGCTAGTGTAATAGACATGCATATAGTTTCTCTGTCAGTCGAGATCCATATATATTTGAGTTTTCAGGATCTTATTTTAGTTACATTTCAGATCTTCTCGTACCCTTAATAGTTAATATATACCATCAACCACTACATAGGTCTCTCTTGTGGAAATTTCACATTCAATATTCATGTAGAACTACTACTGTACTACATATGTTTTAATTAATTAATTAATTTGCATGCAGTTTTTGCTGTTGTGTGTTATACGGTTATACCAGAGTAATTGCTGCTGTTTGGTCACTTGGAAATATATATGCCCTATTTGGTCCCTTGCTACTTGATGTTGTCATTAGAGATTTAGAGATCAACACTGCTCATTCCATTTTCGTCTTCGTATTTATTTGGACCCAAACCTAGAATTAAGTTCGATACAGTGATTGACTACCCTTATATGCAGTCTTCACGGATTCCCCATTTCCACTGATCGAAGCAACTTTTTTCTTTCACTGATTGAAAGTTTACTTAAACAGAAGGCTAAGTGACAAAAAAGTTGAGATTAATATATGCAGAGGTAATGCGCACTGTTTCTCATAGCTAAAGAAACAACCAGCTACAGAACGGATCAATGACAATTCTTGACCGTTTCAGTTCTGGTGATTTCGGCGGCAGAGCAGGTCTGTACAACTCTGTTTTGGTTATATCCACCATTAGTTACTTATATACCGTTAAAAAGCTGTTTAAAACTTTGATACGTATAAGCTATGGTATGTATTTATTCCTCTAGATCTGGTATTTTACTAACTCTGGTGGTAAAGATAAGACGAGTATAAAACATGCATGGTGTCTGTATTTGGACATTTATAATTAGGTTGTAATTTTTTTTTTGGAAAAATTGTTCGGTTTTGTACTTACTATTTTTGGAGCACATGTATAATTTTGCGTGTCTTTTCATACTCTAAGTCAGTGGCTGACCATTTGATGTTAGATCAAGGATCCAATACCTCATTAATATTGATTTCCCGTGAATTGAATTTTTTTTTCTTTAAAAAAAAAGTCTGTTTCTCATTCGTTCGTTGAATTGATTTTGTAATCTGATGAACTAATGACCGTCATGATCTGCATAAAAAAACTTAAAGCTATAGATTTTTTAAGGAAAATTTCAGTAACTAGTTCTTGACTAGCAGAATCAAGTACTCAAAGTTTTAAGCCATGCATGCGCTACTTCATTAACATGCACCAAAAACCACAGTCGTCAAGTCGATCTGAACATCAAATATTATATATCCTTCCAAGTTCCAAAAAATTAAAAAGAAAAGAATGAAGAAACTAGATAAACCACTGACCTAGAACGCTTCCATTGATCATCTCTGTCGACCAAATTAACAAGGCTTAGCTCCCCTTAGCCCTAAAATCTGGGCTGAAGCTGCCTTAGCCACCCAAGCCAATAACTCAAGAAACAACAATGGCCGCTACTACAGTCATAGGGATTTCCATGGTTCACTGCATGTTCATGATCAGTTACACTACAAGAAGTATTTTCTGTACGAGCTAGAGTTCTTGTGTGTAGTGAACAGCTCCACTACTACTTCAACGGAGTTCAGACTTCAGTGTGTGTGTGTGTGTGTATGTGAGAGAGAGAGAGAGAGAGAGAGAGAGAGAGAGAGAGAGAGAGTTCTTTCTGTTTTTATGTGTTATGTGTAGGTATGCTTCATTAAATTTTGGCCATGGAAAATTTTCTCTTTTCTCAGTGTTGGATATTGCTTGTCTGAAATTGATCTGTTGCGTGATATTGTGGCAGTGTTAGGTTCCTTTTAGTTCTGAACTATGCACATATATTTACTAGCTATCTAGCTATATAGCCAGATACTGGTGCATAAGCTTCTGTTACAAATGCAAATAGCAGCTGATTCTACTTTCATTTTGTGCTTTAAATCCATGAAAAAGAGAGAGCGATTCATTCATAAACAAGGCACATGAAATGATTTAGCTCGGAGCTAGCACACTGCCACACAGTGACAGTGATAACTAGCTCCAGCTACGTCTTTCTGCATAACTTCGATCATCATCAAGATCTCTACTCTCTCTTAACAGTGAGAACCGACCCAGAAATCATGCATGCCTACTAACTCTGTCAGTACTGTATATGATGCACCAGTAATTGTGTTTCGTGTATAGTCAATTTGGTGGTTTATATGGCAAATTTGCTTTTCTCCTTAAAGAGGACAGCTTCTTTACAGCTGCTCATAAATCTTTTTACGTGACCAGTGGATCAGTGCTGTGTTTCTAATCGCTTATAGTTTAGCCGGCGCAATAAACACACCTCGATAATCAGTTTAACATGGCGCTAGCCATGGAGGGATGCGCATATTTTCACATCTCCGCAGGAGCAACACTCTGGCCAGTGGCATGCATGCGCACAGCTCTAATTACAAGCAATGCTTTGCTTAACCCTTAAGAAACTCTATGGCACATTCATGTTGTGTATTATATATGTTAGGACTATCTACACGTGAGCTTCGAAACTGCTGCTCATCTTATTCATTCGGAGCTGAGCTGATCAAAGTGAGAAATACACGGTGCCAATGTGCCATCCAAATACTAGAAACCCATAATGAACTTGATTTCAACGTACATGTTTACCCACATTATGTACAAAAGTGAATACACTCGACTACTCGTACACTCTTTTAAACTGAGAAAGGAAAATGTAACATGCAACATTGCGCATATCTCCTGTGCTTATGTCCAAATACCAATCAGGCACATCCACAAGAGAAACTCAACTCACATCTGGAGCCCTACAAGCCAGCTACAAAGGGAAGAGTGATTTGATGACTTCTTATGCAACCGAAGTTCTCTTCCTGTACTTATCCAGAAACAATCATAATGAAATTAGGTGCGTCTCACTTTGACTGCAGTGACATTGTGCCTGCTCGAGGAAACAAAATTTTGAGACCATGATGAAGGCTTGACTCGCCCAGCAAGTAAGCTAGATGCTGCTGCAGCACATATTTTCCTTCTCTTGGATTCCAATTCCAAAGCTTTCTTGTTGGCCATAGACGTCCCAGATGATCCAGGAAAGATTGAAGAAGCATGAATCAAAGCACGCTTATCCTTCCTATTTCTATCAAACTTGGTAGAGAACTTCACACGTGAAGCTGCGGCAGTATCCTCTTCAACCACAGGAAGCAATCGTATATGAAGGCCCATTTTCCTTGAAGCAGCCTCTTCTTCAGCGACTCTTTTCTTTTGAGACTGAAATGAAAAGATTATAATGAATGATGCAACTCTTTATCCAATGCCAAATTCAAACCAAAGTTCACTTCATTCTGTACTCTACGAGGCAGTAAAAAATGCGGAAAAAAATCAGCAAATGAGAGATTTTTGTTTTTTGTATCTGGATGTTGTGCGTAGAAGGAAAATCGGGTCATGCAGTATAAAACAAGAACTAGATGGAGTCTCAGTCACATACTCTAAGTTTAGCCCTGAGGGACTTGTTGAGCGCATAGTCATCTAGGTGCCTCTCATCAGACATTTTTTGTATCCGGACTAGCCTCGGCTCCTCTTCTTTCTTCTTTTGCAAATCCTCTTCTTGATGTTCAAGGCGATAAAATGGATCTGCGAGCATACCCTTTTCTGCAGAACAAAGAATCAGCTTTAGTAAAGAAATCAAAAACATCAAAATAATGCAACAAGTATACCCTTCTCTCTTTCTCCTCTTCAATATAGACCCATAAGAAAATCACTCTATTTCAGCATGGGATCCAAAGACCTTATTTTCATCTACCACAAAACCAACCTTCATCTGCAGGAAGTGCAAAGGTTTCTGCATCCTCAATGTCAAAGTCCTCGGTCTTTTGTTGGCCCCCACTGATAATCACATACTGACAATTCTTTGGATCTGTCTGAATAACAATCTCCTGTTTGCAGCATGCAGCCTTCATACTAAAGCTCCATATCTGAGGAGAAAAAAGAACTTGAGTTTTAATATACAGATTGATCAACATTAGAAGTTAAATTATCAGCGGGGAGGGAGAGATGTATGGGGAACTCAGAGGTCCAGTATAAGTCTAAAGTCTAAACACATACCTTTGTTGAATAGTAGTTTCCCACTTGTTTTTTTTCAGCATTGAATCGAACACCCTTTGCAATCATAGAATTGCACCCACCACACCATATATTGTAAGGCATCTCAAACCTGAATTTGAAGATAACCGGAAAATCAGAATAATTCGTCATCCCTATACTTCCAGCTTAAAGTACACAACTAGTATCCTATTGACAGATCTAAATCTTGTCACTACACAAGGTTTTAGTTGCAAAGGCAGGCCTGTTCTTAATATAAGAGCAAAGAATAATCTTGTATCCATGATTTACGCTATCGGAAGTTGCTTAGCCACTATAAAACTCTTACGGAAACCAACTTGACATGTGTTTAGACAACCAACCCCTGATATAACTACAAAAGACTGATGTTTTACCTTATAATCAAAATACCCTGATCCAGCTTCCGTGCTCTCTCGCGCAGAGCATGTTGACCATTGAACTTGTTCAAAGAACCCTGAAGACAAATAGCACCATGAGGATCAACATACCCAAACACTATAAATTTAACAACAACAAAAAACAGAGATTGTAAGCTCCAAATTTACCTGCTTCGGAGTCCATTCCGGCGGATAATAAAAGTTGTCGGCTCTAGCAGCTGCAAGCGTAGACTGCAGGCAGTCGAAACAAAACACGGTTAGCATATTCCAATCACAATATACGAAAACACTATCAGAACAGCTTCACTTGAATCCCAAGCTATCCAAGTATTGACTGTATTGTACAGTATTAACATGAAAAATTCCATATTCTTTCAAAAGAAACATAAACTAAACCAAACCCTTGAGTCTTAAAAAATCATCATCTCTCATGAAAAAATAGAAAGAAAGAAAAAAACACATTCCCTAGATCAATTGAACAGCTAATATTCTTAAGCAGTGAATTGGGGAACGCTAAGCACAGTTAAGTTAGCCAGAACCGAAACTCTAGAACCAAATTGAGTACCATCAAAATCAAAATCCAGAAAATAGTTAATTTTTCTGCTAAATTTTACTTCTTTCTTACAAAACTTGCTTAATAGTATATCAAAAAGCTCAAGGAATTCAGTTCATACAGAAGGGCAATCGAATCGCTACAGAAAACCCTAATTATTTTTCGCTATCGAAATCTGAGCAATAACAATGAAATTACAAGAGAGAAAGAGAAACATGAGAGAAGAAATCCGAGGGAGGTTCACCATTTTTCGCTGATTGAATTATCCGATCGAGCAAGCGGTTTCTGAAAAATCGAGATCCCTTGGTTCGTCTCAAGCTTTTAATCGTCGTCGTCTTAAAATTTATTGCAGGCTTTCTCCTTTTCCGTGTTTTTATTGGACGGGGTAAAGAAACGGCGCCGTTGAAGTTCCCTCGTTAGTTTGGGCCTGTGAGGTCGGTTGGGTACGCCCCAAAATGGAGGCCCAGTCGCTATCCATTAAATCTTTGGTCTGGTTGACTACAAAGAACCAGAAGCTACTGATTTAATTTGTGACTAAACCAAACATGAAACACTTTTTAACTCATTATATACTTGAATTCTTTTAATACTTGAACTCCTTACATAAGAGATAATTATTTAAGGAGAAATATTCTCAGTAAATTCTGGAGTGTGCCTTATCCTAATTAGATACGAATTAGTATAGATTAGATACAGAAAATTCATGTTAAATCGAAACATTTATTGTAACATATTGTATCAGTCTATATTTATGGCATTCTATCAATAAAAGAGATACAGTTTTCAGTCCATTAGTTTATTCATCATTCAACACATTATCAACACGCTCTGAGTTGATAGTCAGCCATCACCACAGGAAAAAAAATTCTAACCCCAAAACACTAAACTTCCACCGCCGACAGCTCCTCCTTCACCACCAATCCCCACCAATCGGCGTCTCCTTCCCCAGGAATTTCTAATTTTTCAGCCAAAATTGAGCATGTGCAGAATAGCCAACTTCGGCAGAGGATTGCGAGCAACTTAGAACAAAACACAGAGAGATCTTCATATGAACGGAAAGCCCTAGATGTCTAGTTTCTTGAACATCCTGAAAATCTTAATTTGGATGTGTCTAGAGAAAATTATGGTCAATTGAGTGCATGAAAGTTAGTTTTGTTCAATGCAAAAATATCTCCCGCGGAGAGATCCTTCCGCGAAGCAGTCTCTTTTATTGGCTTCGGATAGTTTGACCGCAGATATCGGTTTATCCTGTATGTGCGTCGTATGCTGGCGTGCCACCATTCTTCAACAGAATATAGAATGTAAAGCCGCCTGACTTCTTGATAAGCGATTAAGACAAGGAGAGCACAAACCCTGTCTGAATAGGTCATTCTCGCTTAGAAACCTAGGAGTTTTGATATGTGTCTCTCGCAGAGCCTTCGAAATCGATACCTCACACTCCCTTATCAGTGCAAAGCAGAGCAATCTCTCTGATGATGTGTTAAGAACACTGCTTCCTTTGAGTATCCAAACTCTCACTCGATAGGTGACAAGCCCTTCAACCTTCCAGTCGCAATTGCTTCCTTCTGATCGCAATACTCTCACTCGATAGGTGACAAGCACTTTGATCTGCTGGTTGCAAATAAGATAGAATCTCTTGACGAGATGTCTGTCTAGGTGTACTTACGTATAGCAAATGTATGTATTTGATCGGGGACCTCTTCCACAAAGTTCTTACTTTCCTTATATAATGCTCAGTAGTTGTCTTTCAATTACTTTGAACTTCTTCTGTTCTTGCTCTTTGAATCTCAATATAACTCTGACACCAGCATACGGGTTTTTAATCCTTTTATAGAACTTCAATGCTATCACAACTCTTTATTAAATAAACCCATCTGAAACAGAAAAGGTATGATAGACATCCAAGCCGCATGGAATCAGCTAATTAATGAATTATAGTTCTAATCGAACTCTACTTATCACACTTGGCCGCTCGCCAAGCTCCTTATAAAACATGAGCCGCTCGCCAAGACTTCAGCCAATCTTAGGCCACTCGCCAAGACTTCAGCTATTCAAGCCCAATATGAAATATTTATTTCAGGCCCAAACATTGCCCCTCAAGTCTTGAACTTGAATTACCTGTACAAGCGAAAAGACTTGAATATTACCCGACTGACGCGCTGTTAAACCAAACGGTAACATAACACCTAAGTGCCACGTTACACAACTCCTCTAAAAAGTTGCATCATTCGGATGACGTAATATAAAAGCACTAATCCACATCAATAAAATCTCATTCCCTAACGAGACCTTCTCACTTGCCTTGATCCTGCACTCTTAACCTCCTTAGTTAAAAGCTAAGACTTTTCATTCTCGCTGTCGTCCATCTTTTCCGACCTAGAAAATGCCTCCACGTAAAGACATCTCCATCCCTTATGAAAACCGTAACGTCGAGAAATTCTCGAGACACCTCAAGGCTGTCGCCAAACGATAGAACCCAGAAGCAATTGCCACCCTTGCTATAGACCCAATCAAAGGTACTGGCCTTCTTGGTCCCTTTCTGGACATTCCAATCAATCCAGAGCTCTTCAATATCCTTCGCCATCCCATCTGTAAATCATCTTTAATAGTCCAAGAGAATCCCAGGGCAGACCCAAATGAATGGACTAGCAAAGACCCCCTTTGTCTAATTGGGAGATGGCCCCAAACGTAGAGGATCTCTCTTGGTACCGGCACCGCCGCGAACAAGATACCAACCAGTGGGAAGCAGATGGAATCGCTCAACTCATCGACTTGTGCTTTTCTCTCCCAGCTAGTGGCAATAGAGCACCGTTCGCCACATCCATGTGTTTTTGGGATTGCACCGCCAACTGTTTCCGTCTTCCCTGTGGTGATGTGAGCATTACAATGCTCGACTTGTATACCATTTTCAGAATCCTTGCATTTGCAAACCCCTGGTTGCTCAACCAACACAACGGGACACCAGTTCAAGCCTCCCTCAATCGCCCTTCCTCCTACTCTTCCTGGGTAAAACATTTTGCACAGGAGGAAAAAGACACAGACCAAGGAGGAATAGCCTTTTTGGAATACTGGCTATCGAAGTACATCTTCTGTCCCTCTTCTGCAAAGGTCAACAGATGTTTGACCAACCTTACCGAACGCCTCTTTAATGGTGAACAAGTGGGCTTGGTTGAATCCGTTTCGCCTACATCTACTATGGCTTAAGGCGAGTCACACTTTCAAAGCTCGACCTTAATCAACCAGGACCGCTCTGGATGGTGGAGCTCTAGTTGCGGATGTACTTCCCCTTTTTCTGCCGCACAACACCTCATGTCTTTGAAGACTAGAAGCTGCTGGGCCAAACGTTGGTTTCTACACCAACAAGGACTAGGTTATGGTCATATACAAACTGCTTCAACTACCTCTGCATACAAAAAGATTTTCCAACTGCAGCAGTTGAAGTAATTCTGAATCGTCGCCATCCTGGCCTCCTCGCGAGTGGATTTATGCCCTCGCCAGAGCAAGACGCTCTTGCGAGGAACTTCTTCCTTCAGTGCAACACTTGCAAAGACCTGCCAATCCCAGATTCAGCAAGACCCGGGTATGATCTTTATGCCCCAAACCACTTCTCAAGACAATTTGGGCTCACTCAGGATGCTCCCATGCCCCTCGCCTGTTCTGTGAACAAGTATACTCTCTGGCGAGGAACAAATCATCCCATTGCAGCAGAAGTGCAGAATGAGCACTTTGGCTTCCCAACAGTAATGCTTCCTATCATAACAAAGCCACTAGTGATTTCCCATTCGGTCACCGAGGCGTACCAAGCATGGCACTCCCAACTTTGGGAAGATATACGACACAAGGGACCGCTTGCATGCTTTGCCACTATCTTTTATGATTTTGGCAAGAGATTTTCGAATGAAGAAGACTTGGCTGTTATAAATAAGTCTTACAAGAACATAAACACTACTCATTGGCCACAGGTATGCTTCTTTCATCCAAAAATGCCACATGTATTAGCAATTCCTTATACTGTAACTGATTAACCTTTCTTCTTAAAAACAGCACGCCCTTGAACCAGACGTGACTGTTGCCTTGCAATCATTTAAGAAGAAAATGTCCAATCCTTCAGGGCAATCCGTAAGTGTTTGCATTTTATTTACCCAGAACAAACTGTCTGATTTTGTCACTGAACTGTAACTAACCCAAACTCTTTTGATAGTCTCAGAAACGCAGGAAGATCCACTCGAAGCCTAAAGAGCCTCCGAGCGGAGTTTGGTTAGCTACAGAGATCACAAGCAGGGACAAACAAGCAAAGCTTCAAGCTCAAGTTTTCTATGCCTCATTTGATCAAAGGAGTGACAAAGCCTCCGGGGCTAGTGCCTGCTCAGCAATTGGTTTTCACCATTACACACTGGCTATGTGCAAATCCAAACAGCAAGCCCACGGTCTCCGAGTTTGATGACCTCCTGATCCAAGGTTCTAAGGAGTGGCAAGAAATATGCAAGGATGAAGCCCTCTCAAGCTCTTACCCAGACCAACATTTTGATCTGGAAGTTATTTCGAAGGCTGACATCAGACCACTGAAGTTCTCATCTGATGACTTCTTCATTGGGTATTTCAACCCAGAGAGGTTTACAGCCCTGGATGGCCTTGCATCTTTTGATACGTCGTGGGAGCAAATCAGCAAAAGCCACAAGCCACAAGTATATATTGTAAGTTGGAATGACCACTTCTTCGTCCTCAAAGTTGAAGACGAAGCCTATCATATTATAGACTCACTGGGAGAAAGACTCTCTGAAGGATGCTGTAAAACCTACATTTTGAAGTTCGATGATTCCAGCATCATATATGGAACTGAAGATCATGACACAGGACATGAAGTCATCAACAATGGCAAAGAATGTTGCAAAGACTTCATAGCCCAATTTCCGGCAGGAATCAACCTAACAGAACTTAAGGAAGAAGAGAAGAAAACGCCTGTTGATATTGCCATTCTTTTCCGGCGCTTGCAGATTGAGTTCCAATCTTGCTTCAATCCTTCCTCAACTGGTGACGGCACAAGTGCTCAAAATGACCAAGTCATTTTAGAACAAGAACAACAAATTTCCTCCCCGCCAGAGCTCTCAGTTGCCAAACCACAATTATTGGTCAAGGTTAATCCAGAACACAAGGACCCAACTCCTTACTCGCCAGAGCCTCAGCTTCAAGCGACTGAAAGGACACAGTTATTGTCTCCCATACAAGTAAGACCTTATCTACTTAATTACTTCATTCTGGTTTATCAATTTTAATTGATCCTGACAACTTACATTATTGTTTTAGTCCAAAAACGTTCTTGTGGACACCAATGGGATGATCCCTGCCTTACCAAGAAGTCCAAAGGAACAACTGAGTTCGCCAGGCCAAACTTCTGAACCCTCTAAAATGGCCGCCACAGATCAGCCTAGCAGTTTTCAAGGTGTCAATGATGAAAACCCTAAATCTATAATTGAAGAAGTTATTGCACCGTCTTCATCACAAAGAGTTCTCTCTTAGTCACTCAGAACACAAGAAACAACAATAAAGTTGCAAGAACTTTACAGCAAACTGAGTACACTGAGCTCTCCTTCTACCACTGATGTCACTCTTCAGGACATCCTTTCTGGGGATCTGGATACTCCTCAAGACATTCAAATTGTTTGCACACAAATCAAGAACCTGAAGGCTACTGCCCATGCAGATTTTATTCCTCTCCTTCGCGACCTTGAGGAGAAACTTTACCAACTCTTGAGCCAAAGTGAGGCCCATCAATGTCTAAAACTTGAGGCTGAGCATAAGAAAGAAGCAGTAGAGACGCTGGAGCGCCAGACTCAAAGAGAGAAAGAACGAATCCAAGCCATTCTGAAGGGCACATCTACCCAACAAGAAATCTTAGCAACCAAAAAGACTAGAATAACTATTCTTAAAGCTGAACTGGCTACCCTTGAGGTTGAAGCAGACGGTCTGCAAGCTGATGCCCTCAGATATCAAGACATTACATGCCAAATCATGATAGAAGGTGAAAGCCAAGCTTAACTCATGCAGGAGGCACGAGAAAAAGCCACAAATGCCCAACAAGCAATCCACCAATCCTGGCTGGCCCTGGAAATCGCAAAGGTATCAGTGAGGAAATATTCCTTCCCATTGTAATCTTTGAGCCTTAGAATTCAAGCCCCGTTTTGTTTATTCCAAAATTCTTTAAGTATTTATTTGTTCAATCCAAATTTTGGAAACAAAGTGTGAATTGGGCCCAATAACAAGAATGGGCCTCAGATTTAAGCCTTTTCCAAACTTGTTCCAATGAAACTAGCCTCATTTATAGGCTGTAACTGTTCGCTTGCTCTGGTTGTCCAACATTAAATGGAATTTAATTCCATGCTTGGAATCCGTATCACGTCAAACAATCAAATCTTCGAAATACGTTTTACCTGCCCCAAAAATCTTTCATTCATCATGCTCTCCTTCGGGGGTAGATAAACCGTAACTTGGCCCAATTTCAGTTAGACGCGTGTCCTCTATTAATGGGTGCAATTACTCTCGCGAAGCCTTACCGCTGTGACTCCTTTCTATAAAAGGTTTCCTTTTCCTTGTCTTGTGAACAACCTTATAAACTTCTTTGCGAGAATGAACTCCCCTTTTGTACATTTGCTCTGGTTCTCCTACCTAAAGAAACCTCTAGATAAAATCTTCCATATTGTGTTCCTTAGATAACAATATCCACGTCCACACCTGGATTAGATAGCAATATCTATGTCCAGGCGTTGCCTTGGCTGACCCAACTTGTGCTTCCATAAGAAGGGAAAGCCACAATTCCGAGGTTGAAAACTCATCGTCTTCCTCCCGTGCACCTGCTCAGTTTCGATATGCATAGAGGCCGCAAGCCCTATGGATATGGCTACACTGAAGATGAAAGATAGGGGCCTCATCCCGGGGAAGAAGTGTGACGACCCGAACCAGAATCGGTAGAGTAATCAGCATAATCCACGAGTTAGTACGTAATCACAGTTTTTCGTTAATTGTGTGGTTTGCCAGTTTTGTTTGCGACTTAATTATCGGCCGAGAATTTGAGTTGAGTCTCTTCTCGAGAGTTGTTGTACACATGATTTCGAGCTCATAATGACCGAGGAATATAATATGATTATTAGAAGTTTCAAAATATCGACGAGTTTATCCGTTCGTATCGAGTTTATCCGAAACGTAATGGTTATCCATTTTGGACTGTCGATCGTCCCGAGGCGCGAGTATAAATATCGAAAATAGTCGAAAATTGTCGAAAAACACTGTTTGGGAAGTTTGACCGGCATTGACAGAGCTGTGACCGTTGACTTTCTGTTGACCGGTTCTCCACCGCGCTGTCGCCGTCGGGTTTGACGATTGCGAACACCTCCGGCCAAGTTATTGGTATGAATCGATTCCTCTTTCAATTTCCTACAGTTTAGAACTTGGAATTGTTGAAATTGATGCCGGAATGAGGAAGAACGGAGAGGTTAAAGTTTTGGGTTTTCCGGCCGGAATCGACCTCGTTTGGGGGTGGCGCTTCGGCGACTTTCCGGGGAGGAATTTTAGTGGAAACGGTTGGGTTTTGGACAGTGATCATTTCCCCTTTGGTTTCGAGGGTTGATGTTGAGCGACGGCGCCGGAATCGGCCGAGAATGTTTTCCGGCGATTCTTGGCCGTGGCTCTTTCGAGCTGATTTCTGGCAACGGTGGTGGCTGGATGGTGGTGGTACCTTGAGGAAAGTTCCTCGGCTTGGGGAGGAGAACAATTTGGGAGCTTGGTCGCCGGGAAAACTCTCCGGTTGATGGCGTGCCGCCGGCGGCGGCGGCAGTCAAAGCCGGAGCTCCGGCGACCCGTTGACTTTTTGGAATTTAGTGATTTTAATGTCGTTTTACTCGTATTCGCGTCCCGATCGCCGCCTTGAGGTTTTCGAGTTGATTTGGGTATCGAATTTTCAGTCGAGGGTTTTGAGTGGAGATTTCGGGAATTTCGTCGATTATTTTGTACTGTGTTATATATTTCCGGGAACGGTTGGTTTCCGCGGTGTGGTACAGTGTTGTGAGCTCTGATTTTGATCAGATATATTTGTGATTATTTAGGGGATCGAGATCGTGCTTCGGGCGAGGGATCTTCCGCCGGGCCACGTGATTAGCGCGAGTGCGCGCTTTGCTCTTCTGTGAGTGGACCTTTCTTTTCACTGATCGATTGCGAGTCTTTACATTATATTTTACGAGCATGAGCATACGTTTGTGATTATGACCTATACGAGCATGTGTTTTACGATTGTGCTTTATACGTATGCATGAAACTATTTATGATTTGATTTACACAGAGTACAGTCACAATTTATGTTGTTGTATCGATACACTTGCATCCCTGCTGATCCCCGAGGATGTCTACCAGGGGGGAACTGTACCTTGTGCCGATGTATTTCTGGGTGGGTACAAATTTCTGTTCCTTGTGCCTATGTATTTCCGGGTGGGAACAGATACCCTGACCTGAGGCCTTTCTGGCTAGAATCACGTGCGGATCTGGGATCCCGTGATTCAGACTGTACTAGCACGGATGTGTCCATGAGCGACCCCGTGGGATTTTTCTATGCATGCTCTGTACGCTGGAGGAGTTTGAGTTCACCTCGTGTACTATTTAATGTTCATTCATTTTTGACTCGCATATATTATTATAACATATATTATTCGGCGAAAGACATTTATTTTCGTCCACTCACTCTAACGATTTTCATGTCTTTTCCCTGGGCTTTTCGGTTTCCGTGCCCAGTTTGCAGTTCGGATTCTGGTGTCTCACGTCGTGGTCGGAGGCTAGTTGTTCGAGCTACCTGCGTTTGCCAGTAGGTTCCTTGTTTCGCCTACTGTTTTAAATTTTGTTTATATACACTAGAGGTCGCTCTGATACATGTTTTATACGGTTTTTCCCGGATTTACTATATATTACAGTTATGTTTACTGTTTATTGCTATTGTTATGATATTGAGAAATCCGGATGGGATTGGTGCCCACGGTTTGGCTTTTGTGGCTTAGGTTGAAATGTTATTTTTCGGGTGCAGGTAATGGCAATTCCGCGTTAGTAGCGTTACTCTGCCAAAATTTTAATGGTTTTTGTTGGTTCGTGTTTTCAGAAGGGGTTTGATTCCGGTTTAGGAAACTAAATCGGGGTTGAGTCCTTTCAGCTTGGTATTAGAGCATTAGGTTGTTAGATTCTGTAGACTCTTATAGTTGTGACGCTTAGGGTATTTGAGTTTGTACACCATGACTGGAGTGATGACCCGACTGGCCAGCGGTACTCATCAATGCTTCGGGTGTTGTGTGTTCTTAAATATCTGAGGTCTCATGATTACGTTCTTTCTGCTTGTACCTAATGCTTGTCTTGTATCAGTAGGATGCCTCCTCGTCGTGGTCCCCGTGTTTATCGGGAAGCGGATCCTGATGAGGATCGCCAGACGCATGACTTGCTGATGCGAGTGTTGCGTTTGGAAGAGCATTTTGACCCTGTGGTCAAAGCTCGTACTACTGGTGCGACTGTCTTTTCGGGTTCAGCTGATCCAGAGATGTGTGAGGCATGGTTGGTTCAGGTTGAACGGGTTTGTGAGCGTCTACGTTTTACCCCTGAGCAGATGACAGTGGCAGCAGTTGGATTACTTGAGTCAGATGCATACTTCTGGTGGGTTAGCACCGATAGAGTTCCAGTTGATACTCCGTGGATTTGTTCCGTGATTTGTTCATGCGGAGATACTTCAACCAGGCTACCCAGTAGCGTAAGTATGAGGAGTCCACGAACTTGAGACAAGGCAATATGTCTGTGCTTGAGTATCGGGACAGGTTTACCCGCTTATCTCGTTTTGCGCATGACATGGTGGCTACTGAGGAAGCCAACTGCCGCATATTTGAGCAGGGTTTGAATTTGAATATCAAGGGGACTCTGACTACGATGCTTCGGAACAACTTTGATGAGTTTGTCAGTGCAGCACTCTGAGGTGAGGATATCGAGAAGGAGAGACAGATGAGATATCAGCCCAGACGGTTTGAGGAGGGTTGACCGAGTCAGGGGCCTTCTAAGAGGTAGAGTTCTGATACTTCTAGTTCGGCTTCATCCTCGGGCAGTGGACCATATAGACCACCAGCTAGTGCATCGAGACAGAGGCAGAGATGGAGGAGAGATCGACCGCAGCGACCACAGTCTAGTGGGGTTCTAACCGCTCTAGTTATCCTCGGTGTACCGGAGGCACGTTTCCCGTACCGAGGGAGTATCCACTTTGCAACCTCTGCAAAAGGCATCACTATGGTCCTTGTCAGCGAAGCCATACCCTTTGTTATCGTTGTAGCCAGGAGGGTCACTTTGCGAGGGACTGTCTTCAGCCTATTAGTGGACAGGTGGCCCAGAGTTCCGGAGGAGAGCGAGGTGCCACTTCAGGAGCTAGACCAGTACAGTTTGCAGGCCAGGGCGGACAGCAGGGACAGCCTCAGCGTGGGTGACCAGCTGGGCAGGCTAGGGTTCATGCCATGACTTTGTGTGAGGGCAGAGCTTCACCAGAGGTCGTTATCGGTATGTTGCACATTTTCGGTTATCCAGTACTTACATTGTTAGATCCAGGTGCCACGCATTCATTCATGTCATATAGACTATCATCTTTAGCTACTGTACCTGCGTCTCCACTTCCGGGGTTGTGGAGAGTGTTATATCCGTCTGGTGAGATTATGAGTATTGGCTGGGTGTACTGAGACTGTGAGATTTTTATTGGAGGCCATGGCTTAGCCGCAGATTTGTTATTGCTTGATATTGTTGATTTTGATCTGATCTTGGGTATGGACTTTTTGGAGACGTATTGGGCCATGTTTGACTGTCACAAGAAGGAGGTTGCGTTTCGGCGACCAGGTTTTCCCGAGATATTGTTTCGCGGCGAGAAGAACACTTCATTACCATGTTTGATTTCCGCGATTAAGGCGGATCGGTTGATGAAGAAGGGCTTTGTTGCTTATTTAGCTCATGTTGTGGACACTACGGCTGCTGTGCCGGACCTTGGTGGTATTGAGGTTGTTTCTGAGTTTCCGGATGTGTTTCCGGAGGAGTTACTGGGTATACCTCCAGTTCGGGAGATTGATTTCACTATTGAGCTATTGCCGGGCACTGGACCCATTTATCAGGCACCGTTTCGTATGGCGCCAGCGGAGTTGAAAGAGTTACAGGTTCAACTCCAGGAGTTGCTAGAGAAGGGTTTCATTCGACCCAGTATTTCACCATGGGGTGCCCCAGTTTTGTTTGTACGGAAGAAAGATGGATCTATGCGGTTGTGCATCGATTACTGGAAGCTGAATCAGGTTACAGTGAAGAACAAGTATCCGTTGCCGCGGATTGATGACTTGTTTGATCAGCTCAAGGGAGCTTCAGTCTTTTCGAAGATTGATCTTCGGTCCGGATATCACCAGTTGAGGATCCGAGAGTCTGATGTGGCCAGGACAGCCTTTAGATCGCGGTATGGGCACTACGAGTTTTTGGTTATGCCGTTTGGATTGACCAACGCCCCCGCAGCCTTCATGGACTTGATGAATCGGGTGTTCAGACGGTTTCTGGACAAGTTCGTGATTGTGTTCATTGATGATATTTTGATCTATTCCAGGAGTGTGGGCCAGCATAAAAAGCATTTGCGAGCGGTGTTATGGACTTTGCGGGACCATCAGTTGTTTGCAAAGTTCATCAAGTGAGAGTTTTGGCTGGGCAGTGTGAAGTTTCTGGGGCATGTGATATCGACTGAGGGAGTCAGTGTTGATCTAGACAAGATCGAGGCCGTACTGAATTGGAGTAGACCTACCACTGTACCGGAGATCCGGAGTTTCTTGGGTTTGGCAGGCTACTACCGGCGATTTGTACAGGATTTTTCTCGGATTGCTACTCCACTGACCAGACTGACGAAAAAGGGCTTCAAGTTTGAGTGGTCAGATGCATGTGAGGAGAGTTACTTACTCCTGAAGGAAAAGTTGACTACTGCACCGGTTCTGACATTACCAGACGACAGCGGTGAGTTTGTGGTTTATAGTGATGCGTCGAAGATGGGACTTGGTTGTGTACTGATGCAGCAAGGCAGAGTTGTAGCCTACGGTTCCAGACAGCAGAAACCACACGAGGTCAACTATCAGACGTATGATTTGGAGTTAGCCGCTATTGTGCTAGCGTTGAAGAATTGGAGACATTACTTGTACGGAGCCCAGTGTAAGATTTACACTGATCACAAGAGTCTCACCTACTTGCAGACGTAGCCCGATTTGAACATGAGACAATGTAGGTGGATGGAGTTGATCAACGACTATGATTGCACTTTTGAGTACCATCCAGGGAAGGCCAATGTTGTTGCCGATGCACTCAGCCGGAAATCCGGAGCCTCGTTGTTCCATGTGTGTGTGGCTAAAGTTTCTATGTTAGCCAAGCTTCGGGCTACGGGAGCCGAGTTCGAGTGGGATGACGGAGGGAGCCTTGTTAGCCAGTTTCCAAGATCGACCCGTGTTGGTTGATCAGGTTCGGGAGGATTAGGATTCAGATTCCTACCTGTTGGGTAAGAAGACCATGATACAGAATGGTGTGCCTACAGAGTTTCGGTTAAGTGACGGCGGTACATTGCTTTTCAGAGGCAGATTATGAGTACCCCGAGACGAGAGTCTGAAAAAGGAGATACTGGATGAGGCTCACTGTTCGGCTTATGCGATGCATCCCGGTGGTACGAAGATGTTTCGTACTCTTCGAGCGTATTACTGGTGGCGCAACATGAAGCGGGAGATTGCCGCATATGTGAGCCGATGTTTGATCTGTCAGCAGGTTAAAGCGGAGAGGCAGAAACCTGCAGGGAAATTACAACCACCGGAGATTCCGGTTTGGAAGTGGGAGCACATTACTATGGATTTCGTTTATCAGTTGCCACGTACTTTGGCTAGCAACACTGGTATTTGGGTTATTGTGGACCGACTGACGAAATCCGCTCATTTTCTTGCACTTCCGGGGAAGATATCAGTGGGCAGATTGGCCAAGCTGTATTTATCGGAGATTGTTCGTCTGCACGGTGTGCCTGTGTCTATTGTTTCTGACCGAGACAGTCAGTTTACTTTCGAGTTCTGGCAGGCATTGCAGCGAGCCATGGGCACGAGGTTGCGTTTCAGTATAACTTTTCATCCTCAGACTGACGGGCAGTCTGAGCGGACTACAGACTCTTGAGGATATGTTGCGGTCTTGCATTTTGTAGTTTCGAGGAAATTGGGACCAGCAACTGCATTTGATAGAGTTCGCCTACAACAATAGCTATCGGGCCAGTATTGAGATGACACCGTACGAGGCCCTGTACGGGAAGCAGTGCCGCACTCCATTGTGTTAGAGTGAGGTGGGCGAGCGATGGCTTATTGGCCCTGATCTGGTGAATAGCACCATGGAGGACGTCCAGATTATCCGGGACAGATTGAAGATCGCCCATGATCGTCAGAAAAGTTATGCGGACGTGAGGAGGAAGAGTCTTGAGTTTGATGTAGGTGATTGGGTCTTCCTGAAACTATCTCCGTGGAGGGGTGTTGTGCGTTTCGGGAAGCGTGGCAAGCTTCGACCACGGTACATTGGTCCGTATGAGATCACCGAGAGAGTTGGAGCTGTTGCTTACAGAATTGAGTTGCCAGCTGAGATGCCTCGTGTTCATGATGTTTTCCACGTTTCGATGTTGCGGAAGTACATCTCAGATCCGTCATATGTGTTAGCGCCACAGCAGCTACCGATCCGTGAGGATTTGACGTATGTTGAGGAGCCGGTACAGATTCTCGATCGTCGTGAGAAGGAGTTGAGGCCCTATGTTATACCGCTGGTGAAGGTCTTGTGGCAGAATTACTCGGTTGAGGAGGCCACCTGGGAGACTGAGCAGCATATGCGGGAGCAGTATCCTCATCTGTTCACTTGACAAGTACGTAAATTTCAACCTCGAAATTTTTTTAAGGGGGGTAGATTTGTGACGACCCGAACCAGAATCGGTAGAGTAATCAGCGTAATCCACGAGTTAGTACGTAATCACAGTTTTTCGTTAATTGTGTGGTTTTCCGGTTTTGTTTGCGACTTAATTATCGGTCGAGAATTTAAGTTGAGTCTCTTCTCGAGAGTTGTTGTACACGTGATTTCGAGCTCGTGAGCGGTTCCGGATGATTTTTCCGATAACTGAGGAATATAATATGATTATTCGAAGTTTCGGAATATCGACGAGTTTATCCGTTCGTATCGAGTTTATCCGAAATGTAATGGTTATCCATTTTGGACCGTCGATCGTCCTGAGGCGCGAGTATAAATTTCGAAAATAGTCGAAAATTGTCGAAAAATACTGTTTGGGAAGTTTGACCGGCGTTGACCGAGCTGTGACCGTTGACTTTCCGTTGACCGGTTCTCCACCGCGCTGCCGCCGTCGGGTTTGACGATTCCGGCCACCTCCGGCCGAGTTATTGGTATGAATCGATTCCTCATTCAATTTCCTACATTTTAGAACTTGGAATTGTTGAAATTGATGCCGGAATGAGGTAGAACGGAGAGGTTAAAGTTTTGGGTTTTCCGGCCGGAATCGGCCTCGTTTGGGGGTGGCGCTCCGACGACTTTCCGGGGAGGAATTTTGGTGGAAATGGTTGGGTTTTGGATAGTGATCATTTCCCCTTTGGTTTCGAGGGTTGATGTGGAACGACGGCGCCAGAATCGACCGGGAATGTTTTCTGGCGATTATTGGCCGTGGCTCTTTCGAGCTGATTTCCGGCCACGGTGGTGGCTGGATGGTGGTGGTGCCTTGAGGAAAGTTGCTCGGCTTGGGGAGGAGAACAGTTTGGGAGCTTGGTCGCCGGGAAAACTCTCCGGTTGACGACGCGCCGCCGCCGGCAGCGGCGGTCAACGCCATAGCTCCGGCGACCCGTTGACTTTTTGGAATTTAGTGATTTTAATGTCGTTTTACTCGTATTCGCGCCCCAATCGCCGCCTTGAGGTTTTCGAGTTGATTTGGGTATCGGATTTTCAGTCGAGAGTTTTGAGTGGAGATTTCAGGAATTTCGTCGATTATTTTGTACTGTGTTATATATTTCCGGGAACGGTTGGTTTCCGCGGTGTGGTACAGTGTTGTGAGCTATGATTTTGATCGGATATATTTGTGATTATTCAAGGGATCAAGATCGTGCTTCGGGCGAGGGATCTTCCGCCTGGCCACGTGATTAGCGCGAGTGCGCGCTTTGCTCGTTTGTGAGTGGACCTTTCTTTTCACTGATCGATTGCGAGTCTTTACATTATATTTTACAAGCATGAGCATACATTTGTGATTATGACCTATACGAGCATGTGTTTTACGATTGTGCTTTATACGTATGCATGAAACTATTTATGATTTGATTTACACAGAGTACAATCACAGTTTATGTTGTTGTATCGATACACTTGCATCCGGGTTGATCCCCGAGGATGTCTACCAGGGGGGAACTGTACCTTGTGCCGATGTATTTCCGGGTGGGTACATATTTCTGTTCCTTGTGCCTATGTATTTTCGGGTGGGAACAGATACCCTAACCTGAGGCCTTTCTGGCTAGAATCACGTGTGGGTCTGGGATCCCGTGATTCAGACTGTACTAGCACGGATGTGTCCATGAGCGACCCACTGGGATTTTTCTATGCATGCTCTGTACGCTGGAGGAGTTTGAGTTCACCTCGTGTACTATTTAATGTTCATTCATTTTTGACTCGCATATGTCATTATAACATATATTATTCAGCAAAAGACATTTATTTTCGTCCACTCACTCTAACGATTTTCATGTCTTTTCCCTGGGCTTTTCGGTTTCCGTGCCCAGTTTGCAGTTCGGATTCTGGTGTCTCACGTCGTGGTCGGAGGCTAGTTGTTCGAGCTACCTGTGTTTTCCAATATGTTCCTTGTTTCGCCTACTGTTGTACATTTTGTTTATATACACTAGAGGTCGCTCTGATACATGTTTTATACAGTTTTTCCCGGATTTACTATATATTATAGTTATGTTTACTGTTTATTGCTATTGTTATGATATTGAGAAATCCGGATGGGATTGGTGCCCACGGTTTGGCTTTTTTTGCTTAGGTTGAAGTGTTATTTTCTGGGTGCAGGTAATGGGAATTCCGCGTTAGTAGCGTTACTCTGCCGAAATTTTAATGGTTTTTGTTGGTTCGTGTTTTCAGAAGGGGTTTGATTCCAGTTTAGGAAACTAAATCGGGGTTGGGTCCTTTCAAGAAGGCAACAAACGCCAAGTCTAGTGTAAAGGGTCTTCTGATCTGATGTACTAGCTTCCTTAGCATTTCAAATCCTCTCCATCTCATCCCTGAGGTCGATCTCTCTTTTCAACGTATCCATATTTGATACATGGACCCAAGGGATGCCTATCAACTATGAGGATTTGGAAAAACAAACTGTATTTATCTTTATGTCTTGTTGCTGATTTGTAGTTTGTTTCTCATATGATATCAGAGCTTGAGGCCGCAAAACCTTTGTATTCTTCTAAATAATGTAATTTTCGTTTAAAGTAAAGAGTTCATTATGTAAACAAGAATTTTATTTTGATTATACTTAGATGTAGTTTGTACATAAATTTGGCCACAATAATTGGCCAACATGAACTCTCTTGACTTAGAAGAAATACAGAAATTGAAAATTTGGAAATTTGGCCTCAAATATAAGCCCTAACTAAAAATCTAGCCCCAAGTACAGGCTACAATGATATACATAATCCCTGTGTGTTGCCCCTGCAGTTTACTCATGCGAGTGAAATTTGATGAGCATGAATAAACTGGATTAAGCCACAGTGGGAGGATCTTCATACTCCCAGACTGGTTGTATAAACTTCTTAAGGAATCGACCATTTATAGGATTAGCGTATATTGTACCATCTCGATCTCGTAAACGAACTGCTCCTTTACCCAGAAGTCGATCGACAATGTATGGTCCTTCCCATTTGTCGGACCATTTTCCTCGTTCTTCAGTCTTCTCGCCAACAGGCAAAATGACTCGCCAGACCAGTTCTCCTTCTGCAAAACTCATGCCCCTAGTACATCGGTCGTAGGCACGAGCCACCTTTCGTTTTTCAGTACATAGACTATCATAAGCTTGTATTCTCTTTTCATCCAAGTCTTCATGCTCTTGCCACATTACTTGTACATAATCTTCATCGATCAGGCTATGTTGTTCCATCACCCGTAAAGATTGAACGTTGATTTCTAAAGGTAAGACTGCATCATGGCCAAACATTAATGCATAAGGAGTGGTACCTGTGGGTGTCCTTTTACTTGTTCTATAAGCCCACAGAGTGTTAAATAATTCTTCATGCCACAGTCTAACATTGCTCGCAAGCATCCGTTTAAGGATATGGATAATGATTTTATTGCTTGCTTCAGCTTGACCATTGGATTGGGCATAGTATGAAGAAAATTGTAGAAAATGTATTCCAAAATCCTTCATAAGCTCATCTACGTCTCCAGACATAAATGCTGCCCCGCGGTCTGAAACAAAACTCTCAGGAATGCCAAACCTACAAATGATATCTTCAAATAAAAACTGGCAGATGACTTTTGCTGATGATACCCTGAGAGGTCGAGCTTCAACCCATTTTGTGAAGAAATTAGTAGCCACTATGATGAATTTGTGCATACCTCAGATGAATGAGGATGAATCATTCCAATTAAGTCTAAAGCCCATCCTCGAGCTGGCTAAGGCTTGATTATAGGTTGTAATGGTATTCTGGGCATATGGTTGATTGAACCATGTTTCTAGCATTCTTCACAACCTTTAGCAAATGTGATGCAATCTCTGAGCATTCTTGGCCAATAAAAGCCATGTCTCTTTATTAACCATCTCATCTTAGGACCGGCCTGATGTGCCCCGGCTATCCCAAGATGGACCTCCCTCATTAATCGCTTATCTTCACGTCCAAAGACACACCGTAAAAGTATGCCTTCCTCTCCTCTTCTATATAACTCAACGTCCTTGAGTACTTAATTAGGAGCTAAAAAACAAATCTGTTTTTCTACCGGACTATTAGGATTCTGGAGGTAAGAAATAATGTCCTGTCTCCAATCCACATCAATGTGATCAAGTGTAGCAACGTACCACTCATTTTTATCTTCTTGGCGAGCAAAGAAAGATGGAAGGGTTCTTTGTTCAACCTTTAATATCCGTTCGCGTACTCCATCTTGCAAGCTCATCCCCGTTTCTAGTTGAGTCAACTCGTTTGCTGCCTAATTCCTTTCGCGAGGAACATGACTCAACTCCACCTCAGTAAACAACTTGAATAAATCACAAGCTCATTTAGCATATGGTTCTAGGACTGGTCTAGCATTATACTTGGTTTCAAGTTGTCTGATCACTAATTGGGAGTCTCCAAATACATGCACATTAGTGATTTCCATATCCAAAAGAAGTTCCAATCCAATGATTAAAGCTTCATACTCTGCTTGGTTATTTGTGCATTTGAAGTCCAACCTGAAGGAATAAGAAAAAGTTTGGCCGCGTGGAGAAACAAACGCTACTCCTACTCCAGCCATAGTACTCGTACTTAACCCATCAAAGTATAAACACCAAGGGGCCAAATCAATACTCGCAAGGTCCAGTTCTGGCCCCTCATTAACATCCTCCATTGGATGATGGGCCAGAAAGTCAGCCACTACTTGGCCTTTAACCGCCTTATGGGGAACGTACTGCAAAGAAAACTCTGACAAAGCCAGAATCCACTTCCTAATACGTTCCCAGAGAATGGGTCTGGACAACATATACTTCACCAAATCTATTTGTGCTATGACACACGTGGTGAAGGAAAGCATGTAATGCCTCAACTTACATCCTGAAAAATATAAGGCTAGGCACATTCTTTCCATTGGAGAGTATCTCGTTTCACACTCATTCAGGGTACGACTCAGATAGCTAGAAAATAGCACGTTCAGTTCCTGATGTGTCGTCTTGAGCTAATAAACTTCTAATAGATAAGTCAGTAGCGGAAATATACAGCTTAAGATGAACCCCTGGCCTTGGAGGAACCAAGACTGGCGGGTTCGTTAGATATGCTTTGATGGTCTCAAACGCCTCTTGGTGAATAGGCTCCCATACAAAGTCTTTCTGATTCTGAAGCTTGAGCAAAGTTGAGAATGGTTGTGTTTTCCCAGCAGCATTGGCTATAAACCGTCGTAAGAAATTGATCTTTCCTAATAAACGTTGTAGCTCCTTCTTACTCTTTGGTGGGATTGCACTAAGAACCGCCTGTTTCTTGTCGTCCGGTATCTTAATCCCACGCTGATGAACCAAAAAACCCAAGAAGTCTCCTGCTTGTACTCTAAATACACATTTGGCTAGATTCATCTTCAGTTGATGTTGCCTCATTCTGAGAAACATTTGCCATAAGTCTTCAAAATGGTCATTCCTGCACCTCGTTTTAACTACCACATCATCGATATACACTTCCATAGTCTTGCCAATAAGATCATGGAAGATTAAGTTCATTGCACGTTGGTAGGTTACCCCTGCATTCTTGAGTCCAAATGACATGTCCACGTACTCAAATACTCCTACAAATCCTGGACACCGAAACACAGTCTTATGTCTATCTGATACTGCCACTAGAATCTGATGGTAGCCAGCAGTTCCATCCATGAATGTTAACATCTTATGACGAGCCACTGAGTCCACCAACAAATCAACTATTGGCATTGGGTAAGCATCTTTTGGAGTTGCATTGTTCAAGTCTCTATAGTCAACACACACTCGCATTTTTCCATTCTTTTTCTTGACTGTGACTACGTTGGACAACCACTCATTATACTTGGCTACTCATATGATCCCTGACTTGAGCATCTTCTCGACCTCTTCCTTGACTAGAATTACGGTTTCTGTATTCATCCGACACATTTCTTGTTTTACGGGCTTCTTCCTCTCTATGATGGGTAAGTTGTGACAAACTAAGTCTGGTGACAGTCCTGGCATGTCGTAATACTTTTTTGCAAAACAATCAGCATATTCATGTAGCAATTCAATGAGCTTTAGTCGTTCTTCAGGCTCTAGGAAGGTACTAATGGCCACAGAAATTGGCTCTTCATTTGTCCCAAGATTGATCTGTTCAAGGGGATCCTTGACTTTAGGAGGTAAATCATCCAAGGTTGCTGAAGCTAATTTAATTTCTTCCTCCTCTTCAAATTCATGCAATACCTCTTCATCCACATATTCTAATGCTGCAATCATTGGAACCTTCTCATAGGCTTGACTCTCCAATAGAAAATTGTGAAAGCGCTCGTGTAAAGAGTAACAAGCCTCGGTCTCTATGCTTGATAGAAACCCGATCATTGAGAACGTTTGGATGGTAGCTCAATGGTGTAGGGTCTGCTACTATCTTGATTTACTTGAATTATACCCCACTGAGCTAGTTCAGAGGCCGTAACGCCAACTGGGCGGCCTTTGTTATCAACGCCACATACCTCCAATGGCCTAAGGTCACTGTGGTAATAGCTGGCTTCTAACGAGTTAGCAGAAACAGAATACGGATGAGGATCAGCATCAACAATTTTTGCTTCACTAGACTCCATATTTCAGAGTAACATCTGCTGATGGAGGGACGAAGGTACATAATAGCTCATGTGGATCCAGTCATGCCCCAGAATTGCACTGTATGGAGCTGTACACTCTGCTACAAAGAATGTATAAGTACAATGGCTGGACCGATGTGTACCTGCAAAAAGACAATGCCCAAAGTCTTGGAAATGCTACCCTGAAAATTTCTAACGTTTAGTGTGGTCTCTTGGATAGCAGACTTGGGAACGCCTAATAAGGCCATTGCTTTGACTGTGATGATGTTCACTGTTGCCCCTGAGTCCACTAAGAGTTTGTTTAATTGAATTCCCTGGACTTTTCCCGTGACATATAACGGCCGCATGTGCATGGCCATGTCTACAGTAGGCTTGGCGAACATCATCTGTCCCTTTGTTGATGATGAATCAGTCTTTTGTGTCTTAGCGAGTGCTAAATTATCTTTCAATATTGGTTCGTCTTCTGGCACCACCAAGTTGTTGACGCTTCCGCTCGTGATTGATTCATCCGTTGATGCTGGTGAAGGTAAAGCATATTTGGAGGAAAAAATAAACACCATGTTAACAGTGGTATCCTCCTCCTCAATGTATTCTTCAGCTTCTTCATCTTCACCCTCATCGTAATCCAACAACTGCTCATCATCTTCACAGTTGTTACCCTCAGCCTGTTGCCCCTCAGAGTCCAAAGTTGTAGTGACCTCGAGAGAAGCAACATGTTGCAATTGATCCTCAGGGATAGGATCTATCGTTGCTGGCCTGAGTAGTGCTGGATCGTGCTCCTTTGGACGGGAAATGGGTTGTCGGACCCTCTTCTGTTCTTCTACAATTAAAGGTCTCGGTCTCCATTACAAGACCTTGGTCTCGCTTGGAGTGTTTTGTTTTTGAATGTTTTTCCCTTCATTTGGAGGTGTATGTAACCCCATTGTTTCCATCGTTTCATCCTCAAAAGTGAGACGTCGTCTCACTGGCCTTCGTTGTGTGACTTCACGATGATCCTCAGGAATAGGTTCGGGCTTTTTCCCTTTAGACCCCAACTCTGGGTTACGGTCAAAGACACCTGGATGTTGTGCTCTCACTTTGGGCTCACGAGACTTCTTCCCGAAAACCACTAAGGGGTTTGCTGCAAGGGCATTCATTCGCCTTTATAGCGTTTCTGGAGAACACACCAGTTCTTCTTCTTTGAGCAGGCCTGCTTCATAAGCCTCTAATGCTCTTTTGGCTTCTCCAAAGCGTCGCTGAAGATTTCTTCTTCTACTTGGAGTTATCTCAATGGTTTTCCCCTTCTCCTTCACATACCATACGTTCTCCTTTGTGATATTTCTTGAAGCTGGAGGGACGTATGGCCTTGTGAGCGCGTCAGCAACTTCTGATTCAGATTTCTTGACTTCACTGACCCTTTCTGTTGCTCGCGAGCACTTGGGAGTTGGAGAATCCCTTTGTCTTGCTCGTTGGGGCTGATGATCTGTTTGTGAAAATACCTCTGGGAAGAATTTAGCTGCTTCAGCCAATTCTTCATAGGAAATTTTCAACCCGCTTCTGAGTTTGCAATGAGCACAAAGGGCTACTGGCGACTCCTCTTTTGGGTCCACTTCTTCTTTTCTTTTATTTTTTTTTTGTCGTTTGCTTGCTTCGTGGACTTTCGCCTATAGTTTAATGACTATTAGTCTGTTTCCGTTTGTTGGATTTATCTCGTGTTAGCTCCAACATTCCAACCGTCAATGATAAGTCAGTCGCCAAGCTTGGCGAGGGCTCTTGGTCTATCATTATTTCTCCCTCGTCAATCCACTGCTGTATCCTGAATTTCAAATCACAACAAGCACTTGTGGAATGGTGACCCATCTGTGATGGTATTGACAATAGAGTAGACCCCTGACATCCTCAGGATGTGGGTCCGGAGTTCCCCAATTATCAGGAACTATTGTTATTCCTGCTTGGACTAGCTCTTCAAATATTTCCTCTCGCCTAGACGCATCATATGTAATCTCAGTCCGCTTAGGCCGAACAAATGCAATATTACGTCTAGACCTCCGCCTTGACCTCTTCCTTTTATAGGTTAGTTCAGATTTATTGCAATTGGAAGAAGTGTCGATGGAAGGAAATGATGTGTTGGGAGGAGGTGATGCCCTATGAGGATAACGTGGATGCCATTCCACCTCTCCCTTGTAGTCGATTTCAATCACTTCCCAGTTGATCAACCCTTGGATCTTATCTCTCAAGGTCAAACACCTTGCTATTTGATGACCAAATTGGTTATGAAATCTGCAGAAATGCTGGGCTGGACCTTCATACCGTAATTGTCTGAGTTCAAGTACCAGGTAGTAAAAAATCAAACCCATGTCCCTTAGCCTATCCAGGATCTCCTCCAACTTGTCACAGTTGAAAGAATAGGCCAAAAAGACATATTGATTCCAGTCTTCCACGCCTCCAATGCAACTATCGGCTGATAACCACTCAATGTCAATCATATTTACTTGATGCGGTGGGAAGGGCTTAGAATCCACTAATGCTGCTGTCTTGGATGCTCCCTCCAGCTCTAATCTTCCCTCATTGATCCATTTCTGGATCTGGTCTTTTAGCTTAATGCAGTCTTTTGTAATGTGGTTCCATGCTCCATGGAACTTGCAGTATTCTTTACCTTTTAACTACTCAGTTGTATGAAGAGGTCCAAAATCTGTTTTGACAGCACGCATACTATATAGTTCGTCCAAGACCTCATGAGCCATATTGGCATCATAAGTGTATGTTTCAAACTCTGGCTTAGTAAAAGCCATTGTTGGGAGTTTGATTGGACCCTTATTCTTCTAAAGCTTACGGGGCTTTAAAACTTTGTTCGTTGATAAATCCACAGCTCCCACTTGCTTGCCATCAGAGTCCGATTCTTGGTCGCCTATATCCTCAATATAAGCCACCGTTTTTGGCTTTAGCCTATCATAAGACTTAGCATTGTACGTTCCCTTGGACGCATTCCTTCTATTATCTCTTTCTTGCATGGCACTGTAAGCTTTAGTTACAGCCGTGATAAGCTCATTCAAAGAGAAGTACTTTCTATTTAAGAATAGTTAGTGGTACGTGTCCTCCAAACCATTCTTGGCCATTTCTACCACCTCTTCTTTACCGAGTGGAGTCTTACATAGGTTATACTCTGACCGGAAACGGTGCAGGAATGTGACTGGACTTTCTATTGTCGATTGGCTCAAGGAAGCCAGCTTTCCAACACTGGTTTCAGGTCTTACCATTCCAAAGTGATCTATGAATAAAGCCTCCATATCCTTCCACTCACTGATCGAGCCCTTTTCTAATCCCGTATACCATACGAGGGCTGACCCTGACAAAGATGATCCAAAGACTTTTAGTTTGAGTCCCTCGTTATCAGCAAACTGCCCCAATTGCAGCGTGAAATAAGCTAAGTGTGTTGCCGCATTAGAATCATCGTCGCCAGAGAAATTCTGGAAGGTCTGATACCGGTAAAACTTTGGCCATTGCCAAGCATCAGGATCATCTTTCTGCATAGGAGGAAACAGTGTCTCATATGTATCGTACATCTTGGCCAGATGTATGTCGCAATTATTTAAGAACCTGTTTAACCGTTGCTCCCAAGCAAGAGGAAAAGACTCTGCTTGTCTAGTCTTTCTTGCTAGGTTAGATATGGATTTAGTTAGAGACGCTATGACCCTGTCTGTCCTCTGAGACAGTGTCGCCGCATGTCGGCGGTATTCATCCAAACTTGTTCTCAAGTGTTGGAGGATATCTATTCGTAATTTATCTTGACCTTCTACGAAACTCGTTACCTGGGCTCCCATGGCCTCTCTCTCCTCCCGATCTTTATTGAATTCTACCCGTATCGATTGAATTCTGGCTACCGCCGTGTCTATTAAGTTGCTTTGGGTAGTGAGAAGAGTTGCTTGCTGCTCGATCCTTTCATCGAGAGCCGTGTAATAACTAGTCTGGTGGCTATCGTGCCTAGCCGCGTAAGCTAGGTACTCTGGGAACGTAAGTTTCGCTATCTCCGCTTCACTTAAAGATTTGAACGTCATGGTGTTAAAGTCTTTAGCGAGGATAATTTCAACCGCTTGATTACTCAATGAACGACACCGAGTAGATCTATGTTCACGGTAAGCCAGTTGTGGGTGCTTGCGACACTGAGGGTAATTCCTTCGGTAAGGATCCCCAATTGTCACTTAGAGACACAAAGATATGTCTTACCAGGCGTGCCAAAATGTTCGATGCAAAAATATCTCCCGCGGAGAGATCCTTCCGCGAAGCAGTCTCTTTTATTGGCTTCAGATAGTTTGACCGCAGATATCGGTTTATCCAGTATGTGCTTCGTATGCTGGCGTGCCACCGTTCTTCAATGGAATATAGAATGTAAAGCCGCTTGACTTCTTGTTAAGCAATTAAGACAAGGAGAGCACCAACCCTGTCTGAATAGGTCATTCTCGCCTAGTAGCCTAAGACTTTTGATATGTGTCTCTCGCAGAGCCTTCGAAATCGATACCTCACACTCCCTTATTAGTGCAAAGCAGAGCAATCTCTCTGACGATGTGTTAAGAACACTGCTTCCTTTGAGTATCCAAACTCTCACTCGATAGGTGACAAGCACTTTGATCTGCTGGTTGCAAAGAAGATAGAATCTCTTGACGAGATGTCTATCTAGGTGTACATGCGTATAGCAAATGTATGTATTTGATCGGGGACCTCTTCCACAAAGCTCTTACTTTCCTTATATAATGCTCAGTAGTTTTTTTTCAATTACTTTGAACTTCTTATGTTCTTGCTCTTTGAATCTCAATATAACTCTGACACCAGCATACGGGTTTTTAATCCTTTTATAGAACTTCAATGCTATCACAACTCTTTATTAAAGAAACCTATCTGAAACAGAAAAAGGTATGATTGAAAGGACCCAACCCCGATTTAGCTTCCTAAATCGGAATCAAACCCTTCCGAAAACACGAACCAACAAAAAAATTTCGAAATTTGGGCAGAGTTTCGTTACTAGCGTGGAATTACCATTACCTGCACGCGGAAAATACACTTCATCCTTTGCCACAAAAAGCAAACCGTGGGCACCAATCCCATCCGGATTTCTCAATATATCGACAGTAAAGTAAACAATAATATAATAGTACTTTACTGAAATCCGGAGTAAAATCGAATAAACATATTCAACAGAAAACTCAGAGCGACCTCTAATACATAAACATATACATATACCACAGTAGGTAGAACAATAAACCTACTGGAAGAATCAAGGCAGATCGAGTACTATGCCTCCGACCACGACGTGCGACTCTAGAGTCCGAACTGCAAACTGGGCACGGAAACCGAAAAGCCCAGGGGAAAGACAATATACACGTTAGAGTGAGTGGACGAAAATAAATGTCTTTCACTAAGTATTATATGTTATAAAACATATGCGAGTCGAAATAAATCAAACCAAATAGTATACGAGGAGACGCTGACTCCAACTCGTAAACAGAGCATGCATGTGAAATCTCACAGTCAGAACCACGGGGTCCCTATCCCACACGTGATCCTAGCTGTAGAAGCACAGTCGGAACCACGGGGTCCCTAGCCCACACGTGATCCAGAACCACGGGGTCCCTAGCCCACACGTGATCCTAGCTGGTAACATCCTCGGGGATCAACCGGGATGCAGTGTATCGATACAACCTCATAAACTACGACTGTACTCTGTGAAAACCAAATCATAACAATTCAATACAAATGCATGTAACAACATATCAGTGTATGTATACTCGTATACGTATATCCGTATATATATAATCGTAAAACACATGCCCGTAAAACCATAATCAAACTGCATGCTCAAGTTCGTAAATCATATATAAAAGACTCGCAAACAATCCGTGAAAAGAAATTGTCCACTCACAGACTGGCGTAACGCGATACGCGTTAACCCGTGATCCGGCGGAAAGTCTCTCGCCAAACGAACGATCACGAACCCCTGAATAATCACAATACCCAATTCTCATAATCATAATTCGACAATACAAATCAAGTCACGAGAAACCACCGTTCTCGGAAACACGTAATCTAAAGTCGACGAATAGTCGAAAATCCATATATAACACCTCAATACCTCGCTTTACTTTCGGACGCTCAATTCGAAAAACGAACCTCCCCACTCCGATCGGGGCGCGATTTCGAGTCAAATGACATGCAACTTGTCGAAAGTCCAAAAAGTCAACCCGTTGACCGTTGATCGCCGCTACCGACCGAAGAATTTCACGGCGGAGCAACCCCTATTCCACTCAAAATCGTCCACTGAGCAACTTTGTCAACTGCACCGAAGGCCAATTCTCACTCTAACACATCCAATTTCAAGTACAACCGAAATAGAACACAAATTTCAATCCAAAAATTCTCCAAGCTCAAGCAAAATTAGAGCACCAAACTTACAGGGTAGCATGTAGGTGAGGAGAGCTTCAAAGCCCACTAAAAATTCCAGCTCGAATCGACCTTAAACATGGAACCCGAATTCACAAAGTTTCTTCCAAAGTTTGGACGGATTTCCTTCCATTTCCGGCGAGTCTCGCCTTGAACGGTGGCCGGGGAAAGGACGAGGAAGCTGAGGCGCTTCGAACGGGACCAACCCCGTCCCACGGGGTGGCCGGAATCCTCCGCCGCCGTGAAGGCACCGTCGAGCACCGTGGAGCACTTCTCTCTCCACTGAGTTGACTCGGTCAACTCGGTCAAATCCCAAAATGGTAAATCTTCCACTTGCCCAAATTAGCAGGTTTCTATTTATAGCCTTTCCCAAAATGGAAACTTGTAATTATCATTTTCGACGAACTTCAAACGCGCGTAACTTTCTCGTCGTAACTCCGATTCCGATAATTCTCGCGGCCACAAACTCGTCTCGACATATACTTCCAATATCACCCAAAGTCAAACACATCGGCCAAACGGATAAAAAGTCAACTGTTCAACCAAACACACATTTAAATCGACTAAACAAACAACAAACGGAAATATTTGCAACTAATTCTTCGTAACTCAAAATTATGCTCCAGAAGTTCCCACAAACTCGAAATTAAATTCTGAACAACTTCCGTGAAGAAGCTGAAACCAAATTCTCGTCCGGTAATTTAGTCGCGAACAAACCTGCCATTTAAATCCGTTTCCGTCGAAACTTCAAATATTCATAACTAATTCCTCGGTCGCCCAAATAACGATCCGGAACCGCCCACGAACTCGTAATCACACATAGAACGACTCTCGAGAAGAGACCCAGCTCCAACTCTCGGCCAATATTTAAGTCGTTAACGAGCCTTGAGATTCGAATAACTGTCGAACAAACTGCGATTACGCAGTAACTCACGTATACAGCTGGTCAAACTGCTGATTCTGATCCGGGTCGTCACAATGATAGACATCCAAGCCGCATGGAATCAGCTAATTAATGAATTATAGTTCTAATCGAACTCTACTTATCACACTTGGCCGCTCGCCAAGCTCCTTATAAAACATGAGTCGCTCGCCAAGACTTCAGCCAATCTTGGGCCGCTCGCCAAGACTTCAGCCATTCAAGCCCAATATGAAATATTTATTTCAGGCCCAAATAAGTTTGCCCAAAAAGAAGAAAAGAAGAAGGAATCCTCCTTCTGCTAGAAGTCTCGTGGACGTGTTTCCTTTCTTCAAACTTATTTCACAAAGAAGTTTCATACTGAGCATAACATCCTTAAGGTAAACCTTTCTAAACCGTCAATCTATAGATTTAGGAATAAAACTTCATGCAAAACTCTAGATCTTAGGATTGTAATTATTGTGATATTGTGAATATTGCATATTTTTGCCCTAGTTCTTATGGATTTATATCCATAGAGTATGAGTGACGGTCCTAGGAGAGTCATGGTTTAGAAAAAGAAAAGAAAAGAAAGGGAAATCGATATTATGTGATGGTTCATCACGGTTTCTGGGTGTGGTTTTGAGCCACCATTTATTGATAGTCAACTTTTGTGACCACACATCATTGATCACTATTTTTATTCCCTAAACCTGATATTAGTGATCGTGATTCTTCGATCGGTAAGCTAACTACATCTCTTGTCTCTCTTGTAGATGACATTAATTGAGTCGGCACGTCTGACGACCCGAACCAGAATCAGATGTGTGTTTGGCACGATTCTCGAGATTTGGTTTTAGTCGCAGTTTTACGATATTGTGTGGTTTGCTGATTCGATTCGCGACTATGTTTTCAATCGAGAATTTGAGTTGAGTGTCTTCACGGAATGTGTAGAGTACGTGATTTCGAGTTCGTGGGTGGTTCCGGAAGATTTTTCCGATAATCGAGGAATATTTTATGATTATTTG
Organism: Geum urbanum; assembly: GCA_946800695.1. NCBI lineage: Eukaryota > Viridiplantae > Streptophyta > Magnoliopsida > Rosales > Rosaceae > Geum > Geum urbanum. Next base: position 41,222,433 of record OX327012.1, read on the forward strand.
AAGTTTCGGATTCCGACGAGTTTATCCGATTGTTTCGAGCTTATCCGAATCACATCGTATATTCATTCCGGACCGTTGATCGACCCGAGGCTCGAGTATAAATATCGAAAAGTCGAAAAATAGTCGAGGAATAGTCGTAAAACACAGATTTGCTTTGATTGAACGTTGACTTTCCAAAACGGGAAAGCTGACCGGTTTGACCAAAAGGGGAAAGTTTCCCTTTTCGGCACCACCGTCCGATCACCGTTTTCCGGCCACCTCCGATCGTGAGAAGGGTAAGGTCCGCTTCCTTTTATCATTTCGAGTTGGTCTGTACTTAGTTTGAGAGGAATTGATGGGGTTTATGTTGACTTCGAATCGTGCCGAGGGGGAAGATTTCGCCGGTGACGGTGAGCATGGTTCCGGTGAGTTTTGGTGGCTGGGTTGTTGGGGGTTTAGTTCCCTATGTCCTAGAGATGCTTACCCTTAGGTTTGATTTGAGTTTGATTGAGTTTTCCGGCGAACCGTGGTGGTTGCCGGAAATGTATTCCGTTGCCTTTCGAGCTAGTTTTGGAGGTTTTTAAGGTGGAATTGAGCTTCGGGCTAGTTGAAGGAATAACTCGAAAGGATGGGAACTCGTGATCTGGAGCTTCCCGCCGTGTAATTCCTCCGTTGACGGCGCGCCGCCGCCGGCGGTCAACGGCGGAGGAAAAGTCAACTTTTCAGATTTCGATGTAATTAGTGTAATTTTTCTCGTAATCACGCCCTGGTTATCGTACGGAGGTTTTCGGGTTGATTTGGTTAGCCGATTTTCAGTCGAGGTTTCGAGTGGGGATTTCGGGATTTTCGTAATTCATTTTGCACTGCATTTCGTATTTCCGGGAACGGTTGGTTTCCGTGCATCAGTACAGTGTTGTGGATTACGATTTTGATCAGTTATGTTAATATATATTCAGGAGATCGAGATCGAGATTTGGATCGTGATCGTGCTTCGGGCGAGGGATCTTCCGCCAGACCACGAGTTTAGCGCGAGTTCGCGCTAGCGGATCTGTGAGTGGACATTTATTTTCACGGAATGATTGCGAGTCTTTTATAAATGATTTACGAACTTGAGCATGCGGATTGATTATGATTTTATGAGCATGTGTTTACGATTATGCATATACGAATATACGTATACGAATATATTCATACGTACATATTATGTTTAAAGCATGTGCATAGAAAAGATTTATGATTTGGTTTACACAGAGTACAGTCTCAGTATATGTTGTGGTATCGATACACATTGGCTTGTCGGCTGATCCCCGAGTACGCTCCGGGAAGGACAGATATCCTGACCCGAGGCCTTTCTGGCTAGAATCACGTGTGGGTCTGGGATCCCGTGGTTCAGACTGTGCTATCGCGTGGAAGCCCATGAGAGTCTCCGCGATATGTTTTACGTGGCATGCTCAGTACGTGAGTGGTAGCTTGAGTCTCCTCACGTTTTATTTGATTTTCATGCATTTGACTCGCATACGATTTTATTCGTATATATATAAACTGGTGAAAGACATTTATTTTCGTCCACTCACTCTAACGTGTTTATTGTCTTTCCCCTGGGCTTTTCGGTTTCCATGCCCAGTTGCAGTTCAGGTTTGGTGTTTTCACGTCGCGGTTTGGAGGCTAGTGATCAGAGTCACCTGTGTTTTCCAGTAGGTTCTTGTTTCACCTACTGATGTACATATTGTATATGTTTTACACTAGAGGTCGCTCTGATACATTCTGATACTTGTTTATACGGATTTTCTCGGATATACATATATATAGTACAGTATGTTTACTGTTTGTTGATTATATTGATGATGAGAAATCCGGATGGGATTGGTGCCCACGGTTTGATTTTTGTGGCATAGGATGAAGTGTGTTTTTCCGCGTGCAGGTCAAGGTAATTCCACGCTAGTAACGAAACTCTGCCCAAATTTCGGAAAATTTTTGTTGGTTCGTGTTTTCGAAGGGGTTCGATTCCGGTTTAGGTAGCTAAATCGGGGTTGGGTCCTTTCAGCACGGCCTGAATTTGATATTATTGATCATCAAGGAGCAGAATACCATTGTTGGGTGTTAGATGTTGAGAACGCACTTCTCAGTATGAATCTTGCGGATACAATCCAACCACCACCACTTGGTACTGAGCCACCATCTCCAGCTCACAAAGCTCGAGCCCTTATATTTTTGAGGCAACATATACATCCAGTTCTACAAAACCAATATTTGCTAAAGAATGACCCTGCTGTTTTATGGGTAACTTTACAAGATAGATTCAATAATGTGCATAATGTATAACTTTGAGAACTATAAGAAATATGAGATTCAATCAGGTTATTGGATTATCTAAATATTGATGCTTTCAATCAAGCTATGCTGGAGCTACAATCGGAGTTGAATATTTGTGGCATTGTAAAGACTGATCTAACTATGATCGAGAAGTCTTAAAGCACATTCTCTACTTCCATGGACACACTTGCTAGTCAATATCGCACAGATTATGAGCAAGGAAGACTAAGATCATTCGATGATCTTATGAATGTGTCGTCCAAGAAAGAGCGGCATCGCGAGATTCTTCTCATCAATAATGCTCGGCTAGCCAGTACTAAAAAGATTCATAAGTCGTACAACACTGGTGGAAAGATATGTAAGGATAGGAGGAGTGGTCGTTCTAGGCCTTACAATAGCCTTGGTGGAAAAGAAGGACGAGGCAAAACTCATGGTAGAGGATATAGTCAAAACTTGACTTGGACTCACCAAGATAACAGTTATAACTCTAACAAGAATAATTCCAATTCTAGGAATGGGAGAAATTCTTCAAATTTTGCTTCTAATTCGAGCTTGTTATCTTGTTATAGATATGGTTCTATCAAGTACATGCACAAACAATGTTGTGCACCCAAGGATATTCAAAATGCCTACAAAAAGTATACGTGATACTTGGCACACGAGACTAACTTCATTTGAAGACTATGAGATGAAATATTACGGTAAAACCAATCTTATAATAGCAGACAATACAAACCAAGTCTGGAGACTGCGATTTTTTGAGTAGTCTATGTATTAGGCTCAAGTTTTTGCTACATAATCAAGTTTAGGTCTATTTTGGCTTGGTTTAGTCATGGTTCGAGACTTTGTTTTAAATCATTATTGTTGGAATAAGCCATCTATGATGTAATTTGTACTTGTTGGCGAGTAATGAAATTCCTCTATTTTTTGGTATATGAAAGTGTTGAGAATAATTATTTCACTACTTATGCAGTGTATGGTTCGATGTTTACATTTTTATATGGCATAATGACACAATGATATAGTAACAACGAGACATGAAAAAGCGAATATTTTGATCTCTGGAAATTTTCGACCCGTCGAATGTTCCAATCTGGATCGGTTTTAAACATATTTTGACCAGTCGAAGACTTCCTCGACCTGTCAAATATTTGCTTCTGTCTCGGACTATGTCCAATTTTGACCCGTCGAACATTGTGCTCGACCCGTCAAATATTTTCTTCTGTCTCGGTTTATGTCCAATTTTGACCCGTTGAAAATTATGCTTGGCCGGTCAAAAAATCGATATCGGAAAATTGATATCGGTTTTAGGTTTTCTTCGACCAGTAGAAAATTTGCTCGACCTGTCAAATGTATACTCCTGGATAACATTTTGACCTGTCAAAAACTTGGTATCGGAAAATCAAAAATCTATTTTGAGTTTCTTCGACCCGTTGAAGATTACATCCAGTTTTGTAGTGTTTTTAATGTATCTTCCATCGGTTTTCTTGGTAAAAGATGAATTTTTTCGACCAACCTGGATTTCAACACCGGATGTGGTTTTACATCAGTTTTTGTCATGCCATAGAACTTAATATACAACGGTCATTTCGACCGGTCTGATGTTGTTCTACATCGGTTGTGTTTTAGGTATTATCATACCACATCAGCACTCTATAAGGGGTACACCATTTGAAATCTTTAAGTATTCACTTAAAGTATTCGCCATGTCTTGAGTTCAAAGATAGATTGATTGACATTGTTTCGTAGACATTGAGTGTTATACGCACCTAATGGCCATTCAAACCTTACTCAGATTTGAAAATATTTGTGCCAACGGTTTTCACTTGGAATAATATTGTGAGAATGAAACAGAGTCTTGTGTCAAATCTCCGAATAATGCTATCAATAGCACAATCTAGAGAAGTTTATAAAGATTTGTAGTGTTTTATATCTACTATGGTTTGGATCATTGAATCCAATGCAGTCACTTATATTACTATGTGTGACTTAGCCTCATATGAGCTTTTGCATTTTGATGATCAAGCTATTGAGAAATTCTCATGGTCATCTGTTCTCTAGAGCAAAGTAGCATGTAGGAATACCTACATCCATCAGTTTAGATTTGAAGGGGGGGGGGGGCCTGAGGTTACTCCACTTGGCCTAGGCTCGGTCTCCAAGACGAGTACAGCACCATCCCAACAAAGTATCGCATGTTGCTCGTTTTGCAAAGTTTGTTCATTAGCAAAGTTACAAACATAATCTTCTTTTGCTGTAGACACAACTTCCATTCCTTCACGAATTCTAAGAATATATTTGTGGATTAATCAAACCGGTATGCAGGCTTTTTATATATGGTTTTGATTACTGCATCGATGCATAGGTCACACGTCTCTGCACTCCACATGGTACGCTGCATTTGCAAAACTCCTAGCACATATTATTAAGCTTCAGGCTCATCACCCGAACAACTCAATCATGTCATTCAGATTGGTTTAATATAAAAGAGTTTATATCGAAATATTTTGTTAATTATTGCATGTTGATTGGAATTGTTGTTGAATATCCCAGTTCCCCATATTCTTTCATAGAACGGTTTAGCAGAAGCATAAATCAAGCGGTTAAAGCTTGTGGCAAGAGAAATGGTTATGCATACTAATTTGCTGGTATTTTCTTGGGGATATGCAATATTACATGCAACTATGCTTATTCGTTTGCTACCCCACAAACCGCCAACTCTTTAGTGCTTACCAGTTGGCAACTGGATATGAACCTAATATCTCACATCTATACATCTCTGGTTGCGCAGTACATGTGCCTACTATGCTTCCATTGCGTACAAAACTGGGTTATCAACAATGATTATGCATTTATGTTAGTTATGATTCACCAACGTTTATCCGCTATTTTGAACCTTTGACAGGAGATATATTTACTGCTAGTTTTGCAGATAGTCACTGTGATGAGACATAATTCCCGTCGTTAGGGGGAGATACGAATGGTTTCCATTCTGGTTAAACGTCAGAAATTGACGTGGTATGTCCCCACTATGTCTCATCATGATCCACGCACATCTCAGTGTGAGATTGAAGTGCAATGTATTCGTGATCTTCAGAAAGTAGCAGATTATATGTTTGACTTCTTTACTAATATCATGAGAGTGCCGATGAAAGGACCCGACTCCGATTTAGTTGCCTAAACCGAAATCAAACCCCTTCAAAAACATGACCTTAAATTTTTTTTTTGCCAGAGTTTACTTTGAAACACGTGAACCAATATTAGAACCTACAAAGAAAACACACTTCGAATATTCCACAAAAGCCAAACCGTGGGGCTCCATTCCCCATCCGGATTTCTCAACATCATATATATAATAATCCAAAAGGTTTACAAGAAATCCAGAAACATTCAGGAGTAAAGTCAACTGAAAACACAACATAAGTATTCAGAGCGACGCTTATATACATCGTATACAACTAGTAGGTCGAACAAGGAACCTACTCGAACTGAAGTGTGACCAGAACTATACGCCTCCACCGTCGACGTGCAACCCCGGAATTCAAACTGCAAACTGGGCAAAGGAAACCGAAAAGCCCAGGAGAAGACAAATGAAATCGTTAGAGTGACGAAAATAATAATATGTCTTCCACCAATATAAACATGAAATCATGATGCGAGTCTAAAATTATCAATCACTGGTAAGGTGGTTGTCATAACCTTCCTGGATACCGTATAAAATGTAGATGCCGTAACTCGAGTACATTCTCCTCAGAGTTACAATCCTGCTCAACCAAGGTAAGGGGTTTGTCATAACCTTCCTGGGAGCCATATAATCACGGGTCTGGCGTTTGTCATAACCTTCCCGGAGCATCTCAGGGATCAGCCGAGAAGCCATGCATCGATGCATCCATATATTCATAATCCATGTAAAACAAATCATGCATATGCCTCCAAGTAAAATACATAATCATAAATGCATAATCATAATTGCATACTCGTAAAATGCATAATCAAGACTCGCAAATCGACAGTGAAAATAAAGTTTCCACTCACAGTACGAGGCTAACTCTGAGGTCCGGCGGAAGATCCCTCGCCAAACACTCGATCATGATCACCTGAATAACAGGGATATGATCAATACATATTGAAACACAACATACAGAGCTAATACGTCAAGAACCCCGCGTTCTCGAAAAGCGTGTCGCTCCAAATATCGACGAGGATAACAAAATTTTCAAAATACACCCACATAACCCTCGTCCAAAATTAGAATACTTAATTTAATTTTAAAAAATTGCGACTACGATTGGGACGCGATTACGAGCAGAACGGTATAAAAATCTCCAAAATTCCAAAAAGTCAACCTCGCCAGAGCTTCGCCGTTGACCTCCGTCGCCGTCGGCGGTGCGGCGTCAACGATGAAATTCTCCAGCGACCCATACCTCAAACTCTTCCTCTCCTCAAGCCCAACCTCTTTTCCTTCTACCACAAACGCCAAATCCACCCACACCGGCCGAAATTCAGGCCGAAAGCCTTGCCGGAAAAACTCTCCGGTCACCACCATAGACCATCACCAAACCTCACCCAATTCCAAAATTAAACACCCAGAATTCATCTATGGATTGAGGGGAAGCAAAACCCCCACCAACCCGACCCCAAAACTCGCCAGAAATCGCCACCCGTTTCCAGCGAAAATCCCAAACTTTGCCAAGCTCGTACACCCTCAATTCTCAACCAATTCTCACAAAATCAAGCTTAAACCAATAGAGAATCACGAGAGGATTCTAGCCATACCAATATTGTGGCCGAAAACGCCGGGTCGGACGGCAACAGCTCGCGGGTCACAGTGGTGCTCTGGTCAACGCGGTCAACGCTGGTCAAACGGCCCAAATGCAACTTTTCGACAATTTTATGACTATTCCGATATTTATACGCGTGACCAAAATGATCAATGGTCCAAAACGAATCGAAACAAAACACATAAACACGACTAAATTCAACGGACAGAAATATTCATAACTTATTCCACGTAGCTCGAAATAATCCTCCTAAAACTTCAACGAGCTCAAAATAACGCACACTACAACTCTCGTGAAGAGACTCATACCAAATTCTTGCCCAATAATTTAGTCATAAACAAACCCACCATATCGACCAATTACGACAAACTGCGACTAATCGTGAAACTCACAAATCAAGCCAATTAACATACCATTTCCGGTTCGGGTCGTTACAAACGAGATCAGTTATATATGCTGCAAATCCTGCAAGGCTGAAGATCCCTGTAATTGGGAAAGTTAACGCAACACCTGGGCAATGTAGTGTTTCTCCTACCCATAGTGGGCCATAGTGGGGGGATATATGTCTGATTTCTTTACTTATATCATGAGAGTGACGAGATCAGTTATATATGCTACAAATCTTGCAAGGCTGAAGGTCCCTGTAATTGGGAAAGTTAACGCCACACCCGGGCAATATAGTGTTTCTCATGTCCATAGTGGGCGGTATAACATCGATCAAAATCCACTGATGAGCCACCGGTAAAAAGGCAAGCCATCAAGGCACAACTGTTTATCATCAACACATGAGACTATTTCTTACTGCAATTGTTTCTAAAAATCAACATTGAAAAACACTGGGGGATGCCTCAGAGTCAATGACAATGTCAGTAGACAAAAAAATCTCACCAAGTTAAACAAATGCTAGCGTTATTATGGATGGTTCTTCCATGTTCATTGATGATGCATTTACTCATTCCGTCGGTCAGGAATTAACGACGATGAAATGGAACATTGCTCTGTTGCAGATTGTCAACAGTTAATGTAAAGAAAATTGACTGATATGGAAAGTTGCAATCTATGTTGAACTAGACTCTCTTGCAAATGGCAAGTTTTCGGTATGGTAGTGATATGATCATCGAATGGTACACCGGTTAGACACATATGAGTTTTTTTTTAGAAGCACAATGAAAAGAACTTGTGGCACACGAATTCTCTCAACGCCCTAGTATTGATTATGAGGAGGTGTAGTCTCTGGTCATAGACATCATTACTTTTCGCTACCTTATCAGTTTGGTAGTGTCCAAAAGACTGAGTATGCAGCTTATAGATATGGTTACAGTATATCTATATAGGGATCTTAATTTAGAGATATATATCAGAGTGTCGAATGACATGGTTTTACCTAAATCAAGTACTCTAAACCACGAAGTGCTCATATAATTAGATTGAGACGATTACTATATGAATTGAAGCAATCTGGTAGAATGTGGTATACATGTCTTAGTGGCTACTTGATTGTGAAGGGATACAGGAATAAAAAGTTATGCCCTTGTGTGTTCAGTAGATGAACGAGTTATTTGAGATGATAGACCTTGGTAGGCCTCGATTAAGTCTTCATTTTGAGATGGAATATCAAGTTGGTTGAATTATTATTCACCAGTCTGCTTATGTCTACTCAGGCAATGGATAAAGCACACCTTATTAGTACACCAATAGTTGTTTGCAGTCTGGAAACTAAAATGATCCATTTCATCTAAAGAGATGATGGTGAGGAACTTTTGGAGCTGAGATTTTATATCTTAGTGCAGTTAGACCTTGGAAAAAGATAGCTTGGTGCACACGTCCAGACATTGCCCTCTCGGTATACGCCAACGCAAAGTTATTGGAATGGAGTAAAACACATCTTCAGGTACTTGAAGTGATCCACTGACTTGGGTTTAGTCTTCCCTTACAAAGAGTACAGAGAGAAATTGGAAAATCTCAAACAATGGATGGTTGAGTCACAATATACAAGTTTTGACTCATTCGAACCGTCGAGTAGGTCTTTTGACCCGTCGAAGGGAGCGAACTATGATAACCCGATGGCGTCTTTCGATCCGTCAATGAAAGGTTTCAACCCATCGAAACCGGTACCCTAGATCGAACAAAACCATTCATTCGACCCGTCGAGTGAAGATTTCAACTTGTCTAATTCCTCATCTATTGTGAGAAGTTTTTACTGCAGTCCCCTATTTTGAAATACTGGTTGATGTGTTTGGTTAGATTTGTTGATATTGGGTACCTCTCTGGCCCACATAAAGGATGTTCCCATATAGGTTATTCACCATGGGAAACATGGTGATTTCTTGGAGAACAAAGTAAACCCTTGTTGATACTTCCTCAAACTATTCTAAGATTAAAGCTTTGTATGAAGTGGTTGATATGTGTGTCTATTTTAGGACGGCCATACAACATGTTCAAGGGTCTAGTGGATTGTCATCTACTACGACAGCACCAACTTGCATCTTTGAGGATAATGCGGTTTGCATTAAACAAATGAAGTTGGATTACATTAAGGGTGTTATACTTAATTCATTTTGCCAAAGTACTCCTATAATCAGCAATAGCAGCGGTTATTGATTATCCATGTGAACCAGGTTGGTTCGGCGGATAATACTGCGGACTTGTTTACCAAGTCATTATCCAAATCTACATTTGTAAAACATATGAGGCGCGTTGGTATGCGCAGGTTATCTGAACTCCATGACTGAGTTTATAGTCAGGGGGAGTTACATTTCTGTAGATATCAGGGGGAGTCTACGACCTATGTAGTAGCATTTGTAGTTGATGCGTTATACTCTTTTTCCCTTAGACCAATCTTTTGTTTTACTCATGAGATTTTTGTTTGTTTGGCGAGGTTTTTAGTGAGGCAACAGGTTATGCATCATTCATTAGGTCATTGACACAAGGGGGAGTGCTTAAGGAGATTTATTCTCCGTAACTTTCGGAGTGTGTCTTGTCCTAATTAGATATGGATTAGTATAGATTAGATACAGAGAATCCCTGTTGTATCAGGACATTTATTGTAATAAATTGTATCAGCATATATTTAAGGCTTTTTATCAATGAAAGAGATACAGTCTTCAATCCATCAGTTTATTCATCCTTCAACAATAATATATTTCTTATATTAAGGGGTGTTATATAAGGAGCAAGTTTTTGGGCTCTTTATATAAGGCTATGTTTAGTAATGCTTATCTTTTAAGAGAAGTTACCTTTTCTTTTCAATATAAATAAGCTACTTAAAAGAAAAAGAGGTATCTGTTTGGCAAATGTTTTTTTTGAAAAGAAATTTTCAAAATAGAAGTATTTAGTAAAACTTAAAATAAAAGTCATAAATAGAATTATTTTTCCTTTCTTTTTCTTATGTTCTCAATGTCCGTTAAACATTACTACAAAACTCTCTCTCTATCTCTCTCTCTCTCTCCCCCTTCCTTTCCCTCGCTCCCCCCTTGTTTAACTAAACGAATCGTTTCAATTCATACAATGAAAGAATTGCAAGGATTGAAACTCTGATAAATGAAAAGTTCATGATCACAATCACAAGTACATGTCCTTAATTAATCTTACAATTTATCAAATGAGATAAGTAATAACTAGTATAGAATTGTAGACTGTTACTCTTACAAACACTTAAATTACTACATTAATTACTTATCAAGATCAAGTGCGGTGCTTGGAGAGCCTGATCGACTTGCATCTTCTCTTTTGGAGAACTTGACTTGCTTCATCTCCCTTCACATCTCCAAGACTAGATGTACAACAAACAATTGTCAATGTTGATATTAATCCATACTTGTAGCTTTCCCGACAACACAATGCATATCACTAATCTTTGGAAGCCGAAAAAAATAGATAATTGAATTGAATTCAACTATAATCAGTACTAGCATATTATGATTTTAATTTTTTTCATCTACAATCAGTACTAGCATACAAAAGAATAAATATGTTATGGCTGGACTTCAGTACACTTCAGAATTATATGTCTAGTAATACTTATCGCATCCTGCTGACTACAATGAAATCTACTAAGCTAAGAGCATTTGAATTTCATTTGTATAATCTGCAAATCAATCAGAAAGAAGCGTGCATATTCATAGGTGGTTCCAAACAAGATTTTCATAACACAATCAAATCAATGATATGAGAAAGTATGAAATCGAATAACTTCAAGCTGATAGGAAAACTACATCAGGGTGCACCAATAGGAGATGTGAGAGAAACTGTTAAACATACTAAAAATGAAGAATACTAGTTTAAAAATGTTACCTTGTATTTCATTGTCTAAACTCAAGCTTTTTGTTAGTGGCACAAGATTGAAGTAAGCAGGATATCAACTTTGAAATGTACTCGAAGCTTTTTTTTAGTAAGACCAGTTATCTAGAAAATGAGCAGTATAATCACTAAAATATATGTATGTACCTGAGGTTTCTTCGTGCAAGCTCAACTTTCTCCTTTATTATAGAATAAGATATATAAATCCCAATGGAATTAGCTAAGGGATTTCTGAAGAAGCCTAGCTGATTAGTCGGATTACGAATAGATAAACCTACAAATACATAAATATTATATATATTATATAACACACCAAATACATAAACATATATATTACATACAAAGAGATTCTTAATTCTAATAGAAAATAATGGCCTGGCTCGCCATTACACCAGTTTATTACACACACTGAAAACCCTCTAATTATACAATTCTAGGGAAAGCTATACCTCAAATCAAGCTAATAAAACAATTTATTTGCATCCACAACGCTAGTGTAGCAGAAATACATTATGAGGAGCTTCATTGTCACAATGCTTTTTTTTACTAGGCCAATGGAAATAGCACGCGAATGAAGTTGTTTACCTTGCCGAATAAGAGAATGGTCACTACTACAATCTTGCAACATAATAGAATCAAACTAGGTTGCTAAAGCAGTTGCTGCTTCCAAATTGGGCAAGTAGTAATGGGCATTTAAGTGTACAGACTTGGTGAAGTAACTATAGACCGGAAATAACATCCTTATTCTTATGTACATCTCTTCTACGCAAATGAAATGATGATTCGATACGTGACGAAATTCAAAGTGCTTCATGTCATTGCAAGAAACTCTAATGTCACCAAATATTCTATATCTAATAAATTGGTTTAATTAGTTTTCTCCAAATGTTCAATTTAGCTCAAATAGAACAATTTGCATCACCAATTTGATAATTAACTTGTAATCAAAACCATTAAATGAATAACTAATGTACAGCATACGTCTAATGTCCCCTCTAGTCGAGTATTCTTTTATTTCTATTAACCAAGCTGGGGTCCTCTTCCTTTCGTAATACTCTCGAAACATATATTGTTGCTGAAACAAAAACAAACGACCAAAGACTCAATAATGAATCATGGTCTAGTGGAAACACTCCACATAAGTTGAAACACACAAATAATGGCCTGGTTTGCCATCAAACCGTCTTCTCTTGCCATTACACCAGTTTATTACATACAATGAAACACCTATATGGTAAAGAAAAAATGCAGCAAAGAGAAACCTGGAGAAATCTGCAACAAGGGCATATGAGAACCTAGTATGACATCACGATCAAGTTGTGATACAGATGAATGAAGCACCCATGAATCAATAAGGGGATCAAACCCAGATCCAAAATCTCACCTTAAACACGTGTAAACTCAAATGAGTATACACTTTCAGTATGAGATCAGAGAATAAACAAACCAAAGCTTGGAAAACTACATTAAAATTTCACCAATACATTAAAATGACCAGATATCCAGATTTGATCCTCTGTATTCGAAGCACCAAAATATCCACCGTAAGCAATCCAATACCCAATACACAAGATCATAGAATTCAATTCAATGCAATTCAAAGCAACCAAAGAACTTAACCTAAATCATGAATTCAAAGCAACAAGTTCAATAAAATTCTCTATCTACTTCCTTTCAATATATCCTGATATACAAACACTAGACAAGTAAAAATGATTCTAAAGAGTGAGAACAAGAGTGAAATCAATCACACTAGCAAAAAACCAATCAAAGCCCATTTTTGCTTGCTCATTAGTTTAACATAGCAACAAAATTCAAACTCAATCCAGATACAGTATTACCAAATTTGAACCTAAAATTGAAAGAATAAAACCCGAAAATTTGAAATTGCTTGAGTTTGGGATTATGGAGCTTACTGATATCTAAACTTCGAAGATCATGCAATTGTCACTGAAGGTTACCCACCTAAGAGTATACTCAACATAGTTATGAAGAAACTCTTGTTTCCATGGTTTTCTATTGAGAGAGACTTGTGTACGACTTGCGTTGTCTTCTAAGAGAGAAATCGTAGCAAAATGGAGAAGGGAAGAGATGGAGGGATAAAATGAGTCAAAATAGAATTGTTCAAGGGTATTTTTAACATTTCAAAATTTTCATTTAAAATGTTACTGTTTACGCGTGTTTTGCAAAAAGCCATCTTTTAAAAGTACCTCTGAAAATGCTTCTCAAAATAGTGAAGAAACTCACTTTTTTTTAGAAGCTCCAATGAAAAAAACTAGTTTACCAAACAACTATTATTATAAAAGTTGACTGAATAACTCATTCTCTTATAAGATAAGCTTTACCAAACACACCCTAAGAAAGTCAAAGTGGTGTTTTAATCTATTTAAGGGCTTATATAAGCTCATTTAAAATAGTCTCTTATGACACAAAACATGAGATTTGATTATTTTTATAATATGCTAAGAATTCTAATGCAAGGAGGTGTAACAAACATGCTCTTAGGGGCTTACATAAGGTCATTTAAAACAAAACATGGAATTGGACTATTTTTATAATAAGCTAAAAAATTCTAAAATAAAAGAGTGTAACAAACATTCCCTTAAGAGCTTCTCCACATATCTTATAAAATGGGAGTGAAATTGGCACCCCCTCTCCATTTCTGATCAATTCTTAATGCAATAATAATTATAATTTTCTAAATTACCCTCTTCTTCATTTAGATTGTACTGTCCTCATCTTCATGTCTAGTTGTCTACAGCGAAACCCAGATCACCTCAACATCTGATCCTCCAACTTCCCTCCGGTTAAATTTTGCTACACTGCCAGTAAACCCATTCAGTTGTTGTTGTGTTCAAACACAATCTTCACGTAGGTTTGGGAAAAATCACCTCTTTTTTTAAGACCAATTCATCTCCAAATTCTTGATTCAAAATCCCTCTTTTTCAGTCTCTCAATTCCGATCTCCAACTTCAAATTCTTCTTTTCTTTTGTGAAATTTAAAATTAATTGTGGACTTTGACGATATCCAATTATCTATCACGGCCACCACAATGACATGATGGTGATCCACTATGTCAAGCCTACACTCTTCTCCTGTACCAAGTCCAGTATGTGCAAACACTGAACTGAAGCTCCCCTGCCCCCTCACATATAGGCTATGGTTGGCATTGGTTTTCTTATAAGAAAAGCCAACTTTTTCTTTCCATGTAAATAAGCTACTTAATAGAAAATGAGGTAGATGTTTGGCAAATGCTTTTTTTTTAAAAGGAGTTTTAAAGAAAGAAGTGTTTGGTAAATCCAAAAGTAAAGGCCACAAGTATATTTTTTATTTATTTTATTTTATTTTTGGTTGAATTTTGATCGAATAATAATTATTATTATTATTATAAAACTACAAACCTTACATATGTTCTTGATGTCACTGCTCAATAATTTAAATGATTGATACCAACTGAAAGAATCCGACCCCAATTTGAATGTTGATTTACTATAACTAAAATACTTAACAAACACTACATCTACTCATTAGACTTTGTGCTATGTTGTTCCTCGCTGTTTCCATGCGTTGTGATCATAGACCATGAGGCATGAGTTACGAGATATGATTCCACCTGAGATCAGTTTCTTTGCCCATAAGATCTTTTCAATTTTCCAATTGTTCTTTCAGTGAATCTCACTTATTTTTCATTTGCTTTTTGGTGTAGTTTTGACCAGTCACTTGTTAAAATTGTCTCATCCTTCTAGCAAAATATGAGCATGTAGATGATTATCTAGTTCTAATTCCTTAAAACATAGATCTAGAAATATGTTCACATATGTTGGAGTCCATGACATTGAACATGTTCCCATCTTTTATAGAAACTCGAGCACTATTATGAAATAAAACTCAACTAAGACAAAGAAGTAAAGAGTTTGGACATGCTTACTACATTGTAGAAAAGTTGTACTGTTAGCAAACATGCTTACTACACAACTAGACTAACAAGGAGATTCCTACCTACTGCAATATACATCGAGGAGATTCAAACAGAAGAATTGATAGCCTTGCTACAGATTTATACATTGACCAATAATTAACAATGATCTAAAATGAGCACAAAACAAGATCGATAATCATCAACACAAATCAAAACCAAGAATATTTCCAAGGTTTTTTTTTGGAAAAAGAAAAAGAAAACAAAGCCAGATCTTTGTCATAAATCTAAACAATCAAACTCATAAAACACAGTTATCGATTAGGTCGATTTTACATGGACTGAATGCATGTCGGAAAGTTTTTAAACATCATCACCTTTCATAGAGCATGACTCTGATTATTGAACATTACTGAATCCAAAATTCTTCCCACAAATCTCTAACATCCCTGATACCATAGAACTTTCCACAAAATTCTCTGATGTAGCAATATAAGGGAATGCCATGGAGAAATTTGATTTTTTGAAGGATACCTGTTCAAGACAATGAAACTAATTAAAGGCAAAAAAGAGTTGGATCAGCATGTTTGCTCCAGATACATCTTAAAAGTGTAACTAAGAGACAAGCGAATTATTTCAATATCTCCAAATATAAACAGAATCTATAAGATTTCTACTGTAACACCTTGTCCTTTGGACCTTGGAAGAAAAAAAAAGAGGGTTACATAACATACTTCTTTGTTATTCTTTCATTCTCAAGAAGTTAAACTTGCTTTCTTTTGTTTTACTTTTTATGTCAATAACAATATTGCAGCTAGCACATATATACATAAACACACCGGCTAATAGAACTTGAAGTAGTATAAAAAGTAATTAGATAAGTTCAACCTTAAAAAGTATACAAGATAGATAGAGTTAATGAAGGGAAGTCAAGACCATGTGAAACTTTTGACTCAGTAGTGCATATTAAGCCAACTAGAGCAACGCTTTTCAAATGCCAAGAAGATTTCATTGGCATTTGGAACACATATAGGAAGGTTGCATGACACAAGGAGGATATCCAGTATTTTTAACTTTGTACCAATAAAGACAAATGCAAGATCCAAAGTCTGATAAGCTTCATTGCTAGGACATTACAAAAATGAATATAAACATGTATATTTATAACACATCAAGACCACCGTAAGTATTATAAATGTTGTAACTGAACACAAGTTACTACCAGAGCAGATTAAAGAGTTTAACTGCCTGCATACTGTAGCAATATACAAACCATGTCTGGAATTATGCTGACCATGCTCTTGTTCATCCTCACTTCAACCTTGCATGTCAGATCCAGTGCTTTTAACCTCCCGCTCATCCCAATGCTCAGTTGTCCTCCCAAAAGATAAAAAAAAAACTATTTCAAAAGAGGATTTGTTGCATAGCACCACAAAATAGTAGAGAGAACTACATGCTATACATATCAAATAGAAAAATGAGTCACTCAAAATTCATGTCATTAGTTCTCTCCTCCTAACCTAACTTGTACTAGTCTAACTAAATCATTCCATTTCGATTCTCATTGTCCAAAAGTTCACCCCAAATACACAAGATCATACACATAACTACACTTATACTCAAAGATCTATAAAAATTATACATTAATGTTGCAAGAAGGGCATTTCCAAATGGATTGACAAATAAGATTCAAAACTATGTGGGGATGCTATACTGATATCCTATGTTAGAAATTCATATCATAAATCAAAGGCATACGTAATATTGTCAATTAGCTGTCAAATTTAAAACAAAAAGTAATTCAAAACAACCAAATTACAAGAACCAGCAAAGCAACTTGCCTCCTCACTCTAAAATGAGAATGAGCTTGTTACGAAGATCTACAACAAGTATTCAGTACATATTCAACAAGAACAATTCAAAACCCAATTTTTCTTCCACATTCATTATCCCATCTCTTTTTCAAGCAACAAAATTCACACACAATTCACAAACTAACATAATTGAACAAATTAACCCTAAATTGAAAGAACAAAACCTACAATTGAAATAATTTGAATTTGATGATTAAGATTTGGTAGCTTACTGATTTTCAAAGGTTACCCAATGGTTTCCATCATTGGCATGTCTTTCTTTAGCGAGTTAGGTCGTCCGACAATCGCAACAGAGAAGAGAAAAGAATGAGGGGAAGAAAGGCGAAGAAGAGTCAGACATAGCTCGTCAAATCAGAAGTGTTTGAGGGCAATTTGGACATTTCATTGAGTTTCATTAAAAAAAACACTGTTTACATGTGTTTTGGCGAAAAGCCAACTTTTAAAAGCATCTCTAGAGATGCTTTTCGAAATTGTGAAGAAACTTACTTTTTTTAGAAGCTCATGTCAAAATATGCTTGTTTACCAAACACCTCTAATTTGAAAAGTTCATTCTCTTATAAGAGAAGGATTCCAAACGCACTCATAAGCTACTGAAACTTTGGTAGTGGCATGATTAGTTTCTTCTAGTTTTTAGATTGTTGCTAGTTGTCTTGTTTTCTATCTCTCAGGACTTCCTAAGCCTGGGTTGTTTTTTGTCTGGTATTTGGTTGTTTGTTGCAATGGATCCTTTCGGTCTAAAGGAAAGAAAAAAACACCAAACAAAAGAACAAAAAATAAGAGAGTTGAAATCAAGAAAAGCAGTTTAGGAAGATCAAATTTATAATTGTGCTGAAATATATAAAAAAAAAAATTCAAGGGGGTGTCAATTTCACCCCCTTAACTTATAAAATCACAAGAATTATTATTTTAGAGGGAAATGCAAATTTTTTTAGCTCTAAGAATTCTTGTAAACCATCTTGTATCCTATGAAAAATAGAAAGAAAAAATAGAGAATTTTGATATCTATAGAATCATCAAATTTGTATACTCATCACAAAACCTCTAAAATTTATTGCTCAGCTACTATAATTTACTCTCTCCTAAAAAAGAGCAAGTTTTAACTTTTAACATAAATTTTGAGTTTGATATATAATATTTATATAGATTCATTAAATTATATAAGAAAATATTTAACTTTGTAGAGTAAAATAGAAGAGTTGTTGGAGTTATGGTCATTTTATTTTACAAATTTTATATTTTTATCTTGTATAATTGAATATTTTTGCAATAGCTGTTGGAGGTGCTCTAAACATTCACCCTCGATCCCTTCAAAAAAAAACATTCGCCCTCAATACCAATTTAATTAAGCTATGAATATTTTAGAAGATTTCTTTCAGGTTTAGGTTGAGACTTTTGTATGATCGTGAGATTCTCGATCATACTTATATCGATTCTTCTCAAGTCATATTAATTTCTCTGATTCGAGACACTATGCCAACATCTCAATATCGATCACGTATATGCATAATGAGTCATGTGTCGATGATCAGTGAGTTTTTGCAAAATCGTAACCAAGTGCTAGACAACCAATTCTAAAAAATCTGTCTAGCAACGACCTTCTGGAAGATCGATGGAAGACGATATCACACGGACCTTGTGTCCTAATTGTCCCAATAAATCCCAAATACTCCACTGCATGAGTGTACTCGATCATGATAAGTTAGTCTCCCTCCCTTCCAGCAACCACCATTGACAGCCTCACTGCACGCCATAAGACAGAGCCCTAATATCACCTTCACACATCCACATATGACCAACAAAACGCCGACCACATGCATGCATATTCAGAGCCCTCCCCTCCTCTTTCCATTTTTCATTTTTTTTCTGTTGGGTGCATCCAATAAGTTAATTGGTTAATTTGGTGCGTGGTGTGGCACCAACCTACAACTAATATATGCTAGATAGCTTAACCAATCTGTACAAAGAAACAAAGCTTTTACACTAACCAACCCCGGCTATATATATACGAATGTACATTTGCTGTTTAGCTTAGCTTAGTTTATCTTAGCTTAGCAATAACGTGCAGTACGAATCTTTTCTCATGAAAATTTATAAATGTGCCTTGCCGTCACAGTTACTCATGTTTCTTTGCTATATATCTATCTGGCTAGCTAGATATCACTTAGAAATAGATATATGTAATACACATCCCACCAAAGTCGTAAAGCGTTTTGCATATATCTCAGGGTAATTATGCGTGTAATGAGAATTAACCAAAAGAAAACACAAACAGATGCAGTAGTATCAATTAATTCACCCTTTTCATCATGAAAAATAAAAAAACATTAATCATAGTGTCGACCATTTACAAGCTCAATCGATTACAATCTTCATACATTCTTTCATACATTCTTCCATCTGCATTATGGTTTTCTGGACGAAAACAAATGCCACAGTTACGGTTTTGGCCACTAATTAACATCCATATATATCTTGTTGCTTTGACTTCATCGATCACCTGGAGAAAGGACTCATAGATGGTGTAATGGGTTGGGACCAGTAGGGACTCGACGCTTCTCGACACCGTAACGTGGATCAATCTCCTTCGAACTCTCATCGGAAATAGACTTGTGATGATCCGGTAGAGATCTTCTTTGGCGGTGTTGCTGACGGCGATGCACAAATGGGGTGAAATCAAATCTGCTCGCTAACACCTTCCTGCTCATGGACAAGTTAGGATGACTCCTACTTCGATGAAGTTGATGATGAGAGATTTGTCTGTGGCTGTTATTGATGGTCTTGGAGCTGTAGCATTCATACTGAAGGAAGAAGAAGAAGAGGACGGTGAGGAAGAGAACGGTGATCAAAACTAGAAGGTGATGATGATGATGATGATGATGATAGTGTCTGAAGGCCATGGTGGAGTATTAGGAGGAGGAGGAAGAAGAAGAGATGGGGAAGCATGGATCGATCGGGCTGCTAGTTAAATGATGAGGAAGAAGCTAGGGATGGAGCTAACCTAATGAAGAATGTTTCCCAAGATTATTGCCAGCTACTTGATCGAGTAAATATATTGAACTAATATATATGTGTAATATGTGTGTACTGTATATATGAAGGGGACATTGAGGATTTTGAGGAGAGAGTTGAAGAAATGTGCGTGTGACTTTCATGTGAGACTTGCTAGCTACTATATCTTTTTATGCTCAGATTTATGTTGGGAGACAGGGAAGAAGAGAGGGAGGTAGACCCCTTTGCCTTTTACCAATTTTAAAGTTTTCTTGAGAATAAAGGAAAATAAAAGCTAGGGTTTTCATAATCTCCATTGTCAAAACCTTCATTATTAGTTTTTGATTTTGATGCTGGTAGGGCTATAAATATATTTCTGAAAGGGATTTGGGGAGGCTCATCCGCACATCCGCACATGAAGTGATTTCTGTTAATCTAGCTCTACTAGCTAATTAAGGGTGAGCATGATTGAAATATCTGCGATGTATCGGATTTATCTCCGATCCTGGATCTCTGTGAATGTACCGATATATATATATATATATCTAGAGGTAAATATCATATCTTCTTCGTATCTGCGATATTTAAACTCGAATGTCATCCAATAAAGAAGAAAATTAGTAATATATCCCATCATTTCTCTTAAAGAATATCCGGCTGAGAAGTGAAAATCGCGAGAGATATTTGGGTTTGAACTAACGAACTCATTAAAGGTGTGAATTGAAACTTAGTGATTTCATAACTAATTATTTGAGAAGTGGGGAAGATGCAATCTACATTATCTACTGACAAAGCAATCTAGGGAGAATGTACTATTTGGCAAAAGTGAGGAACAAAAACAACTTAACCTTGATGAAGTGCCCGAAATAAGAACAATTAAAGGAGAAAAGTAAATACAATTACTATAGACTGAAAACTGTATTTTTATTCATTGATAGATGACCTTAAGTACAAGAATTATAATCAATTACAAATCAGTATGCCTATAGATCAGGAATTGAGAGAATATCTACTTCTACTTTGATTATGACAAGACACACACCGAGATATACTTTCTTTGAACACTCCCCTTGTGTCGAGCTCCTAATGTATGATGCATAAATTGTTGCCTCACTAAAAACCTTGTCAAACAAACTAAAACCTCATGGGTAAAACAAAAGCTTGGTCAAAAGGAAAAAGAGTACAATGCATAAACTACAAAAGTTAGTACATGTGATGTAGACTTCTCTTGATGTCTACCAAATTGTGACTCCCTTTGATTGGTAACTCAATCTCGGAGTTCAGATAATCTTTTCATTTCAATGTGTCTCACATGTTTCACAAATGTAGATTTTGGAAGTGACTTGGTGAACAAGTCCGCAACGTTATCCGCCGAACCAATCTGGTTCACATGGATATTCAATAACTAATGTTGTTGTTGATTGAAGAAGTATTTCTGCAAAATGTGTTTAGTATGATCACCCTTAATGTAAACCCAATTTAATTTGTTTAATGCAACTCGCATTATCTTCAAAGATACAAGTTGGTGTTGTCGTAGTAGATAGTAATTATCACGAGCCCGAGTTGGTATGATTCGTTTGCAGCGTTGTTACCCCAAACAGTCGGCCCTAACCTGTGATGGCGCTCAAGTGAATCCCCTTCCCAACTTAAGCCATCCACAAGCAACGCCGCTGTACGTAAGTTTTGGCCTTACTAAGCGAGGTTGACGCTCTTCCCTTATGTAGCAAGGGGTCCGCACTATGTAATCACAAGTGTTCCTCGGTTCCCACGAGTAATGGGTTCAAAACAAGGAATTCACATGCCATAGTTTGTGGAACTCTCACTTCCCTTTTCTTATTGATAATACGCAACGGAATTACAAACTACAAACTAGCATGGACCTTCACAATATTTTTTTCTGGTTCTCATGCTCCTACTTAGTACCTATTTATAGCCTACGGATGCTATGGAAGTTGACATCCCCAACTTCCTTTAGGGACACATGGCATACATGCCTTTATTCTCTCAAGTAGTGGACACACCCTAACTACTTGGTACTATCCGTAGATAACTATTCACGATGTATTGACAACTTGCATGTTTGCTACACAATGTAAATCGTCAAGCCAACTACTCCACCATTCCAGAATTTACCCATGAGATAAGATCGAGTAACCACCCTTAGGATAAGCTCCAGTAACAGCCTTAGTATGGCCTTTCTCACTGTCACTACCAGAAATGGAGACATTACCGGCGACTTTCCGTCGCCGGCCTTGTCTTTTTTTTCGCCGGTAATGCCGTCGCCGGAGATCTCCCGCCGGTGTTGACATTGCCGGCGACGGGAAACTCCGTCGCCGGTAATGTCGGAGACATCACCGGCGACTTGCGTCGCCGGCAATGTCAAGTCGCCGGTAATGTCGGAGACATCGCCGGTGATGTCTCGGACATTACCGGCGACGGCGTCGCCGGCAATGTCAGCGCCGCCGTGGCCGGAATGTGAGACATTGCCGGCGACTCGAGTCCATGTCGCCGGCAATGTTGGGAAAAATTTTGAAAAAAAAACGCGGTTCTGGATTGGGCCCAATTCCATAACCTGCATTGAACCAGATAAACCGTACAATCATACAAGTTCAACAGTACACATAGCAAAGACAGTCATACAAGTTCAACATAAATGTCCAACGTACACTACAAATAGCAACGACGATTAAAAAATTAACTACAACTACAGGTCAGGTCCAGGAACTTGTGGGTCATCAGGGTTGAAGTAATCCATGTACTCATTTGAATTCCGGTGGCTACCTTGGTCTTGCTCTGGCGTTGACTGGTGCGGTGGTGGTGGTGGATAGGTAGGGATATGAGGGACCGGGGGAGGTGTGGGGAAGGGTTGTCCGGTAGTCTGAGCCTCGTACATCGTCCGCATCCATGTGTACATCTGAGCCTGCACCTGTGTCTGCTGCATTTGGTACTCGGCCATCTGCCTCTTTTGCTCCTCCAACTCCCTCTGCGTCCTATGAAGCTCCGCCGCGAGGTTACGACTAGAAGTTGAACTTCTTGACCCGGTAGAGTATTCTGAAGTGTTCTTCAATAGTCCTTCGCCCGCCGTGCCCATTCCCCTACAGTAGTAGGTATTCTTTCCAGTCCCGCACGCTTTTGCCATGATCTGAGCCGCTATCGGAGGATCAAGCGGATCGATCTGAGAGGCATACTGGGTGACTTCTTCCTCGGAGCAGTCAGGATGGTTAGTCCGAGCTATACTCATGGTCACTTCTGCGGTCGCCTCCTCCACTCTCGACTAATTGAAAAGGGAAAATGAACAACGTATTAGCTAACAAAATCTATTTCCATCTTGAAAAATAGTTTTATTAACACATGGAGAGGCGAAAGACTTACCGCTTCTTCAGGGCACTGCGGGTAGAACTTCTGATGAATATACACCAACGGGTTCAACTCTTGTTGTTGCTGCGCCTTAGTCGACCAACCCATGTAGTTGAGTGAACCTGCATGATGGGCCCTGGTGTTTTTCAATCTATTCGCCCGGTTCGTCTTCGAAATCGCCTTGTTTGATAAACATATGAAAAAAAATTAGTAACTAACTATTTCAATCTGATACGATACATTATGCTTGAAAGATATATTAAGGATGCATACCCGAGCTTTGGGGTGCTCGAAGTGGGCTATCAGCCACAGCCACTCGTACTCCCTAAACCGGAATTCGCTAGGGGTGGAACCTCGGCCTAGCTCCTTGTATACAGTGTAATGGGAAGAAAGATCGTTCTTCCACTCTTTATACCTATATTAAAACAAGGAAAAAAAGTTAGAGATATTAAAACACTTGATAAACAAAAATCTAACTCGATATATATTCAAATAAGTCGAAGCACATCACCTCATATGTAGTTGACGCTCTACCCACGTGTGAATAAGAACTTCATCCACGTCAAACCACACCTGCAATATGAATATATAAAAGGTAAAATTATATATTTATTCGGACTTAATTAATAAATGTAAAATTTACGTAATGAAAATACGATTTTACTCACACTGAGTGCATTATGCACTTGCATCTTCACGTAGATAGGCACAGATTCCTAATCTGGCCAAAGCATTGGGACCTTATCCCGCACGATCGCACCGGCCATGCTGACATATTTGCGCGTGGTGTCGAATGCCTCGATCACCTCGCCATCCTCATTGGCCCTTATGGGCGTTTTCCTTCCGCCGGTGGCCTGCTCAAGTCTCTTCCCGGTGCAGGTGCCTCTAGCCCCTTTCCGTTTTCCAGTCCCATTAACGAAATTGCCTAATAATACAATGTCAACAAATTGATATCATTAATTGAACATATCGCAAGTCTTAAGTAATAATTAAGTAATCAATCTGATGTTAAATAAAATTTACCTGCATCGTCCGTTTGTTGGTTGGTGCACCTCACACTCCAAAGATACACGGGGTCGAACGGGAGGAAGTTATACGCTTCCTCCACGGTCAGGAACTCCGGCCGTCCTTCAATATAAACAGGCATCCCCCTATCATCGAATTCAGGGATGACAGGAATCTCGTCGGGTAGGAAGAGACCGAACGGCGGAGATAGACGAGGCCTGGACGATGAGGCGCCAGCACCACCATGTCTCTCAGATGATTCCTGATATGACGGAAACATGCATCAAATAAACACTTAACACATAATTCAACCATATACAATTTAAAACCCTATAGATGTAGTATTTTGAGCAAGTAGGGATCGTTCTAACCGGGGATTGAAGGGTGCATGCAATTCTTGTGTAGTAAAAAGGGGGGTATAAAAGAGTTGTTTTTAATTACCTAATTTATTTACTAAAAACGTCTCAAACATAGCACATAATCCTAGGACTCTAACATGCATTGACTCATAGACAAGCAAACACATAGAAGACCTAAAAACACATACCATGTTTGAAACAAAAAGAAAACCTAATTAATTATATACAAGTGATCAACTTAATCCATAATCTAACTCATTTATTAACACATGCAAATAACAACACTACCGAAATCCCATAACCCTAAATTTCGATTAAACATGCATAATTCATATTTTGTGCTAGGCATCCCCTAAACACCATTGATCTAGACTAGGAATCCCCTAAATCAAAACCAAAGCATTAAGAACCAATTAACTTCATGCAAATTGAAATCTAGAATAAGGAACACATGGAAAAGTTATTGAAATTTACGTATGTAATAAAACCGAAATACAATCATCCAAAACACACAAACAAGTTTCATGAACAAAAAGAGACTACGGAGTAAAGAGATCATTGTTACACTTTTATATCTTCGGAATCCCCTATTGATACTCAAGAGAACTCGACTTCTTTGGTGGATGACGTTCGGAATCCCCTATGCGTCGGTGGAAGAAGAGATGCGGCGGTTTGATGGCGTAGTTGGCTTCTTGAGGATGTCAGCTTAATTTGTGGGGAGGAGGAGAGTATTTGGCAGAGCATAGGCTATAGAATAAGTGATTTCTTTGCTTTGAGTCGAGCTCTTGTATTTATAGGTGAAGAATTCCAACTTTCCTCTCCAAACTAGGTTTTCCTAGTGTACTCGGGCAGAATTGCCAGCCTGTCTTGAAACGTCTTTTCCGGGAGATCTAGAGCTCAGAAAATTCCGATTCTTGTTTCATTGGAAAGCTTATTCAAAGGGCTATAAAATCCATATAATGAACGCCATATTTGGAGTTGAATTGAATTTACTACGGATTTTAGAAGTTGAGTGACCTGACTGCCCAGTTTTCTTCTTCTTCAAGGAAAAGGAAATCTTTATATCTTCAAATCTTGCATTCCTTATTCCCCAATACTTCTTGGCCGAATATACCATATTCTTGCACATATTTTGGCCCTCAAATAAAGTATTTTTCTTCATGGAATATCCTTCAAAAATTCGTCCATTATATGCTCCATATATTCCGCCATATTTGCTCTTTCCTGGGTCGCGCAGGAGAAATGTCTTCATCTTTTTGTCCACCATTTTGGTATCCATTTTATTTGGCATTTGGTTTCCAATTCTTGACACCATATGGGAATGTATTTTAGTAACCATTTGAAGACCATTCCTCGGACTATTTCTTCTCCGGATTTATTGCGTTTTGCGTGCTTGTAGACTCCTTTACTCCGTCTCTTTTGGTCAACACCTGAATTTAACAAAATAAGTTAAAACTAATAAAACTAAGCAATTATCAAAGTAAAAATGTAGAGAAAACACATTAATTAATACGCCTAAAATGCGTAGATCAAATCCCCCACACTTAGACTTTGCTAGTCCCTTAGCAAATACTAAATTAAACTAAGACTCAAAATTTTCCAACAACAATACTACTAAGCCCTTTAACAAATGAATTTCGAAAATTCCATGAAAATCACAAAATTAAAGCACAAGGAATTCAAGAGTTAATAAAGATATTCTCATGCATGAACAAGTAAGACTTAGATGAAAACAATGGTGAGTTATAAGCTATGCATGTTTCGAAAAAGTTTAAATCAATTTCACATGGATGCACTCATCATCTTTTCACTCATGAAAAAGGGGTATTCACTCAAATGTATATGTATTGCATCGAAATACCTCATAATTACTTGCACAAATGAACCAAACCATATGCTTACTCATGTAACTTACTCAACCAATTGAAGGCTACTCATCTTAAGGATCATAAAGGACTTTAGAAAGGTTGTAATGGGGCTAAGGCTAAGGCATTCGAAATTTAGATAAGTGGTGGTGTAAAAAAGTTCCAAAGACT
Source organism: Geum urbanum (assembly GCA_946800695.1). Taxonomy (NCBI): domain Eukaryota; kingdom Viridiplantae; phylum Streptophyta; class Magnoliopsida; order Rosales; family Rosaceae; genus Geum; species Geum urbanum. The sequence continues at coordinate 41,249,338 of OX327012.1, forward strand.
TAGTTTAGCACTTAGAATTCTTCAAATTCGTGGCTCATCCTTTCTACACTTCTTCTTGTGTCAAACTTCAAGATCGGGGGCCAATTTTCATCTTTTTGGGCCCTAACTTCATTCTAAACTTCACTTGTCCAAACTTTTACACTTAGAACTTTTGCCGGAGAGCTTTTTCATACATTTTTTCTTTTCTTTTTCTTTTGCTCTCGATATTTTCTTCTCTCTTTTTTATATTTTTTTTTGTATTTTCGGCAATCATCTTTTGGACAAGTCTTCCCTTCTTTGTATTCTTTCATCACTTTTTTTTCGCCACTTCTTTTATGCTAGCTTCGAAACCTCTTCACCAAGTCTTTGAACAAGGGTTGGAAACTCTACACTAGGCTAAGTGTTTAGATATGTATGTGGTAAATGAAAGAAAAGGCTTAATGTAGGCACAAAGGGGTAATCTAAGGGTGTCGCAACTCGTGCGCACAAAAGGACACAAGGCCATTTGGTTTAAGTGGTGGTAACCTAATTTGCCTTTAATCATATCCAAAATCAGAGCATATATCAACTTAAAAGCGTTGTAAATCTACATGAGTAAGTTCTAGTAATCTCTAGTTCATTAAAATCTATGGCAAGTAATTAGATGAAGCATGTTTTGTTTTTGAAAACCATATGCATGAAATTCACTTTCAAATGAAGTAATGTAGGCTCAAAAACTCACTTTTAGGTTTGTATGATTTAAAACTTATTCTAACATGCGAAATCTGTACCAAGTTTTACTATCTATATCCACTACATGTTAATGCAATCAAAACATCTCTATCAACAAAAGAATTCCATAGTTTAATAATATGAAAGCCATGAACTCGAAATTGTCTCAGAAAAATATCATCATAGACGAGTTAAGGGCATCCTAAGACTCTGAAAAACATTAAAATACACTCAAAAACTACCTAAAATTTTTGAAAACTAAAAACCCACGAATTTTTTTTTATTTTTAGGGTATCATCCGCTGGAAATCCTTTGTCCGCCCAATTTTATAATTTATGACTCAAATAAAGTGTAAACCCCTCCCCCACACTTAAATCCTACATTGTCCTCAATGTAACAAAGTAAAAGCATAGAATCAAGCATGGAGTAATGAATTCACCAAAAATAACTAATTAACACACTAACAAACTAATTAATAAGGAGGAAGGGAAAAGAAAGCAAATCTGTATGTCGATCCTCCATTGGGTTGCCTCCCAACAAGCGCTTGTTTTTTATTGTCTTACAGCCTAGACATGATGCTTCATTTATGCTCTTGGAACAGCCTGATCTTGAAGGTGCATCTCCTCCATTTGTTCTTTCCACTTTGCAGCTTAATGTTCTGACCTCCGTGTCTTTAAACTAGAATTCCGAATGATTTAGAGCTCATAAATTCGTGATCTTTATATGACTGAAAACTAGACGTCTCGAGCTTTCCATTCATATAAAGAACTCGTGCTAACTCCAAACGAGCTGAAAGTTATGACTTTTCAAAGTTGACTGTTCTGTTTTGGACAGAAGCTGCGAATTATGAAAACACTTGAAGCGTGCTCCTCCGTCGTATCCTTCAAAACTCAACAAACATAAAATCCAAAACAAATGCATGAAATGCAATGATGAATATGATTTAAGATGATGCAATTATGTAATGCATGAATGAATGAATGATATGCAAAGATGCTTGACTATTCTAAATATTCACAAAAATCGAGCAACCTGAGCATGACTATTTGAATAATTTCTCTAGAATTAATCACACGTTGGAACTAGCTGAAATTTTACGTGAAAAGACTAGACACATATACAAATACTTCATAAAAGTTTCAGAATTTTCCGAGACGTGTAACTATGTCAGATAAATCACACAAAACAGCCTATTGCCCAGCTCTGAATTTATACTAAACATATAACACATATGCAACGAAAATACTAAGGCACAATATACTAGAAACATGAATGCACATGATATATAATAAGAATGAAATGCAAGTGATCCAAAAATAAGAAGTCAATGAGAAATCTAAGTATATAAACACACAAAATTTGTTTTGCACGTTGGACATGTTCTTAGGGCACCTTTCACACAATGTCACACTTCGATTTACCATGTATCACACATTTACTTAATGAGAATTAACTAAATGCATCAAACAAGATCAACCTAGATGATAAAATGGTGTGAATGCATAAGAGAAAATGGTTAGAACCTGTAGAAAACATCCAAGTTATATGAACAATCATGAATAGAATGACTCATCCATTGGTCTCATGTCCCTAACTTCACTTAGGTTAGGGTACCCGGTGATGAAATCCGAGCATCATGAAACCGCAGGGGAGTTAATGCAACTAAGTACCTGCAACGTTGGAAAGTCCTTTACATGTTCAAACAATTTTCGAGATTTTTAGCACACATGTCTCAAATTGATTTCGCCAAAAATTTACAAAGATTACAAGACATTGATTTTTTAGTCTTTCCAAAGACGTGCGACCCGTGCGATAAAGTATGAATTCTCAATTGTTCAGCCTTGGTTCAATCGAAAAACATGGCCAGTTGGGGATAGAGATAACGCGAGAGGCAGGACTAATTTCGACAATACACCCCGAGGCTAACCGGGCCAATGGTATATACTCTATTGGTGTAAGTCTTTCTTAGATCCAGAACCTGTCACCAGTCATAACCCGTTTCTAGACACCATGTCCGACATTCAGCCAAACTTTCAAGAATTCACTCCCTCATAGTTCTTGTAGACTCCGCCCTCAACCTTATGTGTAAAACATAAGGGGTTAAGGAGATAAACAAGAAAAAGAGGCACCATCTATTCCAAGGAGTGAGACCTAATTAATCAAGCATGTAATCAATGTAAATCTAAGACTATCCTTTAACATGCTTAACAATTATTAGATATATATATATACAAACACCGATTAATATTTACAAATATTAAAATTTACACTAACATTTATTCACATGTATTTATTTACGAAAAATTAAATCAATTAGGGCACATATACAAGGCATCGAAAATTCCTGAAAAAGAAAATGGTTAGTAATGTGCACAAGTATAAATTTACATATATACACACAAAAATTACAAACAATTAACAATCCCCGGCAACGGCGCCAAAAATTGATATGACGGAAACATGCATCAAATAAACACTTAACACATAATTCAACCATATACAATTTAAAACCCTATAGATGTAGTATTTTGAGCAAGTAGGGATCGTTCTAACCGGGGATTGAAGGGTGCATGCAATTCTTGTGTAGTAAAAAGGGGGGTATAAAAGAGTTGTTTTTAATTACCTAATTTATTTACTAAAAACGTCTCAAACATAGCACATAATCCTAGGACTCTAACATGCATTGACTCATAGACAAGCAAACACATAGAAGACCTAAAAACACATACCATGTTTGAAACAAAAAGAAAACCTAATTAATTATATACAAGTGATCAACTTAATCCATAATCTAACTCATTTATTAACACATGCAAATAACAACACTACCGAAATCCCATAACCCTAAATTTCGATTAAACATGCATAATTCATATTTTGTGCTAGGCATCCCCTAAACACCATTGATCTAGACTAGGAATCCCCTAAATCAAAACCAAAGCATTAAGAACCAATTAACTTCATGCAAATTGAAATCTAGAATAAGGAACACATGGAAAAGTTATTGAAATTTACGTATGTAATAAAACCGAAATACAATCATCCAAAACACACAAACAAGTTTCATGAACAAAAAGAGACTACGGAGTAAAGAGATCATTGTTACACTTTTATATCTTCGGAATCCCCTATTGATACTCAAGAGAACTCGACTTCTTTGGTGGATGACGTTCGGAATCCCCTATGCGTCGGTGGAAGAAGAGATGCGGCGGTTTGATGGCGTAGTTGGCTTCTTGAGGATGTCAGCTTAATTTGTGGGGAGGAGGAGAGTATTTGGCAGAGCATAGGCTATAGAATAAGTGATTTCTTTGCTTTGAGTCGAGCTCTTGTATTTATAGGTGAAGAATTCCAACTTTCCTCTCCAAACTAGGTTTTCCTAGTGTACTCGGGCAGAATTGCCAGCCTGTCTTGAAACGTCTTTTCCGGGAGATCTAGAGCTCAGAAAATTCCGATTCTTGTTTCATTGGAAAGCTTATTCAAAGGGCTATAAAATCCATATAATGAACGCCATATTTGGAGTTGAATTGAATTTACTACGGATTTTAGAAGTTGAGTGACCTGACTGCCCAGTTTTCTTCTTCTTCAAGGAAAAGGAAATCTTTATATCTTCAAATCTTGCATTCCTTATTCCCCAATACTTCTTGGCCGAATATACCATATTCTTGCACATATTTTGGCCCTCAAATAAAGTATTTTTCTTCATGGAATATCCTTCAAAAATTCGTCCATTATATGCTCCATATATTCCGCCATATTTGCTCTTTCCTGGGTCGCGCAGGAGAAATGTCTTCATCTTTTTGTCCACCATTTTGGTATCCATTTTATTTGGCATTTGGTTTCCAATTCTTGACACCATATGGGAATGTATTTTAGTAACCATTTGAAGACCATTCCTCGGACTATTTCTTCTCCGGATTTATTGCGTTTTGCGTGCTTGTAGACTCCTTTACTCCGTCTCTTTTGGTCAACACCTGAATTTAACAAAATAAGTTAAAACTAATAAAACTAAGCAATTATCAAAGTAAAAATGTAGAGAAAACACATTAATTAATACGCCTAAAATGCGTAGATCAATTCCCGTGAAACGGGAGTAGGCACCGGGCGAATATGGGGCATTCGGATTGAGGGAGTTTCTGATGCCCCCGTTGACTGTTGCTCTTCTGAGGCTCTGCCACCGGAGAGACGTCTGCTGATTGAGCGTCTGGAGACTGAGGCTCGAGGCTCAACTTCCGGTTGCACGGCTCTTGATCGTGCAGCTTCCTCCTCAGCTCGCGCCTCTAGCAAGGCTCTCGTGCGAGCACTCATCATTGGCCCACTGGGCGTGTTGCTAACTGCGGGCGAGGAGGAAGCTTGACTACTGTTCCCTCCACTATTTCGGGAACCTCTCCGAAGCCAATTAGCCGCAAAACCTCCTGGCATGGACACCGTAATAGTCATGGAAACTGGGGTTCTATAACAAATCGGAACCGGAACGGGTTGGAACCGGAACGGTTTGGAACATGAACCGTTTGAACCTGGAACCGTTATATTACAAACGGTTCCGGTTACAAACAGTTCCGGTTCGAAACGGTTCCGGTTCCAAACCGTTTCGGTTCTATAACAAATCAGAACCGGAAGTTATTGGAACCGGAACGGTTTGAAACCGGAACTGTTTGTAACCGGAACCGTTTGAAACCGGAACTGTTTGTAACCGGAACCGTTTGTAACAAAACGGTTCCGGTTACAAACAGTTCCGGTTCCAAACCATTTCGGTTCTATAACAAATCGGAACCGGAACGGTTTCGAACCGGAACCGTTTGAAACCGGAACCGTTTGAAAACAACTCGGTTCCGGTTATAAACAGTTCCGGTTTCAAACCGTTCCGGTTCCAATTTTTTATGGTTCCAATACATACATGCTATTATACGTTAAATTAACAATTATATCACATAACTTAACATATATACATACATCATTTCCGGCTTTAAACTTTTTACACATATATACATCAAATATACACTTTGTATACATCGATCATGCATCTTAATTTCACCTTAATTCACACATATATATACACATCACATATTAATCCAATTCACCCTAGCTAATTAATTTTCCACATTTTTCACACATACGTATATATATACATTTCATATATATTAATTAATTTTTCACATTTATACATCACATATATTGCTCCTTCACCCCACAATCATCCACATTTTTCCCCCACAATTTTCATACATACCTTAATTACATTTTACAAATAATGTCCACATGCATACATATATACATCCCACAATTATCACAAATTAATTAATTAAAATACACACACAAAATATTGTGGAATGAGAGAGAGAGAGAGAGGGAGAGAGAGAGCTCAAACCTGGCATGGTGGAGCTCGAGCTATACCGTGCCGGCGACGGAGGTGAGGGGAGGAGGAGAGAGGGGAGGAGAGGAAGAGAGGGGAGAGGGAAGAGAGAAGAGAGGATTGAGGAGAGGGGAGAGGTGAGAATTTCGGGTTTAGGGAGGGAAGAGGGAAGAGAGAAGAGAAATAGGCCGAAGAGAAATGGGGAGGAGGAGATCGAGCTCGAGCTGCCTATACCGCCACCATTGCCGGCGAGGTAGGTCAACGTCGTGGGTAATGACATTACCAACGACGTACGTCGTGGGTAATGTCATTACCAACGACTTGACTCGTTGGTAATGACATTACCAACGAGTTGATAAGCAACTCGTTGGTAATGACATTATTTGTCGACTATTATCCGATCGACCATTTTCCGACTACATAATTTCCGACTACGTATAATTTCCGACTACGGTTCCGATTTCCGACTACGTTCAATTTCCGACTACGGTTCCGATTTCCGACTACGGTTCAATTTCCGACTACGGTTCCGATTTCCGACTACGTTCAATTTCCGATTTCCGACTACGTTCAATTTCCGACTACGTTCAATTTCCGACTACGTTCAATTTCCGACTACGTCCAATTTCCGACAACGGTTCCAGTTCCGACTACGTTCAATTTCCGATTTCCGACTACGTTCAATTTCCGATTTCCGACTACGTTCAATTTCCGATTAAATTTCCGATTTCCGACTACGTTCAATTTCCGACAACGGTTCCAGTTCCGACCACATACAATTTCTGAGTACATTTTCCGATTACAATTTCCTTAAACATTTTACTACGTACATTTTACTACGTACATTTGCCGACTACGGTTCCAATTTCGGACTACAATTTCCAACGTACTAAGGATGATAATCGTAATCATCTTCATCACTTGAGTCTGACTCGGTTTCATAGGTAACCTCTGGCAATATGTGCCGCTCCTCGTCATCTGAATCAGCGTCAACTTCATATGGATTAACATCGAGAAGTTCTGCTCCAGTAATTCGAACCACACTCCCAGATCTCACATTATTAAGGCGAATCGTAGATGATTCCGGAATGTCAAAAGCGTTTGGCTCTTGGTATGCAGTAACTTCCTCATCATCTGCGGTATCACCAAGTGTGGCAGCACTGTATATGTTTCTATGAGCAACATGGTTAACCACCTTCCACGGGACTTTGTTAAGAAGATCGTCCAGGTAAAACACTTGTTTTACTGATGAGGCAAGAACGAAAGGGTCATCTTCATACCAGGTAGTAGCAGTATTCACCGAAAATGTTCCGTACTGATCGGTCCTTGTGTTCTCCGGGCTAGTATCAAACCATCTACACTTGAACAAGTGCACTTTCATGCGGTTCCCATAAATTAGTTCAACAACTGAATGAAGGACACTATAATAGTCAACGCCATCCTGCCCACCATGGACCATCACCCCACAATTCTGTGTTTTCAGTCGGTCGTCTCGATTTTCACATATAAATTTCACGCCATTGACCTGACACATCGAGTAAACTTTTGAAGCAATCGGTTTCATCGCCAGGACCCTCAATTCGTTTGACCACTCTGGGCAACCATCATTTGCTACATGGTTCATCTGAAAACGTCCATATATTAATACGTACAGAAGAAATTATGTCATCTTGAAACCACAAAACCACGTACATACGTACATGCTATATAAGGATATATATAAAAATATACATATACACATATACTTACCCATTGACCAAAGTAGTTTGCAAATGTCTTGTTGTGGTAATCAACATTTCCGGCAATAGCAGGGCAGTGAAGATGATAGTTTTTCCAATATTGTACTTCTTGACAGTTAATCAGTACCGACCAGTGGGCAATGGCTACCTCATTTCCATCCAACTTGTACGACTTTGGCAAGCTTCCCTGTACTACCACGTCACTGGAGATGATAGAAAGGTTGAACTGGGGTTCATCTATCGGCATATGTTGTTGGGGGTCCTCTACATTTTCGAGGTACACTTTGGTGTACGTTACACACTCGTGCGCAACATATGCTTCAGCGATACACCCTTCAGGTGCATATTTATTCTTCACATAGTCCTTGTAGGCTCCCAATTGTCTACAAGTTAACAAGTACATGTTAACTTACTTAACCACAAGAATTTACATATAAAAACATAGGCAAACCAAATTTATGAATCATTTGTACCTTTCCATGGGATACATCCAAGTGTAGTGTACGGGACCGGTAAGCAACAATTGTTCGGGAAGATGGATCATCAGGTGCGGCATTATGTCGAAAAAATTTGGGGGAAATATCCTCTCAAGCTTGCACATGATAAAAATGATGTCATCTTGCATCTCCCTGAGATCTGATTTTTTAACTTCCCTGGTGCATAACTTCTGAAAGAATCTTGACAAGGCCACCAACGGCTCCACCACCTCTTTGGGCATGTACCCTCGAATGAAAATAGGAAAAAGGCGTTGAAGCAGTACATGGCAGTCATGACTCTTTAATCCGTACATCTTATTGTCCCGGAAGTTAACACACCTGCTTATATTTCCTGCATAGCCATAAGGATACCTGCATATATATAGATAAAGGCATATATATGCAACCGTTATATTTCTCGCATATAACCATATATACTCCGGTAAAAATTTCCTGCCAAATTCCTACATAGCCATAACAATATATACCTGACATTACTCAGCCACCGAAAAATTTCATGCTTATGCTTCGGCTTTACGGTGTATGGAGCTTGCGGCATTTTTCTCTTACCATCTCTTAACCACAAATGTTTCCGTAGACCCATTGCTTTCAGATCAATGCGTGCCTTAGGGATGTCTTTTGTTTTCCCCTCCAAGTTAAGAACTGTGCCCACCACACTTTCACACACATTCTTCTCTATGTGCATGACATCTAGGTAATGTCTGATAGGCAACCTGGGCCAGTAGGGGAGTTCCCAGAATATGCTCTTGTGTGTCCAAAACTTATAACTTTCGGGCTTTTCTGGAATTGACGCCACTATGTCAGGATGATTGCTCAGCTGGCCAAAATCATATTCATTCAACACTTCCAAAATTTCTTCCCCTGTCCATCGCCTGGGTGCCACACCTGTTTCCACAGTCCCATCAAACGCGTCTGGATCCTGCCTAAATGGGTGATCATATGGAAGCCAACAACGGTGACGCATCTGAACAATTTTACTGCAATGAGGACTGCAACAATCAACCGTCATGCACTCTGAACAAGCCCTGTAACCCCTGGTAACGTTGCCCGACAACATACCGCGGGCAGGAAAATCACTGATGGTGCCAACAAGCATGGCATGCATCTGGAACATCTCCTTTTTGAACCTATCGTAAGTGGGGTGGCCACACTCACTCAGGTACTTAAGCTCCTCAATCAAATGCCTCAAATACACATCGAGACACTTTCCTGGATAACCCGGGCCCGGAATTAACAGAGTGAGCATATTGTATTCCTTCTTCATGCACATCCATGGTGGAAGGTTGTACGGTACCAAAATAACTGGCCATATACTGTATTGAAGACTCATGTTGCCAAAAGGGTTGAATCCGTCAGATGAGAGCCCTAGCCAAACATTTTGGACCTCTGCTGCAAAATGATCAAACTCCCTGACCATGTGCTTCCAAGCCTCTCCGTCGGAAGGGTGTATAAGGGTGTCATCGTCAGGCAAGTTCCTCTCAGCCCACCATCTCATTGCCTCGGCCGTGAAAGCACACATGAACAACCGCTCCAGCCTATCAATAAGCGGGAAATATCGAAGTATCTTCACAGCTTTCTTGTTGCCTGCAGGAGTCAACTTATACCTTTCTGTAAAACATACCGGGCAGGCTTCAAGGTCTTCGAGATCTTTTCCCCATAAGAGAATACAATCATATCTGCATGCATGGATTTTGATGTAGGAAAGCCCAAGATCTTTCAGGATATGTCGCACCTTATGATGAGTGGTAGGAAGACGATGACCGGGTGGCAGTAGCAAAGCAGTCCACTTCAACCAAGAATCAACAGCTGTGACAGACATTTTGTTCTCCATTTTGAGCTGCATCACTCCCATCACACTTTCAAGAACAGTCTTACTACAACCGTCGTACAACGGAGTTTGTTGCAATGCAATCAGGTTGTTGTACTTGTCCATACCGCTTGTGTTGACATGACCTCCAGGTAATGGTTCGACTGGCTCGATATGGGGGAAACCCTCAACGACGGGAGGGACATTTGGTGCTTCATCAGCAAATACACCGCTCTCATGAGGAAACATATCATTGATTAACATCGATGTTGGATCATAGGATGAACTGCCCCTCTCAGCAAAATCTCCATGATCATAGCGTGGACTGGCCCTCTCACCAAATTGTCCATGATCATGCGGACCCCCTAACGATGTTTCACCGTGATAAATCCAACAAGTGTACTTATCCCAAAACCCGTATTTACTCAGGTGCCTCTGGACTTTATCAATGGGAAATCGAAATCGATCGCTGAAACACTTACATTCTTTACACGGGCAATAATGAAGTGTAGTGTCTCCACAATTAGCCTTCACAAAATCCACAAAACTCCTAATTCCCTCGTGATATCTGACATCCCATCTTTCGAGGCTCATCCAACTCTTGTCCATCCTGAAAATTCTAACAATTTTACCATGTATTAATTATATATATATACGCACATTCACTACTAATAATCGACGTGATATCTCAATTCAACTCTAATTAAATCAACACATGCATGCATATGTATATATATACATCGATCTAATCTCTGAATTCGATTCACTACTCGATGATAGTATTCTGGTGTTTTTCAATTCAAAACGTATTTGACTGGGTAGGAGGCTCTGTTAAGCCTGGCTCCGATCCGATAACAATACGATAATACCAGTCATTGATTCAGACACAAGATTAACTACAAGCTGTTTTCTCGTTTTCGTGACCGTACATCAACAACATTTCATATATATCTCACGAATTGGATTTGATCAACACACACACACATATATATATACCGCATATACGTATATATACACCTACGTACCTATATATATAGCTTCCCGAGTGATCGAGTTTTCGACGCGCGCCTTAATTTTGACAATATACCGAATGATCGATTTCAGAGCGTACGTTTTCCTTCTTTCGATTTCTCTGGATTTTTTTCGCTCAAAATGATTGAATGATCGAGCTGCCCCATCCGGCATCTAATATAAGACACATTGCCGGCGACGGAGTAAGTCGCCGGAAATGAAGACATTACCGGCGACATTACCGGCGACGGGGTAAGTCGCCGGTAATGATGGACATTACCGGCGACTTTTTCGGTCGCCGGCCTTGTTGGCCGGAATCTCGCCGGTAATGATTCCTTTTCTTGTAGTGTGTGCCTCATCTTTCCACAACTGCTACTCACTAACTTGGTAACCGCCTCTGGTAACCACTCCTGGAGCAGGAAAACACTCCTCGATGCATAGAAAAGTTCCCCTGGTGTAGAAATGCACCCCTGGATGCCCCTCGGGTGCCTCTAGGTACTTTTGGCTGCCTTTGCACGTCCACATTCCTGTAATGTCCTCGCATATCCTTACATGGCTTCGGTGTTTCTCCAACTATGGTAAGTTTCCTGCTTGATTAACACATCGTGCCTATGAAGAGTCTAGTTTTGGCCTCCGCTAGCCCCTAGTGGCCTATTTTAGGATCCTTGGTCCACCTCAGACCCCATTGCTTGTTGCCTTCGTTGCGTCGACATGGTGCAAGGTTCCGAAACCTTGCCACGTGCACATATTCCTAGATGCAAGGGTGTAACAGTAATCCAGTAGACCCTCAAATATGATGTATAACTGACCTAAACCAGCACTCTTTAACCGCTTATGTGAAGACCCGGCCCAAATTTAGCTGCCTAACCGAGATTAGGCCTTAACCACCGAATTAACATGAGATTTAACTCGTACTTAACTAAAAATATAAGACATTAAAATCTCAAAACTCTAAAGTCATACAACAATGTAAATCTTTTACTATTGAGGCACACCAAGTAGAGAATTCAAGAAGACGTTTATGACATCAGAGCTACTAAACTAGCTAAACTAACTAAGCTAACTGGGCTAGCTCGTAGGATGAACCTATTTCTACGGCAAAAATTTCTATTCCCCGAAAATGTGCGCGCTCAACCTCCACATAACTTTACAAACCTAGGGATTTGATACCAAAGGCCCATGGGAAAGCATATAAAATCTGGAAAGCATTAGAGTGAGTGGACAAAAAAAACGATTTGAAGAAATCATAAAGCGTAATCTTATGCCTTTCACCAAAAATATAAAATAAAACTGAGCGAGTCCAAATAAAAGTAATGCAATCTTATGGAGGCGAAACATATAAATAGTCGGGTAAGGCATTCCTGGACCCCTCGCTAAAGACAGTGAAAAATAAAGTTCACTCACCTGGCTAACTAAAATGTAAGTAGTCGATTACCAAACTCAAAGATCTTATTTGACGTTCCTAAAACAAAATAAGAGCCTAATCTTAATCAATAACATGTTACTATCGTACAACTAATGTGAAAGAGGGAATAAAGGTCAAACGTTCATCAGTACCTCACATTACTATTATAAAAAGCGTAAGACTTCTCTCACTCCTTACATCGACAAAACCCAAGCTTGATCTTAATCGTTGTGCCTCATACACAAAACTCGGTCGAAAATGAGCCTCGACTCGACCCGCGAATCCTAAAAATAGCTGAAAATATTACAAGAGTGATATACAATAATATCACCAATTGGTCTAGAAAACTTCCCGTGAGAAAACTAGGCTTCTGGCCGCCGGAGCTCCACCGCACACGACGGTGCATGGCTGCCAGTGGCCACACGCTGCCAGAAATGATCGGCTCCAAATCCTGCAAACTACCCATCATTTTAAAGATCTCAACGAGTACTACACATTATATAACTGTACCAAATCGAGAAAATGACTAGAGGTGGTCGGATTTTACCTCGAAAGTCGAAGGATTTTGTCGAAATTCGTCCGAGTCCTGCTGACATCGTACGTCCACAGCGCGACCCAAGATGAGTCGTAATCGACTCTTGGAAGAAAGGGCTTAAAAATCCCCATGGTTGCGCCACCCAACGTCAGTCGCAACGCCGCCGTCGTCGTCATTCGAAGCTCACAGGAAACCACCGAGTCCCCCCCCTCCATTGACTCACTAAAATTAGGCCATGCATGCTAGAATTGAATGGTTAGGAAGGAAAGAATTGAAGAAAGGGCTTGATTCCGAACGGTTTGAGCTCCCACGGTGATCGGCCGGAGAGATTCCTGTCGGTTGCGATTCGGGCCTAAACACCGAGTCAGGTCGGCGCCTCAGGTTGACTCGGGTCAACCAGCTAAGTGAGTTAACCCATCTCACCCAGGTAGGTTTTTGGGTAATTATACCCTTAGGTAAGGTTGGAATCAACGATTGAGATTAGTTCACTATTGATCTAACGTTTAGAAAATATTGACCAATGGTAGGTTTCAAAATAATCACTTAATTACTCTAACTTCTTAAATTCATAACTATTAGTTCGGATCTTCGAAAAATTTAATAAAAATACGCACGAGGTCACAATAATATCTTTTACAACTTCTATGAAGAAGCGAGTTCAAATTTATAATTTATAAAAAGTCGATTTTCAGTCGCGACGAATCTCGATAAACGTGGCGTATGCCGCTTAAATTGTTAATTATCGCAACAAACGATGATTAACTCCCTAATCTAGGTCTGGGTCGTTACAATCTACCCCCCTCAGAAAAAATTTCATTGCATCACAAGAAGTAAGCAGAGTGAGAATGCAATGCCATAATCATTACCTGAAACATTTTCCGAATAACGTCTAATATACCATTTTTCTTCAATCCTAGTGACACTTACGGTATGATTGGTTGCAAGGATTTAGCACTGATATTCTGACATAAACAACTTACCATGCTGAGAATAGCTCAGAAACTTCATGAGTCCCGGAAAGAGGATTGATAACACGATATTTCATGATCATCGTAAAACTTTCATAAGTCTTCAACTCTTTAAGAAGTCTACCTTTCGCTTATAAATGAAAGAATCGAAACGCCAACCGCTACGACTTGAACAATTCCCTATTGTTGTAATTGTACAATAGCATAATCAAACTGCAATAGTACCATCGTCTATGCTAATCTATGAAATAATCTAATCGTTTGTCCAAACTATCGTCATGACTCGATAATCGATAACGTTTAGTCTTCGACAAAAGGATGTTTCCACATCAAGTAGACTCTACTTGTCGTGATAACTTTCAAGAATGACACATAACATGGTAACTTCAAAATAGGGGCGTGAGTAATTATACATCATATTCCATGTCTGCTAAGCTCGAACATACACTAACATAGATCCTGCATATTCACACACGATATCGAGCACACGAAAACTCGACGAACTTAATATAATTTGAAGCACAAGATCACTGCATCGACAAACATAGAAATACGAATTCAAAAGGGCACTTAGACAATAGTCAAAACAACTCTTCAATATGCTTGAACCACGTGAAACCTCGAGTCTCATGCACATGCAAGAGAAATATCAAGTACAGAAAATTTCATTAATACTGCCTACGCAAAACTACATGTATAGTACATCTTTCTTCGTTGGACATACCGAAGATCTGAGCCTAGAACTTATGCAAACATACTCTCTCAAACATAACCGAACTACAAATCTCGTAGAAAGATACTTATGAATACTAATCACCTGATCGGCCTCCAATACACGCATAAGAACATATGGAATATAAGAAATTCCACTCGCTTAGCCCATTCATTTATAGTCGACTCCTAAAACCTGCAAATTCATAGTTTTTACCAATATACAATTATCCGCATCACAATAAATACTTCCAACAAAACTCACATACGTTTACTACCACCCATAACCAGATTTAAGTAGGACGACCTCTTCATCTACCACAACCACACAACTGTCTATAATAATCTCGACAATCTTCGCATACATATCAGATAAATTACATATTACTGATCATCACACTGCGTATGATCAATAATGATCAGTAGATCCTAAATTCAAGAATTTATCTTTCAACTAGCCTTCACATTGATTGATCGAATTGCTGCTCAAGAATAGGGTTAGCTAGGAGATAAAACTCAGGCTAAGCAAGAGAGATATGAGTTCAAAACCACCATTGATGATGAGATGCAGGATGTTTGCGAGGGGAGACAACAATCGCGACAAAAGAGACATGTAAAAAAGTGAATTTACTGTTTCATACACGCCTTGGTTCGAGAGACTTCATGCACATCGAACTAGCCGAAACCCAACATATAGAAGTAATACCAAAAATTGAGGATCCTCCTAATTAAGGTAGGTGAATAACATTCTTGACACACAAATTGAGAAATAAGACATAACAAAACCAGAGAAACAGTTTAAGCTAGTGGAACTAAACGAGACATCAATAATCAGATTGAAGCAAAAAAAAAATAGTTAGAGTCATATGCCAAATCTTCACAACATAGGTGGCAATGATCCTAAAGCTATTCACGGGTCATGATGTAGCTGAAACGAGACGACTATCACTCCGGCCTCTACGCCATCGATAACAGATAAAGTCAATAAAATAGGTGATTAGTCTTCGCGAAGTACATTATCGAGAGTGGAACAGAACAAGATGGAGTTACATAAAATCGAGTGGTCACAACACGGCAGGGCAAAATGAATTAACAACAAAACTGAGGAACGAGAATGACACATCATTTTGAGGACAAATGAACGACACCCCCCATGTATCTATAACTTTCCCTCATGGTATGACCAATGATAATGTACAACAAGTGACTTCATACGCTAAAACCAATTCTCGATCCATAAGTGTCGTCCCTGTGTAAGGATCATGCTAATCTTCATGGTGTCATTCCAATTGTATCGGATGTCCTCGAAGGGATCCGTATTATGAAGTGAGTAATCTGAAAAGTTTTGCAAATATAATACAAGAAGCAGGAAAGTTTAAACGTACACAAAAGGATGAAAAGTTTTACACATCACATGAAACTAGTAGTTGAACGTAATTAAAGAGATTTTGATTTCCATGACTCTGTGACGACCCGAACCAGGATCAGTATAGTAATCGGCTTAATCCACGAGTTTACGAGTTATTGCAGTTTATCGTAAATGAATTGAATTAGCGGTTCGGTTTACGACTTAATTATCGGGCGAGAATTTGAGTTGAGTCTCTTCACGAGAATTGTAGTACGCGTGATTTTGAGTTTGTGGGCGGTTTCGGATAATTGTTTCGACGACTGAGGAATATGTTATGAATAATTGAAATCGCGTGATTTCATCGTGTTTATCCGTTTGAATTTGAGTTATCCAAAACGTGATTGTGATTCGTGTTGGACCGTCGATCGTATCAAGCCGCGAGTATAAATATCGGAAATAGTCGAAAAATTGTCGAAAACACTGTTTTGGGAAGTTTGACCGGCGTTGACCAGAATTGGAGGCGTTGACCACGTTGACCGAGGGAGAAACGGACCTTCGTTTCACTCACCATCGGGTTTGACAATTCCGGCCGTTTTCGGCCATGATTTTGGAAGGTATGGATTCCTCTTGTGATTTGCAACTGTTTAGAACTTTGATTTGTTTGAAATGGTCACGGATTGAGGGAGAACGGAGAGCTTGAATCTCGCCGGAATTGGGGTTAATGGTGAGGTGTTTTCTGGCGACTTTCCGAAGGGGAATTTAGGTGGAATATGTTGGGTTCGAGCTGGGGAGGAAACCCCTTGAAGTTGGGAGGCCGAGATGGCCTCACGGTGGAGGATTTTGCCGGAGAAGTTTTCCGACTGGTTTGAAACCTTGAACTGTCGAGCTGTTTTCTGGCCACAGTGGTGGCCGGATAGTGGTGACCCTTTGGGGAAAGAGACTTGGCTTGAGGAGGACAACATTTTGGGGCCTTGGTCGCCGGGAAATTCCTCTGGTTGACGGCGCGCCGCCGCCGCCGGCGGTGATCAACGGCGGAGCTCCGGCGACTCGTTGACTTTTTGGATTTCGACAAGTTTTATGCCGTTTTGCTCATAATCGCGCCCCGATCATCACCTTGAGGTTTTTGAATTGATTTGGATATTGGATTTTTAGTCGAGAGTTTATGTGGAGAGTTTGGGGAATTTCGACGATTATTTTGTATCGAGTTATATGTTTCCGGAAATGGTTTGTTTCCGAGGTGTGGTACAGAGTAATGGACTGTGATTTTGATCAGTTATATTTTGTGATTATTCAGGGGATCGAGATCGTATGTTGGGCGAGGGATCTTCCGCTAAATCTCGTGATTAGCGCGTTTGCGCGCTTTGCTATCTGTGAGTGGACTTTTATTTACACTGTCGTAGCGAGTTCTTGATTTCACTATTTATTTTCAGTATGATGTTGAGATTATTTATTGTTTTTGGAGGTATTGTTTTATATTTTATATGGTGATGGCATTTACTTAGCATTGATGCATTGGGTACTCGGCTGATCACCGGTAGTCTAGATCCAGGGTTGAGAGATTCCCCTGATGTGCCACTAGGCTTGAGAGATTCGCCTAGTCTATCACTGTCGGGCTTGAGAGATTCGCCTGACCATCGGACTTGAGAGATTCGCCTGACACCTCCATTCATTTTATGAACTCGCTTTGTTTTATGATATATATAAATGGTGAAAGGCATATGATTATTTTCGTCCACTTACTCTAACTATTTTATTTGCCTTTCCCCTGGGCTTTTCGGTTTCCGTGCCCAGTTTGCAGTTCAGATTCTGGTCTCTCATGTCGCAGTCGGATGCTTAGTGTTCGAGCTACCTTTCTTTTCCAGTAGGTTTCTTGTTTTGCCTACTATTATATATTTTTGTATATGTACACTAGAGGTCGCTCTGATTACTCTGTTGTTATATTTTCATGTGATTTTTCCCCGGATTTCTGTAAAGTACAGTTTTTATTATTACTTTACATTATTGTTATGATATTGAGAAATCCGGTTGGGAATTGTGCCCACGGTTTGGCTTTTGTGGCAAAGGATGAAGTGTGTTTTCGGGTGCAGGTTAATGGCAATTCCATGTTATATCGAAACTCTGCTGAAATTTCTATGGTTTTTGCAAGTTCGTGTCTTCAGAAGGGGTTTGATTCCGGTTTAGGAAACTAAATCGGAGTTGGGTCCTTTCAGACTCACTGACATTGCTACAATACACAACTTCATGACATACCAAGGCTCATAAGGTGTTAATGCGATCACCAACGATCGTGGAGAATGAAGCTGAAAAATTAAACGTAAAGGGAAAAGCTGGAAAACGAAACAAGACCCTTGAAACTTTTTGTCCATCACGATGAAGGAGCATGCAAAATTAAAAATGGAAAAAGGAAAGAAATTAGTGCACTTGATTCAATGACATAGCTAATAATTTACTTGCTAGACGTAACGAGTTGGTTATGAGTCATCGGTTTAATGACAAATCACTAACGCTCTCATCATTTCATTCCTCATAATGCGCGACTTGCTATAGCTCATATGATCTACCCAAAATTTGACATAACTTCCCCATAAATTCAAAATCAACCAAAATCGGTAGGGAGATTACACTACGATGATAACAAGTCCCATTTACAAACTGTGAACCAAAGTTGCACAACCGAACTCCTCATAACTTAGATGACATAATCCACATCGAATCACAATTCATCTCAACGAAATGAAAGTGTCGCAAGAGTTTCTATACCCATTACCGGCTCAAATTCCTAATAGCTTATTAAGAGTGTAATCGAAATTCTATATCCTTCATACTAAAAACCTTTACACCGAGACAAACAATACACAACTTGCCACATACCGAGCAAATGTCTAAATAATCAAATTATGCTCACTTAAAGGTCACATACTTTGCTACGCTTAAACTTTGCATGATATTCTTATACTTTAACATTGTAAAGAAAGCGTGAAAATTAAACTTATTTCTCTTACTTGAAACTTGAAGATACTTACTACTAAATTTCTCGAAAAGAACTTTTACCTTGGAATACGAATTGAAGTAGGCGCACACGAGGCATAGTGACTAGGGAGCATAGACTCACAGGCTGGGGTTGGTACACGGACACATTCGGCATGTATTCGACAATGTTCAACACCTTGAGTATCGATAGGGATCTGCTGGCCAGTCGGGCCATCACTCGGGACATGTTGAGCGTAATCGAACACGAAAACGGAAGCATCCTAGTACGGTCTACATAACCTATAAACTAAACCTCTGACACCAACAGTGAAGACCCGACCCCGATTTAGCTGCCTAAACCGGGATTAGGCCTTAACCACCAAATTAACATGAGATTTAACTCTTACTTGACTAAAAATAAAAGAAGGTAAAAACTCAAAACTCTGAAGTCATACAACAATATAAATCTTTTACTGTTGGGTCACACCAAGTAGAGAATTCAAGAAGACGTTTACGACATCAAAGCTACTAGACTAGCTAAACTAACTAAGCTAACTGGGCTAGCTCGTAGGATGAACCTGTTTCTACGGCAAAAATTATTATTCCCCGAAAATGTGCGTGCTCAACCTCCACATAACTCTGCAAAAATGTGCATGCGGAATATAAGTTTGTAAGATCAACATGTTTCTACGGCAGAAATTACTATTCCCCAAAAATGTGCGTGCTCAACCTCCACATAACTCTGCAAACATAAGCTTTTGAAACTAAAGAGCCCAGAGGAAAGGCATATAAAATATGGAAAGCGTTAGAGTGATGGATGAAAAATAAACAATTTAAAGAAATCATAAAGCGTAATCTTATGCCTTTCACTAAAAATATAAAATAAAATTGTGTGAGTTCAAATAAAAGTAATGCAAGCCTGTGGAGGTGAAACATATAGATCATCAGGTAAGGCATTCTTGAACCCCTCAGACGAGTCCTCGGGTAAGGCATTCATGGTCCCCCTTGGGGCATACTCGGTGATCAACCAAGTAGCCTATGCATCGATACATAATCATATACGTGACGTGCATAAAAATTGTAAAATACATGCAGAGCCTCCATGCATAATCATATAACATATAACATGTCGTGTCATGAAAATATAAGATAAATCATAAACATACATAATCAAGACTCGCTAACGACAGTGAAAAACAAAGTCCACTCACCTGGCTAGCTGAAATGTAAGTAGTCGATTTCCAAACTCAAAGATCTTATTCAACGTTCCTAAAACAAAATAAGAGCCTAATCTTAATCAATGACATGTTACCATCGTACAACTAATGTGAAAGAGGGAATAGAGGTCAAACGGTCATCAGTACTTCACATTACTATTATGATAAGTGCAAGACTTCTCTAACTCCTCACATCGACAAAACCCGAGCTTAACCTTAATCGTTGTGCCTTATACACAAAACTTGGTCAAAAATTAGCCTCAACTCGACCTGCGAATCCTAAAAATAGATGAAAATGTTACAAGAGTGATCGGGCAACGTAAAACTACTCGAAAACTACCACTAATTGGTCTAGAAAACTAGGCTTCTGGTCGCTAGAGCTCCACCGTACATGGCGGCGCGTAGGGGCCACGCGCTGCCAAAAACGACCGACTCCAAATCCTGCAAATGACCCATCATTTTAAAGATCTCAATAAATACTACACATTATATAACTACACCAAATCGAGAAAAGGACCGAAGGTAGTCGGATTTTACCTCGAAAGTCAACAAATATCGCCGAAATTCGTCCGTGTTTGGTCGACGTTGTACGTCTACGGTTCAAACCAAAATGAGTCACATTCAACTCTTGGAAGCAAGGGCTTGAAAATCCCCATGGTTGCGCCACCCAAAGTTGGCTGCAACGCCACCGTCATCGTCGTTTGGAGCTCACGGGAAACCACCAAGTCCCCCCCCCCCTTGACTCACTGAAATTTGTCCATGCATGCTAGGTTTGAATGGTTAGGAAGGAAAGAAATGAATAGACGGCTCGTGGCCGACTGGTTTGATTCCGGTTGGGTCGCGATTCGGGCCTAAAAGCCAAGTCGGGTCAGCGTCTCGAGTTGACTCTGGTCAACTAGTTAATCCATCTCACCCATGTAGATTTTTTGGTATTTATACCCTTAGGTAAGATTGGAATCAATGGTTGAGATTAGATCCACTGTTGATATAACGGTCAAAAAATATTGACCAATGGTAGATTTCAAAATAATCACTTAATTACTCTAAACTTCTAAAATTCATAACAATTAACTTGGATCTTCGAAAAATTTAATAAAAATACGGACAAGCTCACAATAATATATCCTACAACTTCCATGAAAAGAGCGAGTCCAAATTTATAATTTATAAAAAGTTGATTTTTAGTCGCGATAAATCTCGATAAGCGTGACACATGCTGCTTAGCTCATTAATTAGCATGACTAACGATGATTAACTCACTAATCTAGGTCAGAGTCGTTACAGCTTCATGTAGAGTTATGATCTCAGAATGATTTGAGGAAGTAGCAACAAGGGTTTGCTTTGTAGATCTCCAAGAAAATCGTCGTGTTTCGCATGGTCAATACATAACCAGTTTAGGAATGTCCTCAATGCAGGTCAGAGACATACCTTATATAAGTAAATCCAACCAACATATCACATGGTGTCTCAGACTAGGAGATTACACTAAAAGATGGTTCAATGCTTGCAGTCGGAGCATCCTTCAACGGGTCCAATGTATCATTCGACGAACCGAATTAATCATCCTGATCCGTCCATGGTGCTATCCTCGATGCGTTGAGAGAATAGCTTAATGGATTGAAGAACCTAGGTTGATTCATCCAAGGACTAACCTTCGATGGGTCGAGAGAAGAGCTCAATGGGTCGAAAATCCCAGAATTAGAAAGCTCTGTTTCAACCATTCCTTTTAATAAAAATTTCAAGTTTCTCTCTTGCTTCTTTGTAGGGAAAGAACAAGCCCAAGTCAATGGATCCCTTCAAGTACCTGAAGATATGTTTTACTCCATTCCAATGATGTTATGTTGGTATAGAGCTAAACCTAGATAACAAGTACACCGAGAAAGCAATGTATGGACGTGTATATTGAGCTAAATACAACAAAACTCCAATCGCACTGAAATATGGTACCTCAGCTCCTAAAAGTTCCTTATCATTATCTTTCAAACGAAATATATACTTTTTGAGTTCTAGACTGCGAACAACCATTGGTGTGCTAAAAGGGTGTGCTTTGTCTATGTTAAATCGCCTGAGCATGTTTTGAACATAAGAAAAATGGTGAATAAGAATTCCACCAACTTGATGTTCCAGCTCTAAACTAAGACAAAATGGAGTCCTACTAAAGTCTTTCATCTTAAACTTGGATTTCAATTACCCAACCGTCTCATTAATCTCATCAAAAGACTCGATGATATTCATATCATCTACATAGACTGCTACAATGAAAAATCATGAACTTGTTCGTTTAATGAACACATATATATGGGCATAAATCATCATTCTTAAATCATTTTCCAATCAAGTGTCACTTAGACATATATACCACATTTGACCGGATTTCTTTATTCTATATAGTGAACATCTTAATTTAATCATATGAGCACTCCGTGGTTTAAAGTTACTTGAATTGGGTATAACTATGTCATCTGGCACTCTCACATATATCTTTAAATTAAGATCACCATAGAGATATGTTGTAATCATATCCATCAACTGCATATTTAGTCTTTCAAATACTACCAAATTGATAAGGTAAGGGAAAGTAATTATGTCCATAGTCGGAGAATACGTCTCCTCATAATCAATACCAGAGTGTTGAGAAAATTCTTTCACTATAAGTCTAGCTTTATACCGTAAGACTTTACTTTTCTAATTACGTTTCTAAACAAAAACTCATTTATGTCCAACCAGCTTAACATTCAGTAGGCATAACACTACTGCATGCATCATTTGTACTTAGTGAGATTTTCTTATTCTCTAAAATCATAAAAAAAACTCTGAGGTGTCCCCTAGTGATGCCATTTGTGATTGTAGGACATAAGTGTAGCCAGGAATAATCTCATGTGAAGGATTCACAATGTCAATGATGAAATGATCACTTTGTGTCTAGATGATCTGCCTTTTCATCAGTGCTTCATATATGAATTTTCTTGATCTTCCCCTCTTCTTGGTGGGAGCCGAGGCTGATGCCACACCCTCTATATGGGCGGGAGGAACATTTTTCATGCCCAGGAGTGGCGTTAACTCACCCTTTTCTAGGAACTTCAAACCGTGTAGAAATGTTTGCAGCAGGTAAATCTGATCTCGTCACTTTTGCAATATCAATTAAGAGTCAGGCATCAAATCTGCTACTTTGTGAAGATCGAGAATTCATCGCACTTCAATCTCACTCTGAGATGTGCGAGGATCATGATGAGACATAGTGGGGTTAGACCACGTTAATTCCTAACGTTCAACTGGAATGGAACCATTCCTATCTCCCCATAACGTTGGGAAGTATGTCTCATCAAAGTGACAATTTACAAATCTAGCAGTAAAGAGATCTCTGTCAAAAGTTCTAGATACCAGACTATCGTTGGAGATTCATAACCAACATAAATGCCTAATCCTCTTTGAGGACCCATTTTTGTACGCAGTGGAGGCATAATAGATAGGCACATACACAGCATAACCAAATATGCGTAGATGTAAATTATCAGGCTTATACCTAGTTACCAATTGACACGCACTTAATGGTTGGCGTGGGTCTAAAATGAATAAGCCTAACTGCATGTAACACTGCATATCCCAATGCAGATACCGAAAAATTTGTATGCATTACCAAAGCTCTTGCCACAAACTGTAACCACTTGATTTGTGTCTATGCTAAACTATTTTGTGAATGAACATGGTGAGCAAGATGTTTAACATCAATCCCAAATAACATGCAGTAATCATAAAAAAAATTGATGTAAACTCTCCTGCATTATCCAATCTAATAGACCTTATTGGATTTTATGGGTGGTGAGCCTGAAGCTTATTGATCTATGTTAGGAGTTTTGCAAATGCAGCATTCCTTGTGGATAACAAATCAACGGTTGACCAATGCGTTGATGCATCTACCAAAATCATAAAGTATATAAATGTTTCGCATTCAAGTTTGATAAGTCCACAAATATCACCATGGATTATCTGTAACAATGGTATGTTTTTTGTATAGTCAACCGCAAAAGAATGACGTTCTTGTAACTTTGCCAATGAACAATCTTTGCAAAACAAGTGGTGTGCATCAGAGATGTCCACAAAAAATTCTGGTGGAATAACACTCATCTTGGAGACCGAGCCTGGACTGAAAGTAAATCTCAGCCCCTCCCCCCAATCAAAATCGATAGTTTTGGATATTCCCATATATATCTTTGATCTAAAGAAATGATGAGCATGAGAATTTTTCAATATTTTGATCATCATATCCCGACCTTAATGTCCCAGATGAAAATGACAAAGTTTATATGAGTTTGAGTCACATGTAGTAGTGTGAGTAAATGCATTAGATTCAATAATCCAAACTGTGGTAAAATATAAACCACTACGAATGGCTGCTAACTTCACCAGAATGCACTTTCTACCGCATTCTACAAAAGTAACATATAAGTATTCTTTTCCATTCTCACAATAAGTCTCCAAGTCTAAACCGTTGGCTCTAATGTTCTTAAAACTAAGCAAAGTTTGATTAGCCTTTGGCGCGTATAAGGCATCAGTGACATAAATTCATGTAGCATGTGGCAATAAGAATTATGTTGAACCATGCCCTTCTGTAACCGGTGTTGAACCAATAATGATTATCACTGAAGAACTTTATGGCATAAGATCCATAAAAAATTGCTTATTCTGCAATACAGTAAGGGTAGTACCACTATCTGCTAAACACTCAATCTCGCCTTCAGATTTCTACAAAAGAATGTAAATCAATCATTCTTTGAACTCAAGACATGGCGACCACTTTAAGTGAATACTTAAAGGTTTTCATAAGGGTTGTGACCCTTATAGAGTGCTTGACATGGCATGATGAAAATTGATGTATAAACGACATCAAAGAACACCAAATTTGGACACGAACCTAAACGGGTTGAAGAACCCTTCAACGGGTCAAAACCGGTTCACTTCTGGTCCAGAGTACCCCTCTCGACGGGTCCAGAGTTTCCAAAAAATTGATATTGGATTTTGGGTTTTATTTATATGGGTCGAAAATTGATCTACGTGTTTTAGGCATATTAATTAATATATTTTCTCTACAATTTTACTTTGTTAATTACTTAGTATTATTAGTCTTGATTTATTTTTGTTATTTTCAGGTGTTGACCAAAAGAGACGGAGTAAAGGAGTCTACAAGCATGCAAAACGCAACAAAAATAGAGAAGGAAGAATTTGGCTGAAATTCCAAAGGAAGAAAGAAGGAAAATTGAAGAGAAAAAGAAGTCATTGGTTAATTAGAAAAATGTTTCCTATGTTGACTAGGAATTGGAAGCTTCCGGAAGAAACTTGGAAGAAGAAGAAATGAAAATGGACCAAATTAATTAGAAGACCATTTGAAAATTCCAAACTTGAAGACCAAGTCAGCCAATTTTTTAGAGAACAAGTTATGGCAAGAAAAAGATTCTCAAGTTGAGTAGGAAAAGGAAATCATGAAGAATAAGGAAAGAAAAATTTGCTTGTGCAAGTCAGCCAACTTCAAACGACGACTGAGAATAGCTCAGAAGGAGTTAGACGGTGATTGACCTATTGTTGGAAAGCTCTTTGAGACTTCTTTCCAACGAGCCAAACATCATAACTTTTGGAGGTCTACAACTCCAGAAAAGTGCAATTCTTTGTAGACTGCGGAGTAAGAAAACCTTGTTTTGTGAGGAAAACTACTTTGTAATGCCCCTATAAATACAAGAGGCACGTCTTAAATCTGGATCATCACCTACTCTAAGCTCTCTTGCCACCGAAACAACCACAAACCCTCCACCACAAAGTTCTCCAAGTACTAGGCCGAATTACACCACCACCACCTCTCAAATTTCCATCACATTCCTTCTAAATACACTTAGTCCCTTTAGAAGGTATGTAACTTCCACCTAAGGCTCCATCCACTCAAGATTTTATAGGGTTTACCGGGAATCAAAAGGTGTAAACATGAACTCTTTACTCTGTAACTCTCCTTGTATTTGTTTTGCTTTGTTTGTGAAGAATATATGTTTTTTTTGGTTTTATGATATTTTTGAGTTTAATATATTTTCTATGTGTTTATGAGTTTTAAGTCTCGATTGCATGTTGTGTGTCATTCCTAATGCTTTGGTTGGGTCTAAAGATGAAACGCTTAGTCAATTGGTTTTTACATTAAATCAATGTAGTCGAGATTATGGTGTTTAGACGCTTAGTTGCACTTTAATTAAAAGTTATGACATGTAATCCGGAATTGAGGCTTGTAAATTTCGTAGGTAATTAAATGAGATTATAAGTGTAATTGCAAAGTATATGGGATGGGATGATCACTTGTAAATAATTAGTTTAGTCTTTATTTTTGTCGAAAATATGGTAAGGGTTTCAGGGTTCTTTTTGTGTGTTTGCTTATCTATGAGCCAATGCATGTTAGGGTCCTAGGAATTACTTTCTATATGATTGACGTTTTTAGGTAGATAATTTAGGAAAATAAAATCAACTTTTATACCCCCCCCCCTTTACTACACAATAATTGCATGCACCATTTAATCCCCAGTTTAGAACGATCCATACTTGCTTAAATTACTACATCTATAGGGTTTTAAATTGTATGATTGAATTATATGTTGAATGTTTATTTAATACATTTTTTAGTCATTATCAATTTTTGGCGCTATTGTCGGGGATTGAAAATTGTTTATGATTTTTGTGTGTATATATGTAATATTACTTATACATCTTTTCTTTTAATTTTATATATTACTAACAACATTTTTTGCAGGATTTATTCTTGTTTTTATTTTTCGTTAATTTACATGCTAATTATACAATTATTTTTGATATACTTGCATATATGTGCCATAATTTTTAATTAATTTTTTGTGAATAATACTTGTTGATTTTATAAATAATATATAGTATATTGCATACACGTTAAAGGAATTTCTTAGATTTACACTGAGTACAGATGCTTGGTTGATTAAGTCTCACTCTTCTGGAATAGATGGCGCCTATTTTTCTTGTTTATCTCATTAACCCCTCATGTTTTACACATGAGGTTAAGGGCGGAGTTTACAAAAGACTTGAAGGAGTGTGTTTTCTTGAAATTTTGGCTGAATGTCGGACATGGTGTCTAGATGGGTTATGACTAGTGACAGGTTCTGAATCTAAGAAAGAGAAACATCAATAGAGTATATACCATTGGCCCGGTTAACCTCGGGGTGTTTCTTGAAATTAGTCATGTCTCTCGCGTTATCTCTATCCCTACTGGCCATGTTTTTTGATTGAACCAAGACCAATTGATTAAGAAACATACTTTATCGCGCAGGTCGCACGTTTGTTGAAAGACTTAAATATCAAGTTATATACTCTTTATAAATCTTTGGCGAAATCAATTTGGACATTGTTTGTAAATATATTTGTGTCAAAATTGAACTTAAGACTAACCATGCATCATCATTGCATATCATTGCATGCATTGCATCATCTTGCATCATATTCATCATATATTTCATGCATTTTGATTGGATTTAATGTTTGTTAAGTTTTGAAGGATATGATGGAGGAACGTGCTCCAAGTGCTTTCATAATTCGCAGCTTCTATTCAAAATAGAACAGTCAACTTTGAAAAGTCATAACTTTCAGCCCATTTGGAGTTAGCAGGAGTTCTTTGTATGTGTCTCGAGACGTCTAGTTTTCAGCCATATAATGATCGAAATTTTTTGAGTTCTATAGCTTCAGGAACTATAGTTTAAAGACATGGAGGTTAGAACATAGAAGCTGAAAAGTGACAAGAATAAATGGAGAAGTTGCATCTCCAAGATCAGGTTGTTCCTAGATAGGCCTGTCAATGGGGTTGGTTTTGATCCGGACCCGCTCCAGACCCGTATATATTAAGCGGATCTTGATCTAATTTTTAAAGCCGTTGATCCGTTTGTGACCCGGATCCGTTGACCCGTTTATTTAACGGATCAGATCCGGATCACAATCGATTCAATCCGTTTATGATCCGCCCCGTTTATATTTTTTAAACTTATTATATAATTTACTTTATTTACATATATGAAATATTTTTAATCCAAAACACTCTTTTTAAAAAATAAAATATAAATATCTTTAGCAAAGTTATATAAAATTATTAATAAATTAAAAGATTAAAAACCCAAAATAATTTGTTTCTTGTCAAGTTCCTCGATGTAAATGGAGTTTTTTTTTGTCTCTCTAGTTTGTTTTAATGAAATATTTTGTTTATGAAAAGAGATTATATGACATATTGGTAATAATTAGCAAATTGATAAACAGGTCCGGATCCGCTCCGTTGATCCATTGATCCGCTGGATCCAGATCCAGATTTGATTATTAAAGATCCACCGGATAAACGGGGAGAGACGGGTCTAATTTGTTCTCTCTTTAAACGGATCCGGGTCTAGGTTGATCCGGTCCAGATCCATCCCATTGACATGCCTATTCCTAGAGCATAAATGAAGCATCATGTCTAGGCTGTAAGACATTAAAAAACAAGCACTTGTTGTGAGGCAACCCAATGGAGGATCGACAACCAGATCTGCTTTCTTTTCCTTTTCTCTTATTAATTAGTTTGTTGGTGTGTTAATTAGTTAATTATTTTTTTTCGTAAAACCATATCTTTCCATGCTTGATTCTATGTTTCTATGCTTATTCTTATTTACATTGAGGACAATGTAACATTTAAGTGTGGGGGACAGGTGTACACTTTGTTGAGTCATAAATCGTAAAAACTTGGGCAAATAAGAGTCTAACTTGAGGATGATGCCCTAAAAAATTTTATATTTATTTTGTTTAATTTTCGTGGATTTTTTTGTTTTCAATTTTTAGAGAGTCTTTTGAGTCTATTTTAGTGTTTTATAGAGTCTTAGGATGCACTTAACTAGTCTATGATAATTTTGGACCAAAAATAAATAATTTACATGGTAATTTAGATCACTAATTATTAGAATTCTTTTGTTAATAGAGATAGTTTGATTGCATTGACATGTAGTAGATATAGATAGTAAAACTTAGTACAAAATTCACATGCTATAATAAGTTAGAATCATATGAACCTATGTGAGTTTTGGAGCATATGTGCTTTATTTCTTGAGTGATCTGAACAATCCATATTACTTTGTAGTTCATAGTTTTATATGCCTCATATTATTACTTGCTATAGTTTTTAATGAACTAGAAAATGCTAGAACTTATTCAAGTTGATTTTCAAAGCTTATAGCCATTACATACTCTGATTTTTGGATGTAATTAAAGGCACTTAGGATTTACCACCACTTTTTCAAATAGCCATGTATCCCTTATGTGCGTAGGAGTAGCGACCTCATTAGATAACCCTTTTGAGCCCACATTAAGCCTTTCTTTCATTACCATGTATACCTACATATTGAGCCTAGTATAGAATATCTTTACCCTATGTCCTGCAGACTTAGTGTGAAGTAATGTCAACAAGAGAAGAAGATGAAATTTTTTTTAGTGATGTTTCTTAATTACTAAGATGTGTGTATGGGGATAGACTGGTCCAACAAGTTTAAACAAAGTAATTGCCAGAAAAAAAAATGAAAGAAAAATTCGAGAGAAAGAAAGAAAAAACTGTGAAGCTCTTAGGCAATAAGTTTTAATGTTTAAATTTTGAATTAATGTCCCCCATACTTGTGGATTTGGAGTTTGCTATGAATTCAAGGCCTAATAGTGAAGAATTATGGCCTTTGTCATGTTCACAACACTCAAATGAAGATTAGAATGAAGTATAGGCCCAAAAAGATGACATTTGGCCCTTGTTCTTAAAGTAAGACATTCTTGGCGTTTGGAGGGAGAAAAGTGACGAAATTGATGAGTTTTTAGAGTTAGACTAAGTCTTTGGAACGTTCTTAAACACCACTTATCCAAATTTTCGAATGCCTTAGCATTAGCTCCATTACAACCTTTTGAAAGTCCTTTATGATCCTTAAGATGAGTAGTCTTTAATTTGTGGAGTTAATTACATGAGTAATCATATGGTTTAGGTTCATTTGTGCAAGTAATTAGTTCCATTCATGAGGTATTTCATTGATTCTTATATATATATATATATATATCTTGAGTGAAAATCCTTTTTCATGAGTGAAAAGATGATGAGTGCATCCCTGTAGTGATTTGAACTTTTCTAGAGCATGCATAGCTTTTAAATCACCATTTTTTTTCATCAAAGTCTTACTTGTTCATGTATGAAAATGTCTTTATTAACTTTAGAATTCCTTGTGTTTAAAGGTTGTAACTGCCATGATATTCGAAATATTAGTTAAAGGACTTAGTAGTGCTTTTGTTTCCAACAAAGACTTGTGAAAAATATGGAAATTTTTTAGAGTATTATATGTTGGAAAATTTTGAGTCTTAAAATAATTTAGTGTTTGCTAAGGGACTATCAAAGTCTAAGTGTGGGGGGATTTGATCTACGCATTTTAGGTATATTAATTAATATATTTTCTTTACATTTTTACTTTGTTAATTACTTAGTATTATTAGTTTTGACTTCTTCTTTTTTCAGGTGTTGACCTAAAGATACGGAGTAAAGGAGTCTACCAGCATGCAAAACGCAACAAAAATAGAGAATGAAGAATTCGGCTGAAATTCCAAAGGAAGAAAGAAGGAAAATTGAAGAGAAAAAGAAGTCCTTGGTTAATTAGAAAAATGTTTCCTATGTTGGCTAGGAATTGGAAACTTCCGAAAGAAACTTGAAAGAAGAAGAAATCAAAATGAACCAAATTAATTAGAAGACCATTTGAAAAGTTCAAACTTGAAGGCCAAGTCAGCCAATTTTGTGGAGAACAAATTATGGCAAGAAAAGGATTCCCAAGTTGAGTAGGAGAAGGAAATCATGAAGAATAAGGAAAGAAGAATCTGCCTGTGCAGGTCAGCTAACTTCAAACGACGACTGGGAATAGATCAGGAGGACTTAGATGGCGATTGACCTATTGTTGGAAAGCTATTTGAGTCTTCTTTCCAACGAGCCAAATATCATAATTTTTTGGAGTCTACAAATTTGAAAAAATGCAATTCTTTACAGACTGTCAGACTTACCCGGGTGGAGTAGAAAAACCTTATTTTGTGAGGAAAACTACTTTGTAATGCCTATAAATACAAGAGACACGTCCCAAATCTGGATCATCACTTATTCTAAGATCTCTTGCCACCGAAACAACCATGAACCCTCCACCTCAAAGTTCTCCAAGTACTAGACCAAATTACACCACCACCACCTCTCAAATTTCCATCACATTCCTTCTAAATACGTTTAGTCTCTTTAGAAGGTGTGTAGCTTCCACCTAAGGCTTCATCCACTCAAGATTTTGTAGGGCTTACCGGGAATCAAAAAGTGTAAACATGAACCTTTTACTCCGTAACTCTCTTTGTATTTGTTTTGCTTTGTTTGTGAAGAATATGTGCTTATTTGGGTTTTATGCTATTTTTGAGATTAATATATCTTCCATGTGTTTATGAGTTTTAGGTCTTGATTGCATATTATGTGTCATTAATGTTGTGGTTGGGTCTAAAGATGAAATGTTTAGTCAATCACTTTTTACCTTAAATTAATGAAGTCGAGATTAGGGTGTCTAGACACGTAGTTACACTTTAATTCAAAGTCATCGCATGTAATCTGGAACTAAGACTTGTATATTTTGTAGGTAATTAAATGAAATTATAAGTGTAATTGCAAAGTATGTGGGATGAGATGATCACTTGTAAATAATTAGTTTAGTCTTTATTTTTGTCGAAAATATAGTTAGGGTTTTAGGGTTTTTTTTGTGTGTTTGCTTGTCTATGAGTCAATGCATGTTAGGGTCCTAGGAATTACTTGCTATATGATTGACGTTTTTAGGTAGATAATCTAGGAAAATAAAATCAACTTTTATACCTCCCTTTACTACACAATAATTGCATGCACCATTCAATCCCCGGTTTAGAACAATCCCTACTTGCTTAAATTACTTCATCTATAGGGTTTTAAATTGTATAATTGAATTATGTGTTGAGTGTTTATTTAATGCATGTTTTAGTCATCATCAAAAATACGTCTCGGCTGGTCAAAAAATGATGAAAACAATCCAGGAGCTTGGTCTTGACGGATCGAGACTCTCCTTCGACATGTCAAAGGTGCTAAAATATGGATGGAGAACAAGCTTCGATGGGTCGAAGATAAACCAAGAAAAAAATTTGTCAAATCAAAAACATGCTAAAAACGATGCAGGGTGATCATCTCAAAGGGTCGAAATGCCTGGGATCAAGACGTCCTCTCTTTTCTTTCTCGTTTCTTCTGATATGTTGGAGTCATATTGCCATGTAACTTTGTATATTTTGAACCATTCATGCATTATAAAGTAAAATATCTTTCTCAATACTTTCATATACCGAAAGAAAGAAATTTCATTACTTTCTAACACAAAACTTAAATCAAAGATGTCTTATTCAAACAAAAAACTAAGACAAAGTCTTAAAACAAAACTAAAATAAGCCAAAAGCGAACTAAACTTGATAATATAGCATAGAATAACAGTTTAATACATAGACTAATCAAAATCCGGAGTCTCAATGTTCTCCATTCTATTTTCTGCTACAATGAGATTGGCTTCACCGCTATCTTTCATCTCATAATCTCCAGTGAAATTTGACTCTTGTGTGAGGTATTACTTGCACTTCTTGTAGACTTTTTGGATATCCTTGTTTGCACGATATTGCTTGTGCATGTGCTTTGTAGAACTGCACCTATAGCATGGGTACAAGCCAGAAGGAGCAGAGGGAGAAGAATTTTCATCACTCCTAGGACCGAAATTAGAGTGATTCTTGTTGGAGTTACTCAGGCCTACGTCCTGGCGAGTCCAAGTCAAATTCTAACTACGACCTCTACCATGACTTCTACCACGACCTCTATCACGTCTTCCTCTATTAAATGGGAAGGCACATAAGGATAAGAAGAATACCCATTCGGAACCTTACAACAACAGTGGTAATTCTCAGGTATTTTCTTGGTCCCAGTGGGCCTTGCATTGTTGTTGAGAATTACCTCATGATACCTCTCCTTTTTAGCCAGGATGTTCATGAGATTACTGAAAGTAGTAATTTGTCCTTGCTCGTACTCAGTTCGGTAGTGATGAGCTAATTATAAACTCATGGAAGAAGAAAAGGTGTTCAAAGACTTCTCGATCATATCCTGATCGGTCTTAACAATTCCACAAAAGATCAGATCTGATTGTAGCTCTAACATAGCTTGGTTGTAAGTAGCAACCTTTGAATAATCCATTAATATGATGGTTTCCCATCTCTCTGTCAATTCCGGAAGTTATGCGTCATGCACATTGTTGAAGAGATGCTTCAAAATGTCTCATAAATCCTTGGGATCATCCTTTTGTAAATACTGCTTCTTCAGAAGAGGATGGATATGCCGCCTCAAAAATATGAGGGCTTGAGCTTTGCGGACTACAGATGGTGGAACGACGTCCTCACCCTGAGCTACAGTTGGTGGGTTGATTGTGTCACTAAGATCTTTTCTGGTGAGTGTATTTTTAACATTAGAAACCCAACGATGATACTTTTTTCCATCAACATCAAGGATGTCGAACTCAGGCCTACCTGGCTCAGTTGAACTCATCTACAAAAGAGATAAAAGAGATTTATTAGTAACGATCAAAAAACTATGATTACTAATATCAAATTTAGGGAATAAGAACATGATCAAAGATGTATAGTCACAAAAATCGATGCTTGATAAACGGTGTCTTCATATCACACCCAAAAACTGTGACTGTCAAAATCCGTCACAAATATCAATTTTTTTTTTCAATGCCGCGACTCCCCCAGGACTGTCATTAATATCAATTTTTTTGATCAAACATGTATTAATCTATAGGAACTAGGGCATATAATAACAATATATATCACAGAAATAAGGAACCTAAATCTAGTCTTAGATCTAGGGTGTTGCGATAATTAAGTTTTGCAACCTAATTTCTTAATCCAAGAAGGTTAGAAAATTTACCCCGAGGGTGTTAAGGGAAGAAAAACCATGAGCGATGGTTACCGGCAACGATGGTTGACGTCGGTGTAGTCAACAACGGCGGAGGACGCCGACGGTGGAGGTTGCAGTGTTTAGGTTTAGGGTTTTTTCTTTGTAGTGATGGCTATCAACTCGAGAGTTGCTGATAATGTATTGAAGGAGAAAAGTTGACACGCAAGGCATTACAGCACATGTTCTGGTCATATTTATGTATAATCCGACTTTCAAAAATGTTTATGTATAATTCAATTAATTGTTATATTAATGAACTATAATATACAAGCCTATTCTTCTGCGGGATATCATTTTAAGGGGAAAAAAGAGATGGCAATTCACAGCCATCCATTCATTAAATGGAGCCCAATTTTTGTTTGAAATGAGGAGAGAGTGTTAGATAGATGGCTGAGATTTACCATTCCTTTTTGTCCCTCAAATGCATCCCTCAGGAGATCAAATCTTCTCTAATGTGAGTAATATCTAAAACATGATAGATTGATCAGAAGCTTCCGTTTTTTTGTTCTAGAGAGATAGACTAGAACTCTAGAAGCTAATACCATATGAAAATCTCATCCATGAATCTCTTCCTGAAATTAACAGACTAGATTGAATCATAGAAAAACAAGAGAGAACACATGAGATCGACAATGTTCATATGGGTGATCTGTGTTCCTACCCTTAAATTGCTTCAAAATTTAAAGACAGAAAAAATGAGCGTATGATACATGTCCTCTTACGAGCATGTCAATATGGTACCTGACGTCTTAAAACTATCAATATGGTACCCCAAACCTTTAAAAGACTATAAATATGGTACCTCCGTCCAATTTTCTATCATTTCTCCATTAACTTGATGACATGGCATATATATTTCAAAAATTTTGAAGGTAAATTGGTCATTTTACACATATTTGACGAAAAATGAGCGTATTGTACCCATCATCTTCTTGCCCTGTCAATATAGTACTCAACCTCTATCAACGTTGTATCCGTATACACATTCGGCGTCCAACCATTCCTAACTATCTCCCCCAACATCTCAAATGTCTGCCTAAAACTCCCCCTCTTGCATAACCCATGAATCAATGACGTATAGATAATCACATTCGGCTCCACACCTATCTTACACATCTTATTGAAACACCACGACGATTGGATACAGCATTGTCGAATGTGTATACATATACAATGTTGATAGATGGTTTAAGTACCATATTGATAATTTTGAGATGTCGAGTACCATATTGATATGCCCGTAAGAGGAGAGGTACTATATACTCATTTTTCCATTTAAAGACAGTGAAAAGTGTGAGATAAATGTCTCACTCAAGGACCTGGATCCTCTCCTCACCTATTGCCTAACCAAACACCTAACGCCCTAATCTCAGCTCTCAGATTCAATGGACAACTACGATCACCCTTTTTTCCCTCTCTTTTCTCTTGTTCCTGCGACATATTCTCATCTCTTCTTGTCTCTTTCATTCTCAAAATCTCGCAACCCCCATTCTCTCCCAAATTAAGACTACTCGATCTAAATATCTCAGCCTATGATCTCCCTCTCTCTCCTCCCTTTCTCTCTGCTCTCTCTTTCAATTCTCTCTCATACATGGCATAATTACTGGATTTCTTGTTAGGGTTTTCGAATTTGGCCGCACGTGGCTAAGACGAGAAAGTATCTCCCCAATCAATAACTAGGTCAACTCTTCTTCTATTTTCGAAAGAATCAGGCTTTGATATTCTTGCGAAATTTGTTCATTTATTAAATTGTGTTTGTGGAGATGTTTATTTAGCTTGATTGTAAATTAGCATTGCATAAATGTAAAGAATTTGATTTGAGTGTATTATCTCCTAAATCTACTTCGAGGTATATAGTAATCCATTGTATAGTTTTGCATTTCCCCCACAAACCATCAATAAGCTCATTGGAAACCTCCAAAAATTGGCAAGGTTGGATCCGTTTATATGAGCTCTTGATTAGATAAAAACATGGCCAGTGCATCCACCTAATTAAATATTTAAAAAAAACTCAGAATTGTTACTTATTAATCATCTTTTGTAGGAAATTGGAGATTCGATTTTACCCTAGCAAGCAGAGGCATCAATGGGAAGGGTGCAAAGATCAGGCTAAAGGATGGAAATAGGGAACATATAAATAGTAGATTCATGGTGGTAATCGGAAGGGAAGCCATAACTTTGTCTTGTAAGTTATTATGGAGACTACTCCTGTACGTTGTTAGTAAATAGGTGAATTGTATGTATCTAGTGAATAAAATCGTTATTATTCTTCGCCTATAGCTTCATGCAAAATAAGAGTATTTAAGCCACTTTAAGTAAAATATAGCTAGTGTGAGTTGTTAGTGAGTAGTAACATGTATAATGTGTGGTGAGTTCATAGACTACTTGTTCTGTTTGATTTCCAGAGGTGCATGCAAACATAGGCATGTACATGTAGTTTATGAGGGTTTGTTGGTACATGCAAGGTGTGTGTTTTGTACTACTGCATTAACATGCACTTCTTGTTCTTTTAACCAGAGGTAACTAATATGCATATAAGTACCTGTAAGTTCTTTCATTTAAGGTACGAGATTACTATTGTGACGCTTCATTCTGTATAGATGTACTCACCAAGTTGTAAAAATATGCATCTTTTTGGTTTGAGCATGTTTGGTGTTTATCTGATTCCTTTATAAAACTTAATAGTTGTTGACTCATTTGTTTTATTAGGTGTGGTCATATGTGCTGTTGTACAACTTGCTCCTTGCACCTGACCAGTTGTCCTATGTCGGCAACGAATTAAGCAGGTGGTTAAGACTTTTCCTCATTAAGATTCCGATCTCCATAATGAGTGGTTCTATTTAATTTTTCTTTGCACCGAAACTTTGAGAAGTGATATGCCCCTCCAGACCCCCCCCCCCCCCAACTAATGTTTTTGGATACATTTCAAGGTTCTCTTTTTTGTTTCCAGAAATGTTACTAAAACACAGTTCTTTCAAAATGTAAATTAGGATTCATGTATACTAAAAGGGAGGATTAGTAATGTTCCTTCTCCATATAAGAGTTTTTTCTGCCTGAAAGTATCTTTGAGCTTACTTCTACTCGAATTATTTGCTTCATATAGTTTAAAACGTGGATTGAAATATGTATGTAAATAACCCTTCAGCTGACAGATTAGCACATGATTGTGCAATTTGATCAGTTGGGTAGTTAAACTTTAGAAGTATATCACTCACTGTCGAAAAATAACATGGTGTTGTCAAATAGAGCACAAACCATTAACACATAATGTAAATAACATCTCTCTTAGCCAAAATGATAGTATAATAACATCGTGTTGTCAAATAGAGCACAAACCATTAACACATAATGTAAATAACATCTCTCTTTGCCAAAATGATAGTATATAGTCTAAAATTTGAAATCAAAGGTGTAGGACCATGAATTTAAGTTTTCTCATAATCAAAAATTTCAGGGTCTGAAGATACGGCAGGAAATCCCATGATATTTGATTGCATAAGTGTTTGTGAACTTGTGTAGAAGGGGTCTTGATAAGCCATCCAAGACATTTGGTGACTCTGTAGTAATAACATCAAATATAATTAGATTTTATAGTTGATTAATGAAGAACTCAAACAATTATGTATAACACTAAAAACAAAAACTTCACACACTCACATTATAAAGGGTGATAAAGCATATGCATATATGGACCATTACAACTAGTATAGGAGACTAAATCGATACCTCTAAATAATATAGAAAACAAAAACAAAAAGTGTAAGAACTAAGAAACACCATTTTGAGCCATCTCCATCTCCAGAAAATATATATACCTGAGATTGTTGTGAAGAAGGTATATAAGAGTGGTCCATTCCAATACTATGAGTTGAAATTTCAGATATCTATCATTGTCAAAATTACGGTTAATAGTTATATTCTAACAATATACACAATAACTTCAACAGTAGATAAAAACTCTCATGAGTAGACTTCTTTTTACTATTTTTTAACGCAATTTCAGCGTTGCCTTTATGTCTACGCTTTCCTAAATGAGTAGTTTCTCTCTTCTTGAAGCCTTTTGCATTCAGAATATTAACTTCATTTGATCAGTAAAAATTATTTTTGGAGGTTTCACACACATTGCCTTTAAAAATGTATTAAACAACCAAATAAAAGAGCGGGCGGTCTCATCATACATTAAAGCTGTCTCAAATATAATTGTCTCCCTGTGGTGATTTAGTTCAACAAACACCGCAAATGGTCGATTTGCTTCATTAATCTTGTAAGTTGTATCAAAACTTACAACATCTCCAAATATACCATAATCCATTATCATCTTAGCATCTGCCCAGAAAATGTTGGTAATTTGTTCCTCACTATATAGCTGCATCTCATAGAAAAACGATGGATTCTCCAACATCTGTTTGGAAAAATATTTCAATAGATAGCCAGCTTCTCCATATTTGATTTTGGTTTGTCGAATAGTTTTTAGATAACTCTTCTGATCTTCTTTTGTAAATGTCACTAAGTCCCTTCCACCAGCTTCCTTGCCCATTAACTCAAAAGCAGACTTAAGCAAAATTCTTGAATCTCTAGTCAACTCTATAAATGCATCTTGTGAAAGTGTGACTTTTCGTTGAGATGGCAACATATGCACGTAGGCTTACTCAACAAGAGGGTGATTATGCTCTTCAGAGAATCGATAAACATAATACTTACTTGTATCCCTTACCAACTGAATGCCCATATGTACTCCACATCCGGTTCTTGTCTGTGCTCTTGGATTTTTGGTCAAATCATCTCTTTTATCATTCTGCTGCAAACTTTTCTTGCAACAAACAAACACTCTTGAAGTAAGCACATTAGCTCTATCCTTGCGACCATTTTCTCTTCTAATACTAAAACATTCTCTATGGCCATACTCATTATAAAAGTCATATGCATGTTGCTCATAATCAAACTCCATATCCAAACAAGGTTTATGTTGTGATCCCTTCATAGTAGTGTCTGTTTCTTCCACAACCTCTTCCATTCTCAAACCCTTCATTAAAAAAAAGTTAAGAGGTGATAAGAAAAAACTAAAAAGTAACATAAATCTTGTAATGATCACTTGAAATGACAGTAATATTTGATTTATAATGCATAACATATATTAACACGTGCATATGAAGGTTTACCATTGCAATAAGATTCTGAACAAGCAGGTGCTGATCGAAAGGAAGATGAACACTTGCTTTGACTGCAATGACTTTCAAACTTGACTCACCTATTTTATTCATCAAACTTAGCAACCATGTACTGTATACAAACCAGACAGTCGAACAAAAAAATGTGCAATGAAATTACCATAATCCGGAACATCATCACCCACAGTCCCATATCACTGTTTTCTTCAACAACCTTAGAAGTAATATCCTCTTTTCTGCGTCACCCTTGGTGACTTCAACAGCTAGCGAAGAGCCATAAACGCAGTATTAGTCACTTCAAATCCAATCAAGCAGACTAATACACCACCATGCAATTCTTCGAATCAACAGAGGCTCACCAAAGACAAACATCACATTTAAAAACTAAATTCAAGATCCAAAGAAGTAAAACACTTTTCAAAAGCCAATGGAAACAAAACTTTCTCAAAAGCAATGTTTTTAGAAAATTGATTTAAAGCTAGTTAATTACGACACTTTTGCACTGATTTTCAGTTTTTCACTATCAAAGTCATCCAATTCACCAAATTTTGACATCATCAAAGCCATGCCAAAGCTTCAAGTGAGCATAAACAACACAGCTCAATCAAAAACAAAAACAATATCTAATCTAAACTCCACATATGATCAATTACAGTCAATCTACATATAGTACGATAAATCAAGCTCTAAAACTAATTTTACGTATGTGTTTTGTTAAATCATAAAATTAATCATAAATGGAAAAAAAAATCTCCACTTGTTTAGTTAAGTTTATTAGTTCGATTTGTACTAAACCCTATAGTAGTAACAAAGACGAAAATCAGAAGTCATCATAGGTACTTCTTTTTTTCTTTTTTTCTTTACGAAGAGGCAAACTAGGATTAATCAAAAGGTTAAAAAAATTGAATAATTGGTGGTCAAGTATAGCTAGATACCTTGGAAGGTTTGTCTTCAAGCCCTCAAATTGAGCGATACTGTCGAGAGAGATGAAAGGGAGGAGAACCAATGGAGGTTGCGAGATTTTGAAAATGAAAGAGACGAGAAGAGAAGAGAAGAGAAGAGAACATGTCGCAAGAAAAAGAAAGAAAAAAGAGAGGAAAAAAAGGGTGATCTTGGCTGTCCATTAAATTTGAGGATTGAGATAAGGAGGTTACTATATTTAGTTAGGCAAGAGGTGAGGAGAGGATCCTGCTGTCCATTCAATCTGAGAATTGAGATTAGGGCGTTACAATGTTTAGTTAGGAAACAAGAGGAGGATCTGGATCCTCACCCAAGTAGCAACTATCATGATCATCAAGAGCCGAAAAATATGAGTTGTCACTCTAAATTAATTACTCTCTATGCCACTCCCTCTCGCTCTCTCTGTCAATCTAAGGGGGGTGTATTGGATTGAGATTTTAATAGACAATTTTGGAAAGTAAAAGTCTGGTGGTATTGGATTGAGACTTTTTAATAAATTAGATAAGTCTGGTGGTATTCGATTAGGACTTTTAAGATTTTTTTAAAAAGTCCATAATATCTTCTGGTATTGGATCCAGACTTTTAAGAGGCAATAAATTGTCTGGTGGTATTGGATTGAGATCAAGATTTATAGGATTTCATGACAAAATGGATTGTTTCAGACTTTTTAGTGATAACTATAAATACCAAGACCCCAAAATTGTCTTGCCCTTTCTCATCAGACTTTTCATACTCACTCAAGACTTTTTTTTATTAGGGTTTTGAACATACGCAGAGGCACTGACTCTTTTTTCTGAAGAACAGCGCCTATTGTTCACGTTGAAGCTCAATAATCTGGTGCAAAGGACAATTCACGTTGAAGGTAAAATCTCATCATGTTTTTGTTGCCAATAGATTATTGTTTTCCTTATTTTAGGGGATATTTGTCAGAAAGAACAACTTTTACAAATATTTACATCCAACAAATATTCAGAAATCATTGATATGTACATGGGGATCAAAGAATGTATAGCTCCAGGATATTTGAACAACTCTATCTTGACCTATTGTCATTTTTCAAAAACCGTACATATTACTTAATCCTTTTAATTTGCAAGTTACCAGTATACAACATGGCTTCTGGTAATCATTTCGTCATATTAATTTGCACGTTACCAGTATACAACTTTTCCAAATATCAATAGAACTTTGTCAGTTTTTTGGCCTGCATATATACTGTCAATTGTCACGTTCTATGTACTATAAAATTATGCAGTTGTTTTTCTGAGATTGTAAAAGAAATTTGTCTATAAACTAGTGCTTGTGGTCCTAGTTGTTGTCCAGAATTGACTAAAAATATATGATTGGATGAATTGATATTGTACTACTAGTTGAGATGGAAATGGGGGATTCACAAAATGGAAATGGCAAAGGAAAGGGAAAAGCTGATACCTATCAACAGTGGACCATGGATGATAGCAACTTGTTGTTGGGGTTGTTGGCTGAAGCTATGAAAAATGGGTTGCGTGATGCGAATGGATCTTTAAGCAAGCTGAATGTAGAAAACTTCATACTTCCTCGTCTTAATGCGAAAACTAGGTTTCCCAAAACCTATAACAATTACCTGAGCCGAATGAAATGGTTCAAGAGTCAATATAACAAATTGAACGAGCTGGTGCGTAACACCTCCGGTTTTGGTTGGGACCCAATTGGAAAGAAAGTCACGGCTAGTGATGAAGTATGGGAAGAATACTTGAAGGTGAGCTTAGTTCATGATTTTCAATAATTTTGGCACCCTGTAGTTACTATAACATTTTATGTGTAGCTGATATATTAACAAAATGTATGTTTTTTTTTTCTAGTCTCACCCAAGCCACAAGAAACTTCGGACAGAATGTAGTGTTGATTATGACGACTTGCAACTTGTTGTTGGGGTTGGAACTGCTACTGGGAATGGCTCAATGGCATTAGGTGCTGATGATACTGATGCAAGTATATTAGGGAATGAAGAAAATACAATTTCTGGGATGGAAAAGTTTCCATATGATGCTGCTAGCAATGCTTTCATAGCACCACCAAATAATACCTTTGACGAGTCCTTCCAACCTTCATCACCCCTCGAACCTTCTTCTCCTTTTGAGGCCCCTTTAGGCTCAATGTTTAACAAAGAAAAGACAGGTCAAAGTAAGCGAAGCAGATCCGAGTATGAAGGGAGTTCAAGCTCTAACGGGACCAACAATCATGCAAGGGTTCTAGATAATCTTTCTATAGGCATTGATTCAATTTCTACCAACTTCGAAAGGATCTACAATCTGATGGAGAAAAGAGAGAGAGACAGAGAGATTGAGAAAGAAACTACAATATGGGATGCTTTAAAAGATATAGCAGATTTGGACAACAATACTCGTTTCAGGGCTGTCGAGTTGCTTAACACTAAAACAAAGAAGGACATGTTTTTTAAGATGACACCAGAAGAACGATCAGCTTGGATACTCTTCAACTTGAAGTTGGCAACATAGTGTTTTTTGAAAGTTATTTGGAATTTTCTACACTTTAGTTGAACTAGATGTTGGGTTTGATGAACTATGATGCCAGTTTGGATTGTTGTAGTTCGAATGTTTTGAAAGTGTGTTTTAGTTTACCTTATATTTTGGCTGATATAATTGTTATTTAGAATTTTCTACAATTTAGTTGAACTAGATCTTGGTTTGATACATTGATGGATTTCATTTTTCTTTTGCACTGGATGTATAGAGGTAATGATTTAGAGGATGAAGAAATGAATGATGATGAAATGAGTGAAGAAGGAGATAATGAAATACATGAGTTTTATGAAGCCATCAAGATTTTGGTGATGGCAGTTCAAGCAGTAATACATGTGGTGAATGAGCTTAGGGTTATTGAGGCTGGTAGACAAATTGAACGTCCACTAAACCCACGACGAATCAACAATGTTTTTGGATATAACTATATACATAGGGCATTGAATGATGATCCTGCAATATTCCGAAGAGTATATAGGATGTACCCTGATGTGTTCTGCAAATTGTGCAACATCCTTAGAGAAAAAACACACTTGGAAGATACAAGGTTTATTTGTGTTGAAGAAATGCTTGGACAATTCCTACAAATTGTCGGCCAAAATCATCGTTATTGTGTTATTCGCAATAATTTTCGTCGATCACAGTTCGCGACTAGTGAAAATTTTCACAAAATGTTGAAGGCTTTGAATACATTGTCAAAGGACATGATGGCCAAACCCGGACCAATGGTGCCTGCTAAAATAAGGGAAAATACAAAGTTTTTCCCTTATTTCAAGGTAAGTATTATACTATTTCATTATATGTAAATTGTCATTTGTATTATTCTTGTATTTCATGTATCTAAATCATTACCATCATCATGCTTTATGTTATCTTAGGATTGCATTGGAGCTATTGATGGGACACATATTCCGGCAACGGTGATGGGACGTGATAATAGCAGTTTTCGTGATCGTCATGGAAATATATCTCAAAATGTATTAGCAGCATGTAACTTTGATTTGGAGTTCATGTACGTCCTTGCCGGGTGGGAGGGTTCAGCTCATGATTCCAAAGTGTTAAATGATGCTTTATCAAGGAGGAATGGACTTAAAGTCCCACAAGGTAAATGTTAGTTTTTTTTAAAATTTAAAATATAATATAATTAAATAGCCAATGCTTTATTGTGAGGTACTGTTGGGTAATAACTGCTGGTCGTGTATTTGTAATTAGGTAAATATTTCCTAGCAGATTGTGGATTTGCTAATCGACGTCAATTTTTAGCTCCATATTGAGGTGTGCGGTATCATCTCCAAGATTTTGCAGGTAATGGGAATGATCCTGAAAATGGAAAAGAATTGTTCAATCTCCGCCATGCGTCTTTGAGAAATGTGATCGAGAGAATATTTGGCATTTTTAAATCCCGGTTCACCATTTTTAAATCGGCACCTCCATTTCCATTTAAGACACAAGTAGAGATAGTGTTGGCATGTGTAGCGCTCCACAACTTTCTTCGCAAAGAATGTCGATCTGATGAATTTCCTATTGAAGGAGAATCTGCATTGTCATCATCCCCGATTGTTGAAGAGGAACTTGATGAACTAGTTTCACAAACTCAGGAGCAGCAGAGAGAGGATGCTAATGCATGGAGACTAAACATAGCTGACCATATGTGGAGAGAGAGATATTAGCATATTGATTTTGCTTGTTGGTTTAAAACTTTTGAATATGTTCGTTTATTTGCTCTTCTTTTCCTCTTTTGTTTTTTGCTGGTCTAATTTGATTATCAGTAAAATTAGATGAAGTATTTAGTTCAATATGGTTTTAATAAAATTAGATAAGGCCTGTA
Organism: Geum urbanum; assembly: GCA_946800695.1. Lineage (NCBI taxonomy): Eukaryota > Viridiplantae > Streptophyta > Magnoliopsida > Rosales > Rosaceae > Geum > Geum urbanum. Next base: position 41,294,126 of record OX327012.1, read on the forward strand.
TGATGGTTTTTTGATCGTAAGGTTATATACCTGTTAAAATGACGTTAGACTTGTTTGGGTTTTTTCAGATTAGGCCTGCTAGCTAGTTTGGGTTTTTCAACTCAGGCCTGTGTGTTAGCTAACAAATTTATAAAGCCCATATTTCAAAAAGTCCAAAAAGTCTTTAAATAAAGTCTAGATAATCCTAATAGTCTATAAATAAAGTCAAAAGACTCTTTTTAAAAATTCCAGAATCTTGAAAGTCTAGTCCATATAATCTTAATAGTCTTTAAAATCCTACAAATTCATAAAATCTTAACACTCCAAAATTGTCTATTAAAATCTCAATCCAATACACCCCCATAAATTCCCAATCTCATAGAAACAAGCCAGGCAATCCCCATTTCCGGAGAGCTTGACCAACGTTGACCAAAAATGGCTCTGCTCACCTTCTTCACTCCACTCCTCCAACCAAATAGCCTCTCCTCTTCCTCCGTCCGAAACCGTACGACACCAATACTAGGAACACGAACACGAAGACCAAAAAAAACAGGACTCAGAGTATTTGTTGTGACCTCGGCGGCTTCATCTTCTTCGTCCGACAAGTCAACGAAGTTGGTCACTTTCTTGGGCAAGGGTGGGTCCGGCAAGACCACCTCGGCCATTTTCGCTGCGCAGGTGTCTCTCTCTATATCTGCATTGTCTCTATTCTCTACTAATAGTACTGTGTTTGAACTTATCTTGTTCTTAAATTGTTTCTGAGGTTGAAGCAAAACAACAGTCTTGGGCTCATGGCTTGAAATTTTAATTCAGAGTAGACTATAGTGGCTCCAAGGCTATATTTTTATTGTTAATGATTGGTAAAGATTAGAAATTTACTCTTTTCCAATTCCATTATGGTTAGATTTCAGTGTTGGTGATAGTTGTGCTTGTGTTATTGTTCAAAATCAAGAAGAAAAACTATACAGTTTGTGAAAGATTTGTACTTTATGGTTTTCCGATGGCCTTATGTTCTAATTTAAGCCTCAAAGTTGTATTCTTTTGCAATTTTGGCAGCTTAATTTGGTCCCTGGTACCATTTAGCTTTGATTAATGAATCTTGTTCAAAGCCTATTAGGCATTGCATATTACAGCTCTTAGTTACATACTTACTGTTGTTTACTGATGATAAATTTTCAGCATTTTGCAATGGCTGGGCTTAGCACATGTCTGGTGATACACACACAAGATCCCACTGCTGAGTTCCTTCTAAGTTGCAAAATCGGAACCTCTCCTATTCTATGCAGCAAAAACCTTTCGGCTCTTAGGTTTGAAACCACGCAAGTGTGTTTTTCAAACCCTTTGTGATTTCGGTGATATCACTATATGTTGATATGTTTTGCTGCAAAAGGCACTTTAGACTCAGATTTAAGTATTTTTGGTACTGTAGATGCTTCTAGGACCTCTGAAACAGCTGAAGCAAGCAGACGCTCGGCTCAATATGACGCAAGGAGTTCTTGAAGGGGTAGGTATGTGACATCATTATAATGTTTCAGCTGCATTCAGATGTGTTGTCTTCTGAGGGCCTTTATCAAGCACCCATTTTTGTTTCAATCAAGCAGATTTTCGGGGAAGAACTTGGGGTGCTTCCTGGGATGGATCCTATCTTTTCTGCATTAGCTCTTGAGAGGCTTGTGGGATTCTTTGGGAATGTGGCTCAGAAAAACCACAATAAAGAGAAGTTTGACATAATTGTGTATGATGGCATGAGCTCCGACGAAATGATACGTATGATAAGTGCAGCCGGTAAAGCAAGGTCAAGTAACATTCCTTTCTTTCTATCTAACATCCGTGCATAGATTGTTTGTAGTCATGTGTTATTATGTATATATTGGCTTTGACTCGCATGGCTATACACAGATTATACTTGAAATATCTACGGAACTTGGCCGAGAAAACTGATCTTGGGAGGTTGGCTGGTCCATCACTTCTAAGACTTGTGGATGAAGCCATGAGCATAAGCAACCCTAAATCTCCATTCAGTGGGAAAATGAGTGCAGAAATATGGGACACTATTGAAAAATTGTTGGAGGTGAGTACCATCTCCATTTTCTATTACTGCAGTTTCTATGTAAATCCACCATCAATATCCTACATGGATAATGTGCGCTGCAGAGAGGATCGTCTGCCTTCTCAGAACCTGAGAAATTTGGCTGTTTTCTAGTGTTGGACCCAGCCAATCCAGCATCTATTAATTCTGCATTGCGATATTGGGGCTGCACAATCCAAGCTGGTGGACTGATCTCTGGGGCATTTGCTATCACTTCACCGCATATGAATACAGACTCAGAGGAAGAACTCAAGAAATTATTTTCACCTTTGCCTTTAGCTTTCATTCCACATATCTCCCTAGGTTCTTCCCCTCTAGACTGGATCGCAATCATTCAGAGGACTGTAGGAGAAAATGCACAAAATGTTCTTTCTATGACAGCAAGTGACAGCAGTAGCCTAATGTCCTCAGTGACTTTTGATGCAGCTAGAAAGTCTGTAATCCTTTTCATGCCAGGTTTTGACAAGTCAGAGATCAAGCTATACCAGGTATTGATTTGATGTTCCTAAGCCCGTAGTTTTTCCGTCTGATAAAGTGTGTTCATTTGGATTTCACTGGTCATTTATTTGGTGGAACTTTAGAATCTGATGCTAATATATGTATCTATTTGCCAAATGCAGTATAGGGGAGGATCTGAGTTATTGGTGGAAGCCGGGGACCAGAGACGCGTAATTCATTTGCCTTCTGAAATACAAGGAAAGGTTGGAGGTGCCAAATTCATAGACAGAAGTCTTGTACTCACATTAAGATAGTGTAGCGTAATTAAATTTTGGTAAACCTGTCTATTTATAATCACTTGCAACCTGACGTTTGAATCATTATATCAATAAAGGCAGCTCATATATCAACACATTTTTTCGTTCCCTTGAAAGCATGTCCTGCTCTGATGTGTGCTACTGACCTTATAAGAAGAGTCTTGTACAACAAGTATGAGTAACTTTCTGGCTTTAATTTACTTTTGGCTTTAATGGACTTGTAATATCACATGTTCAGTATGAACGTTTCTGTAGCAAGAATTAGTGAAGATTGAAATATACAGCACTTACAATAGGAAAAAACAACAGCCGGAGAAATTTTATGAACTCAAACTATGATTCTGGCCCATTGTCATCTTCTCTTTTTTCATTGACACGGCCCCTCAGCTCTTCAAACGCTTTCATGCTCTCTGCATCAAAACCACCGGCAAACTGGAAACAGTTCCATGTTAGCATGTCAAATTCACAAACTTCTTCCAAGTCTTTCACAATGTGAAACTTCTATCTGCCAGAATTTGAAACAGCATTAACAAGATCGAAAATTCAATTTACCTGATGAACACGGAAGGCAAAACGAACGCCTTGCAGAAGTATGAACTCTCTGTTTGGTTCCTTCTCTGGTCCACTCATTGCATCAAGCTCCGAAGCAACACGTTTCATGTACTTTCTTGCCAATTGTACAGATGATAGCTTGATCTGCAAAGGCAAACATCTTATAAGATCATCAATTTTCCATACAAAATATAACAAATTAATCGAATGTAAAGAGTTCCTCTTCCGACTGTTGAAGCATACCTTTCCAACAACTCCCGAATCTAGTAACCAATCAGTTGGAATTCCAAACTCCTTGCATCGTGAAATAGCCATGTCCCTTGTCCGCAACAGAGCATATACACTTTGTTCAACCCTGGTAACAATATAATAGAACGGTTGAGAATGAAAGAAAAACTGCAGTTCTTATAGCCGGCATGTCAGTGCATGAGATAAAGTTCATACTTTTCGAGCAACGAGTACATCTTCTTTAGAGCAGCTTCACATGGAAGTTTGGGATCGTCGACAAAAGTGGAGACTCTCTTCTCCAATTTCATCAGGTCTTGGTATTCAAAAGCTGCTTCTCTTAAAGCATCCACTTTCCCTTCAGGCCAATCAAAGTGCTTGAGAACAGCCCTTTCATCAACCTGCAAGAGGCAGCAAAAGAAATGAATTACACCAAGAGTTATAAAAGGGATCAAAGTTTTCAAATGAGTGAGATGGCAGAGATGCTATTCCTCTTAATGTCTAATTGAAAGTCCTAATTAAAATTAACGGCATACCAAGAAGGAGAGCTCTTCATCTAGCCAGTTCACAAAGGCTACCAAATCCTCAATGTTTGTGAAGGAAGCTGCACGAACTTCAGTTGCCAATGACATGACAAAGTCTCCTTGAGCTTCAACATCAGCTTTGACCTGTATACAGCCCATACATTTTCATTTTTGACTAATAAACACAACACAATATTTGTTGAAAACAAAGAGGATGGATGAAATGAAGAAGACTGTATTCTACTCACGGCTAGAAGGAAGGATGATTTGTTCTCAATCTCCCCAATCATGTTGCTTCTCGCGCTAGATACATTAGATGAAGTAGATATTAAAGATGATGTATCCTTCTTTGCCTCACGCTTCATCAGTGACTGATAGAACTCAACCAACTCAGGAGCACGATGCACTTTGTCACCACCACCTGCCCCTCTAGGCAGGCTTCCTGGTGGAGGAGGTGGACGAGGCGGTCCACCAGGTGGTGGAGGCGGTGGCGGTGGGCCACCAGGTGGAGGAGGTGGTGGTGGTATTCCACTTGAGGGAACAGGAGGGGCACCAGCAGGAGCACCTCCAGATTTAGGAGGCGGCCGAGGCACCCTAGGAGGCCTCTTTTCAATTTGAGCAAGTTTCATTTTGCTTATTTCTTGACGATCAAAGGCCTTACCCTCATCATTTTGACTACTTGAATCACCTGAAACAACTGCCTTCTCCTTTATAAGGGTAAGCTTTGGTGGCAAACTAACTCTTATCTCCTTGTCACCCTTTGTTCTTGGCTCATAGCTGAAACTTACATTTGATTTGTCACCAAACTTCTCTGCTCTTGCTTGCTCAGCCTTTTCCTTAATATGTTTTTCCCTCTCCAACGCCAACTTATGCCGATCCTTATAGGCAGGATATTTCTCGTCTAGAACTCCTTCAACTGATTTTGACATCAACTGGAAGGATGATGCAACAGAATTAGGTGAGTCACTGGATGACATTTGTGTTCTAATGTTGGGGAGAGTAGGGGTTTGAGGAGAGTCAGGAAGGTCCTGGTCCGCCTTCCCAAATGTAGTGATTGCTACACCATCGCTTGCATTCCTTAGCATCAATGATTCCAGTGGTCCTCTTGGTCGGACACTCATGCTTGCCCTTCCCGGAGAGCTTCCAGAGAAAGATCTTGCAGGAGATGAAAGAGCACTTGAATCATCTTTGCTTTTGCCCCATCTTTTTAGCTTCTGCATTAAGCTTGGTTTCTTACTGAGACTACTATATCGACTGGTGGAACTATCAATAGAAACATTGTCAAAATCCTCACTTCCATCAGAAAAGTTGCTTTCCATATCTGTATCACCTTGCCCACGCTCTGATCCTGCATACTCCAACATCAGTTGTTTGGCCTTCTCCTGTGACCTAGGGCTCAGATTCTTGTTGAGATCACGAGCTGATACCTTTCCTTGAGGAGTCTGATAGTTCCGAAGCTCAAACCTCAAGCATGCATTTACCCAACGAAGGTACACTAGCTCTTCAACTTCACTAAATCTGTTCATCTGAAGACCTTCCACTTGCTTTAACAGGTCCTCATTTGCATGCTTCAGATTATTTACCTCAGCTCTTACATTGGCAACCATTTCGGTCTGAAATAATGAGGAAATCCATTGTAAGGAAAAAGTCCAAGAAAATATTTTTACAAGCATCAATTACAACTTTTTTGTTCAAATATAGTTAAACTCTCCATCCCGTTCTACCAGGTTGTTGAATCATTTTCACTAATTAAAGAAATTTTCATCATTGCGTCTATAAGCTTGAAAGAAAAAAGAGTACTAGTCTAAGCTAAAAGCAGTGAGGGACGCCATCGAGTAAACCCAAAGCAGCCATAAAAAACACTTAGACTAACCTCGGTCATATTGGAGAGCGCAACTACTCTTGATTCCGCAGCATCCAATTTAATACTCAGTTCTCTCTTTTCGATTTGAAGTTCTTTGTTCTTTCTCTTGAGCTCCATGACTTCCACCTCTAAATCCTTCACAGCTTTCAGCTTCTTTTCTACTTCAGAATCTTTCTTGAATATTGCTTCCTCTTTTTCCTGTAAACCTGATACTTGTTGTTTGAGCAACAGTAGCTGGCCTTTTGTCTGGTTCGCGTCAAGTTGAATCTGCCTCTGCAGTTCCTTAATTTTATTCCTCGCTGCCTCCAGCTCCTTCTTGGTGGTAGCTCCCTGTGCAATCTCTTCTTGAAGCTTCTTCCTCTCAGCCTGCAGAGAGTTAATTGTAATATTGAGCATATCAATCTCCACAGTCTTTATCTTGAGCTGCTTTTGTATTTCAGTAATATCTGATTCCTGCTCCTTCAATCCATAGTACTCAAGTAGTTCACCTTCAAGCTTCACTTCTCTTTCCTCTAATTCCTTTACCAGATTGCGCAACCGTTCCAGCTCATTTGCATTATTTGCCATCTCAGTTTCATATACATCTTTCTCTTTGCTTTCTGTCTTGTTAACAAGTATCGGGTACTCAATCTCCCCAGATAATAGATCTTCAAATTCCGGTAATATATCATCATCTTCAGTGTCACCACCAGGTGGGAAATCATGAGCTCGGTCAAATACACTGCTAATTAATTTAACCTGTTCTTCATCCTCTTCCTCCTCTTGTGCTTCTCTCTGCAATATGTATAACTCCTAAGTAAAAGGAACAAAGTCGGTAAAAAACATCAAATCTGCAAGCTAGTTTCTTATGTTGCCAAAGAGATGGGTGTTCGATAGAAATTTGTTTTGTGCTTACATCCTTCGGTTCAAGGCTATCATTAGAATATGCAAGCTGCTCATTGTCTTCCTTCTCGCTTTCATCTTTAGAGTTTGTTTCGCCATTTTCTAAGATAAAGCATAAGAATGGTATAAGAATAACAATCAATAACATGAAAGAATTATCCAATAAAAAGAAGAAGAAAGAATATGAAAGATATACAATATCAAGATAGAATAATAATTCTTTCTCTGCTATAAGATTATCATTTGTACGTTCAATAAAGCAATAAAATAGTAACAGATATAGAACTGCTAGAGAAGAGTACCTGAGGACTTGGTGGTTGAGGCTGATGAACTCGAGTTTTTGATATTGAACTGCCTCGCTGCAAAGGCTGCAATTGAAGCAGCAACCAGGAGGCCTAACCTTATCATGAAGATATTGCAAATCCAAAAAACTTATGTTCCCACTCATCTAAAGAGATAACACTTCGCCAAAATATCCCACAACCAACCTCTTTCCCAATCCATAGTTGATAACTCAAAAGCATTACAGGCTTAAAGTCCTGGAACAGCAACCCAGAATCTGTAATTCCCAAGAGAGCTTAAGATGAAAATTTTGGTCCTACAGTCATATCCAATCATATACATCTCCAGAAGAGTTTGAAGAATTTGCACTACTATGTTTAATTAATAGCCAAAGCTAATTCTGAAGTGCAAACATTGCCACACCATCAGCTATCCTCTTATATAGACCTTCCCGACCAGAAAACTTGCTTGTGTAGGAAGTTCTTGATAAATAGAATTCCAGAAGAGCTCTTGATGCTAAGAGCTACAGCAACCACCAATATCTAGTGGCCATTCTTCTCCATTCAGGATTGACAATTCACAAACGGGTGGGTCCAATCAAGTCTGTGTGGATTTTAAGGATGATATGCAGTTAAACATGCCAAAACCCAAAACTGACAAGTGAAATGACCTTAGCAACTGTAAATTTGAACCCCATAAACCTGCTCAACTCTATTTGTAGCTTATTAAAGGTAGGCTGACTATCACCTATACCTGCCTCTTGAAAGAATGTGTGGGTGTCCTTTTAAGCGAAGACAAAATGTGACCAATCATCGGCATCTTCTCCGTTGCCTGACATGGTACGATCAATATCAGATGGCAGAGGATCCACAAAAGAAAACAGTCATAAACGGTTTGTGTAGTTTATCAGTTAGAAAGTACTAATGAATATAGCAGGGCCAGATCAAGGACTGGTGTACTAAACACATGCTTTGCTTTGTCAAACAATGCAATCGATGTTAGGACATAATTAGGATGTAGGCTGATGCCTAAAGATGGGGCTAAAATTTAATTCTCAGCCTCTTCTTTGTGGACTAGAGCTATGTTAGATATAGCCAACCATAGGCAAAATAAACCAAACTTTCTGGTGATTGACCAAAAACCCACTTGTTTGCCTTTTTGGCATTTCTCATAAAAGCTTGTTTCTTTGTGCTTGGTTCTGTGTGTATTGGGTAATCGGAGTGAAACATAATGCTAAACTCCAAATATATACATAATCTCAATCTTTGAAGTTTAAACCATGTAGTGTAAAATCAAAACAACCAAGTGTATGATTATGACGAAATAGAAAACCAATAGAACAGAAAGTCACAGAAATATTATAGATAAGAATTGAGATGTGGTCTAAGCCAGGCCAACAAAATGACCCATCTAAGACTCAGAAGCCTCCAATTCCATCCATTCAACAAGAGAGTTGTTTGGCCGAGGGAATGTGGAGTCTGTATAATGATATCATCCATAGAACCCAGAAAAACAGCAGCACCAAAATCACTTTCTGGGGTTATAAAGAAGGGCTCCACCACAACACCAGAAGACAAAAGATTATCCAAAGACCAAGTGGTTTTGGGGCTCTAAATTATTTCATGTTCGGTTATGGCTAGCTGGCCCTGAGTAGTAGAGACCAAAACTACTCAGCAAATGAAACAAAATACTGGTGTCTCTTTTGGTGATATAAATCCAAACGCTCTAAGAGAGAAGCTTCTATAAAACATGTCTATCTAGTTCAGATGAACAAGGAGAAAGTATAACTATACATACCTCCTGGGACTCACGGAAGCAGTAAAAGCAATCAAAACTGGAGCTTGTCATGGCCAAAGCTTCAGTCTTTTGGATTCACTGGGCAGTTTAAGCGAATTACAGTAAACTGAGTAAAGTTGGATGCTTCTGTGCTTGTACTTGGCGGGAGCTATAATTTTTGACTGCTCTGCTTCTTTGTACTCAACGGCTTGACTGACCAGTCAGGTACGTTGAGGAAATTACCGTTACACCCTTGAACACTTTTGAATCAAAGATTGATTGAATCTTGATTCCTGGGAATTTTTGTATCCAGCTCATTTTCTTTACAACTATGAATATTGTTGGGAGGATTAAGTATCCAAAACATTCCATGACAGAACACCGAGTTCTTCCTCGGCAACACACAGAGGTTGAACCCAAATTGTTTTCCTTACTGTTATAACTTATCACAAACATGAGATTGTCTATGTGCTGCAAACATTCATCGAATACTCTCATTGCGGACTGAAGACCACATTATGCATGTGGAAGTCATACAAGTAAGCCTCAAGTACATACTTTCGATACAGATACAGATCAAACTCCTTATTGGAGATTCTCCAGTCATGAATTTATATAACAAACATGATATGCCTATCTCTCTAGTCTCTACAAGTTCAGGAGCAAGAATGGTCAAGATTGGTCATCCCATTTCCACCTACGTCCTACCTCCTCAAGTACCTTGGCACGGGCTTGGCTTTTTCTTGCTTCGTCCTCTATCCAAGATCTGCAACATTGCTTAATATTGTGAGAACTTTATTTCACCATGTCAATCCATAATAAAATTAAGTTTCAGTGGAGTACAAATATATGTCCATGAGTTGGTAAGAGTTGAAAGTATACTTGAGAATTCGGACAGCTTCTATCTCTGTTTCAAGTATAGATTTCTTGTCAAGCATACTTTCGCGCTTGGTCTCTAGATCACTCAGCATATCCTGCAAATTGCACTTCTCAGCCACATAAGTAGTCCTCTCATAGGCAAGCTTTTCTGACATCTCAGTAACCTCTTCCTTGAGACTGAGAAGTAATTGCCTTTGGCAGTCCATGGCTGCCTTCTTCTTTAAAAGATCGGCAGTATGCTTTTCTTGAACAATTTTCTCAGCTTCCAGATTACCAAGGGCAGCGTGATAAGCCTTCTCTACCTCAAGACCAAGGGTTTTCACTTCATCTAGCTTCTGAGCCCAAAACCTCTGTACATCTTCTCTGTCCAGTAACTCGGACCTGATAACCTCCATCTCAGCCTTCCTTGCAGAACTTTCAGCCTTGCGTGTCATAAGTTCAGCAGAAATTGCTTCTGAGATCCTGCCACTTGCCAGTGCTACTGCTGCTTGTGCTTTTGTTGAAGGTTTGCTTGGTTGCAAACGCTTGCACCGTCCTGCAAGGTATTAAGCCATGGGGTTCATAACTGAGTAATTACCAGCATGCTTTTATGTCTCAGAATTTCGAACATGAAGAGGCTTGACTAAGAACAAAAACAATACACTGTAAAGGCAACGATACGCATTCATGCGGATCTTAGTCATCTTCTTCCTAGGTTCATGGTGTGAACCACAGGGTAAGCATAAGGGGTTCCGTATTGATCTAGTATCGTACAATCTAAAAATCTTTCTTCGTAGTTGAATTCACAGAAGAAAACCCTAGAGTGGTTCTTTAGAAGATAACTGCAGAGAATGAGTTTGCAACTTGTACCAGATATTGGGAACAAAAGCTACCAAAATATATAAAAGTACAAATGAGACATAGCATACTTGTGTTTGTAAGCCTATTGCCCTAATCTTGTGTGTGTGATGTCTGCCTGCTAGTAATCATTCAGGTAAACTACAGAATCACAGAAAAGGGAATACCAAAAACTTTTCTCAGTATGCTTTTTTCCCCAGCCAGCATGTCAGTATATAGTCTGGCAGCTGCATCTTGACTGATCTCTTTCACATCCATAAACCCTACTCTTGTTGTTGATATCTGGACTGCAGACAAGTCAGATTTTAAAACCTAGGAAACTGAAGAGGCACGAGTGCTTATCTTTTTGGAAGAAAAAAAAACAGAACTATATCCAAAGGAAGAAATGTTTTGAAATCTTCTTTACCTGATCAACTATTCCTGGAGCAAAGTCGTACTCTAAATGGGATTTCCAGTCAATTAGATCCTGCCGAGATACAAACCTGCAATACCATGTACTACTTATAAGCATTTAAGGTAATTTAAATATTAAAGCGAGGATGTTGAATACACTATGTACCTCTCAGGAAAGAAATAGCTGTTTCCATGGTCTTCTGAACCATCATTAGTGGAACTCTTCTGTGATAACTTGCTGGGAATCACACCAGCCTCCGCCAAGGCTTAGGGACAAGATGCAGATACACAGATTCAAATTGATATCTTTGTGAAACACAGTCCCATCAATGAACAAGTACACAGATCAACTCTTACCTTGAATGGATCCAAAATCAGGATCCTCGACACTCACGTCATCAAATGCAGCAACTAGGGACCCAGATAGTGAAACTGAGAGAACAAGCCTGTGCTTTGCATTCCTAGCAGGCACAGAAAAAGTGTCTTAGGAAGAATGTACTAAACATCTCGATGATAAATTATTGCAGAAAAGTCAAGTTGTGCATAGATTAAGGACTACCTTTCCAGTGATGAGTTTATTCGAACAAGCCATTTAGCATATTCCCTTCTAGTACACAATTCATCAGCCTTGACATCATCTGCAATGATCTGCATACCTTAATTACACTAGTGCAACATTCAAGTATGTGGGACGTGTGATTCCAAGAAAGACTCAAATCTTAAGAAGAAAATTAGAGAAAATACTTTGGTTTTTAATATATTATTAAACACTGTGTCGCTATGATGATGATGTTTAGAAATCTCATATATCACTCAAGTATTTAGCGTCATCCTAAGAGTTCTACATTAGAGCCCACTTGGGCATCGAAACTAACAAACTAAGCACAGAAACCCTGTATAGAACCAAAAGCATTGAACAAAGAAACAAACCTTCAGCTTCTTCAAAACTGCCAAAGCTTCTTGTTGAGTATAATCTAAAGCAACTGGGATTAAAACTTTCTCCACAGATGCTGCTGAAATACAGTACTTGTCTCAGAGCATAATCACGTTAATAAATAGATGACAGATCATAACCAATGTTCAATACGATGTACCTTTAGCACCACTTTTTCTATCCGCAACAGGTATAGTCTCCGTGCTTGTCTCAGACACCAGTCCATCCTCATCCAGTCCTCCATTGTTTGTAGCTTCCGTATCAGCCAGACTCAATATCCCGTGAAGAAAATGCAATGGACTAGCTATTCGAAACTGAAAACCTACCAAAATAGAACAATGTAGTATCCCCAGTAGGTTCATTAAACCTCATATTCACAAAAACCCAAAACAACGCAGTTCACTAAAAAAGCAACAATCTTCAGTAAAATGCAGACCTTTTCGGGTTATCGAGCAGTAAACAACGGCCGCCACCGCAACCACCACCGAGACGCCAATGCGTCTAATCACAAATGTAGCTAATCCTGTACATCAATTCACCACACAGTTAAATTCAAAGCCCAATTTTTTCAAATTCTACTTACATTTATGACATTCTAATAGTAAAAGGCTTAAAGCGACGGAATTTGAAGTTTTAGTACCTTGATTTTTGCGGCGGAGAACGGGAGGAGAGTCGTCGAGGTGGGACCAACCGCCGTAGTGATCTTCGTTGTCGGGCGGCGGAGACCATGAAAGGTGAAGGGTTTGGTGGGGGAGTGAAGCAGAGAGGCGAAGAAGAAGAGGTCTTGGGGATGGGGATCTGGGTTTGTAGAGAATTAGGGTTGGAGGGGAGGAGAGAGAACGAAGACGTATGAGGAATGAAGTGTAGGTTGGGAGGGAGAGAGAGGAAGGAGGAGATGCACAAGATGAGCACATCGTTGAAAATTAGGGTTTGAGAATTGGGGATGTGAGAAATAAAGAAGAAGAAGAAGAAGAAGAAGAAGAAGAAGCCCTCTGTGTGGCAGTGACAGCTGTCTCGTCGCCGAATACAACAGGGAAGTCAAAACAAATATTACTGCAGTACGGTAAATTATAAGAAGATAGCGTTACGGTAAGACGATGGATTCGTAGAGAAAAGTCCCTTTTATTGTTTGAATTACCATAAAATAAATTTTTGTGGTTCGAACATTTTCGTTGCGGTGATTGGTGAGGGCATCTCCAATAATGGAAGTCTTATACCTTATAGTAAAATCTTCAAAAAAAAACTCATCTCCAACCCATAAAAATTTGGGTCTCATACCCTATATCTAGGTTTCATACCATATCCAAGGTTCTAAAATAGAACCCAATATGAGGTATAGGACCTTATATATTTTTGTGGGCTCAACTGTTTTAATGAAGAGTATTTTGTTATTTTCTTATAATGGATTAAACTTTCATTTATTATACACTCACTTTTATTAATAGCACAGAAAATTAAAGGTCCATACAACACACAAAATTAAAAACACACAACAACACACCAAATTTAATTAAAAAATTCAATAATATATTATTTTAAATTAAAATAGTTTGAGAAATTATTATAGAATACAATATGTATATTTTAATATTAAAAGAAATCTATAATAAAGATTATGAGTTTTAAGGTATAAGGTATAAGACCCATGGTTGGAGATGAGAAAATGAGTTTTATTATGAGGTATAGAACCTTCATTGTTGGAGATGGAAAGGTCCTACAGTGAATAGTGATTTTACAAGGTTCTATTATGAAGTATAGAACTTTCATTGTTGGAGATGATCTGACTACACCAGAGACTAATCTCTATCACCGTTTTCGCTCTCGTCTCTGTTATTGGGGAGAATCAGAGGGCTTTCATGTTTTTCGCAATCATCGTCGCCTGTTGCTGGCCTGCAGGCAGGTTTGGGACAGTGGCGGAACTTGTTTTGGGATTGGGGTGTTTCGCCCAGAAGGTCTCAGTCTTCGTCTCTATTCTCCCTGTTATCTTCGTAGGGTAGTGAACATTCAAGGATCTTCACAGAGTGTTGCAGTTACCATTGTGAAAGTTACGAGTTTGAGACTAGTGCTACATATTCAACGGTCTCTTAACGGTTCTGCATAATTAAGAATACGTAAAAGTAAACAAAATCACACTGCATTGCATCTCATTCCATTCATTACGAAGTTGGACATTTTTTGGTATCTGAGTAAATGAATTGAGTTTGGTGGTCCTTGGGTGATATTGCAGCCAAAATTACAATGCCGCTTAACAGTGCCAACACAAGCCCCAAACTATTAACAACCATGGACTCTGGACAGCGCTTCGACAAATTCCTCTTTGTTTGTAAGAATGTCAACTTCTCTAAAAGCCCAGTTTCTGCTGTAGCCACTGCCAAACCATAAGTGTAGAGCCCAAGGAATATGTGCCAAGGCAACACCTTCACCCTTACTCTGCGCCCTTCCCCTCTATGCCAAAAGCTCAAGAAACCGATCAACCACTGCAATCACAAATCCCAAACTGCAATATCAGTCACTGCTGTTTCCTGGCCATCACATACCTTTTTCAAGTTTTTAAGATTATTTCCGGGTTATGCTGATTGCGATATCTTTTGATATAAGTTATATAACTCACATCCCAAATTGAATCCACTAAAAAAAATGTTATTGAAAGTGATATATCTCAGTCCTAACAATGACACCAAACCCATAATTAATAGTACTAGAAAAAATCCGCACTCGATGTGTGCGGAGAGACGCAAATGGGAGTTTAAGAGAGTAAAAATATATTTATATAATTATTTTTATTTTACTGATTTTTTAAAATAAAGAATAGAAAATAAATATTTTTTTTATTATGGGTATTTTGGGAAATCAATATTTTGGTATGTCTGATGACACCAAATGGAGGCTTCCATTTATTATAGTAGAGATGACTAGTATTGCATATACAGATAAAATGACCTACATGCTTTGTCAAAAATCTTAAAGCATCCTGAGCATTGATACTCAATGAGAATGGTGGGAAGTGCCGAGAAGACTTTTGTCATCAAGTTCTTGAAGATAAAGTCTGGAGTCTGGACCCAAAATGCAGTGAAAGAGAAATAGCAATGTACTTGTGTTTGTGTTTCTTTTAGATTGGAACTCATGGGAAATGTTGCTGAGAACCACAAGTAGCATCACTAGCTGTCTACCTCCTTAGGTGTCACTTATGATCATATATAAACTTTCTAAGTTCTAACAATGTGGTCTCATGAAACAAATAGCTTTCAGAATTCAAACCCACGTATGAATATGGACATGTTTGGATGAAATTGAAGAAGAGAAAGTACCTGAGCTCCAAACAAGAGAATGCATATCAAACCCATCCAAGAATGCAGACTATAGAAATTACCCACAATGCCACGATTGCTGTGAAATTTTGTCCAAATCCCAAAGATCCCAGAAGACAAAGCCACACCTTGAAGACACATATGCACTGATTTCTTCATACTCCTTGAACCAGGCAACCACCTATGTATCAAGATTGCTGCGCAAAAAACAATAGAAAAAGAACAACACTCAAAACTCAACTAATAAAAACACTTCTTTACATCAATAAAAGATTCTAGCTCCCACTACCTTCACCACTGATGAGAATAAAGCCAATGACCATGAACAAAGGATGAAGAGCCTGTAAAAACCAAGCACAGCCCACCAAATTTCTTATATGCCAATTTGACTACAGATCAAGAAATAAAAAGAAAATATAGGATATTGCAGCACATACTGAATAGCTGATGCCCTGGTCTTCTTGTTGTTCTGTAGAAGATAGATGATTGAAGCTGGGCTTGAATGAAAAAGTCCAGATTAGGAGAAGCAATGCAATCAAAAGCCCCGAGATTCTAGCAAAGAGGAGCAGTGGCAGTCTTGAACTTGGACCTGTGTCCATGGCAACCATAATTCAGAAGCTTAACAGTGGAAGTAGTAGAAGAAGCTAAGCTAGCAACTCTGAGCTCAGCTCTAAATCTACTCTGCTTTACTCAATTTAAGTAAAGTTTTATGTGGAAAAAAGGGTGTGCTTTCATTTATTGAGAGTCTCTCTCATAAGCACAAAGTTTCAGTCTATTTTATTTATTTTTTCTTAAAAGGTGGTAGAATTCATCATTGGTTGGGTTAGACCGGTCTCGGCTCTAAATTTAAGGTTTAGGGTTAGACTCGATCAACGGTCAAATATAATGAGGCTAGGCTGAGCTGGGCCGAGGCCACAATTTTGAAGTCTTTGCCTGTTCATTAAGGCTATGTCAATGAGTCTAAAAATGTCGGGCCGGCCTCTATAGGCCGGGTCAAAATGGGCCTTAAATTAAAAAAAAATTAATATATAAAAAGTTCAATGTATTGTTATTATTGATGTATGATATTTATTTTAAATATATATTTTTGTGTGGAGAGAACATCAAGGTCAATAAGACGAGAAAATGAAAGTAATAATAAAAGACATGATAATAATTATAAATTATATTATGTTTTCTAATACAATGGCCAGAATGAGTCAGAATAGGCTTCGCCTCTAGGCTTTTAAAGTGATATAAATATATTTATATATTAATTAATTTTCTTATTTGAAAAGAGGTTAGGCTTGACGAGGCTTATGAGGCCGAGACTGGTTAAGGTCAAAGAGGCTCATATGGGCTGGGTCGAGAAGCTGGACTGAGCTTCAAATGTATAGCCTAGACCCTATCCTATTTCAAAAAAGGTCAAACTTAATTAAGGCTGGGCTGAACTTCGACCCTAAAGTTAGACGGGCTAAAATAAGACTTGAGCCTAAAAAGGTCAAATAATCAGACCTAAAAGGTGGTGTCCCATTAATATATTTCTTGTTAATTCTGTGTTTGCATTATAATTTAAGTAAGGAGTAAAATTAAGATACTCTGTCTCGTCAAAAAACTTCATGAAATTGAGTGAGGCTAATTAATTGGCCCCCGGCATCGATGCCAGAGATGTCAATCTATTTGGAGTAATGTATATCACCATTGTTTGTCTCCAGCATTGATTTGCTGCATAGATTCTTCAGTAAAACTCAAATTTAGTGCACGTGGGATTTGTCTATGTCAAAATCAGAAAATGTCACTAAAATAAAATGCTCTCAATGATCTTCTTGTACGGTTGAGCATGCATTCAGACGTGTTTGGGCCGTTTTGCTTTGTCTATAAGAAACTGTGTGCCTGTTTGACTTGTAATGAAACAGTTTTGTCCGAAAAACCACCCAGATTTCTTTCCAAACTTTCATAACAGTATCAATCAAAATGACTCAAAATCAATTTATTAATACACAGTGCTATGTAGGTTTGATCATCAGTTTATTAATACACGGTGCTATGTAGGTTTTGATCAAATGAGGTTCAAACTCTGTTGCACCCATACTTTACTATGGTGGAGTGTTAGAGTATTCGACACTTTCTGATACAGTGCAACACGGCGTATAACACGTCACGTAGTGTGTCGAAAAATGTTGACTTTTGCGACACTTTGACAACATGTTATGTCATTAATTTTTGACAACACGCCATGTCTGATAACGCGTAAAACATGCATCAAATATTAACACAAAGTAGATACTCAACACATATCTCACACGTATGCAATTTAAAACCCTTTTTTGTAGATGTAGCATTGATAAGTAGGGATCGTTCTTAACCGGGGATTGAGGGTACTAATACGTGACAATGTTTATAAACAGAGAATAAAAGGTATGGGGGTTTGCAAGTTTGGATTAATTAACTACGAAAATAAGAACAGAAATTGGTAAGCAAACATATTTAGAAATCCTAGATTCTATCATGCTTCACTCATAGACAAGTAGAAAACAAACAAGAACAAATAATCCTAAACATGCTTGCTAGACCGAAAACAAAATACTAACTAATATTTACATGTGATCATCCCATCCTACCCACATGCATATTATACGGCTCTAATTCTCCCACCATCTTCGAAATCTACAAACCCTAATTCCAATTACATGTTATGGTTTTCTTTATTTTTTAATTAAAGTGCAATGAACAGCATATAAACACCTTAACTAAATCATCAATTTAACTAAAGGTAGGGACTAACATGCGATGAACAGCATACAAACATCCTAGTGATCCTAACCTCTACCCATACCGAAACTTTATGCCCAACACATAACACATAAGAGGAACTAAGACTCATAAACACATGGAATACATATGGAATTCATAAAGTGTATAAAACCAAAATAAGCATTCATTCACCAGGTTTTTACACAAATAATTACAAAGAAAAAGGAGACTACGGAGTAAAGAGTTCATGTTTACACTTTTAGTTCCGTGAACAGCACTGCAAACTTCGAGAGCAAGATGACCCTTTGATGGAGATGGCATCGGTTTTAGGAGGTGGTGATGGTGTAGTTGGCCTTGACTTTGGAGATCTTTGTGGTGGAGAGTGTTTGAGTATTTTGGCAGCGTGAGAGCGTAAGATGGGTGATGATTTAGTTCTAGCCGAAGCTTCCTTTATATAGGCCAAGCAAAGCCTAGTTCAACTCCTTCTAGGACTCTAACTACTCCACCCGGGTAACCTGACCCTTCTCCACTAAAACTGGAATTTCTCTCGTTCTAGAACACTCCAAATCGTGTGATTCCAGTTGCGTTGGAAACTAGACTTCTAGAGATTTCCAACCATATGCTAACCACGTCTAGATTCATCCGGATCTGTTCACAGTGGTCTTTTGAAGTGGACTGATGTACAAAGGCCGATTTCTGATAATTCATTTTAATCCATCTTCTTTCGTTGGGCTTCTTTGGACATGCTCTTGGTCTTTGACCCATCTTCATTAATCTTAGTCCACTCTTGAGTAATTTGGGCTCCCTAAATGGTCTTCTAATTAATTGGACCCATTTTCATTTGTTCTTCTTCAAGATCCTTCCGGAAGCTTTCAAATCTTAGTCAACATAGGAAAAGTTTTCCTAGTCAACAAATGATTTCTTTTTCTCTTCAATTTTTCTACTTTCTTCCTTGGAATTTCGAACCAATTTCTTTTCTCCATTATTTTGTTGCATTTTGCATGCTTGTAGACTCCTTTACTCCGTCTCTTTTGGTCAACACCTGAAATTAACAAAATAAGTTAAAACTAATAAAACTAAGCAATTATCAAAGTAAAAATGTAGAGAAAATATATTAATTAATACGCCTAAAATGCGTAGATCAATGTCATCAATGCGACATGTCACATCAGCATTTTATAATTAAAAAAGAGTCAAATAGACGAAAAAAAAAAAAAAAAAAAAGAGGAGCCCTAGTTTAATTATCCAGCCAGCCAACCGCAAGAGAAGCCTATTCTCTCCTCTGTCACAAGAGAAGTTGCAACTCAACGGAAAAACATGGTTTTGTTATCATTAAAAATACATATATATATTAATTATTTCGTGTTGAGACTTGTATTTTTGGGATTTGCGGTGTCATGCCATGTTGGTGTCGGTGTCGGTGCTACATCACATGAGCCACTAACGGTCTACTCATAATAGGCCGTGCTTGAAAGCTTTGAACTATGAACTATGAAGAGTAGCTTTCTGCACTGTTGTCATGAAACTACTATCAGTACTATGCAAAGCGTATCAGATTCCAGGTACAAATACAAGTATATATTTACCAATACAGGCAAGAATAATACATCAAAGTATGACACTGGACTATGACAAAAGATAAGGTCATAAGGGCATCTTATTTGTGATGGCATTGACTATAGGTATCCAATTTTGACTTTTCTAGTATACAACAAGTGAACTTAAACCACTGGTCAACTATTGCTGTTGGTTTCATTTGGTTCCGAGATGAATTCTCTTGGAGGCTTAGTTTTTGCTCTCTCAAGCTTCTTCTGTTTGTTCTTAATCTTAGCTCTAATCTTCAAAATCTTTCACAAACTATGGTGGAATCCGACTCGCATACAAAAGATGATGGCTTTGCAGGGAATCAGAGGTCCTTCTTACAGATTGATACATGGGAACAACAGAGAAATCTCCAGACTCCAAAAAGAAGCCATGAGCAAGCCCAAAAATTTGTCACATGACATATTTTCTCATGTTCAACCTCATTACTACTTATGGACCAAGGAATATGGTAAGAAACTGATGTCATGTTTCTTGATATAGTCTTTGTCACTTACTCACTTTTGCTACAGGAAAGAATTTTCTTCAGTGGCATGGATCTCGAGCTCAATTGGTTGTTACAGAATCTGAGTTGTGCAAAGAAATACTGAACAACAAGGACAGGGCTTTTCCGAAGAGCGATGCCCAAATTTTTGTGCACAAATTATTAGGATATGGACTTGTGACAACTGAAGGTGAAAAGTGGGGAAAATTGAGAAAGATCGCCAACTCTGCATTTCACGGTGAGAGCTTAAAAGTAAGTAAATACAACTTTCTGTTGGTGACTCAATCAACTAGCACTTCAAACTGATAGCAGATCTTACCTGATGGCATGCATTTTTTTGCTACTAGAGTATGATTCCTGCTACTATAGCTAGTACTGAGTTGATGCTAGGAAGGTGGAAAAACCACAGCGAAGGAAAGGAGATTGAGATATTTGAAGAATTCAGGTTATTGACTTCAGAAGTGATTTCTAGAACAGCATTTGGCAGCAGCTACTTGGAGGGAAAAGGCATTTTTGACATGTTGATGAAATTAGGCTTTTTGGCATTCAAAAATGCTCTCAAACCAAGGTTCCCTATCATCAGGTAACTTCATTTTCAATGTAAAGAGATGAGAAACATGCTCAGTCTCATTCTTTTTCTATCGACTGCTGAGGTAATATTTAAAGTTAGATTCTGGGAGGGTTTCATGTTTAGTCTTTGATCCAATATTGCAGTGATCTTTTCAAAACCACAGATGATATTGAATCAGACAAGCTTGAGAAAGGAATACGCGACTCCATAATAGAGATTGTTAAGAAAAGAGAAGAGAAAGCAATGGAGCTGACTATGAAAGGGGAAGGAGAAAGCTTTGGAAGTGATTTTCTTGGATTGCTTTTGAAGGCTCATCATGATGCCAATGCCAGCTTGAGGATCACAGTGGATGATGTAGTCGATGAGTGCAAGACATTTTACTTTGCGGGACAAGAAACCACAAACAGTTTGATTGCATGGACAGTGTTTCTTCTGGCACTCCATACAGAGTGGCAAGAGAAAGCAAGAAAGGAAGTCCTGCAGTTATTCGGGAAACAAACTCCGAATTCTGATGGTCTTGCCAAACTAAAAATAGTAAGAACGTCAAAAACCTTGAGCCATTCTTTATTTATTTTACTAGGAGAAATGTTTGTTAGCTTATGAGGAGTTATTTTCATTAGTTTGTGATCCTTTTGTTGCAGATCGATATGATAATCAACGAGTCTCTAAGATTGTACCCTCCAGTTGTTTCGATTGATAGAAAAGTCAAAAGGGAAGTTAAGCTTGGAAAATTTGTTGTCCCTGCTGGTCTTGAAATCTTCATTCCATGCTTAGCCCTACATCATGAACCTGAAATCTGGGGACAAGATGTGCATCTATTCAAACCAGAGCGATTCTCACAGGGTGTTGCTAAAGCTACTAACAATAACATAGCCACATTCTTGCCCTTTGGAATGGGACCTAGAAGTTGTGTGGGCTCGAATTTTGCTACGACTGAAGCAAAGATTGCTCTTTCAATGATTCTACAACGCTACACATTCACCCTCTCCCCGGGCTATGTTCACTCACCCTTTCGTCTACTAACAGTCCGACCACAGCATGGAGTTCAAGTGCTGCTATGCTCTCATTAATTGAGCTAGCTGTGAGATAGAATCACATACATCTTTAACTACATATCATTCAGTATATCAATGATGTAGAGAGACCTAGCTACACTGAAGACTTATTTGTTGCCACTATATGTTTCTTGTTGCTTTAATTTGAGGATTGTTTCTTGTTTTCACCTTGATCAAATGAATATGCATGTATTGTTTGCAATTGTAGTAGAGTGGCTTAAGAATGTCTAGCTTGCGCAAAAGATTACCAAAACAACAGAAAATTGACTTACAGGTAGCAAAGCTTCAACCTTTATATCCACCATGCATGTAATAAGTTGTGCACGAAACATCTGAAAGCAAAGATGTTGAAGAAGACGAGGAGCCAGTCTAAGCCATTCCCAAAAGAACAAGGATAAGAAGGTGCAACCCAAGAAGATCAAGAAGAAAGTGAATCTATAAATTAACCTTGAAGAAGACAAAGAGCAAGCCAAGACTGGTGGCAACTTGTCATGAGACTGAGAGACCCAAAATTTGGAGCCCAAAGGAATGAAGAAAGCTTCAACCTTTATAGCCTGATGGGCCTAGATGCAGACGGCAGATCCTAGGGGGCCGTACAGCCTTAAACCCTAGTGTCGTCCGACGTTGAGGCAGGAACTTGAAATTGAATTCAAACATGAACTAGTTGAGATTGGTCTTGTATTCCATTGCAGCATTCCGTCCAAAAGTTTCAACCTTTTCTCTTCAAAATTCAGTCTTCATTTTACAGCACAGTCATTTCAAAACGAGAAGCAGTCGATTACCTCATAAACTCATGCGGGCTGTTTGTCGAGTTAAGCAAATGGGGTTTGATGTACACAAATTAAAACAGTCTTTGTGTCCGCAATCAAGGCACTCAAGACTCAAGAGTAACAACATCGAGTCTTTGCCGATAAATACCAACGGAATCACCTTTCTGATTTTAGCCTAATTGCCAAATGGAGTTGTACAGGCATAGAACAGAAGCTGGTCATAGAGATTCTTATAATACTAAGCTTAATCCTTCACTAATCTGAGATTACGACTTACACATGAACCTGAGAGCAGAGAATATCATAATCAAGTCACTCATGACGCACAAGGCCGGCTTAGATTACTTCAAGACAGATCGTTTGTCAACTTGCTTCTGTATGTCATTGTCAACTGTTGGCTTTGTCCATAACGTTAGCTAGTAACATCCACGTTTATATCAAAGCCCTTGATGATAAAGAAGAGGCTCGTTGCCGTACAAAAGAGAGACAAGCCCCTTGATCGTCAAGTTAGAACAAGGAATTAACATTGTACAAAGCAGACAAATTAACCTGGCAAGCTTGAAAGCTCTCTGTTTGTGACAGCAGAAACGAGCTTGCATCAGTCATTGTTTATAGAAGTTAGGAAAAACCAATATGCCAATATTGCTGTGTGCACCCTAATATTACAGAAGAAAAATCAGGAATTAGGATTTCCTTCGTTGTGTTTTTGTAGTTCATTTTTATTGTTTAACTATGTGGCAGTAACTTAGGGAGGTGCAATTTGGGCGGCCAACTCCAAGAAGCTTGAGCTGTAGTAAGCTAATACCAGCCAATGAGAAGGGACTTTATTAGCTTTGTTTAGCTGACTCTATTAACTTGTCACTGGTTTATTTTAGAAAGAGCATGTCTTATTAGTCGGAGCATATACAATAAGACATAGGATATAAACAATAGCAATGTGAGATCAGGAAGCTACCAAACCACTATATATACATGCACTTGAAAAGTTAAAACACACTACTCAAAGATTCAGGAAGACAGACAGAGAAAAAGAGAGAATATGGAGCACTTCAGCAAGGACTTCACTATTGGCGAATGCGATGGCCAAAAGGTTGTCGATGGAGAGACCATGCCACTGGTGCTGCAACCTCCAGAGCCAAGCAGAAACGATGTCGAGTCACTTGTGTCAACCCTGAAGAAGAACAAGGACTGGTTTGAGCAGATGCTTATTAAGAACAGTGCTATCTTGCTTAGAGGTTTCAATGTACAGAATGCGGTGGAGTTCAATGATATTGTTGAGGCTTTTGGATGGGATGATATTCGTTATGTTGGCCCTGCTCCTCGGACACATATACACAAGCGTGTCTGGACTGCTAATGAAGGACCTCTTTCTGAATTCATATACTACCACCATGAGATGGTCTTGGTAAGTTCACCGTATGGTTCTCCATGCATCTTTTTCCTTGAAACTTTACCTCTACGGCTCTACTGATGTCTAACTAACTAAATAGATTAAGGAATATCCCAAGAAAGTCATCCTATTCTGTGAGACACCACCACCAGAAGGCGGACAAACACCGTTTGTCCCAAGCTTCCGAGTAACTGAAAGGATGCTTGAGGAGTTCCCAGAATCTGTTGAAGAAATGGAGGCAAATGGCTTGAAGTACACCTTCACTGCTCCTAGCAAGAACAGCACAGGATCAATGAGAGGTAGAGGTTGGGAGGACGCTTTCGCCTCATCAGACCGTGCAGAAGCTGAGAAAAAGTATACAAGTTTACATAGTAACAACATGATAGTGTTGTAGATCATTTGGCTAATAGCCTTGCTGCTATCAACTTAATTATTTTTTTGGCAGGGCTAATGCCTTGGGCATGGATGTTGAGTGGCTACCTGATGGTTCCATGAAGACAATACTGGGTCCAAGACCGGCGACAAAGGTGTTTGATGGAAGAAAAGGGAGGAGAATGTGGTTCAACACTGTTGTAGGGATGCATGGGAAGGAGCACAGTTCGGCTCTCATGGCTGACGGAACTGAGATTCCGGACAATGTGGTGAATAGATGCCAAGAGATCATTGAAGAAGAAAGCATCCAATTCAAGTGGGAGAAAGGTGATGTACTGTTCTTTGATAACTTGGCTTTGCTCCATGGAAGAAGGCCTTCTCTTGCTCCCAGAAGAGTCTTGGTAGCCACTTGCAAGTAGTGATCTCTTACACACTGCTAATGGTGACTGCTGCCTCATCTTCCTCAACCTTGAGCTTAAACTGAACTTTCTATAATACTATGCCATCGAATAACGTGAACTTGCTTCTGATATGTAATACTGATACACCGAAAGGTGAGTGTTAGTTTGATCTGCAATAAGAATTGTCTACGTGAGATTGAATGATGTTGAACTACTGAAACTGCGAGTTAAAAACGGTCTGACTCTGCAGAGCACATTAATCTGAGACTTACAATTGTATAGGCAATCGCAATCGGTATTACCAACAGCAGGTCTGCAGCCTTAAGGGCATATCAGCCGGCCATGAACAATCAATTGCAACAAAAAAAACCCGACTTCACATTCCAATGCAAATTTCATTACTAAACCCGCTGCTAATATTGCGGTAACTTGATTAATACATTCCTCAAAAGTCTTACAAGGTTACAAAGTCTTAAACTGAAATTTGATGCTTCTTGATCGCTAATGGGCACTCGAATCTGGGGAAACAGGTGATCAATTTGATACAAGAAAGAAAGAAAAACCATTGGTGTTTATTTTCTGAACAAGCATGAATAAAGAAAAAAGGAAAGAGAACTTTAGGATAGCCCTGCTAAATCAGTATCTGTTTTGGTAGACAGAAGGGCACTAACGTTTAACTCGACATAAACTACTGTAATAAGAACAAGTGCCTACTGTCGACCTTCAGTAGACATGCCTCGACCACGGCCCCTTCCACCATAACCGTATCCCCTTCCGTAACCCCTGCCATAGTCACTTCCATAATAACCCCCACGGCCACGGCCACCACGTCCAGGACCACGACCACCTCGTCCACCCCGATACCTTGAAAAGGTTCCAAATGTCTGTAGCAGCAAACATCAACCATGTTATTGAAATTACCAGATTCAACATGCACCAAAGGATATTTAAAAGACTAATACCTCTGTATCTATCTTTACTTGCTCAGAGTACCGAGTCCTTCCATTCTGTTCATTATTGAACGAATTGGAGGAGATGGTATCAAAGAAGTCATCCTTATTGTAAACAGGCTGTTGCACAAAAAAATACAGTGAGATCACAGGAGTGATGACAATATTACTATTTAACCAGAACAAAATCAACACATCTAACATCGCAATAAATATATATAATAGCAAATGTCACCTTAACATCAAACTTTGGCAGCTCCACATCCTCTTCATCTTCATAAGATTCTTCGTCACTGTCATTTCCATCCCCCTCTTTTTCCTTAGATGGTTTGCTACTCTTACCAAGATGGCCCCAAACCTCATCCTTATTGAACTTCTCGTTCATTGCCGTGAAATCAAATTCTTCAGTGAATTTTGTTACGGGACGCGAGTTCTGCATACCAAACTTTAATTTGTTTGGCACCATAAAAGTTGCCGAAAATCATTCCAACTATAAATTATTGCGTAGATCATTTACTATGGTTTGAAAGTTAACGCTGATAAGTACTCTTTCTGACCAGAAAGTCTCAATCAAAATGTTTCCAATTCAATCACATGTAACTGAACAGTCAGATTTGATGAAATGCATACTGTTTAGCAAACTAAACTACTTGTATGACGGGGAAGAAGATAACACATTACCGCAGTTCCTCGGCCACGTCCCCTATTAGTATATCCATGGTGAGCTTGGAATGGAGCTCCATTTGGCTGAGAACATAGCAAATGTCAGACAACTCAATGCATTCAGGTCACAATAACAAAGATAATGAATTAAGTCAAGTGTCAAACTAATACAATAAGAATGGACAAAGTATACACACACATCTAAGTCTTAATTTCTCTTCCAGAGAAGTAGAGAATAAGAGAAAGCATCGACTTGAAAAACTCAAAAATCTAAAGTAATCAAAACCTCAACCTGAATTCAGAGAGTTATCCATTCATCTAATAAGCACCCCAACAGTTAGTATACGTATAGAATGCTCAATATAAGTCCTCCCCATCACTTCAACTCTTGTAGTTTAAGGCACATATGAACAGACATGGAGGCAAAACAAGACAAACAAGTGCATGTGTGTGTGAAAGGAATAATACCTTTTGACCTGCCCGTGCAGGTGGTGGTAATGGCAATATAGGTGGCTGAGGTTCTGCCGATACTTGGACTGACGGCTCTGGTGAGGTTGATGATGAAACTTGAACAACCTCCACATCCTTGTGAGCTGCTTGCAAAGATTGAGATAAGGAGTTTGTAGCAGATCCAGACTGCAAGAGCTGACCTGGAGTTACCAAAGAGGGAGCCAGTGTTTCGGAGCGGACGGAATTGGATGCCCCAACTACACATGAAGTAGATTGAGATACACTTTGATAGGAAAACATTGGACCAGTAACTGCAGGAGGCTTGTTTGAGATAGGCAGAACAACAGTACTTATATCCGTGCTTGAGCTGGTCAGAGAAGTAAGTGGTGGCAAGCTTGCACCCAGCGTGGGTGCAGAAGGGGAAACACTTGGTGCCTTGTTAGGCACTGAGCTTGACACTATTTCAGAAGCTAGAGTGGTGGAAGATGCCGGAGGCAGAGTTGTCGTTAATATGGGGGCAACAGGTGGTGCCAAGGAGGCAGAGCTCAAACTAGGGGAACTGCCACTAGCAGCCGAAAGCAAAGAAGACGGAACTTCGGGAAAGTTAGAAGCTCCTGAGGGTAAGGAGCCATTAAAATTGGGATATTGCAATGGCTGCTGCATTGGAGAAGGCATAGATAGCCCAGGTGGACGAAGCAACGATTGCTGGTGTAATTGAGGAAGCCCATTTGGAGGTCCATAATATCCTTGCCAGTACATCGGCATAGCAAGTCCAGCATTTGCATTTGGTGGAGGCGGAACCCCCCATGATCCTAAGTTGCCTCCAGGTTGATACAAAGGCAAACTACCTTGAAAATTTGAACCTGGTAATCCCATCTGTGCAGTATGGGGATTCATGTCAGTCAAAGACCCGCTAGCAGGAGCAGGCAAGCTCGATGTTAACGGAGCTGGTCTGGAATAGTGAGACTGCAAGAGAGACGGTATACATTACAGTAGACATAGACTAGACTCATAAGTTGTAATCCTAGACTAATACTACCTTCTTCTTTTTTGTTAACTAAATACCCAAAAAGGCAAAAAGTTCAACAAACTCCTTTGTTTACCAGAATAATAGCTGGATCATTGTTTATAGGTTGTGCAGGCTGAACTGGTGGAGACGATTTAACCTGCAAATCCTGTACAGCACGAACAATAACACAAAACATAGCCGTACATAAGCAATGAAATGTAACAAAAAAATCTAGCAATTCTACAAAGCACCAAACTCCGCGATAGTTTCATCCCCAAATTGTTATTACCTTCTTATAATAACTTCATTTTCAATGTCCTTACAACCCAATTATCAAAAAGCTCTTCGGCATATCGGTACATCATACCTTGATATCACTTCCACGGAACAGTATATACTCGTAAACTTTATCTCCTGCCGGGATTTGCGGTCCATCCTTCTTCCTTCCTTCGGTTCCAAAAGACCTAACTGCCCAGTACGAAAACAAATCACAAATTAAGCGCCAATTTATCCACCAGAGCTCAAAATACACTTGCTCATAGATACTAATATTAAATCCAGATTCAAACAGCTCATTTTGCAATTGACATTTCAAAATCTAAACCCACTCTAACCAGTACATAAACTTGAATCAATCCAATTCAATAAACACAAAGATAAAAACAGTAACAAAAGAAAAGGCGACTGAGATTTTTACCGTTCCTGAGTCCAATACTGGACTCTTCGGTGTTGATGTTGTAGAGGACGCCTTCGTATCTGATCTCACTCTTGGAAGTCAAACTTATCAAGCTCCCTATGTACGAATCGGCCGCTGAGCTCGATCTCGTAGAAGTCTCGGAAGCCATGGCTGCCTAATTAAGAAAGCTCAGAAAGCATACAGAGTGAGCGAGTAGGGTTTTGGTTTTGGGGTGAGTACGACGACGACGACGCCTTGAGATTATCGAGTTCTCTCTCTCTCTCTCTCTCTCTCTCTCTCTCTCTCTCTTGTGGAGAAAAGAGGGAGATCTAATACGCCGCGGTATATTTGCCAATAATGGTGGAGAAGCCAATGGCATTGCGACAGGTAAGATGGTAATGGACTTGTTGGTCTTTCTAGTTTTAGTAAAACTCCATTTTTCTTCTTTTCTTTTGTTAAGTGAAATACACATTTCGATGTGTGTTCAAATCACAATGTGGATTTGGGAATGGCCAATTGTATTGTAATACAAGCTATATGTCAATACTGTGTAATAGTAATTCAAATTTCTAGGAGTTTTTTGTTGCATATGTGTAGAGTGTCGTTTTCTCTATAAATGTTTGTAATTGATATGTGAGAGATGATTGGTCTAGTGTACAAATCTATAAAGGAGTTTGAAACATACAAAAATACTCTTTTTATATGTAATTACTCGATCGCCCTTAATTGGTCATTGTAAATGGAATGTGCGATCTTTTGTTATTTTGTTGCATGAGGCTCTATTTCATAAACAATAAGACGTATACATTGTTCTTTTAAGAACAATATGCCCAAAGGCGGGCCGAACGGCTGGAGCACGAGCAGAGGCGAAAGAGGAATGCAGAAGTTACTCGCGCAAGAGGAGTCGCTCTTGGCGGAGCCCACATCCACGTGGGTGACGTTGTCAAATTTGTTTAAGTTAGGCGTGTGCATTACAACCAATAAAAAGTTTTTAAAAAATTACGGATGAATGGGAGCTTGACATGTGGCGCACATGTTGGGCACAATAATCTTCAACAATCAACTTGATCAGGGTCGTTGGATTTGAATCGAAAATCAATTCAATGGTCGAGATTTAATTAAAACGTTCCATATTTAGAAAAACATAAATTAAAATTAAAACATCTAAAATTCATAATAAATAATTCGAGAGTCAAAAAAATTATTCGAAAATTCTTACAAGTTCGAAATTAACTACTCTACAACTCTCATGAAGAAAGTGTAGTCATATTCGTGTATGAAAAAATAGTCGATTTTAAATCTCGTATTTACAACAAATTCGTCACCATAGCTAATCGTGTAACAAATAAATTGGCAAAAATGTGAATTTTCCGTACTCCTATCTTTTCATTAGTTTTGATTTTGATTTTGATTCTTCCATTGGAGTTCATATGCTCTAGCTAGTATTATTAATTTAATTTTTCAATCTGTTTAAGGAAATAATATTCATGATATCCCGGTGTGTGTCTTGTCCTAATTAGCATAGAAGTAAATATTCTATCAATCTTTAATTTATAGGGATATTCATTGTAACAAATTGTAATGCATATTTAAGGTCATCTATCAATGAACAAAATACAATTTTTAGATCATATATTCTGCTCGTCTATTTTCTCCTTCATCACGTTATCAACAACTCTTGCGTTGATAGTCAACCCAAACCCTAAAAAGAAAAAAGAAAAACCTAAACACCCAAAGCTCCACCGCCGGCCTCCCTTTAGACGGAATCACCACCGCCGCTGACCACCGACACCAGAGTTCTCCACCGCCAAATTTTCTTGGATCTTTGCCTTTTTACTTCAAACTTTTTTCAGCAAAGTTTTCATACCGAGCATAACACCCTCAAGATAAATTGACTAACCTTCTTCGATTTAGAATTATGTTGCAAAACTTGATTACCACGACACCCTAGATCTAGGTCTAGATTTAGGTTTAAATACCAAGAATTATTATATGGCTCTGGTTCCTATGGATTAATGCAGGTATAAGTGAAAAGGGGATTTAATCACATCTTTCTCAATATTTAAGATTAGTGACAGTTCTGAGGGAGTCACGGTAATTAGTGAATATCACGGTCAATTGTGATTTCACATTGAAAAAAAGGGAAGTCGATATTTGTGACTATTTAACAGTCACGATTTTCCGGGGAATAGTATGAAGCCACCAATTTTTGCATCGATTTTTGTGACCATACATCATTGATCATGTTTCTTATTCCCTAAACTTGATATTAGTGATCGTGGTTATTCAATCGGTACTAATTACATCTCTTGTCTCTTTTGTAGATGGCATCAACATAGTCGTCTAGGCTTGAGTTTGATATCTTTGACATTCAAGGAGCAGAATACCATAGATGAGTATCAAACGTTAAGAATACTCTTCTTGGTAAACGTCTCACTGATATCATCCAACCATTACCACTTGACGTTGAAGTCAACGAGGACATCCTAACACAAAAAGCTCAAGCTCTCATGTTTCTCACGAGTCATATTCACCTTGTTCTAAGGAAACAATACTTGTTAAAGGATGACCCCGCGGATTTGTGGGTAACTTTATAAGAGCGGTTCAACAATGTGCATAATGCACAACTTCCAGAGCTAATAAAACAATGAGATAAAATCTGGTTATTGGATTATCCTAAGATAAATTATTTTTATCAAGATATACTAGAGCTACAGTCAGAGCTTGTCATTTGTGGCATTGTAAAGACCAACCAAGCTATGGTCAAGAAGTCTTTGAGCACTTTCTCTACTTCAATGGACACCATTGCACATCAGTATCACATTGATTATGAGCAAAGAAGACTTAGATCATTCAGTGATCTCATGAGTGTCCTAGCCAAGAAAGAGAGGCATCACTAGATCCTTCTCCACAACAATGTTAGGTCATCCAGTACAAAGAAAGTCCATGAAACTTAAAACATTAGTGGAAAGACATGTAAGAACAAGCATAACAGTCATTTTGAGCCTTACAACAATCGTGGCGGTAGAAGAGGACCTGGCAAAGGTCATGGTAGATGAGGACAAAGTCGGAATTTGATTTGGAATCACCGAGACAATAGCCAAAATATGCATAATTCTAGTCCCAAGAATGATGCAGGTTCTTATCGACCTGCTCATTCTAGCTTGTTACCTTGTTATAGTTGAAGTTCTACCAAACATATGCACAAATAGTATCGTGCACCAAAGGATGTTATAAATACCCACAAAAAGTGCCAATAGTATTTGGCGCATGAGACCAACTATACTGAAGACTTTGAGATGGAAGATTGCGGTGAATCCAATCTAATTATAACAGATAACACCAAAGCAAGTCTTGAGACTTCGGATATTTAGTTAGTCTATGTATTAGACTCATGTCATTGCAATGTAATCAAGTTTAGTTTTGCATTTGACTCTAGTTGTAGTCATGGTTATTGAATAAGAATAATTTTTTGATATAAGTTTTGATGTTGGCAAAGTAATAAAATTTCTTCCTTTCGGTATTTGAAAGTGTTAAGAATGGCTATACAACTTCATATTGCTTGATTGGTTCGAATTATACATAGTTCTATAGCACTATAACACCAAAATATCATGAAAACGAGACAAACATAAGAGGATAATTTGATCCTGAATTTTTTTCAACCAGTTGAAGGAAGGCTTCTGGATCAATTTTTGCACTTTTTCTACCCGTCAAAAATTTGTATACTAACTTTCAACCCTTTGAATATAGTCCTCAGGTTATATATTTACACCTTCGACCCGTGGAATATAGTCCTCAGGTTACATATTTACACCTTCGACCTATGAAAGACTTGCCTCGACCCATCGAAGGATAGTTTCTATCTCCAAAATGTCAAAATATTTCCTCGACCCATCGAAAAAGATATCGAAAATTCGATAAGGTTTTAGGATTTCCTTCGACACGTCGAAATTTTTTCTCAACTCAACGAATGATAGGTTCTGTGACACAATTATGCAATTCTCGACTCTCGACTCGTCGAAGGTTGTACTTGGATTTTCTATTTTTCTCATGTGTTTTTACATCGATTTTCTCAACAAATAAATGTTCAGAAAAATTTTGACGATTTTTTCTGCACCAGATGTGGTTTTACATTAGTTTTTGTCATGTCATGGAACTTAATCTATAAGAGTCATTTTGATCAGTCAGATGTTGTTATACATCGGTTATTTCATGTTGCTATGATTAACACTCTAATCGAACCATGTTAAGTTTTGAAAACTTTTGTGCCAACGGTTTTCACTTGGAATAATATTATGAGAATGGTAAAGACTTTTTTGTTCAATCTCCATAGAATGTTGCCAACAATGCAATTTGGAGAGGTTTATGAAGATTTGTAGTAGTTTATTTGTTACAACCCGTACCAAAATCATGCACTTATCGAACCACGTTATGCGTTATCGCAGATTAGACGCGTTATTAGGGTTGTTAATGACTTTTTCACCAGGGAAAATTTTTAGTTGACTTTCTCCACAAGAGTTGTAGAGTATTAAATTCGAGTTCGTAGGAATTTTTGAGGAATTTTTCAGATAAGCGAGCTATTTTTAATGTTTATCGAAAGTTTATGAGACAAATAATTTAAATATAATTGGTTTTTGGTCGGTTTAATCGACATCGTTCGATCGAGATCAGAATGATTTTGGGCCGTTGATTTAGGCCAGCAAGTTATACGGGTATATATACGTGATATTTTTTGAAAGTTTCTAAATTTGGCAGAAATACGTACTGAGCTCGACCCATATTTTCGTACATAACTCGTTTCACTTAAACCAACCCGAACCGCCATTTCCGGCCACCTCTGGAGACACCCCATGTATGGAGAGGAAGCTCCCCTCCTCCTCTTTTCATTTCATGTATTTTGTTATGGGTTTGTGGTTGATTTTGGATGCGAATCGACGAAATGAAATCGCCGGATTTCGGGGTTAACGGTCGGTGGTGTTCCGGCGATGAGGCTAGGTGGGTTCGACTGGGTTTTATCCCAGAAGTGGAACCCTTATGGTCTTGAGGACCGACGGGCGGCGACGGCAATGATTTCATCCAAAAACCGGTTTTAGGGCCGCGGGGCTTCGGGCCTTTTTTCTGCCAAACAGCGGCGATTCGGGGCTAGGCCAAGTTAGGAAAGTTGTTACTTGTGGAAAAAGCTTTCTAATGTGGGGTTGAATGCTCCCATTGGAGTTGTTCAGCTGAGAGGTGCATGTAACTTGCGCTCCACCGTAGGTGGAGGCGCGTGAGGGCCACGCGCCGCCGTCCACGGTGGTTTTTCGGCTAGTCAGTTTTCAGAAATTATCGGCAGGACATCCGGGGTTATTTTTAGAGTCGTATTCATAGTTTTACGTGTATTTTGATATCGAATGATCCGTATTTAAAGGACATCGAAATCACGACTTTAGAAGCAAAAAAAATTTCGCAGGACCCCAACAGTAGCAACAAATTTGTGAGTGGACCTTTATTTTCATGGTTGATTGCGAGTTCATTATTTTTATAAAGTATGCTTTACGGTATGTTTTTAAATCGTTTATTCGGAGGCTTGCTTTGTGATGGTTTGTTTAGTTATATCGATGCTCTAGCTATTCGACTGATCACTAGATAGTTGGTTAGGGGAGGTTAGGTGGCCTCGTCTAACCCATGTCGACTCAGGTTAGGTGGCCTGGGGATGATCCCGTCACATATTTACATATTTTTTATTTCAGTTTAATGCCTCAGGTTAGGTGGCCTGGGAGAGCACCTCTATTTATATTTTAGTTATTCAGTTTAGAACTCGCAATATTACATAGAAAATAGCGAAAAGACATGAAATTACAGTTTTTAGCGATTTATGCAGATTATTATATTATTTTTGTCCACACACGCTAACATTTTATATTTTCAATGTCTTTCCCTGGGCTTTTTAGTTTCTGTTGCCCAAGTTGCAGTGTTATTCCTAAGCATGCTTGGTATCGTCGAGAGCTCCGAGTCTACCAGTCATCCTCTCATTAGTAGGTTCCAGCTCACTGTCAGTTTGTATCATATGTATATAGAAGTCGCTCTGGATACCAATTTTCTTATGTTGTTATAGTGAGAATCTTATGAATAGGTTGTTACTCGAGTAGTCGTCGAGTTTGCTTCTCCTTGTATTTAGAACCAATACTTTGTAAAGTATGTTTTTAATCTTGAGTTTTACATCTAGTTTAGTTTCTGCTATATGTTGAGAAATCCGGATAGGCATCGGTGGTCCACGGTTTATTTGTGGGATTTATCTGCAGAGTGTCATTCTTCCTGCAGGTTTTTGGTTGTCTCAGTTTTAAGGGGAGCTATGTCAAAAAATTTACCGAGTTTCAGATTATGGTTAGTCGTTAGGGCTTGATTCTAGATTACTAGTCAATCTAGGATTGTGTCCTTTTAGTTTGTATCAGAGCATTAGGTCACAAATTTTGTAAACTCTTCAAGTCATGTCATTACAGGCACTTGAGAACGTACGACACTTTTGGAAAGATGGCCCGACCGGCCGACGGATGCCCATTATTTCAAGTGTTGTGCATTGTCAGATGCTTAGAGTCTCTTAGTCGATCCAGTTTGTGACTTCTTTCAATGAGCTAAGTTGTTTTTGGACTCGTATGTCAGTCAGTATGCCTCGATAACCAGCCCAACGGGATGATACACAATCATTGGCTCAGTAGATGCGTGAGTTAATTTCACGCATGATGCCAGCACCACGTGAGGATCATGAGGATTTAGTTAGTAAGGCGAGGAAGGCAGAAGTCATTCCATTTATAGGTTCTCATAACCCTGAGACTAGCGAGAACTAGCTAGTTGAACTCGGTCGAGTTTGTGACCGTTTGCATTCACAGTTGACCCCTGAGCAAAGGACTGAGGTAGCCACAGGTTTGTTACATGACCATGCTTATCGTTGGTGGCAGATACTGAGAGGAATGCAGCTCTCACTTCATGGACAGAGTTCACAGAATTGTTCATGAGTCGTTTCTTTAGCAAGGCTTCCAAGCAGCGGAAGTATAAGGAGTTTATGAGTCTACGGCAGGGGGACATGTCAGTGATGGAGTATTAGGATCATTTCACCTGCTTGGCTCGTTTTGCATCAAATTTCATCAGGTCAGTGAAGGAGAAGTGTTTGAGGTTTGAGCAAGGTTTTCGAACTGATATTGTCGCATACCTATCCGGTGTGTCACGCACTGATTTTGATGAGTTTGTTAGTGCTGCTGTAAGATGCAAGGATATGCTTCAATCTGAGTGGGGCCTGACTCGACGATTTGAGGAAGGTGGTCCCAGCCAGGGTCCTTTAAAAAGGGGAAGCTCAAGCACTTCAGGTTCTACTCCATCTTCTGGTAAGGGAGCTTCCGCTCCAGCTCTTCTTGCACGTCGTCCGAGTCATTTTCAGAGATGGATTAGGAGGAATAACCTAGAGGCAGGGATCTAGTGCTAGTTCCAGTGGAGCTAGTAGTTATTGTCATACTCCATCAACACCAAGGGATTTCCCTATATGTGACGGGTGTCACAAGCATCATCTCAGGCAGTGTCAGGCTGGGTCTTCAGCTTGTTTTCGTTGTGGCTAGATGAGTCACTTTGTAAGGGAGTGTCCACATAGGCACACCTCAGGTAGATTTTCGGTGCAGAGTTCTGGCGGTGATCAGGGAGCCACTATAGGGGTTAGAGCAGCACTGCCACCTAGACATCCAACTTATCAGGATCAGAGCCAGAGAAGGCGACCACCTACACAGACTGGACATGCCTGAGTTCACCGTATGACCTTATAGGAGGGTTGAGCAGCTCCAGATGTAATTATCGGTACAATATGTGTTTTTG
Organism: Geum urbanum; assembly: GCA_946800695.1. Classification (NCBI taxonomy): domain Eukaryota; kingdom Viridiplantae; phylum Streptophyta; class Magnoliopsida; order Rosales; family Rosaceae; genus Geum; species Geum urbanum. Next base: position 41,330,370 of record OX327012.1, read on the forward strand.
GTTATGTTGTTTATATTTTAATAGATCCAGGGGAGACACATTCTTTTATCTTCGTGAGATTAGCATCAATAGTTAACGTACCGGTCACTCCCTTAACAGTGATGTAGCGGGTGGTTTATCCCACCGGTGATATGGTTTTAGTGGGGTTAGTGTATAGAGACTGTAGTGTCATGGTTGGAGGTTTCGGGTTGTCCGCCGACTTGATACCTCTTGATGTTGCGGACTTTGATTTGATTTTGGGTATGAATTTTCTAAGCAATCACCAAGCTTTGGTTGATTGTCATTAGAAAAAAGTGGTGTTTAGAAGTCCAGGGTTACCTGAGATTTTATTCTATGGAGAAAGAAATGTTCTTTCTTCATGCTTGATTTTAGCTGTGAGAGCCGAGAAATTATTACGGAAAGGGTGTACCATATACTTAGCGTATGTTGTAAACACTCATGTCTCCACTCCTAACCTTGAGGAGATTGCAGTGGTCAGAGATTACCCTAATGTGTTTCCTGAGGAATTACCAGGTCATCCTCCAGAAAGGGAAATTGATTTCACGATTGAGCTTCTTCTAGGTACAGGTCTCATAGCTCAAGCGTCGTACCGTATGGCTCCAGCTGAGTTAAAAGAGTTGCAGGTCCAGCTTCAGGAATTGATCGATAAAGGTTTCATCCATCCTAGTAGATCACCATGGGGAACTTCAGTTTTGTTTGTGAAAAAGAATGATGGATCTATGCTGTTATGTGTTGACTACTGAAAATTGAATCTGGTGACTGTGAAGAACAAGTATCTTCTGTCTTGTATTGATGATTAGTTTGATCAGTTGAATGGAGCTACAATGTTCTTTAAGATTGATCTCCGATCGGGATATCATAAGTTGCAGATTAAAGAGTTTGATGTCTCTAAGACTGCATTTAAAATTACGTTATGGGGATTATAAGTTTCGGGTGATGCCATTCAGTTTGAAGAATGCACCTGCTGCCTTCATGGTTTTAATGAATTGGATATTTTGAGCTTATCTTGATAAATTCATCATAGTGTTTATTGATGATATCTTGATTTACTCAAAGGATGTGAGGCAGCATGCAAGGCATTTGCATATTGTTCTGAATACTTTAAGGGAATCTCATATGTATGCCAAGTTCAGTAAATATGAGTCCTGGTTGGATAATGTGAAATTTCTTGGCAATGTGATTTAAGCAGAAGGAGTTAGTGTCGATCCAGACAAGATTGAATGGGTGTTGAATTGGAAACGACCTGTGAGTGTGCCAGATATTAGAAGTTTTTTGGGTTTAGTCGGTTACTATCGTCGGTTTGTTCAGGAATTTTCATGCTTTACTGCACCTCTTACGAAACTCACAAGGAATGGAGTTAAGTTTGAATGGTCGGAAGCTTGTGAGGAGAGTTTCCAGACTCTAAAGACAAGGTTGACCACAGCTCCAGTGTTAACATTACCTAACGATAGTGGGGAGTTTATAGTTTTCAGTGATGCCTCTAAGTTAGGCTTGAGGTGCATGCTGATGCAGCATGGTAGAGTTGTCACATATGGTTTACGCCAGTTGAAAACCCATGAGGTGAAGTACCTTATTCATGATATGGAGTTGGCAGCGATAGTTTTCTCGCTAAAAATCTGGAGACATTATTTGTATGGTGCCAGATGTCAGATTTTTACGAATCATAAAAGCCTTGCGTATCTTTTCACTCAGCCAGAATTAAACTTACGACAGAGAAGGGGGGTGGAGTTGATAAGCAATTATGATTGTACCTTCGAGTACCACCCTGGAAAGGTGGATGTTGTAGCTGATGCTCTTAGCCGGAAATCTGGAGTTTTCTTGTCTCTCATTCAGAGAGCTCGGGTACCATTGTTTGCGGAGTTACTAGCCATTGGAGCAGTGTTGTACACTGATGTGAGTGAGGTTGGAGTTATATTCGCCAGTATGCAGGTCAAACCTATTCTCATTGACAGAGTGCGTGAGTTGCAGGATTTTGATCCTTCCCTTCTGAAGTTAAAGGATGCGGTGCGTATTGGTGAACAACCAGATTTTGTGATAAGGAGAGATGAGTTGCTAGTATTAAGAGGTAGACTTTGTGTTCCAAATGTTGAGGAATTAAAGCAAGAAATACTTGATGAGGCTCATTGTTTAGCTTATGCAATGCACTAGGGTAGCACGAAGATGTATCGCACTCTCAAAGAGTATTATTGGTGGTCCAATATGAAGATGGAGGTAGTGAGCTATGTGACTCGATGCCCTATTTGTCAATAAGTGAAGGCGGAGAGGTAGAAACCTTCAGGAATGATGTAACGTCTGGAGATTCCTGTCTAAAAATGGGAGCATATTACTATGGATTTTGTATACAAGTTACCTCGTACAGCCAAAGGCATACAAGTATTTGGGTAATTGTGGATCGCTTCACCAAGTCTGCACATTTTATACCAGTCCCAGAGAAATTGTCGGTGAGCAAGCTAGCTACATTATATATGCAGAATATTGTGAAGCTACATGGTATGCCTGTGTCCGTCATTTCAGATCGAGATTCTCATTTCACCTCAAAATTTTGGAGAGCATTGGAGGAGGCTTTGGGAATCAAGTTGCGGTTTAGTATGGCTTTTCATCCTCAGACAGATGATCAATCTGAGAGAACTATTTAGACGCTTGAGGATATGTTGAGATCTTATGTATTGCGATTCTTAGGGAAATGGAATAAGTACTTGCATTTGATGGAATTTGCATATAACAATAGCTTTCACTCTAGCATTGGCATGTCACCATATGAGACGTTGTACTGAAAATAGTGTCGGACACCCTTGTGCTAGACAAAAGTAGGAGAAAGGAGTCTCATTTGCCCAGACATAGCTCATGAGACTACAGAAAATATTCAGATCATTTGAGACAGATTAAATATTGCTCAAGACAAACAAAAGAGTTATGTCGACGTTAGACGTAAGGGTCTTAAGTTTGAAGTTAGAGATTGGATATTCCTGAAATTGTCTTCATGGAAAGGGGTGATGTGGTTTGGAAAACATGATAAACTTTAGCCACGTTACATTGGACCTTATGAGATTACTGAGCATGTGGGCACTGTAGCTTATTTTTTGGATTTACCCTCAGAGTTGGCACGAGTTCATGATGTTTTCCATGTATCCATGTTGCAGAAGTACATCCCCAATCCTTCCTATGTCATCATGCCTCAACAAATTCCGTTATGAGAGGATTTAGTTTACATTGAGGAATTAATGGATATTGTTGACCGTAGAGAGCAGGTTCTCCGGAACAAGACCATTCCTTTAGTGAAAGTGTTATGGAGGAATCATGCAGTCGAGGAAGCCACTTAGGAGCCAGAGCAGTACATGAGGGAGCAGTACCCTCATCTTTTCTAACAGGTATGTAAATTTCGAGGACAAATTTTTTGTAAAGGGGGTGGATTGTTTTACCCCGTACCGAAATCACGCACTTATCGAAGTACATTACGCGTTATCGAGGATTAGGTGCGTTATTAGGGTTGTTAACGACTTTTTCACTGGACGAAAATTTGACTTGACTTTTTTCACGAGAGTTGTAGAATATTTAATTTCGAGCTATTTTTAATCTTTATCATAAGTTTATGTGATAAATAATTTAAATATAATAAGTTTTTGTCGGTTTAATCGCGACCATTGGATAGAGATCAGAATGATTTTGGGCCGTTGATTTGGGCCAGTAGCTTATACGGGTATATATACATGATATTTTTGGAAAGTTTCCAAATTTGGCAGAAATACGTATGGAGCTCGACCCGTATTTTTGTACACGACCCGTTTCACTTGAACCGACCTAAACTGCTATTTCTAGCCACCTTCGGCGACACCCCAGGTATGGAGAGGAAGTTTTCCTCCTCCTCTTTCGTTTCATGTATTTTATTATGGGTTTGTGGTTTATTTTGGATGTGAATCAACGCGATGAAACCGCCGAATTTCGAGGTTAACGGTTGGTGGTGTTCCAGCTGTTTTCCCAGGAGTTGAACCCCTATGGTCTTGAGGACCGAGGGGTAGCGACGACGATGATTTCGGCCAGAAACCGATTTTAGGGCAGTGGGGTTTCAGGCCATTTGTCGGCCAAATAGTGGCGATTCGAGGCTATGCCTAGTTGGGAAAGTTGTTGCTCGTGGCAGCAGCTTTCTAACGCGGGGTCGAACACTCCCATTGGAGCTGTTCGGCCGGGAGGTGTGTGTGGCTCACGCGCCGCCTCCTGTGGAGGCGCGTGAGAACCACGAGCCGTCGTTCACAGTGGTTTTCCTGCGAGTCAGTTTTCATAAATTATCGATGGGTCTTCCAGGGTTGTTTTTAGGGTCGATTTTCATAGTATTACGTGTATTTTGATATCAAATGATCCAATATACAGGACATCGAGATCGCGACTCTAGCAGCGAAGGAAATTTCGCGGGACCCCAGCAGTAGCAGTAGACTTGTGAATGGACCTTTATTTTCACAATTGATTGCGAGTTCATTATTTTTACGCAGTACGCTTTATGGTATGTTTTTAAAGCGTTTATTCAGAGGCTTGCTTTGTGATTGTTTGTTTAGTTGCATCGATGCTCTAGCTATTCGACTGATCACCGGATAGTTGGTTATGAGAGGTTAGATAGCCTTGTCTAACCCAAATCGACTCAGGTTAGGTGGCCTGGGGACGATCCCGTCACATATTTGCATATTTTTTATTTCAGTTTAACGCCTCAGATTAGGTGGCCTGGGAGAGCACCTCCATTTATATTTCAGTTATTCAATTTAGAACTCACATTATTACATAGAAAATAGCGAAAAGGCATGAAATTACATTTTAACGATTTACGCAGATTATTATATTATTTTTGTCCATTCACTATAACGTTTTATATTTTAAATGCCTCCTGAGCTTTTCTGTTTCCGTTGCCCAGGTTGCAGTGTTATTCCTGAGCGTGCTTGGTATCGTCAAAAGCTCTGAGTTCACCAGTCATCCTTTCATTTGTAGGTTCTAGCTCACTGTCAGTTTGTATCATATGTATTTAGAAGTAGCTTTGGATACCAGTTTTCTTATGTTGTTACAGTGAGACTCTTGTGAATAGGTTGTTACTCGAGTAGTCGTCGAGTTTGCTTCTCCTTGTATTTAGAACCAATACTTTGTAAAGTATGTTTTAAATCTTGAGTTTTACATATGGTTTAGTTTCTTTAATATGTTGAGAAATCCGGATGGGCATCGGTGGTTCACGGTTTATTTGTGGGATTTATCTTCGGAGTGTCATTCTTCCTGCAGGTTTTTGGTTGTCTCAATTTTAAGGGGAGCTATGTCAAAAAATTTACAGAGTTTCATAGATTATGGTCAGTCGTTAGAGCTTGATTACTAGGTAATCTAGGGTTATGTCATTTCATTATTACTATGGTTTGGATCATTGAATCCAATGTAGTCACTTATATTATTATGTGTGTCTCTTCCTCATATAAGCTTCAGCATTATGATGATCATGATATTGAGAAATTTTCATGGTCATAGGTTCTTAAGAGCAAAGAAGCATGTGAGAATATCTATAACCATCGGTTTAGATGGGGTGAGTGAGAGTATTCCACTCGGTTTAGGCTCGGTCTCCAAGGCGAGTACAATACTTTCACACTGTATGCCTTTATGGCAAAATCCAATGCATATCGCTCAGTTTACAAAGCTTGTTCATGTCTGTAATGTTGTTTACATGCTTGATGGTCTTTTGTTGTAGAAACGACTTCCATTCTTCTAGAGATTCCAAATAATATATTTGTGGATCAATCAAACTAGTATGCATACTGTTTATATATGGTTTTGATTACTGCATTGACGCGTATGTCACATGTCCTTACAAACTACATGGTACGCTGTATTTGCAAAACTTGTAGCATATATTATTAAGCTTCGGTTTCACCACTCGGACAATCCAATCAGGTCTACTCGATTGTATAATACAAGAGTTCCCTAATATTTATTCACAAAACGGTTTTGCAAAGACAAAAATCAAGCGGTTACAACTTATGGCCAGAGATTTGGTAATGTGTACAAATTTACCGGTATCTGCTTGGGAATATGTAATATTACATGTAGCCATGCTTATTCACTTGAGACCCGTAACTCGCCAACCATTCAATGTGTACCAGTTGATAACTAGATATGAGCATGATATTTCACTTCTACGCATCTTTGGTTGTGCGGTACATGTGCCTACTACACATCCACTGCGTGCAAAAATGGGTCCTCAACGATAATTAGGCATTTATATTGGTTATGATTCTCCAACGATTTTCCGCTATTTAGAACCTTTGACAAGAGATCTCTTTACTGCGTATATTGCAGAATGTCATTTTGATGAGACATACTTCCCGATGTTAGGGGGAGATAGAAATGGTTTCATTCTGTTTAAATGTTGAAAATTGACGTGGTATGTCCCCACTATGTCTCATCATAATCCCCGCACATCTCAGTGTAAGATTACAATGCAATGTATTCTTGATCTTCAGAAAGCAGCAGATTTGATGCCTGACCCCTTTACTAATATCATGAAAGTGATGAGATCGGTTATACATGTTGCAAATCTTGCAAGGTTGAAAGTCCCTAGAATTGGTCAAGTTAACGCAACACCTGAGCAATGTAGTGTTTCTTCTGCTCGTAGTGGGGGTGTAGCGTTGATCGAGATCCATTGATGAGTTGCTGGTAAAAAGGCAAGTCATCAAGGCACAACCGTTCATCAACACATGAGATTATTTTTTACTGCAATTGTGTCTAGAAGTTGATATTGACAAACACTAGGGGACGCCTCAGAGTCAATGACAATGTTAGTAAACAAAAAAAATCTCACCAAGTTAAAAAAATACTAGTGGTATTGTGGATGGTTCTTCCAGATTCATCAACGATACATTTACTTATTCTGTCACTCAGGGATTTGCGATGATGAAGTGGAACATTGCTCTGTTGAGGATTGTCAACGGTTAATGTAGAGCATATTGACTAATATGGAAAGTTGCAATCTAGGTTGAACTAGACTCTCTTACAAATGACAAGTTTTCGGTATGGTAGTGCTATGATCACCGAATGGTAAGCCAGTTAAACACAAATGAGTTTTTGTTTGGAAGCACAATGAGAAGAATTTATGGCACAAAGATTTTCTCAACGCCCTAGTATTGATTATGAGGAGATGTATTCTCTGATTATGGACATCATTACTTTCCGCTACCTTATCAGTTAGGTAGTGTCTGAAAAATTGAGTATGTAGCCGATGGATATGGTTATATATCTCTATGGGGATCTTGATTTAGAGATATACATGAGAGTGTCAATTGACATGGTTACACCAAAGTCAAGTAACTCTAAACCTCAAAGTGCTCATGAGATAAGATTGAGACGTTCACTATTCTAAGTGACTTCTTGATTAGGAAGGGATACAAGAATGATAAGTTACGCCCATGTGTGTTCATTAGATGAACAAGTTATTTGAGATGATAGACCTTGTTAGCACTCGATTTTGTCTTGGTTTTAGATTTGGTACATCAAGTTGGTGCAATACTTATTCACTAGTATGTTTATGTCTAAATCAAGCAATGGACAAAGCACACCCTCTTAGCATACCAATGGTTGTTTGCAGTCTGAAGCCCAAAAGGATCCGTTTCATCTGAAAAGATGATGGTGAGGAACTTTTAGAGCTGAGATTTCATATCTTAGTGTAGTTGGAGCTTGGTTATATATAGCTTGGTGCACACATTTAGACATTGCCTTTTCGGTCTGCACCTACGCAAATTCATTCGAATATAGTATAACATATCTTCTGGTACTTGGAGGAAACCATTGATTTGTGCCTATTCTTTCCCTACAAAAAAACAGAGAAACTTGAAATTCCAGAAAAAAGAATGGTTGAAACGCAACTTTCTAATTCTGTCTAGTTCGACCCGTTGAACATGGAGCTCGACCCATCGAATGATAGCTCTTGGAATCGGGCAGAACGTGTCTCTCAACCCGTCGTTATATACCTTCGACTCGTTGAAGGTTACACAGGTTGCAAGAATTGTACCTACTCAACGCGGTCCCCGATTCAGAGATAAATTGTGATGCCTTGGTTGGTTTTGCTGATGTTGGGTATCTCTCTCACCCATACAAAGAGCGTTCCCAAACTAGTTATGTATTCACTATAGGAAACATGACGATTTTTTGGAGATCTACAAACCAAACTCTTATTGCTACTTCCTCGAATCATTCTTAAATTATAACTTCGCATGAAGTAGTTAATGAGTGTGTCTAGTTTAGGACAAAAATACACCACATTCGAGGGTATAGTGGATTATCATTTACTAAGACAACCCCAACTTGCATATTTAAGGATAATACGGTTTGCATTGAACAATTGAAGTTAAGCTACATTAAGAGTGGTCATACTTAAATCTTTTCTCCAAAATACTCCTACAATCAGCAACAACAACAAAGGTTATTGATTATCCGTGTGAACCAGATTGGTTTAGTGAATAATGCTGCATACTTGTTCACCAAGTCTCTACCAAAATCTACATTTGTGAAGCATGTGAAACGCATTAGAATGTGGAGATTATCTGAACTCCAAAATCGAGTTACTGATAAGGGGGAGTTCATTTCGTAGACATCAAGGGAAGTTTACATCACATGTGGTCGCTTATGTAATTGTTGTGTTGTACTCTTTTTCCCTTCGACCAAACTTTTATTTTATTCAAGCTTTTTTCATCCATTAGGATCGCGACACAATGAGGAGCGTTTAAGGAAATAATATTTCTGGTATCTTGGTGTGTATCTTGTCATAATTAGCATAGAAGTAGATATTTGCTCAATCATTGATTTATAGGAATATTGATTTTTGTAACATATTAAAATACATATTTAAGATCATTTATCAATAAATAAAATATAATTTTCAGATCATATATTCTACATATTTATTTTCTCCTTCAACATAATCAAAATAAAAAATACTGAAAATAGTGAAGATTATCAAATTGAGAAATCTATCCAAATAATTATTAAGAAACTCCATTCATTACCTTATTTTGTCCCAATTTCAAGGATTGCCTTTTATTTCGATCAACGACGCTTCAAAACTTACCGACAACACTAATCGCCTCGCCTCGCGTCACCGTCATGCTCAATAAACAACATAAACCCCAAACAAAAATCTAAATCTAAATCAAAATCAAAACAAGCAAAGCGCCCTCCCTCACATTTATCAGACCCACCGAGAAAAAATTTCCGGCACGGCAATTTCCCACTAGGTTTTCCGAACACACTTCAAAATCTTCGTCCCCCATCTCTCTTTTTCAATTTCGCGACTTACATTTTTTGGGGTGAAAAACCGAATTTAGGGTTTCTCGGCATTACCGATTCCCCGAGATGTTCACGTCGCTGCGGAGTCCGCCGCCGCAACGGAGCGCCGACAAGGGTAAGACCTTGGCGTTTTATGACTCGTCTCCTCCTCCGCCATTGGGCTCGCTGACCCAGAATAGAAGCGGCAGCGGCGGCGCTGCGAATTTGGGCAATGACGATTGGTCGAGATTCAAGGAGGTTGGGTTGCTCGATGAGGCCGCCATGGAGCGCCGTGACCTCCAAGCTCTCGCCGACAAGGTCGCTAAGCTCGAGTCTGAGGTAAAGTTGCCGCCTCTAAACCCCTAGCTTTTTCTTTCTGCAATATATATATTTTTAAATTCTTTTATAAGTTTGATGTTTTATTATGATTTTGTTGTACAGCTATATGATTACCAGCATAACATGGGGCTTCTTCTGATTGAGAAGAAAGAGTGGACTTCAGAGCTTGAGGAGACACGTCAAGCCTTGGCCGAAACTCAGGAGATTCTGAAAAGGGAGCAACGGGCAAATCTTATTGCGATTTCGGAAGTCGAAAGCCGGGAGGAGAATCTGAGGAGGATTTTAATGGAGGAGAAGAAGTGTGTAGCGGAGGTATATATATATTTACCCTTTTATATCAGTTTGTTGATTCACTTGATTGGTTGTTGAATTGTTTGGAGTGTTAATGAATGTTGATGTATATTGCCGATGCAGCTCGAGAAGTCTTTGGGGGAAATGTACGAGGAGAATGCACAACTAAAGGTTGCATCCGAGGCCAAGCTGGCTGATGCGAATAAGTTGGTTGCTAGTGTTGAAGATAAATCTCTAGTGACAGATGAAAAGTTTCTTGCTGCTGAAGCCAAGCTGGCCGAGGCCAACAAGAAGAGTTTAGAGGTGGAGAGGAGGTTGCAAGAGGTGGAGACCTGTGAGAGTGTGCTTCGGAGGGAGCAAGCGTCATTAAGTACAGAGTATGTTCTATAAGCTGTGATATTTTGCGTTCAGGATATGTAAATTACTATGTTATGTTCTTGTAATGATTGAGATACGGTAGTATGTTAAATCTGACTTCATTTGTTTTATTAGAAGAGAGGCACACAAGACAACTTTTTACAGACAAAGAGACGATTTGAATGAGTGGGAGAAGAAGCTAAAAGAAGGGGAACAAAGGCTGAGCAATCTTCGTAATATATTAAATGAGAAAGAGGAAAAAACAAATGAAAAGGAGATGATTCTGAAGCAAAAAGAGAAAGATCTTGATGAGGCTGAAAGGAATGCTGAGTCTTTAAATGCTATGCTGAAAGGGAAGGAAGATGATGTGAACAAACAACTAGGTGATCTAGTCTCGAAGGAAAAGGTGTGTGGGTTCTCTTGTCTAGATGAGTACATTTATTACTCCAGTAAGCTCAACTACGATTATGCTTATTATTTATCTGTTGTGTTGATTTTTTTGCAGGAGATTGATTCAGCTTCACACATCTTACTGATGAAGGAGAACGAATTACATGCATTGGAGGAAAAACTAATTTCAAGAGAAAATGTGAGTCACAAGTTTCAAAATCCTTGCTTTGGAAGAAGACTTTCTTACGTTGTAATTCATATGTTGCCTACTGAGCTAGGGATTTGCCAAGGCTTTTGTTGTTGGAAAGGCTTGCCGGCATGTATAGGATTTTTTCTATGTTTCCAATTCATTAGATCCCATTTGACTTGCTTTTTGTGATTGGATGCATTCTACATCTCTAACATATGTAGCCTCTCTTTCTATCTTTTAATTTTAAACATCCAAATTTACCAACAGTTATAAAAGAAATCATAGAGTTTGGGGTATTTATGATGCAACTCTTGTGTGGAATTTCAAAGTGCTTGAATTTGTATTCTGTATTGTCGTATGGTTGCTTGTAATAGAAGCCTGACACCGTGCTTAACTATGATTTTTATGCAGGTGGAAATTCAAGAGCTGCTGGACCAGCACAGGGCCATTCTTGATAAAAAAACACAAGATTTTGAGTTAGTAATTGAGGAAAGGAGGAATAGTTTTGATAAGGAGCTGATTAGCAAGATAGATGCTGTGGAACAAAAGGAACTTGAAATCCGTCACAAGGAAGAAATTCTGAGAAAACAAGAGAATGCGTTGGATGAGAAATCAGAGAGACTCAAGGAGAAAAATAAGGAAGTTGAAACACTTTTGAAAACCTTGAAGGAGAAAGAGAAGACCTTCAAAGCTGATGAGAAAAGGTTAGAGCTGGATAGGCAACAATTACTTGATGATATAGATCACCTTCAGAATCTTAAAGATGATGTTGAGAAGATAAAAGATATTAATGTTCAACTGGAGCAGAAAATTCGTGAAGAGAGAGTGAAGCAGGGAATTACTGAGAAAGAGAGGTCAGAGCACCTACGTTTGCAGCATGAACTGCAGCAGGAAATACAGAATTATAGGCGTCAAAATGAGCTACTTTTGAAGGAATCTGAAGATTTGAAGCAAGAGGGGGAAAAATTCGAAAAAGAGTGGGAAGATTTGGATGAGAGAAGGGCTGAAGTTAGTGAGGAGCTTAGAAAAGTTGTTGAAGAGAGAGAAAAATTGGAAACATTACAACTTAGTGAAGCAGAAAGGTTGAAAGAAGAGAAACATGCAGTGCAGATTTACATAGAGAGGGAGAGGGCAAATCTCAAGCAAGAGGAAGAATCATTTGCGGCTAGGATGAAGACTCAGCAGAAATCTTTATCTGAAAAGGCCCAGACTGATCAAATGATCCAAGATTTTGAGGAACGGAGAAGAGATCTTGAGACTGATATGCAGAATAAGCAGGATAAGATGGTCAAACAACTCCAGGAAAGGGAGAGAGCATTTGAGGAGGAGAAGGACAGAGAGCATGTTAATATTAATCACATAAAGGGAGTTGTTGATAAGCAAAGGGAAGAACTATTATCTGAAAGGAGCACATTTGAAAAGGATAGGGAAGCGCTTGCACTGCAGAAGAAGGAGCTGGAAGTAAACCAACTTGAAATGCGAGAAGACATCGATCAGCTTGATAAGCTTAGCAAAAGGATCAAGTGCCAGAGGGAGCAGCTGATTAAGGAACGAGGTCGCTTTCTTTCCTTTGTTGAGAAGATCAAGAGCTGCAAAGACTGTGGAGACAGAACAAGGGAATTTGTGCTCTCTGATCTCCAGGTACCTGTGGTGGATAATGCTGAGGATGCTCCAGATTTTGGACATAAAGGATGGGGCAAAAAATTGCAGCAGAAGTGCAAGTTGGTGGTTTCTAAAGTATCTTCTGAGTTGTTGCCATCACTATCGAATGTGCAGAAAGGAAAGGGGCTTGTTAATGAGGAATCAGCAGGGTATGTCGTTTCCAAAGACGGGCCTCAGCCATCTCTTAGGAGATGTAATGACTCTGCCAATGCTCAAGCTGGTCTATCTGATCATGACTCAAAGGAAGTGGATGATGGGTATGCTCCATCAATTGACAATCACAGCTTTGTTGACAGTAAGGAACAAGACATGCCAGACGATTCTGACCAATCAGAGCTGAGTGGCCGACGGAAACCAGCTAGGGACCGCAAGTCTAGATTGTCTAGAACACGCTCAGTGAAAGAAGTAGTTGAAGATGCAAAGAAATTTCTAGGAGAAACTCCAGAAGAACCATCCAATTTGCTGAATGATGGTAGTTATGTTAACGAGGAAAGTCGGGGTGATTCCAGTTTCACTGGGAAAGGAAATAGTATCATTGGTCGTAAACGAGGGCGTCCACGGAGCTCTAGGATTGCGAGCAGTGAGCAAGATGATTGTGATAGTGAAGGCCATTCTGGTAGTGTCACAGCTGGTGGGCGCAGGAAAAGGCGGCAACCTTCACCAGCAGTGCAAACCCTTGGAGAACAGCGCTATAATCTCAGACATCGCAAGACGTAAGTTCCTTAATAGTGTTTGCAGTTTCTGTGGCGTGATGATAGTTTTGGGACCCACTTGGGCTGAGGATTTTGTACTCATCTGATGTCAAGTTTAAAGATCTGCATGATGAGTCTATGTAGATGTATTTTGAGTTTGTCATGCTAGATCAATTTAGTGTTAGTTTTCAGCTTTTGGTACTATTGGGATTCCAACATATGTCAACTCCTGATAATTTACTTAGTCTTTTGTGAATTTTTGGTATTTTATATATATTATCACAATCTTTTAAATGCACACAGAGTTGACACTTGAGAAATTATACTTTGCAATCCATACTTTCTTCTTTTCTCCTGGAGTTGGGAACGTCTTTTTACCCTTACAAGGGATGACGTTTTGGTTATAATCACAGATGAGATGAGATGAAAATTTTGTTTGAACTCTGAATAATATATTCCAAGCTTCTAACAATTACTGACTCGACTTAACCTTTGAAATGTCTTCAGACTAATTGTTGCTTCTGTAAAGTCTTTACTTATTTGTGCAAAGAGCAATTAAATGACTTCATTGTAAATATATAAGCTTACTGTGGCATGGAGAATACTAGGATTCTTCTCATCTTTCCTATCATAATTTGATAATTGATAAAATGTTGTAAAGTTTTCCTTCGAACATTTTTCAGTGCAGGCACATCGCCAGCTGCATCAATACCTACGCACCTGAAAACACCTGAATCCGTTGATGAACAGCTGATTCAGGTCACAACATTTAAAACTGTGGAGTCAACAGAGGAGCGAGTTGTGAGGGTAAGGGTCTTCCTTTACCCATCGATTATTGTTTCTTCCATATTGTTGGTGTTTAGCGGAAATTACCAGACATGAGTGAAGTCTGTTGTGATTTATGTTTGTGGTGGTACAGTTTGAAACACCAGAACCGGAAACCGCTATTTATGGTGATGGAAATGTGGTTGGCGGTGCAGCAAAGTCGGTTGGAAAGACGGAGATTAGGCTGGAAGCGATTGGCACAGAATCTAGTGGTGGAAGCAGCAGAGGTGGTGAGAGTGACAGCGACTATGATGATGATGATGAGCATCCCGGTCAAGAATCAATAGGGAAGAAGATCTGGACTTTCTTTAGCACATGACGTGTCAAACGAATCTCGTGTACAACTCTAGGAAAGCTTCTGTAATGTCAATGACTTGGCTTCGGCACTGTTTCATTGCCTCTGTACTTCTCATCACTTCTAGCTCTGTATCGACTCAGCTTCAGTCAGTAGGTTTTTTTAGCTTTTTATGTCTTCTCATTTACCTTGTAATCCCATTACCAGTTGTAGCACCTGATAACAAGAGGGGTCTAATTGTAGAACTGTATAAAACAGCTCCTTGTATCTTGATGATCTGATGAGAAACTATTTGGAATCCAATTTCAGTTGCAGCAGTCAGCACCACAGAAGGATACTAGGGTTTTACATGGCCAGGCGAAGAATAAAGGCCCATTTTCTCTTGGGTTAAACCCAACTACTATAGAGATGTTTTTGCACTAGTTTTGTGGCCCATCCTTCCTCTCTGTCGGTCTCTCTCACTCGCACACAAACATCAAAACACAAAAAATGAAAAAAGAGGTAGAGGGGACCTCTGGAGAGAGTAGAGTAGAGAAGCTTGTGAAAAAAATGACTCATCTTGCTAATTCTAGGCATGTCAAAACAGCCATCAAGTAGAGCTCGGGGCTATGTCTTTTTTTTTTTTGGGACAAATTATATTAAAGGGCAATATGGAGGTGTCAAATACAATTAAGAACAAGGTCTTTTATTTTAGACAATGGAGGACAAAATCTTTCAAATTGCTATTGTTATATTGCTTAATTTTTCAGTAACAGTGATTGTTTGCTGTGTTTTGTTGTTGTATGTTTCAATCTATGATGTTAAATTGAGTTGTGTTGCTTGTTTCTCGGTACCAGTGACTTGATTACAGTTGTTTTTATAATCGAGTAGCAACTTCTCATTTCTGTTGGTTTTTTTGCGTAGTGATGGCGTTTCTTTCAAAGCTTGCAAAAATTATATATGGTAGTGAGGGTCTTTTTATCCTATTGATCAAGTCGACCAATTTTGATGAACTTTGTTATCAAATTTGCTCCAGGGTTCGAAATCTCAAACCAGGACAATTCACTTTGAGGTACAGTTTTAGTGATTCGCCTAACACTACCACATAACTTCTCATTGCCGACGACTTAGAGAAACAAAGGCCGACAATTTTTGAAGTCGTCGGCAATAATGTACTATTGCCGACGATTTTTGCAACAAAATCGTCGGCTATACTCATTGCCAACGCTTTATAGCCTACAGGACTATAGCCGACGATTTTTACGAAGTCGTCGGCTATAGTATAAAACCCTGTAGGCTATAAAGCATCGGCAATATTATTATTGCCGACGACTTCAAAAATCGTCTGCCTTTGTTTCTCTAAGTCGTCGGCAATGAGAAGTTATGTAGTAGTGTAATATAATTTTAGAAACGGATGAAGATATCGTTTCTATGTTTGAGGTCTACGAGTATTTACCTGCTTGCAAATAGATAGATATCCATGTCTTAGATATTGGGGTAGGGTGTTCCGGTTTTATTAAAGAAGCATTAGTCCCTGGAACTATTTCGGATGATGATGTATGCTTTCAACATCACAATGATGATGAAGATGTGAGCAGTGATGATTCTAATTTTCAGGAGGATGACAATATGATTCTAGAAAATTTTGTTAGCAAGAAAAGTAAGAGAGTTTTGCTGTGCAGAGTGGGGAGATTATATTAGTCACATTGATCAGTTTTTTAGTGGCGGAGCTATGGAGTTTAGCTAGGGAGAAGTTATGGAAGTATTATGTGGAGAAGGGTTTTAACTTTAAATAGGTCAAGAATGATCAGAATTGTGTTACAACAGCATGTGCGGAAAAAGGATGTGAGTGGTCTGTCCATGGTACTTTATGCGAGACAAACGGTTACTTCTACTTGAAGAATCTGAACAACAAACACACTTGTGTCACTGCATCATCTCGTGAGAATCCTAAAAGGCTAAGGAGCAAAGTTGTTGCCACAATCATAGCCGAAAAAGTTAGTTCCGACCCTTTGCTGAAGCTAAAACATATTATCAATGACCTGAAGTCCAATTATGGTGTAGATATTCAGTATCATACAACCTACAGGGCTAGGGTCATTGCTAATCATGTTTTGAATGGCAGTGAAAGCACTGGATATGGTCAGTTGTTATGGTATATAGATGTTTTGAGGTGAACCAACACTGGTTCTCATGTTGTGCTGGAAGAAAGGGAATGAAGGTTCTGTCGTCTGTGTGTTGGATATCAAACATCAATTACAAGATTCTGTTTTTTTCCAACCGATGTTGTTTCTAGACGAGACATTCATCAAAAATACGTACAAATGAATGCTTTTGGGTGCATGTGCCAAAAACGGGAACAAATGTACCACTTTGTTGTTTTTCAGTATTGTTTTTTAGACTTTTATTTTTTTAGTAGCAATGACTGGGAACTTTTGCTTTCACTTTTCATATGTTTTTTTAGCATCAGCTGTGTGAATGTGTATTTGCAGTAGTAGCATTATCGATAATATGACCTTTTGTGTTATCTTTTTGTATGTTTTTGCATAAATTTTTCCATTTGCTTTTGATGTAGTTGATTCCGAAAGCAAAGACAATTGGACTTGGTTCAGCAACTAGAAATTATGTTGGATGGTGATGCTCGCAATATTGTTTTCATGACTGGTAAGGGAACTGGACTTATTGATACTGTTATAGAGGTCTTCCCATCTTCTCCTCATTCATACTGCTACAAGCATTTGAAAGATAATCTCAATGAGAGGTATCTGAGTACTTTTAATGCTGAATTCAAGAAGCAAATTTTGAGGCAGTTCAGTAACTGTGTGTACGCGAGAACAAAGCATATATTCAATGAGAGGATGGAGCAGTTGCAAAACTCTCGAGGTCTGATCAAGGATTTTTTGAAGGACTTGCATCCTAAAAACTATGTTATTTCTTATTTCCCTGGAAAGAGGTATGGTAAGATTAACAATGCCCTTGCTGAGAGCTACAATAGTATGATAAGGGATGAGAGGTGCATGCTACTGTCATTGATGGAGAAGTTCTCAAAAAGAAGTGATGATTCGGCTCAGTGGCAGAGTGTGTTGTGCCCTAAGATGGAAAAAAAATTGCGGAAGAGGATAGACATAAGAAGGAATTGGAAGGTGAGGATCAAGTAGTAGTTTTGGTTTTCATTTTTGTACTTGTTTACATCTGTTTAGTATCTATTTTTACTTTTTTAGCATCTGTTGATATATTTTTTTCTTCATTCTTTTGTAGGTCATCAAATCAAGTGAAGAGGTTTTTGAGGTGTTCAGCGAAGAGAACACATTGATGGTGCATTTAGGCCACAGATCTTGCTTTTGTAGCTAGTGGTAATTTCGTTGCTTCCCTTGTGTGCATGTCATTCAAGCCATAAAAAAAGCTCGAAGACTGATTTATACATATGTCGAAGATTATTGGAAGACGAGCTTTTATAAACAAGCACATCAAATTCCAATCTGGCTGGTACCCGATTTAGATAAACCTTCCCTAATTTTTTTTGGAGATGGTGCCGTGAAACCTCCAATTACAAGGAACCCCCTGGAAGGCCAAGGACTAGAAGAAAGAAGTCATTTGGTGAATGTTCAAAGCTTATTACTTGTGGTCGGTGTAACCAAATCGGCCATCACAATGCTCGTACATGCACTATCCCCATCAATTAGAGAAACTCTTGATTTTCTGGTCTATATGCTTTACAAGAATGGGATTTGGGGTATCTGATTTCTTATTGATTTTTCTGCTGGATTCAATAAGAGACTTCATTTTTGGCTGTATCGACAACTATTTATAGTTGACTTCATTTTTCTGTAGTAGTGTTTTTACTAGTCGGGGTCAAGGTGTAGCGGAATGCTGTTGAACATAAAAGAAACAAAATAACATGTTCTTCTTTATGTATTGTTTAATATCAGATTTTTTGTTACAACTATATTTTTTTTCAGTTGCAGTTAATGGTTCATTTTTGTGCCTTTAGCAACGTGGATTTTTAAAGACTGTTCAACTAGACAATAAAGCTTTGCGGTGCAGCGGCACAATGCTAGTTTTTTAACATGTAGCTGGTTTTTTTAGTATCAGTTCATGAGAAGAACACCTTTGATCAAGTGCTAACAGACTACTTCTTTTTTTTAGTAGCAGCAGTGCATTATATTTTTTTGTTAGTATCAGTTTTATGAGTAGAACACCTTGATCAAGTGCTAACAGACTAGTTCTTTTTTCAGTAGTAGTCCCAAATTTTTTAGCAGAAATTCATTATTTTTCTAAGTAGAATTGATTAATGTACGGACAACATTCATTTCCTAATATAAGAACAATATTCAGTTCATAAATTTGATCATAAAACCAGAAACTTAAGCAGTTGCACTTGGAGCTGTTAAAGCCTACAACATTCAGTTTCTTAAATAGTAGTAATTATATATAGCATACTTATTGAGGTCTCATTCCACTTATTATCAACCCATGAATTTTGACACATAACTTTC
The DNA here is from genome assembly GCA_946800695.1 of Geum urbanum. Taxonomy (NCBI): domain Eukaryota; kingdom Viridiplantae; phylum Streptophyta; class Magnoliopsida; order Rosales; family Rosaceae; genus Geum; species Geum urbanum. The sequence goes on from OX327012.1 coordinate 41,349,162, forward strand.
TTTGTTGTCCATAAAATTCATGATCATGCTTGCACGGTACTTGTACACATCAACTTTCAACCTTTTTTTGGGGATTGGCTCGCCCTTTGACAACTTATTCATAAAGTGCAAAACAAAAATTTCACAATCACTTCTGCAATGACAAAAATATAGCAGCATTCTTAGTTTTTCAATAGCAGCATATCTGCAATAATTCAGAAGCAGCTGAATCACAACAGTAAATAAATGAAAGTTTTTGATCATTCAGTAGTGCAAAACTATAATTCAGTATTATCTTTTTTTTTCTCACTTACGATGGGTCTTGAATTGCACAATTTTGATCATTTTTAATCGCGAAGATGAATGTATGTGTCACATCCAAATTGTGCAAGCCTTCTAATTTCTCTTCTTCATATTGTGATGCCCAGATACTTTCAATTGTGTTTTTCTGTAATGATAACAATCATCAGTTTTCATGTTTATTTGTCAGCATATCATTTTAAAATAAATTGAAAAAGAACTACAAATAATGCATACCACTTGTTCTACTTTGTTGAAGTCCTTATCTTGAATACCTTCAACTCTGGGTGTTGTAGAGTTGTAGTGAGTCCACTCCTTCTTTATTGCATCGTAAACAAGTAGTGTGAAGTGGAAGTCTTCCTGCCCATGTTGAATTGAAAAAAATAGCAATTCCTTTCCTCCTAGATCAGTCCTGATTCTATCTTTTAGCATTTTCTTCACACTTCCTGAGTACTTGTCAGAGTTTGGATGATATTGTAACAACTATAGTAAATGTAAACAAAGATAGTTCAATGTTATTATTAGTTAACAGTATACTCAGTAGCAGATTTCTAAATTTTTTATTGTAAAGGTGTAATCCATGTAGAAGCACAATATACTCAGTAACAGATTTCTAAAAACTTTACCGTAAAGTTGCAATTCATGTAGAAGCACTGAATTTTTTCCCTCATCTGGATGATTCTCATGTATGAGTTGATTATGAAATTTGAAACTACTGAATCTTTCAGCAAATCCTCGTCATCATTTTGAAAGAATCTTGGTACAAAAGATGTCCTGCCATAGTTGAGAATAACATATATTAGTATGATAAATTAGTAGTTTTTCCAATATCCAAATACATATTACTGATAATTTTTTTTTACTTATGCCAATTCTCTCTTTTTCCAGTACAACTTAAGCATGTCCTGGTGTTGCTCGTCCATCTTCTTGAAAACTGGGTGTATCTTCCAATTTAGCGTTTTCCCCTTGTTGTCCTATTTTTTCCGTTTCTCCTTGTTTTCATCCTACTTCTTCTTCTTACAAACTGGAACATCATACTCTTGCATATCCTTCTCCTTTCTGTCTACTCTGGTTTTCTTTAGTAGCATCTTCAATCGTGTCTTCATCATCCTGGGAGCTCAATGTGACATTCTGGAGTTCTATTATTTTTGCTCCAATAATTTGCATTTTTTCCTCATTTCACCTAACTCCTCGTCTTTCTGAGACATCATTTTTTGGAGCAGCACAAATTTTTTCTTGTAATGCTCTTTTTTCTTCCACAACTTGTCTATGAACTCGTTTTTCCATTTGCATGACTCGATTGTGGATGAAGCCATGTGTTGCTTGAGTGGCGCCTCATCCTGCCACGGATCAATTGTTGTCAATTGTTCTTCATCTTGAGTATTGTGTAGTGGAGAATCAAAGTTGACTTCATTTAGAATCAGCTCCTCCCATTCATCAAGGTCTTCTTTGCGACATCTCCTCTGGTTGTTGTTCGACAAGTCGACATTAGCGTTTGCATTCTCTGTTTGCCACCCCTCATCTACGACTTCTGCAGTTGGTGGTGTCAGTTGTGTTACTGGTGGATCAACAAAGTAATCATTGTAGTCCATGGTCTGTGAGTCTCCATCCACTTTGTTAAATGCTTGCTATTCCTTAGTTTCAAGAACAACTTTATTAGAATCCTTGTCTGCACCCTCATCAATGTGCTGATAAGTTATCTGTCCTTCTTCCTCAGTAACATCGTTTACTTTAGGTGATTCTGTTGACAGTGGTGTCTCGTGTTCTTTAGCAGCAACGACTTCCATTTTGAAAGAAAATGTATCTTTGTCTTCCACAGTCGCATCTTCTCTAATAATAGGTGTTGCTTATACAAGTTTCTTGAAGTTGAATGAGGGAAGTGCAACATCATAATAATCAACAGCATCTCTGTGCAGTTGTTCCTCTTCCTCAGCTTTTTTCTTCCTCTGAGCATCAATGTCTTGCTGCATGTCATCTTCCATCAGATGTCGCGTGCAGTCATTTCATACTGCCAATAATCATAATTGGATTTTCATTTTCTTCTGGTCCCTCTTCTGCTTTTTTGCAAGCCATATGTGCATTTTTTTTTTACAGAAATTCAAACAAAAGAAGTATTAAATGTAAATGAAACTTAAATAATAGCAGTGACAACTTAAATAGTAGCAGGGACATTTTGCTCACCGCAATAGGCTTCTTCTTTGTCTTCTTCTCCTATTCTTTCTTCGCTTTCTTCTTTGGTTTCATTTCTTTTGTCTCGCCCTTTCTCTTTTTGAGTAGTGTCGGGGTCACGAAATCGTCATCATTGTTGTTATCTTTCACACTTATTGCTGGCATTGGTTTTCTTGTGATGGTAGATTGCCTTAGCTGTCATTTTAAACATTATCAGTACCATATACCTGTGTTGGTAACACAACAAAATTGACCCCTTTTTTGTTTTGTTTGTTTACCTTGATTGATTCTAGGCTTATTTTCCTAACTTCTTCCACAAATCACGCAGATTCCATTGTGCAAAAATTGGAAGCCTCATTACAATGTCTCCTTCTTGTGCAGTAATTATGTCACTATCTCACAAAGACAATACTACATGTAAAGAAAACAAAGCCAAACATATTAGTTAAACAGTTTTTACAGCAGCAACATATGAAATTTTTGAGGAGCTGGTACATACTGCTATGAGCAAGACACATCCACTTGGACTTTTACCCTTTTCACAGTTTGTTAAACAGTTCAGCATGTACGTGAGTACTGCTTCTGCCCAGTTGTAGTTCCCTAAGTTGTCCAGGTCTTTTATGCATTTGACAAAGCACCATGCCAAAGTTGATCCAGACCCCGCAAAGAAGAATGTGCAAAAAAAGATAACACCATATCAACTTTGCTGCGTCGTCCACCCAATTTGGGTTTTTTCTCTTCTTCATAATCACGAGGTCTAGTTGATTAGATATTTCTGTCCTTGAGCATCGATCAACAGTGATGAAAAATATGCATTGACAAAAGCACTATCCTTCGGCCTAGTAGATTCATCTGCTTGCATTATCACCCTTGATTATGGAGAAAAATATAAAACAGTGAGTACATTTTAATAAACAGTAGCATCTGATAAAGTTTGTCAAAATCTATAGCAGTAGTTTCTAAAATGATGGTAATACCTAAGTTTCGCATGGCAAAAAGTTCTTGCATGTCTTCACTTCTTATTTCACCCAATTTGTTGCCAATCTTAAACATCTTGGATTTTCCGTCAAAGATGCTGAGAAGTGTTTCCATCATTATATTTGACTTCTTCTCCATAGCATCCATTTGACCTTTATAGAACACGTTGATTAACTGTCCGAAGGGTGTGTTACACAATCGTGCCTTCAAACTTTCCAGTTCTTGTTTGTGTTCTGGTTTATTGAAACTACCCTTAACCCCCAGCATCAGATCTACCATCGCTGATGTGCTGCATCTGTACTACAGAGTTTTCTCATTTAGATCCGCTTTCACACTGGGTCTCCCACGAGGCTTCTTGTCCTTTTTTATTTCCTTTTTCTCTTTTGTAGGGACATTTTTCTCAGAGCTATTGATTCTTTCCTTGGCCATTTTCTGCAATAAAACATTATCAAACACCAATAACCATTTTTTCAGTAGCAAACATCAATAACCATTTGCACGGAGCAACATTTTTTCAAGTAGAAAACATCAATAACCATTTTTTAGTAGCAAACACCAATAACTATTTTTTTCAGTAACAAACATCACTAACCATTTGCACAGAGCATCATTTTTTCAGTAGCAAACACCAATAACCATTTTTTCAGTAGCAAACACCAATAACCATTTTTTTAGTAACAAACACCAATAACTATTTGCACAGAGCAACATTTTTTCAGTAGCAAACATCAATAACCATTTTTTCAATAGCAGACACCAATAACTCTATAACTCTATGGATACACTCAAAATAACAGTAGTAGTCACACTTTTTTCTCTATCAAAAGGCATTATATGAATTAACACAGTAACAATAAATCTTATATATTGCATGAAACACAACTTTTAGTATCTGAACCGTTTTCTTCATGGAAATTAACATCTATACCAAAAAACGCAGAATCAGAAAAAAATCAAAACCCTTCATTAATCAATACCGCCTGAAAACAAAACCCATTCAAGTTCAATCAAAGCACAACATCGCGAAACTTTTAGACAATAAATTAATTACGGTATCAGTTCAGAATCAACAAATAAACATAGTACCAGTGACAAAATGAGAAGATCTAATTCAAAAAACATAGAAATAGGCATACAAAGTCAAATATAATACGAAAATCAACAAAAAACCATGTAGCAGGATCGCGATTCAAAACCCTAACAGAAAAAATTGATTTGATTGTTGAATAAATGGAGTAGCAAATACAAACCTGTATACAAAATGATGAGAACCGCGATTTGGAGTGTCGGGAAGGGACAGTGATGCTGTATTTATACTAACGAAGAAGCGACGAGGTTGATTGAGATGAATCGAGTTGACGAAGGGATGAGACGCAGTGACGAGACGAAGCAGTGTGATTTTTGGAGTAGCAGAGTGGAGAGAGAATGAAGTGAAAGAGCGCGTTTACGAGATTTTCTAATTTATAAGTGAAGGGTAGAATCATCTTTTTCGGGTAGTTAATGGATTGGGTTTAGCTGCTACTACATTTGGGCTTAATGTCTTGTCCTTTGTTGTCTAAATCAGTTTGTGATTAAATTTTTTGTAATATTGATACTTAGCTTGTTCTCGGACTGTCATTTGCCTTTTTTTTTTCTTGGTCTCCTCCCATCTCTCCCCATCATCCCTGCTGAAACACTGGGTCCTTTTTATGTTTGCACGAAAAAGCTCCAGTAAAGACCTTATTAACTTCTTCACACTAGCTTTGTTCTTCTTCCTTCCCTTTCCGGAGACACAGAGGGTTGGCCATTGTTGTGAATCAGACATAACCAGTTTCAAGGGCAAAATGATGAGGGTGAGAGGTATGAGGCATATATTATTAGTGTTGAATTACGAAAATAATGAAAGGGAAGAATCTTTCTTCCTCCTTTGTTTCTTGCGGTCATAAAGTGATATGGACCTAACTAAACCCATCACACTGATCACAGTATTGGTTTACATCCCATCAGAGCTACATTACATTCATGATCCACCATTTAGTGTCGTGTAAAGAGTGTTAGAGCGCTTTTTACACCACATTTTACCGGAGAGTTGGTTACAAACGTAAATGTAACCATACTCCATCGTTACAGTAGCAGAATGTTACATAGACTGAAAATTTTACACAATAAATAGAACTCAGCATAGATTGACTTCTTAACTATATAAGATTGAAGAACCAATTCCCATACCATTTCAATGTAACAAGATGACTTTCTAGCCAGAACCCAAATTCCATTTGGGGGCCATTCAGTTTGCTCACAAAACCTTTTAAAGCTTCGAGACACTTAAATTGTTCTGTCCTCTCACTGTTACTCGTTTCAGAGATCAGAAACTCAGAAGACACCTAAAGACCCAAAACCTAGAGAGAACCCAGAGACATAAAACTCCATCTCATTGCACAGCATGTAATCATATGAAAGACCTCTGCTTTGCATGGACAATGGACCACTCTATATAGCTTCTCCTAGACACTAAAAACCCTCATCCAAACTTAACTAATCTCACCATCTTAACCTCCTCTCCCAACTACCAAAACCCCTTTAACCATCCAATAAACCAACAAGTTTAAATGAACATAATGATTTGAGATTTGGGAAGGAGCACAAGATCTGCATCAATGCAAAGCAGAGTCTATTCTACTAATCTAACCTCTCACTTTCAGCCCCATAATAATTTTGCCTTCCCAAATTTCAATGCTACTATTGTTACTCTTCGAGAACTCAGCTGTGGATCTTCTAGGGTTCTAGCTCTCTCTCTCTCTTTCTCTCTCTCTCTCTCTCTCTCTCTCTCTCTCGTCTTGGCTTTTCCACAAACACAAGGAAAGAGAAAGGAAGAAGAAACTGAGAGCTCTGTCTATTTTGTTTCTTGCTTCGCCTTCGCCTTCGCCTTTTATAATTTTCCTTCACAGCTTTGGATGTTTCTTCATTCAGTTCTGCTCCCAAAACACTTGTGATTTTTTCCCCCTTATATACATAGGGACCCATATACATATATCTCTCATGAAAACTCCATCTACCTTTCCAAATTCAGTTTCCTAATTCCTCTCTCATTTTGGGTTCTCTTTCTCATCATCTTCTTATATCCCCTTGAAAACGAAACAGAGTCTCCTCTATTCCACTCTGTTTTTCTCTATTTCGCTCTGTTTCCACATTGCTTGCTATCATATTTCGATTCGGGGCATTTGGTTCTTAAATCTTGTCCATCATGAAGAGCTATATTTTGGTTTATGTTTTCATATTTGTTATGTTAATTCTGTTCTCGGCTGCTTGGTGTACTGAGGAAGTAGATGAAGAAGCTTTAGCTCCAATGGAGAAAACAGAGCAAGAAGCTCTCTACTCTGCCATACAGGGCTTTATGGGTAAATGGTGGAATGGCTCTGACCTCTATCCGGATCCTTGTGGATGGACTCCTATACAGGTATGATTATTTTAACGGTTTTACTGTTTAACCCCACCATTTCTGTTCTGACTCTGTTTCTCGCTCTGTTCTGTGAAACACCAACGTGAAAATCTTTCTGTTCCTTTTTCATATTTTTACTAATTGTTGAAGAGACCTCTCCACTGTTCAAGTTTGTCTTCATGAATAGAGAAATCATAGCTCATAGACGAGTTTAGTTTCAATTATTTGTAACCAGTATTAAAACTTGGGATTCTCTACTGTTACATTGATATATAATGTTAGACTTTTTGTGTCTGTGGGTATGTTAAGAGAAGAAAAAACGCTTCAAACGCATATAAAAATTTACATTTTTTTAGATTTTATTTGCTCCACTATTTAGTGTGCACTAGAGAATAATTAAATAAGATTTTATGATACAATGAAGACTAACAACTTGTCATTTGTTGATCGTCGGTTTACATTAACGAAGTACAACCCAACACTTAATCGAAGGTTTACAAGAGATTCAAGTTACTAGAAACTATTTCTGCAGAATAATAGTTTTTAGATTTTTTATCTTAAAAACTAGAGAATAATGGACAACTTGAGAGAAGAAAATGAATTTTTGATTATTTTAATCTGCAGGTTTATAGAATTGATTATGCTTTTTTACCTTGAAAGATTGGATATTTCTGATTATTTTTCAATGGATATGTATCTTAATTAAGTGTTACATCTATTTGGTTTATTTTCAATAAACATTTTTCTTCACTAAGAGTTGTATCCATTTAATTTTTCATTGGACATGTTAGTTGATTTCCAAAAGATAAACCTCTTGCTCTCTTTGTTTTATATTGTTTAAAATTATTCCAACAATCTACCACAATTTTCAAAATATAAAAATACTTTAAAACAAAATATATTTTGAAAACGTTTGATAAATCCTTTAAAAATATTTTGAAAAATTCTTGAATAAATTCTCGGAAAACTTAACATATAAACTAAGGTGACTTGAACCTTAATTTAGTGAGAACAAATTAAGATGGCTAAATAGCTTTCCTTTTAACATACGATCTTATTGTGATCTAACTGGACATATTTCACACACTAATTTTCTACTTCTTTCGAGTGTTCAAAAAGTCGACGCGTTGATTGGTTTTGCGTCTATATCTTTTTCACGAGTGTTTTAGAGACTAGCCCAAGTCGCATAGAAAGTGGCACCACATTCGACACTTGTATAAGTAAACATGTAGTATTCACGCAACTAAAGTACTTTCCGTCATACTTATTAAGAGTTTTAATTATAACCCAATTTCTATAATTTATTATATGTACTCAAACACTTTAACATTTGGATGGATACAAACATATAATAAAATTATATGTTTATTAATTTTACTTAAGTGCTTACAATCACTACTTGTGATGTATTTTGCTCATTGAACTCAAAAACAAGATGTTTCAAGTGTTGAGTTGAGTTTTCATTATTAGTAATTAAAAGTTTGGACTTTTTCATTCCATTTGATGTATCATCCATCAAATCCTTGCAAATTTAAAATATGCAAATTATTTTGTCAATTGATTATTAAAGTTAATTATTCATAATTTTAAAGTTTAACGGATCACACTGTTCCCTTTAAATAGTCTTACATAGCTATGTCTCAGATCACTATATCCTTTTTACCTTTATATTTCTAGTAAGAAGCCATTGATAGTTAAGACTGTCAAAGAACTAAATATCATCATTTTCCTTAAGATCCGTCTATTTTTTATAACATGTGGATTATTTTTCTTTTGATATTAACTATTATTCCATCAAACTCATATCTTCTAGATGATATAAATACTCATTATATGCATATGAATATTTCATAATCTACAAATTATAGACGTCATCAAACTTGATACTTGTTTATAATGAATATCATGCAATTAAATTTTTACTAAATTTGTATTCCGATATTCATAAAAACAACTTGTTACTTGAAATTTCTTAATGGTATTCAAACTTAAATATGCATTTAAAATTTTCAATTTAAAATGATGTATAAAGTTTCAATGAAGTGCATATATATAAAATCATATCACTCATGTATATACATAGTCGGATATACATATATGAACTTGATATGAGTATACACTTAACATAAATTATAATTAACATGCATTCTTTAAATTGAAACCAGAAATAGACTAACGATCAAATCAAGCAAACGTAGAAAATAAAGATGTAAAATAAAAATATATGTGGCACTTAGTACAAAAATATCTATCATAATATATATATATATCAATGTATCATTCTTAGTCACTGAAACATTTGTAAAGTTCATAAACGAACTCCAATTTTCTCCCGAAGTGCATTTACCACTTCAAATACTATTGCCACAATTTTCTCCTTGGAGTTAAAACATTTTTATTGGTTCTTGAGAATATGACAATATTTCATGATATGACCACACTTCTTACAATAAAATAATTCACTATCTTCTTGTTTGAAGTTTAATTTGAATGATTCTTATTCCATATAATCTATCTTTTTTTTATTCCCATGATTGTTTTTGGATTGATCAGATTCACTAGCAATCAAATCATTATTAATAGAAAAAGAATCATTGACTTTCTCATCAATGCATCCTCTTTTCTTATATGAAGAAAATAGTTCAACCTTTTATAGGTAATTTTGTATTTCTCTTCAAACTGAAGATGATGACCTAATTATTCTATGGTTAAACCTTCCAACTTATTTATCATATTCCTTTTGAAGTCTTTTCATAAAGAAGGAAGCTTATTCATAATAATAGGAAATACTAATGAGTGAATCCATATGCATATCATGTTGAGCAAGTGAAGTATATGAATGATTTCACGATATTGCTCAACAATAAATCTTGTATCCACTGTTTCATACTTAATTTTTTTTTAAAATTTAGAAAGGTCTTACTTGTAGAATTCGTAGAAATGTATTGCTCTTCCAATGTGCTCATAATTCCTTTGACGTCTCGTTGTCTTTGAAGTGAGAAATTAATTCATTACTTGGAGAATTGTATATGTAGTACTTATATTGTTCGTCATCTTGATTTCATTTGTCTCGTACTTGTTTCATGGATAAAATCTCATTTTCAATTTTTCCGGTCTTGGTGTTGTTAGCACGTAAATTATCTTTAAGCATGTAAGCATGAGGTGAGTCATCTTTCACTATTTTCAAAAATATTCTCTATCAAATCGATCAAGCTTCATTGTAGAAAATTCACTTCGTTTTCCTTCGAAGTTTCCATAGAAAATTAAGTTTAAAGATTGTTGAAAATTTTGTGTTTGTGGGTATGACAAAAGAAAGAAAAACGGTTCAAAGGCACGTAAATGTTTACGCTTCCCTTTAGACTTTATTTGCCCCACTACTTAGTGTGCAAGGGGGAATAATCAAATAAACTTTTAGAATACAATGAAGACTAACAACTTGCTATTTGTTGATCGTTGCTTTGTACTAATGAATATCAACTTAACACTTAATCGAATGTTTAATTAGAGATTCAATGTTACTAGAAACTATTCTGCAGAATAATAATTTCTAGATTTTCTATCTTAAAAATTAAAGAATGATGGAGAACTTGAGAGTTTATTTTAATCTGCAGAGAATCACTCCTATTTATAGAAGTGATTATGCCTTTTTACCTTGAAAGATTTGCATTTTTTTGGTTTATTTTCAATGTACATATCTTTTCACTAAGAGTTGTATCTATTTAGTTTCCTATTGAACACGTCTATTGATTTTTAACAGACAAACCCCTTGCTCTTTTTATTTTATATTGTTAAAAATTATTCCTAATATATCACAATGTTGTCTTTACAAACACAAATTTGTTGAAGTTGAGTTTGATTTAGGTTCTCGATTTCTGTTTCAGGGTGTTTCTTGTGACCTCTTCAATGGGCTTTGGTATGTGACGGTTATGAACATTGGACCTGTTCATGACAACTCTCTTAGTTGTTCTTCAAATGCAAAGTTCAGACCTCAACTCTTTGATTTGAAGCACCTAAAATCCCTATCCTTTTTCAACTGTTTCATCTCACCACACAACCACCCAATTCAAATCCCTACAGAGAATTGGTGGAAGCTCTCTGAGAGCTTGGAATCGTTAGAGTTTCGATCCAATCCTGGTCTCACAGGGCAAATTCCCAGCAGCTTTGGTGACCTCAGAAAGCTACAATCTTTGGTGCTAGTAGAGAACGGCTTAAATGGCGCCTTACCAACTAACATTGGTGATTTGGTACAATTGAAGAGGCTGGTTCTCTCTGGTAACTGGTTTACAGGTCCAATTCCTGAAAGTTTTGGTGAGTTAAATCAGCTGTTGATCTTTGATTTGAGCCAAAACTCACTCTCTGGGGCTCTGCCAATCACTCTTGGAAGCTTGACTTCACTCTTGAAGCTTGATTTGAGCAGCAATTTATTTCAAGGGTCCATTTCTTTAGTAGGTAACCTGAGAAATCTGACCCTTTTGGACCTGAGGAGCAACAATTTCACAGGGGGCTTGACCAAGTCAATTCAAGAGATGTATTCCTTAGAAGAGATGGCATTGTCCAACAACCCAATTGGTGGTGACCTCAGTACCATAGAGTGGCAAAGAATGGATAAATTGGTCATTTTGGACCTCTCCAAAACAGAACTTACAGGTGAGATTCCAGAGTCCTTAACAGAATTGAAGAGGTTGAGGTATTTGGGTCTAAGTGACAACAAGCTCAGTGGAAACATCTCACCAAAGCTTGCAGCTTTGCCTAGCATTAGTGCACTTTACCTACATGGGAACAACTTGACAGGGGAGCTTAAGTTCACCGAGTCGTTTTACACGAAAATGGGTAGTCGTTTCGCTGCTTGGGACAACCCAAATCTCTGCTTCACTAATGCATTGATTGCTACAATACCATTTGGGGTGAAGCCATGCCAGGAGGCAGAGGAGGTCACATTGCTCGACTCAAATTCAAATACAAGGCTGCAACAGGGTGGCTTGGATCGAAATTCCTACTCGGTGGGATGCTCAAGCCATGGCATTGATGGGTTCTGGTGCGTCGGTGGGTTGCTGCAATTAATAGTGGTTTTGTTCATGAACTTGTTTCTATAAGCTTCATGCTGATCCTGTAAAATGTAACCAATCCCTTTAGTTTGTAACCGTAACTTGATTTGTAGTTTGCTTTTGCTTACCTAACAAGAAGTCGAGAACTCAATATATAGTAAACAGCTAGCTTATAAATGTTCAAACTTTCTAGGCCTCATGTTTCACTTGCACAAATCTGTATATCACTGCCTGTATACAACATGACTTGAAACTGAAGTTAATTTCTGGTGTTGGTTCAGATGTTTTGGTTTGCTAATTTGAAGATAGTGTTCTAGTGATCAATTTTAACATTATGTTCTAGATTTGATTACGACAAATTTATACTCAAATTTTCTCTACAGAATGTTTGGCAAGGACTAAAATTGCAACAAGATCATGTAACCAAACTCTGCAAGTTCAAAACATTGCAATTTTGAAACCAAGAATGATATTTGAGCGTAGGGTGTGATGTACAAGTCTAGTTCTAGACTAGTAGAAGCGGCAGTCTCGTTCTGCAAAATCTAGTTGAAGGTTTTCATTGCTGCCCTTTTAGATGTTACTCGAAATCTTGAATGCCAATGGCAGGACAGAGCATATTATTAGCAAATAGCTCTGGAACCAAAATATTTACAGCTAACAAAATTCATTTTTGTTTCTTGCTAAACAGAGCAATACCCAACTACCTTTAAATGCTGGGAATTTAGCCAGCAGAAGGAAGGAAAGGAAGAGACTTCATGGAATCTGGGTAAATGTGAAAATGTTGTTTTAAAGGCAAAGGTACCTTGAATAATGTTGATGACTTTAATACATGAAAGTGAAGTTTGAGAGGTAAACTTATTCAAGGGGTGGTGGTAGTCCTCGAGGCTCTCTAGCTGCATAAATTGGTACTTCGAGGGCAGCAGCCAGCAGGGATGGAGATATACTTTTTGTAGCATCTGTGCAACGTGCTTATAAATTGCTCACGAGTGCTTTGTAGACCTAGTGATTTTAACAAGATGAGAATTGGGTCCATAACCAATAAATAGGGGGAGGCTGCCTTTGCACACTAGTAGTACAGTAGACCCTGTTTTGTTTAATTGTTCTTGGGGTTGGTTCATATTGCAACTGCATATTCCTTTGGATCCTTTCAACTTTCAAGCTGCTTTAGTTCCTCTCTTGGGTATCTGCAGAGTGAAATTTCCTATAGATTGATACTTCTTGTTTTGATTTACCTAGGGGTAGGCACGAGTCCCGCATATCTTGAATCTGATTCGATCCCGCACGGAATAAAATGAGATGAAAAATAATTTTTTTATTATTCCGTCCCTTCTAGACCTGCCTTGTTTTTTAAGAATGAGATCAGATCTTGACTTTAAAATTCCGATAAGCTCGTTCTGTCCCGCATAATATATTATGTCTATTTTATCATTTGTTTTATTAAGAGTTGACATATTAAATTATCAAATAATTAGAATTATTAAACAAAAAAATAAAATTACCCTAGAACGATCAAAGTATTATATTACTTGTAATATGAATTAAATGTATCAATTAAACTTGAAATAAAATTGTTTGTAGTTTTACTTCTTTTAATTAAACATTAGGTAAAACGGTATTACTATGTAGTTGTAGACTTCTTAGTCTTATTAAACTATGTTTATCTTATATTGATTCCGAAATTTGGTTTGTCTTGTCTCATTCGAATTTTTGTGGTTAAATACTCTATTAAATGTTCAAATTTGGCCCAAAATTGAACCCGTCCTGTCCTGTTTGAATTTTGGAACAATTTAGACGAAATTTTAAAATACCTTATCATGTCCCGTCCCGTTCAAAATAGGGATAAGGACGACCACCTCTAGATTTACCCGACTTCAAATCTTATGAGTCCTTTTGAATTTTGATAGCAAGTAGGTCCCATTTTCATTTCCAAATTTGAAGAGGGGCATCCTAGTGTTCTGTTGATTTGGGCTTGCTCAAGGACACAAAATTTTCGATTCTTTGGCCCATTGGCCTTTCTAGTGCTGAGCTTTAATGGGCTTTGGGATATCCCACTTCCCATCCATACTCTCAAGCTATCCCAAAGTTGCAAAGTGCCAGATCCCAGTTCAAGGCTGCTGATTGGCTCATGCCTTCTTCCTTTTCTGTTTTTCCTTATGGATTAGAGTCAATGGACTAAAGCTTAAAGCTTCCTAAAACTACCATGCTGATTTTATGACAAGGAGGCTAACCAAATCACATTCTAATTTGGGATCCTGAAAACAGTGGAGTTAGTTCCAAGTTTAATCATAATAATGCAGTGCTTAGGCGTCTTTGTCTGGAACAAATCACATTCATCAAAATCCCAAAGTCCCTTTCAGATCGATGAAAATTGAGAAGAGGAAAAGGATAGACAGATGGCTGAAGTCCCCATTCACAAACTCATGTTCAAAATGGTGATGTACTCATGTTGCTCTCTGGCTAATTGACTACAAAGAATAACACTAGGCTGGAGCTTATTTGGTAGTTACATTGCTGAAATATTAGTAGGTAGCTGCATTTTCAGAATATAATGCTAGTTTCTATAGTATGATCAAAGCTAAAAGAAGATACAGTTCGAGCAGTCACTAAATACTACTTCTAAACACTATATGTATCGACTTTCTTCATTTGACTCTATCTGATTGATGCAATTTGTAGAACACCCGTGTGACCTTACCTTCAATTCATAAGTTAGTAGTATACATACACTTTTGGTTACTAAACATAAATCCCATCAAATAAATTGTACACACACTCTAGGCATTAATCTGTAATCTGCAGTGACCGTGAGCACAACTAAGGCTTTCGACAATGTTGTGACACAATGTCACGTAGGATAGCTATATCAAACCCAAAAACCCCATTCCAAGTTTCAACCATATTTGTCACAACTGGTCCCAGATTCTAACTATACCGTATATCAGGCTATGACCATGACTTGTTTGAGACTAATTTGGCACCAAACTATACGCCATATTTCACATTAGAAGACCAACTTTGGCATCTTGAATTGTTAAACAAGAACACCATTTGCCACCGGCCACCACCTCTGCCACAATCTCCGGTTTTGGCCTGCCTTTACACTGGCGTACACCGCCACCTGCTTCGGATGTCGGTCCCAATATATAGGTAAGCCATCTCCAATTTAAACATATATTATCTTAAACCTAGCTCTATTTCCATCTGTCACATTTTTCTTTCGTTTGGATTAATAATACTCAAACCAGAACCTAACATGGTGGTTAATATTGCTGCAAGCTCTAATATATATGTATAATTGTTATACGATGACATGCACCATTGATACATTTGATTAGATAGATTATATCCAGTGTTCATCTTTTGCACTGCATAGCAATTTATGAACCCAGATGGCATTTGCCACATGCCCAACACACAACGTTTCCTTACTTCCCAAGTCTCTAAACAGTCTAAAGAACAAATTAATGATGTCATTTTGAACATAAATACCTGCTTCTTAATTGGATTAGTTTACTTAATAGATCGACAAGTATAAAAGCTAGGTGCATAGGTTTTTGTTCGACCGGTAAATTTTCAGTGTAGGAGTAGTACACAAATGTGAATGTCACATATATCACTATCTCAAGGATCATATATTATATATGAGTCTAGATCTACAAAGACAGAAGAACAAATTATTCACTGAGGTTCCGCACTCTAGATATTCCCTTGCTCGACAATGCTCTATTATTTCCTGCAAAACATGTACTCGGCTAGCTAGAGATTGCATTATTTTGGGATAATACTGAAATCTGATTGACTAGAACAAATGCATACATGCATGCATCATTGAACAGATAGCTAGCTAGTGAAAAAAAAGTCTAGTTATATATGTAGTTTTCAATTTTTCATTGGTGGATTTGGTATATATAATTGAAGTCGCAACTGAGATATATAATTATACACCAAAAACAGGTGTCCATCAATATCATGCTAGAAATAAAGAGAAAAATCGATGGATCGGGACCCCTTTTTGATGGAGAGCTTTGCATCGTTTTCTTGTCAAACTCTCGCACTCAAAAGATCGTCCCATTTTCATCGATCCTTCTCATCCAGTCTTCATAACCATGCATGCCTGACTCATCTATCCCTAAAATGTTAAATTATAACTTTAATTGAAATCAAATTAAGCGAATGCTGTTTTGAATAGGGTTTATATGAACAATTTCATGTCTACTTAGTGAAGTAATTAACCAGTGCAAGGCTAGCTCAAATAATTAAGTGGATGGATTTCATGGATATATGCATTAAAATCGTTCCTTTTATAAAGAAATGGGGAAATCTGATGCTCGCCGTCTCTGAAGTCCTCCATTTCCCCTTTCACAGTTTGCTGCGTGCGCGACAAGATTACCTCCTGTCCCAAAAACAAGAAAAATTGCATAATATTCAAAGTTAGCATGCACCACCATGCATATGCACCACAAAATCATGTTTTAAAAAGTTGAGAATTGATCACACACTAGCTATACTAACAAATCCGAAAGGCAGTCGAAAAGATACTGCAAGCGCACTCGCCTCTTGTTACTAATTTCAAAGAAGAAGGGCCTCGAATTTCAGTAGTGTTTTCCACACGCAGCTGATCGATATAGTTTAATTTTCCAGGAAATAGCTTTCAAAGAATTTGACTTGAAAAAAATAAGAAATATATGGGGAAGGTGAAGATGGCAAGGCAGGGCCAAGTCTGAAGTCGGCTCCTATTATATATACATACTTTGTTGAATTACCAAACAATATGTGGATTTCAAAAGCTTTGACATTGAATTAGAAATTGAAAATTCTTAATTTGTTATTAGTCATTAGCGTGCTATTCACTTCTTTGCATGATGTCCTCCCTCCTTCTCTTTTCCTAGTCTTTACAAACCCAAATGCGAATCTCTTTCCTGTATCCCCATGCATATAAAACCCACCAAATCTCAGTAAAAACGAAATTAAAACCAGCTACTACAACTCCAACAGCCAAAAGCCAAAAGCCACACATATTCTGCCCTGCCCTGCCCTGCCCTGCCTCCATTGTCTTCTTCTTCTTGTTTGAAATCCAAGTACCTTTGGATTGTGCTTCTGGTTTTAAAATGATCGGTTCGTGTGCGGCTACAAGGAAAGGGAAGACTCTGGTGGATCATGACCAGAGAGTTTACATGGAGCAAACAAATGAGATCAATCTGAGAAAGCACACAAAGTCGACGAGTTTTCGATTTCGTGGGCAGATATTCAGTTTCTTCCCCAAAGGGTCTCGTGTCCCTCCTTCTGGTCCTTCCAAGAGGCACAACTCTATGGTGAACTCCACGCCTAGAAACTAAAGCAACCAACATTCACAAGCTTCTTGATTATTTGGTAGTGAGATGCACAATTCATCTTCTTTTTTTGGTTTATTTTTCTTCTTCTTCTTAATAGACTTGGCTCTGAATCGGATGCCATGAAACCTCAAATGGGATCAGATCAGAAGGAGATGAATAGGTAGAGATATATATGAATCTTTTATTTTCTTTTTGAGCGTGTGATTACACTGTATAGAAACTAAAATGAAGAAGAAAGCCACCATATTTTCTTGTTGACAAGTTCCTATTGTATTCATTATCAGAAAAAGCTGTCATGCCATTCAGATTAAAGCATAATTTATCTGATTTTTTATTTCATTCTTTGTGGAACAAGTTTTGGATACTAAACTCTGATCAAATTGCAAGCTGCTAACTTTGCCCCATTTCTTGCTTCCTTGTTTACACTATGTACATATGATTTAGAGAGAATGACTTCAAATAATGGTTCCCCAAAATCTGGTTCGCTATTTGGCTTTTAGTTTTGGTGTACTAGAGTTTGGCTGAAACGCTCCACTACTTTTGAGCCTTCCACCATTGAATGAAGCACTCTGGATTCTTCATATGCTTGGACTAGTTTGATTTCTTTTCTTTCTGCTTCTCTTTTTTTTTTCCTTTCTTTTCCATCTGAAAAGGATGTTTAATTTAAGAACTTGATGGAGTTGAAAGAGACCATCTGATGAGATAGAATGATGATATACGATAATTTGAATGCATTATTAGCTCAAGGGTCTTTCAAGAATACGTTTCTTGTCCTGCCAGTTTCCCTCAAATTTTGATATAATTTGCTCTTAAAGAAAATCAGTACAAGCTGTCAAACATTTATTCCATTTAGATTTGTTAGGTTCATCATTCTTCAAGTAAAACCACCCATTTTAAAAAACAATTAAAATGTGTAAGTGTCTGATGTGAAGTTAAATTAGAAGGGTATTGTAGAGCAGGGCATGTGTTGCTACCTTGATCATGAGCTCCATGATCAAATATGTAGGCACATTAAACAATTCAAATTACAGGGCTACCTTTGCAGACAAGGAATTATTAAGAAAATGGATAAATGTACGTAATGTCGTTCATATTGCAGAATTGCTGACTAATATGAAAATGATAGAATGCAAGCTACGTGTTCATCAACTTTCAGGTTTTAAGCTAAACTTTGGAACAAATTAGTAATTAGTTTACAAATTGGAAAATAGTACCATCAACTATTTTAAAACTTCCTGGCTAAGAAGTAAGAAGCTGTCCAAGCTAGCCATTATTCAATAGTACAATTCCATAACTTGTGATTGGCAAAATGGAACATGGATATGTGTGGAGGTTCTCGAACTTTGACGCGTCAAAACCAAATCTCAAGAACTTCAAACTTGGAAACTAAATTCCTGCAAACAGTTTTCATTGAGCACTTTCATTCATTCTTTTATAATTTGCTCGCAGAATTCAGTAGGGATTTGGTTGCAGAAATCATCCCCCCCCCCCCACGTGGGATCTCTATTGCACCGACATTTTTCGACACTCCGGCAAGGTATCTGATATGCCACGTGAAGTGTCGACTTTTTCGACACACGTCACATCATCCACCTAACACGCTACATCGAAAACTTATAAATAAATGGAAAAACATAGTCAAATAAACAAAAAATAGAAACCTAATTTACTTAACTCAATAGCTCATTTACTCTTTCCTCCGTCTTCAGTAATTGTTAATTTGGCTGTTGTGAAATTGATTGATTGGGGTTTTGCAAAATGTTGTGCTTGGTTGATGTTAGAATATATAATTATTGGAACTGTTGCTATGAGCGATTCTACAATGTGCTGCTCATAGGTGTGTGAGTTAAATTTTGCACTAGATTTCCCTCCCATGTGCCTTGCACATGCCAAAGTTAGTGCAAAATTTAACATGCACATCATTGGACAGCACACCGAAAGTGCACTCCTGTTGCTATCTTCAAATTTAATTTCTATTGAATATCATGAGTTAAATTGTTATTAAATAGATTGAGTTTTATGTTTTGATATGTGGTTATGTAACAATTTTTTTTCATGTTTAGAGTATTTTTGTATGTATGAAATAGATTTATATATTAATTATTTTCTGTGTTGTTACTGTGTTGAAACTTGTGTTTTTGAGATTTGTCGTATTCAGTGTTACGGTGTCATGCCGTGTCGGTGTCCCTTATCAGGTGCAACATAGCGGGGGATGTGTTGCTGTATGGTTTTGGTTTTCTCTTCTCCTTGAGTTTCAACTTTCAATCAAATTGAAAAGCCACGAGCTTGGTTAGAGTTAACACAATCAAGAGCTAAAGGCTTGCATTCCCCTTCCTTTGACATAAAATCAAAAGCAATAGGCTTTAGCTACTAGCAATTGCTCTTTGACATTCTTAGCACATACTCATCTGCTTCTTCATGAAAAAATGGCAGAATGTTTCATGGATGTTGGATCGTGGAAAAGTGTAAAAGAGCGGCAACACTAGCTAATATCTTAAAACAATTCTAAAGCCCTTTTGACTTTGAGAAGCACATGCCTTTCCTGTGTTCTTTTCAGTAAGAGTTTGGTGCGGCTATCTCTCCGGGGAGACCATTTATGTTGAGAAGTAATTAAAAACTGCAATTTTGTCGAGTCTTGTATAGAAATTGCCTGCATGCCACTACTTTTAATCTCAAATGCATTACTTACATAATTTCTAGCATTTCCCTTTCTTTGCTACTTATTTATGATTTCTATCCTTGTCATAATGTCATCTCAGGATATATAGGGTAGTTGGTTTATTACTTTATTAGGAAACTCAGAAAGCATGGAAAGTCTACATTTGGAAAGACCTGAAGTAGATTCGTAATGTGCTTTAGTACTAGATTTCTGACTGTTTAAACAAAGACTTCGATTAAATGGGGATGGAATTCAAGTTTCAACTACGTACTAGACGCCACGAGTCCACGATTCTTCGTGTTGATTGAATCGAATTGAAAGGCAGAAAGTCAAGTACATACGTTTTAATTACTTACAAATCAATAGATGAAGGTTTTGTAGAAGGTCAAATGTGCGTTTGCTTATGGTAGATCGAAGAGAACAGAGGGGTCGGTGGTCTAAATGTTTAGTCTTGGTCTCTTGGAGCCTCGGTGCGTTTTGTATATATATATATATAATTCGACGTACGCATTCTATCTACATATATATGTAGAATGCTAGCTGTTTTCTGAGTTGTGTAGTGAGACTAACTACTGTACGTAAATGAACAAGCAATATAAGCTTTGTACAGTTGGATATTATCAAGAATTGGAACAACTAAGCAACTATATTGTCATTTCAACTGCCGTTTCGATCTGAAATTGCAGCAAGGACTTGATCACTACTGATGTAATCTGTATGTTCCTTTATTGAGGATTTGAGGTACACGGTAGCCTCAAAGACTTTCCGGGCTACGTGTTCATATAATCATATTTCTAGTTTATTCTAGCGGTGATGAAACATTTCCTCATTTTGGTTAATCTGATATGAGACGAGGAGGAGAGAAAGCTAGAGAGTAAGAAACGGAAATTTCTGATTTGGGTTCATATGAGTCATTGTTATCAATCCTGGTTAATGGGCTGAATGAAAAATGGGCTCGATCCAATCATGTTAATTCTGTACGTGACTAGAGCATGGTAGGCTGTAGGCCTAGGCACAGATGGGATGGAACGGCCTCGACAAAGCCAGGCCTGTCCTGATGCATAATTACGGGACGGGACAGAAGGTTGTAAAACTTAGACCTGCAAAGGCCGGTTCGTTTGGGTTCGGGACGGGACGGCCCAACACGGGATTCACACATTTATTTTAATTACTAGGTGGCTGCCCGCGCCTTGGCGCGGTTTTATGACGAAGTGTTATAAATTTTTTGGAAGCCTAATTGTTGTTTGGCATAAAAATAGATGTGTAAATAGATTTTACATAATTATCATAAAAATAAAATAAAACTATAATTTACTATGTAAACTTTCAAGCAAGTTACATAAATACCAAAAGTAAGGAGATATTGTAGCTCCTTTCAAAATCCTAAAGAACTCTTCATTTACAGCAAAAAAATTGTTCTATATTTATTTACATTCTTTTTCTTCCTATTTGATTTAATTATTGCTATATATACTATACATTTTGAAAAATATCTTTGTAAACTATATTTTTTGTATAATTATTTGGTATGTTGTCACCGTTGTTTATCATAATATTTAAGCCTTTTTTTGATGTAACTCTCGATAGTGCAACGTATAATTGTCCGTGACTAAAAACTGGTTCTGTTAAATATACTCCGACTTGATTTAGTGATTGACCCTGACTTTTGTTGATTGTCATTGCATAACAGGCTCTGATAGGAAACTGTCGTCTCTTGAATGTGAATGGCCATTTAGTTTCATTCGCATTCAACACAATTCTTGGAATATAAACCTTTTCCCCAATATTAGTCCCTGTCAGTATTTTTGCCTCTATTATTTTTTCAAACAAATTAGTTATAATCAACCGTGTTCCGTTGCACAACCCCTGTATTTGATTTAAATTTCTTAATAACATAATTGGCATTCCAATCTTTAGTATGAGTTCGTGTAATGGTAGACCGCTAAATTCAAGTTTATTCAAAAATTCTATAGGATACAAAAGACTGTTATCACTATAGGTAGCAGAATTGAATGAAATCGAATCAGAACTAAAATATATTTTTTTATCACCAGGCAACAAATTAATTGCATATTTATTTATTTCATGTACTGTTGCATTTCTCGGTGTGACGATGGCACGCTCTCTCAAATAACATGTATCGTTATATTTACAATCAAAATTTGGATAAGTAGCCATAAAAATTGATTTGATAGGATCTAAAGTTGAATCAGTGAGTAAATCTTCAGGAATCTGAATCCAAGATGTATCAGGGTCATTTGTTGGAAAATTTGACTGTAATCGACCCTCTCCTATCTGTAGCATCCATTCTGCAAAATTTTGAATCTCATCTTTTTCAGTGGTCGTCAATCCGATAGACGATAATCTTATGTTTTCTATTAAATAAAAAACTTTAAGATATGACTATAGATATGAATTATTCAAAGACGCCTCAATAATATCACTCTTGCTTCCTCCTTCTATAACTGGTAAAATCTGTCTAAAATCTCCGCCGAACAAAATTGTTTTGCCTCCAAATGGTATTTGTGTCTTTCGATCATCAGAGTTTGCTGACAAAATATCTCGAAGAGTTTTATCTAATGATTCCATGCAATATTTATTGCACATCGGAGTTTCATCCCAAATGATTAGATGTGCATTTTCAATTAATTCTGAAAGATGCGTCTGTTTGTTTATCGAACATTTTAAATCTTTCTCTATAACAGGCTTTATTTTAAAACGCGAATGCGCCGTTCTACCTTTTGGAAGTAACAGAGAAGCAATTCCTGACGAAGCAACAGCCAAAACAATTTTTCCTTCAGATCTTAGTTTAGAAATTATAGTATTCCACAAAAAAGTTTTCCCTGTTCCGCCACTACCATACACAAAAAATGATTTTTCAGTTTTCTGTTCCACAGCTTCAATCACTTCATCGTATATAATTTTCTGACACGAATTTAATTTAGTAATCAATTCACAATGTTCACGTTTAAGTGTCTCACAATCAAAATCTAATTCCTCTCTCATTAATTTATTGCTCAACTCATGTATCTTTTCTGTTTTTGGCATCGACAAATGATGTTCTTTCAATGAACTGGATGCCATACTAAACAATTTTTCAAGTTCATATAAAACGTTATTTTTCAAATCATCCTCAGGTATGGTAAGGTTGGGCATGTTGAATTCCGATCGAATTTTGTATAAGATATCATCAGACATACTTATCCAATGTGCATTAAGCAAAGCTCGCGGATTTGAGACATCACAAAAAAGAATAATGGTAACAAATAATTGTCTAATCTGAGAAGAGGTCGCAGTAAATCCAGATTCAACCAGTGCATCGTTCCATTCTTTATCATCATCTAGTAATCCCAATGTTCGACATGCTTCCTGAAAAGTGGCGTATGTAATTCCATTGACTGTTTTGATCCAATCGAAATTGCGACATCCTTTTTGAATATTCAGCAGCATTCGCAGGTAAAATAATTCGCCTGCAAGTGGTGGTACGTGTGCAATTCTACCAATAACGTCATATCGTCTCTTTCTTGGATGCCATGTTTTGCTATCACTGTCCCAAACAAACTGAGAAGGAAATTGAGCATAAGTTAATTTAGCCGCGTCCTTATAAAAAGTATTTGCATCAAACCAAGCAGTTAGCATTGTACGTTCTGCATCTGGATTTTCTACAACTTGTTCAATAGATTGTCCTTCATAAAAGAAAACACTCTGCTCGTTTGGCAAATGAATTTTTAAGAATTGCACTGCAGGATATCTAGTATGAATGGAGAATTCAAACAATCGCCACACAGATTCGTGAGGAGTTAAATATCGACGATTCAAATAATTTTGTATTTCATCATTTACATTGTCACGAACCATCACTCGAGCTCTATCTGGACCTTTATTTATATATTTAAATAAATATTTTATTAACATAGACTGAGAACACGATTCAACATTTATGTGAGCATTATACCTCAACAACAAAATGAGATTATATGGAACAACAAAATTATTACCTATATGAATTCCATTTTTATTTACAAATTTTGAATCATCATCACGTCTTCTATAGTGAGGAGCCTTAATTGCATGAAAAACGGTGTTAGAAATGTATGGTTTTGGAAAAGATTTTGTGCATTTCCCATCTCTCATGCACGGAGATTTTGAATTTAATTGACCGCAAGGACCATGTATCATAAATTGACTAACTATTTCAAAAAGTTCTGGACAAATGTTTTTATCTGGTAATTCAGCAGAAATAATAGAATCAATATCTGTTGATGTGTAACACTTGTATGGTCTTTGAAGCCAAATTAATAAATGAGCATGTGGCAATCCTCTTTTTTGGAATTCAATTGTACAAACATGTGCATCAATATCTCCAAAAGGTTCTCCGGATTTAATGAATTTTATCATATCATCCAATTTAATTTTAAAAATCCGAGAAACAATATCTGGTCTGTCTTCCGCTTTGTACCCAGGTTTTTTTTCAAAATATCTCACAATTTCTGGCCATTTAACATTGCAAGTAAAAGTTATAAACAAATCCGGATTACCGTAATATCTACAAATTGCCATGGCATCTTGATAGTTATTTAACATATCTCTAGGACTGCCGGTGTGAGTACCTGGAAGAAAAATTGTTTTTCCCACATCAGAACATCGAGTAACACCATTTGAAGCAAGCGTAGATAATTGATTCCATTGTTCACACTTCAATAATGGTTGATGATTTCTTATATATTCTAAGCGATTTTCCTCAACTGTCGCATATGCATCAACTAAGTATTGTTGAAACAATCTTCTGTCTTTTAGCAAAGTGCTAGAATCGTTTTCTCGATCATGGATTTGATAACAGACAAATTTTATCATCGTCAATTTTGTTCTTTTTCTCTGACGCTCTCTTTCCGTACACTCTAACAACATATCTGTTCTGAATCCATCCTCACCACATGGAAATAGTAGCGGATATTGCAATGACATTAATTTCGGATGTATCTTTGATATTCGCTTCAAATGTCCATCAATCGATCGAATTATGATATCTCTGTTAGAATTAAATTCTCCAATGTCACCAACAATTAAACCGGCAATTTCAGAAGCACTCGGTAATTCGTATTGCTTACCATCAGTAGACTGACGATCAAGTAGAGTCATATTACAATCAGGCAATGAAATATTTTCAAATTGATCTCTCATTGATCGAAATTTTTTAGCCAATTCATTAATGTCGTCAAGCATATTTGCTAATTTTCCAACAATGGCAACATCAATATTTTGATTTCTATTATCTGGATCAATGGCATTAATGCGATTTAAAATCTCATTTCCCGTGTCATAAACATATAATTGGGCAAACTTAGGACATTCATTTGCAAA
Source organism: Geum urbanum (assembly GCA_946800695.1). NCBI lineage: Eukaryota > Viridiplantae > Streptophyta > Magnoliopsida > Rosales > Rosaceae > Geum > Geum urbanum. The sequence continues at coordinate 41,374,404 of OX327012.1, forward strand.
AGGTAACACTGATCCCATCAAATGATGCACTTGTCCACAAATTTTGAATACATAAGGAGCTGTTCCATTATTTATCTTGTAATCAATTTTTGCACCCATAGAAGTAAAAGCAAACATGGCATTATAAACCCGAATATTTTCACGAAAAAGTGTAATTTGACGACCATTGTTTGGATTCAATAATTGTTCAAGAAAAGTTGGAGTTGGATTTGATATTGGAAGTTTTATTTGTCCTTTTTCACAACAATTCGTATAAACAAATTGATTTTTGATTCTTCTCTTTAAAGCCTCGTCTGACCAAAAGGAAGCACCGCAATAATTGCATGTGTAGGAATCGTCTCCAGAGTCGTTATAATTCACAATCACACCTGCATTAAAAATTGCGTTAAAAAATAATAAAATTTTATAAACCAAAAATTGATGATGTAATATATCATTTACCTCGGCGAGTTCTTTGATAAGATGCTTGACCAAGGAAAGGTAGAGCAAGTACTGCATTTCAAGTTGAAAAATATTATTGCTATGCTCATGAGAATTTTTGGTAAACTAATTTAATATCCTAAAATAATGATTATTGAAAATAGAGATTCAATGATTACCTGACACATTCTCATCGACAACATCATTCTTGCCGTAGCTTCTCTCCTCTATAGGCATTGAACTCGTACCTTCATTTCGAAAATTTTGCTGATCCTCAAAAAAACAACTTCTCTTGCTTAACTTCTTGGTTGAGATGCCTAGATTTGTTTCACTTGGTCCCTCATCTTCAAAATATTGTGGCGTTACAATTGTCTCATGGAGTGATGAGGATTGTTCAAAATTTGGTTGGAAAAAAAGTTTCCTCTTGCTTGATTCCCTTTTTGGCCCCATACCTAAATAAAAGCACAATTAATTAGTAAAACCTTTTATCATGGAAAGGTACCTAGCACAACACCAACACTGCCTACCAAGAAATGGCTTTAGCTTTTAACATCTACCCAAATGAAAAACATTGCCAGCAAATGTAATGTAAATGATCAACTAATTTACATTTTTTAGCCCAAAAAAATTTAATAGCATTCAGTTTCGGTTCATCAAATCCAAATCCAAGCAACAGAGCAAAAAAATATAAATTCATAATAGAACTGAGCATATAGATACCATACCAAAGTTCTCACCACATACAAATAAAAACTTAACGTTTGACCATAGCCAAATGCTATCTATTCATGACATAAATTTCTTAAAGGAGAAAATACCACTATCCAGAATCAATTTACTACTATGAGATAACTCAATTCATCACAAAGCATGATGTAATTGATTTACTTTCATAGTGGACAAATTGAGGAATATAGCCCTCCGATTATTTTGGGATTGTTATTTTTTCCATTTCAGGTCAAATTGATGAGCTAATCCCGGTTGCGTTTCAAAAAAACTAATAGGAAGTATCTAATGATTCATGACAAATATACAACCATAATCATTAACATAAGAAAAGATCAATACTGTCAAATTTCCAAAATAATATCATTTAGCTCTAACGCATTAACTACTCCATTTAGTTAAAAACAAATGCTTTAAACACCAACAATTTCATCGATTACCATCAAAGGAGATCAGTTGAATCAGATGAGAAAGTAGAGATGCCGACCGGAGGCAGCAAAAGAGATGAGATGAGATGAGCTGTGTATCCAAAAAAGAAAAAGACATACTATTTGTTTTCTCTTTGGCTAACAAAAGTAAAGCTATAATCTATTCAAAGGGGTTCTGAAATAAACTAAGATGAAAAAAAATCATGGTTATTCAAGCACACTCATAATACTGGCCATGATGATCTGTTCAGGTCCTTGTAAGAGGATATTTAATGATTATTAGTACGGTATGTTGTTGTGAATGATAATTTGTAGATACAGAAACTCTTAAACTTTTGAACTGCAAATTCCATATGATATAACAGAAAGGCGATCAATATGGACATAGCTAACATTTTAACTATCGGATCGAGTGCAAAAACACATATGTATACGATATATGGGTTTCTAAATCCATATATTAAGCTAGCTTCTTCCTATTTGCGGCTAGATCATATATATATGGCTCACAGCAGTTGTTTTATATAATCAATCAATCCATCACAACAAATCATACTACATACTACATATAATGGCTATAGAGATGTCTATTGCAAGATTATGAGATTCATGAAAGAAATATGCAAGATTTACATAATAGCTGCTAAAAGTATACTGGCACAAATAAAGGTTATAAATTTATACAAATGGGTTCTTCTCATCTAGAGAGAAAGATCAAATTTATCTTCTTTTACTTGCAAGACTGAATTGCTATCTCACAGTGACCACCTTTTAAAACATGTGTTCAGAGGAATTTTCCTTACAGACAGACACAATTATTACTTGTATCATCTAAGATGACACACAAAGCATTAATTAATTCAACTCATAATAGGAGAATTTTTCCTACAGTTACAATACTATCGATAACCATTAATTCAACCAACCAAGCCCTTATACTCCACCACAGGATATGCAAGCATTCTGGATATAACAACAATTGGTGATTATCTAGATGTACTTTAAAAGCATGGAAGCTAAGAGACTTTTATGGTGACAGGAAATGAGGACAAAATGAAAATAATATAAACATGATCAGCTTAAAATGCATACTAAAACTTGCATTCTAGAAAACCCAGAATGAGTTTCGGTGACAATCAACTACCAAAATCAACACCGAGAAATTGACAAAGCAAACATCAACTCGAGATCAATACCGAGAGATCGAAAAAGCTTACTTTGGTAAACGGAGGGAGACCAATAATAGAGATCGGGCTTGATTGCAAAGATCAGAAATCGTCGAGAGCAGAGAGAGATGCGAGCTGAAAATTGAAACCAAAATTCGAAACAGTTATAAAAAGAAAAACCAAATCTGAGTACTCCTATCCATAACAATACTGAGGTATCAAAGAAGAGACGAAGAATTCAGCACCACCCAAAACCAACGTACAATGCTTGTTGAAATGATGTTTGCTTTCTCAATGCAAAGGAAATATCCAGATAGAATTTGATAAATTTATCGAACCAAGAAGCAATTTATCTTTCATCAAACTTGTCCTAGAAATATAAACGTACGTCATTGAAATTCTCTAATATAACAGATGCATGTCTATCTTCAAATCAAAGGGTCATTGTTTTAATTAGCAGTGTGCATGCAAGGATTTTAAAATGGTGATCGAGTCAATTAGGTAATAATCGATCAACATATATTGTTTTACTTAGCTAAAAAATTCTCGAATCCATCATATCATCAGCTAAAAAATTCTGCAACTACAGCATAGCTCAACTTAGCTCAGCACTGTTACAAATAATTACTTGATTGATTCTCTACAATTACACAAACATAAGATGCATGCATTCCATAAATTTCACTTTAGAACTATATCAATTCATCTGATAAAACTAATGAACAAAGATCTAACCTTCCAAGATATAATAAGCCAACAAACTTTGGTCTGCTTGTGCTTCAAAACCTCATTAAATGCGGAACCTTTGAATCTGAAACAGCCACCTGTTTCAACTGAAAGAAAATCCAAAAACAACAAAACTTTAACAACCCAGAAGATGCATGCACGAAAGCTTTGAGCTTTTCTAAAAAAGTCCATAAACACAGCCAAAAAAACTGATGAGATTTTCATCGACACGAAAACAAAGAACTTTAGGAGATCATAAAGCAGTCATAACTTGAGACCCAAAACATCATATGCCATGAGAAGAGAAAGCAACCCTTGCTACAGATTTTTTTAAATCTGAAGCCAATTATAGGTTCACCTCGAATTTGCAGCAGAAGGCCCAATCCTTCAACAACAACAAAATACATGAAGCACATTCCAAACAGTACTAACTCCAAAATAAAAAAGTACCAAGATTTGGAATGAAACCTGAATAATAGAATTCAGAGGCTGGCTTCTAGCTGATGGATCGAACACCTGTCTCATTCATCAAATTCAAATTCGAGACAAATTATGAAAGAGAATTGAAATCGACATAGAGATACATAATAAAATAAGCTTCAAAATTAAGCAGACTCACCAGCAAAAGCAACTCAAAGCTTCAAGTACAGTCAGAAGGAGAGCAAAGCTTCAAAACTTCAAGTATACCTCTAAATAGAGCAGAGAAAGCAGAGAAGATCGGAGGAAACAGAGAGATTGGTTGAATTAGATGAGGAAGTAGAGACTTCGATCAGAGGTAGGAGAGGAGATCAGATAAGCTATGTACCAAAAAAGAAAAAGATCGGAGGATCTTATATGAGCAGACGTCGGAGGAAGGGTCTTTATCGATCAGATTCACGTGAAAGAGAGAGGCTTGCAAGTTTGCAACAGCATGTAAATAAGGCTCTCTATTCTTAGCTTGGAATCCGAACTGACCTGAGAAATTGAGCCACGGGAAGAGAGAGAGAGAGATAGCGGATGGCGGAGATGGGAGAGAGCGTCGGCGGAATCGAAAGATTTTCGATAGAGAATGAGACAGACATGAAGAATCGCTCTTGAAATTGAAGGAAATTGAAGCTGGGTTTCACATGGAGAGAGAGAGTGGTCGAGAATTTGTGGGTGAAGAAGAGTGATCGTAAGAGAGAGAGAGTACGGGCCGAGGGCAAATGAATGGGAGAAAATTGGTTGTCTGAGAGAGAGAGATATCTGATCATGAGGACCAAGCTTATCCAAAATATTGGCACGTACCGCATGCTTTAAAGAGCATGAACAGTGTTAACAACAGTAACAATCTTGCTTCAAGATTGTTATATAGGAAATTTTTTATGAAGAAATATGAAATCCTGAGTACTCAACTCAACTCAGCAGATGAAAAACAAGGCTAAATACAAAATAGATGAATTGACAAAGAATCAAACGCTGAGTTGATATTAGTTCATTATCGAAAATCCAATTCAAGTTCAACTCGGTCTTGTTCCTCTTCAACTACAATATTAAGAAACCAAAATCAGACTCCTAACCCAAATTAAACTTTCCCAAGTTCAAACAAAAATCATTTCTTCGATTGCCACATTCACCTCCCATGAGTGGTTCAGATTAGAGTGAGAGTCGAGGTTGAGGCATGAGGGAGAGTGGTTGGGTGAGAAGATGAGGTTGATGGATTGAAGCAAAGCAAGAGTGACTAAGTGGGAGGCAACACAAATGCAAACTGTAGAGTTTTCTCACTACGGGTCAGGATAGGATATCATACAAATTAAATTATAGAGCTAATCAAATTATTAGTCCTAGGGCTGTTAATCGGTACAAACAATTCGGTTATTAAGCTGAACCGAAAATCGAATGGTATTTTTTAATCGGTTCGGTTCGATTCGGTTTTTTTTATTTTTTTACAAAAAATCGAATGGTTCGGTTCGTTTTTTTTAAATAAAAAAAATTTTCTAAAAAAAATATTGTTTCGTTCTATTAGTTTCGAAAATTCGAAGATCTTCATTAGCTACTTTTTTTAATAACTTTGTAAAAGTGTGAAACATAGTTTATGTCAAATCGAATCAAACTACAACAAATATAATTAGTCACAAATCACACATTTAAAGTTTCAAACCATAGCAAATGGCCAAATGTTTACCGAAAGTTTACATCACAAATTCAAAGTTTCAAACATCAACAAACATAAACCAAAGTCCACACTCCATAGTCCAAGTTTAAAACAATCTACAGTCCATCCAAATAAAAATACAATCCAAATATCACATAAAGACACTCAATTCAATCCATTCTCAAACTATACTTAACTTGTCTACCATTCTCACTCTCAGCTAGGGGGGTTTTCTTTGGTAACTTAGCATTCCTTTTCTTAAACCTACAAGAACCCCAATAATCATTGTTAAGTATCAAACTATGGCACATACCAAATACTACTTTCATATGGGACAAAGAGAGATATTCAACAACATACCCAATAACATCAAACTTGATTGACACTTATAAAACGACAACGTTTTATTTATTTCGGTTCAAACGATTCGGTTCGGTTTTTTTGGAGCCGAAAACTGAAACCGAACCGAAAATTTCCGTTCAGTTCGATTTTTTTGTTTTTCAGTTCGGTATTTGTTCAATTTCAGTTTTTTCGGTTACGGTTCATTTTCGGTTCGATTTTTTTTTTTCGATTTTCGATTCGATATTAACATCCCTAATCAGCCCGAAGCCCTTCCCAATTTTCTCTAACAGGTCAGGACGGTACATGCCTCAGTCTTCAAAACTCAAACCCCACCTGTCCTGTTACGAGCAGGATCGGGATAGAGACGAGACAAAATTTTCAGGTCAATATGCTCAACCCTAATAAGCTGGGTTAGAGGCCGTCATACATACTTTAAAAATGGGGTGATGATCTTTAGCGTAGTGGTTCATGTTTATGAATTTGTCATAACACTAGTCCACAATAGCATTTGGTTTGTATAGTACCTAAAAATACCTAAAAATAGGGTTGTTGACCCAAAGGTCATATAGAGCCAAGAAAGTAACCAAAATGTCACTTAAACTTATATTTTCATCCACAAGTCACATTATTTGAAAATACGCGCAAACAGTCCTCTATTTTCAAGTTATTTATGCGCCTGTCCCTGGGCAGAATTGACATAATTTACGTTTTTTAGCACTGCCAAAAAATGATCCAATTTGCCGGAGGCACGAGATTCTGACCTCGAGCTCCTTGACTGTCAGTGATGGCGGCTCCGCACCTCTCGGCCTCCATCTGCTGCATACCCTAGCTTTGCTCCATAGTGAAGCCATCGCCACCTCGACCAACTCTCGAAGCCGACCCGACCACATGAAGCAGAGCTCGACTCGACCATAACCTCTCTCTTTATTGGGACCCACTAGCTCCTCCTCGTCTTACCTCACAGAGAAGATGAGTTCCTCGCCCCACCGTGCTCATGCTTCATCGACGCACACTGTTGTCGCCAACGTGCAAATCTGGGGGCCCCTTTTGGGTGCCCATAGTAGTTATGTTTATTTTTATTTTTTTTACAATTTGTAATACATAGTATCTTTAGTAAACATAAATGGTATCTTTAGTAAACGTAAACAATATCTTTGCGAACTAGACATAACGTATATTTGTGAACTTGTGTTGGTATCGTTATGGTGTTGTGTTGGTATCTTTATGACACTGTGATGATATCTTTAGTTCACTGTGATTTGTATTCTTATATTGTATCCTTGAAATGCTTTCATGTTATCTTTATGACACCTTGATAATATTTTTATAACACTGAGATGATATCTTTAAAATGATGTCATGGTATCCTTTTTCTGTATTCTTAAAACACTTTAGCTACGTCTTGTGAGATCCCACATCATCCGGGAGTGAGAAAGTGATGTGCTTACATGTGCATGTCTACATCCCTATAGTGAGATGCATTTTAGAGGTAGACCCAAAAGTAAAACCGTGAGGGTGATGCCTAAAGCGGACAATATCTTACTATGTGGACTGAGATGTGACATAATGGTAACAGAGTCCGTCCCGGCCAGAAGTGTGCCGACGAGGACGTCGAGCCCTTAAGGGGGTGGATTGTGAGATCCCACATCGTCTGGGAGTGGAAATGTTATGTGCTTATATGTGCATGCCCACATCCTTATAGTGAGACGTGTTTTAGGGGTATGCCCAAAAGCAAAACCATAAGGGTGCGGCACATGGACAATATCTTACTATGTGGACTGAGATGTGACATGTCTTTATCACGTTGTGATTGTATCTTTATAACACTGAGATTGTATTTTTTATAACACTGTGATGATATCGTTAAAATACTATCATAGTATCTTTAAAATACTATTATGGTATCCTTATGACGCTATGATGGTATCTTTATAACGATGTGATAATATCTTTATAACATTGAGATGATATATTTATTTAGTTGTATTAGCATCTTATCCAAACCCTATCTTATACCATAAACTCTAAATTCTATGTACACCCTAAACTCGTTACTCTATCTCTCTTACACTCCTAAACTCTAAACTCTAAACCCTAAACTCTCTCTCTCTCTCTCTCTCTCTCTCTCTCTCTCTCTCTCTCTCTCTCTCTCTCTCTCTCTCATATATCATGATATCTTATAAATGTGACACAATATCCTTGTTGATTGAGATTGTCTTTAGTCGTGAAGAAAATAATAATAATAATAATAATAATAATAATAAGACGACATGTTATTTTTACGAATTTGTGTATCTTTATGACTAAAATTGGTATCTTTCTGTACTTGAGTTTGTATATTTTTTTTAGTTTATACTGAGTCGGGAAGAACAAAATGAAAAATATTTTTTTTCCAAAAGACTTTTTTTTTTGCGAGAAAAAAATTGGACAAAAAGCGGACGGGTAAAATGGTTAGCGCAGAAAAAGACTTTTATTTCAAATTATACGCTTTAAAGTAACTTTTGGGTCACTAAAATTATAGTTTGGTGACCTTTGGCTCACTTGACAAAAATTAACTGACTTTTTGGGCAAACTTATGGTTCTACATGATTTTTGGGTAATTTGCCTAAAAATAAAATGAAAAATTGGGCAGATGGTCACCCAACTATATCAAAATAGACAGTTTAGTAACTATCATTTGACATATATCAGAATGGTCACTCAAATTTGGTCTCCGTATATCAAAATAGTCACTCCGTCTATCTTAGCCATTATATATAATATATGATTGGTAAATATGTCTTTCTCATTTAAACTTCTTAGTATTTATAATAATACCATTAATATTATTTCAAAATTACAAAATTTGCAATTACAGATCTCTCTCTCTCTCTCTCTCTCTCTCTCTCTCTCTCTCTCTCTCTCTCTCTCTCTCTCTCTCTCTCTCTCTCTCTCTCTCTGTCTGTCTCATTATAGATTTTGTTCTTTATCGTCGTCCGCCGATCTCCATCGCCGTCGTGGGCCTCGATTCGGCCGCCTCAGCTCGCCTCGAGCACCGCACCCCAACTCGTCTCATTGGAGCTTTTTGGTAGTAGTCGTGACCAACATTCATTAGCTGCCGGCCTAAGCTTGGCTAGAAACCAAATGTAGTTGAGGTTGATTCAACTTGCACTGTCGCTGTCGCCGCCGCCGCCTCGCCGGCCTCCATCACCCCTGCCTCAGCCTCGCGTGGCATCACCGTCTAGATCTTCGCGCATCTCTGCCTTGATCTCGCGCCTTCGGGAAGCAAATTCTCGTCCTCGTGCCTCTCTCTGTCTCTTGACTCTCCCTTTTCCTTCAATGATGTGGGTGCCTATATCAGATATTTTGGGTACCCAAATAATCAATTTGGGTGCTGAAAATAATTGAAAAAGAATAAGGAAGAAAAATAAATGTTTAAAAAGACATAAATACCCTCCAAAGATAACATAAATTCCAAGATTTAACATCTGTTGAGACGGAGTGACCATTTTGATATATGGAGACCAAATTTGAGTGACCATTTTGTCATATGCCAAACGATAATTACCAAACTGTCTATCTTGACATAGTTAAGTCACGATTTATCTAATTTTTTCAAAATAAAATAACAAAAAAATAGTACGGAACCGTGAAGACAATTTGGAGAAATGGATGAAAGTCATCAAACAAGTTATTTAAAGTTAATATATAAAGAGTTACTCGGTCAGATTTTGTAGATAACATAAATTGTATTGTCTTACTCATTATAGTAATCCGAATTGAAGGATGGTACTGACACGAAGACTTGAAATGATCAAATGAACACATTTCCTGTTCAATTATGATCAGGCTCAATATTGTTTGAAACCAAAGCCAAGATGCAGACAGACACTGGTTTAGTTAGGCGCAGCATGTGACTTTAGTATAATTCATATATCTCAGTTGCTGAGTCTGAAACCAAAGCCAAGGAGGCAGCAGACATATTTGAATATATATACTCAAAATCCAACATTTTCTATCCAATATTTGAAGGACAAACACACGAAAATTTGCATGCTTGACATGTAAGAACAAAAGAGAGAAGCCAAAAAAGAATAGGTTCTGTTCTGATCTGTTTGTGCTCTGGTTTGGCTTTGTGTTGCAGCAAGTGTTCACAAGTATTGATTTGTTAAATATTTTAGATTTTTATTGTAGTTAAAATTATTTAAATTTTTATTATAATTAAAATTAATTTATTTTTTATGTAGATCGATAACGATAGAAACTTGTATTAAATAGTAACACAATGTAGACACTTAATACATAATTAAATTATAAGCATTTTAAACCCTTTTTGTGTAGATGTAGTATTGACAAGTAGGGTATCGTTCTAAACAGGGGATTGAAGGGTGCATGCAATAATTTTGTATAAGAAAAGAGGGTATAAAAGTTGATTTTAATATCCTAAATTACTACTTAAAAACTGCATAAACATAACACAAAGAACTTAGGACTCTAGCATGCATAAACTCATAGATAAGCAACACATAAAAGACCCATAAGAACTGTAAATCATGCTCGAGACAAAAATAAAACCTAATTAATTATATACAAGTGATCATCTTTTTCTTTACCCTATCCAATTTTCATGCTCATCCTAATTACCTACGATATTCATAGCCTAATCTAAAACACACACACATGCTTAATATTGATCAAGAATGCAACGATTGCGTATAAACACCCTAAACTAATTTCACCTTTAGAGATAATCGAAACGCACAATAAAAAATGTAACTAGAATCAGACCCTATTCTAAAACATATCGAGACATGCATATAAAACGTACCAGGAATCAAGCTCTATTCTAAAACATATTTTCGAAGCATTAAGAAATTTTAAGCTAGCATATGAATTCGAAATTAAGACTATAAACACATGGAAGATATATTAGAAAGAGTATTAAAAATCCAAATAAACAAAACAAAGACAAACAAAGCACATAGATCAAACAAGATTAAATTGAGACTATGGAGTAAAGGTTTCATGGTTACACTTTTGATGATCCGCTAAACGCCGCAAATGCCAAGAATGCACAACTAAATCCTATGGTGCGGTAGCTTTATTGCATGGACTAAACGTTTACAACTAACTAAAGATGGGAAGGAATTTATTTCGTGGTGGTGAACTAGTCTACAATTTGGCACTTGCGTGAGTCTTGATGTTGGAGAGCCTTGGAGAGTTTTTTGGTAAGGCGTGAGGCTTGGAAAAAGAGATGATTTTGATTTGGGGCGTGCCTCTTGTATTTATAGGCATTACAAAGTAGTTTTCCTCAGAAAACAAGGTTTTCCTACTCCAACCGGGTAAGTCTGGTAGTCTGCAAAGAATTGTACATTCCGGAGTTGTAAACCTCCAAAAATTATGATTTTTGGCTCTTGGAAAGAAGACTCGAAGAGCTTTCCAACCATAGATCAATCGCCATCTAACTCCTCCTGAGTTGTTCCTAACGTCATTTGAAGTTGGCTAACCTGTACAAGCATATTCTTCTTTCCTTATTCTTCATGATTTCCTTCTCCTACTCAACTTGTGAATCTTTTTCTTGCCATAACTTGTTCTCCACGAAATTGGCTGACTTGGTCTTCAAGTTTGAGCTTTTCAAATGGTCTTCTAATTAATTTGGTCCATTTTTTTTTGTTCTTCTTCAAGATCCTTCCGGAAGCTTCCAAATCCTAGTCAACATAGGAAATATTTTCCTAGTCAACAAATGATTTTTTTTCTCTTCAATTTTCTTTCTTGAAAATTTTGAACCAATTTCTTCTTTCCATAATTTGTTGCGTTTTGCACTCTTGTAGACTCCTTTACTCCGTCTCTTTTGTCCTACACCTAAAAATAACAAAATAAGTAAAAACTAATAAAATTAAGCAATTAACAAAGTAAAAATGTAGAGAAAATACATTAATTATTATGCCAAAAATGCATAGATCATAGATATTCTCTACCTATTAAAATTATGCCTTGTAAAGATATATATACCTAATTTGGGAGCGAATGAAAGTATTATATTCTACCATAAACTCTTCTACATGTCCTTTTTTACTTGGCAAAGTCAAACTTGTAGACCTACCGACAAAACTCTATTTTTTGTCACCCACTACACCTAAATTCTGTTGCCATAGAAGGAGGATCTAACTCTGCTTTGATTTATTCTTTATCCGAGTCTGTTGTGTTTTCTTCTCCCTAACCTCAACCTCAGATTCCACATGTTATCCACTACCACCAAGAAAATTCCTCTTTTTCCATTGGAGTTCTCTTGAATGATTCCAATTACTTTACTTGGGCTCCTGTTATGCATATGTGCATTAAAGGCTGTAACAAGATTGGATTCCTTAACGGTGCTTCAGTTGCTCCTCCCGCGAGCATACCTGAGTATCTTACTTGGGCTATCGACAAGAGAAGGTGAAAAATTGGTTGATAGACAATATGTCTTCATCTATCATCAACTGCTATCTTCGTGTCAAGACTGCAGCAGAAATTTGAAGTGCCCTACACCACACTTACTATGATGATTCAGACTTTACTCGGATCTATGAGTTGCATTGCCTCTGCTTCACCACCAAATAAGCAGGGTGGTCCCTCTCTATCTACTACAATGAGTTGGTTGCTTAGCTCGAGGAACTTGATCAGTGTGTTACCTCGTTTTCTAATACCGTGACTGTAGTTGTCCAAGACAACAACTACAAATCTATGCTCTGGGTCTACATGTTTTTGGGAGGTTTGGATCCTGAATTTGATCAAATTTGAGGAGATCTTCTTCGTCATGAGGAGTTATTAAGGCTTGACAAGACCTATGCTCATGTTCGCCGGGATCATAAAGACCGTCTCACTTACACTACAGCTCCTGCTCAACCTGTAGTCATAACTACTACCACCACCATAACTTTACCGCCGCTTGTACCAAAGCCGAACTCAACTTCTCGGGTCGCTGTGGCTCACCGACGACCTCCCTCCTCCCGCTTATCTGAATCCTCCAGGTTTGGTATTTGTCCTCCAAACCCTTATGCCAACTCTATATGTCCGCTGTGCAAAGATAAGGGTCACTCCGAAGATAACTTATTTCCAGCTATTGGATATCCTGACCAGTGGGGTGATCACCCATGCAAGACCCTTCCTCCCACAAGTACCTCTGTTGCTTCTGCTAATGTAGTCCAATCAGGTATGTTTGGTAAGGCCTCTCTTGCTACATCTTCTGGGAATACTACTTGGATAATAGACACCAGTGCATCTGATCATATGGCTAATACCCCTAGCTTAATTCATTCTATTCGTCCATCTTATTTACCTAGTGTATCTATTTCTGATGGTTCCCCTTCTTCTATTGTTGATGAATGCTTTATTACTCTTTCTCCACACTTAACCATCGATTATATCTTAGTTGTCCCCTTTCTAGTCTATAACCTTTTATCTGTTAGTTAAACCACTATCGCCCTCTCTTGTTCTATCACGTTTTACCCTTTTTTTTGTGTATTTCGAGATATTTTGACTCGGCAGATTCTTGGTTATGGTACTAGACGGGGGACACTGTACTACCTCAGTTTGACATCCAGTGGAGAAAATCAGCCGAGTTTTTTGAGTCAAGCCAATAATGTTAGCAGTCTAAATAAAGCCAAGGAAACCATCTATTTATGGCATCATCGTTTGAGTAATCTCTTTTTTGGTTATCTTAGGAAGTAACAACCACATCTGTTTCCGGATATTGATGGGTATGATTTTAAGTGTGATGTTTGTGAACTGGCCAAGAGCCACCGTATTACTTATTCCCCAAGTTTGAATAAATGCTCAGTTTCTTTTATGAAAATTCACTCTGATGTTTAAGGTTCTGCTAGAATTTCTACACCAACTGGAGCTCGTTATTTTGTTACTTTTATTGATGAGTGTACCCAAATGACATTGGTCTCTTTGATGACTAGCAAGAATGATTTCATCGCTTCACTGAGTTTCATAAGATGGTGATTACCCAATACCAACAGCCTATTCAAGTTCTTCAATTAGACAATGGCGGTGAGTATGTTAATTATGCCATGTCTGATTATCTAGCCTCTCATGAGATCCGCCATCAAATCTTTATTGCCTATACTCCTAAATAGAATGGCTTGATAGAACGTATGAATATTAAATTACTAGAGGTTGTTCATGCTTTATTATTTGGCATGAATGTGCCTCAGTCTTATTGGGGTGCAATTGTTACTTTTGTTGCTTACTTGATCAACCATACTCTATCTCGTGTAATTGAGTTCCAGAGTCCACTCCAAAAATTACAAGAATTGCTGAATGTTTCTTCCATTCCTAATCATGAACCTCGCGAGTTTGGTTTCACTATCTATGTTCATATTAACAAGCTTCTTCGGGGTAAACTTGATCCTTGTGCTGTGATGTGCGTCTTCATTGGTTATGCTGATTTTCAGAAAGGTTATCAGTGTTATGATCCTCTCACTAAGAAAATTCATGCCTCCATGGATGTCTCTTTTTGAGAGTCTGAACCTTATTACTCATGGGGACTTTCAGAGTTTTCCCTTCAGGGGGAGAGAGGTTGTGAATGAAATACTCTTAATTTGTCAAAATTTGATGAGCTTGAGCAGTTGGAGGCACATTTTGGAGGATCAAAAAATTCTGGATTGGAAATGAAGGTTCTCAACCTGTCGAGTGAGGAGTCTCGACCCGTTGAAAATGGTGCTCCAGAAGGACAGAGTCTTACCATCGACCCATCAAGTGACTCTCCCATCGAGCATGGTGCTCCGGAGGGACATAGGCTTACCATCAACCCGTCGAGTGAGACTCGACCCGTTGAAAATAATTCATCGGAGGGACATGGGCTTGCTTTCAACCCATTGAGTGATATGTCATGACCCGTCGAAGATTCTGCTGACAGGGAAGAACTGTCAATTACAGTAAAACCTCAATACATTAATAACTTCAGGACTGACAAAATTTATTAATTGAGCGAGGTTCTTAATTAATTGAGTATTAAATTAATACTCAAGTCCCCAAGTTAGGACCGACAAAAAATATTATTTTAACGAGGTTATTACTTAATCGAGTATTAAATTTGAGGTTTTACTGTATACACCATAGAGATAGTATTGAAGCACCTGCTTCCCTATCTACATCATCAACTCAGATCTCCGTTCAGGGTGCTCTATCTGAGGTACGTAAGTGGAAACAAGCTATGAATGAGGAGTTAGAAGCCTTGCTGAAGAATGAAACTTGGGACATAGTTCCTATCCCTCTTGGTAAGAAGATTGCTGGATGTCGCTCGGTGTTTACTGTGAAACTCAAAGTTGATGGAAGCATTGATTGCTATAAAGCGAGTTTGGTTACCAAGGGTTATACTCAGAAATATGGCATTGATTACCAAGAAACTTTTGCACCTGTTGCCAAAATAAATATTATAAGTATCCTTATTGCCCTTGCAGCTCATTATGATTGGCCCTTATACCAGTTTGATATGAAGAATGCCTTCTTGAATGGTGACTTGGAAGAAGAAGTATACATGGATCCTCCACCAAGAATCAGTTGCAAACCAGGTAATGAGAGAAAGATATGTCATTTGAAGAAGTCTCTCTATGGTTTGAAACAATCACCTAAAGCGTAGTTTGGACGCTTCTCCAATGAAGAAATTTGGGTATCGCCAATGCAACTCTAATCATACCTTGTTTGTCAAACGCAATGATAGTAAGACTACTGCCTTTATTGTATATGTTGATGATATGGTTGTTACAGGAGATGATTCGTGTGAGATGGAGAGTCTTCAGAGGCAGCTGTCACATAAATTTGACATGAAAGATCAAAGTGATTTAAAATACTTCTTAGGATTGAAGTTGCAAAGTCCAAGCAAGGAATTATATTGTCCTAAAGGAAGTATATTTTAGATCTTCTTGTTGAGACCAGATTGTTAGACTGTAAGCCTACGGTTACTCTTATTGAGCAAAATCACAAGCTAGAACTTCTCAAAGATCAGGTTCTAGCATACAAGGGCAGATATCAGCTTTTAGTTGGGAGACTTATTTATTTATCACATATGAGACCTGATATTGCATATGCTGTGAGTGTGGTGAGTCAGTTTATGCATAATCCTGGAATAGAGCACATGAGTGCTATTTTACGCATTCTCAGATATCTGAAGGGCACACCTAGTAAAAGTTTGTTATTTGCAAAGAACACCGGTGAAATGTGTGTTTCAGGCTATACTGGTGATATGTGTGTTTCGGGCTACACCGATGCAGATTGGGCTAGTGATCATACTAATAGGGCATCTACTTCTGGATACTTTACTTTTATTGGTATGAGTAAGAAACCAAATGTGATTGCCTGCTTGAGTGCAGAAGTTGAATACCGTAGGATGACAAATGGAGTATGTGAATTGCCGTGGATCAAAAATGTTATGAAAGAACTGGGTTTCAAGCTTTAGAAGCCTATGGATTTAATTGTGATAATACAGCTGATGTTGAGATTGCTCATAATCCAGTACAACATGAAAAGACTAAACATGTGGAGATTGATAGACATTTCATAAGGATCACCTTGACAAGAAAACTATTCGATTTCCCTTTGTGACATCTGAGGAACAATTAGCTGATATTCTTACTAAGGGGTTGTCACATGATTCCTTTAGTAAATGGTTGGACAAGTTGGACATGATTGCCATCTATGCTCCAACTTGAGGAGGAGTGTTGACAAGTATTGATCGTATAGATATTTTAGATTCTTATTTTAATTAGAATTCATTTATTCTTTATATAGATATTCTCTACATATTAATAATATGCCTTATAAAGATGTATATATACCTAATTTGGGAGTGAATGAAAGTATTAATGTAACATCCCGACCCGAGATTAACCTCACATACTCTGATTAAGTGTTAATCGATGATGGTAATTAGTTTTTACCATCGATAATTATCGATGACTCTTTTTATCAAAATTTTATTGATTAAGTTTTTCAGAAAATTATATTGAGGAAAGTCGTAGATTTTATCGAGACGAGTTCGTAGCCATGTCAAGTGTTAAAATTGGAGTTACGACGAAAGAGTTATGATCAGCAAAATGTTTGAACGTTTTATGAATTTAAATTAGTCGCAATTTGTAAATATACATATGAATTTCCGAAAATTGAAAGTTAAAAATTTCCAATTCGGTCAGATCCTTTCTCTCTCTCCTCTCTGCGTCACTCTCTCTCCTATTTCTGATTTGGGGTTGCCGGAATGGCAGCGCCGTGCTCCGGCCACCAAAACCGGCGAGGCCAGTTACAATCTACTCATTTCTCCTTCCTCTTTCAAACCCCTATGGTCTTGGCCTTTATTATTCAAAGATGAAGCCTCGGTGAAGCTTGAAAACTCGTCGGAATTAGGGATGGTGATTTTCGGTGTAAGTTGTGAATTTTGATCTATTGGGCTTTAAAGCTCTCATCTCCACGAAGCTAGTGACACCAAGAACACATCTCAATTCTACCCGAGTAAGGAGAATCAAAAAATTAAAGTTTTGAATAATTTTGTGAATCCGAATTTCAAAGGTAAAATTGGGTATGTTGCGAATTGGACTTTGTGGTAGAAAATAATTGTGTTGTTGGGTTGATTTTTAGTAGGTTTAGCTTTGGTCTGCTGGAAAAAGTCACTGCCGCCGGCGGTGGTTCATGGCGGAGTTCAGGCGAAGAAATTTTTGATGCAAATTTTATATTATTTTACTCATAATCGAGTACTGATTGCAGTGATGAAGTTATTAAATTCATTGGACGTAGTTTGGTGTGAACTTGGAATTAATCAGACATTAATTAAATAATTTTATGATTATATTAAACAGTTGAATCGATTGTCGATTCGACATTGAGTCGCGTAACGTTTAAGGAATATGTTGCGACTATAAAAAGGATTCAAGAAATTAAATTTGGAATTTGGGTAGCTCGTCATTAGTTTGGGAAGCACGTTATTCGAGAATGCGATGTTCTCGACGGTATTGCTCGTTAGATGAACGAGCTTAGTTATTCAATATTATTCTCGACGATAAGTTATTAAATATGAATCGTTGTTTCAGGATGACATATTAGTAGTCAGTGTCAGACGTATAGAAATGCCGACGGACATGCTACAGGTTGGTGGAAATCACGGCACAGTACTATGAGTGGACACTTTATTTTCACTGTCGATTTGCGAGTCTATATTATACATTTTACGATTATGTATTTACATGGAGGCACATATGATTTGTTTTACACAGAGCATAGTCACAG
This sequence comes from Geum urbanum, assembly GCA_946800695.1. NCBI lineage: Eukaryota > Viridiplantae > Streptophyta > Magnoliopsida > Rosales > Rosaceae > Geum > Geum urbanum. The sequence goes on from OX327012.1 coordinate 41,392,565, forward strand.
TTGTTGCATCGATGCACTGGCTTCTCGGTTGATCCCTGAGAAACTCCGGGAGAGTCCGAGAAGGACATGCCCCATGATTTATACAGTACCCAGGAGGGTGAGGACAAACACATGACCTGAACGTTCTTGTAACTTGAGGAAAATGGACTCAAGTTACTGCCTCCACTCATTACACAGTATTCAAGGGGGTTAGGACAAACACTTGACCTGAGCTTGTATATTTTTAGACTCGCATATTTTTTTATATACTCTTTGGAGAAAGGCATGCTAGAGATATTTTTTTTTCTGTTTAAAACGAAACATTATTTTTGTCTACTTACTCTAACAATTTTCTTATTTTATATGTCTTTCTCTGGGGTTTTCGGTTTAAATTGTCTAGTTTATAGAGTTCGTTTGATCTACCGTAGGATCTAACGTTGATCCTGCGAGTTAGTATTTTATTTTATATAGTTAATTGAATTTGCCTAGCTGCTCTGATGTCGAAATTCGTTGTAATATCAGTTTTATATTTTCATAGTGAACAAATATGTGGGAAATTTCTTTATTTCGCGAAATTTAACTTTTGGATCTCTAGTTCAATTATTGTGTATTATGAGCAGACACTTTGATTAGTAGAGTAGTTAGGATCTAATTCCGATTTACTAAATCGGTTTCGGATCCTTTCAATTTTCAATTATATTCTACCCTAACCACTTTTACTTATTCTTTTGTACTGCAAAGGGATATTGGAAACTGGGTTTTCTGTTTCTGTCTCGACCAGGTATGGATCTAAGGCAGTAAGCACAGTAAAAGCTTCTCATCGCAACTGGACTAGAAGATCAAAGTGAGAACGAACTCCTTTTTCCATCAGAGAGTTTCAAAAGAGGGACAAGCTAGTAATCTAGCATGCATGTGTTGACTATGAGTAGCTGATCGAGTAGAGACTTTTAGCTTTGCTTCGTGATTAATGATCTCTCCGGTGAAAATGAACGTGATTACAGTCATTGCACACAGCGAGACATGACGGTTTTTCAAAATGGAACAAACAAGGGGGCAGAATCTTTTGAAAATAATGAAGCTGAAACCAAACAATTCAAGGCTCGGACCATTTGGACACTGGTGAGGGAATCCCAATGGATTTGTTGGCCCCTGCGCGCTGTAACCAACAACCTCTGTATACATATACACATTCCCCTTTTTCTTCCATAATTACCTATGTGATTGAAAAAGAGAGATTGTTAACCTAATTAGTACCTATAATGAGCCACTCAATACAAAATGATAAGGTTAGCAATTAGTTTTGATTTCACCTACCAAATCTTTGTTTCAAAAACCTATACTTCTTTGGGATATACATATGTTGAGAGTTTTGGGTTCTAGATTGAGTTCACCTACCAAAATTTTCCAATGTTATACTTATAGCTTTGCCACTAATAATGATTCCCATTTCTAAATTGTGTTCGAGTTGCAATGAATCTCCGTTTGTGAATATCCAATTTAAGATACCAATTGAAGTTAGATTACAACCTATTTTTGTTGGCCAGAAAAGATGAAACGTAACATTGGACATGTCTTCAACACAATTAGTCTCTAACTTGAAAAGACCAAGAATCTGGTGTGATTTACACAAAAATGAATGATTATGTAACTCGCAAAGAAAGCAAACATGTGAACTGTGAAAAGCCATTTTACTTTGCTGGTGGGGTGGAGTAGTACGTAGTGTGTAAACAGAGGCACATTATTTCCCCATCATGACCTTATCTGAGTTATGTCTGTGTTTATGGAGACAAAGGTAAAAACATCTTCATATGTAAGTATGTAACTGCATAAGCAAGTCCTCAAAGCTTTCAATTCATCAACATGAAGAGAAACATAGCCAGTTTGCAGTGGTTTAATTCGGAATTTCTCGGGGAACTCTGTAGCCACATAATAATGCTTATAGAAATCAAACCGAAAAATTGACTCTGTGATTAGGAGGATGGAAAAGTTGTATACTTTCTAATTGCAAACAAATCCAAAGATGATGAACTTAATTCGTTTCATTATGATAAAACACATCCCACATCTTGGATGAAAATTAACAAAGCCTACTATACATAAAGCACCCTAATTGCCTACCTCAATAGAATATATTCCATGTCTAACCTCCCAACAATTCAATTATTTGAAGCATCGATACAAGTTTCTAGCTCCAAATTGAACCAAAAAGAGGGACACCACAAGGAAATAAAAACTGAGCCTCCAAGTTTCAATCTTCATGACCGAAAACTAACTAGACTCTAAGCAAGTAAACACTGAGTTCAGGACCAGCAGAACCATCAGGGTTCATCATGTAGAACGCCTCCGAGTCCTTAGACCCCACAACTCTCTCAAACTTGGCCCTCATATACATGAGCTCACCTTCAGATCCAGCCCCATCTTCCTCCCTAGGCAAGACACCAGCCCCCACTGAAATCGGCTCCAGAGCTTTCAACAACTTCCACTCTTCCGGACCACAATCTCTCTTCACAGCAAACCCACACTTCTTGCCATTGCAGTAAGTCCTCCACTGTGGCTCCTCCACTAACTTCTTCTTCTTGTGATGATGATCCACTTTCTTCTCGCACTCCAAAGCAATCCGGACCAGCCCGGAAGCCATTTCTCGAACCAGAATACTCGTCGGCGTCGCCAGCTCGATCAGAAACGTAGGGTTCATCTTAGGATCGTCCTGAAACGCCAGGTGGACATGTCCGCGGCGATACCCGAAAAGGGTGCCCATCATAGCAGAGCGGTGGCTCTTCCCGCCGAAGAGTGTGAGAGCCGAGCGGAGCTTAGAGACTGAAACCAAAGAGTGCTTCTTGCGCCGTACTACTTCTGGTTGGGATGAAGCAGAAGAAACTTGATCAGTTATTGTCGGCAGATGAATGGTTCCGATCAACTCATCTTCTTTCTCTTCCTCCGAGAAATGTGAGTAGGAGCTGAAGTTGAGGACTTCATGGTCGTCGTCAGAATCATCGTCAACCTTCTTCTTCCAGAAGTACCTTCTGGAAAAGGAGAAGGAAGAGTCATGAGGGGTCTTGGCTGCCATGATTGTTCTCATTTTGCTAGAGCGAAGAAGAAGAGCAAGAGAAATGTAGTTGAACTTGGTGTGACTATATTTGGAGAATTGGACAAGTGGAGAGAAGAAGAGTAATGTGGCTAGTATTATATACTCTAATGGATTGGTGCTGATTTAGTCTCTCTGTTGATTGTGAAACCCTTTTTGTCAAACAGCTTTGAGATTTGGGCATTATAGAATGGGCGAGAGAGAAAGAGAGGACTGACAAAACAAAAAAGAAGGTGAGCAGCCCCTACCTAACTGTGTAACAACAATGGAGCTGAGGGAGCTAGCTAGGGTAACTACTAGAGACAAGTAGAGGTGAAAGGTGAATATGGGGAAGGAGCTAGAGCTAGACAATTAAGAGTGATTTTGCTGTAAAAATTGAAGCAGAGGAGACAAAGCCTGTGTGAAGAACGAAAGGGATGCTTATGATGCAGAAAATAAGGGAAGGCTTGGTTTGAGTGACTAGTCTGGCCTTGCATTGGAGACAGCTCCAAAGACAACGCCTACCGTACCAAGGTCTAATCATGCCCCTTCCACTCACAACATTGCAACGACGAACTTAAACCCAGAATCGACCATTATCCACCACAATCTTTTTGCATCTTAACTTTGTTCACATTTTCAGAGAGATATTGATTGTCAATTTGGCATGGGACTGTTAGTTGCAGCTCTTATGATCAGAACAGTCTTACTAATTGCATGCATATCTAAAAGAAAATCTAACAAGTGACACCATTGTTTTTGCAACTTCAATACGCCATTTAATTAAGCTCGTATATAAAAGTCACGTTCTAGATGTGTTATTCTGTTAGTCAATACGAGAATTTGCGGATACAATTCGGCGCATTATGCATAAAATGGGACAACGTGTTAAATATACAGTAGATCTTTAATAATTTAATATTTAATTAATTAATAATTTTGTTAAAATAATATTTTTTATCAATCTTGATTTGGGGACAATGTGTTAAATTAATAATTTACTAAATTTATAAGATAATAAAAATTTGAGAATTCATATAGACCCAAGCAATATATAAATTAATAATGTCTTAATACATATAATTAATTATTTATTTATGATGACTTTATGAATAATGATTCAATTGCGACTTGTTGCTTCTTAAAATTGATGTCATCTTGAATCTCATCTTGGACTTTTTTAACATGGTAAGAATTTCTGGTATTGTCTTTTCATAACACATTAAGTAATGTACACACAATAAATTAAAAAATGATGTATATTGAATAAGGTACAACAATAATAGTTTTATAAATTAATAAGTTATTAATTAACAAATAAATTAATAAATTATTAATTTATCGATTATTTAATATTTGGCTAAATTAATGAATTTTGTCAGTCCCGAGACTATTAATTTATAGAGGTTTAATTGTATACCATTGAGCCACTAAACCTTTTCTAGGCAATGGACCAGGCCGGACCGCCCAAGCCTAAGCCTGTCGGGCTCGGGACGAGTTTTTTCGTCACGTTTCCAAAATCAGGGCCAGGTTAGAGTTTTTTGAAAATTTTAAGCTCACAAGTTTTTTAGGCCACGAACTTTATTGGGCTTTTAGGGCTGGATCGGGCTAAGCCCATAAGGCCGGGCCGCGCCAGGCTTTCTTTTATATAGTAAATAAAATAATTTAAAAATTAATACTGTTTAACTGTCAAATATATTAACAATTATATACACTAAATAATATATAAAAAAATCAAAAAATTGATATTTAGTATATAAATGAATGATATTAAGGTAAATTATAGAGTTTAGAGGTTTATATTGATAAAATAATTTATAACATATAAAATTGCACTACCAGAAAAAGTCACTTAGGCGATGAAACTGTTCCGTCGCCTAAGTAAACATTTCCGTCGTCTAGGTACTTAGACAACATAATCTCCGTCGTATAAGCACCGTAGGTACTTAGAGAACGAAAATTTGAATTTTCGTCGCCTAAGCTCCACTTATACAACGATTTTAGAAACGTCGTCTAAGTGCACGCAGACAACGGTTTTAGAAGCGTCGTCTAACTTCACTTAGACAACGCATGTTTTCGTGGTCTAAGAATAGCCTTAGACGACACAATCAAATTTGTTGTCGTCTAGGTGATATTACTTAGACGACGGTAAACTCGACTCCGTCGTCTACGTGATAGTACTTAGACGACGGAATCAATGATTCCGTCGTCTAAATAGTAAATATTTTTTAAAAATATAATTAATCTACTATATTAAACATTAAATTAATAATCAAAATAAATAATAATAATCGAAAATATATTAAATATAAAATTCGTACAAAATTAATAAAATATTGTCCGATTCTGATCAAGATCACAAAATTACATAAAAAAACTTAGCTAGCGACAGTAGAAGGTGTATGGGCCCCCCCGATCCCACCCCCGCTCGGGTCGTTGTCATTGGGTTGTAGAGGAGAGGGAGAGCCAAACGGGTGACAAACAGCATGGGGATCTAGGCCTAGCTTAATCGACATGATGCACATTAATTGAGCCATATAATCCATCCTCGCTTGAGCTGCTTGACTCTCCTCCCGAGCCATACGAGCGTCCCCCTGAGCCCTACGAGCGTCCTCTTGGGCGACTAAAGTGTTGTCGTTGGCCATTCAAGCTTGCTCCTGAAAAGCTTGTATTTGCTCTCGTCCCGCCGCATTCAAGCATCGACTACCCGACGATATGGACTGGCTCATATCTCGCTCAACTCCCCGTCCAAGACCACGAACCTCTTTACAAGGTCGATGGCTGAAGACTACATTTGCCATTTCTATCTGAGACTCTGTCGAGAGAGTATGCAGCTCCTCAAGCGTGATCCCTAGACTCTGGGACTGCATATCTGCAATTCTCTCGTTGGCCAATTGTTGCAACCTCTTTTGAAATGAACATGAACAATATATATATATATATATGAATGTCCCCAAAAAAATTGACATAATTTCCCTTAAAATTTGAGGAAACCAAAATCCTGTACGATAACCAAAACACTACAAATAACATCGAAACTAAATCTCATTCACATTTCTCAAGTTCACCATATGTATCCCACATGCACCTATGTACCACACATGCATATGCATCACACAAATAATTAATATCCTCATTTATCAAGTTTATCTCTTTATGTACAAGTGAAGAAGCAACAATAAAATTAAATATTATTACTTTGGAAAAAAATATTACTTACGGCATGTTGAGTGCCGAGATGTTCGGTCTGCTCGGGCCTATTGTAAGCAGAAATGCTGCCTGCTATAAGCAGGTATTTCGAACCATTTTGCAAGTGCTCATGCGCCAGGTTGAGCATTTTGTAGGAACCCGATCCATGGTGCAACAACTTCTTCTCCCAATTAGCTCTGTTCCTCTGTGATTGCACCTGTTACACAACAATTTAAATTATTACGCACTTAATCATTATTAAACAGAATTTTTCTCAAAAAATGACACGAATGTAGAGGAATATAAATTACGAACCTTGTACGGTTTGGACTCAAAGTGGACTTTCAACCACTCCCACTCATCTTCCCTTCCCTTTTTGAACTACTTCGGAGTCTTTCCGGGGTTTACCTTGTACGACTTGTGCAATGCGCACTTCCAATCCTTGAAAATCGGGTGAGCGGTTTTGTTGATGTAGTCCACCATCTCCGGAGTCTGTTCATAATTAAAAATTTTCTAAAAAAATAAATAAATTAAACAATAAGAAACAGTAAACACTAGATTTGTAATCAATTGTGAAAAAAAGTATAATATTAAATATATTTTTACCGTGAGTCTGCGGAACACGTTCATTTTATCCTCGTCGGGGAGCTCTTCCCAAGTAGGGGCTATCATACGTACGTGAGAACGTACGTAGTTTCCAATCTGGTGAGCTGTCAAACTAGTCATCCTGCTTCCTTCGGGACATAGGGTGAATGCGTTTAGAGACACATCGATCCTCCCTCCTGTCGATGTTTTTGCTACGCTCTCGGCTTTGCTTCTATTGCAAATTCCACGAATGCATTTAGGGGGTGGAAGTGAGGGGTCCCTTCTGTTTCGCCGTCTCGCACTAACGGCAGCTGAATCTTCATCGAAAGATTGGGGCACCTGTGACGTCGACCCTGAACCTCCCCCTGATCAGCGCAACTTCGTCAATAGGAGGAGTATGCAAAATCTCCTCTTTAGGGGCCAAACTCATACCTGACTCATTGGAGGCTTGATTCTCCCAACCCATCTGTCGTAAGACAGATTGATGCCACGATTCTTTGTCTTTTGCCCTGCGCCTCTTCGGCATCTTAACAATCTTCAAAAAAATCATATATACACATTTTTCTAAATACCACATTAATAATACATGCATATATATATATATATATATATATATATATTCACATCAATCATATATAATTGATCATCACCGACATTATCCAATTAACACATATATTTCTATATAATACACACATTAACACATAAATTAACATATTTATATATTACTTAATATGGAAATTCAATATACATATCCATATATATCAATTATCTAATTAAACACATATAAATTATCTAATTATACATATCTAATTAAATATATCAATTATTCAATATTATACATACACACACAAATATATCTAAAAAAATATAAATATATATATACACACAAAAATATACAAAATTTAATTATCTACAAATGTATATACAAAATATATATACAAAATTTATCTACAAATATATATACACAAATATACACACATATACATATACACACATTATTATACACATCATTATACACAATATGTATTATACATAGTATATATATATATATATATATAATCGAGAGTATACTGGAGAGGGGGGTTGCCGGAGAGGGAGAGGAGGAGCCGATCAAGGCTTCGATCACCGGCCGGAGATCGCGATCGGTTTCGTACGTCGCGCGACATGGATCGGTTAGGGGCTGGGGATGGTGGCGGTGAGGGAGGGGGGGGGGGAAGATGATGTAATTAAGAATATATTTATATCTACCAAAAGTTTGCCATAGTTTCCCCTAAAACTAAAGCAAACCACAAATAAACCTGCATCCAAAATTTGACCCAAAACACTACGAATCCATAAATTAAACACTAAATCAAATAACAAATTACGTAACTAATTAATCCCTAGTCCGGTTCTAAATATATATATATGTAATATCAACATCAAATTTAAAAAAGGAAGCACAAAGCCTATATGCATAGTTTAATAATTTAAACAAACATACCCATTGGAGAAAATAATCAGGGAACTTCTTCTTAAGCATTTTTCCAACGCAGTTAGGTCTCTTGTCTAGTTTGGCTGTCTGAATTTTAGTTCTGTAACTTTGCATGTAACCAGTAACCTCGTTACAGTCTCGCAACACTACCCAATGTGCTTCAATAAGTTCCTCATGACTTAATTTTTCGGGTAATACTCCTCTAACGGTCGTACAAGATCTGTGAGGACTGAAAGATTGTAGGTAATAGGTGTATTGGAGGCGATTTGGACCGGATCATTGAAGTACTTGCTGTAGTAAGTAACATACTCATCATTAGGTATGTTTCCGCGATGGAGCCATCCGAGACAGACCTATTTTTGACGAATCTTTTATACTGTCCGAGTTGTCTACAAAATAGGCATTATATTATTAACTCACAACGATCTTTGTAAGAAAAGAGATATATAAATGATGAAAAATGTGTTTAAAAAAATTTAGTACTACTCCATATTTTACTTTTTGTGAGGATACATGCATGTATACTGGACCGGACCAGAAAGCAGGACTTGTTCGGGAAGGTGAACCATGAGGTGAATCATGATGTCGAAGAAAGTAGAGGGGGAAATCCTCTCTAATTTGCAGAGGATGTGGACAATTTCGTATTGATGTTCGACCACATCCAACTTCTTCAACTCCTTACTGTAATACCCCGAAAATTAGTTTAATAGTTTAGATTATCGTATGACTCATTAAACTTAGAAATGACCATAACTTAGTTTGACCTTAGAAGTTTTAGAAATTCGATAAAATAATTGTCCGGTAAAGACAATGTATAAAAACGAGGTTTAGAGAAATATTAACGGAGTGTGGCAAATGATCCAGTGGATACTCAAGTTCAAGTCAGGTACTCCTTGGTCTTGGGTTCGAGGCCACGAGCTGGAATCGTGAAACATTCCATTTTATAGGTTAGTAAAAATAATAAAAATATTTTTACTCCAGTTAGAAACAGTAAGAAACTCTAATTCCAACTAGCCGATTTTTCGGAAATGGAATTTTAGCAAAACGACCAAATTTTCCTTATTCGAATCTCTTCTCCGAATCGAACTTTGTATTTTAAGATTGCAATTCATACATTTAGAAGTCATGCTCATATATCAATTTGGTGCTAATTATTATTGGTTGATATATATATATATATATTACACTACACTACACTTTATTAGTAAAACCATACATTTTCACACATCACATTACATATTACATTCACATGCATACATAATCACATTTCAACATTTCAATCAGATTTCCAACCACATTACTATTGTTTTTACAAGTGCATTTTAACCCTAGAATTAGTAGCCCAACTATTCCATTGTCAACTTGTCTACAAAAGTCTACAAAAATAGTTATGAATTTATTTCCCATGTCTCCTCCCATGTCTATATAAATCACCCTTGAGTTCAATCTGATTTTTATACCACTTCAATCTTCCCCTTACGTACTGATTTGAAGTCCTCCCAAAAGTTGCAATGCAACTCCCCTAAAATCCCACACCAAATTACATTTCTTCCAAATACTTTAGTAGTCAATTCATTTGCTTCAAGAGGGTCACTTGAGTTAATCAAATACCTCCATCACCTACTGAAATTCTTGAGTAAGTACATGAGTACATTCCTATACTTCTTTATCTTTAAGATTACATCAAAGTGCATGGCTAAGAATAAAAGAGAAATAATGAGCCTTAGTGTAAATTTAATATTTTTGTTTCTGTTAAAGTTTTAATTAGTCAAATATTTTTACATATTCAGATTCTACACAAAAAGTTATTCAACTTTGGCTTTTGAATCACTTAAAAAGGTTAAGTAATGAGAAAGTTATGGCTAAAACAAGTTTTGCTAATCTTTTCCTTAATCATGTTCGAAACCTCTTAATGTGCTCTTAACTTGAAATATTCATATCTCACTCATTTCTTAACCAAATTTAGTGTTCTTTATATCAAAACGAAGCCTAGGAGTTCAACTATCAATCTGGAAAGTTTGAAAGGCATTGATTAATACTTACTAACTAATTAATTCGTGCAAATGAGTTTAATAGCGAGTGTAACCATTTCTGGACAGTTGCTAAATATTTTTATTTCTGGACTTGAGAACTCCCTACCGAAATTTGTGATCATTACCATTGGATTCCTCTCGAAAAACACTTCGAGATGGTGTACTCACTTTTTTGATTTGGACATAATATAGATTAATTATAAAACGGATCAAATGGAGGATTTCGGACGAACTACCGCCGAATGATACTTTTGGTCCAAGGATTAATAATTTTATTTTCTGCATTTGTACTTTATTTTTATTTACTTACTCGCATTATTTACTTCTTAAGTTTGATTTGGGACTAATGGAGGATTTCGGACGGACTACCGCCGAATGAAACTTTTGAACCAATGATAACTAATTTTTTATTTGAAGTTTATCTACTTAATCGCTCTATCTATTTACTCTCAATTATAATTTGGAACAAATGGAGGATTTCGAGCAGACTACCGCTGAATGAAACGTTTGGACCAAAATTGTTAATTAATGAAATACGTTTAAGTTTGATCTTTCTTCCTTTACAAATTCTACGTATATATTCATTACAAAATTATGATGTAAATATATACTCTATGATCTATATACATAGTCTTAATTAAAGACTTGTTTGTGATCGTTATGGTTGAAGTGTGAAGTCGGGTGTATAGTACGAATTAACTCGTGCTTAAGTGAATTGCTGGTAAATTATTTTGTTATTGTGGGAGTTAGCCAAAGGCCCCAGTCCCTTACAGATAGTGCACTATTATACTCTAAGGAATGAATTGTGTCAAACCGGGAGTATACATGCTTGGGCAGGTGGCCTTAGAATGCTGTGGCTTTACATGTGTACTGGTGTTGTGAGACTAAGCACATGATTTCTTTTGAGTAATTACCAGTTAATCTAAAAGAATTCACTTCGGAAGTATTGGCGTGTTTATGTGTAGATGTGAAGTTATACAAGTATGTGTATATATATATATATATTATGTACCTAATTGTATATATTACAAAGACGCAAGTATAAGTATGGAAGAATAACCGGTTTCAATATTTCACCTTTTTGAATTGGTTGTTCAGTTTGATGTTTCTTAGAAATAATTTAGTATATGCTTGTAAGCTGTACTTACTGGGTCAGTGTGACTCATGGTACTACATCTTTCTCCTTTTCAGGTGATGAGTAGAATGCTTGGGAAAAATGGGATACGTCGCCTACTAAATAAACAAATTATTTTCTACTTGTATTTTGAATTGAATAAATGTAATGACTGTTATTTTCAAAAACTTCGGTATTGTAATATTAACACTTTCTTTTTTCAATAAATGTACTATTCAGACACCTTGATTTTTGAAATTATTTGGGTTTCTTATTCACATCACAAATCCTTACACCATATTTTAGTATAATACTGGCTCCGGATTTGGGGGTGTGACACTTACTGCATATCGTCTGCCACCATCTGGACAATGCAACTATTGGTTCTGCGACGTCTTTAGGCAAATAAGGTCGAATCACCACTGGAATTAGACGTTGCAGCATAACGTGACAATCATGAGTCTTTAAACCAATGAACTTATGTTCTCCTACTTTGACACAGTCATATATGTTGGATGCATAATTAGACGGATACCGAACACGCTGAAACCAGTTGAATACTACATCCCTCACTGTCGGCTTCACTGTGTAAGGTGCAACGAGCATCTTGTTGTAAACGCCTCTTCTATCCCTCTTTAACCACAAGGGACAACATATATTCATAGATTCCAAATTTTGTCGTGCTTTGGGAGTATCCTTAGTCTTGAACTTAATACAGAGAATGGGTCCCACCACGCTATCGCACATATTCTTCTCTATGTGCATGACATCTAGGTTGTTCCTCAGCTTTAATTTTGACCAGTAAGGCGGTTCAAAGAAAATACTCACGTAGTGCCAATATGCCACATCTTATGGAGGATGTGGATTGAGTTTCTTCACATCATCGTCATTGGTCAACACACCAAAATTGAAGCTATTTAACCCCTCAAAAATCTCTTCGCCAGACCACTGTCGAGGTTTAGGACCATTCTTTACTGTCCTATCGAAACAGTCTTTATCCTGTCGCCACTGGTGATCATGAGGAAGCCATCTACGGTGACCCAAGTAACACAACTTCCCCGCGTGTCAACTCGAGTTGACATCATCCAAGCGGACAGGACAAGCATTATATCCTCTGGTTGTGCAAGATGCCAACATCCCATACGCGGGAAAATCGCTGATGGTCCACATTACAACGGCTCTTATCAAGAACATTGTGTTACTGGACTTGTCATACGTTGGAAATCTAGTTTCCCACAATAGTTTCAACTCGTCAATCAATGGTCTGAGGTACACATCTAAACACTTTCTAGGAGACTTATGCCCTGAAATCAGCAGAGTAAGGAAATTAAATTCCTTGTTCATACACATCCAGGGAGGTAGGTTGTACGGCACGAGGATAACTGACCAAGCGTTGTACGTGCCATCATTAAAAGGATTGAACCCGTCTGTAGAAAGTCCTAGTCTGCAAAGTCTAAAAATTCCATGTCGAAATGTTTAAAAGCTTCCCCATCTGCCACGTGTCTGAGCACATCGTCATCTATTCTCTTTTCTGCAACTATCTCATCAGCTCTGCTGTGTATAGAGACATGAACAAATGTTGCAATCTAGGAATTAACAGAAAATATCGAAGCACCTTCACAGGAATCTTCTTCTTCTTCAAACTCCTCCTATCAGGGTACTTCCACCTGGAGTGGTTGCAAACAGGACAGTAGTCCAACTCTGCATACTCCTAGCTTATAAAACAGCACACAATCATTTATGCAGGCATGGATTTGCTCATACTTCAGACCGAGTTTGCTTAAGACACTTTTTACCTTGTAATGGGAATCTGGAATTGAAGCTTGTGATTGTTAGGAAGAAAATCACATATGTATTTCTGGGTTTCGTCAAAACCTGCATCCGATATTTTGTGCTTCACTTTGTACTCCATTTCGGTCATTATCGCATGCAACACAGTCTGTGGACATCCATCGTACACCGGGGTTCGGGCTTCAAGTAGCATGCTATTGTACCTATCAAATTCAGTAGTGTCAATTTTCGGGAATACGGCATGGACTGGGTCAACATTAGGAGTATCAGATTCTCCCAATTCATGTTGCTGTCTACCATGTCGACTGAATTCTGGAAAAGCATCATGGACTAAATCCATAGTGGGGTTCCAAGAAGGGGCGCTACTACCGCTGGATGAGACACCCTGGTAACTGTACCCTGAGCTGAAGTCTACTACTTCACTGTGCTCACTCCATGTAGTGTAACTCCACATCATATCGTGCTCATACAAGTGATGAGCCATAACATGAGACTCCACAAATTGATGGTTAAGATATTTTCTGTACGGGCACCTTAAACGCTTCTTTCCTTGATCATGTTGCATCGCAAACGTTACAAACTCTCCGATTTCGTCTATATACCTCTCATCACTTTTATTCGCCAACTGTATCCAACTCTTGTCCATATTCAATTCCTGTGTAAGTAAACAAAACTTTAAAATTATCGAATAAACCATTGTTAGAAGTTAACAAAAAATTATCGTTCAATTCATAATTCCTAATTAATAACTAATTTATTTATTTATCGTGCAATATTGTTCGTCAATAATTAGTTAGTTAGCACTCAATTAATTAAACAAAATAATATTTATATATATGCAAACAAATTAAAACCGTCGGAATGATCGATTCATGGAGTAGAATTATTAATTAGTACCGACCAAATCGAATATACGTACGTACCTTAATTCATCGATAATTATTAGCCGGTCGGTCGATATCGTCGTTGATCGAAATGAAGTGATCGAGCTACCTAGAGGTAGGCTAGCTAGGCTTATATATATATTATTTTATTTGAGAGAGCTAGTTAGACAGATTGATGGAGAGAGCTAGATGAAGAATTCAAAGCTGGGGAGAGAATGCCGAAGAGATGAATAAGAAGCTGATTGATATATATATAATTAGACTTTTTTACTTAGACGACGCAAGTATTAATTTTCCGTCGTCTAAGATATCACTTATACTACGCAATTAAGAAGATCTGTTGTCTAAGTGATTTCTTATACGATGCCTAAAAATGGTATTGGTCCGTCGTTTGAGAACCCATTTAGATGACGCAAATTTATATGTCGTTGTCTAAGTGGTGTCTTAGACGACGCAAATATATTACGTTGTCTAACACAACACTTAGACGACCCCATATAGTCTTACGTCGTCTAAGATCCCACTTAGACGACGCAAATATATTACTTATCGTCTGAGTGTTATCTTAGACGACATAATGTGTTTGTGTCGTCTAAGTCCTCTTAGACGATGGAGATGGTAAGTTTTCGTCGTCTAAAATTTTTTTTCTAGTAGTGAATTGACGGGTAAGACCCTATGAGCAGGTCTTGACGGACTAGAATTTTTGGGCCTATAACTTTTGAGACCTCGACATTTGAAATTTTTGGGCCTCAAATCGTCCATAAATTTTTTGGTCATATGAACCAAATGATAACGAGAATGTAGGGGCCTAGTAGCTAGGTTAATTAAGGTTTATCATCTCCCACTTATCACCCAGGGAACTAAGGGAATGAGCTTCATTTAACTATTATGAATTTCGTCTCAAACTCATCACCGCCAGTTTCTACATATAAGTAGCATGCTCACCGGCCATGTGATGCGGACCATATTATTTATTGCCAACACCAGTTGAATTTGCAGTATACAATCTAAACTAATAGTCCTTCCAATACTGTACATAGAGAAATAGTTGGAAGCAGAATTTTTATTTATTTTGGACCCTATCCTATCATGGACCAACTAAATGTCGCGGATCAACTAATTGCGATCCACATGCAACAACTTCGAAGTGATACTGTAATAACAGATTCTAGATGCAACTACTCACTGCATATAATAAATATTGGTTATAGGGTAACATGCATCATGCATATGGCATGTGTATCAATATCTGAATGAGTTGCACTATAATCTGGATAGCTTCATACAACATTCTAACTAACTAAAAGTCTAAAACTAATGCAGATCATCATAATTTTGAGTTTTTAGATTAAAATAAGAAAGAAAGAATAGAAAACTGTTGAGCTTAACATTTTTAATAGAAAATAATTTGGTCTTTGGCTTAATAATGAAAAACACTTCGAAACTTGACAGAAAGTGCTTCTAGTTCGTTTGGGGTGTTGGGTTTCCTCAAGATCAAAGTACTTTTACTTTAATATTTATTTTTAATATAAATTATACCAATAATAAGATCATTTGGAATTCTCATTGTTGTGCTTTACTTGTAGTGCACATCCATATACAAAATTCAAAGAGAACTTTATAAATCATTACGAAATTTAACAAATTATTAGAGCAACATGAACACGAAGTCTTGGTCAGACTAATGAAAGAGACAAAAACAATTTCAACGAGCCGCAAAAATGAGATTAGCAATGTTCTCGCGTATAACTTCTATTTTTCGGTGTGAGGACGAACTTTGTTGTGCAACAACTTCTTCCCATCTCCGTCTAGTATTGGAGGAAGTAGATCATCGTTGTTATCATAAGCTTGAAAGTCTGGATCATTGAAGCAACAACTAGTTGTGTTTGCTTCTCCAAAGGAAAGCTATAGGGATATTGTATCATTTTTCATCGATTTTTCCAAACACCAAATGTCATTTTAGTACTACCTCTCAGAGATGAATGCCTCTTATTGAATATTTCTTATGGACTACCAGCTAGTTAGTCATTATAGACTTCAATGAGCTCAAGAGTTGCATATTCCAAAATTATCCCAGCAAGCTCTGCATTGTCAACACTGTAAGGAAGGTTTCCAAAGTAAAGCTTCGTGTAAGAGATATATGTTGGATTGTTGGGAGGGTCCTCAAATTTTTCTCATAGGCATTTTGACGAACATGTGGTGTGCATATCTAACACATTAAATATGAATAGGATTCAATCTGCATAAACACACATTCACACATATCTTACCCTAGAATACATTACTCATCTTCTTGTGGTCAAAAACTGCAGAGGCTATCCTCTTTGTAAATTTTCAGTATAATGTTATTTCTAGAAGCATACAATGTTGGAAAATAGGTGTTTTAACATTATTTTAATTAACCATTTTGAGACAATTAAATTAAGATATTAACTTGTTCAAATAGTTAACTAGGTGAATGAGAAATTATTACTCAAAACAAACTACAGGCTTTTGAATTGCCAATTAAATTGTTTATGACGGCCAATAAACCTTAGTAATGACATGCAATTGAATGACGAACTAAATGGTTTGTAATGATTTTGTAACCGCTCATAAATCTTAGTTATGATATGCAATTGAAGCCTACTAAATGAATTGGTTGTAACCGATCATATACATTAGTGACGGAACATAAAATAGCTTGTAACCATCAATTGATGATTAGTATAATAACTGTTTCTACCGAATTCTGTAAGGTTCTTTAGTAGAAGAGCGGGTTGGGCTATTTCAGGATGATCTGGTCTATCGTGCGTATGTCGTCATTTACCTGCTGTTAAGAACAATACACCAAACGGGCATTAGGAGTCTAGACGGGGTGCTCCCGCTTTCGACTCTCCGATGCTCTAGTTAGAATGTATAGAGTGTAACAGTAGTATTGGTAGAGTAACAGGCGTACCTTGTATATATCATAAATGTGTTGCTTATATTGGTGGTTGAGTGTGGAGGTTGTTGCTGTCTTTCAATGTGGGATCCTGCCTATTTTGTACATGGCCTGTCCTGATACTTTGCGTTTCTCGTACCGAACACGTGGACGTTCGGATGGTGTTGGTTCCTTGGTTAAAGTTGAAGCCTGCATTGCTGCCTTGCGTTTGGTCTAAGCTGTGTTGACCTATTTTTAGTGGCTAAGTGTGCGGCAATTGTGTGTACGGGATCACACACAAACAAGTCCCTCAAGTCCCCAAGTCAAGGGGATCAGCTCTTGATTGGGGAGTTGTAAAGCTTTTTCCCATTTTTTGCACAAGTGGCCACTTAGGGGAGGGGTCCGCGCCCTGATACCCCCAAGTCCCCCAAGTCCCCGATAAAGAGATGGTCCGAGGTCGGATGTCGAATGTCTTTGATGTTTGCTATTTTGGGTTAAACTCCGAAAACCTGATGTTGCTGTTTAGAGCCACTTTGGTAGCGACAAGTGATGTTGCTACTCGCCCCATGATAGTGCGAACGTTGTTGCTGTTCGACTATCAGGGTGGACTCTGAAACTTGATGTTGCTGTTTGGAGCCACTTTGGTGGCGCAAGTGATTTTGCTACTCATCCCATGATAGTGCGAACGTTGTTGTTGTTCGGCTGTCGGGGTGGACTCTGAAACTTGATGTTATTGTTTGGAGCCACTTTGGTGGCTATAAGTGATGTTGCTACTCGTCCCACGATAGTGAGAACGATGTTGCTATTCGGCTATCCGGGTGGATTCTGAAACTTGATGTTACTGTTTGGAGCCGCTTTGGTGGCGACAAGTGATGTTGCTACTTGTCTCACGATAATGCGAATGTTGTTGCTGTTCGGCTATCGGGGTGGACTCCGAAACTTGGTGTTGCTGTTTTCGAAGCGCCCCACCTGTCTTTTCGCATTCTGACCTTTCAAGTTCGTGACGGTTACCTTTCATTTGATATGTTCGTGTGTCAGGGACGTTTGACAGTTGTTTGTTGCATGTGTGACGCGTGGCGCACAAAATTCGAAGCGGTAAGGCAATTAATTTTGGCGGGAGCACGTGGGACACGTGTCGTAATCCTGCAGTGGGAAGCGCTGAAAATGGACGATAGGCATTCGCCCAGGGTTAGTTTCGTTGCCTATAAATAGCCTTGCTTTCACTTTCTCACTTTTTACACTTTCATTCTTCAACTGAAACTCTGCCGAAACGCCTTCTTGAAGCTCTTGTGATCAATTTGGAGTTTTAGCCGTCTCGTAAATCTTCCTCTCGTCCTAAAGGTAATTTCTTGTTCTTCCTTGCTTCAAAACGTGTTGTTTGTGTTGCTTTGGTGCGTTTGCACTCGTTTTTGTTACTGTTTGTGGTAATTTATGGGTTTTTGTGGTATGTTTCTTGTGGTTTTTCTAGTGTAGAGTTCGTTTATCTGGGTAAGGTATTGTGTTTCTCTGTTTTTTTTGCAGCAAAAATGAAGAAGTCTCGTTCCTCCGCTAAGCAAGATGCGGCCCAACAGCGCATGCTGGTGCTGGTGCTGATGGAGAGGGCTAGGCAGGCCCATATGGTGGTGGAAGATGAGAATGGAAACCTCATATAGGGCGACAACCCTCAGCCCGTGTTCCATCCTCTTGACTGCAACCAGTATCTCGACCCGGTTCTCGAGGTTGACGAGGAGGTGGAGGCCGTGGGTGCCGCTGTCGTGGCTCAAGCGACACCTGACTCTCCTCTTGAAGCTCGGGTGGAGGAAGCTACTCTCAACATCTTTCGAGGGAAAGAAGGTG
The DNA here is from genome assembly GCA_946800695.1 of Geum urbanum. NCBI lineage: Eukaryota > Viridiplantae > Streptophyta > Magnoliopsida > Rosales > Rosaceae > Geum > Geum urbanum. Next base: position 41,411,416 of record OX327012.1, read on the forward strand.
TACATGCCCAAAAGGAGTGCTTCCGCCGAGTGAAGGACGTGCGGAGCAAGGAGCGTTGTGAGCGCCAAATCGAGCGCAAGGACAAGCGCCAGAGTGAAGATCGACTGCGCTCCCATTCTCGAAGCAAGTCCCACTCGCCAGCCAAGACCGTCTCCTCCAAGAGTTCATTCGAGCTCTCTCGCTTCCGTCAACCTTGAGATGCGAGGGTGCCCAAGTTGGAGTCTTCGTCGCGCCGGCCGGATGATCAAGAGGCGTCAAGCCGTCCTCTTAAACGCCCAAGGGTTCCGTCCACTTATGCGTCCCTGGACGTCACTGTTGCTGTGGCAGGCGAAACATCCCTGTCCTCTGAGTTCCTTGCTCGCATCCAGATCTCTATGGGTGCGGGGATCGAGTCACTGCAGAAATGGTGTCAGCTTGGCGCGTCTCCGAGCGAGTCCCTGAATGCGGCATTTGATACGTGCACCCAGCTCCAGCACCGACTATTCCTCATCAAGGGCTTCGAGGGGTCGATGTTGCAGACTACCCTGCTGTCGAAGGCGAAAGCCGAGAGCAGGCGGCTGTCAGCCGAGGTCGGCGAGTTGAAGCAGGCTCTCACGTAGTCCACTGATGTAGCAAATCGCAAGATCTCTCGGGTGAACGAGCTGGTTCGTGAGCTCGATGAGCTGAAGAAGGAGCTAAGGGAGTCTCCGTCTGGGATCACAATCCTGAAGATGGATCTTGCCTCCCTCCGGTCTTCCAGTGCTGCTTGGATTACAGAGCTGGAGTAGGAATTAGCTGAGGCTCGTAGTCATGTGATGACAGAGGATATTCACAGGAAGATTACAAAGGAGGCGGTGGCCGATTTCAAGGCGTCGTCCGAAGATAACCATAAACGGTTTTGGTATTAACTCGACAATAATTTGTTTGTTCCCCAATGAAGTCTATATAAAATGATCATCTTCTTTTCATTTCGATATCCTATAAGAAAGAAAGCGTCTCCTCTTCTGATCTCTTCTCTCTCTCTCTCAAATAGACAAATGTATTCTTCAGTTTGACGAGAAGTTCTTGTGTTGTGGTACAAAAACTTAAAGTTGTTTTATCCTGGGAGAACAACGTCATACAAGCTTGTGGGCAGCATAAAAGTTTTTAAGGAAAGCGTGTGGTATACGTGACTCAACTCTGTTTATTGTTCATCGACATTGGATAACAAATTCAAAGCTTCAGATTTTATTCTTCCTAATTTATTTTATATTTATTAATTATTTGAATTAGTGATTTCAGATTTTATTTAATATCACATTATTTTCCAATATACAAACCAATGACTTTCCTCTTAGACAAGAACAATAGAGAACTAATCAACTAACCAATGTAGTAACTTCATGTCAGTATGGGACCAAAGACTAGCATACAAAATAAAAGCAATCTCAGCAAGCTTATGCTATATGCTATAGTGCATTAGTACGTGCTTGTTTGAAAGCCATTACAGAACTTCATACAGATAAAATATTCTGCATATATGCTATTGAAATTACAACTATATGTACTGCAATAACGAAGAGAAATAAAAAATAACTATACCAATATATATTGCAATAACACATAGAAATCGAAGGTACTACATTGACACAAAAACAACAAAATACTTAATGTGCATACCTAAACTGAAAACATATAAACATTGTACTTAACAGTGCCTACTAACTAGTGAATTGAAAAACAACATAAACAGATAACACATTTCCTTGACAACTAGATTTTCTTGTTCTTCAGCCACATGAATTGTTTGTTGGAGTGCTTCAAGGAAATAAACATCTCTTTGTTTCTTCTATTAGTTAGGATATCAGTAGCTTTCAGGAATAGCTCATTGTCATCAACAATGACAGGGATATCATCAACAACTTTCATCACTTCATCTATGTTATAACCTGGATTACCTCTGTTTCGATTTACTATTGCGCCCAAAATAGACTCTAGGTTGTTATTCACTACAACACCAGCTTCAGGTTTCTTGTTACCTCCTTTTTTGGCTTTCTTATTATCTAGAATAGCAGCTTCAACATTGATTAGACCACCATTTTCTCCTCTCCCTGCCACATTATCAGCCCCAGTACCATCTTCATCATCTTCCATGTCATCACCAAACAGACCACGTACATTTTCTTCTCCAAAAGTTGGAACATATGCGTCTTCGCCTAATCCAAAACCTTGTGAAGGTGCCCAAGAACATTCACCAGTCGCAATATTATCTTTAAACAAGAGATCAAAAATGTCAACATTTCTCAAACCATAAACTTAGAATCTTCCAAGATCCAGATTATCCTATAATATGATCCATTATAGCCATTAATGATTATATAAGATTCTAGCTACAACTCAAATATGTAAGCATTATTTTTAGTAATGTCTAAAAAAGTTTTCAAACTCTAGTAAAGAAAACTAACTCACCTTAGTTTTTTCTTCCCACCATTCATTGCTAGCATTGATGGTTTTCATCACAGGATCTCAGCCTAAGCCGGTCTCTCTCGACACCAAAGTTGTCCATTGTGATACCCCAACCTTTTTATATAATATTTTATATTTACGAGTACTTTTGAGTTCGATTTACTGGGTGTCCATGTAGGATAAAGGAATTTTTATTGTTAGTAATTACCGAGCGATATCAGTTAAATTTTTATTGGATTGAGTATGTTGGTTAACTTTAGGTAGAAGTCATAGTATTTGTCAAGACGAGTTCATCAACGCACGGAATGCCATAATCAGAGTTACAACGAGAAAGTTATGGTTAACATAAGTTTTGACGAAAACATTACCATAAATGAACGAGTATAAATATGATTTTTCTTTTTTGGAAATTCAGACTTTTTTATTTAGGCCATTGACCCGTTGACCTATCTTGACCTCAATTCCAGCGACAAAATCACCGTTGTGGTCGTCCCCGACAATGCGACCCCGTCCGACCGCCATTGCCGTGATTTTTGGTCAGGTTTGAAAGTTCTCCTCTCCGCCGTTCCATTTTTGGTCTTAATTTGAAGGACGGAGATCATTGGAGGTTGAATTGAGTACAATGAGATTTAGGGTTTCAGAAGTGTTCTGGTTGCAGTCTCTGGCAACTCTTCAGGTGACAAAAAAGGTATGATTAAGCTCGAATTGATAAGGGAATTATGTTAGTAGCTTGGATTTGTTGATTTGCCAGTCGGGTTGAGAGAATTGACGAGAATTTCTCGATCGAAATTCTCGGCCGAGTTGTCACCGTTAGGGACGCCGTTAATTGGTGGCGAAAGGTTAGGTATTTTGAAGCCCTTGCGCTTGTGATTCTTTTTCGACTAGCCTCGAGACTAGAGGGGGCTCGATGGCAGAGATACGCTGCTGGAGAGATTCCAGCCAATTTTAGATCCGTTGCCTTTCTAGTAGTTCACGGCCGAATTGGTTGTCGATATAATGGTATAGAATATTGGGCTTGAGAAGAGATTTCCAACGGTGTGTCTACCTCCGCCGCTGGTGGTGGTGGTGCATGAGTGGCAAGCGCTGCCATCTGTGGTGGCACATATGACAGAAAAATTATTCCGAAATGTGTTAAGTTTTATACCATTAGATTCTTATCGACGTTGCGAACGTATTCGTGAGATTAATAATGCGTTTAGGCTTTGTCGTTCCAGTGGGTGGGTGGTAGTGACTAGTGTTACTACCAGTGGCTGTGCGGGCTATAGAGAACTAGATGTACCTTATACCGTTAAGTTTGTATTACCATGTTGGGGTTGTTGATAAGTTTTTTTACTCATTTCGATTGAGTTTAATCTTAGTCGAGGAATTATTAGAATTATCCGATAATTTATCATTTTAACGATTTTCGACAAGAGTCAGGTCGTCACATCCATTGTGTCCACTCTCTCCTTATTGCAGTCCACTTGTTCTTGAGTTTCTTGTACATGTAGTTCTACTTAGTAAGACCATAAAACTTGCTCACAAAATTCTTCCATCCAAGCTTAGAAAAATGAGTATCTTTCCTATTTTTAGCTAAGGTCTCTTTAACACACGCCGTAATGAACACATCAACATCAGTATCATCCCAATTTGCTTTTTCTTGTTTCACCTTTTCTTCCACATGTGAAACTTGTGATGAATTAAAAACAACCTTAGCCAGCTCTTTTGATGTCCAAAACAAAGAACCAAAACAAGAATATTCTATTATATTACTATAGAAGATGAATGATGACATAAGATAACAGTTTGAAAAAACAAAACTTTATAACAACTGGATAACTAAGAAGACATCACAATATGTAAGTTCAATGTATAAAGTAGAGACTTCAAAAAGAGACCCATTGTATGTTAACTTACCCGAACATTCGGTAAGAATCAAACTATATTACATCTATCTGGTAAAAGTAAATGTATAACATATAGTTTGTCAGTGCGCTGCATAGTTTTGATATTGATTAGATTTTTTATTTGCATCTGATAACCTGTTTTGACAACATGAAAATTAAGAACTTTTATTCTCAATGTAAAATTCAGCTAAACATTTCATCAAACACCTAATGTCCATAAAACTCAGTCTGTTCATTTACAACGAAATTGATATAACTTGGCAAACAAACGATCGAGTTGTTATTCCAGTTACCCCAAATCTCTCCATTTCTAACATGATTCATCACAAAGAAACAACATAGAACACAATACAAAAATATTTCTACACTACAGATATAAACTACAATTCTTCCTCACCTTATTGAAAACGATTTAACACATGCTCCAGCAAGCCTTGAATATAAACACATATGTCCACTTACCTTGATAGCATAATAGGATTGAAAATTCACAGAGAACTGATCTAAGCATTTTAGAAATAATAATCAATATATTTTCCTTTATATTTTACCTTGTTAATTTCTTAGTTTTATTAATTTTTACTTAGTTTGTTAATTTCAGGTGTTAACCAAAAGAGACCGAGTAAAGAGGACTACAAACATGCAAGGAGTAGCAAAATATGGCAAAAATATGGAGAAAGGAAATTCAGCTGAAATTTCAAGGAGGAAGAGAAGAAAAATTGAAGAGAAAAAAAAATCCTTAGTTGACTAGGAAAATCTTTCCTATATTGGCTATGATTTGGAAGCTTTCAGAATGATCTTGAAGAAAAACAAATGCAAATAGGCCAAATTAAACATAAACTAAAAAGACATAAAAGAAAAACTAACTAAACATTCACTACCACATAATATTTTTTAACATTACCGGCGATTTTTTCCCCAAAAATCGCCGGTAATGTCCTTTTTTTTTTTTTTAACATTGCCGGCGATTTTTCCGGCAAATCGCCGGTAATTAAAAAAAAAAAAAAGACATTACCGGCGACTTACATGTAAGTCGCCGGTAATGTCTTTTTTTTTTTTAACATTACCGGCGACTTAAATGTAAGTCGCCGGCAATGTCTTTTTTTTTTTTTTAATTACCGGCGGGACATTGCCGGAAAAATCGCCGGCAATGTTAAAAAAAAAAAAGACATTACCGGCGATTTTTGGGGAAAAAATCGCCGGTAATGTTAAAAAACATTGCCGACGATTTAAAAATCGCCGGCAATGGTTAAATATGTGGTAGTGATTTATAATTATAACAAGATTAAATTTATAGATCTGTAAGATAGTTTTGTCTTATAACAATCATAAACAAGCATAATATATAACAAGAGTACACCAATCTACAACAATCATAAACAAACATAATTAACATTTACGAAATAGATCGGTAAATAGAACAAGCATAATTGACATTTGAGAAATAAATCAGTAAATATAACAAACATAAATATAAAAACAATCTACAACAATCATAGTCATAAACAGCAATCTACAACATAATTTATAAATATAACCAATCTACAGCAATCATAATCATAACCATAATCTACATTATATTTCTCACACCAACCATTGGAAAGGAATTTCTATCTTCATTCCTCAACCCTATTAATTACAAGCTAAGATTGCTAGCTAGCTACTGTGCAATTGTGCAATCACAATGACTTAAATTTGGTGCAGCTGTGCAATCACGATAGAAATCAATCACAATAGAAATTGATGAATTTGGGAAGATTGACCGGTAGTCGCGACTGAGAGACGAGGCGACCCAGGCAATTGCGATGACTTAGGCAAGGAAGGCAGGTGAGGTTGAGTGAAGATCATTCGGGTAGTGGGTAATGGGTCGAGACTCTACAATCAACTAGTCCTCTCTCTTTTTTATGTGAAATTTTTTTTCTGACCCAAAATTCTTACTCGGGGTTAAGTCCAGGAGAGCATTGGGCTGACTTCGCCACTATCGGATCATCCGGTAAAGTTCTGTATACTTATAACTTTTTTTCAAGTGGATTAATAATAATCGACCTTCTCAAAAAAAATAAAAAAAATATTAACCATATCTACGATAACTGTTTTCATAATTTGGGATCAATGCATGTTAACCTGCCCAAGTCTGCAACCATATTTCCAACCAATATTAACGAGTTAAGTGCTATTTGCATAATTAGTGTGTACGCGTACTGCGTGTATGAATTTGGTTTTGACATATTTAATCCATTCCTTGGCATTCTTTTCAAGTATTACATAAGGAGATGAAATTGTCGAATATTACACATCCATCAAGTAATTCCTTGTAAGAAGAAATCAAAAGGCCTGATCGTGGGATAGTACGTACGCGTATATATATGCGCGGAAGTTATGACTATATGGAAGTTATATATAGTTGCAGATTAAAGAGAAAAAGGACTAAATCCATCCTGAACTGCTTTTTCCAAGGGCTTAAAAAGGGCTTGGGAAGATTGTCCCATTCATACCAGCCCCAACCATCACAGAAGTCTGGCTCTATGTTCTCGGGCGCTTGATGAGGATCTGCCAAAACTGCTCGCATTGTGATTACCACGTACTGGTGCGGTTTCCTTTTGTCCAAGAACATGTTGTTTGTGACATTCACAAACTCTACATTGGCAATTTCTAAACCAGTTTCTTCCTTCATTTCTCTTCTTGCACACTCCTCAAATCTCTCACCTGCATTTTACAAACCGAAAATTAGTAAGAATTTGCAGGCATTCACCCGAAACAAGAAAATTAAAAATAGAATGGAAAAGATAACCTTACCAAACTCAAGGTGCCCTCCAGGGAGGGAAAATGTGGAATCACCGAGAGAGGAGCGCCGTCGTCCCAACAACACCTTGTTCCCTCTCAACATGCACACCACAACAACCACTTTCGGCAAATCGGCACTGGAGCTTCAACCGCCATCTCGCTAACCATGTTTTGTAAGTACGTTTGATCTTGCTTGAGTAAGTACGTCCCTATTCCGATCCGCTGAGTAAGGCTTGAGTTTTTGCTCTTAATTAGTTTCTATATATCTCAGTATGTACCTTTAACCGCAGTGACCTTATATAAGCAATGGAATCCTGCTCGATCGATCTGGATCTGATCTAGCTAGTACTGTCTTGACTCATGACTTTCGTGTTTACACGTACTAGCTAATTCTATAGACCATGCATATCAGGCATCCATTTTTTTTTTCTGTAAGAATTTCCACTCTTCATAAATCATATATCCATTTTCTATAAGATTTGATAGGGTATACGCATGTGCATGCCTTTCAAATCCCATCTGTATTTTCATGAATGAGCGCGATCATATATATATATATATATATATATATATATATATATATATATAAGCTAGCACAAGTTTATATAAATAATAGTCTAGATCAACTAAACAAATTTGTATCTTTTTCTCACTCTAACTAATTTGGTTAAAATTACATTACGTAACACGTTTAATGTGTGCCCCCTAAGTTTATGTTAATTAGCTATATAATATTAGGGGTGGGACATTGGAACCGAAAATCGAAAAAAAACCGATCCAAATCAAGTCGCGACCGAAAAAAATCATACCCGATAAAAATCAAACCGAAAAAAACCGAAATATTTGGTTCGGTTATGGTTTTTAATTTATAAAAACCGAACCGAATCGAAAAACCGAAGTATGTATAAATAGATATCGTTTTGAAAATTTTGTAATATATTATAGAAATATATGCAAAAGAAAAACCTTAAACTCCTAAAATCCTAATTTCTTTATGCACAATTCTTCTCAATTTCTCTCATAGAATCTAATTAAAATGTTAGACAACTCAAAAAAAGAAATTTTATAGACAATTTTTTAGTTATTTATTCAAAAGTTGTTTTTTATGCATTATGTAAAAAATCGAAAGAAACCCAAAAAATTCGAAAGAAAAAATCGAACCAAACCGAACCGAATAATCACGGTTTTTCTTTTTAAAATTGAAAAACCGAACCGAAAAAAATATTCGGATTTGGTTATAAATTTTAACAAAAGCCGAACCAAACCGCCAGAATTCCACCCCTAAGTAATATAGCTAGGGATTTTCTAGAGCATATACATAAATTCTCGATCAGATGAGTTTCTGTTTTCAATTCATATAAGTGGATCATGTTATAATTTTGAAGTCAACGACAAATTTGCAATTTCATTTCATACGAGGTCATCATGAGGACAAAGTACGTAAAAGAAGTTTTAGGAAGAGAACTTCTTAAGCTTAGCTAGCGAGCAGCAGTTGAAGTTCTAGAGATATCGACTGAATTCGAAATTGAGTAGATGGCACTAAGGAGTGAGGAGGGTAGGGAAAATGGTTTAAGAATCTATCTCTGTTTGAAAAATTGCCCAAATAGGCCGAGTATTTGGCGAGTACTCGCTATTCAGTCAAAAAATAAATCGTTTTGGGTCTACTACTCCCCCTCCCTGAGCGGTAGTTAAGTAATCCCCAAGTAATCTTCAAACCCGAAGTTGCCACTTAATTGGCGCAAATCAGCATTTTTTTTAAAATCTAATTTTTAAAATTGAAAACATCTAAAAACTCGAAACAACACCAAAGTTTTAATCCGAAGTTGAAGAAAATTGGAGGGTTTGACAATATGGAGTGATTTTATTTATTTATTTTGAAACACACTTTCTTATGCTTTTTATTTGAGTATTGAATTATGTGTTTAATGATTGATAACTTTGATGCCATTTTGTTTTTATTTTAATTATTTTATCTTTTAATTAATAATATCTTATATATATATATGTTTGGGCCCAAAATTAACATTCTTTATTTTTAGAAATTTTCATTAGTCTAGGATCGATGTCCGCGGCCCGCGCGAGAGAACTTTCCTGGAAGTGGAAGGAATCCTAAATGATCTCGATAGATCTTAGATTGATTAGGAGAATTAAGGATGCGGGATTCTTGGCAATTAGAGTCATTAGTGAGTTTGATCGCTAGAATCTTGTATGAACTACAACAAGTAATTGTACAATTTTTATATAAAGAGGCAATCTTAGTATAATCAGGACTTCTACATCTCATACACAACTTTTGCTCTCAGCAAAAACCCTTCTCTTCTCGAGAAACCCTAGTTGCCGGCTATCCGAATATTTGCACCAGATAGGGCATATACAATCCGAATATTCAAGGACGTGACCACAACTGCATTCTCAACACTTGCTTCGGAGATTGCTCTGCTCTGCACCGGATAAGGTGTGTGGAGTATCGATTCTCGTGGCTCAGCAGAGAGACATGAAAACTCAAGTCCTAAGTCACTTAGGCGAAAAGAACTCAGTAGGTGGTTTTGGTACTCTCCTCATCTCAATCATTTCTTAAAAGTTCAGTAGCGGCGAACCAGCATTCAACGTTCTACCACATGGCAATGGCACGCCTAGCACATACACGTGAGAGAAAATATACAGTTTGAGACTTCTCAAGACCCTGAGAATTTTACGACCAAACATTTTGGCACGCCTAGTGGAACCAACTTTCGTGTCTCAACGCGATAATAGGGGACCCTTATCAGAAAAGGTACCCTAGTTGCTCTAAGCACCCGTAGCCAGCTTTTCGAGAGCATAACTTTGCTGTTTACCGTGGATTATCAGCAGAAGCAGTTGAAACAAAGTTAGGGACTGCACATCACTCAACAATGGCATTCCAGCCCTTAACTCCTGATGAGATCAATGCACTGACATATGAGTACTATCGTCCCTACTTTGCCAAGCGTGATCAACACCAGGCGAAGCAACTCGACTGAATAAATTCGTGGTTTGATAAGTAAGCACCCTTGCTTGCAGCGGTCAATGAAAGGTCTGAGAAGGTAGCCAAAAAATTGGTGGCCTTGAAGGCAAACCTTGCGAAAGGCCTAGAAGACCAACAAGCTCACCGAGTTCAGCTTGCGAGCCTAATAGAGGGTCAGGACAAGTTGCGAGTGGACCTTGTGTGGATAGTAGAGGCTTTAATGATGAGGCACAAGGATTCCATGACCGACTTGTACTAAAGGACACACAGAGACCTTGGCCAAATTTCCAATGAGGTGTTAGATCTGGCCCGCAAGCAGCACCAAACAGAGAAGTTCCCTACGGCCTGGAAGGAAGAGTTCCAGAGGTTCATGGAGCAGTGTAATTTTGTAAGCTGAATGGCAGTTTCAACATTATGAAACTCCCTTCCCAGAACTCGATAAAGAGAATAACAATGCTTGGAAGTGACCTAAAGCCTACAAGTTGATCAGTTTCCAAACATTTAGCGGAAACGGAGACGAGAGCGCGGTTACCCATCTGGCTCATTTCACTTTGAAACTCGGACCATGGGGGGATGACCCGGAGCTTAAATTGAGGGGTTTTAGATCCTTACGGACAAGAGCAGCCCTTATCTGGTACATTGGCCAGGATTCGCGTTCGGTGATTGAGTGGTCAGCTATGAAGATTTGTTCACCGAGCATATCGGGACAGCCATGCCAGATGTGAGTATAGCTAAGTTGTGTTCAATGTCCCAAGCGTCTTCAGAAGTCCCGGAAGCTTTCTTGCATCACTTTAAAGCTGAGTACAATATGTGCAAGATGCTGTTCCACAAGGATGCGGTGATCGACATAGTTATCAATGGCCTAGAGGACCGACTCTATACTATGTTCCTAAACACCAAGAATGCATCATTAAACAAATTCATCACTTCGGTGACGAAGGCTAATAGTGTTATATTAGAGAGGGACAACAAGCGAAACACTTCAAATGGGATATACGTGCCTAGATCATCATTTACGCCAGATAGAAGCAAGTCAGTGGCACTGACTTATTTTGAAGAACTTGGTGAGGAGGTTATGATTCAGAAACCTAGTGCGTCTATGTTGTTGACTTAACCTCCAAGACTGTGTTGATGCTTAGAAAGTTGCAACAAATTAAGGGTCCCATTAAGCTCTCGACATTGGATTTCACCAAGCCAGAGTTCAAGGCATACTCCTATGACACCAATCTCGCTCACGAGATATTGGATGAGTTGATTAGCCAACAAGTGGCAAAAACTGATTTCTGCCCAATTCTGAGTGTAGAGCGGTTGAAAGGGAAGAAGTACTGTAAGTTCCATGGAATGTGGAATTATTCGATCAAGTACTATAAGCTGGAGACTCCTTTCAACAAAATTTCCTTGGGGAACTCGTAGCCTTTCCCAGACCAGCAGGTTAATATGTTGGAGTTGTTCAGAGAGCAGCTTATGCAGCAGTGAGCAGCGGGGGTCCATGCGAGAGGCCAAGAAGCAAGGCCTGCTAAGCGACCACAGCATTATACCTTCCAGGAAGACCATGTACACGAGATCCTCAATGAGCTCATCGATGGAGGATTCATTACCTACAGGCCTGTACGGAGGCTTGAAGATCTGGCATTTGTGAGGCTCGATGAATTGTTCTGCAGGTTCTATAATAAATTTGGTCATTCTACCTTCAATGTGCAGAACTCTGAAGGATAAGATTCAAGACTGGATTGATAGGGGAATGATTGGGTTTAGCCAAGCTAAGAGGTCAGAATGTAGTTCCCCATCAAATAAGGGCCCACCAACGAAAAAGGGCAAGTGACTTATGACTTACGATGTGTCAAGAATGATAGAGATATTGGACAATCTGATCGCGGGAAGGATGGCCAGAGTGTCTTTTGGACCTCTCCAAACCCTGTGGAGGTAGAAGGGTTTCCCTATTCTCGCTTCCATCATGTGTGGACTCACCCTACCAGCTTGAAGCACTAGATCTAATAATGGATTGATAAGGTCAAGGTCACCATACAGCAGCCGGGCGAACAAGAGACGTAACAAGTTGACTCTAGCGAGAATATCATTGTGGATACCCTTGACTTGCAATGGAATAACCCCAACAAAATGAAATACACCCTGGATATTCATACGACCGAAAAAAGTGCACCAATTGCATAGCCTGAGCAGTCATCTAAGGGGAAGGAGAAAGTTGATCCTAAGGAAACATCTCTGGTTGCCCTTCGTTCCCGCTGTAAGGTTCACTATGGTTTGAAGATCTCTTATGAGAAATTAATTGAGATATTCAAGGTGTGCCTGAATTGATATCACCTCTAGAATATTACCAATCAACTAGTTTGCTCGCTACCAACCCTTAAGACGCATAAGCTTACAAGAGGATGCATGCAGCTGAAAAGTTCACGAAACCAGTTTCTGGTAATGGTGTGTCATCTGACCAAGTTTCCAAGTTGTACATTCCTCTAGCTTCTAGATCTATCACTAAAGAAAACGTGTGGTATGAAGAATAGAAAGAGAAGATAGTGCAAGTGACTCCAAGCAGAAGGAGGAATATTCAGCAACGATACGGTGCAGCTAAAAGGGCCTTAGAGGCTTTGGACAGTGGGTTACTCAAGCCAAAGCAGTTTACTCAAACCCGAAGCAGTTGCAAAGGTGTTTGAATAGACTATCGGTCAATCCCGTGGTGGTCTTTGGGAAGAAGTTTGATGAACAAACGATCCGAGCAGCTTGGCTTAGTGTGTTCTCATGAAACCCAGAGTTACGCTCGAGAGCTCAAGTACATGAACCTATAGCTGAGGTTCAGCAAGCCTTCAAGAGACTTAATAAGGAATCAGAATGCAGAAAGCAAGACACCAAGCCATTGGTGTTGAAACGTCTCCAGTGAGTAAATGAGTTTGACGCAACACACATAGCGTTGAGCAAGTCCAAGAGTCTCTATTGGCAACCAAAGCCATTGGAGATCGAGGAGTGAAAGAAAGCTACAGCCCAACAAGGGGCAACCCCAAGCCGAGACAACCCTTTGTTTTCCTAGTAAATGTTGAGCCTACTTCTGAGGCTCTATTAGAAGATAGGTTAGTAGCAACCATTGAGGTACTACATCCCAATGACCAAGTTATGTCTGAAGGAGCACCATCAGTAAGCGAGCTATCTGATGAGGATGACGAGGAACTAGTAGGCTACGGGGATGACGAGCAGCCCACAGAGTCATGCGGCGAAGATGTTGCAATAAAAATGGTATTCGTCCTTCCAGCCTAGTTTGTAGCAATAGGAGAAATAGGTTCACCACCTGACATGTCTACGACATTGGTGCTTGCTCGCTCGAACCATGTTAATAGCTTGGCAATGGTAGTTCAAGATGAAAACACAGAGCATCGCTGAAGAAATCCTTCATGTTGATCAGCAAGCCTACCTTGAACATGGTCATGCACATGCGTCCTCTATATATCACTGCCAATGTTCAAGGGATTCATCTCAACAAGATGGTTGTGGATTCTGAGGTAGCAGTGAATGTTATCACGATGAGGGAGATGGCCTTACTTGGAATTCCCAAGACGGCTATCCAGGAGATAGCTCTCAATGTCTGAAATTTTTAAGGAACCATCTCCAAGACTTTGGGCATTGTTTTCCTTCATGTGCAGATTGATCCAGCAACAGGGACTCATACTTTCTTCGTAGTAGAGTGCTCAGCTCCTTACAGTTATATCTTGGGCAGAGACTGGATTCACAGAAGTTATTGTGTGCCTTCCTTGCTGCATCAACAAATGGTTCTCTGGAACATGGAAATAGGTGAGGTTAAGGTGATTAACGCCGACCCGTGACCTTACTCCGTCTCAGCAAACGCACTTGATGCCAGTTACTATAATAGGGACATACGCTCATTAGAAGTGTGTGACGTCAATAATAAGGGCCGCCCCGTGGGGGTGACGGCCTAAGAACTAGCTTAATAGGATATCGTGCAGGCCGGTGAGGATACAATACGTCCTTACATCATTGGGCTACCAACTACATCACGTAGATGTTAGAACCTCTATCAAGCATAGTGGCAGATACATTATTTTCTCTTCATGATTGGCTACACAACTATCTGAGGGAGAATTGGGCCTATAAGCATGTTCCGTGGATGATGACGTGTTGCATGAGTCCGAGGAGAAAGAGATAATTCAACTGGATCTAGCAGCCTTGGATGATACTCCACCTAAAGTCAAGGATCCTGTGGAAAAAAATCAACCTGGGAACTGTCAAAGAGCCAATGTCTGTGATTAATAGTACTTTCCTGGATTTGGAAGAAAAAAAGAGGCTTATTGAATTGTTGCTCAAAAACAAAGATTTCTTCACAAAAAAGCACAAGGACATTCCAGGCTTGTCACCAGATCTGGTATGCCATGAGTTGCCCATCTTAAAGGGTAAAAAGCCAGTGAAGCAGGAGATGAGGAGGATGAACATCGAAACAACAATTCTTGTCAAAGAGGAAGTCCAGAAGATGCTCAAATCAGGTATCATAAGAGTGACCAAAATACAATGAGTGATAATCAAACATCATCCAAGTCAAAAAGAAGAATGGGAAGATGAGGGCCTATGCTGATTACAGAGACCTTAACAATGCAACGCCAAAGAATTCTTCTCCTATGCTAGTGGCGGACCTGCTTGTTGATTCAGTTGTTTGCGATGAGATGTTGTCCTTTATGGACGAAACAACAGGTTATCACCAAATTCCAGTAACAGAGGCGAACAGGCATACGACTGCCTTTAGGTACCCAGGGTTCGTTGGGGTGTTCGAGTATGTGGACATGTCTTTTGGTCTGAAAAATGCAAGGACAACCTACCAACAAGCTATGCATCTAATCTTCCATGACCTCATAGGGAAAAGCATGGAAGTCTACATCAACAATGTAGTAGTCAAGTCTTAACGAAGAGTTGATCATGTGGACGACCTGAGACAAATATTTGAGCGGATGAGGCGACACCATTTGAAGATGAATCCGGCTAAGTGTGTCTTTAGAGTGCATGCGGGATACTTCCTTGGTTTTCTAGTCCACCAGCAAGGTATTGAAGTGCCCGATGATAAAAATGAGGTTGTGCTCAATGCCAGTCCCGCAAAGAACAAGAAAGAGCTTCAATGTTTGCTGAGTAAGATCAACTTTCTCAGACGGTTCATAGCAAATGCAGCAAGGAAGACTCAACATTTCTCGTCATTGCTCAAGCAACAGAACTAGAAGGAATTCATGTGGGAGCATATTCATCAAGAGGCTTTCGATGCCATCAAGTTGTATCTAGCCAATCCATCAGTGTTGTTACCTCCGCAAGTAGGAGTGCCTTTCAAGTTATACATCTCAGTTGCTGAGGTATCGATAGGCAACCTATTGGCGTAAGATGGCATGGCCAACATTGATCGATCTATCTTCTACCTCAGTCATACTTTGACGGATTGTGAGACAAGATATTCATCCATGGAGAAGTTATGCATTGCTCTCTACTTCTCTAGGTGCAAACTAAAGCATTATATGTTGTCATTCACTACTTGTGTCATTACCCAGATGGACCTGGTCATCCAGATCGGGAAGTGGATTCTTACACTATCTGAGTTCTCGCTGCAGTATTTTCCACATAAGGCAGTTAAAGGCCAGGCGGTGGCCAATTTTCTATCCGATCATCCCATGATGGAGGTATGTGAAGTCCCAGATTTAGAGTTATCTCACATATTTCTTCCCCCGTCGATGTTATATTTTGACGGATCTAACACTAGTACTATGACAGAGGTAGGTATAGCCTTGGTCAATCCTGAAGGTGTTACCTTTGCTTATTCTTTCAAGTTATACTTTCACTGCACCAATAACCAAGCAGAATATGAGGCATTGATCATAGGCCTGGAGATTCTACTCGATCTAGAGGTTATTGATGTCCACATTCTTGGCGACTCGTTGCTCATCATCCGACAACTCGAGACCAAGTATAGGGCATGCATTGTGCTAGAACCATACACGAAGTGAGTAAGCGAGTTACTAGAGTTGTTTACTGAGGTCACCTCGGAGAACATCCCTCGCGACCAGAAATAAGCAAGGGGTGAATCATTCCAATGAAATATAGTGCCCAGCCTCGAGCAGTCAATTCTAATGAACTGGCGGATCATTGCTGTGGAAGCCACTTTTAATGGCTTTGCTTCCACTCACTTCGTAAAGAAGTATGTGGCCACTATAATGAACTTATGGCCTTTAAAGGAAGTGGCCACAGACTTCTTTATGAAGTGAGTGGAAGCAAAGCCATTAAAAGTGGCTTCCGCGACAATGATCCGCCAGTTCCTATTTGAGGATATTATTTGCAGGTTTGACATCTCGAAGTACTTCGTCTCAGACAAAGGGGCAGCGTTCATGTTGGGAGAGGTGGATACACTCATGTTGGGAAAGGGATTGGCACATCTAACAGTTGTGATTTAAAGACATAAAAACTATTGTGAGACCGTGTTGATTACTTTCAATCACAGCCGTTGGATGTGCTCATCCCTTTCTATCCCTTAGAATGTGTCCCTTAGGATATCAAACTTGCTACTAAATGCATAGAAACAAAATGGAAACATAGAAATTCAAGACGACTTCAAGTCTTGATTATAAACATGAAGTAAATAATATATTTATAACAGTAACTAGTCTAACCAATAAAGTATAACACGAGATAACAACGATAAAACTTAAATTATTATCTCAAAATACTATAAAAAGTACTTCAGTTCTTCATAAAATACATTATATTTTAAAATTATTAACAACTATTATTTTAAAGAGATAACTTTTCTATATATGGGACCAAAAAATCTTATAACTTATTACAATATGAAGATTATTTTTATTTATAACTGGTCCCAAAATAGGACCAAAATATTTTATCACTATAAAAAGGTTATTCCTATATGGAGTATTCTTAAATCGAGGTACTACTGTATTTAACTTTTATAAAACACAGTTCAAAATAAACAACTATTCCCTTGCTTATTTCTATCCGTGATTTTTAAACTTAAAAAATGAAAATAAGCAGTTATTATGATTTTACCAAACATTTTTTCTATCAAAATAATTAAAAATAAACTAATTTACTATCAAAAACTGAACCCAAACGACCCTAAGAAATAATCAATTTCATTGATAATTGCAATTGATTTTTCAGACTAATTTTAAACAAAGGTTCTGAGCAATACAAAAAATCAATTCTGAAGCCAAATGCATACATTCGATCTTCTTTTTTTAATCTGTTTCATTTAAGCAAGATCAATCAGCAGAGAAGAGCCATATGGAGGTACACATGTATTTTAATTAATGACACTCTAACATGCTGAGTTAACGTATAACAGAATGAATACAATGTTGTTGTAGTCACATTCTACGCATATTGCAAGTTGTTCTATTGAGTAGTTAAAACTCCCACATGCATGGCAGGGTCCTGTTCTGCCTTCGACTTCCTACACACATGACAGGAGTTCAACTCAGGAAAATCATAAAATCCAAGAATATAAATTGTAAAGCATCAAAAGCAAGATAAAATCTCAAAGCTATTCTCTGATTTCTTTCCCAATTCCAAGTATAAATTTGTAGCTCATACAGTCAAGCTTCAATCTTGAGAATCATGATGAATACCTTCAATAGCTATTCAAATCATCTCATGACGAATAGCTTGAATTATTATTTTTTGATCGATACACATCGTTAATAGCATCATATAGTTTAGTCGAAGAAGCATAAACTTATTCTAATGTGATTGACACCATATATGATACTTCAAAAAAAAAAAGATACCATATATGACAAACACTTTTTTGTTGGCTCATATGGTTACTGTAATATAAAGTTCACCACGGCAGCAGAGTATTGTGGTTGTTCCGTTGGCCAATGCATTGAATTTATCCGCTGACGAACCAGGTTCGAATCTCAGTACTCCTTATTTGAAGAAAATTTTCTCTAAAAATAGCCCATTGAGAATTGGGGTTGTTCCATGGTCAAAGTGTTGAACTATCCATTGACTAAGCTGGTTTAAATCCTAATACTCCCTACTCTCGTCCAAAATTGGAAAAAAAAATTCCTAGTGAAACCAATTAAGTGTGTACGTTAAGATGAGAGGTTTTCTCTACGAAACCCTAGCAGACTCTGGGCAGCAGCGACGACTTTCTAGCCTTGGTGTGTGCCGAGCACCTCAATGGTCTCCTCGGAGGCTGTTTCTCGTACGCTAGTGCCTAGCGTTGCTCTTTCATGGTTTGCGGGTGTGTGGGCTAAGATCTCTTCGGCTTGTGGCAGTTGCTACTCTACGGGTTGGGATGGTGATCGATCTGTTGGTAGTCGGCGCCCCTACAGCCAGGTTAAAGTGTTGGAAGGGGATGTAATTGGATTCTAGTATGCAAGCATCGAGGCCTATAGTGGATTGGTGGCTGGCATGGTTGGCTTCCAAGTGCATGGTTGGTTTTGGTGGGTTGGATAGGTTTTGGATCCTTGGAGGCCGCGATGTGGGTGGTGGTCATGGCTTTCCAGTCGTGTTGGCAGTGGTTTTCTACCAGCATTGGAATGGTGCATCGACCTGGTGTTCGGAGACGGCGGATCCTTCTGAGTTGGTCATCGTGGAAGTTACTGTTGTTGGGCTTGGGTGTGGATCATGTGCACCATTTGGAAGCAGAGTCGATTGGTCTTGGGCTTGACTCTTTTTGGGCTGTTGGGCCCCAGGTTTTGTGCTCTAGTGGGAAGTGGGCTTTGGTTAAGGTGGATCTGAGCTTTCATCCTCTATTTTGGACTAGGGTGTTAAAGATAGGGGGTCTTATCCCTATCCTTCTTTTTGGAGTTTCGATTGGTTCGGGCCACTTTTAGGACCAAATCAGGGAGCCTGGTGACTGGGTCTCGCGTGGGGTGTACACTGGTCCCTACAGTAGGGGAGGTCCTGGCCATAGACGGCGTCATGAACCTCGAGGAGGCCCATAAATATTTGAGAGTTTGTTAGGCGAACATTACCTTAGTTTATCCGTGTTGGTGTTCATTTTGGTTGTGAGAGGCATGTCCTGGTTACTTGATATTCATTGCTGAGCATTTGTTCATGAACTAGTTTAGGACTCCTAGATTAGTTTGATAGTAGTCAATTCTCTCGAGCCCTCAGGGCGTCTACTATATAATAATGTTCCCTTGAGATTAATAAAGCGTCTCTCATTTGATGATAAAAAAAAAAGAGTTCAACACGGCAACAATCACTTTGTATATTTTCAGCATATACTAATTTCATATGTTCATCCCAGCAACTACAAACCAATTTCTAAACGCTGGAGTAGATCCTAAAGAGACTCTTCTTCCATATGATGATCATTGATTAGCATAAGTACAAACAAACCTCAATGTGATCTAAACTACCAAATACCCCATATCCAATAACAATCATAGAAATCAATTATATATTTGAGAAAATGGCTAAAATTATCACTCAAGTATAGCATGTTCTAAATTTTGCCCACTCATGTATGAAAAATATCACTTTGCTCACTATCGAATTACACGTTTACTCACTTTGATAATTTCAAACTAGAGAAATTGGCGGCCCTACTCTAATTTCTTGCGAACTAAAGCTCAGTCTGTGCAAAATCAACTCAACAATAATTTTCTCAACTACACCTAAGTCCAATTCATCATGGAAGTTGTCGAATTAACCTTTGAAGTCAAGAACACCAAAAACTTCAAATATTCTGTTCTCCTTTCTCGGGTTGAATTGAGGATCAACCTTGCTATAAAAAGACTCACAAGGAAGAGAACAACAATTTCCAATAGGTTTTCTTGGTCGATTAACTCGAATTCAAAACTCTAAATTTTGCAGAATCTGAAGTGATCAAAGTGAGTAAAAGTGTAATTCGATAGTGAGCTAAGTGATATTTTCCATACATGAGTGAGCAAAGTTTAGAACGTGTCATACTTGAGTGACCTTTTTAGCCATTTTCCCTATATATTTACCTGATACAATGGTAGTGAACTAAACCGTAGAAAACCCAATTACATATATAGGCATATTCGATAATGGCCTTGTGTACGGGAAAGTTGGAAAGGAAGGTAAGTTTCAAAATCCCTAGAAATCTTAAGTAAGCGAATATGAGACTTACATCAATTTGGTCGATTTCAGTTTCTATGCTCATAGTTTTTGTGGTTGATTTCAGTTTCTATGCTGATAGTTTTGGTCGATTTCGGATTCTAGGTTCATTGTTTCGGTCAAAATCAGTATATGATTTCATGTTTGGGTCGTTTTCATGGGAGAGCCTGAGATGAACAGCTTAATGATGCAAAACTAAAGTGATTTGGTTTTCATTGAATCTAAACATATAGTTTTACGGGACCAACCAACAAACTAAAATTACATGAGTAAAAGGGATCCGGCTCCTCCAAAGTTAGGAAAGTGTGAAGTTCGTGAAGTTTTTAAAATCAACATTCTACAAATAATTTGACGGATATCTTGATATCACATATCATATACTCTATCTTTTCTATTCTTATTTCGAATTGAAGTTAAGTCATCATCCTCTCCGTCAACAAACAAAACCAGTGGTGGAAGCTTCTATCAATCCCTCCATTTGTAAACTGAACTACCTCCGTCCTATACCTTGGTCACTCTGTATTTCTCCTTCCTTATTTTTTGTATCACTCGTAATCGAAATGGGTTCTCAATTTTTTGGTCGATTACTCGTATTCCAAATAAAAACTTTAATTATAGTGTTTTTGACTTTTAATTCATATTATTTTCAAACCAAACTTAACTTTAATTCATAATTATTTTTGGTAATTGAGTTTGAATTGAACCATTTTTCTTTGGAACCACAATATTGGGTTGCTTTCAAACTCCAAATTGTGAGAGAGAGAGAGAGAGAGAGAGAGAGAGAGAGAGAGAGAGAGAGAGAGAGAGAGAGAGAGAGAGAGAGAGAGAGAGAGAGAGAGAGAGAGAGAGAGAGAGAGAGAGAGAGAGAGAGAGAGAGAGAGAGAGGTGGGGTTCGTGGATCGTGAATGAAGGTGTAGTGCCATGGCGGACCAAAAACTTACTTATAGGGGGGGGGCGAAATACAAAGAAATACAAAAATTTGAGGCCAACGAGGGCATATACCAATTAAAATTTTAAATTAGTTGGAAAATTGCATGTATTTTATCATGCATCCAAAATTAGTTGGTGTAGTGTGTTAACCAAAAAGATAACATGTTAACATCCATCTAAATAGAGAAAAAAACTTGACAAACCAATTGAGATGGTATAATGAGATCGCCAACTCCATTTGTTTGTTAGAACAGCTTCCATTGAGTCTTTGCACACTGGATGACTTGGACTATCAAGATTTTATGAACTTCACGGAACTGCACAACCATCTAACTGTAAAAGAGCTCAATCCGAGTAAAAGAATATTATATCACACCCAGCTTCAATTATTTTCTCTTCCATTGTCGACAATACACCATCACTGGGAAAAATTAAATCTAGTTTTGTATTTCGCAGCTGAGATTCTAACTTGATCTAGCCAGCACCGCCAACCACCATCACCCACAAATCATAAACAAAATCAGCCTAGTGTGGTACAAAACTCGGATCAAGGAACACAAGTATCGGAAAGAATGAGGAAATAAGGTGTGGGACTGTCCCTAGAAAAGAATAAGATGCTAAATTGAATTCTGGCCTCAGGATCAAGGTGGACGGTCATGGTTAATTGGTTAAGCAAAAGGTGAGACAAAAGGTTAGGAGGGGATCCGGATCCCTTTTATCCCTAGTATATTTTGTTGTTATTATTTATGATGTGTAGTTGTGTACTCAATCTTATCCTTATATAAACTGTAAACTGGGAAGAACAATGTACGTAGCTCAATGGGCCGGCAATGTATCAAGGGGTTGACATGTCTACGGGCGGATTCACAAACTGGCTTACCAGAGCTTAAGTCTTAGTGTGATTTTTTTGGTAAAACAAATAAGTACTACTAGTACACCCAGATCTACTCTCTCGGTCTCTTGTAGCTCATTCGATCGAACCTATTAGCTATCACTCAGATGACAAGATCTAAAAACTCATCTTCTTCTTCGATATGTTGACCGATTTTTGTTCTTTCTTACATGAAATTGCAGACAAGATTATGAGAAGAGGAACAAATTTGGGCAATCCATTCACAAAGAAATGATGACAATAAAAGATGAACAAATGGGTGAGAGATTGAAACTTAAGTTGAAGAACTAGAATAAGTACTTCGATCTTCTACTTTGGCAGCTTTACAAGCAACAAAGATGAACTGAACCATATAAATTGTCTCTTTAGAAATGAAAGATGCAAATGAATATGTCGAAGTAGTTCACGGCTAGGATTGTAGTTAGAAATGTGAATTGATAATGGGAGTTCACTTTCAGCATCCACTCCACCGCCTCACACCAATCCGTCGCCAACTCGGCGTCGTCGATATCTGCATCTTCCCAGAACAAAACTTGCTTGAACAAAAGAAGAGAAAATGTTTTTTTGAGTTTCCTTGCATATTTAATATTAGCCCTCTATTTTGTTCCCCAAAATCTAATTTACCTCAATTACTTCAAATCTAAAATATAATAATAACTAAACTCATCTAAATTATAACAAAATTTTTGGTTAACAAATTTTTTTCTATGATCTAGGGTCAATAAATCTCTCTCGTACGGTCAAATTTTGTTAAACATAAATTAATCCGGATGATTTCAATCCTGAATCTGGCCTCCACACATCTCACAACTAAATAATTATTGCATGCAGTTACATAGCATCGCATGCAAGTTGATGAATTGATTACGATACAAACTGGATAACTAATAAAGTACGAACTGAGCATTTGAGATGGTACAAAGAAATAACACATAGAATAGGTTTGAAGAAGGCAAAGCAGTCGATCTGCTCGATCCGATCGATGAATCTGTGCAGCTTTGGATTGGACCGACTAATTTGGGAAAGGGTTAAATCCATTATGCACCACTTTCTTCAATTGCCAGAAGAGTGGTTTGGGGAGATTGTCCCACTCATACCATACCCAACCGTCACAGAGTTCCGGCTCTATATTCTGGGGCTCTTGTTCAGGATCGGCCAACACTGCTCTCATGAAGACCGCCACGTACTGCGACGGTTCGGCTTCATCTAAGAAAAGATTGTTGGTCACTGTGGCAACTCTATCTTTCAACGTCCAAACCAGTTTCGTCCTTTAGTTCATTAGCTGCACACTCGTCAAAGCTCTCACCTACAATCATATATCTCGATCGGTTAGCTCCCTTGCTTAAATCAAACTAAGTGTACCTTCGTATAAATTATATGCAAGTACGTACGTACTCTTAATTTTGAATGAAACAGTTGATTAACGTACAAGACAGCTATGATCAAGGTTCTAAAAATTGTTAAACGACTCTAGATGGTGAGGGTATCTTCCAGCGTTTAGGCGGCTAAGCGAGGTTAATCGGATTCTAGACGGTTTATATTAAATATATATTAATTGATATATATAATAATAAAGATCATAATAAGTCAAATTAGACATAATTATAGTCACAATAACCAAATAAAAAACATATTATCGAGCCTTTATTATAAATTACATGACACAATATTAAGATTTTATAATATTTACAATCCATCTATCCACATAATACAAAACCATAACACAATGGAATGTTGCAAACGTAAGAGATGAGGTCCAAATTAATTAGTCGGAGAAAGACTTCAGAGGTACTTTGTCGCGAGTTAATTTGAAAATTTAGGGTTAGATCCCTAAATTTAAAGCTTTCATATTTTTGAAAAAAAAAATTGACCCGTCTAGAACCATCAATAAAAAAATTAAATAAAAAAATTAAAAACTTTTTTATAAAAATTTAAAAAAAGTTACCGCTTAGGTTCGCCTAAGTCGGAGAAATCGATTTTTTGTCCGATTTAAAACAAAATTCAACGATTGATGCTAAACGGCCACTTAGGCCAATTTTTAGAACAATAGTTATGATTACCGAACTCAAGGTGGCCACTGGGGAGAGAAAATGTGGAGCCACCAAGGGAGGAGCGGCGTTTTCCCAAGAGCACTTTCTGGCCCCTCAATCGACACACTTCCACCGCCAATTTGATCGGAGAGGCCAGAGTTGCAGCTACTACTGTCTCGTTTCCCATGTTCTTCTGTATGTGTACGTAATAATCTGATCGAAGATAGCTAGCTAGGAGAAGAATGATACGAGTTTTGTTGTACTGGACTTACCCTCATCACCTGCTTAAATAGAGAATAGGAGCATGTACGTCATCCCATCACACCCGCTTCGGTTGCTCATAACTAGAATTCCATCTAGATGATGCACTGTACGTACACATGCCATTGACTTTCAGATAAAACTATTGACAATTAAGTTACGGGCACCATTCCAAAAATCGATCGAAGCAACGACCTTTTGTCAACGCTTCAGTACCGAATCCGTCGCTTCAATACCTAAGCAACAACTCGGATGTCGTCGCTTCATTCTTATTGCTTAGATTTCAAGCGATGAATATTGAACAGATATTCATCGCATGGATATTTCAAGCGACGAACGTTTCACAAGGTAGCGACAAAGAGTAGGTCGTCGCTTGACAATTTTTGCGATAAACTTTGGGTTAGTCGCAAACGATTTCTGGCAACAAACTTTGGTTCAAAATTCGTCCATTAACGTTAGGTTTTAGAGAAGAAAACATGGGATGATAACATTGAAGCGACGAAGTTTGATTATCGCTTAGATTTTTATGCGACAAATATTGAACAATCTTTGTCGCTTCATTCAGTGTTACAGAGCAGAAAAACAGATTTGTGGGTCTGGTTTGAACCAATTTTCTTCGCATCCTAATAACACAATATGTACATTCAAATTACATAACACACACAAACACACTACATTTCACACACACGTAGTTTTCATCTAAAGTTACAATATGTTTCATAACAACATTGTCCATTAATCTAAATACAAGGAAAATGAAGGGTCCTAGTCTTGGTCTTCCTCGGGAATACCTACCGAAGCACATGAGGATTTATCGGCGACAAAGGGAGTTGCTACGACGGCATTGTCACCCGGATTGCCTTGGGCCAGATGACATCATTGAGGGAGGCCTCCAACCTTGTCATACGTTGCTTCATCTCTTCTTTCTCCATTTTCGAGGCTTTGCACCACTCAGAAATTTATGCTAGATGTCCTTTCTCCTCATTTGCAGCGACTCGATAGCTGTAGGGAGTGGTGCCAGAATGATAGTTGATTGCATACCCCTTTTCATTTCCCTTGTTCTGGTTAGCGGCGTTCCGAGCACACATCGCCTACAAAAACTATTTCGAATATATATTAACATATTTCATATGAGAATTAAGAAATTATATGAAATGCAGAAACCGATAATTAATTTTCATTACCTTATAACCGTTATCCTCAAAGTGAGCTTTGAGGTACTCCCACTGCTCAGGTCGGTGGATGAACTCTTTGGGCGTCGCCTTTGATACTTCAACGTAATGAGTATGGCGCGCAGTCGTGTTTTCAATTCTTGTAAATCTTTGCGGCGGTCTAGTCGATATATTTCCACATGCCTATCTCGGTGGGAGGGAGGTCATAGAACATCTAGTAAAAAATAATTCAAACAAAATTAAACGAGCTTTTGATTATCATATTTCAATATAATGTGACTGAAAAATAGTTTTTCAAAATTATTCTAAAATAATGTTTTACCTCCTCCATATAAGTAGTCAATACATCTTGGTGCTCCTCATCCAGCTCAGCAAAGGTAGGCGCAGGCATCAGAACTTTACTCCGGACGACGCTCCCCATGTCTCGGGACATCAGAGTCCTCCACTTCAATTCTTTGGGACCCTTGTGTTCTTCGGCGTACTCAACCTTCAGAGGCTGGTTGTTGTTCATGCTCTTCAAATACGCAGTCTTTGTGCCCGTTACGATGCCTTGCTTCTCAAGGTTCCGCTCATTCACATTCTTTCCCGTTCTCATATCAACCACCTCTGCCACATCAAAACACATACCGGGTTGTAAGATAAAGCAATGTTGCTAGCAGACCAAAGATTTTATTATCACAACTCACGTAACGCTGAAAAAGCTTACCCGACTCCATATGACCCCTCTTGGTCCTAATACTTATCAGAGAACTGTCATCGTCTTCCCCAACGCCACTGTCAGTGCCACCTCCAGCATCCCCCAGTTTCAAAGGGTTGGTATCTTCCAACGACAGTATGGATACCAGCGTGTCTCTCGCTGCCTCTGGTGTCGTCGTCGCCGTCGCGGCCGCCCTTAATGGTTCGGCCGCCTTCCTCTCCCTTCTCGCCTCGAACTCCTTCTTCTTCTTCTGGGTACTAGAACCTGGTTCCATTACTCTAGAACCTATCGAAAACAGTGAGTTAAGTGAAACTAGTATCTATCTCATGGATAACAGTATTATTACAACTGAAATCCCTACATTCAATAATACTCTTCACCTGAAAATACAATGTATCTGAATCATAATTCTGGCAGTGGATATCAAGAAGTTAAATATTTTTTAATCAAATTTTCACAAACATCTATTGTGATTCTGATTATGTATAGTTACTCCACAAATATATAGGACCAGCAATCCGAAAGGGAGTCAGAATAGTGACTGTAAACATGGGACTTATCTTTGTTATCATGTGAATTATTTTGATTTGAATATTTAGCTCTAAATCCTAGTATCTATAATTTTATACTCAAAATTTCTTTCTATTCATCATTGTGATTTTATATATTTCGTAGTTAGAGAAGGAAGAGTCTTGTTTATGTCTTGTATGACTATCGTATTTATAACTAAAAAGAATACTAAATCCTTATATCACATAATGATTTTACAGAATCTACCCCACATCAAAATACATCGATCGATACTCTCTAAGTACTTGAACCATAATTAGAATTCTAAAGAAAGTGATTCTCTAATTCCAAAACTGTTGCAGAAGGAAAAACTACGAAGTATGCTGCAAAAACCATTCAAATACTTCTTCGTGATTTTCCTCTTTAACTAAAAAGGGTGCATGAGTAACATTTCCCGTCTTCTTTTCAGCTTTCGATTGATGTTGACTTTTACAGATTTTCCTTTTCTCCAACGCTTCGCGATCCCTTGGACCATCATTGGTGTTCCCTTCAATTACAAGAATGGTGCCAAGGATAGCGTCACAAACGTTCTTTTCAATGTGCATAACATCAAAGCAGTGCCTGATTAACAGCGAAGACCAATAGGGAAACAACCAAAATACGCTGTCGTGCGTCCAACATTGTCTGTCGTGTGCTGAGTAAGGGACTAGAAAATCCGGATGATGGCTAAGAGTGCCGTAACTGTGTGACCTAATTTTCTCAAAAATTTCATCTCCGTCTTTATGAGCTAGTCTTTTTTCCCACTCTGGCTTCCCATTAAATGCCAAACTTGATCGCATCGAGTTTGTCTCGTCGAGCCATTTTCGATGCCCTTCAAAAGATGTATTTATAACCCTGAGACAGTCGAAGAATTTGTACCAAGTTGGGAAGCCATACTCAATACATACGGCTTGAAAAAAAAATACTTGGTTACAAGGTATATATAAGCTGCGTGAAAAATGGGCACAAGTGTATGGTTGATCTCACTTTTGTGCAGGTATGATAATTAGAAGTTATTTGTTTATCTTCTTCTTTTTTAAGATTAAATGTCTACTTGTAAAAAAAATCATATTGTCTTGTTTCTATTTACAGGCATGACCACAACACAAAGAAGTGAAAGCATAAATAAGTTTTTGAAGAAGTTCTTTAGTACGACTCTTATTCTCCGCGAGTTTATTGTGCAGTATGACAAAGTTGTGGCACATCGAAGAGAAAATGAAAGGCAACAAGACATGGCTACCAACCAATCAATGAGAAAGTTGGACTCTAAATGGAAAGTGGAACTTGACGTATCTGAAAAGTATATACGTAAGGTTTTTTTATTGTTTTTAGAATGAATACAAGAAAGTTTTAGATTTGAAGTTAGAATTGGAAGGTGATGATGGGACAACAAGAAAATATAGATCGGAAACTCAAATGAGAAGAAATCTATATTATACACCCTCCAGTCAATCAGTCAATTGCAACTGCAAAAAGTTTGAATTTGAAGGCATTCTTAGTGGACATGCATTGAAATTGTTTCGTGAATTAGACCTATCAAGTTTACCATCTCAATATTATCTGAGAAAATGGTGCAGGGATGCTAGAGGACAGGTTAACATTGAATCAGTTGGGGTAAAAAAATACTCAAAAGAGTATTGTAGACTCCAGTTCCCTAGTTCAATACAACAAGGTTTCTCATATAGCTTAGAGAATCGTAGCTAATGTAACAAATGACAAGAAACTATGTGCTCTTCTAAAGTCCGAATTACTGAAGCTAGAAGCCAAATTAAAAAAGGTTAAGATTTCAGAACAAGGACATCCCGTACCAAATAATGACATACATTTTGACAGTCAAGTGATGGGAGAAGATGAGATTCTTGTAACATAGCTTCCAATAGTTCAACAATTTAAAAGACAAGGTAGGCATTCAAAAATGATGGAAGATGTAAATCCTAGCAATCTCGGGAAAGAAGATGACCAAAATCTTAAGGTGTTTGATCCAAAAATTAAGAAAACTTGAGGCAGAGGCAGAGGTAAAGACAAAAATAAAGGTGACACGAGATCTAACTCTAAATAGAGAACAACTTCAAAAAGAAGCAGTTAGTATCTAGTGACATGTTTGAATTTAATTTGTTAGTATTCATTTTGTTAGTTTCTATCTAACTTATTATCTATTACTTCATTAACAAACTCTAAAAAATCAGGCTTACATGCACCAGAAGATCATGTCCCGTCAATTGAATACGATCAAGTTGTTTCTCGTTTGTTTTATTGTACTTGCTCAATTTTGTTTGTTCTGAGAGTGATCTAAACTCATTCTTCATTTTAATGTTTGAGGTATTTATATAGGAACCAATTGGGGATAATATTGTTCCTACTACTCAAGGCATGGCTCACCAACTTAATCAAGGAACTTTTCCTAATGTTCAAGTAATTCCTTGTCACCCACTTAGATTGGCATTTGTTCCTGGTGTTCAAGGGCCTACTATTCAAGGTTCTGGTGTTCAAAGTGTGCAATTTTCCTATGCATTTCAACCTTATCTGAGCACTCAAGGTTCTCAAGGCATTCTTAATTATGCACACTAAGTTATAAATCCAATGTGTTATAAGTACTCATTCATGCATTCTCATGTTTGATCTCTGACACATTTTATATGATTTCTCTGTTCACTAAGTTTCTTTACAATTTAAGCTAAGAATTCAATCATTATATGTGCTTATGATTAACGAATTTGATATCAAATTTGACAGGGAAATGTTCAACTACTACCTTATGGATCAGCTCGTCAACTAAATTTTCCAGAATAACTGCACAACTTCATAAGTCAAGCTGCACCATTTGATGATCGAGAAAATTAATTAAGAATCATATATATCTTTTATAGTCTAGTTGAACTTTATAGTGTAGAAGTGTTTGGTAGTAGAGTTTGAAGTTTTCAATGAAATTTTTGTGGTATTCCAGTAACAATTTTTTTTCTTAATATATTCATAGCTAGTTCAATTGCAGAATGAGCAAATCTATTTTTTTCAAAGTCATGATGAAGTATGAATGATATCAATTTTATCTCTTCTTGTTTTTCATCATAACAAGGACATAAGTAAGAAGAATATTATGAACAGAATGATAACCTTTCTATCTTTCCTCTATTTCTCGCATTAAGAAGCAAGAAGTTTTTTTTTTCTTTCCTTTTTCCCTATGTTTCTCACGATTAGGAGCAAGAAGGTTTTTTTTTTCTCTTGATTCTGATCTCTAGTTTCTCACGTTAGAAAGCTAAAAAATTATTAAAGTGATTGCTATCATTTAGGAAGAAGTGGTTTGATTGCATTATAATTTTTTGTCCTTTTTAACTAATTTGACAATTAATTATATAAAAAATATGAATTATTATAGAAAGAATTAACCATGGGTTAAACTCTCATGATGTGTCACATATTGAGGGTGGTGTTTTGCTCACACTTTAACTAAGGAGTGTGAGTAAAAATGCACTCGACGGTGAATAGGCTGTCATCTTCAACTGCTAGCTGAAAGTAAGGATGAATGATTCAAATTAATCCCCAAATTAAATACAAATCCGCCCATGACGAGTCGATCAACGTACATGTTAATATACAGTTAAAGAACGTTGTAACAAATCAGTTGTTGGTAGTGCATTGGCTGACCATCTTAATCTTACTCTCATAGACCGAGAGATTAAAAGTTCAATTCTCCATAAAACTGCTTTCCGGAGAGATTGAAAATGAAGCTCCGATTCTCTTCTAGCTAATTCCGTAATATGTGCAGAGTATTGTAGAAAGAGTATAATGGCTGAATCAGTTCTTCCCATGTTGAATGTGACCAAAGACGTGGAAGTTTTCAGATACTATTTGTTCCATGGTCCATTGGTCTCTAGTCCAAACGGAATAGATTTTTAGCCAATATAGTTTATGTTTGATACTTTGATTGTTTGCAGGCGACCATGCATGCATATAACTGATATGGGACGATGCTTATGCAGCATCCAGAGGCTGCCCAAACCTGTTCACTTGATTATCATAGATTTATCACTTGAAAGTAGTTTATTTTTAGACTAAAACTCTCCGGTCCAATTCCTCCTTCAACTGATAGGGATTTATTCACTTGCCAACTCCATCCTCCGTATAGGAAGATTTATAATTGGTGTAGGAAAATTTATGTTATCTGACGAATTAGAAGAAGGTTTTGCACGTAGGACTCTCGGACTAGCTTAACTAAAACTTCAAAGTTCAAACCAACTCAACAAGGCAGAGCAGAGAACCCAGAATAAGCTCTCTGAAAAATAACCAAATGCACCAGAGCAATTCTCATAACAGAACAATAAGGATCAAACAAACTATTAGCAGCTGCCCAATAAATAACTAACCCCAGATCTAGTAGCTAGCTAGATAGCAATGGTGATTTTCCACGAATTGGGATTCATCGATCAGTTAATTCGGGAAAGGACTAAACCCACTGAGCACCATCTTCTCCAAAGGCCAAAACAGTGGCTTAGGGAGGTCTTCCCAGTCGTACCAACCCCAACCATCACACTTGTCCGGCTCGACATTCTGCGGAACCTGCTCCGGATCCTTCAGAATCGCCCGCATAAAGATGCTCCTCTAAGAACAAATTGTTGGTCACAGTCACAAACCCAATGTTCTCAATCTCCAAACCGGTCTCTTCCTTCAACTCCCTCGCCGCACACTCCTCAAAGCTCTCGCCTGACGCAATACCATACACAACCTCCAAATCATCCCATAGAAACTAAAATTCAAAATTGTAATTGGGATTGTCAAAAGTTGTTGTACCGAATTCGAGGTGGCCACCGGGGAGGGGGAAGGTGGATGAGCCGATGGAGGAACGACGTCGTCCGAGGAGGGCTGTTTTGTCTCTGAGAAGGAAGACGACCACGCCTACTCTGGGCACTGGAGGAGGAGCTTCGACGACCCTTCCGTCTTTCATTGAATTCGTTTCGTTGTCTAAATTGATCGGGACGGTCGTACCCGTGACGGCTCGGAGACTGTTTTGGTCAGAAAAAACGTTTGGATTTGGATGTCGTTTAGCTGCGGTTGCTGTTTTTACCCGCCCAACCGCCTAGGGTTTTTTTTCCCGCCACCAGAGGACTAGGTCGGTCTAATTCTTTAATTTATTTGTTTTTGTCTGATTATCTTTTTGGTCCGAGGAAACACCTTATTGTAGGAGTGGAATTCGGGCGGTTTGATTCGGTTTTTGATAAAAATCAAAATCAAACCATAAGAATTTCTTCGGTTCGGTCCGGTTAGGTTTTTCAATTTTCGACAATAAAAACCAAGCCATTCGGTTCGGTTTGGTTCGGTTAAAAATTTCGGGTTTTTTCGGTTTTTTTTCTTCAAATTATGAACAAATTTTACACAAAAAACCCCTAATAAATAGGAGAAAATCAATTACTTTCAGCTTGTAAGATATTAACAAATAATAATAGCATAGCAAACCAAACCAAACATCAAATTCAAATTTTCAAGTTACACCATCAATTCCAAGTTTCTAACATCAAAGAAAACATTCCGCAAATAATATTTGTAGTTCAGTTTCAAGTTTTTCAACAGTCCATAAAGCAAACAGTCCAAAAATTAAGAAAATAGCAAAAAAATAGCAAATTGATGCAAAATCTCAACAAAGTTCTAGTAGTATTTTGCTTCAATTTCCAGCACTATTTGATGAAAATTCCAGCAGCTGATCTCAGCATAAGGCAGTTTGCACTTTGCTTCAATAAAAATCCTATTTTGATTTTTGAGTATTTTGATTTTTGACCATTTTCTCTTTAAGTTTTTAAATCAAAACGACACTGTTTTTCCTATTCACTCCAAAACGACACCGTTTTATATATGTTCGGTTTTTTTTGGTTTTTTCGGTTCGGTTCGGGTTTTCAAAATCCGAAACCGAAACCGAACCGAATTTTTTCGGTTTTTTGGTTTTTCAATTTTTTCGGTTCGGCTCGGTTTGGTTTTTTTTTCGATTTTCGGTTCGGAAGTCCCACCCCTACCTTATTGAGTCTTTTTGTCTGACGATTAATATCAATGCCACCTCTGGGAATCGAGTTGAGCGTGAACTGCAGTCAATTTTTTTTTTGTAGAAGTGTAATGAAAAGACCAAAAGTTGTTATTATTATTTATATGCAATTCAGCATTTTTTTACGGAAATGTCACTGTCTTCTGCAATCTCTTTATTTATTTTTTTTCTTTTGTCTCTATTTTCTTCTTTTGTTTTATTTTTATATTGTCGATCAACTTATGACTCTCTATCTTTTCAGATTCTTCTTCTGCTCCACCTTCTGTTATTTGATCTCTAACTCTTTCATTTTTATCTCTTTTTCTTTTTCTTACTTATCTGATATTTTTCTGTTTTGTCTATCTATTTCTACAATTCTCCTGCTTCACTCTTTTATCATAGTTCCATCATATTGGCAATGTTGTGATCTTCGACATCGCTCATCACATTATTAATGTTATAATCTTCTTCATTACCTATTCTGTTAAAGAGTAAATTCAGTTGTGCTTGTTTTGATGCTACTTCTGCTTGGTCTGCTTCTCTTGTTGTTGCTTCCCAAAATTCTCTTTCTATTCTTTCTGCTTCTTCTTGCTTTTCTCTTTTTAATTCATCAAATAATTTTTTTGTGATCTCACTCATGGTGGTGTTGTATTTTTCACCAGGTTGAGGGAGTCCTTAATATATTTGAGGTATAAACGTCTATGGTGTTGGTTTGGTAAACTAAGTACAAATCACTGTCATTCCAATATTCTTCAGTGATCATTTATGTTGCTCAGAACTTATGTATATCCTCTAAATTTGATATTGAAGCAGGGTTTTCTAACATTGCTGGAGGTTCTCTAAAATTTTGGCGAGAGATAAGGATAAGGTGTCTTGCTTTATCTGAATACATACTAGTACTATTTAGTGCTGAAGGAATACTGGTAAATTCTAGCTGTATAGTTTCTCTTCTTGCTTCTTTTATCCCCCATATCTCTATGTAATGTTCTATGCCAAACCGAAGTTGGCGAGACAAAGAATTAACATGATTTTTGCTTTTGACAGAAAGATAATAAGAAAGTCATGGTCTATTAACAGTCCAGAGGTGATGAAAATTCTGCTGTCATCATGCTCTAAATATGTTTCTCTAAATTCTATCATATTCATGCTGGCAAGTAAAATATGATATTTTATTTTTTCATTTTCAAGGCTAAGTCTAGAAAGATGAACGACTCGTATGCCTGATTGTGGAGTAGAAATAAGACTAAACAAAAACTTTTGAATAGCTAACTGCAAAGAAAGATGCTTATCATGCAGTAATTTTAATATATGATTTTTCATGTCATCAGGTAAATGAAAAAAATCTTTCTCTTGCTAGAGCTTGTAAAAAGTATGAATTTTCTGTTTGTGCTTCTAGCATGGATGTAGAGAAATCTTTGTCTATACCCTGCAAATATTCGATCATTTTTTGATGATTAACATTTAATCTGCGAAAATATTCAGTAACTATATCATGCTCTTCTTTTAAACTACCATATTGTGTTATGCCAATATTATGCTATTCACGAAGACTATCTAACTGTGAATGATTTCTAACATAATGTGCTTGAAGTTTATGATATTCTTCTAATGCTATTTTTTTATCTACTCTATTGCTTAGAAATTCTTGTTCTAAAGCTCTCACTAATTTTTCTTGTCCTCTCCTCATGCCAGGGTTTTGTATTCTAATATTCCAAAGGTTATCTAAAAAGATTTTTGCTTTGTGGATAGTAAAGGTGAGCTAATAAACCTGAGGTGTGGTTCAAAGATTTTTTGAACCTAAATTCCATTGTAGGAAGAAGTGATTGTTGCTATTCTTGCTTCCATTAGTGATAAACTACTTTGTTCTTGATTGTTGCTCAAAGAAGGTCTAAAGGGCTGCATACCTGTTTAGAAAATGGGACGGGATAAGATATCCGCCAATGTATTGTCAGCTCCTTTTATGTGTTCAAGGTTTGGCTTAAAGTCATTTCTTGTAATATAATCAATAAAATTGATGCATATATGAGATGCTTGTCTATTAGTAGTAATTTTATTGCAATGCGAAACTATATTTTGACAATCTATTTCTAATAGTAAAAACTTCATTATGTAAAAACAATGAAAAAGCTTCAGGGGAATTGATTATTCCTAAGATTTTTAAATCTGTTGCTGGTAATCTAGATTGTATTTCATTGAACTTACCAGAGACGTATCTACATATTTGCTCTTCTAATTTTGCTAAATCTTTACTCTTTTTCTGATAAAGAATACATGCCCATCCTAATGATGATGCATCTTTTTCAACTATTTTATAACTATCATCTAATGGTAATGCTAAAGCTTTTATCTGTTGAATTTCTTGCTTGATCTGTTGTACTAACTTGATATCTTCTGTATTGAAATAATTTGACCTGTCTTGCTAGTTTTGCTATGTAAGATTGCTATTTTCCTACCAAGATTAAAAATAAAGCTTCTTGCATAATTCAAAAGTCTTAAAAATGCTTGTAACTGCTTTTTATCTTCTAACTTATTCGAAAATTCTACAACTTTTCTTGCTATATGTTTTTGCAACTGTATAGTGCCTGACTTAATATAAATTCCTAAGAATTCTATATTTTGCTTTCCCAAATCTATTTTATTCTTGCTGATAATGATGCCATTATTTATAAACTCATTAATTTAGAATGATTTCTAAATATTTTTGATGCTCATTCCTATTCTTGTTGTGTATTAGTATATCATCAACATATACACTACAAAAACTATCATACTTCTTAAAAATCTGATCCATTTTTCTCTCAAAAATTGAAAGTGCATTTTTTAATCCAAATGACATTACTAACCATTCAAAATGTCCTTCTGGACAAGTGAATGTGTCAATTCTATAGATTATTCTGCTAATCTAATTTGCCAAAATCCTGATTTACAATCAAACTTACTAAAATATTTACATTCTTGAATTTTGTTTATTAGTTCATCCTTATTCGGTAACTTATAACTATCTTCACATGTATTATCATTTAATCATCTATAATTATATACTATTCTAGTTTTTCCTCTTTTAAGTTCTGAATGCTTTCTAACTATAAAGGTTGTTGTTCTATGTCTAGATTTTGAAGGTCTAATTACCTTAAGATTTAATAATTCTTTTATTTTTTATTCAAATTCTTGTTTATCTAACAGATTACAAGGCATATTTGATGTTTTAATTATTAAATTTGGGTTTATAATATCTAGTTTAGCTGATATTTTATTCTTATTCCAATGTAATTGTGGATCTTCTCCTGTTATTCTAGTTTGTTCTGCTAATTGTAATAACTACTCTAAAGTTTTAGGTATATCTAAAGGTATAATTTCATAAGGTACTATTTTTTTTCTAAAGATGGATATTCTAACTCAAATATTGACTCATCTATGTCTTGTTCATCTAAATTCTCCAAGACTTTTAATGAATTCTCTTGTTCGTCTTTTGAATCTTCTATGCTAAAGTTATTATAAGTTTCTACTAAATTACTTTGATCTGTAGTGGTTATTGCTTTTTTATAAAATGTTATATCAGGTGGATTATAATAAAATTCTTGTAAACTCTTAATAAAGTTTAATCCTAATATGAATTGGTATGATCCTACGGGTGATATAAATGTTAAAGGTATGTTAAATTGTTGTTTTTCAATCCTAAGTGGTATATTATTTAAAAAATGAGTTATTTGTACAATTCTAGAATCTCATTGGGATACTTAACTGGTTTAACTAATTTTTGCATATACTGAATATGTACTAATTCTTCTTTTATTGCACTTTTAGTACTACCTATATCTATCATAGCTACTGTTTGAATCTTATAATCCTCAGCTAATTCTAATTCACAATTAATGGTTATTAAGGTACTAATCTTATGTTTTCCTAAATCAAAATTTTGTATCCTATCTATTGCTTCTTCTTCGACTGAATTGACTTCTGTTTCTAAAGTTCTATTGTTAAAACAAGGTTTACAAAATTTTATCTTACTAGTATAATATTTTTCTGCTACTACTTTCTTATACTTACTACATTCTTCAGGCCATCCTAAATTAACATATTTAAATTCTTCTTTTTCTTCTAACATACATATTTCTTCGTCAAGTTCACTATCTGAACTATCAGTATACTTAGATTCAGATTCAGATAACATATTTATACTATAAATGCTTTCATTATCGCTTAAATTATCTAAACAATAAATTGATTCCAAGTCTTCATCTTCTTCTAAATCAAATTGCTCAAGTAATTGTATCTTCTCTTTGGATTGTTTTCCTAATTTTGGACATTTAGGTCTAATGTGTCCTACTTCACCACAAAAGTAACATTTAGAAGTGTTTTTTATCTTTTGGTGCTTTATATTTTCTCATCCAAGGTTTAGTAGTTCTTTTCCTAATTTGCTTAGGAATATATTTTCTTTTCCTAAAGGTCTTAGAAGGTTGTATATCATACCTTCTTTGTTGCTTATAATGTTTATATTTTTTCTTCTAACTATTTCTATAGGAAATCTTGCTTTTAAACTTATCATTTCTATGACATCCATATTGTTTAGGTAAATCTATATTTTTACAACTCATGTAAAATTATTTTCTAATTTGCCTTTTTGCTTTTATTTGATAACATTCTTCTCTTAATATATCTTATACATGTTGTGTTTTAGGTCCTATGGCCATATCATCTTTTCTAGGGTGATTTTGCCGTTCTTTCCATATTTTTTCTCCTATAGGTCCTTTGATTTTAGTCATATATATATTTAGTAAATTAATATCATTAATTCTACTTGTTCTACCTAAATACTTAAAGAAATCTGTAGTATATTCTCATATATACTGTAAATCACATATTTGTAACTGTTCTAAGTTTCTTATTGCACTAATTTGTTCTTGTTCATTTTTTCTATCTAATCTATTATGATCTAAAAACTCAAATTTAATAAGCTTAATAAACTATCTATATTAAATGCTGCTTTTGTTGCTTGGTAATTTTCTAGATTTTTTGCTTTCCATGATTGAAACAAATCAAACATCATGCCATCTAAAGTATTTTCAAAGTAATCTAACATATCATTTGTATTACTAAAATCTAATATTATTGCTACATGTATATATCATTTTTCCCATCTTTCTATCGTTTTTTTTTTCAATCTTGAGGGTCTACTCCATCTATGTTTAGTATATTTTCTGATATACTTGTATGTTCAATTCCTGTATAAGGGATTCTATATTTCCTCTGTGGTCTAGCCACGTCTAAATTTCTATGAGCAGTTTTTCGCTCGGTATAAGACTCATTAGTTGGTCTAATATTTGCTATTCAGATATTCCTATTGAAGATTCTACATGAACACCAGAAGTTTCTGTTGAACTTTATTGTTCTTCTACTAGTAAACACTTTATTTCTATTAACATATTATTATAATCTTTTTCTCCAAAGATTTTTTCTAATCCTATTTATAATATCAATTTTCTCATTTCCTCGTCACTCAAACGATGTAGTCCAAATTCATAGCTTTTATATTTTTCTATGTATTGTTCTTCATCTAGATTATCTATGTCTTCTATTAGCTTATCTACTATAGTATCAAAATTGTTTTCGATCATATTTATTTCTAAGTTATCAAAGGCCATATATATTTTTGCTTCGCTTTCTAAGTCATCACATATATTTTTTATTTGTCTATAATTAGCAAATCTAACTGATGCTTCTCCTAAGTACTTTTCAAAAATTTGTTTATTATCTGGTTGTCTATTTTTTTGATCCTTGTGTTGTGTAAAAAATTGTAAAAATATTTACTCAACATAATCTCACTCCATCTCATTGAAGGAAATGAAGTTTTATTATTTGAGTTCGACCCATTCAAGATACAAATGAAATCTTTTAATTACGACTCTTAAATTTAAGAGAAAACTCTTTGATTCCATACATGAAGTAAACAAACATGAATGTGTGAGATTTTTGTATTTTTGTAACTGCACTTGAGGGGTTTAACGGGCTGCCTACGTACCCCAGAAAAGATCAAGTCACTCCTAGTTCAAACAAAAAGTGAGTGTGGACTTATGATGAATGAATGAGCCATCAAAAGACTTGGAATTCGCCCTTTTATACTTGTGGTAGACCTTTGTGGTCGTTTGGGTTTGTTTGCCATTTGGTGGTGGAGGTATTTTGATTATAAAAGTGTGGTTGCATCTAGAGTTTTACGTCTAGACTGCCAACATACCCTTTGAAGGGAACAAACCAATGTAGTTCATGCAATTTGGGAATTTTGAATCGGCTTGGCTCTTTGTGGTGCTAAAGCTATATGACTAGAGGTTCACTTTTAGGCTGACCGAATTTGAGTGGTGGAATCATGGATTCTGTTTGAGATTGTGGTTGCATCTAGTAGGTCACTAGATTGCCTACGTACCCTTTTGAAAAGGATCAAAATGTTGTAATTCTTTTAAGTGGTGAGGTGAATTTGGTTTTAGGATAACCAGAGATTCGAATGTATTTAGTGGTTGCATCTAGATTTTGTGCCAGATTGCCTACATACCTTTATAAGAGGGATCAAATCATCGTAGTTCTTTTAAATAGTTTTAGGCTTTGTACCGTGAGTATTTTGGTTTACAAAATTTGAGTTACATATCTCCTTTCAAAACTTGCAAATATTCACTTGGAGTTTGACTTTAAGTGCTTGTCATTTTGATCTTTGTGACTCTGACTTCATGAATGATTGCGAACAGTAAACAGTAGTCTTGCCAGCAACTTTGTATATGGCATGGACAAGGTTTTAAACGACATAGGCAACCAGTTTTGATTTTTTTTTCCGACAAAGGACCCATATGAGTTTCAACAAAGTAACTCATATGATTTTCAACAAGGGACCATATGAGTTTTAACAAAGTAACTCGTATGATTTTTGACAAGGCAACACAAATCTGTCCACGACTCTTTATCTGTCCTCTGTAGCTCTTTTTGCTCTTTTGATATCAACAATTTGTCCCTCCAATTCTGCCATATTTAGTTTCTTGTACTCGATTCTTTTTGCAGCAGCTCATTGTTTCTCTATTTTGTAGACAAACGACTAATTTCAGAAAGCATATTCAGGGGTACACAAAACTAAAACTGTAAAGCTGTATAGAAAATAAATTGTTATCTTCTTCAAGCTTTGTCCATCTTTGCTTCAGTGTTGTCTTTGGTATAGTGCTGCTATAGGTACAATTTGAACGTATGGAAACTTCCGGAAAGACTTTCAAAACTGTTCAAACCTCTTACCATTCTTTTTTCCTTTCTTTTGAAAACAACTGATCATCTCTTTTGCAAACTGTACAATATCTAACCATTTTTTTTCTTTTGAAACTGTACAATGATATATGAGCATTCTTACTTTCTTTTGATTGTTTGCTACAGATCTGAAACAAAATTTTGTCACTTCTTCCTTCTCGCATTTCAGGCTCTTTCAAA
Organism: Geum urbanum; assembly: GCA_946800695.1. Taxonomy (NCBI): domain Eukaryota; kingdom Viridiplantae; phylum Streptophyta; class Magnoliopsida; order Rosales; family Rosaceae; genus Geum; species Geum urbanum. The sequence continues at coordinate 41,451,584 of OX327012.1, forward strand.
GGTAAAATTTCTCCTCATGTACTTCTCTTATTCCAAAGCTTGAATTTACTGAAAGTGTTTGTATACTCTGCATATTCTATCAGTCTAAAGAAAATACAGCAAAATTGTGTTTATCTTTTTCTTTTCTTTTTTTGATAAGAAAGATGACAAGAAGGCTATTTGATATTTTCTGGGTATTTTGGTTTTAAAAAAAACTAGTATTTGGGATGCCTTGTTTGAGTAAGGAATCAAAGGATGTACTAGACTGTAAACCAAGACCAAAAAGCAAAAAAGGATTTTTCTTCCTTTTGAATATAAACCAAGATCAGAAACAGTGTACTGGCAATTGAGAGCAGTAGAGGTAAAAAACTTCATTTTGAGGAAGAAGTGGAAAGGTGAGAGATGAAGTAAGAAACCAGGACTTAAAGTACCTAACGATGAAGAAGTACCAGACGATGAAGACCTGTAGCTCTGAAATTCCAAGGTAACACTCTTTACTTACCCAAAATTTCACTCAATCTCTCTCTCTCTCTCTCTCTCTCTCTCTCTCCCTCTCTCTATTCTACGCACGCTCTCTGTTTACTCCTTTTCTCCCCCTTTTTTCCAGTCTTCCAGGCTCCTCTTTACATAGAGGGTATGAGCTAGCTCCACCGAATGAGGCTTTTCAAAAATTTGAATTCGGAAGAGATCCACAAAATATGGGAATGCAGATTATTTTTGTTGCAGACTTGAATAGACTTTAGCTATCTTAGTAGTTAGACCAGTCAAAAGGTCACATCTCTACTGCAGAATTTGTGGAAATACTTGGTCAAACACTTAGCCAAACGTTTTCAGCTTGCTTTCTTCTGCTTTAAATTTCTCATTCGGTTGAGGACTCGATCTTTGTTGGCTTTTTCCACTAGATATTTTCTGCTCAGCAGACTTGTAAATGGGCTAGAGACTTGTGAATGGACCAGATGAATTTGGCCTATGGGCCTAGATGAATTAGCCTAAACCCTAACAAGATCATATAATGCATTTCTATTATTTATTTATTTTATTATTATTATTATTTGCTTCCACATTTTTTTTACCGCTCAACACCTTGTAAGTTAGGTAATTGCCATTGTGTTTCTTCAAGGAAACTACTATCTATGGGTTGTGCTCCTATCATGTTTACATATTTACTTCCAAGAGTTTGTACTAAATTTTGAAATTCTATATTAAACTTATAGTTAAATTTATCTGACACATTTCCTAGGTACATTAAGCTAACACTTAAAATTTTAAAATCTCCTTTCATGTTATAGTTTTTAGTTCTAATGCTTACTTGAAGATACTTACTAAACTCTTTGATTGTCATTACAAAATTCAGAATGCAACCTATTATTGCTAAATTTGTGCTGAGGTCTATTTCAATTGTTGCTATTGATATTTGTTAGTGATTGTCCCATCTATCATCATAAATGTATACTAAGGCTTTGGTTCCTACTTGTGCTCTTGTTAATCCTGTTATGTCAATTAGTATAGTTCCTATATGAATTTGGGAGTAATTTAATTTTTTAAGTTGTTCTATTGCTTGATTACTAAGTAAATTTAAAGTAACTTTTTTGTCAATACAACTAATTTCATGTTGACTGATGCTACTTACTATACTATTTCGATTTTCAAATCTTCCTAATTGATACAAAGTATGCTTATTTCTTTGTGATCTTAAGAAACCATTTCTAAGAAACTCTTGTGCTTCTTTTTCATTATGGTAAATATCTTCTGTTCTAATTATTTCTTTTCTTTTTTGTTTATAAAGTTCCATTTTGAATTATCAAAATGGTTTATCCTAACTTTCTTTGTGTGATTTATGCTAAGTTGTTCTAACTTTTTGACTAAGGCTAGTGATCTAGATGTAGGTGAATTATTTAAAATATTTTTAATTTCTACAATTTGTTCTTCAATTCTATCTAATTTTTTGACTAAGTTTACTATTAACTGGATAATGGTATTATTTTATCTAATAGGAATATTATTACTTGGTACACGTACTAGTTGTGACTTCTGAAAATTCTATTGGTTCTTCGTCTATTTTACTTACTTCTTTTAATGCTTCTAAATATTTATTACTATTGGTCATTAAACTAATAATCTATTGATCTTGCTATGTAATTTTTTTACTTGCTTAGTTAACTCTTTTTGTATTGAATGAATTGTTTGTACTTCTATTTTCAAGTTTTCTGCTATTTCTAGATATTGTAACTCTACTTGTTTTGGCTTGTTATTGATTATGTCTACAAGTTCTTTAATTTCTTTTCTACTAGGCAATCTTTGTATATTTTTATTATCATCTTCTAATTGAGATGAAATAAAACTTAAATTCTGCCTAATTATTTGTAGTGAATTTTCCTGAAAATACTCTAAGACTTGTTGTATATTGCTACTATGCTTACTTTGTTATACTTTTATATTTTCTGATTGATTAATTAAAAGGTCTATTACACTATTTACTAATGTATTATCCTCACTATGTAAAATATGTTTATGATTTTTCTGTGGAAAATAACAAACTAAACTATTTTGATCTAAAGTGATTTTTCTTTTTTGATGTTCAGTAATTTCTAGGTTCAGGTAATCGATCATACAATTTTAAACTCAGTTTTCTATTTTGGTTTTCCTTCACTGGTTGTAATTAAGGCTTCTGTTTTCAAGGTACTTTACTAATATGACTATACTATTATAAGGCTAAACTAAAGCTCTAATACCATTAATCGAGGGGTAATGTGTGCTAAACTTGAACCGGCCAACTTAATCACTAAATATTTAGCCTTGAACATGGAAAAAAACTTAAGACTACTTAAGAAAACCTACTCAAGGGCCTATAAGGAGCAGAGACAGTGATTTTTAGACTCAAAGGTCCCCTGACTAATTTCTAGCAATCAATCTGACAATATTCAAGCATAACAACAACTCCTTAATAATGATAAGATTGTCAATTTAGCAGTATAATAATATAATTATGCTTAGTGTTTCCCTATATTAGACTAGAAGCCTGCTAAAGAAACTGAAAAATGTAAAGTTGGAAGACCAACCTTTATGTGCTAGTACAATATGTACAGTCTTCTATTCTTCTCTTCAGAACTATGTCTGAAATCTGGTATAAGTTTTGATGTTGACTACTGAAAAACTCTATGTACGTAAACTAGTTGCTGAGATTATGCTTGAGATTGAGTTGATAGTGATGTTTTCATATGGATTGGTCAAGGTATATGAGCAAAGGAAAATTTTATTTGAACTGGAAATTGTCTACAACATAAGACATGAGATGTTTTCTTCTTGCTCTATGTTTTCATGGACTACTTGATATGCTATTTATACATGCAAGCATGCATACATACTTGGTTTATAGACAATAGGCATGCACATGCATACCGTACAACAACAAGGCTTGCCTAATACAAGCTGAAATTTAAAAGACTGCATGACCTGTCCCTTTCTTGCAGACTCATTTTCTTTTTACTTCAAGGGTATAATAGTATTTTTACTACTATATTTATTTGAGTTGAGCGTGAACCAAGTTCATTCCGATTAATATAGTGTTGCCTAATTTTATTGCAAGGGACGTACTATTGCGGAACGTTGCTTCTATGGTATTTTATTAGCAGGGTCAGTCCTACATAAGTAGAGGTCCGGTGCGAAAATTAAAATATGGCCCCTAATTTTATTTTTTTGTGTATTGTTATGTTTGTATTTTTTATTTTTTTTGCGTATTGTTATGTTTGTATCAAAGTTTATTTTAATGTATTTGATAATTTGTTACAATTGAATCTACTGGGAAATATTAAACAAAATCACCAATGCTTAGATCAAGTACAATACAGATTATAACATTGAGGTATAAGAGATGAGAATGAAAAAAAATCACACAAAAAGAAAAATTGAAGGATAAATGGAATGCAGAAAAAAAAAAAAAAGGAGCTGAGGATCAAACTTGGTTGGAGAGCAAGGGAGTAGGAAGGCTTCACCAATTGAGCCAAGTACTAATTTAGTCATACATATTTTTTTTTTCTATTACATATTTCTCTTATATAATATTTTTTTTTAGGTCCTCGAAAATTAGATACCTGATACGGCCACCAAAAATTAAAGACCCGATGGGGCCGCACCTCTCGCACTCCCAGTGCCGCCCCTGCTTATTAGGTTTAATTGAAGTTACTTGGAGGTGGTACGGGGGTGTTGGTTGGCGGTTTTGGTTATGTATGGTTTTGTTTCAACTTTGAAGTGTACGTGCTTCGGGTCAAAGCTAAGGCTGGAGCTTTTAGGAGCATGCATTGACTGCGTTGGAGAGGTGGTCTCTTGACTCTTCATGGCATGGGCAGTTGTAGTGGCGTACGTACGTATGGTGATACGCATAAGCATAAGCATAAGCATAAGCATACGCATAATTGGTTGTTTAGTTAGAGCAATGTGCTAATAACATTTGTTATTTAATTAATACTAATAAAAATAGCAAATGTACATAACATTTTGCAGTTTCTTTATTTAGGCCTTTCGTTTTACTTTGAAAGAAATTCATCTGGTCACAAAGAGTCAGTCGCACAAATTTCGATCGGAATAGTTGCCCTTTGTATACGGCAAGAGTGCCACTTGTAAGTAAAATTTTGGGCATTTCTCCTCTTATTTTCCACTCCACCATTTTTACCATCATTACCATTTTTCTCTCCCCTCCTCTCTCTCTCTCTGCATTCAATTTTCTCTCTCAAATATAATACTCGCAAACACACGCAAACAGATACTTTATATCTGATCGTAAACAAAAACTCGTCTCTTCTTCAGCTCCTTTTCTTTGTTTTTGTACTGCATGCATTGAGCTTTAACTTTGCAACTTATATAATGACGGACACAACAGACGACATTGCTGAGGAGATCTCATTCAAGAGCTTCGATGAAGATTGTAGAATGCTCGGTAGTCTTCTCCATGAGGTTTTGCAGAGAGAGGTCGGCTATCACTTCATGGAGAAGGTCGAGAGAAACCGAATTCTCGCTCGGGTACCGTTAATACAATTTTCTCTCTACGTACATAAAAAACCAGCTTAATATATATATTTGTTATCATTTTAGTGTTTACATGCCTTCAAATCACGTTTTCCCGTTCATTTTGGGGCTAGGTTAATTAGGCCATTAGGTATGCATACAAATTAGTAGTAGCAACCTACCTAAGGACCATGAAAGTGCAGTTACTATATGTCAATATGGTTCTGCAAGTGAGAGACCATTAGGAAGGCTAGTTTATTATGAATCAAACAATAGATACTAAGAGACACATGAAGTACTGGCAATTGATTTGAATTAGATCAGAGATTTTTTTTTTTAAATTTTAAGACACATAATTTAACGTTATTTTTTTGTTTATCTAACGTTGTTCGTGCCTCTTCATATTACCAAATCACAATGACAACAACATGTTTGTTACACTTAATTACATCCTTTAATTTTTTCCATGATAAATAAATTGGAATAATATACATTTTTCTTTTCTTTAGTAAGCGCACATTTTTCTAAATACTTTTTAAGTTAAGGATTAATATGTGCCGAGTAATCATGTCAGATCGTTTTCTTTTGTTGACCAACAAAAAAATGGATTGAACTATTTCCACCTTACCAACTTCTAAGTTCACCCCATTTTTAATTTTATTACCTAAATCTTCCAATATCACCCATATTTACAATTCGTGACGCACTTCCATTGAGCGGTGTCTTGCCTTTCTCTCTCTGGACTGCAAATTTGACTTTTTTCTAAAGAAAACATAGATCTAATTTTCTTTACGTACCATCAATAAATAACTAAAGAAAAAATTGATCTTACTTGTGAGAAGATCAATTATTGGTTTGAAAGAAGTCTGCATGCATTGGTTTTCTTTGTTCATTTCCGAATTATGTTTGAGGGCAATATTAGAATATTTGACTTAAATTTTTTTGTAGGGTTAATAGCATCTCCAACACATACTTTATTTAAAAAATAAAGTTAAATATTTAACTTTTTTTACAAAATATCACTTTAACAGATATTTTAAAGCTAAGTTAAATTTATAATTTAGTTAAATTTTCTAGTTATATTTAACAAAAATGGAGAAAGAAAATGACTTAAAATAGGCCGCGCGCCATCTCTTCCGACTTTCAATTTTTATTATTTTCATGTTAAGTTTCTTATAATTTAACTTATAAATAACTTTTTATTGATTTATCACAAATTAAATATTGGTTAGGTATATTTAATTTTAGACAAATTTAATTTTGAAATATAACTCTACTGTTACTGTTAGAGAAAATTGTTAGATGGAAATAATTAATAATCGCACCCAAAAAAATTTATAACTCAACTCTCGAATCGGCATATATCAATACTTATATTCTTCCAACTCAATCACTATAACCATCGAAAGATAGTTAAGTTAAGCGGAGAAATCTTAATTAATTAAGCAAAAAGTACTTATGGTTAAATTTTCAAAAATCCGTCAATTACCTCTGGACAATTGATCTGTTTAATGACAAAAAAGTAAACTATAACTGCACTATGTACAAATCACGTGCATAAAAATTACTCTATATAAAAATCTCAAGCCTAGTATATACTTAAAATTTTTACCCATCCAAAGATAGTCAAGCATCCGTGATGGCCGGTAATCCAACACTCAATTAACCATAAAACACAGAAGTCTGGAAATTAAAAGTTAAAATTACAGTCGGACAGATCTTGTTCGGCTGCCGAGGAATCTTGATTCTTTTTACTCTCCGATACCTTGTTTGTTTGGTTGCCGAGGAGAAATGAAGCAAAACAACCGTGATCATCGCCATCATTTCCGTGATCCTCGGCAGCCAAACAGAGCACTGAGATCGATGAAACGCTGCGTTTCGAGTGACTGTGGTTACTTCGTGTACAGAGTGCTTGTAATATGAGAATGGCGGGTATTGAAGACACGGCGGAGCTGCTAGAGAAGCAGCTAGCCTCGGAAATCTCAAAAATGACCTTAGACGAGGCACTGGTTCTCGCTCGCGCTTTCAGTCACTACCTCAATTTGATGGGCATTGCTGAAGTTCATCACAGGTAACTCAGAAACAACTCTTACTCTTATTTATTAGGTTAAAGAAAGCAAGATATTATTATATTGTACATATATTGAGGCATTGTGTGTTTTGATTTGTGCAGGGTTCGTAGACAAAGAAATGAGGCAACTCTATCGAAATCGTGTGATGATATTTTCAATCAGCTTGTCCAAAATGGTGTTCCTCCTAATGAACTTTTCGACACTGTTTGCAAGCAGGTTGCTTCTTTTCTTACATTTGACCATCTGAGCTTTTTCTTTGTGTCTTCTGAATCTAAATTCCTTGTAAATGCAGGCGGTCGAAATTGTTCTTACTGCACATCCTACACAGATTAATCGTCGTACCTTACAGTATAAACATATTAGACTTCATGTGAGTTTTTAGGGGATTTGATGAATTTTTTAGGTTGTTGAATATTTTGACCTGAAGACATGTTTGAAAGTATATTTTGATTCGTAACGTGTATTTTTATGTAGCGTCTTTTGGACTATAAAGACCGACCTGATCTTACTAGTGAAGAGAAAGAAACGGTGATTGATGATCTGGTATTGTTTTCTGTTAACCTTATTGTAATGTTCCATATCTATATAGCTGGGGTGAGACGTTGATAGAGTGGATATTGTCTAACTAAACCAGTTATTAATGTTCACTCTTGCTCTTGAAGATGCGAGAGATTACTTCTATATGGCAGACAGATGAACTTAGGCGCCATAAACCAACACCTGTTGATGAAGCAAGGGCAGGTAAATGATGTGAATATTAGATTTAATGATATTTAGCTGTGTTAGCTCTTAGAAAATTTGAGTGTATCACTTATAGACAAAAAATATTGTATAAATTGCTACGACAGGCTTGAACATTGTGGAGCAGTCCCTTTGGAAAGCTGTCCCTCATTATTTGCGGCGTGTCAGTAATGCTTTAAAGAAGGTTTGTCTTTATATTCTGTTCTGGAATAATTTGTTACAACTAGTTATATAGATGCGTATACTACCTTATTAGGTTCTATTTGATTTCTCATAGTGTTTCTCTACTTTACATATCAGTACACTGGGAAACCACTTCCATTGAGTTGCACACCAATCAGGTTTGGGTCTTGGATGGGGGGTGATAGAGATGGAAATCCCAATGTCACCGCAAAGGTACTCCTCCTTTCTCTGGACACATTACTTGTAAATCTTCTCCTAATAGTATTATTCAGTCTTTTAACTATGAAGGAGGCCTTTGATATTTCTGAAAAACCTGAAGCATGAAGTTACCATAAGCTTGATATACATTAGATATCTGTTATACATAACTGTAGTGAACTTTAACGATGTCGTTATTGGTAATGATTGTGGGAGGAAATCATGTTTTGAGGGGAATAAATCAAGCCTGGTACTTAGAATCAATTAGTTTACTGAACAGACATTGATTATAGAAAATGACATGGTCTTGTAATATCGTAGACCTTCAACTCTTTATTTCTTCCATTTCTCCCCTGCATGAGTGGGTTTTCGTTATTAAAATTACAGTTTGCTGGCAGCATAACGATAAGATTGTAAACTTAGTCTTAATGTTTTGATAGAACTTGTAATGATGTCAGACAGTGTGGCTCTTTATGCAGTCATATCAATTTGCCTCTTTCTATTGCTTCAGGTCACAAAAGAGGTCTCACTTTTATCTAGGTGGATGACTATTGATCTCTATATTCGAGAAGTTGATAGTTTGCACTTTGAGTTATCCATGAATAGGTGCAGCGATGAATTGTCAAGACTGGCACATGATATTCTAAAGCAAGGTATGACATATTGCAGTTTCTTTCAAAGGCCATTGATGTTGGTTGCTTACCAGATTTTAAGTGTTGCTTTTATATGCAAAGTATGAACTAGTAAATCTCTCCTGGAATTAAGGATTTAAATTTAACACATAATGATACTTGTGATTTAATCTATAGCTAACATAATTGAATTTCTTCCCCAGAAGCTGCATTGGAGGATCACAGTAGCTGGAATCATCAGTGTTGTGATGGTAATCAGTTGAAGCAACATGTTGCAGCCCTTCCAACACAACTGCCGGCCAAAGCTGATCAACCTGCTTGCACTGGTGAACATCTGATATCATCTTAAAACTGTTTATAAAATTCGAGGAGTTCAAAGGTTGTGTTACTATTAAATGTGCTGCTATCCTTCCTCACATGAATGAGAACTCGCTCAAGTATATCACAATGAAAATGTGCATCAGTTTCAAATGTAAAATGCTGATGACATTAGACCTTGAAAGTAGATCCTTTTCAAATATGAAGGGAACTAATTTTTATCAAGAAAACCTAACGTCTATCTGTATGATAGCGAACTTCATCTTTCTTTCCACCTAAAATCTCTATTAGTATTTCTCTTTTTTGTCCTCTCTTTGTGTTAGTTATCCATCCATCAAGTGTTTATTTATCAGCACCTGATGTATTATATGATCTTACTTATGAATTCTCAGTCATTTTGAACTTACCTCTTCATGTAGAATGCAATGATGGTCCTCCTCAGTACCCCAGAACTGAACTTCATGCCCAAAGGAAAATATTTGCAGCATCTCAGAGACCTGGAATTGAGCCTTATAGAATTGTTTTGGGTGATATGAAAGACAAGGTATGGTTAATCTGCTGTAAATATGTCAAGTGAGTTTTTATTGGTTACATAGCTAAGTTTGATGGATTTAGAATGTCAAGATGCTGGTTGAGGATGTTACTACGCTTTTCTGAAACAGCTTGTCCATGTCCATGATTGTAGTTTATGTTTTGTTATGTTACTCATGCATGTATACCCTGTGCGTACAGCTTATGAAGACTCGAAAACGTCTGGAGCTTCTTCTGGAGAATCTTCCATGTGATTTGCACCCATCGGCTTACTATGATACACCAGATCAACTTATTAAACCACTTATCACATGTCACGAGTCTTTGGTAATCTTTTGCTCATCTCATCTGCATGCATACAAACTTCTTATGAAAATATTAATGGCACCATCAATTTATAAGCAGCTATCAACTGGATCTGGGGTGCTAGCTGATGGTCGTCTTGCTGATTTGATCCGAAGAATTGCTACTTTTGGGATGGTACTAATGAAGCTCGACTTGCGTCAGGTGTGCTTTTGTCCTTTTGAACAAGTAGTTACTTGCTCTTGAAACATCCTTTAACAGAAGATTGGATTGAGGCAGGAATCTGGTAGACATTCTGAAACTCTTGATGCCATCACCAAATATTTGGATATGGGCACATACAGTGAGTGGGATGAAGAAAAGAAGCTGGAATTTTTAACGAGAGAGCTTAAAGGAAAAAGACCTCTAGTCTCACCAAGCATGGAGGTAATGTACTAGTAATGTTAGGAATAGATGCTCCAAAGCTCAGATTTAGTTGCTTCTATATGATTTTTTTTTCTCTCACAGAAGAACCTGACAGTAGATACTTTCTATAATCTAATGCATCTTATCAATAAGTTGATTTTGCATAGCAGATTTATATGCAGGGAATAATTTCTAGATTAGCACCTAGCTTGATGATAAATTTGATTAGTATTCCAAATGGGTAAGCTCTTAGGATTAAGTATAACAATTTGTTTTGCACTGTCAATACTTCTTCAGACATGTGTCTTTTTAGATAGCATCTGTTCAACTTATTTGAGAGGTTTTGCATTTGCAATTTCAACTTAAGATGTCCTTTGCTGATACCAAGATGAAGTCTTGGGTTCGATCACCACTATCGGCCAATATCTTAAATTATAAAGACATGGTTCAAAAGTTGTTTATACCCAAACAACTAGTGTAGGATCTGATAATAGAACTATTTGATCTGTTGGAATAATAGTTCTGCTACCAGTGCGGTCTTGAACTTCAGCATTCTTGTTATTACCAGTTCTTAAGATGTGTGAGATTCACGCATCTCATCACTTTTCAGGTTGCTCCTAATAATAAAGAAGTACTGGATACCTTCCGCATTGCTGCCGAGCTAGGGACTGATTCGCTTGGAGCTTATGTGATTTCTATGGCTTCTTATGTATGTCCTACGACTCATCTTATTGATAGATAAATCCAGCTTTGATTATAAGGCTAAGGAATTTAATATCACACTTCAGAGTTATTATACATGAATTATTTGAGAATTCTGACAACAATGCTACCATGCATATTGTCATTGGCAGGCAAGTGATGTCCTTGCTGTTGAGCTTTTGCAAAAAGATGCACGACTTGCCGTTAGTGGAGAAATAGGAAAGCCATGTCCTGGTGGAACGTAAGTGTAACGTCTCTTAACATACTGCTAGATGAACTGGTCCTTCTTTACTTACATTCATCCAGTTTACATGGCATCTGATATTTGCAATCAATTCATTGTAACAGGCTGCGGGTGGTACCTTTGTTTGAAACTGTGAAGGACTTGAGAGGAGCTGGTTCAGTGATCAGGAAATTATTGTCCATTGATTGGTACCGGGATCACATCATCAAGAACCATGATGGGCATCAAGAGGTATTTATAGATGCAACTTCGATTCCCATAAACTCATGGAAGGGTAGACCTGAGTCACCTGACTAAGTTATAATGAACAGGTGATGGTTGGATACTCTGATTCTGGCAAAGATGCAGGACGTTTCACTGCTGCATGGGAGCTTTATAAAGCTCAAGAGGATGTTGTGGCTGCATGCAATGAGTATGGTATAAAAGTTACCCTCTTTCATGGACGAGGCGGAAGTATAGGTCGTGGAGGGGGACCTACATATCTTGCCATTCAATCCCAACCGCCTGGCTCTGTGATGGTAACATTTTTGTTCTGCATTCACCAGTATGCTCCAACTTATTTTGATTGTCTCGTGGTTTTGAAATGTTTGTTGGGACAAGATATTCACCAAATTGCTAGTTAACAGCTCTGTATTTTACTTGTGTTTTCAACTTGGATTTTATTGATATCCTAGTGTTGTCGACCATGTATGTCTGGGTTGAATTATCTATATCCATTCTTTCTGTAAAGGTATCTGAATTTGTTTAGCTGTATCTCTGATGATTAATTTTTCTGAAAAACTAAATCTTTAGTGCTTATAACTTGTCAGGGTACTCTACGATCAACAGAGCAAGGAGAGATGGTGCAGGCGAAGTTTGGGTTGCCACAAACTGCTGTCAGACAGCTTGAGATATACACAACAGCTGTGCTTCTTGCAACCTTGTGTCCCCCACACCCTCCTCGAGAACAAAAGTGGCGTAATGTCATGGAGGAGATCTCAAAAATCAGTTGTAAAAAGTACAGGAGCGTAGTGTACGAAAATCCAGAATTCCTTACCTACTTCCAGGAGGCTACACCCCAGGCAGAGCTTGGCTTCCTCAACATAGGAAGCCGCCCGACTAGAAGAAAAAGCTCTACAGGAATTGGACATCTTCGTGCGATTCCATGGGTGTTTGCATGGACTCAAACCAGATTTGTTCTCCCAGCCTGGCTTGGAGTTGGCGCAGGTTTAAAGGGGGTCTGTGAGATGGGAAACACGGAAGATTTGAGAGCTATGTACAAAGAATGGCCTTTCTTCCAGTCCACCATTGACCTCATTGAGATGGTCCTAAGGAAGGCAGACACTTCTATAGCTAAACACTATGATGAAGTCCTTGTCTCAAATAGCAGGCGCCATATTGGTGATGAACTGAGAAAGGAGCTACTGATAACAGAGAAATTTGTATTGGTGGTTAGTGGGCATGAAAAACTATCTTCTAACAGCAAGATCTTGAGGAGGCTGATCGAGAGCAGGCTCCCTTTTCTCAATCCTATGAACATGTTGCAGGTTGAGGTACTGAAGAGACTGAGAGGTGATGATGATAATAAAGAACTCAGAGATGCCTTGCTTATCACAATCAATGGCATCGCTGCAGGGATGAGGAATACAGGCTGAGCCAAGCGGATCAGTGCGTGTTCTTGAAAATTATCGTAGTCCTGTTCATTGATTTACATGATCTCTGGTCCTCTTGGACCTTTGCTATTTACATGTACACAGATCGACATAATTATTGTTTCATTGATGTAAAGGAGACTTACAAACATTGACTTTATGCGCCAAATAGCGTTATTTTCATATAAATTACACTTGGGTGATAATAACGAACAAATTATGATAAATACGTAGGAACCTCATGCATTCGGCCTTTTTTCCTTCGATCCTTTCTCCCCCTCATAATTGAGTTGGACTGTTTTACTATTTTACTATTTTGGTGTTTTGATCCGGGACATTCTGCAATGTGCAACTAGCTAGACTCATGAGCAGGATGATTAGAATATGAAATTCCATATAAGGTCAATTAGAGATCCTATTTCACACATAATGTCATTATAAATTTTTTATACACATAAAGTCATTATCACTTGCCTAATATATTTGAGTTTCTAAAATTGCCCTCTTTTATAAAGAGAGCTGTTTAGTTTTTTTTTTTGTAACGGTTAAGTTCAAATTCAAAACTCAACATGTAGCTTTTAGAGAGAGAGAGAGAGAGAGAGAGCTCCATTAGCTCGATTCTCTCCATATTAGCTTTATGTGTTTTTGTGTGTGTGTTTTTATTTGTTGATGTTGCTCATCTCAAGAAAAAATATAAGGGATACATGCTCTGTGCCATTGGAAAGAACGGGAACGAAGGTTCGTTTTTCAGTTTCTGGATAGTGTGTAAAACTAGTATCAGTAGTAATGTCCAACAACTAGAGTAGTACTTTTTGACAACTATAGTAGTACTTTCAACAGAGTTTAAGTTAGAATGCAGAAAATCCCAGTAGAGTAGTACTATTCAACAACTGGAGTAGTACTTTCTGAAAACTACAGTAGTACTTTCAATAGAGTTTTAGTTAGAATGCATAAAGTCCCAGTAGAGTAGTACTGTCCAACAACTAGAGTAGTACTTTCTGAAAACTACAGTAGTACTTTCAAAAACTGTTGTAGTGTTTTGCATGAAACTGCAAAATGATGTTTTCTGCAACATCCTCACTGTTTTTGGAGGGAATTTTTTATGAAGTTCACTCATGACTTTGTAAAAGCCTCTTAATGTCGATCCTATTTAGCCTTTGGGTTTCTCAGGGTCCTCCATTTGTGTCATTTCTGCAAAACAATAAAATAAACCATCAAAACACTACATACTACTCACATAAATTCTATATACTACTTACATCAATTCTACATATTACTACAGAGCAAACTACATACTACTCACATACAACACTACAAACTACTACAAAGCACATTACAACTACTACAGAGCACGTTGCATACTACTCACAAATAACACTACATACTACTCACAGAGCACACTACATACTACTACAGAACACACTTCATACTACTCACAGACAACACTACAAACTACTACAGACAACTCTATAAACTATTACAGAGCACATTACATACTACTACAGAATATACTACAAACTACTACAGACAACACTATAAACTACTACAGAGCACACTACATACTACTACATAACACACTACATACTACTCACAGACAACACTACAAACTACTACAAAGCACACTACAAACTACTACAGAGCATACTGCATACTACTCATAGACAACACTACAAACTATTACAGAGCAAACCACAGAGTAACATAAACACTACCACAGATTATTGTAGACACTACTGCATAAAACCAAAACACACCAATCTGTACACACTACTACAGACTAATGTAAACACTACCACAGATTATTGTAGACACTACTATGTACGTAACAACCAAAACACAACTTTTGCATAAAAACCAAACCAAAACAAACACTACCACAAATTATCTCCAACGCTAAGAGAGAGAGAGAGAGAGAGAGAGAGAGAGAGAGAGAGACTTGAAAGACGACGAGTGTAGTGGCGGTGGCGCCGATGAAACCGAAGACGAGAATCCCCCAAAGCTTCATGTCCCCCAAAGCTTCATGTCTTCCTCGTTGTTCCCATAGGGTGGTGGTCTCTCCGGATTCGGCGGCCATGGCCTACTGCTCCGATTCTGATTACCTTCATCGTTGTCGCTCATTTTTTCCGGCGAAATATCGAAGCTTCAATACTTCCAATTTCAGTGATTCTTCCTCTTAGCAGATAGTAGATGCATAACAAACCCAGCTCGCATCGTTAGGATTTCCGAAACCAACTGAGAAGAATGGCTTGACAATTCAAAGAGAGAGAGAGAGAGAGAGAGAGAGAGAGAGAGAGAGAGAGAGAGAGAGAGAGAGAGAGAGGATGAATTGCTCTGCTAGGGTTTTGAGTTTGAACAAATGAAAGAGTAGATGATTTTATGATTGATTCTTATGTTTATATATGATGGTATATATGTAATTAGATTGAATTTTAAGGTTCTATCTATTTTATGTTTAATCTCGTGTGACCTTATTTGAGATAAAATTGTGGAGTGACCTTATCTAGTATACATCTTATGTATATGACCTTATGTATAATTTACCCTTATTAGAATCAAATGCTCATGTACCATTTAGGGTAAGAGCAATATTACAGGGCCTTATAGAAGACCTAAATTTTTGTGATTTTAAATTTAAGTGGATGTCATATAAAATATATATATAATTCATATTAAAATTCAAATAATCTATATTTTCACATCATAATGTTGCAACACCATCTTTACCCACAATATTTTTTTATTATCTATTTTTACAAAATTATCATCTTATATGATCCACAGATCCCAGATTATCGATCCCAGATCTATTATTCAACCCTCGCTAGAGAAAGAGATGCAAGAGCACCCCTTAAACAACCAATTCATCGAAAAAAAATTAAGACTAAAAACCTGTGTTCTCCGGCCCTCTCCATCTCTCTCTGCCTCAGAATTTTCATTAAAACTAGTATTCTATTATGTTTGTGTACATGGTGATCGTGAGTGATAACCCATAATATGGTGCACAAACATAATAGAATACCAATTCATCTCCCTCTACTTCAGAATACCAGTTTTGATTATGTTTGTGTACATGGATATGGTGCATTTGGACATGGTGATCGTGAGTGATCACCCATAAATCAATATGCAAAGGCCCCCAGTGAATTTTGAAAAACGGCAGACTGGCATGGATATAATTGTGCCCCCAATAAAAACAGAAAAGTATTATCTATGAAAAAAAAACTAACAGTTCTCAAACAAAAAAGAATTAGAGAATAATAAGAAGCTTCTCATGTACCCTAACTTTGAGAAGTCCAACTAAGTCTCCCACTTACCAACGAAGTTGTTTTTCCCCTAAATATTGCTGCATTCTATGTCGGAAAAAAAAAACGCAGCTGCGTAACCTGCATTCATTCTCCGTAAATCAGTATCCCATCGATCAACAACTCAACAAGGTATACTCTATGCTCTCTCAATTTCAAATCATCAGATGGATCATCAATCTTCAAATCATCATATGGATCATCATTCATTAATCATCACAGGTTCACAGATGCATCTATACAAGCATATGTTGTAAACTTGTAATTTTTTTTATTGTTCCTTAATTTCTGTTCGTCTTAACTTGTATTTTAATTTTCTAATGCAGTTGTGAGCTGTTAAAGAGCCATGGAAAGATTCTATAAAAGAAAATAAGATGTGTTGTCAAATAATATTTGTACTAGGAAGGAGATAAACTTGGCTAATCTTCCTTCTGATCCTGGATTACGAAAGAGTACTTTAGACTATGATTCGAATATTCGAGATCAAGTTCGAAGAGAATATTTTCAAAGGGGTCCTTGTCAGCCTAAAGATCACAAACGTCTTAAGAATCAATGTGGAGCTAAGGAAAGAAGGTTTATACTGATTAGTTCAATGACTATCCTAACTGGTTGGAATATAGCATTGTGAAGGATGCAGCATTTTGTTTGTTTTGCTTCCTATTCAAAACAAATAGTGGAGGACAAGGAAGGGGTGATGTTTTCAATAAAGATGGTTATCGAAATTGGAAGAAAAAGAAAAGATTAGATACTCATGTCGGAGACCTCAATAGTGCCCATAACCAAGCTTTGAAGAAGTGTGAAGACTTGATGAGTGAAAGACAACACATTTGAAATAGCATCCACAAGAATGATAAGCCATCTAAGACATCTTATCGGATTCGGCTCACAACATCAATGGATTGTATACGGTTTCTACTTACACAAGGCCTTGCATTCTGAGGTCATGATGAATCCGATAATTCCAGCAATCAAGGTAACTTCCTTGAGCTTTTACAATTCTTTGTTGATCATAATGAGCAAGTCAGAGCTGTGGCATTGCAAAATGCTCCTAAAAACCTCAAAATGACATCTCCAACGATTCAAAAAGACATAGTAAATACTGCTGCTATTGAAATAATAAATGCCATAATTACAGATATGGGTAATGTGTTGTTCTCTATTCTAGTTGATGAAGTTAGAAATGTTTATGTAAAAGAGCAGATGGCTGTAATTTTTCGCTATGTGGATAGAAAAGGTTGTATGATAGAATGGTTTAATGGCATTGAGTATGTTGTCAATACTACTACCTTGACTCTTAAGGAAGCCATAGATGCATTGCTTTGTAAACATGGTTTAAGCACATCAAGTTTACGTGGTCAAGGCTTTGATGGAGCAAGTAATATGAGTGGGGAGCTAAACGGCTTGAAGACACTTATCTTGGAGGAGAATCCAAGTACTTTCTATTTCCATTGTTTTGCATATCAGCTTCGGTTAGCTTTGGTGGTTGTAGCAAAGAAGCATAGCATTGTACGTTACAAATATTATGAATATTATTGGTGCCTCTTCTAAACGCCGAGACATTCTTTGAGAAAAGCAGGCTCTCAAAGTTATTCAAGCATTGAAAGTTGGAGAACTTCCAAGTGGAAGAGGGTTAAATCAAGGAATAGAGATCAAACGTTCTGCCAATACAAGTTGGAGCTCACATTATGGTACGCTCATAAATTTTATTGCCATGTCCCCTTCCCTAGTTGATGTGCTAGATGAAATTGCGTATGACAAAGTAAGTTCTGATCAGAAACATGCTGCATATATTTCATTGTGGCTATTGCATGCAATCTTTTGATTACATATTCATTTTACACTTGATGAGGATTGTACTTGGGATTAGTCACGAGTTGTCGCAAGCATTGCAAAGAGATGATCAAGATATAGTAAACGCAATGGATTTGGTGAAAATTGTAAGAAAAGTTGCAAGATTTGAGGGATAATGGATGAGATTCTTTATTAGACCAAGTTGTTATTTTTTTGTGTCAAGGAAAATATCATGGTTCTCGATATGAGTGAGCAGCATCTATGTCAAGGAAAATCAAAGCGTCAAAGTTCAGAAATTATAAATTTACACTATTATTGGTTTGATTTCTTTAGTGCTATGATAGATTTGCAACTTCAAGTGCTGAACAATCGTTTCAATGAGGGTAATACAGAGCTTCTCCTTTGTGTTGCATGTTTGAGTCCAAATCATTCATTTTTTGCTTTCAACAAGGATCGTTTGATGCTTCTTGCTAGCTTTTATCCGGCTGATTTTTCTACTACAAACTTGTTGGTGCTAGAGTCACAGCTTGATATATATATATATATATATATATATATATATATTGATGATATGCAATCTAACTCTAAGTTTTAAGACTGGTAAGGAATTTCTGATCAAGCACGGAGACTTGTTGAGACAAGAAAGAAGAATACATATATGTTTGTCTATCTGCTCATTACCTTGACACTAGTACTTCCAGTTGCAATAGCCACAGTCGAAAGAGCTTTCTCTGTCATGAACATCATAAAAAATAGAATGCGAAATCGAATGGGAGATCAATGGTTGAATGCTAGCTTAACGGTGTACCTTGAGAAGGATTTCTTCAATGACATTGATAATGAGCCTATAATTTAACAATTCCAAAATAGGGTATCTCGTAGAGGTCAACTATAGATGGTTTGAGCTGTTTCACGGGTATAAAAATGACCATTGTGTTTGTTTAAATATTTATTCCTTAGAGACAAATGAATGTTTCAATGCTAAAACTTAGCATTGCTTACTGTTAAATTATAATCGTTTACATGAAAACTAACTAAACTAATTTTTACATTCAAGAAATTCACTTCTTTAAAGAAGATATTGAGCAGCTCTTGGTTTCACATAATTGATCAAGTGAACCAACTTTTGGTGAGAAGTTCTAATAGAGGTGGAAAACTACCCAAAAAAATATCATATTATTATGTCAATTATATCAATATAGTTTAATGAAAAATAGGGTCATTACCCATAAAGGATTAGTGAAACTAAGACTTAAGAACACAAGAAACACAAAGAGATGTGAAATCTAGAAATCCGGCAGACTCGACCACTGGACACAAATAAATTTACGACCACTAATTTCACTAAACTAAAAATTAAGAAAATTTAACACAGGACTCTAGACACCATGGTGGACTACCACACAAAAATTGAGAATATTCGGAATTGATTTGGTTGCCGAAATAATTCGGAGGAACTACAGCTACAACAGAAAAATATAAATTTCAGAAAAGTAAATTGTTGAAGAAAGTCAATTAGAGATGAATGTTATGAACCTCTCTCCACCCTAGACAACCTTTGATTACCCCAATCTAATTTAAATAATCATGAATGAATGTTCCCCATGCATGAACTATGGTTAAGTCATCTTGGATATTACTCTCTTACTTGGCATGAAGGAGGGAGTGGTCATTCATTCTAACTTGATTTTTAATCAACCGACTTATACATATGGTGGTGTAAGCCTAGAAAACTAGAGTAATTACGTTCTAAGAGTTTTTTGGAGAACAACAAATCTTCAAGAGTTGATTTGGTGGTCACTCTTACATCACTAAGGAATTACTTCACACAGGAGCCTGTCTTATCTCTACCGAACATGCGATAATATGTTTGTTTTGCACACACTCAAGACACTAGATTCTACAACATGAAACTAAGTTGGCCACCATAGAAATACATAGTAGAAATCATCAATGGAATAGTAGTGAAGTAAAACTCATCCAAATAGTTATTAAAATCACAAGAGGATCAAAATCGTAAGCATGTCTAGGGCTTCGATCAGCCCATAACTAGTGAATTTTAGCTACTCATAGTCATAAGAATACAATAGCAAAACATGATGAAGAACAAATATTTAAACCAAAACCCTAGAATTCTTAGCAGGATGCTTTCGATGGATCTTCGATGGAACGAAGGCTTCGGCTGGGAATTCTTGGTTGCGGTGTTTGTCCTTTTTTGCTTCTCTTTCCCAAAATTCAACAACTCCCTTTTATTCTTAAAAAGACGCTTATATAGGTATGATCTTGACCTGCTCCTCATCAACTTAGGGTTGAGTCATTGTCACGTGGACTTTCCACATCATCATTCCTTATTTGAGTAAAATTCTTCTTTTATTGCTCCTTTTTGTATTTTCTTCTAATTAACCAGAATAAATAAAAATATAATTAATTACTAAAAAATAAACAAATAACCTAAGCATTTTTAGAATAATTAAACATAAGAAAGTTGCATATTTATACAACTATCAAATTCAAGTGTTATAATTAATTCAGGCTTACTGATTACTGTAAGAAACTATTGTTTTGTTTTAGTTTTTGGGAAGATTCTTGTTATTTTCTATTTTTGAAGCCATTTTTTAGTATATGGATTTGTTGCAAATCTAGGAATGTATTTGGTTTGGAGTATTAATTATTAATACTAAGAAAAAAGTTTGCCCCATTGCATATATGGTTCTGCCTTCGCCACTGTTAACACATGAACACAAATAAAGTGCTTATCTTAGATCGATTTTGTTTCTGACATGAGGGGTTTAATCACTAGATTTGAGATGTTGAAGATCAATTCATGTTGATGAAGAGGACAATTAACGATCATCTATACTATCTTTAAAAAAAGTCACGTTGTTTCCTATATTTGTTATTTTCTTCTAATTATGCCATTTTCACTCTAGTGTAGTAAAATAATTAAAGGTTAAACTTAAAACTGTAATTGACAAAATTAACTAAAAAACCGAAAAAACCAACAGAAAACAATTGGTTTATCTAATGCATGCCGTGTGTATGCAAGGTACATTTTTTTCCTCCTATTTCTTAGTTGTAGCAATTTTGCATCCGTAATTAGATTGCTTTCTTATTTGAATTTTTTTAGATTTCTTATTTAAATGCTTACAACTATTTTATAATTTTATTTAAAATTCATTTTTTTTTCTCTGTACACGCATAGTGTGTGCGCTTCATCCAATGAAGTTTACAAAGAGGGGTTTTGTTTTAGTCATTGGATATGAAAAAGGATATGATTGACTTTTAAATATGATTATAATATATGTTTAAAATAGAAAATGATGTGGGTTGTTCATGAAATAATATTACTGGTATCTCAGTGTGTATTCTTCTAATTAGAGTAGAAGTAGATATTCTCTCAATCCCTAATTTATAAGAATACTGATTGTAATTGATTGTAATGCATGTATTTAAGGTCATCTATCAATGAATAAAGATATAGTTTCAGTCTACAGTAATTGCATATATTTTTCTCCTTCAACAAGTTATCAATAACTTTTGAGTTGATAACCATCACCCCAAACCCTAAAAAGATATATAAAAAAAATCCTAACACTTTCACTTCCACTACCGGCCACTAGTAACCTCCGTCGACCTTCCTCACCACTAATCATCACTGTTGTTGACCACCACTGTCGTCGGCCTCATCCCTTGCGGCTTTTTCCTCCTTGTTCTAAATCTTTTTCATACCGAGCATAACACCCTCGAGGTAATTTTTTTAACCTTCTTGGATTTAGAACTTAGGTTGTAAAATTTAATTACTGCAACACCCTAAATCTACGACTAGATTTATGTTGATTTTTATAGAAGTCCTAGTTCCTATTAGTGATATTAGAACAAGGAGGAAAAGTTATCAAAATTTTGATATTAGTGACAATTTTGAGGGAATCACGATTATTAGTGAATATCACGGTTTGTGAATTCACATTGAAAAAAGGGAAATCGATATTTATGACGGATTTTGACAGTCACGATTTTTGAGTGTGATATAAAGCCACCGTTTATGACCATACATCTTTGATCGTTCTTATTCCTTAAACTTGCTATTAGTGATTATGATTTTTCGATCAATACCAATGACATCTCTTATCTATTTTGTATATGACTTCGAATGAGCCGGTTCGGCCTGAATTTGACATCCTTGATGTCAATGGAAAAAAGTATCATCGTTGGATTTTCGATGTTAAAAATTCCTTCATCAGAAAAGATCTTACCGATACAATTGACCCACCAATTGCAGCTCCTGGTGAGGATGTCGTCCCATTATTTGCAACCCCCAAAGCTCAAGTCCTCATGTTTTTTAGGCGGCATATCCGTCATCTTCTGAAGAAGCAGTATTTACAAAAGGATGATCCCAAAGATTCATGGGACATTTTGAATCATGTCTTCAACAATGTGCATGACACATGGCTTCCAGAATTGACAGAGAGATGGGAAACCATCGGATTATTGGATTATTTGATGGTTGGTAATTACATCCAAGCTATGTCAGAGCTACAATCGAATATGTCCTTTTGTGGCATTTTTCAAGACTGATCAGGATATGATCGAGAAGTCTTTAAACACCCTTCCTTCTTCCATGAGTCTTTTTGTTCACTATTACCGGATTGAGTATGAGCAAGGAAGAATCACAATATTCAGTGATCTCATGAACATCCTGGCTAAAAAGGAGAGGTATCATGAGATAATTCTCAACAATAATGCAAGGCACGCTGGGACCAAGAAAACACCAGAGAATTATTGGTGGGAAAACACGTAAGGACAAGAAGAACAATCGTTCTGAACCTTACAACAGTAGTGGTGGAAGAGGAAGACGAGGTAGAGGGCATGGTAGATGTCATGGTCAAAACTTGACTTGGACTCGCCAAGATGTTGACCCTATTAACTTCAAAAAGAATCAATCCAATTCCGGTCTTAGGAATGATGGAAATTCTTCTCACTCTGCTCCATCAAGCTTGTACCCATGCTATAGGTGTGGTGCAGTGTTGTGCAAATAAGGATATCGAGAATGCCTACAAGATGTGCCAACAATACTTAGCACAAGAGTCTAGCTTTACTAAAGATTATGTGATGGAAGATGGCGGTGAAGTCAATCTTATTGTAGCATACAACAAGATGGAGTATATTGAGACTCTAGATTTTGATTAGTCTATATATTAGGCTGTTATCTCTGCTATGTAATCAAGTTTAGTTTATTTTTGGTTTATTTTAGTCATGTTTTGAGACTATGTTCTTAGTGTTTGTTGGAATAAGACATCTTTGATGTAAGTTTTGTTTTGGCAAAGTAATAAAATTTCTTTTTTTAGGTACACGAAAGTGTTGAGAACGATATTTTACTTCATTATGCATGCATGGTTTGAAATATACAATGTCACATGGCAATACGACACCAAAAATACCAGAAAAAAAGACAAAAAAAGAGATGGCGTTCTGATCCCAGGCGTCTCGACCCTTCGAGACATACCCTGAATCGTTTTTTGCATGTTTTAAACTCGTCGAAAGTTTTGCCTGATTTTTCCTCGACTCATTGAAGATTGTCCTCTGTGAGGTTTCATTGGAATTTTTGACCCGTCGACCAACTCTTTCGACCTGTCGAAGGGATGTTTCTATCTCCTGTCAAAAAAATTTCGACCTATCAACCCCTGATATCAAAATTCATTTTGGTTTTTCACTCGGAAACATATTGTGAGAATGAAAAAGAATTTTTATGTGTAACCTCCGTAGAATGTGACAAAAAGCGCACTCCGGAGACATTTATGAGTATTTGTGGGGGTTATATCGTACTACGGTTTGAATCATTGTATCTAATGTAGTCACTCATAATACTATGTGTGGCTCGATCTCATATAAGCTTTGACATTATGATGATCAAGATATTGAGATATTCTCATGGCACTTCCAGAAAAGTCTACTTAGGCGAAAAAATCTTTACGATTTCGTCGCCTAAAGTTCACTTAGGCGACAAACATTCACTTGGTCGCCTAAGTTATACTTAGACGACGAACTACTTATTTAGTCACCTAAGTGACCTCTTACACGGAAAAACCATCATTTTTTTGCCTAAGAAGAAACCTAAAATGACGTAATATCAGTGACTTAAACGACAATAGGGTTGTCGTCGCCTAGGTCATCACTTAGGTGACGACAAACTCTTTTCATCGCCTAAGTGGCCACGTCGGTGATGACCACACTATCATCGCTATGTGGTCACTTTGGCGACGAAACATATTACTTAGGAGACGAAATAGATCAATTATTAGCTCAATCAGTTTCTTTTCCTCTCGGGCTATCTCACCCTCTCCTCTCAAATTATCTCTCTCTCTCTCTCTCTCTCTCTCTCTCTCTCTCTCTCTTTCTCTCTCCTCACTCTACCCAGCAGAGCGATCCCGGTCAGGAAAAAATCATCACGAAATATCTATTATGATTTTTCATCAACCCTTGCTCTCCTTCTAGGTGAAGGTACGTATTAACTCGTTTTTCACGAATCATTTATTTGAATTTAATATCGTACATACGTACGTAAATTCAGTGAAATATTCTGGCGAATACATAGTTTCCGGCGATCTTAGGTAGCTTAATTACTAGCTTTTTGTACGTATTGTATTGTATTGTATTGTATTGTTAATGTACGTAATTGTAAGGTAATTGGTTAATTAGTTAATAATTATAGTATTATATATATTATATTATATAATTAGCTAAAATATGTTAGCTAGCTAGATTAAGCTAATTGATAATCTATAAGCGCGCTAATTAAAGGTTTAATTAAGCTAGGTAGTACGTTAAGGTTAATTAATTAATTAATAATATATATATATATATATATATTAATATAAGCTAGGTGCGTAGTACGTTAGCTAGCTAGATTATAGCGCGCATATATATATAGTTGTACGTATCTTAGATTAATTAGTTATTGGTTGAAAAAATATAATTAATATGATATATACATGTTAACTTATTACGCATGCAAAAATATGGATAAGAGTTGGATACAGTTGACGAATAGAAGTGATGTGTGATATATGGACGGAATCAGAGAGTTTGTGGTTTTTGCGATGGAACCTGGTCAGGGAAAGAAGCGTTTCAGGTGTCCTTGCAGAAAATGTCTTAACCTGTGATGGCTAATGTTATGTCGCAACACTTGTATGAGAATGGTATGATGTGGAGTTACACTACGTGGAGCGAGCATGGTGAAGTAGTAGACTTAAGCTCAGGACCATACTTTAGTTACTATGGTGCCTCATCAAGCGGTAGTGGCGCCCCTTCGTGGAACCCAATTGTAGATTTGGTCCATGATGCCTTTCCGGTATTTAGTCACGGTGGACACCAACACCAAGAGGGAGGTTACGATACCACTCATGGGAATGATGACACATTCCCTGCTGCTAGCTTGGCCACTGACACTAGTGAGATGGATAATTACAGCAGGATGCTACTTGAAGCCCAGACCCCGGTGTACCTTAGATGTCGAGAGATTGTGTTGCAATATGTGATACAGCAATGCAGATAAAAGTGAAGAACCAAATGTTACACAGTGCTTTTGACGAAATACATGAGCAAATATGTACGTGTACAAAGAGTACATATAAGGTGAGAAAGGTCTTGAGCAGCCTTAAACTAAAGTACAAGATAATTTATGCCTGCCCAAATGATTGTGTGTTATTTTACAAAGAGTATGCACATTTGGACTATTGTCCTGTATGTGGCCAGTGCAGATATGAGAACCGGGGGAATATGAGGAGTTCGAAAAACCAAATTCCTTTGAAGGTTCTTTGATATTTTCTATTGATTCCCAGATTGCAGCGTCTGTACGTGTCTCTATATGTAGCAGAGGCGATGCGATGGTACGAAGAAAAGTGAATAGATGATGATGTACTGAGACATGCTGCGGATGGGGAGGCGTTCAAACATTTCGACAGGGAATTTGGAGACTTTGCACCAGATGTTCGAAATGTTAGACTCGGACTTTCTACAGATGGATTCAATTCTTGGAGTAGTAATAGCTTTGTCGTCAGCACTTGGCTGGTTATTCTGATGCAGTACAACCTGCCTCCGTGGATGTGCATGAACAAGGAATTTAATTTTCTTACTCTGCTAATTCCAAGTCCTAAATCTCCAGGGAAGTGCTTAGATGTCTACCTCAGACCTTTGATCGACGAGTTGAAACTGTGTGGGAAAATGGAGTTCCAACTTATGACAAATTCACTGATACGATGTTCATGATGGGGGCAGCCGTAATGTGGACGATCAGCAATTTTCAGCGTATGGGATGTTGGCAGCCTGTAGGATGAAAGGATACAATGGATGTCCTATATATTTGGATGACGTGAACTCTAGTTGGCACACGGGGAAGGTGTGTTACCTGGGTCACCGTAGATGGTTTCCTGACGATCACCCATGGCGACAGGATGAAGCTCATTTTGATGAGACAGTAGAGAATAATCCTAAATCCCGTAGTTGGTCTAGCGAAGAGATTTTAGAGAGGTTGAGCTATTTCGAGTTTGATGTGTTAACCAATGACAAGGATGTACAGAAACGCAATCCAATACCTCCACATGATCTTAGTTATTGGCATCATAAGAGTATATTCTTTGAACTCTCTTACTGGTCGAAGTTGAAGCTGAGGAACAACTTGGATGTGATGCACATAGAAAAGAATGTGTGCCATAGCGTGGTGGGAACAATTCTCGGTATTAAGTTCAAGACTAAAGATACTCCTAAAGTGCGCAAAGATCTGGAATCTATGAATCTACTTCGTCCTTTATGGTTGAGGAGGGATAAAAGATGAGTGTATAACAAGATGCCAGATGTACCTTACACAATGAAGCCGACACTTAGAGGTTTTGTATTCCACTGGTTTAAGAGTGTTTGTTATTTGGCTACATATGCAGCTACTATAATTGGAGCAGTGGATGAGTGCAATACAAGTTTGTTGGTCTAAAGACACATGACTATCACATTATGCTGCAACGTCTGATTCCAGTGGTAATTCGGCCATATTTGCCTTGTGACGTCGTAGAACCAATAATGACATTATGCAGATAATGGAAGAGGTTATGCGCTAGAGAGTTGAAGAAGTCAGAGTGATGGAACTGCAACAAAAGGTTGTGCACATCATCTGAAAACTAGAGAGGATTTTTCTCCCTGCTTTCTTTGACATCATAATTCACATAATGATCCACCTACCTGAACATGAGCTAAATTCTGGTTCGGTCCGATACACTTGGATGTATCCTCAAGAAAAGTATGTACAACTAATTAATTATACAGGTTTTCTGATCAATTATTTGGTCCACTTGAGATTACTATATGTACCTATTCTACAATTAATTAATTGAATGTTGGATTTTATAGACATCTTGGACAATATAAAGGATTCATCAAAAATAGGTCGACCCCGGATGACTCCATAGCAGAGACATACCTAATGCATGAGTGTGTTACTTACTGCAACAGGTACCTTAAGGATCCATCACCTCCCACCGCCTCCGATCCCAGTGGCAACATCAATATTTCTGTTGTCACAAATGTCGTATGACCTTTTAGATGAGTATTAAAGGAATCGTTAATAAGAGAAGAACTTATCGAGGTGCATTGGGTAGTGTTGCGAGACTGTGACGAAGTCGAGCCTTACATGAAGGCGTACGGGGAGAACCTTCAGGCGTTGCATCAGAACAAAAGTTCTGCCTGGTTTGAAAAAGTGTTAAGAAGAAGTTCCCCGATTATTTCCTCCAATTTGTACGTATGTTTACTTATTTAATTATATACATGTTTGTAAAAATTAAACACTTTGATTAATTTTTTTTAAATCCAAATTTTTACAGATGATTGATCTTCAAAAATCCGATAACCACCGGGGGGGGGGGGGGGGGGTTGTTCCTGCCAAAACTCTTGCTAGCAGGGAAGTTAGACACTATACTTACCCCGAATATTTTGTGAATG
This sequence comes from Geum urbanum, assembly GCA_946800695.1. Classification (NCBI taxonomy): domain Eukaryota; kingdom Viridiplantae; phylum Streptophyta; class Magnoliopsida; order Rosales; family Rosaceae; genus Geum; species Geum urbanum. Next base: position 41,479,601 of record OX327012.1, read on the forward strand.
ATGTAAAATTTCATTGATTGGCCCGAGATGAAGGAAGAAGAACACAAAACAGTGGGGTCGTGATTGGGAATGATGATGATATATATTATGGGGCTCTTGTATATGTCGTTCAACTATATTACAGGAATGATGTCCACGTTTTTCTATTCAAGTACAAATGGTTCAAGCGTACAAAGAAAGACTTGGGCCTTTTATTAGTTGATACAAACTCAAGCTGGTATGAGGATGAGCCTTTTGCTCTTGTCATCTTAGTTAGGCAGGTGTTCTATCTTGATGATCCAAAAGTTGGTGAAGGGTGGTAAATAGTGAACCTTATCTCTCATCGAGGAATATGGAATACCACGACAACTGAAGGGACACTGGCGACTGAAGATGCTACACCGCAAAGAGACATTCCTGCATATCAAGAGCTTAATATTTCTGTCATCCGCTCTGACATAATGAAAATGGTTTAAGTTGGTGAACGTTTACCCATGCATGATGGCTCTACGGATCTAACTCTATATAAGATTATAAATCTAGAGAATGATGGCAGTGAAGATGAGGCGCAGGATGACGACAAGGACTCAGGATATTCGTCGGATGACGTTGAGTATGATGATGAGGAGGAGCAATCAGATCATAGTGTTGAGGATGATGGTGAGGATTATGATGAGGAGTACAATATAATGACGAGGGATATTAATCAGTAATTAATTGTTGTAATCTCACTTTTTCGAGGCAATGATGAATAATTATATTAATTATGATCGACGAGGAGTGCAATATATATAACTAATATTCTGAATTCAAAATTTTTTTAACGAGGATCGGAGTACTAATATAATTATTCTGTCATTCCCTACATAACTAATGGATCCAAAATTGAACTGGTTAATTCGGATCGATCGGCCTCACGAATTCGAATTAATATATTAATTAATGCTTAGGCGACGAACAGAGCTAATTTTGTCGCCTAAGAAGGTACTTAGACGACGAACCTAACTCTTTTCGTTGCCTAAGTCATACCCTACATACCCTAACCCTAAACCATACATACCCTAAACACCTAAACCCTTTTCCCTAACCTTTAAACCTTTCCCCTAACCCAAAAATACTTAGGCGACGAAACCAGTTGTATTCGTCGCTTAAGAAGGAGCTTAGGCGACGAAATGTAACTGTTTTCGTCGCCTAAGTCATAGTTTCACAATCTGACCTCTAAGAGCACGACCATGCATACCATCTTCAAATATAAATTTTTGTCCTTCAGGGCGTAGAGTAACCAATTCTTGGACTGTGAGTGTCGACGGTTCGAAAATCAGAGTTACGAAGATTCGCATATCCATGTTTCCATTTCGTTGAAATTTCAGTTTTATGTTTGACTAGTACGATCAAACCCTTAACTTACTTCGTTTTGAATGAAAATTCATTCACTTACATATTACGCGATGATGAACATATCCAACAGTTGTTTTGTCTAAATTCAATTTCGTTAATGTTGATGTGGAGTGAATATAGATATACGAACACTTAAGTTATACAACATTAGTAGATATATAATAAGTTTTTAGTCTTAAGTAATTTTTTTTCTTCAAATTTCAATGAATTTATAATTAACTTATAAGTTAGATATTTATGACATGACAAACACCCATAACTTCAGAAATGGGTTTACGAATTATTTTTCACGATAGTTTTCGTCATTTAACTATTTATCGATAATCATTGCAAGAGTATATATATTGATTAGATCAATTTCTAAATTTATCTGAATTAATTAGGTTCAATTTTTTTTTTACAATATTCTATAAATGTAATGATTACATTTGATGATTGATTTTCTTTTTATAATTCATTATTAAGCAACTACCAAACATTAATTTTCATATCTTTTAAAAAAAAAATGTACTTAGGCGACGCACTCATGATGTTAGTCGTCTAAGTGATGCCTTAGGCGACGAAAAAATACGATCTCATCGCCTAAGTCCAAATATTGTGGCGGTTCCATAAATTGTGCCAAATTTTTTTGGGGCAGTTTAAATATCACTTAGGTGACGAGAGTGACAGTTTTGATATCTAAGTTATCACTTAGACAATGAACACATGCCTTGTCGTCACCTAAGTCCAAATTTTTAGGCGGTTCAGTTTTTGCGCCATTTTTTTCCGTGGCCCATTTAAATACCACTTAGGTGACGAAAGTTGTTTGTTTTGTCCCCTAAGTGCATTAATTATCGATTTAGGTGATGAAACCAATGGTTTCGTTGCCTAAGTTGGCCATTATATCCAGACTCGGATCGACTTCTCTCGGCCATTCTTCACTCGATCGATCTCTCCCCCCAAAACCCCGAAAATCGATAAACCCGGCCTCCTCTTCCTTACCGCGCCTCCGTCCTCCTCCTTGCCGTCCCCCACCGTACATGCTCCTCCTCGATCTCTCTCCTGGAATTTTCTCTCTCTCCCGGCCTCCACCTCGCCGGAGTTTCTCCCCCCTCCTCCTCGCTAGCCAGTAACCCCCTCCTCCCCAATCGATATATATATATATATATATATATATATATTTGTATTGTGTATGTATTTATATATGTATTTGTATTTGGGTAGGTATTGTATTATATATTGTGTACGTATTTGTGTACGTATTATATGCATTTATGGATTTATATATGTATTAGATTAAATGAATTAACTAGATTAATTAATATATATTGTATTATTTTTATCTGAATTAAATTAAATATGGGTATATTGTATACAGTTAGATTAAATTAGATGTGAATTAATTTGGGTATATTATATTTGAAAAATAATTTGTGAATTAATATGGATATATTTTATTTGGTAAATTGGTAATATAAATGCCACAAAATAAATTGGATAATTTAATTGGTGAGATTTGAATAAAGTAGATAAATTTGGATATATTTGTGAAATTTAGATAATTTTTTAAAATGTATATAAATTGGATAATTTTGTAAAATTTGGATGGTAAATTAGTAATATATATCGAATTGAATTTAATCGTACTTATATTGATGTTATTTGTGAATTTTGGATAAATTAGAATTTTTTTTTGGAAATTTAGATATATTAATTTGTGAAATTTAGATAAATTGGATATATTTATATTTCATGAAATTTGGTGAAAATTTGGACACATATATATTGTTAATAAATAATTTTGCAGCTTCATTAATTACGATCGATGGCGCCAAAGAAGAGGCGATCGCAAGAAGAGAGGGAAGCCGAACTCCAATCAATTGCACAAGTAATGGGTTAGAGCCAAATTGAGTTGGAGGAGACTGTTTCGGCTCCTCCGAATCGTTCGGGTATGCCGATTGGCCAAATCCCTCATGCTTCAAATGAGGCGGTCACTGGCCATACAGACGACCCACCCGTCACCGCTTCAACGACGACATCAGCAACGACGTTTGAATGTCCCATAGAGTCGGTCGACGACTCCGTACACTACAGCGCACGGCGAGGAGGCAGCTGTCAGATGAGGCCCCCAAATGGAGTTGGGGACTTGGGAAGGCCGCGAAAACCGAGTGCATAGTCAAGTCGACTGGGAAGAAGTTCCTGGTGCCATTTGACGATTTCACTCGAGGCCCTCTGTCCTTGCAACTCGGCAGCCTCACGTTGCACACCATCGGCTCAATCATACGGAACAACATCCGTATGGTTGCCGCTTCGTGGAACAAGCTGCCTAAATCCGAGAGGTTAAGGGTGTACCGCGAACTCTCGGTAATACTATTTAACTTTTTTTTTTATATTTTTATAATTAATTACCAATTACGAAGCTATGCATAATGTTTAGGTTCTAATTTTTTTTTATGGACACATTTCGATATCGACGACACGCCGAAGATGATGGAGCACATCAACACCATGGCTAAGAACATTTTCAAGGATTGGAAGTAGGACCTCCACAAGTACTATCTTTGACACGGCGCCACGCCTGTCCCACATGAGCTGCGGGATGAAAGGGAACATGAGTGAGAATGGTTGTTAGACAATTTGAGTCCGACAAGTATAAGGTTTGTCTTCATTTCCTTTATTTTGAGAAAATTTAATAATTTCTTATGTTTAACCATTTATTTATTATTTAATAATTTTTTCGTCAACAGGTTAGGTTGGATGCCAACAAGGCAAACCGTGTGAAGAAGGATAAAAACCATACTTCGGGCTCCAAAGGCTTCATGTTCATCAAGAAGGAGCACAAGGATGCGGGTTCGAAGCATGCTCTCCTGGATGCCAGCGTCTCGGCTTATGTCAAGCCCGGGGTCGACGATGAAGCGAGTCAACAAGGGGTAAGCGACTCATCTTGCCTAACTCAATTCAATATAATCGTACTTCCAAAATGTATCAGAATTTACTATAACGGTAATTGCATTTTTAATTTTAGATGCGGTTGACAGAAATAGCCCAGGAGCAGTTGGCGAACACCCAGCTGGAAAACCCGGCTATGATGCTCGAAAAGGTGCCCCCTCTATCGGTGAAGAGCCAGATCCATATCGCTGATGCTGTTTACGGCCGTCGAGCTGGCAAGGAGGTCGTGGGCTTGGACGGAGGGTCCATAGAGATTTGTCGTCCCAGCCCTCTGGATCGTTGTCCAGTAGGCGAGGTGGGGTCGATGCCGAGGCAGTCCGAGCCACACAAGAGCATGCTCGATTGGCACAGGAGTCGGCCAATTGGGTCTGGAAGCAGACCAGGTCGATTCAGGGGCAACTAGACGCGCAAAACCAAAGGATGGCCGACTTCTTCGTGATGTGCGCACGCATGGGGTTGCCCGTTCTCGAGGGCTCTTGTCGTCCCCCTCCTCAAGGGCCCGACGACGACGATTAGATCGGTGGCGGCAGAATAGGCGGCCTGTTTACCCCCCCCCCCCCCATTTTTTTAGTTTTGTAATTTCTTTAATTTGTAAAAACTAAACTTATATTTTCTTTACTTTAATGAATATTTTATTAATATAATTAGTTTTTATATTAATTTCTAATTTTTAAAAGTATTATTAATTATTTATTTAATTAGAAAAACATAATTATTAACTTAGGCGACGAAATAAGCGTGTTTCGTCGCTTACGTGCATTCACTTAGAGGACGAACATGCTTCGTCGTCTAAGTAGGGTACTTAGACGACAAAACGTCTTCGTCGTCGGACTTCGTCGTCAAAGTGGTCTCTGAGACGACGGAACGTTTATGTCATCGAAGTGGTCTCTTAGACGACGAACATGGTTCGTTGTCTAAGAGGTCTCCTAGACGACGGACACGGTTTGTCATTCAGAGGGACAATATTTTGACTCCCAAGTACTTAGACGACGCACTACTTTTCTTCACCTAAGATGGTACTCAGGCGAAAAAAATGAATAAGTTGCATCGTCTAGGTACCTAGGCAACAATTCTTAGGCGACGGAACGTGGGAGACGAACATTTCATCGCCTAAGTACTTAGGCGATGAAAAATGCCACTTAGGCGACGAAAATGCTTCGTCGCCTAAGTGCATGTTTCTTGTAGTATGGTCATCTGGTATTTAGAGCAAGAAACATGTGGGAATACCTTCAACTATGGGTTTAGATGAAGAGGCTGAGATTACTTCACTTGGCCCAGGCCCGGTCTCCAATACGAGTGCAACACAATCCCGGTGACATACTGCTGAGGTGCCGTGCGTTTTCCCACCGAATGCATTTATGACAATATCCAATGCATATTGCTCGTTTTGCAAAGTTTATTCATTAGCAAAGTTACAGCCACGTCCTTCTGTTTTTGTAGACACAACTTTCATTCCTCCACAGATTCCAAGGATATATTTGTGGACTTATCACACTTGAATGTGGACCATTTAAATACTTTATAGTTTTGGTAGATGCATCAACATGTTGGTCAGATGTTGCTTATGTTGCATTTTTAAAACCTCTAGCATAAATTATTAAGCTTCAGACTCACCACCCGGATAATCCAATCAGGTCTATTAGATTGGATAATGCAGGAGAGTTTACATCAAAGTTTTTGCTGGTTATCACATGTTTGTTGAGATTGATGTTAAACATCATGTTTCCTATGTTCATGTATTGAACGGGCTTGCAGAGGCATAAATCAACCAGTTACAGCTTTTGACTAGAGCTTTGGTAATGCATACAAATTTACCGGTATATGCTTAGGGAAATGCAGTGTTTCATGCAACAATGCTTATTCGTTACAGACCCGTAGGATGCCAACCATTTAGTGTGTACCAATTGTAATTGAGTATGAACCTGACATTTCACATCTACGCATATTTGGTTGTGCTATGTATGTGCCTATTACACCTCAACTGCGTTAAAAAAAAAGATCCTCAATGACGTTTAAGCATATATGTTGGTTACGAATCTCCAATGATAGTTCGTTATCTAGAATCTTTGACAAGAGATCTCTACACTACTAGATTTACAGATTACCACTTTGATTAGACATACTTTCCGCTGTTAGGGGGAGAGAGGAATGGTTCTATTTCAGTTAAACATCAAGAATTGACGTAGTTTTTTATCTATGTATTTTATGCGCGATAATTAATGTATAAATTCTTACATTTAACTATGTTATTACCTTCGTATTATTAATTCTAACTTGTTTTATTATTTTTAGGAACTAACCCCAAAGAGACGGAGTAAAGGAGTCTACAAGCACGCTGGAACACATAAATGGAGAGAAGAAATTTGGCCAATAAAAGATCCGTAAAGAAATTAGAGAAGAAAAAGAAGTCATTGGTTGACTAAGAAAATCTTTCCTTTGTTAACTAGGAAAGAGAAGCTTCCGGAAAGATCCTTGGAAGAATATCAAAGCAAGATGGGCTAAATTAATCAAAAGACCATCTTAGAAGCTCAAAATCAAGTCCAAGTTGGGCCAAAATGTGGAGAAATAAATAGGAAAAGAAAATTATTCCTAAATCCTAGAGGAATGAGAAAATGCACAAAGAAAAGGAAAGACGAATTTGCTTGTGCAGAACAACCAACTTCAATAGACGACTGGGAACAACTCAGGAGAAGTTAGATGGCGATTGACCTATGGTTGGAAAGCTCTTTGAGACTTCTTTTCAACGAGCCAAAAATCATCCGAGTTTCACAAGGAATCCTATTTCTCCTAGAATAAGACCACCATGCTCACCTATAAATAAAGGGGCTCAAACAACATTCAACGCATCTCTTACCAGCCTAAAGCTCTTTCTAAATACTCTCCAAACCTCTCTTCAAACACTAAGTTTTTAAGCTCCAAGCCGACTACATCGCCTTCCACACCTTCTTGGATTACTTGCATCGCGCTAAGCGTCTACAAGTAAAAACCACCGTCCTAGAGTTCATTTACACCCTTGGAGTTTGTAGCGTTAAGCAGATCTTAGAAAAATATAACCATTAAACATTTACTCTGTAGTCCTCTTTTGTTCTTGTCTTCTTCTTGTTTGACATTGGATTTTGGTGAAGTAATTTAGATTTTTAATACTTATTTGAGTCTATCTTCCATGTGTTTATGTTCTTGATTTTATTTGAAGCATGATATGTTATGATCTTAATGTGTTGATTTAGTTTAAGATGATTGCAGTAAGCCCCTTGACTATAGTTAATTCAATGAACTTATGAATTAAGATGTTGTCACTTTAAACTACATAGCATCAACATTATAGAATTAAGATCATGAATTTCGTAGGTAACAAGAATAGGTAAAGGAAATTGGCTAGGGTAAACTAAGATGATCATTTGAAAATAGTTAATTAGGTTTATTTTTGTCTTAAACATGATTTAGAGTTCTTAGGGGTCTTTTATGTGTTGCTTGTCTATGAGTTTATGCATGCTAGAATCCTAAGTTCTTTGCTTTGTGTTTATGACATTTTTAGGTAGTAAATTAGGATAATTAAAATCAAACTTTCAACCCCCCCCTTTTTCTTACACAATTATTGCATGCACCCTTCAATCCCTGGTTAGAATGATCTCTACTTGCTTAAAATACTACATCTATAGGGTTTAAATTGAATGCGTTAGATTATGTATTAAATGTTAATTTGGTGCTTAATTTTAGCGTATCAATGATCCATCGAAACAAAAAATGAGATACTAGGCTGATCTATATTCCTTTGAGCTTTGAGAACAAGACAAAATACCATATTTCTTCACTTTTGGGCCTTCAATTTGTTGTAATCTCCAAATCCACAAGTATAGAGGACATTAATCCAAACTTTAACACTTATAACTCATTGTCGGAGTGCTTTACAAATTTTTTTCACTTCTTTTCTAGCTCTGGAAAATTTTCTTTCCTTTTTTCTCTTTCGGCAATCAACCTCTTTTCTTCAATCTTGTTGAACAAGTCTATCCCCATACACCACATCTTTATTCATAAATTCTTTACCAAAATATCATCTTCATGTGCTAGCTTTGAAATTCTCCACCAAGTCTTTAGAACAAGGGCAATGATATTCTACACTATGGTGATTATAGAAATACTTAACATGGGCTCAAAAGGGCTACTAGGAGGTCGCAACTTGTGCGCACATAAGGAATACATGGCTATTTAGTAAAGTGGTGGTAAATCTTAAGTGCCTTTAATCATATCTAAAATCAGAGTATGTCTTGATTTTAAGCTTTGAAAATCAACATGAGCAAGTTCTAGCATTATCTAGTTCATTGAATCTATGGCAAGTAATCATATGACGCATATAAAGCAATAAAATACAAAATATGGATGAAAAATCACTCAAGAAATAAAGCAAAAATAGCTCAAAAGCTCACAAAGGTTCATATGATTCAAACTTATTCTAGCATGCAAATTCTGTACCAAGATTTACTATCTATATCTATTACATGTCAAAGCAATCAAATATCTCAATTAACAAAAGAATTCTATTAATTAGTGATCTAAATGTCATATACGTTATTCATTTTCGATCTAAAGTCGTCATAGACTAGTTGGAGGTGGGAAAAGATCCCATGAAATCAATCCCCCAAACATCAAATATCTCGACAGTGAGCACATAAGTCATAGGCATCTGATCTCGAGGCCCTATGTTACCACTGTGTTGGCACTTATCACATGTGATGCAGAACTCAACAGCATCCTTGAATAATGTCGGCTAGAAGAAACTTGATTCTAACACCTTCAAAGCCATCTTCTTTGAACCAAAGTGACCTCCATATGCTTCATTGTGACAAAACTCAAGAATCAATCTATGCTCGTTGTCTGGAACACACCTTCTAATTAATGCATGAACATAATGTTTCCACATGTAAGGCTCGTCCTATACATATTGCCAAGCTACATGTTAGAGTTGATCACGTTTGGCTTTAGGCATGTTGGCCGAAAACTCATGTGTCACAATGTAGTTTCTTGTAGACTTGTCTGAATTTTGAATGTCTGCATACCATGGAGTTTCTTCTAGACTTGTCTGAATTCTGAAAAATTGCTCGTCTGGAAAGTTCTCTTTGATGTCAACGAGTTCCTTCTTTTCATTTACAATTCTTGAGAGATGGTCTGCTACAACGTTCTCTACTCCTTTCTTGTCATGAACCTCAATGTCAAACTCTTAGAGAAGTAGAACCCATCGAATAAGCCTAGGCTTTGCATCCTTCTTCGCCATCAAGTACTTCAAAGATGCATGATATGTGTAAACAATTACCTTAATCTGAAGAAGATATGATCAAAAATTTTCTAAGGCAAAGACTATAGCAAGTAACTCTTTCTCGGTGGCTGTGTAATTCATCTGATCTTAATTCATCAAGAGTCCAAGAGGCATAAGAGATGGCTTATGGTTTATTGTCCTTGCGTTGCCCTAAAACAGCTTCAACCATGTAATCTGAGGTATCACACATAAGCTTAAAGGGAAAGGACTAATATGGGGCCCTAAGTATGATAGCTGATGTCAGAAGCTCTTTAAGCTACTCAAAGGCACGTTGACAATCATCATCAAAAAATAATGGCATTTCTTTTTATAGTGGGAGGCACAAAGGTCTAGCAATGTGAGAAAAGTCTTTGATGAAGCGTCTGCAGAATCTTGCATGTCCAAAAAAAGAATGAACCTCCCTCACACTTGTTGGAGATGGAAAATATCGAATAAGATCCACTTTAGCCTTGTCTACAACGATCCCTCTGGCAGATATGATGTGTCCTAGAACAATTCCTTGTGTAACTATGAAGTGACACTTCTCCTAATTCAGTACCAGCTTAGTTTCAACGCATCGTTGCAAAATCATCTCCAGATTATGTAAGCATGCGTCAAAACTGTCTCCAAAGAAGTTGAAGTCATCCATAAAAATCTCAATTATCTTTTCAATGTAATCTGAAAAGATAGCCAACATACATCTATGAAAAGTGCCTAGTGCGTTGCATAATCCGAAAGGCACTCTTCTATAAGAAAAAGTACGAAATGGACATGTAAACGTGGTCTTCTCTTGGTCCTTTTTGGCGTTGCTTATCTTATTATACCTGGAATATCCATCAAGGAAGTAGTAGTAAGTATGGTCAGCCAATCGTTCAACCATTTGATCAATGACTTGCAAAGGAAAGTGATCATTTCTGGTGGTGGCATTAAGCTTTCTGTAGTTGATGTAAACTCGATGTCTAATGATAATTCTCTGTGGGACTAACTCGTTATCTTCATTCTTCAAAACAGTAATTCCAAACTTCTTCGGAACAACTTGTATAGGAGACACCCAATGATTGTCTGAGATGGGGTAAATCATGCCACAATCATAGAGCTTGATCACATTCTTTTTAATAACTTCCATCATAGGAGGATGGAGTCTGCGTTGAGCTTCTTTACTAGACTTGGAGCCATCTTCAAGTAGAATTCGGTGAACACATGTTGCTAGATTGATTCCTTTGATATCAGCGAGTGTCCAACCTATAGCTTTCTTGTGTTTCTTCAAAACCTCCACAAGTTTTCGTTCCTAATCAGCTTCCAACGTTGTAGATATGATGACAGGCAACATTTCTTGTTTTCCCAAATAAGCATACTTCAAGTATTCAGGTAGTACTTTCAGCTTTAATTCTGGTGCTTAAACAATTGAAAGTAGTATCTTGTTTGCTCCAAAAGTCATAGGAAGAGGTGGTGAGCTTCTGAGATCACATTGTGCTGCGTCTAGGAGAGCTAAAACCTCACGAGCTACTGGGACCATTTTGAGCCATAGTTCATTAAAATAGACATCATCCCCGAGTCGTGTCCACCCCGCTCCTTCTTGAAGAACTAAGTCCAACATATCCTCATTCCTTGTGTCCAATTGTGCTTGCGCCAAAGTCTGGATACCGTATATTTCATATAATTAGAAATATTTTTACAATATTTCAGTATTGAGTTATTCAGCGCGGTAAATGATATTTACTGATAGTAAATATTAGAGGTTTTAGGTTGGCTTTTTATTGAATTTGATATGTGTGGTTGGTTGTAATTAAATATTCTATATATAGTTTGTGATATATTAATGTGTTAGTGGAGAAATCCGGACGAGCATTGGTGGCTAGCGGTATAGGTTGTGACTTGTGAGTATTGAAGTGTATTTGGACATTTTGTAGATTTTGGGCATCTTACTTTTAGGGGAGATTCTGCCCAATTTTTCATAGAAATTTTAAGAGGTTTTTCTAGCTTTATATTGTAATCTCGAGGGTAAAATTATTTTATCATGGGTAGGTTGTGATATCCCGTACATTTCATATAATTAGAAGTATCTTTTCGATATTTCGTTATTGAGTTATTTAGTGCGGTGAATGATATTTACTGATGGTAAAAATTAGAAATTTTGGGTTGACTTTTTATTGAATTGACGAATGTGGTTGACTTCGAGTAAAAGTTGTAGTATTCATCAAGACGAGTCCGTCGACGTGTGAAGCATCAGAATTGGAGTTACGGCAAGAAAGTTATGGCCAATGAAAGTTTTGTCAGAAATTATGATATCGAAATTTGAGAAGTATGCAAGTATATATACAAGTTTCCATTTTTGAAAGGGGGAGACTTTTCCATTTTTGGAAAATCGGGGTTGACCTGCGTTGACTAGCTTTGCACGACGAAATTCACCGCCGATCTCGGCTCTAGCGAGGCTTCACGGGCCAACCACTAAACTGGCTTATACATCAAAATGATCAGCTCGAGACCCTTAGTCGTTTCTCCATGGGTTCCATCATCAATTTCGTCGAAGACAACCGAAATTTCGAGAGGAAAAGTCAAGAAAACCTAGGTTTCGGTTCGGAGGGTTGCCGACCAATTTGGACCCCGATTCAAGTATGATTGTGTTGCTCTTGATGTATGGATTGTATTGGTATATTGGATTGATTTATTGTAGGTTTGATCGATGGAAATCGACATGATTTCCGAACGAAAATCACAACCGAATCGCCGTCGATGGTTGCGGCGGTTCACGACGTTGATAAGCGATGAGGGGTTAGGGGTTAGGGGTTTTATATCCCACCCTTGTGGGAATCAAACCTGACCGGCCTTAAGCTTTGATGTGCCTCGACAGCGCCGAAATCAGGATTGGAAATTTTTTGGCAAAAAGGAATCCACCGCCTTTCGAGGCATTTTCCGGCCAAACTAGGATGAATTAGGTATTGATTCTTTGGAATAAGTTATTGGGCTTGAAGAGAGTAAGATATTGATGTATTATCCTCCGCTACCAATGGTGGTTGCTGGTGGTGGCGCATGAGCGGCACGCGTCGCTGTCTGTGGCGGCGTGTCTTGCTGAAAAAAGTTTCTGAAATGTGTCGTGTTGTATATTATCAGATTAGTATCGACGTGGCAAACATATTTTTGAGGTTAAAAATGTGTTTGGGCTTCGTTGTCCCAATAAGTGGGCGGTGGTGACTAATGTTGCTGCTAGTGGTGGTGCGGGTGATGGAGAACTAGATTTATCTTATATCGTTACGTTTGTATTTACCCTATTGGGTTGTCAATGAATTTTTTGACTTATTTCAGTTGAGTTTAATTTAATCGAGAATTTACTAGAATTATTCGAATAAATTATAATTTTGACGATTTTTAACAAGGGTCGGGTCGTCATACAAAGAGTCAACAATATCCACAGAAAAGCACGAGTTGACACTAGCTAAAGGATGTCTCATAACATCAAAAATGTTGAACTCAATGACCTCTCCATCAAATTCCATGTTGAATGTACCACTGAATACATCAATCTTTTTTCTCTCAGTTCGCATGAAGGGACGTCCTAGCACCATTGGCGTGGTGTTGACGTCACTATCTTCAATGTCAACAATGTAGAAATTAGTTGGGATGATAAGCTGATTGACTTGTACAAGAACATCTTGTACATATCCTATTGGATATGTCTCAGAATGATCGACTAACTGGATAATGACATCATCTTTCTTTAATGCAAGAAGACCTAGATCTTGGTATAAATTGTATGGCAAGATGTTGATTGAAGCTTCTAAGTCCAGCATCACATTGTTCAAAGATTTGGCACCAATCACCCATGGTACGGAGAAACTCCCTAGATTCTTCAATTTTGGGGGTAGCCTTTATTGAATGATTGCTGAAACAGTCTCATTCACCTTCAAAATCTTCTTCTCTCTCGTTTATCTCCTCGTGGTGCATAACTCTTTGAGAAACTTAGTATATTTAGGCACTTTCTTGAGGCACTCGATGAGGGGTTAGGCACTTGCATCTTCTTGAATATTTCCAAGATCTCTTCATCTGTTTCTTGCTTCTTTTTACTTACTAAATGGTTTGGAAATGGTGCACTGACAAACGGGGAATTAGCAGGAACTGTACTTGAAGGAATTAGACTCTTACCTTGCGTCTCCGGGTTGACTTGTGAAGATGAAGGTGTCGAGGTGTCCATAGGTGGCGTCACCTTTCTTCTCTTGGCCTTTATTGTGGTTGGTTCCTCTCCAACGTCCTTTAAATGTATGAGAGGTGACATTGGTTTCTTCTGATACTCCTTGAACTATATTCTGCTCCGAGTTGCTACTACATTTTTTGCTCTAAAATCTTCTCTTGGATTCAGAACAATCTGAGTTGGAAATTTTTCATATTCATTCTTAATCTGGTCCATGAACTCAACAACTTGGCTCATTTGCTTCTTTAATTTAGCAATATCATTCCCCTATTGGGCTTGTCCATTTAACAAAACTTATGTTGACTCGGAGAGTTGTGCCAACAGCTTATCATAGTTTGGATTAGAGAAAACAGGCTGAGTTGGATCATAATTGGCGTTGGGAATGGGGCCTCTTTGCTGCGTTGGCTATTGTTGTTGAGGCACAAAAGGGTTCAAGCATCCAACATTGTTCCTCCACTGAAAGCCAGGATGATTATTCTGAAACCTCTTAGTATAGTTATGTGACGACCCGAACCAGAATCAGCTGTGTGCTTCGCACGATTTTCGAGATTCTGCTTAGTCGCAGTTTAATGTCGTGTATGTGGTCTGCCGATTCGATTCGCGACTTGGTTTTCGGTCGAGAATTTGAGTTGGGTGTCTTCACGGAAATTGTAGAGTACGTGATTTCGAGCTCGTAGGCGGTTTCGGAAGATTTTTCCGATAACCGAGGAATATTTTATGATTATTTGAAGTTTCGGGTTCCGACGAGTTTATCCGTTTATTTTGAGTTTATCCGAATCGTGATGGTTATCCATTTCGAATCGTCGATCGACCCGAGGGACGAGTATAAATATCGAAAAGTCGAAAAATAGTCGAGAAAATAGTCGAGAATTCATTTTGGAAGTTGACCAGTCGTTGACTTTCCCAAATTGGAAAGTTGACTGTTGACTAGAGAGAGAGACTTTCCCGTTTCGGCTTCAACTTCCGGCCACCTCCGATCAATTAAAAGGTAGGAAACGCTTCCTTGGGTGATTTCGAGCACGTTGGTACTTGGTTTGAATGAAATTGATCATGTATTGGTTGGACCCGAATTGGGTCAATTTTGTGGTTTCCGTCGAAGCTCGTCGGCCGTTTTCCGGCGAGTTTTGGTGGTGGAGGTTAAGGGGGTTAGTCTCCCCTTGCCTTGGTGAGTCTTCCCATGTGTTTGATTGGGCTTGAAGATGAGTTTTCGTGGTGCACCGATTTGGTCACCGGAGAGTATGGATTCCGAGTTGTTTTGGTGTAATTAGACGGGCTCCGTTGTGATTTGGAGGTCGGGGTAGAAGGAAAAGTGACTCGAAATGGTGAGACCATGAAATCTGGAGATTTTGGCCGTGTGATTCCACCGTTGAAGGCGCGCCGCCGCCGCCGGCGGTGGTCAACTGCGGTCAACGGCCGGAAAGTTGACTTTTTCAGATTTCGATGTAATTAGTGTCGTTTTTCTCGAAATCGCGTCATGGTTATCGTACGGAGGTTTTCGGGTTGATTTGGTTAGCCGATTTTCAGTCGAGATTTCGAGTGGGGATTTCGGGATTTCCGTAATTCGTTTTGTACTGCATTTCGTATTTTCGGGAACGGTTGGTTTCCGTGCATCAGTACAGTGTTGTGGATTACGATATTGATCAGTTGTGTTTTATGAATATATTCAGGGGATCGAGATCGAGATCGGGACCGAGATCGAGCTTCTGGGGAGGGATCTTCCGCCGGTCCTCGAGATTAGCGCGAGTGCGCATTACGCGAGTCTGTGAGTGGACATTTATTTTCACGGATTGATTGTGAGTCTTTTATATATGTTTTATGAAGTTGAGCATGCAGTATGATTAAGGTTTTATGAGCATGAGATTTCATACGAGATTATGTTTATTATGAGCATGTGTTTTACGATTATACGGATATACTTATACGAATATACGTATATGAGTATACATACACTTATATGCTGTTTCATGCATTTGCATCGAATTGTTTATGATTTGGTTTACACGGAGTACAGTCTCAGTTACGTTGTTGTATCGATACACTTGCCTCTCGGCTGATCCCCGATGGTAGGCCACCAGGAGGGGCAGTACCCCTACCTGACCGGCGAGGGGTAGTACTCCGGAACCGAGGCCTTTCTGGCTATGAATCACGTGGTAGTCAAGGACTCCGTGATTCTGAATGTACTAGCACGGACGTGTCCATGAGTGACCCCGTGAGACTTTCTATGCATGCTCTGTTTACGAGATGGAGTCAGTGTCTCCTCGTAAACTATTTAAATTGATTTACTTATATTTCGACTCGCATATGTTTTTATAACTTATATTACTCGGTGAAAGACATTTATTTTAGTCCACTCACTCTAACGTGTTTATTGTCTTTCCCCTGGGCTTTTCGGTTTCCGTGCCCAGTTTTCAGTTTAGGTTTGGTGTTTCACGTCGCGGTTTGGAGGCTAGTGATCAGAGTCACCTGTGTTTTCCAGTAGGTTCTTGTTTCGCCTACTGATGTACATATTGTATATGTTTTACTCTAGAGGTCGCTCTGATACATTCTGATACATGTTGTGCGGATTTTCACGGATATACATATATACATAGTACAGTTTATTTACTGTTGTTGATTATATTGATGTTGAGAAATCCGGATGGGATTGGTGCCCACGGTTTGCTTTTTGTGGCATAGGACGAAGTGTTAATTTCTGGGTGCAGGTTATGGTAATTCTACGCTAGTAACGAAACTCCGCCGAAATTTTGAAAATTTTTTGTTGGTTCGTATTATCGAAAGGGTTTGATTCCGGTTTAGGTAACTGAATCGGGATTGGGTCATTTCAGCTTGGTATCAGAGCATTAGGTTGTCAGATTCTGTAGACTCTTGTAGTTGTGACGCTTAGGGTATTTGAGTTGATACAGCATGACTGGAGTGATGACCCGACTGGCCAGCGGTACTCATCAATACTTCGGGTGTTGTGTGTCCTCAAATATCTGCGGTTTCATGATTACGTTCTTTCTACTTGTACCTAATGCTTGTCTTGTATCAGTAGGATGCCTCCTCGACGTGGTCCCCGTGTTGACCGGGATGATGATCCTGATGAGGATCGCCGAACGGGCGACTTGCTGATGCGAGTGCTGCGTTTGGAAGAGCGTTTTGACCCTGTGGTCAAGGCTCGCACTGCGGGTGCTACTGTGTTTTCGGGTTCAGTTGATCCAGAGATATGCGAGGCATGGTTGGTTCAGATTGAGCTTGTTTGTGAGCGTCTGCAGTTTACACCTGAGCAGATGTCAGTAGCCGCAGTTGGTTTACTTGAGGGTGATGCATACTTTTTGTGGGTTAGCACCGACAGAGTTCCGGCTGATACTTCGTGGACATTGTTTCGTGATTTGTTTATGCGGAGGTATTTTAATCAGGCTACCCAGCAGCGCAAGTACGAGGAGTTTACGAACTTGAGGCAGGGCAGTTTGTCTGTACTTGAGTATTGGGATCGGTTTACCCGTTTGTCTCGTTTTGCGCGGGATATGGTGGCTACAGAGGCCGAGATGGAGGCGAGATAGACCACAGCGACCGCAGGCTAGTGCAGGTTCCAGCGGTTCTAGTTATCCTCGGCGTACTGGTGGCACGTTTGCTGTACCGCGGGAGTATCCATTATACAATTTGTGCAATATGTATCATCTTGGTTCGTGTCAGCGAGGCACCCTCAACTGTTATCATTGTGGCCAGGTGGGTCACTATGCGAGGGCGTGTCCTCAGTTGGTTGGTGCTGGTGATCAGGCAGCTCAGAGTTCCGGAGGAGAGCGAGGAGCCACTTCGGGGGTTCGACCAGCTCAGTTTGCAGGTCAGGGCAGACAGCAGGGACAACCCCAGTGAGGACGACCAGCCGGACAGGCGAGGGTTCATGCTATGACTCTACGTGAGGGCAGAGCATCACCGGAGGTCGTTATTGGTACGTTACATGTTTTTGGTATTGCTGTACTTGCATTGTTAGATCCGGGCGCCACACATTCATTCATATCATTTAGACTGTCATCATTGGCTACGGTACCTGCATCTCCACTTCCGGGGTTGTGGAGAGTGTTGTATCCGTCAGGTGAGGTTGTGAGCATCGGTTGGGTTTACCGAGATTGTGAGGTGTTTATTGATGGCCATGGTTTAGCCGCAGATCTGTTACTGCTTGATATTGTGGATTTTGATCTGATCTTGGGTATGGACTTCCTAGAGTCGCACCGGGCCATGTTTGACTGCCATAGGAAGGAGGTCGCGTTTCGACGACCAGGGTTACCCGAGATACTGTTTCGTGGCGAGAAGAACACTTCCCTACCGTGCTTGATTTCTGCGATGAGAGCGGATCTGTTGATGAAGAAGGGTTGTGTTGCTTACTTAGCCCATGCTGTGGACACTACAGCTGCAGTGCCGGATCTTGGTAGTATTGAGGTTGTGTCTGAGTTTTCGGATGTGTTTCCAGCAGAGTTACCTGGTATACCCCCTGTACGGGAGATTGATTTTACCATTGAGTTATTGCCGGGTACTGGACCGATTTCCCAGACACCGTACCGGATGGCGCCTGCAGAGTTGAAGGAGTTGCAGATTCAGCTCCAGGAGTTGTTAGAGAAGGGATTCATTCGACCGAGTGTTTCTCCGTGGGGTGCTCCAGTATTGTTTGTGCGGAAGAAGGACGGGTCCATGCATTTGTGCATCGACTATCGGAAGCTGAATCAGACTACAGTGAGGAACAAGTATCCGTTGCCGCGGATTGACGACTTGTTTGATCAGCTGAAGGGAGCAACAGTCTTTTCGAAGATTGATCTTCGATCCGGATATCACCAGTTGAGGATCCGAGATTCAGATGTGGCCAGGACAGCATTCAGGACGCGGTATGGGCATTATGAGTTTTTGGTTATGCCGTTTGGGTTGACCAACGCCCCCGCAGCTTTCATGGACTTGATGAATTGGGTGTTTCGGCGATTCCTGGACAAGTTCGTGATTGTATTCATTGACGATATCCTGATCTATTCGAGGAGTGTGGGCCAGCACAAGAAGCACTTGCGAGTAGTGTTGCGGACTTTGCGGGACCAACAGTTATTTGCGAAGTTTAGCAAGTGTGAGTTCTGGTTGGATAGTGTGAAGTTTCTGGGCCACGTGATTTCGGCCGAGGGAGTTAGTGTTGATCCTGACAAGATCGAGGCCGTGCTGAACTGGAGTAGACCCACTACTGTGCCGGAGATCCGGAGCTTCTTGGGTTTAGCAGGCTATTATCGACGATTTGTACAGGATTTCTCCCGGATAGCTACACCACTGACCAGGTTGACGAAGAAGGGCGTCAAGTTTGAGTGGTCTGATGCGTGCGAGGAGAGTTATTTGCTCCTGAAGGAAAGATTGACTACCACACCAGTTTTGACATTGCCAGACGACAGTGGTGAGTTTGTTGTGTACAGCGATGCGTCGAAGTTGGGACTTGGCTGTGTGTTGATGCAACATGGTAGAGTTGTGGCATACGGTTCCAGACAGCTGAAACCGCATGAGATCAACTATCCGACGCATGATTTGGAGTTAGCCGCTATTGTATTAGCGTTGAAGAGTTGGAGGCATTATTTGTATGGTGCTCAGTGTAAGATTTACACTGACCACAAGAGTCTCACCTACTTGCGGACACAGCCGGATCTGAATATGAGGCAGCGCCGATGGATGGAGTTGATTAACGATTATGACTGTACGTTTGAGTACCATCCGGGGAAGGCCAATGTTGTGGCAGATGCACTTAGCCGGAAATCTGGAGCCTCGTTGTTTCACATGTGTGTGGCCAGAGTGTCGATGTTAGCCGAGCTTCGAGCTACAGGTGCTGTGTTTGGGTATGATGATGATGGAGCTTTGTTGGCCAGTTTTCAGGTTCGACCAGTGTTGGTTGATCAGGTATGAGAGGCACAGGATTCAGATCCTTATTTGCTGGGCAAGAAGACCATGATTCAGAATGGTGTACCTACAGAGTTCCGATTGAGCGACGACGGTACGTTGTTGTTCAGGGGCAGATTATGTGTACCTAGGGACGAGGACTTGAAGAAGGAGATTCTGGACGAGGCCCACAGTTCAGCGTATGCGATGCATCCCGGAGGTACGAAAATGTTTCATACACTTCGAGCGTACTATTGGTGGCGCAACATGAAGCGGAAGATTGCCGCGTACGCGAGTCGGTGTTTGATTTGTCAGCAGGTGAAGGTGGAGAGGCAGAAACCTGCAGGGAAACTACAACCACTTAAGATTCCGGTTTGGAAGTGGGAGCATATTACGATGGATTTCGTCTATCAGTTGCCGCGTACTTCGGCGGGCAACACTGGCATTTGGGTTATTCTTGACCGATTGACGAAATCCGCACACTTTCTTGCACTTCCAGGGAAGATTTCAGTGGGCAGATTAGATAAGTTGTACTTATCCGAGATTGTTCGCTTGCATGGTGTGCCTGTGTCCATTGTTTCTGACCGTGATAGTCAGTTCACTTCTGAGTTTTGGCAGGCGTTGCAGTGAGCTTTGGGCACGAGGTTGCGATTTAGTATAGCTTTTCATCCTCAGACTGATGGGCAGTCCGAGCGGACCATTCAGACTCTTGAGGATATGCTGAGATCGTGTGTGTTGCAGTTTCGTGGGAACTGGGATCAGCAGTTACATTTGATCGAGTTCGCCTACAACAACAGCTATCAGGCCAGTATTGAGATGGCACCGTACGAGGCTCTGTACGGGAAGCAGTGTCGTACTCCATTGTGTTGGAGTGAGGTGGGCGAGCGTTGGCTTATTGGTCCAGATTTGGTGAAAACCACGATGGAGGACATACAGGTTATCCGGGAGCGGTTGAAGATCGCTCAGGATCGGCAGAAGAGTTACGCAGATGTGAGGAGGAAGAGTTTAGAGTTCGAGGTTGGTGATTGAGTCTTCCTGAAACTATCTCCGTGGAAAGGAGTTGTGCGTTTCGGGAAGCGTGGCAAACTTCGACCGCGGTACATTGGTCCGTATGAGATTACGGAGAGGGTTGGAGCTGTTGCTTATAGACTTGAGTTACCTACTGAGATGACTCGTGTGCATGATGTCTTCCATGTTTCGATGTTGCGGAAGTACATCTCAGATACCTCACATGTGTTAGCCCCACAGCAGTTGCCAATCAGAGAGGATCTATCGTATGTGGAGGAACCAGTGCAGATTCTCAATCGTCGTGAGCAGGAGTTGAGGCACCGTGTGATTCCGCTGGTGAAGGTCTTGTGGCAGAACCACTCAGTTGAGGAGGCCACCTGGGAGACCGAGCAGCGTATGCGGGAGCAGTATCCTCATCTGTTCATTTGACAGGTACGTAAATTTCGAGGTCGAAATTTCTTTAAGGGGGGTAGATTTGTGACGACCCGAACCAGAATCAGCTGTGTGCTCGGCACGATTTTTGAGATTCTGCTTAGTCGCAGTTTATTGTCGTGTATGTGGTCTACCGATTCGATTCGCGACTTGGTTTTTGGTCGAGAATTTGAGTTGGGTGTCTTCACGGAAATTGTAGAGTACGTGATTTCGAGCTCGTGGACGGTTTCGGAAGATTTTTCCGATAACCGAGGAATATTTTATGATTATTTGAAGTTTCGGGTTCCGACGAGTTTATCCGTTTATTTTGAGTTTATCCGAATCGTGATGGTTATCCATTTCGAATCGTCGATCGACCCGAGGGACGAGTATAAATATCGAAAAGTCGAAAAATAGTCGAGAAAATAGTCGAGAATTCATTTTGGAAGTTGACCAGTCGTTGACTTTCCCAAATTGGAAAGTTGACTGTTGACCAGAGAGAGAGACTTTCCGGTTTCGGCTTCAACTTCCGGCCACCTCCGATCAATTAAAAGGTAGGAAACGCTTCCTTGGGTGATTTCGAGCACGTTGGTACTTGGTTTGAATGAAATTGATCATGTATTGGTTGGACCTGAATCGGGTCAATTTTTGTGGTTTCCGTCGAAGCTCGTCGGCCTTTTTTCCGGCGAGTTTTGGTGGTGGAGGTTAAGGGGGTTAGTCTCCCCTTGCCTTGGTGAGTCTTCCCATGTGTTTGATTGGGCTTGAAGATGAGTTTTCGTGGTGCACCGATTTGGTCACCGGAGAGTATGGATTCCGAGTTGTTTTGGTGTAATTAGACGGGCTCCGTTGTGATTTGGAGGTCGGGGTAGAAGGAAAAGTGACTCGAAATGGTGAGACCATGAAATCTGGAGATTTTGGCCGTGTGATTCCACCGTTGAAGGCGCGCCGCCGCCGCCGGCAGTGGTCAACTGCGGTCAACGGCCGGAAAGTTGACTTTTTCAGATTTCGATGTAATTAGTGTCGTTTTTCTCGAAATCGCGTCCTGGTTATCGTACAGAGGTTTTCGGGTTGATTTGGTTAGCCGATTTTCAGTCGAGATTTCGAGTGGGGATTTCGGGATTTCCGTAATTCGTTTTGTACTGCATTTCGCATTTTCGGGAACGGTTGGTTTCCGTGCATCAGTACAGTGTTGTGGATTACGATATTGATCAGTTGTGTTTTATGAATATATTCAGGGGATCGAGATCGAGATCGAGACCGAGATCGAGCTTCTGGCGAGGGATCTTCCGCCGGTCCTCGAGATTAGCGCGAGTGCGCATTACGCGAGTCTGTGAGTGGACATTTATTTTCACGGATTGATTGCGAGTCTTTTATATATGTTTTATGAAGTTGAGCATGCAGTATGATTATGGTTTTACGAGCATGAGATTTCATACGAGATTATGTTTATTATGAGCATGTGTTTTACGATTATATGGATATACTTATACGAATATACGTATATGAATATACATACACTTATATGCTGTTTCATGAATTTGCATCGAATTGTTTATGATTTGGTTTACACGGAGTACAGTCTCAGTTACGTTGTTGTATCGATACACTTGCCTCTTGGCTGATCCCCGATGGTAGGCCACCAGGAGGGGCAGTACCCCTACCTGACCGGCGAGGGGCAGTACCCCGGAACCGAGGCCTTTCTGGCTATGAATCACGTGGTAGTCAAGGACTCCGTGATTCTGACTGTACTAGCACGGACGTGTCCATGAGTGACCCCGTGAAACTTTCTATGCATGCTCTGTTTACGAGATGGAGTCAGTGTCTCCTCGTAAACTATTTAAATTGATTTACTTATATTTCGACTCGCATATGTTTTTATAACTTATATTACTCGGTGAAAGACATTTATTTTCGTCCACTCACTCTAACGTGTTTATTGTCTTTCCCCTGGGCTTTTCGGTTTCCGTGCCCAGTTTTCAGTTCAGGTTTGGTGTTTCACGTCGCTGTTTGGAGGCTAGTGATCAGAGTCACCTGTGTTTTCCAGTAGGTTCTTGTTTCGCCTACTGATGTACATATTGTATATGTTTTACTCTAGAGGTCGCTCTGATACATTCTGATACATGTTGTGCAGATTTTCACGGATATACATATATACATAGTACAGTTTATTTACTGTTGTTGATTTTATTGATGTTGAGAAATCCGGATGGGATTGGTGCCCACAGTTTGCTTTTTGTGGCATAGGACGAAGTGTTAATTTCTGGGTGCAATTTATGGTAATTCTACGCTAGTAACGAAACTCCACCGAAATTTTGAAAATTTTTTGTTGGTTCGTATTATCGAAAGGGTTTGATTCCGGTTTAGGTAACTGAATCGGGATTAGGTCCTTTCAAGTTATCTCCATAATTGTTGAACCAAGAGGCATTCTAGAAACCTCTTATTGCGTTGGCAGCTTCCATTGTTGGTGCAGGTGCAATTTCTTGAGGACATTGATCATTATGATGTCCATCAAGAAGACATATTCCACAAACAGGTCTTGCTGGAGGAATTGGTTATGGCGAATTAGCTTCCAAAAGCTTAGTGATCAAAGAGGTGAGTTTGGCTATTTCAGTGCTTGTTCTTGAAGAAGACACCTCATTGACCTTTCTACTCTGATGTAACGTCACACCCTCATATTGTTGTGTGTTTGAGAGCATGCTAATCTGATAGAGCTCAGCCTGCAGTGGAAGGCTTCTCCAAGAATGATCCTTCAGCTGCTACGTCTAGGAGCTCTGTTTCTAACAGTCTGAGTCCTTAATAAAAGTATGTCAAGAGGTTACTTTAAGATATTCCATGTGATGGGCAAGATTCATAGAATTCCTTGAATCTTTCATAGTATGCTAAGAACAACTCGTCTTGATCTTGGAAGACACCAGTCATTTTCTTTCGCAGTTGAGTGATCTTTGAAGCCGGAAAG
Source organism: Geum urbanum (assembly GCA_946800695.1). Taxonomy (NCBI): domain Eukaryota; kingdom Viridiplantae; phylum Streptophyta; class Magnoliopsida; order Rosales; family Rosaceae; genus Geum; species Geum urbanum. The sequence continues at coordinate 41,503,631 of OX327012.1, forward strand.
TACTTGGTGAGAAACTCATTCACACATTTTTCCCATGTAGTGATAGATCCTGAGGTTAATATAAATAACCAAGGTTTGGCCTTTACTTCCAGAGAGAATGAAAACGCCTTAAGTGTGACTGCATCCTTTGTAGCACCAGCTGGGCACATGGAGTTACACACAAATAGAAATGTAGTCAAGTGTGTGTTCGCATCTTCAGTAGATAGGCCATGGAAGCATGGAAGATAGTGTATGATGCCACTCTTCAATTTTGGTGTTGTTTATCCTACTGCTGGCTGAGAGTAAATAATGGAAGTAAGCCCATAGTTTCCCATATTGGAGCATGTCTATTGGCGGATGGATTGTTCATTGTTTTCGTCGCCCATTTGATATCTTCCACTGATGTGTGCAACTATGTGTAATATGTGTACTGTTGATGATGGCAAATTAGATGGACTTTGCTCAATAACAGGCAGATAATGTTCTACGTTCCCCTGAGTTTCTTGATTTCTAGGCACAGTTTAAGATCTAAGTTCAAGTTGACGCAGTACTGGCTCAGTCATTCATAAATTGCTTGAATTATCAACATATCAAATGTTAGCATCATCAAAAGACAAAAGACATGCAGGATAAACTAATTATTTAACTAATTAATGAACTAAACACACAAAAATGCAAACATAACATACTTAAACGTGAATGCAAGTGTATATAACATGAGTGAGTGCATATGGATGTAAATAATATGATGCATATATGTATATTTAAAGCAAAAAGCACACGTTGGAATTCTAAACTTGGGCACGGTGGATTACAAGCAAGCATACAATGTCACACTTTGATTTATCATGGATCACACATTTATTTAATAGGTAATTTAGCTAAATGCATCAAACAAAATCAACCTAAATGATAACATGGTATGAATACATAAGAGAAAAGGGTTAGAACCTGCAGAAAACACACAAGTCACGTGAACAGTATGAATAAAATGACTCTTCCTTCGGTCTCATGTCCCTAACTTCACTTAGGATAGGGTACCCGACGATGAAATCCGAGCATCACAAAACCTTAGGAGAGTTATGCAATCTAAGAATGCAACGTGATTAGTGCCTTTTAACAAGTTAAAAATTTCAAGCAAATCCAAGTTGATTTCGCCAAAGATTTACAAAAATCATAATCCTCTAAGTCTTTATTAAATCTCTTTGGACGTGCAGCCCGCGTGAAAATGTGTACTATCTGTCAAGTATCTTCGCATTTTAACATTCGAAAATGGCCAGTAGTGATAGAGATAACACGAGAGGTGAGACTCATTTTAGGATACCCCAAGGCTAACCGGGCCAATGGTATACTACTCCAATGATGTCCCTTTCTTAGATCTAGAACTTGTCTTCAGTCATAACCCATTTAGACACCATGATCAACAACCCGTAAAAATCCTTAAGTTAGTACACACCCTTCAAATGCTTATAGACTCCGCCCTCGACCTCATGTTCATAACTTTACTTAGTGTTTTGGGCGAAATCCGTTGGGATCCTGTCCCGTTGAGAAATAGATTTTGGGTATAGGATCACTCCCAAGCATCCCAGTGTGAGACCTAGAACGCTTGCGTTATCTGCAAAACAAAAGGCTTAGCCTAAGAGATCGAGACGGGATTGGCCCACCTTCAACGCTCTAATGCTTAAGTCAGTAGATGACGTAACTATCAAGGTAAAGTAACAGTAGAAGTGAAATCGAATCACCCTTTCCTAGGAGCTGATATCACCCATTTATAGTTAGATGATCTTGACAATTCGAGGTGATTCTCGATGTGAGACTAGTTTTCCTACCATTTGGGTGTATGGGAAAGAATTATCTCCACACAAGTGACTAAGGGGTACGCTGGTCAATTGCTACCCCGTTCCGTACAGCCTACACGTGATATGCGTTGCTCTCCATCACGTGCGTCGTACGGAACCTGGCTGCCGTGACCGAATTGCCATTGTATGTGTCGTGAGGGTGCGCTGGTCATTCAACCGGGTAGGTTGGTATGGCCTGCACGTGACGCGCGTTGGTGTGCCTCACGTGCATTGTACGATACGGGTCTGGAATGACCAGACTGCCCTTGAGCCTGGTAAATGACCCTTTGCATGGCGTTTCTAGGCTTTTTGTGTCAAGTCAAGTATATTTTTTAGGTTAACACATCGCGTACTAACACTTAGGTTATGGTGTGCGGTGATGAAATCCACACATCATGAAGGGTTAAGGAGATAGATAAGTAAAATAGGCACCTCCCTATTCCAAAGAGCAAAACTTCGAGCAAAGAATCATATAATCAATATAAATCTAAGACTTTTCATTAACATGTTATGCAGTATAATATATATTTATAAAAACACCGGTTATTATGTTCAAAAAAATATTAATTACATATATACAAAGAGCAACGAAAATTTTATGTCAAATTAAAAATTATGGCACATATTAACAAGTATTTTGAAAATTATTGTAAATTTAGCATGTATAGTTAACGAAATTAAGCAAGAAATTAACTATCGAAAAAATAGTTGACGAAACTAAACAAGAAATTTCTGCAAAAATTTGTTAATAATATTTACAAATGTAAGTAGAATATTAACAAGTAAATATATACACGCAAAAATCACAAAAAATTCTCAATCTCAGGCAACGGCACCAAAAATTGATACACTAAAACTAAACACCAAATTATTTTTCCTTACTATATCTCATCATAATCATCGCACATCTCAGAGTGAGATAGAAGTGCAACATATTCTCGATCTTCAAAAAGATGCAGATTCAATTCTGTACTCCTTTACTAATATCGCGAAAGTGATCAGATATACTTGCTGCAAACAATCCTGCAATGTTAGAAGTTGCTAGAATTGGGTAAGTTAACGTCACATCTGGGTAAGGTCATCTAGAATTGAGCCGGTTGGACATAAATGTGGATTTGTTTGGAAGCATAACGAGAAAAACTCGTGACACAAGGTTTTCTCAATGCTTTGGTATTAATTATGAGAAGATGTATTCTTCGGTCATGGACATCATTATTTTTTGCTACTTGATTAGTTCAATAGTGTCCAAAAGACTGAGTATGTAGCTGATAAATATGATTACAACATATTTCTATGGGGATCTTAATTCATAGATATATATATATATATATATATATATGAGAGTGCCGGATGATATGGTTATATACAATTCAAGTAACTCTAAACTTCGGAGTGCTTATGTGATCAAATTGAGACGTTCACTATTCTAAGTGATTACTTGATTAGAAATGGATACAAGAATGATGTATTATGCTCATGCGTGTTCATTAAACTGGCAAGTTGTTTGAGATAAAAGACCTTGATAGGACTCGATTTTGTTTTGGTTTAAAAATGAAGCATCGAGTTAGTGAAATTCTTATTCACCAGACTGCTTATGTCCAAATTAGACAATTGAACATGGACAAAACACACCCTCTTAGTACACCCTCTTAGTACACTAATTGTTATTTGCAGTCTGTAAGCCAAAGGGATTTGTTTCATCCGAATGATGATGATGGAAAAATTTTGGGAGATGAAATTCCATATCTTAAGTGTTATTGGAGCTTTTATGTATTTAGTTCGGTGCACATGTCTAGACATTGCCTTCTCGACCTGCGCTTACGCAAAATCATTGGACTGGAGTAAAGTATATCTTCAGGTACTTGAAGTGATCCATTGACATGTGCTTGTTCTTTCCCTACAAATAAGAAAGAGAAAGACTTGAAGTTCCATTAAAAGGAATGGTTGAAACACACCTTTCTGATTTTGGAATTTTCGACCCGTCGAGGGTTAGTCTCTGGACCGATCAGACTAGGTTCTTCGATCCGTCGAGTTATTCTCTTGACCCGTCCAAGAAAGCACCCTGGAAGGATTAGCATGATTCATTTGACCCATTGAATGATACATTCGATCCGTCGAATGATGCTCCGGCTGCAAGCACTAAACCATCTTATAGTGTAGTTTCCTACTCCAAGACACTGTGTGATGTGTTGGTTGGATTTACCGATGCTAGGTATCTCTCTAACCCACATAGAAGACATTCCCAACTGGTTATGTATTCACCATGGGGAATACGACCATTTGCTGGAGATCTACAAAGAAAACTCTTGCCGCTACTTCCTCAAATAAATTTGAGACCATAGCTTTCCATGAAACAGTTAAAAAGTGTCTTTGGCTTAGGCCAGTTATACACCATATTCGAAGGTCTAGTGGATTACCATCTACTACGGCAACACCAACTTGCATCTTTGAGGATAATGTGGCTTGCATTAAACAGATGAAGTTGGGTTACATTAATGGTGATCATACTAAACATATTTCATCGAAGTACTTCTTCAAGTAGCAACAACAACAACAATTATTGAATATCCATGTGAACCAGATTGGTTCTGCGGATAACGTTGTAGACTTGTTCATCAAGTTACTTCCAAAATCTACATATGTGAAACATGTGAGATGTATCGGAAAACAAAGATTATATGAACTCCGAGATTGAGTTACTGATCAGAGAAGTCACATTTTGGTAGACATCAGGGGAAGTCTACATCACATGTAGTACCTTTTACAGTTGATGTGTTATTCTTTTTTTCCATTCGACCAAGCTTTTGTTTACCCATGAGGTTTTTATTTTTCTTAGCAAAGTTTTTAGTTATGCAATATGTTATGCATCATACATACATTAGGAGCTCGACACAAGGGGGAGTGTTCAAGGAAAGAATATTTCTGGTATCCCGATGTGTATCTTGTCCTAATTAGAGTAGAAGTAGATATTCTCTCAATTCCTGATTTATAGGGATATTGATTGTAACTAATTGTAATGCTTATAATTAATGTCATCTATTAATAAATAAAAATACAGTTTCAGTTTACTATCTACTTTTTTCCTTCAACATAAATATAATATTTTATGCCATGTAAGATTAACGCCACAGAATTTATGGCCAAAAATCATTTTTCTTAAGGTTATTGCCTTATTGGTGCCAAATTGAAGGACGCACTCGTGTGTTGCATGAGTTATATAATCTAGTGGAAAGTAGATTTACATGTACGTCCCACTATAACAAGAATCCGATTTCCAGAATCTAGTAGCTAGACTCTCTCTTCTCCCTCCTTTTTTTACTCGTTCAAACCCTCTTTTGAGTACAGGAGATGCGAAATGTTGTTTAAAGAAGATACCATGCAGCTCTTAGTGAAGCGATGGAAGTGATGACCCTAGTAGTTATTTTGAAGCTTCGTCGACATGCGTGCATGCTTCGATTTCTAGTGGTTTACAGCCCCAATTATCAGTCTATAGCTACCAGGAACAACTAGCTAAACCGACGATATATATCATGCATGCCAATCTAGCCAGCTAGTTCTAGTAGTAGTACAGCATCGCATCATGATCGACATGCAACCCAGCCAGCTAGCTCTTCCTATCATGTATGCCAGTTTCCGAGTGGGAGCAAGTCATTTCATTTCACTTCACTTCATTTCCTTTTTTTTTTGGGAACACGATCAGATTCTTACTTCCACTATATGTACTGCAAGATCACAATTTGGATCCATTATTGGTGAAAACAGATTATATTGGAGTAAATCGTGCATATAATTGGTGCGGTGCTAGCCCACCTAAACTTATTTACATGTGTAAGTTCGATCCATTTGCTTAAAAAGCTTGACATGGACAAATGTATGCTATCAGATCGAGCTAGTTTTGATCTGTATCAGGCATCGTTGAAAGCATCTGTTCTGTCCTGACTAGCAAGCTAGAATCAGCAGTACTACTTTACTAGTAGAGTGAGATGGAGACTGAGAGTTGGTTATGCTGCTAGCTAGGTAGGTGTTATATATAGTAGCTAGCTATTTAGTTCAGGTGTTACAATTCTCGGTTCTAAATGTGGGACGGAACGGCTCTAGGTCCATGGCTCACCTGATCGATTTCATCAGTTTAGAAAAACAACTACATGCCGTGATCATGACTTGAGTGCGCACTAACAAACGTCGATATCCTAAATTATGACCATAGCCTTAATTTACATGGTAACTGCTCAATGTGGTGGAGTTGCTAAGAGTCTTCAAGTATATACGGAACCTCGACACTAATAGAGCTGTACGTAAACCACAATCTATTCTTAATTAGTGACTGAACCAACACAAATGATACTTCCTAATCCGAATTTAGAACATTTTTTGTTGTTGCAAAAGTTATAGTTTTATGAAGACATACAAAAAGGTACTCTACATCTAGGATCGTACGTAATGGCTGGTTAACTAACCACATTGCCATCATAGATATGATACTGACAAATTCATATAATTGTAATGCATGTTTTGAAAAAATGGCTCCAAACCACTATATATTAAACATTTGGACAATGATGATATGTATTGACTACTCTTTCGACAATACTAGTGCAGTAGCAATGAAGCCCTTTTCCACTACTACTAGCACAATTAATGCCAATTTGATCGATCATGGAGACGTACGACATATATATTATATATCCAATAGCGCCCTAAGATCGACTAGAGAAAATGATCTGATTGAAGGCAAAATATAATGTTCTGTCTAGATAGTGATCGAATGCTATATGCCAACGACCTATTCAAAAATCTCGAAGTGCGATCTTAATTAAGAGAAGAGGGACAATCCATATAATTCTTCCGTAACGCAAGTTGATGTACTAGAAACGACACCGATATTCCATAGTGATGGTTAAAATCGTTTAGACAACTAATATGATACAATATATATTAATATTGTACCATGTTAGTTGTCTATTGTACCACAGTAGTTGTCTAGACCACTTTAAAGCATCACTATAGAATATTAGTGTCGTTTCCTCTTTGACTACATTTATATTTAAAAGGTTATTTGGGTGTTCGAGCTCATGATTGAGCGATATTAGGATTATTTTTCGAGTAGATCGAAGAATTCAATTTAAAAAATATATAATAAGAAATTTGTTTCAATAATTGAGTTTACACTTGATAGGTGCTAATATATGGGATCAAGAAAGGTATTATGTTTCTAGCTTGTTTTAGTTAGTAAGTGATATATATCCATGTCAACCTCGAAATCACTTTTGCCCCCATTATATAGTGAGAATGTTTTTGTTTTAATCTTAGATTCCAGACATGCAATATGATATTGTTTAGATGGCAGGCCAACTAATTGCAAATGCGTGCGTGTATTCTATATATTTTTCATCAGCTAATGTCCCTAAAGAGTAACCCTAGCTTTATAATACTGATGGTCATCTCAGTCATCATCGATCTGAGGAGGATCGAGGAATACTTCATATATAAATTGATGGTATTATCAGTTAGATCGATGAGATACGAGAATAACGTTTTATACGTGCGATGAAATTTTTCATAAGCTAAACTAGATGATCGAATTTGGACAAGAACGTTTTGTATCACGAGGATATAATGATATATAAATGCATGCATCAAGTTTAGGTATAGTAGCTGGGGAGAGGAAGCAGCAAGCATCGATCTGGCAAGTTTCGTTTAGCTACACATGTAAAGCTAAAATTAAAGACAAATTTTAAGGTAGACTTGAGGCTAGGGAGTTGAGGTAAAACCAACAATTGCACTATACGATTGATCCAAATCCATCCTTTAAAATGTCAAACGTGCACTAATTGGTGGTATTGGCTATTTAATTAGCTTGGTGCACCAACATCTTGCTCGTGGCTACTTTTCCTAGTAGCGATTCAACTGGGATTTTTCGGCCAACCTACATATGGTCATTTTCTTAAAGTGTCGAATTCTAATTGATGGAACTTGACCAAATTAAAGTAGAACGAGAAAAGTATTTAGTTAATTAATGATTAATTAAGCTAATTTGTCCTACGTACGTACTCAATTGGATCGATCATATTTGTATGAAGTACATATATGGCTATATCTTCATCCATCTTAAACATACGTACATGAGCAGATTAATAGTATTGTACCTGTTTAATTTTTCAAAATAAAATGAATCCGTTATTGTACAAATATAACAACTAAACAACCTAGCTAGCTAACAGAAAGATTGTTGGTGCGTGATTAATAACTTTTGATAGATTTGATATTTGAAACTAATCCACTACATGCTTTCTTTATCATCATCAACAAAGTAACTAAGCTTTAAAGCTTTATATATATATATATATATATATATATATAGTGTTGATAGGGAACACTACAAATGGATAATAAGAGCGATAATTTAAGTGATTCTATCAAGAAAAACTTACGTATTTAACTTTGCGACCAATGTGAGGATACCCTAGGTAGCTACATTATTTGCCATGCCAACCTTTATGTTCGTACCCAATTTGGACAAACATGCATGATGGACGAGGCTTATCATTTTTGCAGCTAACAGCATGAGCCAATAGATTCGAGGGATTAGACTACTGCTGCTAACAAAGCTAAGCCATGAACTGAGAACTTGCAGACTTCCTCCTCAGCGTGATATAGGTGAACGCTTCACTTTAGTGTAGCAGGCTTGCTAAGCTAACGTACAGCATTGGCGTCTAATAAGTTTGATCCAAGCTAGCTAGGTCTGCAAAAGATGGAGAGCATTAGTGTAAGTGTGTAACATTCATGCACATGAAGTGCTGAAGTCCCCCACGCACGGTACTCGATCATTCTGCAAAGTTTTAAAGCTTCTTTTGTACATGAATGGTGTCCCTATAGCACTTAATCGGGATCGACAGGACGATCGATTTGCTAGCTCTCTCTTATTTGAACAAATATGTATATATATATATATGTGTATATATATAAAATGTGAACTCCGTCTCCACTCTCCAGTTTGGCCAAGATTTCAGATATACATTTCACTCTACCTACTGGCATTCAACTGCTTACTACTCATCATTTATGTTATTTATAGTTATAAACATCTGTTTTGGTCTCATATATATATATATATATATATATGTATACACACACACACCTCGAACCGGCCGGATTGAACCGGTGTTTCCACATACGCAAGACTTTATATATAGTTAATTTATGGGCATACCTTTTTGTTCAGTGTTTTCATAAATCTCTTTGCTTCTCGCGTTCTATATGTTCTCATAGCATAAGTGTACTTATACTAGATTTTCCTTCTTATATATCAAAAATAAAACATGGTCATTTTATTCATTTAGTTCAGTGATTGGCACAATCCAATACACTAGTACGTACCAACTACAAGTAGTGTCATGCATCCACTGATGCGCGTAGATTAGTTGTTTTAATTTAATTACCATCGTCTCAAATCAAGCATGTTCTTTTTCCTGTAAATGGATACACTACAAGAAAAATGCACCTAGACCACGGACGATTTCCGTCGTCTAGGTGCAATTTTCCGTCGTCTAAGTACTTGGACGACGGAGATGGAGAATTCCGTCGTCTAAGTGAGACTTAGACCGCGGACATTCTCCGGGGTCTAAGTGTCCACTTAGACGACGGAGATTGTCATCTCCGTCGTCTAAGTGAATTTTTACGTTTTTTATCAAAAAAAAATAATTTTTTTTTTTTAAAAAAAATAAAATGTAAAAATTCACTTAGACGACGGAGATTGTCTAAGTGAATTTTTTAATTTTTAATTTTAAAAAATATTTTTTTATTTTTTTAAAAAAATTAAAAATTTAAAAATATTCACTTAGACGACGGAAAAAGACATTTCCGTCGTCTAAGTGAAAACTTAGACCGCGGAAACTTTCTCCGCGGTCTAAGTGAAATTTTTAAATTTTTGAAATTTCACTTAGACGACGGAGAAGTGATTTTCCGTCGTCTAAGTGACACTTAGACCGCGGAAATTTTCTCCGCGGTCTAAGTTTCACTTAGACGACGGAAAATCACTTCTCCGTCGTCTAAGTGTTCACTTAGACCGCGGAGAAGTTTCCGTGGTCTAAGTGTTACTTAGACGACGGAACCTTTAAGGTTCCGTGGTCTAAGTGCATTTTTCTTGTAGTGATAGACCTTCACTTTCCTCATGAAACTGCATATCCTCGATTGATCGATCACTCTCCTAGCATGTATTGAGGGCATTGAAGACCAGACATTAATGTATCTCGGACTAGTTATCGACATGACGATTCCTTATACGTACGTCATGTAGAACATATGTACAATATTGGTTATATTGGAAAGAAACTTCACCCTTAATAGAAAGGTCGACTAGCTTTGTTGCTCATCCCCGGCCATAATCGACGTGCATGCTAACTAATAAACCCTATCACTTATCTAGGGGTCATCATTTGTCCCGTGGGTCTCGTGGGCCGGTGGAGGCCCGCAAGCCCGTGGGCTAAAAGCCCGGCCCGGCCCGCAAAAAAGCCCGCAAAAGCCCGCCAAGGTGGTTGGTGGGCCGACCATGGTTTAGAGATCTAAAGCCCGGCCCGGCCCGCCAAAAGCCCGTCAAGGCCCGTTAGGCCCGGCCCGTCAAAGCCCGTTAGGCCCGGCCCGTCAAAGCCCGCACACATATTGACATATATCATTAAATCATTTAATGAATTTTAATCATTATACAATTTATACCTAGTTAATGTTTACCTACACACATATTGACATATATATATATATAAAATATAGTGACTAGTAGTCTAATAGACTAATACTATATAGATATATATTTTACATTTGTGTATATATATTAATATATTACATATACATGGATAGATTGAATATTTGAATTCCATATATAATTAAATTTGAGTATCTATTTTACTATTAAGTCATTATTTAAAGTTTAGCATAAGTTAGGGTTTAGGTTTAGGGTAAATTAGGGTTTAGGAGATTAAGATTTATGGTAAGTTAAGGTTTAGGAATTTGAGGTTTAGGGTAAGTTAGGGTTCCGGTTCTAGGATTTTATTGTAATTTTTTTAGGGTTTAGGGTTTGGGGTTTAGGTTTTAGGGTTTAGGGTTTAGGTCCAAAATTTATAAAAATTAGGGACGGCCTACTTAGAATATTATGAACAACCAATCCGACAGTCAATTTTTTTATATATATAAGATAGTAGTAAGTATATCATTATACCTACACTTATTTATATAATATAGTGACTAGTACTATATATATATTTTTTATATTTGTGTATGTCTATATTAATATATTACATATACATATATTGATCAAATATTGGAATTCCATATATAGTTATATTTGTGTATCTATTTTACTATTAAATCATTGTTTAGAGTTTAGGATAATTAAGTTAGGGTTTAGGTTTAAGGTAAGTTAGGGTTTAGGGGATTGAGATTTAGGGTAAGTTAAGGTTTAGGAATTTTGAAGTTTAGAGTAAGTTAGATTTTAGGTTTTAGGAATTTTGAGGTTTAGAGTAAGTTAGGGTTTAGGGGTTAGGGGTTAGGGTTTCATTGTAATTTTTTTATCGATATACACAGTAAAACAGTAAATATAATAGATGGTTCAGATTAGATCTTGTAATTTTTCAATGGTGAGAGTTTAATTGAGAGTGTGTGAAATGACATCAATACCCTTCTCTTATATATTGCTTATTTTTCCATGGAGAAACTAGATAAATTAAATTTTTATATCAATTTTTTTGACACTATGAGATAGATATGTAATTTACAAGAATGTGTGTTAAAATTTTGATCTTAAAAAATTCCTTTAGGGATGGGTAATTTATGTTTTAGTTGTAAGGGTACTACGGTCACATTTAGCGAAACTCATAGATGTAGGTCTAAATCAAGTCCAAAATTTATAAATTTTTAACGGCATGCTTAGAATATTATGAACAACCAATCTGACAGTCAGTTTTGTAAAATGATGATACATGATCGATTACGTTTCACAAAGGACTTTCAACCCATATAACCAAAGAATAAAGGTAAGAACATTAGTGTGCATGTAGAGAATTCAAGCAATATAAGAATTAAAAATGTTTTAACAATAAAAGGCCATATATAATAGTTCACCTTGTAATAAAAGACACCGTACGTAAAAATTAGCATAATCGAAGTACGTTTGGATCCCAGTCAATACAATTAAACAAAATTTGTGAAAACACTAAAATACACTCATCTTATTTTCCTTATTTTCCTATGGGGGGAGTAGATAAATTAATTTTTTATGTCAATTTTTTTGATACTATGAGATAGATATGTATTCCATAAGAGTATGTGTCCAAAATTTGATGTTAAAAAATTATTTTCGGGAGGGGTAATTTCCGTTTTAGTTGTAAGAGTACTATGGTCACATTTGGCGAAATACATGGATCGATGTCTAAATCAAGTCCAAAATTTATAAAATTTTAAAGACATGGTTATAATATTCTAACCAATCAATCTAACGGTCAATTTTATAAAATAATTAAACATGTCCGATTAAGTTTCACAAAAGTATTTCATTCCATCTAACAAATGAACAAACGTAAGAACATTAATATACATATGGAGAATTCAAACAATATAAGAATTAAATATGTTTTAATAATAAACGAGGACATGTAGAAAACTCCATCTTATAGTGATAAACATCGTACGTAAAATTTAGACTCGTCGGAGTACGTTTAAACCCCGGTGCATGGATGAATGTTACGTTTATTTTGAAATGTCTTATTTTTTTAATAATTAAAGCCCGATAGGCCCGGCCCGCAAAAGCCCGCAAAGGCCCGGCCCGCAAAAGCCCGCAAAGGCCCGGCCCGCAAAAGCCCGCAAAGCCCGCTTAAATGGGCCGGGCTCGGATCCTTATATAAAAGATAAAGCCCGGCCCGGCCCGGCCCGCATATATTAAAATGTTGTTGAGGCCCGGCCCGTGCCGGCTATACATGGGCCGGGCCGGGCTTTTTGCCGACCCCTACACTTATCTGTAGCTAGCCCCCGGCCCCCTTGACATGTTTACTTTTCTTTCCCATAAGAAAGGGGCACGATGCTGATGGATGTGCAAGGGGGTTGGTGCCCCCACTGAAATTTTGATGCACGTAAATTTTTAATACAAATTTTTAATTAAGTATTGTTTTTATTAGTATACACTCTATTGATCACAAAATTTTATAATTTTTTTTGTTCCGAACCCCAAAGTAAATTTTTGGATCCGCCATTGACACGATATGTATCACATCACATATTGGTCAATCTTGGTGTTCCTTTAAACATGAAATGACACGTGCTTAATTAGACGATGTCACGTGCAATTATTGCGTAGATTAAACTTAATTAGGTGTTTTCGTAATATTTTTATTATCAATTAGCTAGTGCCTGGTTGTTACAAGAGAAAACGACATAGAAGGACAATTGTAGTATCAATACTACAAAAAACTCACCCCCACTAGTATTTTGACAATCAAGGACACGGACCCAAAGCCCAAAACGAAGTATCATAAACCTAACTCCTTAAGCCCGTTGAAAATATAATTTTACCCCTGTATAAAAATGAAATATTCTTCGACTCCATTCCATTCATTTCTCAGTGCTCTCTCTCTCTCAACAGAAAGCAGTAGCAGCTGGCAACAAAAATCGGTCGTCTCTCCACCTTTGCAACCTCAACCTCGAAGCTCCGCCACAAGCCTTTTGCTCGCCGTCACATCGCACTCGTGCCCTAAATCGAGTAGAACCGCCGCCTCTGCTTCCATCTTCGGTTCGCTCAGTATCAAGGCCAGGAGCGAGCCTCCTCCTCATCGCCTCTGCCTCCCGGCACCTTCGCCTTGCACACATCAATGCGCGTCTGGGCTCACTCGGCCTTCTCGTCGCGCCATGTGTTTAATTTTGAAGTGATACTGTGTTTAATTTCATAATAAAACTTTGTGTGTTTATATTGAGATTGTATATTGCGGTTTGATGATATTGGATCGCAATATCAAAGCATTGCTGTTGGTTTATTTCTTAATCTCAATGATTTTTTTTTGTAGTAGCACTCTTGAACGAAAATTGTTGCTAGAATTCATTAAAAATATTTGTAGATTGGTAACTACGTGGTGTAAGTGGTATGGTATTTCGATTGCTACTGGGTTTGCTTAGAATTTAGTTTATGCAGTAGCAACAAATTTGGAATCAAATATGATTTAGATTATTTGTTTTTGAAATATAGTAGTAGAAGTTCTTATTATTTTGTGAATGTTAGTTGTACTGAAGAACCGCTATTCCCACACTTGTCAAGAAAATCACAGTTTGTGGTACTAATTGTTTGCATACGGTCTGCATAGGAAGCTAGGGTTTGCTTGGGAGGGCTTCAGACTCTAGCACTTTTGTTCTGGCCAAATACGACGAACAAGTTCAGGAAGTACTGGAAGTCTTATGACCATTTTGTAGGGTTCACCTGTGTAGTGCTTGGGGTTGTGAATGTGTTCCAAGGTTTTGAGGTGTTGGGAGCAGAGAGGTCTTATGCGAAGCTGGCTTATTGTTTGGGGCTTTCGACACTGATCATGAGTGCTCTTCTGGCCATATTTTTGGTTTTTTGTTTTATTTTTTTGTTCTATATTTTGTATTTTTGAGGCTTTACCTCCTATCAATTTCGGAGGCATCCAACTGCTTTGCTTGGTGTATTACTTGAATGATAAATGAGCACTTCCTAGCTTGTTTGATGTCAAATTTTTTGTTTTGTGACATATATCGGCCATATGCAAACATTTGTTACTATTTTTTTTTATAGTATTAGGCTATTAGCTCGTTCTGAATTTTTGAATTTCTTGTGATCTATTATTTTGGGGGGACCACTTCTTCAATAGGTAGGTTGTAGTCTCTTGGCTTGCATATGCTTAGATTGTGGCTTTGTGTGGTTGTTCAAGAAGTTTCTTGAATTTGGGTTTGGTCTGCAATTTGGCTTGATTTTTGAGGGGGGCTTTTGTATTCCATGCTAGGTTTCTAGTTTAATTTATGTTTTACTTTTTACATGATCATGAGTATGCTGCTATGTTTCAGATTCGTTGATATCAAGCAATTGTCATGATGGTAGGTTTGATTAATGTCGTTTACTGTGGTATGGTATTTTGACTGCTACTGTGTTTACTTTCACTATGGTTTATGCATTAGAAACATTGTATGAAATCAGATTTAGAATATAGATTCTTCATTTTTGAAATACAGTAGCAGCATATCTGATTTGTCTATGAATGAAGTTCATACTGATGGGCAGTGATTGGTGTTCCTACCCTTGTCAAGAAAATTACAGTTTGTTATGTTAATCTTGCATGAAAATAGTGCATGTATTTAGGATATTGTCTTTGAACATGTGTTACGATACTTGACTGAAAATAAAAATGTGCTCATGTATGTTATTTGGATATGCTCAAAATCTAATGGTGTTATTGTATGCCGTGGTCCTCATCAATCAACTCTGAAAATTCTTGTGATGGTGCTTCTGTATGCAGATCTTGTTTGGTGAGTGAAAGCAGATCAGACAAAGGATATGGTGTTGTTGCTACTTATGTTGTTGTTTTGGTCAGGGAGTATGGGTTGTATGGTTGTTGCTGCTATATGTTGTTATTTTTGACTCTTAAAATTTACAGCAGCAGTCGTAAAGTTCAACTTGAAAAAGTGTTATTGTGTTTTAAAATTTGCAGAAGCAGTCAAAAAAGTGAGAATATATTGTGGTTTTAGAATAGGCAAAAGAGCCGTCAGAAAATTTGTTACGATCATTAATATTGAAATGTGCAATAATCAAATTGTTATTGCATTCAAAATTTTTGCTATTGCATTTTTCTAACCATTGTGTTTTTGAAATTGTTAATACTACAAATTTTAATTTGATGTTACTATGGTTTTCAAAATCTATGCTACTACATTTTTCAAATTGGGCTATTAAATTGTTTGTCAAGATGATACTGAATAGTTATTCGTGCTACTATTAAAGTTTCTTTCAGCTGTTACTGAATGATTCTCGAAGTGCTACAGAATCGTTAGTCAAGATTCTACTGAAATTTTGTTGAGCTTTAGAAACTGATAAGGAGGATGATAAGGCTGATATTGCAAAAACTTTAGAGATTGATACTACAGATACTAAACCAAAATCTGATGAGGGAGATTTGAATGGGGAGGGGGTGCTGGATTGGAAGAGACTTAAAGTATTATGTTATTTGGATAATGCAAGCAAGACAAGTTTAGAAGAATACTGGAATAAGAAAGAGTTGTCATAAGTAAACTTTAGTTTTGGTACATCTCTGATTATTACTATATATTCTTCACTAACATATTCATCTTTGTATTCATGTAGGATGCCCTTCACACTAGGCTGCTACCATAAAGATATGGAGCAATTGGTTAAGAATGATGTGATTTCAAACTTCACAGTAAACGCGTACCTAAACCTCATCCGAAAACTAGAACAGATTCAATGTCTCTACATGAAGTGTGAATTCACTGTGAGTTTTCTAAAAATCATTTTATGTGCTACTATGAAACACTAGTTTATCGAAAAAGAGAGATGTAACTGCCCCCCCCCCCCCTCCCTCCACTACAATGATACTTATTCTGTTTTCTACAAATGCTCCAACTGTATCCACATATAAACAAATGATTTGGGACAAGATGAGAGATAGTATGGAAGAGACACAGATTATGTTTTTCTTGATGTTTCACATGGACGAAAAACACTACACCCTATTAGTATTTGATGCAAGGACTAAAAAGTGGACGCATTACAACTCCATGAAGCCTGCAGATGCAAGTGAGAAAGACTTGGATTATGAAAGAATAATTGCTGTGCTATGTATCGTATTTAGTTTTGGTGAATATTTGACTGTTGTTTGTAACAAAAAAGATAAAATAATGACAAATTTTGGCATTGCAGAAAGATGTTACTGAGACATGCTGGTTTGAGCAGTATCAGATGGACGGCTTCAAATGCTATGGCAATCTAGATCATGCAAACTTATTCGTTTTTCCACTCAGAGCTGATCAGAAGTGCGCGAGACAAGGTCCAACGTAAGTGGAAGTAGATGTGATTTTCTTGCTACTGCGTAATTCTTTCTCTTGATACTAAAAACTTACTGCTTCTAAATTTTGTGTTTTTTGTACTGCAAGGCTGGACTGTGGGATTTTTTTGCTGAAATTCATAAAGAGTTTATCAACAAATATACAAGTCCCTGAAAAGTTCTCGACAATAGCTGTTCTCCAATATCGGGCCAAAATCATTAAGGACTTCATGGAAGATGATGAAAGTTATGTGACGAAGATAATGGGTTATCAATTGAGGAAGAAAGGGATTGGGGTTAAGAAGCACTGGTGAACAACTGTATATTTGATGTAAATTAGGATCTTTGTTATGGATTCCAGTTCCATTGGATTTTGTTTCACTATGAATTTTATTTCACTGCTACAGTACAGGAATTCCAGTTCCGAAACTGGATTTTTGTTTCACTGCTACAGTAGATTAGCTGATACTGGAAATGTATATTACCTTTGATGTGAATTACGAACTATGTTATGTAAACTTAAATAGTTGATACTGATGTAAAAAATGTTACTTATTTTTCAGTATAAGTGTCTTCTTCATTTAACAACGATATTTTAATTCATTCGATACTGAAAAAATCAAAAATGGGCTGATACTAAACAATTTTATTCAAAAAAAAAGAGCTAATACTAATATTTAGGAAACTGAGAGTTACTGAATATTATGTGGATCTTTGTTTGTAGAATTCATGTTGTCTTTATATTTTGTACATGTTTTTAGTACTTGACAATATTACTAAACGAAAAAAAATACTTTGCTGATAGTGAAAAAAAGAGAGACTCTTACTAGAAAAGATCACTAATATGTTGGTGCTTAGTTATACTGTAACATTCAAACTTAAATGTGCTTAGTTATATAATGCATTGATACTAAAATAACATGGGTTGTTCATTGATATGTGGATGTTTTAGGTGTATTGATACTGAAGTGAAAATGAAAAACGTGAAAATGAGTAACACTCATACTACAAAAAATATTGATGCTACAAAAAACACTGATTCTTGAAAAAGAGACACTGATACTGAAAAAAAAGTCACTGATACTAAAAATAAAAACTGCAAACATTGCTCAACAATTAAAACACTGTTACTATATAAAAGCAGCGTGCTGCTGCACCGCAACACCCGACTCGTAAAAAAACTCATATTGTATCATTACAAAAAATATCATCGTCTCACTGAAAAAAGGTAAAAATATTATCCATTACAGTTGCCAATACTGCTTCTAAATTAAGCAGCCAAAAAATGAAGTCTGCTAGATTCAGAAAAACAAATTAAGAATTAAAAAAGCATAAGCAATTCAGAGACCAATCTTCTAAGCATATACATGTTGAAGGCATCGCCCAATATCAGGTACTTTGTCTAATTGATGGCGACGGTGCGTGTATGAGCATTGTGATGGCTGATTTGTTTACACCGACTACAAGTAAAAGACTTTGAACATTCACCAAATGACTTCTTTCTCCTAGTCCAGATCATCAAACTTGGTTGACCTCATCAAAGGGATAAGAAGGCTCTCATTGCCATATACAATCTTCGCAAGTTTCGAAAGAAAAGTCATCACTGCACAAAAACACCATCAGAAAAATGAGAAAGATGCTGCTGGAAAACACAATTAAGACAACAACTACAACTAATGAGCACAAATTGAAAAAATAACTATAAATCAAGACACGTGTATTGGAAACAAAAAAATTGTTTCTAAAAAACTCAGATCTCTGCTACTTAAAGCTGAGACAATACATGATCAGTTGCTGATACTAATTTTAATTAAAACTAAAAACACAAAACACATAACAAAAAAAAAAAGTGTGCCGCTGCACCACAAGCCACACCTCTCTATCAACATTTTCAACAATTTCTAGTAAGTTTTATGAAAATATTCATCCTCTCCAATTATGATACTGAAAACACAACTACATGAATTAACTTCTATTGAAAGCACACACATTTGATACTAAAAAAATAAACTCGATATATTAAAAATGGTACTGAAAAAAATAGTCACTATTATTGAAAATAAAAAAGATGAACTGCCTGATACTAGAAAACTTAAAATGCCTGTTACTGAAAACAAAAAACACAACTGATACTAAAAAACCTTAATTAACCATCATACATTGCACACATATAGCAACAAAACACACATCGCTGATACTGAAAAACACAACTACATGAATTAACTTCTATTGAAAAATTCAAGTGCCTGCTACTAATAAAAAGCACACACATTTGATACTAAAAAAATATACTTGATATATTGCAAATGCTACTGAAAAAAAATAGTCACTATTACTGATAATCAGAAAGATGAACAGCTTGATACTAGAAAACTCAAAATGTCTGCTACTGAGAAAAATTAATGCACACTGCTACTGGAAAGTAATGCACACTGGTACTAAATTGTAAACTGATACTGAAAAAAAGATCATTGCGACTATCGCCTTCTAATGAGCAATTCGACAAAAGATCATCAACAATATCAGATTCCTCTTTGGAGCAGTAGCAATACCGAATCACATACCAGTTCCTTGAATTAATTAATGTCAATCACAAATTGACAATCAATATCACACAATTTACATAACAACAAATTGTAAAATCTAAACTTCAAATCATCAATAAGCACCATTTTTTTCCCTCATTTTTTCTAAAGATTAAATATCATATAGTAGCACTTATGAGTGGTGAGGTGACGTGATTGCCGCAAAGGTTAGGTGGTGAGAGACGCATGGCGGAGGCAAACGAGGTCCCGTGGTCACCGAATGTGGCTCGACAAGCCACGAGTGAGATGCGGCGGTGGAAGCCGAGCTAATGGATCTACTACTGCTCATGCGTGCTGAGGCGATGGTGGATGTGCCAGGTGAGCAAGCAACAGAGCTCAGAGTCGTTCTACTTTGTAACGAGGTGCTACCAAGTCTAAGGCCGTGTAGAAGATGAATGGAGAAGTGACCCGTGCTCTAGGCGGCGCGGATGTGCTCGACGGAGGCCGAGAGGCGCCAAATCTTTGGTTTAACGGCGACGGCATACGTTGTTGTTGTGTAGATCGGCGAGTGCAAGAGAAGAAGACGAGGAGATGCGAGGTGTCAGTGCGAGGATGGATGGTGTCGTCGATGCGACGCGGCGGCGTAAGGTTGAGATGGTACTGTGTGTTCTTTTGCTCAATTAGGAGAGAGAGAGAAGATTGGGAGTTCGAGTCATTCTAAAATTACCTTACTACTTCTATTTGTATTAATGTAGACTACCTTCCACAATATAAAATGAAAAATCTTATGTCTTACTTCCAAATAAGCTGTATCGGTCTTATGCTTTTGCTTAGGTAATAATTCCCAAATGCATGCCAAGCCGTCAGTTGGGAGGACATTATTTTCACCAAGCAATCAACATTTTATCCTTCAAAATAGATGCAGATCGACAACGCGTTCCAACATAAACATGTTTATTAGCTGGAGGTCCAGAGTGAACCAATTTTGACTTCGATCCATAATAATTAGATTGTTAAAAATCTATTAGTCATGAACGTGCCGGAAACCCGCAGATCTAAGATTTTATAGTGAAACTTGAGATCGATTATATGTTCGTGGGAGTTAGTATTAGCTATCTGAGCTGGGGAAGTACGTGGTTGGATAATCTGATTCTGGACAAGGTTGGATAAGGTCAGAAATGGGTCAAGGCTTGGATGATTAGGGATTTGGTTAAAGAATGAATTATCTAGAGGTTTCTAGAAGTCTCTGGAAAGTTGTAGAGACTTCCGGAATGTTCAATATGCATGACAATCCTAAGGTAAGGTCAGACCTCAAGGAGGCTGGGCAGTCTGACCTCGAGGGACTATTCGATCGGACCTTGGGGAGTTGACCTAATCCGTGGAGGAAAGAGTGAGATTTGTATGTATCTTAGCAGGATTATGCCAAAGGGCCTGGGGTAATCATCAGATCTGATTGGCCCTGGATATGGAGATCCATTCATTAATGGATTCCTCCTATCTGAAAGTAAAGTAGTCATATTCGATATGGATTATGCTTAAACCTAGCTCAGTCACTATATATAGACCATCTCTGTATGGTCCGAGGTAACGTAATTCTACCATATTCGATTCTTGAGACAAATTCTGACTTAAGCATCAGAGAGTCTAAGTACGGTACCACACCGGTGGGAAACAATCAGATCACCCCCGACATGGGGGCATCGAGGCATGGGAGTATCCTCACGCATCAGGTCCAGCCGAGGAACCTTGTGGAGGAATGGCATGTGAGCGACGAAGAAAGTTTCAACCAAAAAAACGAAGGAGCCAGGGGCTAGATGGCCAAGGTCGATCAGAACCTCCACCGGACTGAGGATTGATACACGAACTTGAAAATCGACATGGCTGCGTTACAACAGTCAACTGAGGGGGCCACTAGGAGCACAAACGAGTTGGCGGGTAATGTTGCTGCTGTTCAGACCACTTTGCTGAATTTGGTAGAGTTGTTGCAAAACCAAGGGTTGGTCCCACCTGAACCGCCAGCACCAGAAGTATAGGGAGTCCTAGCAACCGAACATGACAACCAACGAGAGGTGGTAACCAAACCAGAGATCCAGGGGGTCGCAGCCCTCAGCAACATGATGGAAGAGTTTATGTAGACGCAACGTGCCCATAACGTCAGGATCAACCAAGAGACTGAGAGGTTGAGGAAGGAAGGGATGTCTAAGAAGGAATCGGAGGCGGAACAGAGGGCTCAAAGAATGTCTCAGAACCCTTTAGCTCAGGTCATCTAGGATGATGAGCCCCCCAGAAAGTGGAGTCACCCCAGGTTTGATAGACATTTGGGGGATTCAGACCCACACCAGCACGTGAGGAACTACCAGTCAGCTATGGCCACTAGTCGAACGACGCTTGGATGTGCAAGATGTTTCAGGCAAGCCTGAAGGACCACACCCTACAGTGGTACGAGATGCTCCCCTCAGGTTCGATTAAGGATTGGAGAGGTCTAAAATCGGCTTTCTTTTAAGAGGTATGAAAGTAACGCCGAGGGAACAAAAGACTTGACCTACCTCACGTCCCTTAAGATGAGAAGGGAGAAATGCCTGAGGGATTGGGTCACACGGTTTAGGAAGGAATATACGACGGTCGACTGTAAGGACAATACTGTAGCAGCCACAAAGTTTATTAATGGACTGGACATGGACTCAGAGTTGGTTAGTTAGCTGATCAGGAAAAAGACCAAGGACTTATCCACGATCTATTATGAGGCCTTAGATTACACCCGGATAGAGGATATGAGAACCTACAACACCAGGGACTTTTCGATGGAGAAGGCGTCCGGAGGTGGAACCAACTCCAACTCGCGAAGAGACACAACTAACAGTAATGCGAGTCAGGGGAGGAACAAGTACGATAACAAGATAAGGGCCTTAGGGAACCAGCCTGCCGAACAGGGTGGGAAATTGTTCATTCCCCCCATGAAAATCCAAATTTCGACTATACTCCACCACATCAAGAACGAGCCTTCGCTTAAAAGGCCACCACTGATGATAAACAAAGGCGATTCCAGAGACTTTTGTGCTTACCATAAGGCCAATGGGCATAAGACGATTGATTATGGAGTCCTCAAGTGACATTTAAGAGAGTTGGTAGACCAAGGGTACTGCTGGGAATACCTGACGGAGGATTACAAGAAAAAGCTCGAAGATTCGTTGAGGCCGCAAGGTAATGGCAAGCGTCAAATAAGCAACGAGACCTTGTCACCACCACCTAAGGGCTAAGAGGAGAAGTACCCAGTGATGAACTGTATTTCCAGCTTTAATTGTATTATGGCAGAGGCAAAGGAGTTGGGGGTCACCCACAAGGAAAAGGAGCTCGAATCGAAGAGACTCGAGGCTAGGGGTGAACCCAAGGTCCGAACGTGCTTGAAGACGTAGGCCTCCTTAAGGAGGAAAAGGACCATGATGATGCCCTAGTCGTCAACATCAGAATAGCCCACATGATAGTGGTCAGGGTCCTAGTCGACAATGGAGCCGCTGTGAATGGTATACTTAAAGATTCCGTAAAGAGAATGGGCTTGATGGGGGCGATCAAAGATCATCGAACGACCCTCATGGGCTTCAAGGGATCAAGGATGAGGACCCTAGAGATTATTCCTTTCCAAGTTAGCACACCCCTCACTAACCCGATCACATGGTTCGCCGTGGTTGATGCCCCTTCCCTTTATAACGTAGTATTGGGGAGGCCCTGGCTCCATCGGATGAGGGCGGTGGCATCGGTTTACCATCAGGTCCTGAAATATCCAACCCCAAGAGGCATCATCATCATCAAATGGGATAGAGCCGCAACAAGGTTTGTATGGTCCTGGCCATCAAGGGTATTAAAAGGGAGGTAGTGGCCGAGCATGGACGATGAGGAGGTTGTGGTAATAATGCCAGTCCAGCTAGGACCCTCTTGGATGGACGAAATAATGAGCTATATAGAAACGAGCACCCTGCAAGAGGAAAGGGTAGAGGCCAGAAGGGTAGTATGACAGGTAGCAAGATACAACATCAGAGAAAGGAAGTTGTACAGGCGATCCTTCGGGGGACCGGACCAACTGGCGGTGCACCCCACCCAAGTTAGAACAATTATGCAGGAGCTCCACTCCGAAATATGTGGCATGCATATTGGGGGCAAGAACCTTGTGGTACGATGCTTGACCGAAGGGTATTACTGGCCCATGATGATGAACGATTGCATGGAATATGCTAGTGCTTGTGAAGCCTGTCAAAGATATGCCCCTCAACCCCCCTGCACCCAGAGGAGTTGCACTCGGTTTCAGTACCATGAGCCTTTTCACAGTGGGGGTTAGATATAATGGGAGAGTTTCCAACCGGAGCTGGGGGCGGACAAAAAAAGTTCCTCCTTGTCGCCACCGACTACCACTCCAAGTGGATCAAAGCTGAGGCCTTGTCTAAGGTAAGGGGAGCAGAGGTAAAGAATTTTATTTGGAAATTTATAATATGTAGGTTCAGAATCTCACAAACAATCATAGCAGACAAAGACCCTCAGTTCAATTCCCAAGAGGTCAGGAATTACTGCGCCGACCATGGCATCAAGAGCAGGTTCTCAACCCCGAGGTACCCTTAAGACAATGGACAAGCAGCAGCTTCAAACAAAATGATATTGCAAAGTCTAAGGAGGAGGCTTGATCAATTAGCAAAGGGACAATGGGTGTCTCAGCTCCCAAACATGCTTTGGGCATATAGAACGACCAAGAGAAAACCCACTAGGGAAACTCTTTTCGCCTTGGTGTACGGAATAGAAGCTGTCATCCCAATCAACTATAAGATCTCCAACCTCAAGCTGGCGGGACAGACAGAGGAAAGCAATTCAGAAAGCCTGAGGTACGAGCTGGACCTACTAGAGGAACGAAGAGAACAAGCTCAAGTAAGGGTGGCCTCCTACCAGCAGAAGCTAAAAGCTTACTACGACATAAATGTTCAACCTAGAGTTTTCCTCCTTGAAACCTTTGTGTTATGCAAGGTGTTTGAAAATACCAAGGTCCCAGGAGAGGAAAAACTGGGGGCAAACTGGGAAGTGCCATATAAGATCGTTGGAGAAGGCTATAACAGGTCGTACGAGCTGGAAAACCCTAGAACTGGAGCCTTGGTGGATAAATGGTGGAACACACTCTACTTAAAGGAGAACCACTCAGAGCGGAGCTAAAGGCCTGAAGGGGCATGTACTCTTCCTAACCAGCTTATGTTTTGTTCGATGTGACAGACAGTGTACGATACTATACGATCATTCAATAAAAGGTTCTATTTTTAGTAACCATGCTTTTCATTGTTAAATAGTATATGATTTTTTGAGTACGAATTAACGAGATAGTGGAATGATGTGTGCGAGTACGATTCTATATGTTCAATAATTATGGGTCAATGTATACGATTGGGGGGAACTTAAAGACCAGGAAAGGCAACGAACTTGAGCGGGGCAGATGACGTTGGTTCCTTTGGGAAGGATCTTCACTCTGCGAGCTAATCAATCCTCCTAAAGGTAAAGCATCCCGAGGGAGGAAGGGTTAGGACATTGAAAGGGATGCCCACAAATAGACCAAAATATTCGGAGTAAAACCCCGCAAGGTCTCACAGTAATCTGGGGTCAGTAAAGCTCTTGAGGTCAAAATGTACAAGGTTAGATCCATACAAACACCCTAGTGGTGTCTTGGCCATATTCTGGCAAATTGGGCATTCTAATTCTCAAGCGTACACACCTGATGATTCCCTAGGGATAAGTCAAAGTCGATATGAGAAGAGTTTTGGCAGACCCCATCTCGACACTGCAGACAAGCCCTATTGGTAAGAACTGAGCTCGAAGGGAAACCCTGATGTGGTCTTTGTGATAGCATCAGGTGTCCATATGAAGCTAGGATCTCCCAAGACGAAGGGACTTGGTCGTGGGAAGGGTCTAGAGTACTGTGGTCTTTATATAGATCGGGATAAGTATGCATACCCCCCCCCCCAAGGGGAGGCAGTCTCAAAACCATGAGCACATCCCAGGAGACCTTAAGGTTACCAAGGATCTCCTTAAGACTCTTCCGAGAGAATTAACTTAGAATGAGTAGGGGTCTGAGAGTCGCACTAAGGCCACATGCATTCAAAGGCAGATCCCCTAGACCCAGAAATAAGATCGATGGGAATGAAATAAAAGCACAAAACAGAAAGGTACAAGATAGTTGAGCATGATGAGCTAAGAATAACAAAGCAAAAGTACGATGAACTAAATACGATATTTAGTCTTGGTATAATAGTTTTCTGAGCTAAGAGCCCAGGCCAAGAATGGCAAAAAATTATGTAAGATAAGGAAAAAAGAGAGAAATATTGTTCAATAAGGGGTCTTAATACTATTACATGAGCTACACCCCAAAGACAGGCTATGGGCCTCATTCTGACTCTGTCTCTAAGGTAGCGGCAGAAGGGTCATAGGCACAGATAAACTCTGCTCGTTCCTGCTCCCAATCCACCTGCTGTGATTCGAGCTGGAGTCCATGAGAGGCCTCCAGAGTGGCTAAGCGTTCTTCGTACTCTCGGTCCTTGGCGTCCAGAGTAGCTTGGAGCTTGGTTTTGGAAATGGGTTGGACTCGTTCAAGCTCAAACCTCAAGGATTTAACCTCTGCCTCGTAGGAAGAGCAGGCAGCCTCCAGGTCCTTCTTCCCTTGGTCAATCACGTGACAGGCAAGAGCCTGCGCTTCCCCGAGATCCTTCACTTGGCCTTCGAGCTCTTAAATCCTAGAGATGGCCTCCTCGGCCTTCCTCTCAGCTTGCAAGGCCTTATCTTTGGCCTCCTTAGCTTCGGCGTGTAGGCGTCCAAAGGCCATGGTGAGGGTGGTGGATGATTGAAATAAAGAAAAGAATAATGTGTCAAATGTAAAAGGAACGATTGAGTAGACAACACGAAAAGATGTCTGGTGTACGAAAAAGTTACTCGGTAGAGGGAAGTCTAGGACGCCGTCATCAAGTCCCCGATTTTCAGGGATCCAGGGTCCTCGGCATCCTGCTCGAGGATCAGAGAAACCAGAGATGGGCAGGCGATGTAGGCACGAGCCAAACCAGAGTAGAATTGGGAGGGGATGAGTAATCCCACACGAGGGAGCACGGTGTCCTCACCAAAGGCCTCTATCTCCTCCTCGGTAAGGTCACGATGTGGCTGACCAATGTAGCCTTAGTCCGGTTGAGAGCTTTTGAAGTAGACCCTGGGGTGGTCGGGCAAGATTCCTTCAACCACCTTCCCAATGGGACCTGTACGGTCAACAATATAATAGTTTACGTACATTCAGCAAGCATGGCACAAGTAGATAAAAGTAAGACAAGATCATGAAGGCATGCAAGACAATCTAAGAATAACGCAGTATGATCAATAAGATTGAAGGTATGAAAAAGCGCAAGCTTACCTAGAGAAAAACCCTTGGGCTTGGTGATTTGCATATTTTCAAGCATTTAATTAAACACTCAATCAAACACGAAAACAATTAAAACCCTTCTTTGTTGATGTAGCATTGATAAGTAGGGATCGTTCTTAACCGGGGATTGAGGGTGTATGCATAACTATGCTAGGTTTAAATGGGGGTGCAAAGTTGGTTTGTTTAATCTACGAAATTAAAAGACAAAAGATGGCAAGTAAACACACATAGAAATCCTAAGTTCTAACATGCTTCACTCATAGACAAGTAGAAACAATTAAAGAACATAGAAATCATAAACATGCTTACTAGACCAAAAATAAAATCTAAAACTAACATATACAAGTGATCGACTCATCTTTTTACCTAGCCTTTAATAACCTAACCGATTTCATGCAACCTATTTAGCATCTAAGTTTTTAGCTACGTTTTGCATGCATATTCCATAGTTAAAGTGCCAAACTTGGGAATTGCCCTACATTCAAACACTTTCATAATCTAAACCGGGAATTGCCCTGCATTCAAATTAAGCATTAAGTGCCAACAAGCATGTGTAACTAAATTCAAAGAACACTAAATAAAATACAAGAAAAACATATTAGAATTATTTAACCAAAAGACTTCTTGAAACCAATTCATAATAACTGAAAATACATACAAGGAAGAATAAAGAGAAGAGGACATGATTACACTTTTAAATCAGGGAATTGCCCTAGACTAGCCGTGTAGATGCTCTTCAATGGAGAAGACGTTGACACCTTGGGATTTCCAAGCTATGCCTTCGGCTTAAATGGAGGGGACGACACCTTGGGATTGCCAAGCTATGCCTTCCTTGGAGGATGATGATGACGGTTTGTGGAGGAGGGCGGCTTCCTTGGATACTTTGAGTGTTTTGGAGAGTAAGAGGGTTCTTGGACAAGATTTTGGCTCTAAGATTAGTGATCTTGATGCCCTAGCCGAGCTTCTCTTTATATAGGAGAATATTATGAAACTTCCTACCTTCTGAAAGCTGTCAAATCTGACCCTTCTGTATTAAAAGCTACGTTTCGGACGTTTTACAACTTCAAACGGCGTGATTATTTCGGCACTAGAAAATATACTTCCAGGGATTTCCAGCTATGCATTATTTGTGCCATAATTCCTCTTGACGCGCCTTCAACGTCCATTTTAAGTTGGCTGTTAGGCAGAATGACCTGTACCCACTAAATCCGAGATTTCTGAATATCTACATATTGTAACGGCATGATTCCAGTCGGGTTGGAAACTAAACTTTCATATGTTTCTAAGCATGCCTCACATGTGTCCAAATTCGTTTTCAATTGATTTTGGTGGCCTGTTGAATTGGGCTGATCTGCATCGACAGATTTCTGGATTTCTAACTTTCGGTTCATCTTCTTCTTTTGGGCTTCTTTCTCTCCAATTCTTCATTGGCCGAAAATACCATGTAATTGCACATATTTTGGGCTTTAAATCATATCCAAATCATCTTGGAATATTCTCCACAAATGTGGCCCAAGTATCCTCCATGAATTCGGCAAGAACATGCTTTCCATGATCGCGCAGGAGAAATGTCTTCATCTTTATTTGCACCATTTTCATTTGTCACATGGTTTCCAATTCTTGATGGAATTTGAGAATATGTTTTAGAAACCATTTGAAGACCATTTCTCGTACCATTTCTTCTCCGGATTTAGGAACTTTGTCCTTATCCCGCTTTTAGCTCTGAAACGCCTCCTTTATTATTTCCTCCTTTATTTCTACCTAAAAACATAAAGTAAGTTAGAAACATATTTACTAAGCATAAAACAAAGTTAAATGTAGAGAGAAAGACATTAAGAATCAAGCATAAAATGCATATATCACTTGGGCGGCTCTGGGTCAGTCCTCATCTTCTTGGGAAGAGGATAGGGTGGAAGAATGGTGAAAGCAGTAGCGGTAGTAATAGCAGCAGCAGTAGTTGTGGTAGCAGTAGTAATAGGGGAAACCGGATTCTGAGCCTCCTCATGCTTCACAGCATAAGCCGGGGCCTAAGCATTGTCCTTGACAAGCTCGGAAACCTTCATTAACCTCCGCTTCCAAGGCCTAGAGGCCTCCCCCTGCTTGCTGAGAGCTTCGACATGTACGGGCTTAGGGGTGGGGCTCTTTTCTTATGGACCTTGGGGTCCCGAGGGACTTCGATCACCTCCTGGCGGTTCTCATACTAAAAGGGCACGATGCCTTCCAGGCCTCCAGGTCTGAGGCATTCCTTGCTCTATAGCCACCGGCACTTACGATACTTAGCTGAGATGGTTAGGGCTTCATTGATGAGATCGCGACGAAACTCGACGGCCTTGGTCAGCTCCTCTGGTTAGCTCGGGGAGACGATTGATGGCTATGGGAACTTTGAAAACGGTATCCCGACCGAGCTTCTCCTAATTCCCAAAGACAAGGATGGGGGTCTTCTTTTAGTCATTTGGAGAGTAAGGAGAGTCGATCAGCAACGATTCCTTGACATACATAATCCACTGGGAGAGGTAGAATTGATTGATCAGAGTAGGCTTGACTTGGACGAGGAGCTTGAACCCTGAAATATCTATAAGGCAGTCGAACCACTGATTGAGTCAGTCGAAGTAGGCCAGATAGTGAAAGCTATCTGGGCACCATTGTTCCACGGAAATGCCGTATAACTCAAGGGTAGAGCACATAAAGACCGGGATCGGGAAAGAGAGCCCGTAGATGATTTGAAAAGGATGGACGAGCAGGCCCGGGCCATGAGCTTTTTTAAGCTTCAACACTCTCGCTTCGTCCTAGACGAGAGCAAACCGGAAGTTGTCGTTGTCCTCCTGGTGGAAAGTCTGAATGAATGAGGCAAGGGCCTTGGCATAGTCAACCTTCAAGACTGAGGGGTAGAGTTCCTCACAAGCCTTCTTAGGAATGGTCTTGGTGGTATGCGGCTGGAGTTGCCTGAAGGTGGAGTCAGCTTCGACCTCTAGAATGGAAAGTCGGGTGATTTCAACCTCATCTACTTTGAAAGTGGTGGGTAAGGGGGGAATTTGGGCAACCTCTGCGGGAGGCTCTTGGGTCAATTCGACGGCGATCGGTTGAGGCGGTAGAGGAGGCCCGATGGTGGTGAGCGGTTTGGAGCGGTTGATCAGATCGACGGCGTTGGGGTTTTGAAGGATGGTGATGTTGGGGTGGTGATTTCGATAAGAGTGTGAGATGAAGTGTTATTGGAAGCCATGACGCTTTCTGGGTTTTTCTGGGAAAACTTTGAAGCTTGAAGAGTTACAGAGATGAGCTTTCTGGGTTCGGTAGAGAGAGTAAAGAAGTAAGAGAATGCAAAAAGGGAAAGGGAAGAAGGGATTCAATTTATATACGGTGTGGAGGTACAAGGTGATAGGGGATGATCGTTTGAAGAGATAAGGAGCTTCGAATTTCAACGGATATGATTGATTTTTTTTTTGAAAAAGAGTCGAAACTAGAAAAAGGTTGCGTTGGTTAGGGAGAGACGTAATGGTTGATGGAGCGTGATGACGCACGGGTCATGATGAAGGCAGCACAATGCAAGCATGTGCTTGGGGTTTCACGCGTTGCTTGATGAGGAAGCCTGAAAGTTTTCTAGAGAATCGAAGCAATTGAGCTGGAACGAACAGCTGCGTGAGGCCAACACGTGTCAGCCCTCACACTGCTATGGGGGTATTTGTGGGAGTCAGTATTGACCACCTGAGCTGGGGGAGTACGATTTGGATAATATGATTCTGGACGAGGTCCGATAAGGCCAGAAATGGGCCTGGGCTTGGACGATTAGGGATTCGGTTAAGAAACGAAGTATCTAGAGGTTTCTAGAAGTCTCTGGAACGTTGTACATGCTTCCAAAATGTTCGATAGGCATGGAAATTCAAAGGTAAGGTCGGACCTCAAGGAGACTGGGCAATTTGACTTCGAGGAACTATTCGATCGGACCTCGGGGAGTTGACCGAATCCGTGGAAGAAAGAGTGAGATATATACGTATCCTAACAGGATTCTGCCAAAGGGTCTGTGGTAATCATGATATCTGATTGGCCATGGATATGGAGATCCATTCCTTAATGGATTCCTCTTATCCAAAAGTAAAGTAGTCCTATTCGATATGGATTATGCTTAGATCTAGCTCGATTACTATATATAGACCATCTCTGTACGGTCCGAGGTAACGTAATTCTACCTTATTCACTATTCAATTCTTGAGACAAATTCTGACTTAAACATCGGAGGGTCTAAGCACGGTACCACACAGTGCTCCAATTTATTTTGCATGTTCACTAAAATCTAAATTGTAGCGGGATAAATCTGCTCTCACAATGTTAATTAAGTGATGTAACTAATTAATATGGGGCACTCATATACATCAGCCTAGCCACTCGAAAGAAATATTTAGTTAGAAGAGAGAAAGTTAAAAAGGAAAGACAATGGAAAACGCTTAGAAGAGAGAAAGTTAAAAAGGAAAGACAATGGAAAACGCACTAGCTAGCCAGAAACAATGTCATCAGGAAACTGCAAAGTGTAAATAGAACGGAGCTGGCAAAGGTCGTATGTATGGATTATGACACACTCTTTCCTCGTGCCCAGTATATTTCTCAATGTGGAAAAAGAGGTCGTTTTGATCTTCAAGATGGACCTTCAAATTTCCAAAGTAGAAAGTTAGAAGAAAAGAAGATCGAGCACCATCTGACCTGTCACACTTGTAGATCCTCGCTACGTGATAAGAATGGACCCTAAAGTTCTCTCTGAATCAAATTTACTGTACTATACAGTAAAAAGCAAAAAAAGAATTGCAAAACATGCTTATTCTTTATTTCCCTTTCTCTTTACATAGAACTTCTAATATATTAAGCTTAACTCGATCATATTGTAAAAGTGAGAGAAACTGCGTGCGTAATCTACCAGTTGATTCAGGTCATATATATGTATGCATGTACGTGGTAAGTAAATTATAAGCTTAATCGAGTTGGTGTTATTCTAGTGCGCGCCTCTGTGAAACTCTCAGAAGCAATTCGAACTGTCGACGATCAGTTGGCAAAGATTATGCTATCTGTTTTTGCTTAAAACTCGTCATTATGAGAGTACTAGCATAACCAGTATGCCACCAACCAATAAGCGACGGCTTGGTGATTCCAATTTCAACAATTTTTCAAAGAAAAGAAAAAGATGAACACCACCTTTAGATTCGACGGTGACACATGCACCACCTTAGGGAGGGACCAAATTTCATCCCTCCTTTTGTAGGAAAGACGACACAATCTCAGCCACTATCTCACCCTTACGAATAAGCATTTGACACCTAGAAAAAGCCACAAAACTCAAAGAAGGCAAGAACCCACCATCCACAATCTCCCGTCCCCTCCCCTCTCTTTTTAGTTTTTTCTCAACACACCACGAAATTAAAGGAGCGAGGTCGAATGATATACATACATTATACCCTACAGAGAAAAATCATAAAAAAAACGACGGATGAAATTTAGATAGAAAGAAATATGGGTTCTCTGGTGGGACTTCGAAGTTTCTATCGATCATGACTGTATTTCTAATTTCATAACATAAGTGGAGGATGATGTTAGATATAGCTATATATAGAATGTGTTTCTAGATCATGACTTAGATTAATTAGTTGCTTCATTTGTCAAATATATTTTAGTGTTTGGGTACTATCAACTCCCCCCACACCATATATATATATATATATATATATATATATACACACACTAAATGGCTACTCATCCCTTAGGGCGGTTTTACTATAAAGGTTTAATTACACAATTGAGTATCATAGTATACCTGCCTCATAACCCCATAAGAAGGAGACTAATCTTCTTTCAAAGTAAGGATGACTATACATAAGTTTATATGGCTCTAGACAGACATAACACCACATTACTTCCTTCTTAACCTTCTTCGATTCCTCCTCTTCCTCCTCCTCCTTCTTCTTCTTCTTCTTCTTCTTCTTCTTCTTCCTGAAATGACAATCACACCACGGTTCTCTTCCTCCTCAGGCAGCGGCGGCTCCTTCTCCCCTTCCTCTTCCTTGAGATTTTTCATGGTCAACCTCTTCCTCGGCCTCCTAGCAGTCTTCGGCTGCCTCGTGGCGACACGCGTCCTAGACTGCGGCAGAGGCAGTGGTGGAGGAGAAGGATCTGAAGGCTTGTGAGCTACCCTGAGCAACCTCGGCAGACACCTTTGCGAAGCTTCGACATTATTCAAACCCATCCACTGAAAGACAAAAACCAATCGAAAACATAGGAAAAGAAAGTTTTCATATCTACAGTAAGTTGAGTTATGTTATATACTCACATATATGAAACAATTATCATGCATATGATTCCCATCATACAACACTCTCTCTCTCTCTCTCATTATTGATCAAACCAATCCACATATATCCAATAAATCCAAAAACTCCAATAAATCCTTCGAATCCAGATTAATCAGAATTCTTTATAATTCAATTGCACAATCACACAACTTAAACCGAAAGAAAAATAAATAATAATAACATCTAGTTTCAATTTTGGACAAAATTACTGATTCTACTTCGAAAAACAAAACACTATACAATTCAAAACAAAGGTGAATCTAAATTGGGTCAGCTTAATTACCTTTTTTCACAACACCTACTCGTCTAGTTCCTGCTATTTCCTACTATGCGCACCTTGTTTGACACCAAAGTTGAGTGCCTTTCTAACACCAAAGTAACATAAATTGATTAGCTACAACGATACAAACATGCTTGTTGATTAGCTATTGATTAGCTACAACACAGAAAATAGAGAAGTTGTCCTAACATGTCCATAACCTGAAAAAATAGAAATATAAAATTTCAGTCCAAGAAATTTTGGCCAAGTGACTGAAATTTATAGAAAACAGAAGATTGATAGATGATCATACCATAACATAATATTCCCCTTGCTTTCCTTTATAATGTACTCTGGGGACTCCATGACTACCACCGAGAGTGCTGCACAACAATAAGCAATAATCAATTTATTGCTTTCCTAAACCCAAGATCATTAGTTTAGCTGGCCATGATTCATGCATTCACATCATCATATCTATCCCAGATTTCCAATTTCACAGCTTATAATATTTCTTAGTCTATGACTTACATGGTGACAAAACTCCAAAATAAGACATACATCAAGGAATTAGTATTTGTAATTTTTGTATGTAAAGAAGATAAAATATATGCATTATAAGTCATTCATCCAATTTAGTACTATAACTTGTGTCAAGCATCTGAAAAAGAAAGCAGGACATTTCAATCTATATACTAAACCGCCACAATACTGCACTTTCCAAGATAAACTGAGAGTGAGCAAACCTACTAATTCATGCTCACAGTCAATAATTTCAACAGCTTGAAACCTTTTCTTTAAAGAGAATGCAAAAGAACTCAACTATATACCAAAGGACTTCAAATATTTGTCAATTGCAAGAGACAACAACATGACATCTTGCATGAGCAAATGGGACCGAGACACATGAATCTGGTTTGACGAGCATTTGTGTCAAACCATTGTTAAAGTCTGAAATTCAGGTCAACAGTAAAAGCTATAAGTGAACAAACAACAACAATATAACAGGAGTAAAACTCAGTAACATCCACTTCAAAGTATTGAACCATTATGCAACTTACGATCCACAAAGAAATATATAAATAATAGAAAAGGTAGATTCTATATCAACCATATGTCACCTAGACCTGCATTGCTGATATTATAAACTCTAAACCAGGCTGCTCATAAAGGAAGTAACATCCGAAGCTATTGTTCTTGAGAAGAAAAAGAAGATCGATTGTGTTATAGTTATACAGGGGTAGACAGATTCTCAAAGCACACACGGGAATGAGTACTTTGAAAGTGGGAAGTCAGGTTTAGTAGAAGGGTAGGAATTTGATAATAAAATCGCATATGAATTCATTACCCAACAAAAAAGTAAGATAAGATGGAAAATGTTTAAAAATTATTAAAATCATGAGTTTCCAGAACCAACTGTTTTGTTTTGTTATAACTTTCCTTCATAATTCAACGACTATGGTTGAATTATGTATGTAATCAAATGCTTTTAGTAAGAACCCTAAATACATACTAAAAGTATAGAGATGCATATTCCATTTCTACCTTAGTGAAATGAAGAAGCAAAGAAAGAGTGAATGGATGATTACCGCGGTGTGTTGGAACCATCTGATAAACAATGGGATGGAGGATGCTTCCCACGTATGCCTGCAACAAAACCCCATTCGCCATAGCCAGAAATCAACATCAACATTAACACATATTTTTCATTTAGTTCTAGAATATAATCTAAGCAAATATTGAATTGTATACAAATCCCTCTCCTATATCGCAAATGAAAAATAAATGAAAGAAACGTACCCTTTAACTCATCGACTCCCCAGACTGTCTGTACCATATGGACTATGTTCTTTATGTTCCTGCAAAATTGAAATGCATCACAAATGATCCTACAATTCTAACCCAATGCCATAATCAGCTGTATAATTTATACCATATATGATCGCATTCATACCTGCTATGCACTGAAAAGTTTCTTGGCTTTGAATACACGTCTTTATGGGGTAAATTGAGTGTGTCATTCCCTTACCAAAAGCACTAGCAATACCTCCCAATAAAAATTCTCTCCAAACTGCATAAACATATCAGAAAAAAAAAATTCAATAATTATGGGTATGAGCATAATGAAACAACATAAAAACTAATCACAAATTATGAGCAAGCATTTGATCTAGTCAAAAATAATAAAAACCCAAAATTTTTAGAAGGAGGCTTTGTTGGATAGAGAGCCAAACCAGTTTAGTCGGGACTGGTGGTGATCAATACTGAGGTGGAGATCAAAGATGTCACGATCGACGCAGATAGAAGGCACGATCGAGAGATCGAATCATTGTGCTGCAGGAGAATCACGAGATCAAAGAAAGTCAATAGCGGGCTACCTAATGTTAAGATCGAGCTGAAAAATAGTAAATCATTTTCTAATATCTACAATTCAAAGTTGTAAATTTGTAATCCTCATCAACTTACAGATGTTTAGAATATTGTTTCCAATGCTTACTACTCTTGCACATTGAGTTACTTGCTTCTAAAGAAGTGGCTATCTCTTTCAACTGGGTCCCCGACTCCCCGTGAGTAGGCAACAAAAATGGTTTACAAATGATTTGCAAAATCGCATCCTCCATCCTTGCTCTTTGAACTCCAAACATTTCCCAGAAATTATAGGAAATTTTTTCTCTTTCTTGCAGCACTTACAATAATGGAAGTAAAAGCTATCAAGTATGATAGAAAGGGTAAAAATAAGGACTTAAGCTTATATATCAACATTGGGCACAATGATTCGGAGCCAAGTAACGACATATACTCTGATCCTCTCACATGCATACTAACGCAAGAGAACCCGGAGCAAGAATAAAGAGACCGAGAGATCGAATCATTGTGCTCATGAGCTGGATTCAGTTGCTTCCTCATAGCATCCATGATGGCTTCCTTTATGATTTGAATTTGGATCGAGAGAGGGAGTTTAGATAGTCGATGAATAATGGGGGAAAAAAAAGAGAACCCGGAGCTACCTCTATTGCCAATCCAAAACAAAACGAATTAAGTCCCCCATTAATTATGTCGAAATAGTTCCATTACTTTAGCAATGAGCGAACACCACACCTTTCCAAATTTCAGAAACAAAGCTCAAGCGAATTGAATTGGTTAATTAATTAATTACCTAGGATAAGGTGAGAGCCATTGATGGGCTTCTGGCCGTACTTTCTCTAGGTCCAAGAATCCGACAGCGAAGGTGTAACGACCCGGACCGAAAATGGTATGTTAATTGGCTTGAGTTGCATATTTCACGATTAGTCACAGTTAGTCGTAATTGATCGATCTGGCGATTTTGTTCACGACATAATTATCGGACACGAATTTGGTTTGGATTCCTTCGCGGAAAGTGTAGAGGATTTGATTCCGAGTTCGTAAGAGGTTTCAGAGAATTTTTCGGATAATCGGGGAATATAAAATTAATATTTGAAATTATTGTCGAGTTAGTCGTACTTATCTATTTGGGTTTGAATTATCTGGATCGTGAATTTGATCGGTTCGCGACGTATAAATAGCGGAATAGTCGTAAAAGTTGTCGAAAAGTTGAAATTGGGCTGTTGACCAGCGTTGACTGAGCAAGGAACCGAGTTGACCGAGTCAACTGAGTTGACCTACCGAGTCATTGAACTCGCCGTCACGATTTTTGCCGGAAAACGGCACGGTTGCCGGAGATTAAGGTAGGGATTTGAAGTTCTTCCATTGGGCTTTTGATTGATGTATATATTGTGATGTTTGGAGTTTTATACCGTTTTGCTCATAATCGCATCCCGATTGTAGTCTTGAGGTTTTTGAGTTGATTTGGGCACTCGATTTTGGGACGAGGGTTTATTGGGTATATTTTGAGAATTTTGTTATCCTCGTCGATATTCCGAGCGATACGTCTTTCGAGAACGCGGGGTTCTCGGCGTATTAGCTCCGTATGTTGTGTTTCAATATATATTGATCGTATCCCTGTTATTCAGGTGATCGGGATCGAGCGTTTGGCGAGGGATCTTCCGCCGGACCTCAGAGTTAGCAGCGTACTGTGAGTGGACATTTTATTTTCACAGTGGAATTGCGAGTCTTGATTTATGCATTTATGGATATATATATATATATATTTATGATTATGTATTTATGTATGCAGTTACAATTATATACACATAAGTTTACATTTTATAATTATGCATTTTACGATTATGCATGTGCATAGAAAGGATTTATGATTTGGTTTACACATAGTACAGTCTCGGATATTTAGGTATGCATCGATGCTTTGGCTTCTTGGCTGATCCCGGAGATGCTCCGGGGGGGACAGATATCCTAACCCGAGGTCTTTCAGACTTATGTTAATCACGTGTGGGTCTGGGATCCCGTGATTAGACTATATTATACAGAGGAGTCCATGAGTGACCCCGCAGGATTTAACGTGCATATTTATGGATCAGGCAAAATGTACCTGGTCGGAATTTTCATATGCATTGACTCGCATTATGCTTTTATGAGCATTTATTTGGGAAAGACATATTATTATTATTTTTTCCCACTCACTCTAACGATTTCATTTGTCTTCCCCTGGACTTTTTGGTTTCTTTTGCCCAGTTTACAGTTTGGGTTCCAGTGTTGCGCGTCGACTGTGGAGGCATAAAGTTCGGATCACCCTTCAGTTTCTGTAGATTTCTTGTTTGACCTACTCGTTGTAAATGTTGTATATAGACGTCGCTCTGAATGCTTATGTTGTGTTTTCAGTCGAGTATACTCCTGAATGATTCTAGATTTCTTGTAAACCTTTAAGTTTATTATATATGTTGTTGAGAAATCCGGATGGGGAACGGAGCCCCACGGTTTGACTTTTGTGGAATATTCGAAGTATGTTTCTTTGCAGGTTCTAATAATGGTTCATGTGTTTTCAAAGTAAACTATGGCAAAAAAAATTTAAGGTCGTGTTTTCGAAGGGGTTTGATTTCGGTTTAGGCAACTAAATCGGAATCGGGTCCTTTCAAAAGGAGTGTTGATGTTATTGTTCTCTTTGATGGGTATCGACACCACCCGTTTTTGTATAGCTCGCCGGCTATTGTAAAATTAACACAAATTAAACGTCAGTCAATAAAACTTCAAAATTTCACACATATCAATAACACATATCCAATACAACTTTAGCATTATGGTCAAACTCTTTTTTAATCTTTCCAAATGACCCAGAGCCACAAACATCATAAGTCATCAAAACATCAATGTTAACCCAAACATTGTCACCAAGGCTCAAATAAGCTCTCTCAATCCCTCTCATACCTCATAAGCCCTAGCCAATGTCTTCTTTGTCATATCATTCACATCTTCACCTGTTTCACCAAAATCCAACATTAAAAAAATAAAATATAAAAAACAGTTATACCAACAACTCAATATTACAAAATCAATCTCAAAAAATAAAAATAAATAAATCAAATGAAAAAGATAACCAAGGCAATAACGGCCAACACATTAATTTTCAATGCCATATTTCACATATCAAAAATCCAATATAACAAAATGCTTACCCTTCTGGTTTGTTAAGAGCAAGATAAACTTTAGGAGGCAGTTTCCGTGGAAGCCGATTCACATTAACATATATAATGTATCTCCTCGAATCAACCAAAGTTTACACATAAACCAAATTTTACTATTATAGTAAAGATTAAATATTACTATTCTTAGCAAAAAAAAAAAACTTTAACAGTACTATCAAGAAACTTACTTGAAGAGTGTTGCACACACCACCATTCACACTTACCATTTAGTCGCCCATTCAAAATTAAATCTGTATACTCGGGAAAAAATAAATTGTGTTGTAATTATTTACATTCTTTTCTTTAAAAATACTTCCAAAATTAATTTTTAAAAAAATCATATTGACTACTTATAAATGATTTAATCATGTACTATGTTCTATATTTTGCAAAACATCCTTGTAAACTATATTTTTTGTATAATTATTTGGTATATCATTACTGTTATTTATAATAATTTTAAATTTTTTTATGTAACTGTCGATAATGCAACATATAATTATCCATGACTAAAAATTGGTTCGATCAAATAGATTCTGACTTAGTTGATTGATTGACCTTGACTTTTGTTGATCGTCATTGCATAACAGGTTCTGACAAAAAATTGTCGCCTCTTGAATATGAATGGCCATTTAGTTTCTTTTTCACTTAGCACAATCCTTGGAATATATACTTTTTCCCCAATATTAGTCTCAGTCAATATTTTGGACTAAATTACTTTTTCAAATAAATTTATTACAATTAACCGTGTTTCATTGCACAAACTTTGTATTTGATTTAAATTTCTTATTAACATAATTGGCATTCCTATCTTTAGTATAAGTTTGTGTGATAGTAAGTCGCTAAATTCAAGTTTATTCAAAAATTCTACAGGATACAAAAGACTATTATCACTGTAGGTAGCAGAATTGAATAAAATTAAATCAGAACTAAAGTATGTTCTCTTATCACCAGGCAACAAATTAATTACAAATTTATTTATTTATTTGTTTCATGTAAAATTGCATTTATGGGCATGACGATGACACACTCTCTCAAATAACATGTATCATTGTATTTACAATCAAAGTTTGGATAAGTAGCTGAAAAAATAGACTTGATAGGATTTAAAGTTGAATCAGTAAGTAAATCTTCAGGAATATAAATCCAAGATGTATCATGATCATTTGTAGGAAAATTTGATTGCAATTGACCCTAACCTATCCGTAGCATCCATTCTGCAAAAAATTTAATCTCATCTTTTTCTACAACCGTTAATCTGATAGACGACAATCTCATATTCTCTGTTAAACAAAATACTTTAAGATAAGGCCACAAATATGAATTATTTAAATACGCTTCAATAATATCACTTTTGCTTCTTCCAATAACTAGTAAAGTCTGTCTTAAATCTCCGCCGAACAAAACTGATTTACCTCCAAATGGTATCTCTTTCTTTCGATCCTCAGAGTTAACTGACAAAATATCATGAAGAGTTTTATCCAATGATTCTATAGCACATTTATTACACATCGGAGCTTCATCCCAGATTATCAACGCAGTTTTTTCAATTAACTCTACTAGATCTGTTTTTATTTATTTATCAAACATGCTAAATCTTTATCTTCAATTGTCTTTATTTTAAAATGTGAGTGAGCAGTTCTGCCTTTCGAAAGTAATAACGAAGCAATTTCTGACGAAGCTATGGCCAAAATTATTTTTTCCTCAAATCTGAGCTTAGTAATTATAGTATTCCACAAAAAGTTTTTCTGTTTTCTGTTTCACAGCTTCAATCACTTCATCGTGTATAACTCGTTGACATGTATTCAATTTAGTAACAAATTCACAACGTTCACGTTTAAGTGCCTCACAATCAAAATCTAATTCCTCTCTCATTAATCTATTGTTCAACTCTTGTATCTTTTCAATTTTGGGCATTGGCAAATGATGGTCTTTCAAGTGAACTGGATGCTATGTTGAACAATTTTTCAAGTTTGTATAGAAC
The DNA here is from genome assembly GCA_946800695.1 of Geum urbanum. NCBI lineage: Eukaryota > Viridiplantae > Streptophyta > Magnoliopsida > Rosales > Rosaceae > Geum > Geum urbanum. Next base: position 41,544,570 of record OX327012.1, read on the forward strand.
ACCATTTTTCAAATCATTCCCAGGTACGGTGTGATTGGACATGTTGAATTTCGATCAAGTTTTGTATGAATCATCAAACATGCTCAACCAATGTGCCTCAAGCAGCGCTCGTGGATTTGAGACATCAAAAATATAATAATGGTAACAAATAATTGTCTGATCTGAGAAGCAGACACAGTAAATACATATTTAACCAATGCATCATTCCATTTTTTATCATAATCTAGTAATCTCAATGCTCGACATGCTTCTTGAAAAGTGGAGTAAGTAATTTCATTAACGGTTCTGATCCATTCGAAATTGCGACATCTTTTTTGAATATTCAACAACATTCGTAGGTAATATAATTCACCCGCGGTCAGTGGTACGTGCGCAATTCTCCCAATAACGTCATATTATTTTCTTGGATACCACGCTTTGCTATCTTTGTCACAAACAAACTCAATAGGAAATTGAGCATAAGTTAAAGCAGTTGCATCTTTATAAACAGTGTTCGCATGAAACAAAGTCATCAACATAGTACGTTTATTTTCCTAGATTTTCCACGACTTGTTCAAGATATTGACCTTCATTGAAAAAATTTGTTTGCTCATTTGGCAAATGAATTTATAATTATTGCACCGCAGGATATCTAGAATGAATTAAAAATTCAAACAACCGCCATACTGATTCATGCGGAGTTAAATATTGACAATTCAAATAATTTTAGATTTCATCATTCACATTATTCTGAACCAACACTCGAGCTCTATCCGGACCTTTATTTATATACTTGAATAAATATTTTATTAACATAAATTGAGAGCATGATTCAACATTTATATGAGCGTTATACCTCAACAACAAAATTTGATTGTAAGGACCAACAAAATTATTACCAATGTGAATTCCATTTTTAACAACAAATTTTGAATCATCGTCACGTCTTCTATACTGGGGAGCCTTGATTGCATGAAATATAGTGAAAAAATTGTATGGTTTTCGAAAGGATTTTGTACATTTATTGTCTTTCATGCACGGAGAATTTGGATTTAATTAACCGCATGGACCATGTATTATAAATTGACTAACTATTTCAAAAAGTTCTGGACTAATGTTTTTGTGTGATAATTCAGCAGAAATAATGGAATTTGTATCTGATGATATGTAACATTTGTATCCTCTTTGAAGCCAAAAAAGTAAATGAACATGGGGCAACCCTCGTTTTTGAAATTCAATCGTGCAAACATGTGCATGAATAGGTTCAAAAGGTACTTCAGACTTAATGATTTCAATCATATCATCCACTTTAATTTTAAAAATTCGACAAACAATGTCTAGTCTATCTTTCGGTTTATACCCTAGTTTTTTCTCAAAATATCTCACAATCTCTGGCCATTTAATATTGCAAGTGAAAGCTATAAACAAATCCAGATTGCCGTAATATCTACAAATTACCATCGCATCTTGATAATTATTTAACATATCTCTAGGACCGCCGATGTGAGTACTTGGAAGAAAAATTGTCTTTCCCACATCAGAACCTCGGGTAACACAATTTGAAACAAAAGTAGATAACTGATTCCTTTTTTCACACTTCAATAATGGTTAATGATTTATTATATATTCCAAGTGCTTTTTCTCAACAATCACATATGCATCGACCAAATATTGCTGAAACAATCTTCCGCCCTTCAGTAAAGTTTCTGAATCATTTGATATATCATGGATTTGATAGCAAACTAATTTTATCATCGTCAATTTTTTCCTTTTCTTTTGATGCTTTCGTCTAGTACACTCCAATAACATATCTATTCTAAATTCATCTTCACCATACGGGAAAACCAATGGATATTGCAACGACAGTAATTTTGGATGTATCTTGGATATCTGTTTCAAATTTCCATCAACATATCAAACAATGATATCTCTGTTAGAATTAAATTGTCAAATATCACCAACAATCAAACCACCAATTTCGGTAGCACTCAGCAATTCATATTGCTTTCCATTTGTTGGTTCACGATCAAGTAGAGTCACTCTAAATTAGGCAATGATCTTCTTTCATATTCATCCATGATCGATCGAAACTTTTGAACCAAATCATTGATTTCATCAAGCATGTTTGTTAATTTTTTAACAACGGCAACATCGATTTATTTATTTGTATTATCGGGATCAACAACATTAATACGATTCGAAATCTCGTTACTAGTGTCATAAACATACAATTGTGCATACTTGGGACATTCAAATACAGAAAGTAACACCAATCCCATCAAATATTATACTTGTCCATAAATTTTAAATACATAAGGAGCACCACCACTATTTATCTTATAATCAATTTTTGCACTCGTTGATGTAAAAGCAAACATAGAATTATAAAGTCGGATATTCTCACAAAAAAGTTTGTTTTCATGACCATTGATTGGATTTAATAATTGTTCAAGAATAGCAGGAGTTTGATTTGATAGTGGAAGTTTAACTTATCCTTTTTGGCAACAATTTGTATAAACAAATTGATTTTTTTATTTTTCTGTTTAATGTCTCACTTGCCCAAAAGGAAGCATTGCAATGGATGCACGTGTAAGAGTCATAGCCAATATCCTCATAATTTACAGTCGTACCTGAATGACAAATTGTTCACATTAATGATCAGAAATTACTATACCACCAGCTAATGAAAAAATAGAATGCAAAATGTTCCTTACCTCGACGACTAATTTAATATGACGCTTGACCAAAAATAAATCGACATAAGACTTCTTTCCCTATTAAGAAAAAAAAATTTGTTACTTATGTGATAGTTATATCATAACATTGGAAAGAGTAATACCTGATGTGTTTCCACTGTTGATATCCATGGGCACACGACCAAAATCGTTGTCACAGTTGACTATCACTTCAACAGGTATTCTTGAATGGTTACTTGTACCCTCGAGTTGAAAACAGGAAGATGACGATAATGCACCGTCTGTGAAGTTATGCTACACATTGTCTCTCATGACCATGTAAAAATATCTAAAATGGTTTGAAACATCTTATGTCGATAGTCGTCGTGCACTACGTCTACTTAGAGGACATCCTACTTCTCTACTTGCATAAATATTTTCAAGATGGCTCAATGAAGCTGGCATAAAATCAGTTTGTTCGAGATTGTTTAGAAAAGACCATGTTCTTTTTTGACTCATGCCTAAACACCTATGCGACCAATGAATAACTTATTATCAATTATGATTTTTCAACTTGATTGATTTTTGTGTTTAAGTTAGTTCACTTTGTCTTCAATATTTTGATTATGGAAAATTCAGGCCACCACTCACACGAATAATAAGTGACCCAAAACAGGCAGAGACACAAACAAAAGCACTTAAAGAACAAACTGGATCTACAAACATTTGACCAACAGAGCATACCAATCATCATGCAGTAACACAAACAGTAATAAACAAAAAAAAACTGATATAGATTCATTACTAAAGTAATTGTAGGCTAAAAGTATCAATTTTCTAAATATTGACAAAAAAAACATGTACTATAAAATATATCCATTTCCCTAAAATTGCAAGTAGAATAATCAAAACCCATGGGAAGATCAACAGTCGTCGATCGACCAAACTACTCTTAAATTTAATAACTTGTTCATAAATCTAAATCAACAATCTGACGAACAAATCCAAAAAAAAATATCAATCTGCAATAAACAAAACGGATCAATGGCTATTGAACTAATCTAAACTTTGGAGATGAAATCGTCCACAAACTTGAGAAAGAGAACGGAGAGCAGATCTCTTGATTCAATAAAAAATCTAGAAGATAAAAAATCGGATTAGAGAGCTGGCAGTGTAATCACTAAAACCATTGCTCTATTAAAACCATGTCTAAAGAGCTTGAATTCAGCTAAACCTATAAACAAAAATGTGGGATTCGCATCTCCTTCCTATATTTCATCAACAACTAATTAATCTATCAACAAAAAAAACCCATCAATACGAAAATAATTTAGCAAGTACACCAATATTACAAATTCAGCAAAAATTAAACTCAACAATTTAGACTGAAATAAAAATAAACAATAATAAAAAAATCCAGTTTCAATTTTGGTAATGATGCAACTGCATAGGGCTATGCACAATGTGCGATTAGTTTTTACGTTGTGCTAGGCTTATGCCTGTATAAATATCAACATGCAAGTGGATCACACAATGCTTTTATAACCAACAGCTGCAAACAAAAGCTCTAACTATAAAGAGCAAGATTGAACCTAGCAAATGATAAAAAAATAAAAATCTTAATACAATTATATTTTGTTAATGGCCTAACACCTAAATTCTTCATCTTTATCAGAATTACTCCCTTTCTCACTCGCTCGCATCTTCCCACAGCTGGGTTCCTCACTATTTTTTGCAACTTTGGTTTTATCTATTATCCAACTGTGTCAAAACCCAAAAAGATTTTTGCTTTTGTTTTCAAGTGATGGAAGTAATGGTATTAGCTAAAGTGATTAAATTTTTGGCTTTTAGATCACATAGAAGAAACCACACTCTCCTAGAACATTTTTTTCCTTAATTTATTTTTCTTTAGTTTCTAACCTATTTTTATTGCCCACTTTATATTGTCAGTCAATAATCTACATCTTCCATCACATATGTATCATCCTAGCAAATCTACATATATAGTACTACAAATTAAACAAACCCGATGCAAAACAGATTTGAAACCGATGAAACAAACCCTATGCAAAATAGATTTGAAACTGATAAAACAAACCCGAACCAAAATTTATACACTCAACTATCAATTTTGAATACATAATAAGGTCACCATAAACAAAAAGCAGACAGCCATGCACATACTCATCCAAATTATAAAGAACCAACCAGCAAAACTGATACTTTTAAGACCTTAAAGATCCCAATCTACATAAACAAAATAGCACAGAGACCATAAGAACTCAAAATTAAGAATACGAAAAACTCAAAATTTGGTAAACAATTCACTAAGTTAACATAATGGTACATAACATAAGTACATAAAAGTACTACTTTACTATTAAACAAACCGGCCCGAATCAAAGAATTCCTTCAGTCCACACCCAATTATAGATAATCTAAGCATTACAAATATATAGCTTAATATCATGTACTCCTCACTCCTTAGCAAACACCCAAACGAAAGGACAAATGAGTTAAAATAAAGAATAGAGATGAAATTCGTACCCTCAAAGTTGAGCCTTTATATTTTTGGGGGAACCTCGAGCTCTGGGTTTAGCACACAAAAGTTGAAAGGATGTCCAAGATTAACCTATTGTAAAGGAACGCCAGCAACCCCATCAGGTTCTCTTAGATGAAAAGATGGGATCCATTTTAAAGATTGAATATCAACTCAGAGTAAAATAAAATCTTTAGAATCGGCTGCTTAACATCTATGGTCCTTGGTTATATTATTGTAAAGGATACAACACTTATCCCATTACATTCTCCATTGTAAGGTTTAAGTACTAATTCCAACTGAAAATTATCTATAATAGAAAAGATAACTAGAAGCTAAAGAATTAATTATCTATATAGGGCCTACTGCAATAAGTATTCCTCATATTCCTCCACCAACCTGATTGAACATGAGCCGTCTAGTTGTCAACGACCCATCTTTCTTGACAATCCGACTTTCCTGGACACCAAGTAGATTGCGACAAACCTAACAAAACCCATTAAACAAAATCAGATACCTTGATAGAATTGTAGGATTAATTAAAGAAGTAAGAGTGATCAAATTCGGTTGATTATTACCTTGTTTGACGGTTCATGGGGTCGACAAAGAGGATTGTCGGTGTAGCTAGCTCAATTCTACTCCTGAGTTTACTGAGGGAGAGAGAGAGAAGTATAAGCTTACTGAATTACTTATAATATAACCCACCATTACCCAAAAATCAAAGCTTCACATATATGTAAACTGTTTCCTTATACAATCATTTACATTTCACAAAACCACGAATTAAACTTGAACAAAGTTGCTTCAACATGAAAAGGGTTTGCCTATTTTATACTGTAAATTTTTAAGGCTTATCGACAATGTTAGATTGGAGCATCACCACACTGAGCCCAAATTACAATGCATAAGCTGCATATAAATCATTCAACAATTATTAGCAAAAACACTGTCAATTTTCACATAGTTTATACCATAGCCAAATTTCATAATCGGTAAAAATGTAAAATCGACTTTTCTGGGCACCAAGCACTTCAACATGAAAAGGGTTTGCCTATTTTATACTGTAAACCTCAATTTAAAGCTTATCAACAATGTTAGATATCAAAACCAAATACACAGTAAGCATCAAATTGCGTCTAATTTAATCAAAATTTCGACAATAAATGAAACTAAAGATCATATAATTAACAAAGTGATGAATTGAGAAACCCTAGTATGTTGTAAACGGTAAAAAATTCTCGTTGATTAGATAAAGAGACTAATATGGGCGATACATACCTCAAGTAAGCGACAGCTTGAAATTCGTACCCTCAAAGTTGAGCCTTTGGGTTTTAGGGGGCAAACCTGGAGCTCAGAGTTTAGCACACAAAAGTGTGTTTCAAAAAACCTAATTGAACATGAGCCTCCCGGTTATCAGCGACCCATCTCTCTTGACAATCCTACTTTCCTGGAAACCAAGCAGATTGCAACAAACCTAACAAAACCCATCGAACAAAAGTAGAAACCCCAATAGAATCATAGGATTAATTAAAGAAGCAATCATCATCCAAACTAAACCAAAGAACCGAAGAAGCAAACCTCATCCAAACTAAACTAAAGAACCCAAGCAAATAAAAAAACTCATTGATCGTTTCATACATAGCCAATTAGATTATTAATGATCTCATTACCAGAATAATGACTATGACCAAAAGTCGTCGGTCTGTTAGAAAATTTTGCCGGCTAAAGTTATAGCCGACGAAGGTTCGTCTGTTATAGTGTCGTCGGCAGAAGGGCGTCGACAAGACTTTAGCTGACGACAAAAATGGATGTCATAGGCTAAAGATTGAATCTTGCTTGCTAAACTCCGCAGATTTCTGGGGAAGAAAAACCTGCAAATATGGATTTCTATTCCCAAAACCTTCTGGGAATAGATATCCAGATCTGTCGATTCCACAATTTTTTTTCACCAAACCATAATCACAAAAGAGCTAAATTCACCAAACCATAATCACAATTTTATTTCACTAAACCAAACCAAAATTACAACCTAAATTCAACAAAAGAGCTCAGCGGCGGAGAGAGTGAGGCGGCGGAGGACTGGGGCGGTGATGGAGGGCTGAGACGGAGAGAGATAGATCTAATTACACACAAATTACACCTTAAACCTTAAATTAAAAAAAACAAATAATAGGGGGGATAGAGAGGCGGCAGACAAATCTCGGTGGCGGAGGTCTGAGAGAGAGGGGGAGAGGAAAAATTAGGGTTTTGAGAGAGGAGCGGCGGTTTGGGCATTATAAACCCGATGACTTTAGCCGACGATATATGAAGTCATCGACTAAAGTATTTAGTCGATGAAAAATGCAAATAATATCGTCGGCTAAAGTATAGCCGACGACATAATTGTCATCGACTGAAGACGAAATTTTAGCCGACGATTTTTCCAGCTAAAGCCGACGACAATTTTTTCTCGCCAGCTTAAATACTTTAGCCGACAATATTTTTCTTCGTTAGCTAAAGTATAGCATAGCCGACAAAAATCTGATGTCGTCAGCCTGTTTTTTAAAATTCGTCAATTATGGTGTTTGTTCTGGTAGTGTCTACAAGAATGTTGAACGTGAGAGATGAGGTTTTTACATACAGAAAATCACAATCATTAATGATCTGGTTATGAAACGAAGGAAGATGCAAATGAAACTATGTATAGACAACCCTAAACTGTAGATCATATTGGATTGCTAAGACTTCTAATTTGCCAGAACCCAAAAAGTGGACCACCAAAATTAAATTTGAGCTCATCAAACAGAATCGAATTAAAGATTACCGACCTTATTCAATCAATGAGGAGACGGTAAGCAGAGGCCGAACCTCGCGAACCTAGACGATGCAACGAACCCAGACAAATCTGATAATTAGATCGAAAGATCGAACAAGTGAGGCATGAGCAAGATAATGTCAATTATGAGTGATGAGAGACATAGAGACAAAGAGAGAGTCAGGAGGTATAGGAGAGAACATCACACGCTTGACACGTGCAAGGAAAAATTATCAAAAAGACATTATTGAATAGTGTCTCAATTTTGTAATAGAGTAAGTATATATGGCTTTTTCAATCTTCGGTGCTAATATTGATCAACATGTATGTACGTACGTACTAGATAGAAAATAGAAAAAATATATCGTAGGGATCGGGTATGATATATGTACGTATATCAAATCCTCGAAGAAAATGGTACGTTTTATATTCGGAATTTTTTTTAGCGGAATTGTGCCTATTCGAAGTTTGGAATAAGCTTCTCTAGCGGTATATATTAATATATATACATATTCAGCTAAGAAGTCAAGGGTGAAAGGATGCACTACTTTCTGTCTCAGGTGCTCCAATTCTATTTTCAAAAAAGCTTCATGGGAATGGCCAAATTAGCACATGAATTGTTACCTCCTCTGGCTTCAATTCTCAAGCACAATTGAATTATATATAATCTATGCTTGGCTAATTTATTAGTGGTACGTATCTCATAGACTATACGAGTCAAATGTATAAATATATCTACGATATTTCTACGGTAGCCAGGAAATTAGGGCTTACACAAAATACCATGCATCTTGATGACATATGCGACGTAAATATCTTTATTAATTCATCATCGACACCCAAATCGTGCAAAGTCTATATAAAAACTGGGAATAAGAATTTGCTCGGTGAGCTAGCTCATAGGATATATCTGATCGATAATGATTAATTCTGTTCCATCTTTCTAAATATAAAGTATACACATCTTCAGGATCGAAACCTGCGTACATTGTACCGGTCTTAAATTCTATCATCATCAACAGCTTTGCCAAAATAGAGGTTTATTGTTGGAGAACAACTATCTATTACGTTTATTTTCTCTGCTTAGAGAAAGAATAAGAAGAATATTGGGTAATCGACGATTGTCAATTGTCGTCTGAGAGTGAAAGTGTGCTAGCTAATATATAAAAATTGGGATCGAGAATATTAGTAGTCCTTTAATTTTATATAAGAAAAATTGTTAGTTTGGTCATTCATGTTTGACAGTTGAGACGGGTTGATCATTCATATTTTTACTTTATCATTCAAATTGATCATTTTGTATATTTTGAACATTAAAAATAATATTTATTTGTAAAGTATATATAAGCATGTTTATTAGGTTGTCAATGAAAAAAATATGAATTTAAGTAAAGCATGTATGTGTCACATATGTGGTTTTTAACATCTAAAATGAATAAAGTGACAATTCTGAATGACAAAGTAAAACATGAATTACCAAAATGATATTTGTTAAACAGGAGTGACCTTATCGTATTATCTATTAAACAAGAGTGACCAAACCAATAATTTTCTCTTTAATATATAAATGGTGAGCAGCCAAGGAGCATAGGATAATAAAGCTTGCTGTGGTGGAAGCTGGAACCTAACAAATCGGTACGGCTGGTGTAAACCCAGTGCACGTTGAACCCACTATTTTTTATACCCCTCCACAACTTCTAGACAGACCTAGCCTTCGTCAAATTATTGTTTCACCTACTGTCTCTTGCCTAATTGGTTATTGATGAGAGCGGACTCACTACTGACTGCCTTTTGGTTTAAAATGGTTATCTTTTTGACGAACAATAGTAAACACTACACACTATGATGAAATGAAGATACTATAACAAACAACTGATTTATTTCCACCTTTTGGGCGGTAGTCCGCCTCTTAGGGGATCAAAATAAGCATGAATAAGTAAGAGCACCCCACTTTCTTCCTCCTTCTGAGCGGTAGTCCGCCTCTCAAGGGAATTTGATGAGTTTTATGAATGTATAACAAACTAAAAGACTTGTAGTGGAAAACCATAGCTTATTTATTCCAACCCAATTACAGACTATAGATCTAGTGCCTCACTCTCTGGTAAACAGCTGTTTAGCCGCTCATAGTAATAGACATACTTACTTTTTAAATAGAGAAGCTGAACAGGTTGCTTTCACTCTATCTTTCGACTCACAGACTCTTCTCTTAGATAATTCTACTCTCAGATAGATTTCTTCTATTCTGATTTTCGATGCCCAACACTAAGACTCGATGCTAGCTCTTTATATAGAGAGCGAACCTCAAAGCGGAAATGAAACACAAAATAATTGCAGTGACTCCACTAGCGATAGTGTTCTGATATAGATAGGGCATCTACTTTCTTCCATTGTCTTCTTTCGAAAAGCAAATTCTTAAGATAAAAAGATTTCTCCCACTCAGGAGGAAGAATACAATACAATTTTACCTACCTTTATAGGTCATCGTATACTTCTGAGTTTTCTCCAAGGTAGGGGTTCTCATACCTCATTCTTCTTCTTGTCCTATTTTCTTTCATATCTATATCGGTATACATATGGTAATTTCTTTGTCTCTCAATCTTTTTGAGCCGGTGAGTACAAGCAAGGGTGAAATCTATTTTCCTCCTCTTCAGGGCAATGAACAAGTCACTCGTTACGGCCTCTGAATGGTCGTAGGTAGTGACTATTATCTTTTTCCCAAACTCAAGAAAAGTAATCTCATTATCTTTTTCAATTATTTTATTGATGTACTCTAACGTCATAGCCTTCATCCACGAGATGCTAGCATTTGGGTTTACATTGTATCCATCACATGCTGGTTGAAGATACTGTCCCTGGATGATTCTGATGTATGGTATGGAGGAATACATTCAGTCTCACCGATTTCTGCACCCATTCTAGGGGTGTAGATCTGAACTTTAGTCTGAGAATACAGTTGCTCTTCCTGACATTCTTTATTGTATTGTAGATTATCGCTGGCAATACTTTGAGATCTTCATTTATCTTTGTCCATAGATTATGAACAAATTCATTCTCAACTAACCATACATTGTACTCCTGCGAATGTTCACTTTGAACATTTACCAAATGCCTTCCCAGGAAAGATCCTGGTACTATGAAGAGGGTATTCAAGAGATTAGCATCTGGTGTATGAGTGCCAATGAGTCTGTGGAACTTAAACAATTCTGATTCTTTCTGCACCTGAATAGGTACCTTGGTACTTTCAGGAGTTCTAATGTACAACGTTGCTGGTTCATTGACCACACTTAGTGGTTTTTCCTTCTGACTTAGTTCCACCGCCAAGGCATCCATGGTCTCTTCCATAAGCCTTTTATCATTCTCTTGGAAGGCAAACATTAAGTTGTCTAACAATGCTCTCTGGTGGGATGCCAGACTTTGGTCAGTCGAGAAGACTGCTTCTGAGAAAGTAATCAGCAGGTAGCTAAAGATGTTCATAAATTCTGTAGGAAAAATCTTGCTTTTTGGTAAAGCAGCAACCCTCAACGGTCTTGATGAGCCTTTGTCATCTGCCGTTTGAGACGGGCTAGCCAATTCTTTCCTCTGGGATTGGTCAGTTAAGGTTGGCCTTATAGGACACAGCAAAAAACTGTTGAGGACCTTCTCAATAGACTCTTCTTATTCATTGGGCTCCTTTACTGGCCTCCTGCTCCTTAGGTTGCGACCTTCTTCGTCCTTTTCATTTCTTCTGTACATGGAATTTTCCTTGTTAAAGCGTCCAGAAGATAATTCATGTTACCTGCAATTAGTTCAACATCATAATCGTATTAGTTAAGAAATAATTGTCAGTTTGCTAATCTTCCTCTATCAGCAGCTTTATCAAGTTTGAAATTTTTCACTCTAGCGCAATCTGTTCTCACTGTGAATGGTTTTCCCAAAAAGGTAGGGCAATTCTCGATTGTCTTTTTGATGGCCAGAATCTCTTTTTCCCCTATGGGATAATTTTGTTCTGCAGCATTGAACTTTCCACTGCAGAGTTTTAAAATCTTTTTCAGTGTAGCTCTCTTGCTAGCACTACACCTGCCCAAAATTTGTCACTAACATCAGTCTGAAGAATGATCTCTTCATTCTCTTCAGGTTGATGTAGTGGTGGCAAATTCTTGCATAACTCTTTGATTTTCCTGATGATCTTTTTGTCGTTTTCTGTAAACTTCCAAGCTCTCTTTGAGCTTGTTTTGGGCGACAGGATTGCTATTAATCCAGCAATCTTAGGAAGGAAGTCTCTTCTATAATTTATGACTCCTCAAAATATCTGTAGAGTTTTAGCATCAGGAATTCTGTGTGAGAATTTCCATACCTTCTCTACGATATGAGACTGAAGCTTGATGACCCCATTTTTTATGTTGATCCTTAAGAAGTCAACTTCATCTAGGACAAGAAAGACTATTTTTTCTCCTAGAATAATTTCATGCTGGACGACGAGCTTGAGTACTTCAAAGAGATGATTCATGTGTTCTTCTTTGCTCTTCGAGAACACCAGTATATCGTCTATGTAGACGACACAGAATTCTGTCACTTGTTTAAATATGTTGTCCATTTTTCTATGGAAAATGGATAGAGCTTGTTTTAGCCCGAAAGATATTACTAGCCATTCGTAGTGTCCCTGTGGAGTTTCGAACGTTGTAAGAGGAATGCTATCATGATGCATTTTGACTTGCCAAAACCCTGATTTAGCATCAAATTTTGAGAATAGTTTGGCTCCTCTGAGCCTATTGATTAGCACTCTTTCTTGTCATATCTGGTAACCACCTTTTATGGTTTTCTTGTTGACGTCTCTGTAAACTATCACCATTATTGTTTTCCCACGAACTTCTTTCGCATGATTTCTGACATAGAATGTTGGAGCGTCATGAGGACTCTTTGACGGTCTTACCAATCCTTTCTCTAGGAGATCAGCGATATCTTTTCTGAACTTCTTTTGATCTTCTTCCTTGTATTGAGGGATTGCTTTTACGTGACAAATAGAATTCATGTCATGTAATTTGAGATCAGGGATATCTTTTCTGAACTCCTTTTGATCTTTTTTCCTCTTCAAAACTTCAAAGGATTTATATCAATATTTTATCTAAACATTTCTTTGATTTCTCCAAAGTATGCTTCTTCTGTTTCTCGAGCTTAGCCTTGAAATGCTTGAAATTATGCTCTCTTATGAATGTGGCTTCAACTATCTCATATTCGTCTTCTGTTGATTCTTCATTGGGCAACTCTTCTTGTTGTATGTGGTGGTTGTCAGAAGCATTATAAGACACATAGTAATGATACTTGTCTTGATTGTGAAGCGTCGCGATCGATGGTAGGATCTCAATTTTCAAATCTAGTCTTCATACTAGGCCTCTTGGAGTTCTTCGCTTTCTTTTTGAGGATTTTCTCTTGTTTACACTTGTCACAATCTTTCTTGAGAATGTTGTAAACAGTGTGTTCTTTGAGTTGGATTCAAGTAGGGGCTTGAGGTGGAGCATCAGGATGCTTAAATTCTCTATTGCCATGAAACCTACAGAACTCTATTTCATCATAATCTTCTTCTTATAATAATGACTCCTCAATAAACAACTCTTCTTGTTGCTTATATTGCATTATTGTTTCAAATTTTGGTGTGTATCCATTACTATTCTGCTACAATCTTTGATATTACTCTGTGAATTCTGGACCAACGACACTTTTTTCTTCTTTAAGCATCTTTGTCCAGAAGATTTTTTGATTCTTCTCAACCCTAATAGGTTCACTTTTGGCTTCTGAATGAAACTCGGTTGTAGCAGCAAGTCATTGCCAATCAAAACATCAGAGTCTTGGCCTTCTGATTGCCAAATACTTTCAATGACCAAGGTTCCTCCTTCTATCGAGATTTGAATCTTTTTGGCAACTGTATTCATGGAAATTCTCCTTCCTTCTACATTTTTTTCTGTTACACCTCCTTTTGGATCAGTTATCCATAACTCTTCTGGTATAGAAATTTTGTTCGCTAGACAGAAACTAGAACCATTATCTACAAAGGTATATAGATGATACTTCTTGTAACCTACAAAAATTTAATCCAATCTCCATGTAGTTACTGAATCTACTTGTAGAAACAGTTGCTACCTTGCAAAGATTATGTTTCGAAGAACTCTCTTCCTCTTCTGTAAAAGGACTGCATTGTTCTTCTTCACAGTCAGATATTACTTCTTCTTTTGTATCATGAACTGCAATCTCTACAGATACTACTTCTTCTTTAGTAGTAGTATCGAGCTTCATTCTTTCTAGATCTCTTTCTATAATTTCTTGCTTCTCTTCTATCTCATAGAAGTAATCTTCATATTCTTGTTCAATAATCTTGTTTATTGAACTATTTTTTTTCTTTCTCCTGGCTTCAACTATGAATCATTCTTTGTGATACGTTTTGTTTGATGCTTTACAAAATATGGAGAGTCCATCCTTCTCATAGTAGTGACAGTAGTCACAAACGAATGATCCAGGATTGACTTTGTAAGAAGAAATATTTTCTTCTTCTGTGCCTTCTTCCCAATTCTTTATCTCAAGAAGATAGACCTCTTTAGGTTCATACTCTTCTTCAGACTCTGTTTCTGACTCTTCTGACAATTTGTCTTCTGAATTGGTTGAATAGACAGACATCTCTTCATCATCTTCTGATGAATAGACTACTTCATAGCTTTTCAGATTTTCCATCTATATGGCTCCTTCATATTCTCTAACAAGAGATTTCGAACTTCTTTTTTCTTTCTTGGGACATTCATTAGCATAATGCCCTTCGGCCTTGCATAACCAACATCTGCAAGTTTTTTTCTTCTCTGATTCCTGAGGGAATCTTGTCTCCTTGAAAAATCTCTTTTTGGGATTTTGTTTTTCTCTTCTGTAGTTGGAGCTTCTCTTGAATCTCTAATTCTTCCTTCTGTTTCTTTTGAAACGTTTTTGGAAGTGCTTTTTCTTATGCCTCTTCTCTTCGTATCCCCAGTTGGTTGGTGCATCTATCATTTTTGAACAGAAGTCACTTGTTCCTTTGAGTTGCTTGTTGGCGGCTTTTGCTCCAGTATTGGCTTTACATTTTTCGCGCATCAACTACCTGATTTTTTCTGCAACTCCTCCAACCAAAAACCTCTCTAGAGGTTTTTCTTCTGTGCTTTCTCTCATAGTTGTCCTCCAAGGTTTGGGAACCTTCTTGTGTAAGAGGTGTACCAAATCAGTATTTTCCAGCTCTATAATTGTGCAATAGTATTCTTGGAACTCATTCAGATATTCCTCGAAATACTTTAGATTACAGATTTTGAAAGAATATAAGTTGTCTTTTGCTATCTCTTTAGTTTTTTCTCCAACATATAAGATGTCTCTGCAGAATTGATCATATAGCAAAGTGACAAAAGTATAAGGAATCTTATCCTTCTTTATGTTTTCTAGCCATTCCTTTCCTCTGATTATTTCTTTGAAAGGAAAGTAGAACTTCTTTACCGTTCATAGGAGAGCCGATTCATAGACTTTGTGTAACTCTTCTGCTTCAAACTTTCCAAAGATCGTGCAAGCTTCCATGACTAGGCTAGCAGCCCATTCGTCGATGGTCTTTTTCTTGTTTAGAGATTTGTCTAGATCAGGTCATACTCCTAATTGCGTGATTGGCACCTTTGGAGTATTTTCCTGTAGAATGAATTTGATGGAGCTTCTTTCTCCCTTTTTTCCATTAGGACCTCTTCCATGTGGAAGTTTGGTATTTCCACCAATTCTGAGGATGGTGGTTTGTGAAGGTTCTCCTTCTTCCGGCCATCTCCTCATCTAGTTAAGAAAAGAATTTTAATTTCTTTCCTTTTTGAAGTTGAAACTCTCAATCTCTTTGATCAATTGTTCCAAACGAGAGGGATCTCTACATTCTTCTACTTCTTCATAAAGCATATAGAGTTCTGATTTTGAGATTTCTGATCTTAGCATACTGATGTTTCTTTCTAACTTGGTATCTAAGTCTTTCTCCATCACTGGATTGGCTTTTATCGAGATTTTGGTACTCTTGGTACCAATTTCTCTGGTAAAGTTGCATCTTCTGAGCAGTTTAGAGTTTTCGCCTCCAAAGCTTTGGAGGGATACATCACTATTTCTGTGTCTTTCGAATTTTAGGTTGACATCTCCAGTTTTCTCGTTTTCATAAACTGCTGCCTTCGTGCTTTCTGGCTTCTCTTTAGGATCATATAATTTTCACTCTAGTGGGAAAGTTACTTCATCCTATGTCACCTTGTGAATTTTCTCTGAATGGTTCTTAAGATTTGTAAGGAAACCAGGAGTAAGACCTGGGATGTTTGATTTCCTAGTCTTTGGCTCTACTGTTGTGCTCATTAGTTTATAATAGATTCTAAAAACTACTGCAAGCTCTTGCATGCCTTCCTTCATGGACGTGCCATCTGTTTTGACTCTCAGTTGCAAACAGTGAGCAGCATCAGCTAGGCTGGTTGAAAAGTTCGGGAAACAGTTAAAGTATGCAGCCTGATTGCATAGCGATGCTTGAAGGATTCCCAGTAGACTTTTCTGAAAATCGATCAGCTTATTGTCTTGTAAGACACATAGAACTGAATAGTTTAGGCCTTCTCTGGCTAGTAACTTTATGCCAACTTGGACTGCTCCAATGTGCATAAATTTGAAGTTTCTTTTTCTGGCTTTAGAAACTTCCTCAGGTGTCACTAGAGAGAAATATGTTTCTCCTATTGTTGTTAGGTGGTGAATTCAAGAATTTTGAACTAATGGTTATACATCATGTCAAAACTTCCTCTCTTGTAAATCTGGTTGAATTCAAACATCGGGATATAAGCGTTTCAGACGTTGTTTTCAATTTCGTTGAACTCAAACTCTTCTGAATTCAACAGTTACATTGATTTTTTCTTGAAGATGCTTAACATTTTCATGCCACGAGTATCTTCGTATTTAGGTTCTCTCAATCTGAAGGCTGACAGATTTGCTGGAGAATTATGAAAAAATGGCTTTGGCAGTGGGTTCCCTTTTGGAACTTGTAGCGGCTTGAAGTCACAAGTCTTTCTAATGACTGTTCGATGTGGACTATTGCTTGATTTTTTATGTTCCCAAGCTAACTTTTGAACATAATCAAGGATCTTCATCTGTTGAAGATCTAGTCTCTCGATTTTATTGTTAACTCTTGTTAATAGTTCTTATGTTTCTTTCGGCTGATTCTGGATGTAATCTACTTTGGCTTCCAATTCTTGTAATTAGTTGCTGATTGCTAGAAGAATTTCTAGATACTTTCTGCATCTAGAACACTGTGATAAAGATTCTTGTTGCCTTGCATTTGTTAAATCTAATAGAGAGTCTAGTTTCTCTATTATTTTTTCAGATGGTGATACCATCATTGAGATATTTGAGCTATAGCAAGCTCTGATACCAATTGACTGTGGATCTAACCAAACGCTCAGATAGATAGTAATGCAAATATTTTTCAAAGTTAGCTTTATCTTTTAAGCAATTAGCTAAATAGATTTGCGCAAAAGTAATTTTCTTATCAACTCTTACTCTGTCGTGACGAGGAACTTCTCTCCTCAATTTTTCTAGAAGTTTGATTTTTTATTTGTAATTAGCAATAAACTCTGTAATTAACTTAAGTTTTCTTCCTAGCATGCGATTAGCTATAAAATGAGAGATCTTTATAGTAAAAAATAATTGTTTACCTGAAAATACTATGGACCCACTACGTTTCACAAAGAAAATATTATAGATGCAGATATAAGAACAAACAAATTATGAACCCACTAAGTTTCACAAAGAAAATACTATAGCTGCAGATATAAGAACAAACAAATTATGAACCCACTACGTTTCACAAAGAAAATACTATTTGATATTATTTGACTAAGTTCACCGTCAACCTTATTCACTTTGAGAATCATCCCTAACAAATGCCTTCTTCCCAGTCATGTACGTACTCGGCCAACTAAACCCTAAAGTAGGAAAAGATGGAACGGACTACTACTACAGAGGACTATATGCATGCATCACCACCCTCAGGGCTAGCGGCTTCCCCCCAAAAAATATGAGTCTCTTTAACCTACAAAGGCCAAAGCCACCCATATCTGGACCCTCCTCGATCAGTACTCCTCTCCTCCCCCATATATTACGACCCCACTTAAAATCCCAAGTGGCTTGTTTCTAACTTTCTCGTGTGCCCGGCCTCTCCCCCCTCGCTTTATAAAGAGTCATCACATGACTTCCATTTCATGTGATATCTCGATCAGTCTACACATCTAAGCAATCTCTTTCTCTCTGCTTCCTCTCCAACGTACTTCTTCTTCTCCTTGTATCGATCTCTTTCATCGTCTCCGGTCACAGTAGCAATGATACCGCCGGAACAGGAAAACACAATGACATCAAACACTAGTAGTAACCCTGCTAACAGGTCTAGCATACTGCTCTCTAATGTCGGTCGGTCCGAGAATTATCAAACAGGTTGGGTTCACGCGGAACCGTCCGTTGGAGTTGTCAACGTTGGAAGTTCACGTTTGGGATCGGATGACATGCCGGAACAACAACGACCAACTACACCTCATAGAACCTCCGTCTTGCGCGCGTCCCTCCGCCCCGTCACCCTCAAGGTACGTACGATCGACACATAATATGTAACACGTACTCTTTCGCTAGCTAGCTCTCTGACATGTTATGTAATTAGGTGGCGGTGTTTGAGTCGGAGGTTTTCGATAGAAATGCAGCTTCTAACTGTTTGATTTTAATGTTGCGGTGTTTTGCTGCAGTTCGAAGACGTCACCTACAGCATTAAGCTGGAGCCGACAAAGAGTAGTTGCGTCGGTTCACACAATGAGCCAAAGCAATCACGTACTCTGCTCAACGGCGTGAGTGGGATTGTGCGTCCTGGTGAGCTACTCGCAATGCTGGGGCCCTCCGGCAGCGGCAAGACCACTCTCTTGACAGCACTCGGAGGCCGCCTGCCGGGAAAATTAATCTCCGGCAAAGTGACCTACAACGGCCAACATTTCTCCAGCTCCATGAAGCACAACACGGGCTTCGTGACGCAGGATGACGTCTTGTACCCTCACCTCACTGTCCTCGAAACCCTAACCTACACTGCCCTTCTGAGGCTTCCTAAGCAGCTGAGTAAAGAAGAGAAGAAAGAGCAGGCCGAGACGGTTATGATGGAGCTCGGGTTGAACCGGTGCCGTGACAGCGTCATCGGTGGGCCTCTACTGCGTGGGGTCTCGGGTGGGGAGAGGAAGCGGGTCAGCATCGGGCAGGAGATGTTAGTGAACCCCAGTCTTTTGTTGCTGGACGAGCCCACTTCTGGGCTCGACTCCACCACGGCGCAGCGTATTGTGGCTACACTGCGCCGCCTCGCGAGAGGTGGGAGGACGGTGATCACCACCATCCACCAGCCGTCTAGCAGGCTGTACAAGATGTTTGATAAGGTGGTGGTTTTGTCGGACGGGTGCCCGATTTACAGCGGACATGCGGGTCGGGTCATGGAGTATTTCGGGTGTATCGGGTATGAGGGCGGGCTCAACTTCATCAACCCGGCTGATTTCTTGCTTGATCTTGCCAATGGTAAGCAAATTGTTCAACCCTTCTCGATCACCATTTCTTTTTCTATTGATTATTGCCACAGATGAGCATCATAACCCATTATAGGACTTAATTATCAAATTTCATGAGTGCTTGGACAATTTTAATTGTACCACTTCGACCCATTATAGAATTTTGATTATTGAAAATACCTCAGTGCATGCATTTGTTTTTGTTTTTTGACAAACACATAATGATTCCTATAATGTGGCAAACAGTTTGATTAAAAGAGAGAACTTTTTTCTTTTTTATGAGCAAACAGTATTTTAGTAAAATAGATTAGTCAAGACTCGTAGTCAAAGACGTAGCTGTATTAGACTCAGTAGTGTCAAATAACACGACTGAGTTCTTATATTTAACTAATAAGTCATATTAAATTTTAATTTTTCAAACTTTAGTTACGAGCCATATAGAAAAATGACACTATTAGGATTGATCAGTTAGAAAAATACATTTCTTATTATACTTTGACTCCTATTTAAAATCAAATTCAGTTTAATGTTTATCACAAATCAGTTACAAGAATATTTCTCTAATTATAATTAGTAAATCTTACATCTCTATCTTTATATCTTTATATAAAGAGAGACAACTAACTATCTATGTCTAGTACGTGAATTGATTTGGCTTGCTCAATTCTTTCTATCCAAAGATTTTTTTTTGCAGTATAGTATCTCTCATAGTACTTGAAGACGAGCTTAACACTTATATAACCTTATATAACCGATGTACGTAATTTTAATATGCTTTCGAAATTGAAAAGATCAATGACATTCGGAAAAAATGTAGACACAATGAGAAAAAAGTCTATCCACTAGCTTATTTGCTAATAACATTAGTGAGCCTTAATCCTAACAGTAGCTACCACAATCGTAAAATGAGCGCGGCTAATAACATTTTATACAATAATGATGATCATCACAAGTAAGTTGCAAAATTAAGTAAGAGACAAATAGATGAATTAATTTCAAAATTTAAATTATGACACAGTTGAATTAATTTTCTAGCTACGTCACTGCTCGTAGTTCAAGTAAAATAACATTTATCGTGACATTTCGTTGATAGAGGAGGCCAAACGAGTAAGAAAACATCACTCACTTTAGAAAGTTGAGGATATATGACTTATGTCGACCTCACTGCATGTCCTCCCGTAAAACACAAGTAGTTGTACCATAGGGTAAGTTTTAGGATATTTTCTTTTCGGCCAATAAATTTGAAGATACTTTTAACTTGCATTTTATTAGGTAAGAGTCCATTTTCACAACAAAAATGTTAGTGCTGGTGTGAGTGGTCCATAAGGGTTTTCAACTTTCACTACACCAACAGCCTTGTGATTCTACTCATCATAGACATAGAACATCAAAGTTTCTTATTTTAGTATTGAAACCAATATGATATCCCATTATAGTATATGAGTATATGTATGTGATCATTAATTTCCATAAATTGTTTTAATTGGACTAGCAGGTATCGCACCTGATGCTAAACAAGACGATCAACTAGAGTATAGTGGCAGATTAGATCACCACGAAGAACAAAACACGACTAAGCTGTTTCTCATATCATCCTATAAAAAAAACCTGTACCCTGCATTGAAGGGAGAGATCCAGCAATGTTATAAAGACTCGGCTGTTATATCTTCTTGTTCAAGAACGACATCATCCAGAGGTAATATATATAAGTACTGTTCCAGTTGAGCTGTGTCTGTTACCATTTTTGAACAATGTGATTCTGATTATAGTTGGTGCTTGCTTATATATGTAGGTAGTGGAAATTACGAATGGACTACGAGCTGGTGGGAGCAATTTAAGGTTTTGCTTCAAAGGGGTTTGAAAGAGAGGAAGCATGAATCTTTCTCGGGTTTAAGAATTTTCCAAGTCATGTCGGTGGCGATTCTTTCAGGCCTTTGTTGGTGGCATTCTGATACTTCACATTTACAAGATCAGGTATTATAAACTTTAAGTTTTATAACTCGTAGCACTTTCGACCATCTATTAGTAGTACCAATCAACTAATGAAATTAGTACTTTATATCATGACAGGTTGGGCTTCTGTTCTTCTTCTCCATATTCTGGGGCTTCTTTCCACTATTTAATGCCATATTCGCCTTCCCCATGGAAAGACCAATGCTACGAAAGGAACGTTCATCGGGCATGTATCGTCTCTCATCCTATTACTTCGCCAGAACCGCTGGTGATTTGCCAATGGAGCTTGTGCTCCCAACTGTTTTTGTGACAGTTGCATATTGGATGGGAGGTTTGAAACCTTCACTGGTCACATATGCACTAACCCTCTTCATAGTTCTGTACAATGTGCTAGTCTCCCAAGGCCTAGGACTAGCACTAGGTGCAATTCTGATGGATGTGAAACAGGGGACTACTCTGGCTTCAGTGACCATGTTGGTATTTTTACTAGTAGGAGGATATTACATTCAGCACATTCCGGCCTTCATAGCTTGGTTGAAGTACATTTCTTTCAGTCACTACTGTTACAAGCTTCTTTTGGGAGTTCAGTACTCGGTGAATGAGGTTTACGAGTGTGATTTGGGGGTGCGTTGCAGGGTTATCGATTATCCTGCTGTCAAGTTTGTTGGTCTTGATGGTATGTGGTCTGATGTTGCTGCTTTGGGTGTAATGCTGGTGGGTTATAGGGTTCTGGCTTATGTTTCCTTGAGGATGGCGCAACCTCACTGACTAACTAGCTACTTCTTGGTCAATGATATATAGATCAGAATTGAAACTGACATTTTGTGCTGCCAAAGCAACGGAATCTGATGATGACTTTCAATCTCCGGTTTCATCCAATAACTAAGGTTTTCAATTGAGTATATGTGAATGAAGGTTTTATGCTCATAGCCAGATTGTACTTTGTTACAAGGAAATTGATATGATGTTATTATCAAGTGTAGATTTGTAAAAGTAACTGCATTTCATCAGTTTATACTGATTTATCGATCAATTGAAACTTTTAAGTGTACAGTAACCATTATCTCGATTGTAATTCACTTCGAAGTTTGTGATTAGACAAATGAGAATAACAAATTGAGAAATGATCTTCAAGTTAAGGCTGAGCAAGAAGATCAAAAGCAGAATGTTGTGGCTGCTGTTGAGCTATTTTTACCCTTTATCATGTTGTAGGATATTTGATGTACCTAGTTATGGTGGAAATCACAGAATATGGCAGTGTATCTTATTCAAAGATGTAATAGGATTACTTTCCTATTTGTACATCTTGTACTCTCCTATATAAAATAGTTGATTCTTCATTAATAAAGTTACACAGTATTACTTCAAACTATTCTCTCTACAATTACATAATTCCTAAAACACGTTATCAAGCATGCACGAAGTCCTAAACCGAGCACCACCGCCGACTCCACTGCCGCCGACCGCCGCCGTGATCCCGAAGAGAAAAGAGGAAGAAAAAGAATTATTCTATAATCAAACAAAAAGTAAGTTTTTATAAACTCAACTGTGTTTTTTTCAAAAAACCTACTCTTTTGGGAAATTTAGTTTTTTTCCGTAGTGATTTCGAGATAATATCTCATCCCTCCTTTCTACACCGCACCTTTCTTGAAGGTGGAAATTTTGGAACTAAGAGCGTTCTCACATGAACTAAGAGCGTTCATAAGTGAACTAAGAGCGTTCACAAAATCGATTTGAACTAAGAGCGTTCACAAAATCGATTTGAACTAAGAGCGTTCATAAAGAAAAGCATCAATTTAGACGAACAAAGATTGTTCGCAAGACCACATACTTCAAAAAGAAGTACTAATCCAAAGACGATTGGAAAACTAATTAGTTGTTGAGGAAGTCTTTTACAACTTCGAAACTAATATATTTTATGTTTATTTTCAGAATATCTGAAACAAAACTCGATTTTGGAAAATTGGACCAAAGAGGCATCGAGTATCATCATTGGTGTGGAGATGTCAAGAATGCATTGACAGCAAAGTTTGTACTCCCCACGATTGAGCCACGTAATCCAGATCTCGCGTTTCCACCAACATTAGCTACGAAGGCGCAGGCTATCATCATTATGAAACGCCATCTAGAGGCACCACTGCTATGACAATACTTGAACGTAAATGACCCTAGAGCATTGTGGGTAGCACTCGCTGAGAGATTTGAAAATATCGCAAACACCCTACTCCCGGATCTGAAGGACAAGTGGACCCATATTAGGTTCCAAGACTTTAAAAGCATAGCAGATTTTGATGCTGAAATGCTCAAGCTTCAATCCATGCTTCAATACTGCAATCAAGAAGTGATTGAAGCAGATATGCTCGAGAAAACCCTCTCTACATTCCCGGTCGCTGTAAGGATACTTGCAAACCAATACCGTAATGATATAAGGACCAAGAATATCACAACGTACAATCAGCTTATACAAATTCTGTCTGTTGCAGAGAATTGGGATAATGTACTTGTGAATAATAGTTCAAGGCATTTGGGGACAAAGAGAGTTCCTAAAGTGAACTATGGAAGCGCAAAGCGCAAAGAGCGGAATCCTAGAAGAAAGGGAAAACGTGAGGGACGTCAAGGTCCCTACAGCCACCAAGAGAGGCCGTGGAGGCCAAGGTGGCTGAGGCAACCAAGGAAGAGCCGCCCATGTTGACAAAGACAAGGCCAAAATCTAGCAATCTCGAGACAAGGGAGAAAAACGCGGTGATGGCATTTTCCATAGGTGTGGAGAAAGCGACCACTAGTTCAGGAACTATAGAGCAAGCAAGGGACTTGCAGATCACTACAAAGCCTACCGCGAAAAGCTTGCATTAGAAGCTCACCACAACAAAACAGAAGATAAAGATGGAGCAGGGGCTAATCTCGTTAAGGCAAACTTCAAAATTGGCAGAGACTCAATTACTGAGACACCGAATTTTGATTAGAGATTTGTATTTTCCATTGATAAAGGCATGTGTGCCTATGTTTTATTATTGACATTATAATTTGTAAATTTTATGGATTAGTAAACTTTGATGTATTTCGTTGGCATTATTAAAAAAGATATTATTTTGGCTTATTAATAACAGACTTGTCTACATTTTTTTTGTATGATATACATGCTTTGTGGTTGCTACAAACCTATAGTTTACTAGGGATCACCTTAGTAACTTGTGATCCTAGAACAAGAGATTTTCGATAAGGTATTTTAGCGGGCTTTATATCCCACCTATATTGATCTCTCTTCACCTGGTCATAAGTGAAATGATCTACCCAAACAACTTTAGATGTCCTAGCAAACTTGTAAATCCGTTCATGTATCAACTGGGATAGGTAAGAGTGCTCTAAATCTCCGAAAATGCAGAAAACATAATCCGTCGCACTAATAGCCAACTTCGACAACAAACTGGGAATTTCTCATAAATAATCAGTATATGATTAGTATATGGCTAAAAATATATGGATGTCTAGTTTTCAGAACTATCTCCGAATTGTCGATAGCTAATTTCTAGAAAACGTTGTGCCCGTTTTACTAGACAAATGTCAGAAATAGAGCATAACGAAATCTGCTCTACAGATCAGTCAACTTCGACGACAAACTGGGATTTTTTTCGGAATAAATCAACATATGGATGGCATATGGTTGAAAAGATACAGACCTCTAGTTTTCATAACTATCTTCGGCACATTGATATCTATTTTCTAGAAAAAGTTATGCTTGTTTTACTGGACAAAGGTCAGAAACCGACATAACACAATTGGCTACACAGATCTGTTAGCTTTGACATGAATCTAGGATTGACTCACAACGATTCAGCATATTAGTAATATATGCTCGGAAAGCTACAGATATCTAGTTTCTAGAACTTCATCCGGATCGTCAAAAGCTATTTCCTAGACAAAGTTATGTCTGTTTATGTACATGGAGGTCAACTTGACCCGAGGAAGGCCAAAACCTGAGGAAAACACGAGGAGGACCTTCGATGGATTGAAGGTGTCCTTGATGGATCAAAAAAACTACCCGAGGAAGCCCTTTGATGGATTAAAGGTGTACCTCAATGGATCGAGGGATAAACCCGAGGACCTTCGATGGATCGAGGGATCAACCCGAAGAGGTAATGCATATACCGGAATGCATATCTGGTCTCATGTGTCATATTACAACTATGAGAGTTGTAGAGTCACACCATGTCATAAGAGATGACTTATGGGTCTTAGACATATATATGCTTTGGCACGACAAATTATGACACCCAGGTCGTGATATGATGATACGAATTTTGAAGAATTCAAACGGACATCCATTATTTCGAGCGAAATGAAGCAAGAACCAAAGAGCAGTTCACCAAAAAGGGTGGCACCACCATCCATGGTCAGCCTCATACCGATACCTCCTCCCCCAAGAGGAGATGACTTGACACCAAGAGTGGTGCTCTCATCCCCTATGATGCCTCCCCGGTCCATAGAGACCTTTAACCAACGCCAGCATCCTCACTGGTGATGTCTAATGCTCATCATTCGTTCTTCAAAGCATGCTCTTTAGCCAAGGTAGGAGCGAGACCCTTCTACTCTAAAGACACCAAAAAAAATACTCCATTCTTACAACGTATCTAAGGTGATATTTGTGGACCCATCCACCCATCATGCAGACCATTTAGATACTTTATGGTATTGGTGGATGCTTCGACACGCTGGTCATATGTCGCATTATTATCCATAAGGAATGCTGCATATGCTAAATTCCTTACTCAGATTATTCGTTTGAGGGCTCACCATCCAGATCCTATAAAGTCGATACATCTCGACAATGCTAGGGAGTTTACATCGCAAACATTTGATGATTATTGCATGTCCATCGAGATTGATGTCGAGCATTCAGTTCCCCATGTACACACCCAAACTGGTCTCGCAGAAGGCACCAGTAAAAGACTTCAAATGGTTGGACGAGCATTGGTCATGCGCACCAACCTACCCACTTCTGCTTGGGCTTATACAATATTACATGCAGCAATGCTTATTCATTTTAGACCCACTGCTAGACAACCCTTTTCTGCGTACCATCTGGTTACTGGATATGAGCCGAATATTTCGCATTTACGCATATTTGATTGTGCAGTTTATGTGCCAATCGCGCCACCTTTACGCGATAAAATGGATCCTCAAAAACAAATAGGCATCTATGTTGGATTTATTTCTCCAACTATAATCCACTACTTAGAACCCTTGACAGGCAATCTCTTTACCGCAAGATTTGCGGATTGTCACTTCGATGAGACAATCTTCCCATCATTAGGAGGAGGAATGACACATAAACGACATGAAATGTCATGGTCAGTCCTTAACTTATCTCATCTTGATCCCCGCTCCGTACTAGCAAATAGCAAAGTAAGGAGAATTATAGAGCTTGAAAACGTAGCAGATTTGATGCCTAATACATTTGCTGACCTTGCTAAAGTGACAAGATCACATATACCTGCTACAAATATGCCTGCAAGGATTGACATCCCACAAGAAGGATGTCACACCGCCACCCCTGTGATGGGAGAGAGCGGCACCGCCACACATGGTGTTCGTGTGGTGGCTGAGGCCACAGCTTAAAGGAAGAGGGGGAGACCCGTAGGTTCGATGGATACTCACCCTAGGAAGAAGGAGAGATCAGCACAACAAGATCCATTGTTCATCGACTCTCAAAATCCATCTCATGAAATTATTCTTGACTACAGTTATGTCCTTAAGACAACCAATTTAGAGGGAGTTCCAACAGTTGATCCTAGTTCAGTGAATAAAAAAATTTCGATGAATTATGCTAGCATACATGAGATTTTGGAGAGAGAATCTATGATCATTGATGATGCGTTTGCATTCTCAGTCGCACATGAACTCATAGAACACAATGACATCGAACCTCGATCTGTTGAAGAGTGTCAACAGAGATCAGATTGGCCCAAATGGAAAGATGCAATCCAGGCTGAAATAGATTCACTAACAAAGAGACAGGTGTTTGGCCTGGTAGTGCTAACCCCGCCATGTGTAAAACCTGTAGGACATAAATGGGTCTTTGTTAGAAAGCATAATGAGAATAATGAGGTAGTAAGATACAATGTTCGCCTTGTGGCGCAAGGTTTCTCACAACGTCATGGTATTAACTACGAGGAGACGTATTCTCCCGTAATGGACGTCATAACATTCTGCTACCTTGTCAGTTTGGTAGTTTCTAAAAAACTTGGCATGCAGCTTATGGATATGGTTACTGCATATCTCTATGGGGATCTAGATTCAGAGATATACATAAGAGTCCCTGATGGATTCGAATTAACCAAGTCAAGTAGCTCTAAACCACGGAGTGCATTCTCTATAAGATTGAGAAGGTCAATGTATGGATTGAAGCAATCCGGGCGTATGTGGTACAACCGCCTAAGTGAATACTTGATTGGGAAGAGATATGTGAATAACGAGTTATGCCCTTGCGTGTTCATTAAAAGAACAAGTTCCGTATTTGCAATAGTAGCAGTCTATGTCGATGACATGAATCTCATCAGAACTCTTGATGAGTTAAAGGATATTACGAAGTACTTGAAATCTGAGTTTGAGATGAAAGACCCTGGAAAGACACGGTTTTGTCTAGGCCTTGAGCTAGAACACCGTAGTAGTGGAATACTAGTCCACCAAGCAGCTTATGTCCACAAGATGTTGAGAAGGTTCAACATGGACAAAGTACATCCTGCTAGCACCCCCATGGTAGTCCGCAGCGTAGATCCAGAGAATGATCTATTCCGTCCAAGGGATGAGGACGAAGAACTCTTAGGGGCTGAAGTGCCTTACATAAGTGCAATAGGTGCATTACTGTACTTAGCTCAATGCACAAGACCAGACATCTCATTTGCCGTGAACTTGTTAGCTAGATTTAGCTCAGCGCCCACGCAAAGTCATTGGACAGGCATTAAGAATATTTTTAGGTACTTGAAGGGTACGATAGATATGGGCTTGTTTTATCCCTACAGAGAGACAAGACGAAAAGCCACTGTCTCAAAGGGACGTTCCATTGAAGATGGTAACGCCATTCCCTTTACCCCCTATACCAACAATCCTTGTGATGTGTTGATGGGTTTTGTTGATGTTGGATTTCTCTCTGATCCACATAAAGGTCGTTCGAATTCCCAGATAGGATGTGTCTTTTCTATGGGAAACACCACGATATCTTGGAGGTCTACAAAGTAGACCCTAGTCACTACATCCACGAATCATTCTGAGATTATTGCTCTTCATGAGACAATTAAGGAGTGTATATGGCTGAGGTCCATCATTACACATATTCGTGAGACTTGTGGATTGGAATCCACTACTGATGAACCTACATGCATTTATGATGATAATGTCGCTTTCATCGAGCAGATGAAGCAAGGTTACATCAAGGGCGACAACACCAAGCATATATCGCCTAAGTACTTTTACAATTAGCAACAACAAGAGTTTCTCCAGATCCAGATTAATCAGGTTCGATCCGAGAGCAATGTGGCAGATTTATTTACTAAGTCATTGCCCAAATCCATATTCCAAAAGTATGTAAAGAGCATAGGGTTGCTCAGCTTGTCTAAGCTACCTTGATTGTTAGTATCAGGGGGAGATGCAGACTTCAGGGGGAGTCTAGCATGCACATGAGCGTTTATGGATGTGAAGGACACGTTGTACTCTTTTTCCTTGACTAAGGTTGTTTTTATCTCACTGAATTTTTATTACTTAGCAAGGTTTTAATGAGGCAACATGGTTATGAGTCATATCATCGTCTACGACGATCTGCACTCTTTTTACTTGGCGAGACCGATTTTCTCCCACAAAGATTTTTGGCTCGACAAGGTTTTTGATGAGGCATCAATGAAGCAAATGAAGAAGTGTCACCATCATACACCGGCATAAGGGGGAGTGTTGTAGGATATTTGATGTACCTAGTTATGGTGGAGATCACAAAATATGGCAGTGTATCTTATCCATAAATGTAATATGATTACTTTCCTGTTTGTACCTCTTGTACTCTCCTATATAAATGAGTTGTTTCTTCATTAATAAAGTTACATAGTTTTGCTTCAAACTATTCTCTCTATAATTACATAATTTCTAAAACAACTGATAGTCAGAACCTGAAAGGCTTTCTGTTGGGCGGATGTATTTGCAGAACAAATGTTAGAATTGACACTCCAAATCTAGGTTCATTGGTTCTACATTTTTGATTTGTTATATAGAGTTTATTTGTTACGATTTTTACCAAAGAGATCTCGGGATGTGGTTTTCGCGAAATCTTAGTTGAAATGATTCGATGATGTCTAGCTAGACTAAAAGTTATAAATGCGTTTCCAAATGAGACACACCTACAATTGTAGGCAGTTAGACCACGCACCAAATGATGCCATTTAGATATATATCTTGTGTAAGCATCAGATTCACCAGCAGCATCTGTCAAGAGGCCACTATGCCAGTCCATAATTGGTTATATTCCATTTCCTTTGTACCATCTCATCAATCTGCTGTAAATAGGGATTCGGATTCCAGGTCAATATTAGGAACCTCAGTTTCTCCACTATAAAAAAGGAGTAGTATAGTAGAGCTAAACAGTTGAGACCAGAGACAGGAAGGGAAGCAGAACACTTCATTTAACTCAAAAGAGAGATGTCATCACTCAAGGCTGTGAAACCTGTTGGCATTCAAGCCCCTATAGGGCAGCAGGCAAAGAAAGAGCCTGCAGCTCCCAAAGCGAGTGTTACCACGCCAAAAGCTCCGCCTGCTCCGGCCTCCAAAGCCGCCCCTAAGAATGCCGAGACTAAGCCTAGGGAGCCTAGGAAGAGGGTAACCCTACACATACATAACTCGTTCCATGCATTAACTTATTAATATGTCCATACAGCATATGTGGAAATAATATGTTCTTACGTACATTTTCTTGCTGGTTTTTGTGAATGTTTTATGGTAGACTACTGTCAGCAAGCCTGCAGCCAAGAATTAAGCACAATGAGGATGAAGGGTGCGAGGTCTGGAGTCATGGAGATGCTAAATCATCGTCGTCCTCCATAATGTTTAATAAAATCATAACCAGTATTAGAATACTTGGTTGTGATTTATATCCTTGTTTCTCTATCTAGGCTTGGCCTTAATAATAAAATATTATGTTTCAAAGGAATTTGTTTGGCCTTCGCTTACACTGGATGTAGAATCATACTACCGTATTTTTCAGACATAATCATTCAAGTTACAACTTACAAGATAAGGAGTCAAGGATAAACTAAATCATTGTGCAAATGGTTAGACTAAACTGCTGCATATTCTACAACATCAAAAACCACCGGAATGAATCTTCATTTCCTTGTTGACAAACTAAATTGGAGAGAGTGATGCAACTTTGAGCAAAGCGATCTTGAATTAAGAACACAGTATTTGGTTTTCCAGTGAAATAATGCTTAAACAGTCTGGTATGTATAAGCGAAGACGCATAGTTAAGGTTCTGATTTTCTCATTTAAACTTTGGCCCAGTGACATCCTGTTCTTCAATCTAAACCTTCAGCTTAAAAAGGAGTATCTAAATTTTAAGTCAGCAATTTAATTTGCTCTTGTCACCTCGTATCTAAGATTATATGTGCATAAACAGTCCTGACCTTTGGTCTCCCTCTTTCTGAGCCAGAAGAAGAACAAGAGAAACTTCTTTATTATGGAAGTAATTTTTACTTTTATATTTTGATCCCCTAAGACGAAGACCTTCTCCGTCGAAATGGTTTCTACTTTCTACACAGAAAAGTTCCATACCAGGCATCAATTGCCAAACAAGACTTGATGCACTCACAGATTGAGAAGTGATTTTTAATTACTTTTGTAACTCGATTATATGCCAATTAAATTGATCATGCAATCGATCAGTGCAGTTTTTCAATAGTATAAGAATATATAGACTGAGAAGTTTTAACTTGATCAATATATTCAGTAGAACATCAGACCCCAACAAAGTAGAAGAATCATACAATTATGTCTAAAAGGAATGATGATCACATACTGTTCTCCTCCGAAATGCAATTTACACTCATCACCGGATGGGCATTATATGCTTAGATTGATTTTTAACAGCATCAGTCATATATCATTGAGCAGTGATTAAGCATAAGCATCTGATGCTATAGCCTGTACCTTCAAGTGCATACATCTCTCCCAACAAGTCTTATTCCATTCTTCCAAACCACCACCATCGATCTCTCTATCACCATCATATCGCAACTTTCATGATTATTCCAATTCCGTTTTCACAGCAGAGAAGACTATAGCCTATAAAAAGACAATATCAGAAACACCAAGATAAGGCCATCCAGTTAGCTAGACAATATACATTTCATATCTGAGTGAGAGAGTTTCGAAGTTTCTAATAGTATGGCATCAATGAAGGTTGAGAGAGGAGTTGGGACTCAACTGTTTGCTGACTTTGGTCAGGCCAAGAAAAAGCCTGTCATTGCCAAGGCTGGGGACGGCTCAGCCCAAGTTCCAGCATCAAAAGCAGCACCGAAGAAGGCTGCAGCCAAGCCAACTCCTGCACCCAAGAAGAAGGTACAAGTACTAGGACTACAACCTTCATGAACTAATATGATTAATATATATGCAAGCTATCGGCTATATAGGTCTTTCTTCAGGATCATGATAATTTTCTGTCACTAACCAACTGATTAGTTGTAATTGTACAGGGTAAAGGTGGAAAAGCTGCGGCCAAGAACTAACCAAAATGATGAGGAAGGCTTATATTTACAAGAGACAAAAAAGATACAGAAAAAAAAAGATATTTCATTTCTTGTTTGTCTCATAATAGTGTATTATGAAGTTTGTAATCAATGACTGAGCATGGGATATCTAATCTCAATCTCATCCATGTAAACCATCCTATTGAAATATCTTTATCTTCTACCACAGTACTACCAGTCTACCAGGGACTGCTAGCCTGCTACTTCTCTTGAAATAAACCCATGCATTGAAATACTGCAAATGCCTTCATAAAAAGTATCTAATATGAAATTCTCACCAAGTAATGCAGTTTTTCAGCTCAAACTTGCTACCTTTCACTCCTTTCAGGCTTGGTCGGCTTGAGCATTGAGCTTCCCTTATTAGCAAGTACTACAAGATAACTTTTAGTCCTCTACACATAAGTCAGTCAGTCCAGGTAAAAATGAAAGTAACTGAGTTTTACTTCTTGTCTGTGATGTGGTTGTTTTGAACTTGATGAACACTGAAAGAAGAAATGCAAGCCAATGGCAAGCAGAAGAGGTTTTTTCAAGGGAGCTGGAGAGACAGGAAGAAAAATAGAAAAATTTCATCAAAAAGAAAATCAATCAGTAAAATATCCCCCTTTTGGTACTCAAACCAGTAAACATCATGCTATTATGTTACAAAGATTTTCAGAATCTCTCACTATTGTACAATTTTACAAAGGAATTGAAGAACTTCTCATTAATGATATGTACCCACACAAGAAAAAGAATAGATTACATCACATAGAAACTATATATTTTGAGGGTGATGAATGACTGACAAAAATTGTTAGAATGGGCTGACTTTGTGAGCCAACTTCAACATGAACTCAGGGACAAGGCGCCTTCTTGGTGGAGCCACTGCATCCCTGGCAAGGGCCTCTGAATCACCTTCGTGGATGAAAGCTACTAAATCTTCAAACATATCGTCTTTTCCACCTCGCATAGGATCCTGAGCAACACATACACCAAACAGATCTTACCACAATTTGTAAAACGCAAAATCTACTGTATTTCTGTTTTTAGGTGTTTCATTTGCCCTTTCTGGAGAGGGTTAAAATGAACAGCCAAATGCAAACAGTATGAAGGATTTAACTTCATAGCAATTGAGTTTCAGAAAGGAAAGAAGACGATGGTTATGTCGTATGCCATATACTGATGGGATGGAAAACTAACATTTGGTTCTATCAGCACTTTAGCTATAAATTTGTTATGGTTTTCTATTGCAAGAGAAATTAGTAAATATGTATACCAAAGGGTACAATCATTGGCGTTCCCTCACCTGAAGAAATAAATCTGTGTGAGTCTTCCCTTCGTACAGAACTGATTCAGCCTTCACTCCAAGCGTTCGAAGAGTTTCTGCAAAACTTTTGCTGCAGAAGAAGACATGTTTGTCAAAGACTGGACTTAAAAGCATATTATTATAAAATCTGATAGGCACCCAAGAAAGAAAAATTAAACTTAAGTCTCTTAAGAGCTAATTATATTCACGTCATTTATATATTAAGAAATAACTAGCAGATAATGAAAGAAATTAAATACAGAGGTGGCATATACCTGGCATCTGATGGTATGGAATAATCTGCAGTACCATGAAATAGAACAAAAGGAGGTAAAAGAGAAGCTGTATTTCGGATATTGGGGTCCTGAATCAAAACCTCAGGAGAGAAACGTTGCAACGAATGCTCCCCTTCCATTATGCTGTATGAAGTTTGGGAGGCATAAAATATTCGAATCAAATTTCAATTCTAGCAGAAATTTCTGATATTACAGCATTATGAGGAGATGTTCCTACCCTAAAAATATTGAACGGTACAGGCCTCGACTGTGGAAGTGATCTACTAAGTTAAACAAATTGTACCTGTTTGAACATGTCAGAGTAAGAATGTATATGTCAAAACTCAAAACATCTACAAAAAGATGGAAACCAAGTTATATGAAAATGAGCTTTCAAATAACATATAAGATTTTATCCTCTAGTAATGACAAAAATATCATATAACATTTACCCTCCAGAAAGACCAAAGTAAGCCTTTATCTGGGAAAGACTCCATGTACTGCTCTCTCCTTCACCAGCCTCCTTGATTGCCTGGTGAACAAGTGTGCATGCACCAATATGTGCACCAGCAGATTGTCCCATCACGTAAACCCTGCACAAACATAGCATGGGAAACACTAACTTTAGCAATAACGTCACCTGCATAATTTCATAAAAAAATAAATACATATATATATATATGAAGGATAAATAATACTATTACCTATTAGGATCACCTCCATATTCAGAAATATTGTTACACACATATGAGATGCCTTGTGAGGCATCCTGTACCATATCACTGATAGTCCCCTGAGGGAAATTTCTGCATGTGAAGATCATGATAAGACGATGATTACAGTGACGATCACAGGCTGAGTGGCTATGCCATAGTATTTACATGGTACAAGATATGTCGGAAGTTGTACTTTCAGAATACTTTTGACACTAGCAAGAACTATACTTTTGATAAAATAGTCATAGATAGCAGACGTCGTGATTCAGAGACTTCGATCTCCTTATATGCATTGAGCTACATGGCATCTACTATATATTGTATCCACTTGCTTGAAGGTAGAGAGAAGTAACCTGTAATCTATGCATGCCACTATGATGTCTCTTTCTGATAATTGTTGTCCTAAAAGAGAACCCCATGCTTTGTAACTGCATGAACAAATATTACATACATATTAAGAATAACGAGCAAAACTATGATGTTCAATCTGCAACTCAAGCATTGGAATTATGATCCCAGAACAGTGATTTCCATGTCAGCTCCAGCACCATTTCAAACTCTAAAAAGTAGTAACAAACGGAAATGCAAGCTACAGTCTCGAGAAACTGTTCGAAAGTTAACTAACAAGTATCAAACACTCACCCAATGATCCAGGCTCCACCAGTTACAAATGCAATGACTGGTTTTGGCCCATCAGAGTTTTTGGGTAGATAAAGATCTAGCCTGTAGAAAAAAAAAATTACAATCATTAATACAGGAATTACTGAATCTTGTTGCTATGAATACATAAGGAGAACACTACTCATATCCTACCTATTTCTTGGTTGATCGCCATAAACTATGCCTCTGCAGACCTGCTTGGAGAAGAAGTAGTAATAGCCAACTGCAAAAAGATAGGCACAATAGTTATACTCCCCTGGATGATAGTTAAGGTTACAATGTCAAAACCAAGAGTCCACGACCATGCCTACATCATGTAATGTCTACATTTGGTACATCACAACTACACTACCAACACTACACGATATGCACATATGCTAGAAAATAAATGAGATGGAGTCACAACTGTTACAAACCTTGAATAAAACCCGGCATGAGTAATAACGAATAACAACCAAGCGCCATAAATCTTGTAATCCATCTGTAGCCTACCCTGAATAAAAATATACGATCAGGAAGCATCTAACATCAGGATATGTTTGATCATCAATAGTTACATGTAAAATGGTATCTAATCACTTCCATGGCAATTTCATAATTGGTTGCATAATATGTCACCAAGTTGTCCCTCCGAAAACAATCTGGATTCTAAGCCATCTTATGGCTGCTCACAATCTTCCTTACCAAACATAAGCAGATTGAATTCCTATATCTAAAACACTTAAACTTACCAACAGTCTTAGATAGCAACCAAATTCCAACTGAGCTAAATCATTAATGAAGTGATCCTAATCGAAACACTACTGCATTATCTAAATCAACCAAAATAATGGTAACTCAAAAAACCATTACCAAAACCATATAAAGATAGAAACTTTAAGTACCCAAGATAGCTCAGAAGCTTCAAGCTCAGCCGGGTCACCAAGTACGTCTCCGCCGTGGCGTGCTCCACGTCGCCGGCGATCGAGTGCTGCTCGGCGGCGTCATCGGAGGAGGAGTTGGAAGACGAGTACAGCGAGTTGTCGCTGGCCGTCCGGCGCCGCCGTTTCTGGTTGTTGTTGGTGTTGAGATTATTAGAACCTCCGGAGACGGCGGAGGTGTTGAATGAGTAACTTGCCGGTTTGGGAAGAAGGGGTTTTAAAGGCGCGGTCTTTTCTTCATCTTCAAGTTGTGAAAATAAGAGGAGCCTGGTTGTTGGGTCTTCTTCAAAAGATGAAGCTTTCAATGATGATTTGTCTGAAGATGGCGGTGGGTGGTATGTGATTGGTAAGATTTGCTGGGATGGCATTTTTTTGGGTTTCTTAATGATGAAACCCAGAAAGGTTTGATCTTTGTTTGTGATGATTCTGTGAAATGGGTAGATTGATGAGAAGAGCTTAGAGTGATGTGGGTGTTTGAGGAGAGTGGAGAATCTGGAGACTGGAGTTCGAAACATCAAGAGCAGAAGGAAGAAGAAGAAGAAGAAGAAGCCATTGTTGGATTTGTGTGGGAAAAAAAAGCCAGAGAGGAATGGGAAGGAGGGGTTGTGGACTTGTGGTGCAGGGCTCAGTTGCGTTTTGACACGTGGTGTGTTGTAATTTGATTGGGGGAGTATAAAGTTGGAATTAGTCGTCGTCCGTCGTCTCCAACCTTTCGGTTTGTTGTTTCTCCGTCTGTCCTTTCTTTTGTTAATGGGTATGATATGATAACAGTTGTGTTTGGCAATCGAAATTATATCGTGTGTGTTTTTTGGATCATTTTTTGTTTCCCTTGCAAGCAATCCCAAGATCTCAATGATGGAGTGGATGAACGCCCAATCAACCATTTTACATTTGATTTCTAGATCAAACGGTGAAAAACAAAACAATAGTCTCGTTTGTTCGTTCGTATAAACCAAAGAATACATGAAAAAATGAGGCATACATGTTAATTTATATAAAACCAGACAGACATGCACAATGTAGATGTGATTGCGACAATGTAGAGTAGTTGTCCATGAGTAAGCTATTCTTGGCTTCTTCTCAAAATCTCAATGCATAGTCTACCCTAAAGTATAGAGCAGGTCAATATTTGTGTACCATTGTCTCGGAATTTTTGTAAAGAATGTAACACACGGCTTTCTTTTGAGATGCCTGGAGTCCTTCACAGCTTATCAGCTGATCCTACATACCTAATTAGGGGTGGACACGAATCCTGTAAATCTCGAACTTGATCCGATCTCGTTCGAGACATAACGGAACGAAAAATAAAATTTTCACTCTTTCGTCTTATCTCGACCCGTTCCCTTTTTTAGGAACGGGATCAGATCTTGATTTTGAAATTCCGATAGACCCGTCCCGTCCTGCATAATATAATTTATTTATTTTATTAAGTGTTGACATATTAAATTATCAAACCAATAACATTATTCAACAACAAAAATTAAATTACCTTCTAACGATCAAAGTATTATATTTCTTGTACTATAAATTAAATGTATCAATTAA
Source organism: Geum urbanum (assembly GCA_946800695.1). NCBI lineage: Eukaryota > Viridiplantae > Streptophyta > Magnoliopsida > Rosales > Rosaceae > Geum > Geum urbanum. The sequence continues at coordinate 41,582,247 of OX327012.1, forward strand.
ACATGAAATAAAATTGCTCGTAGTTTTACTTCTTCTAATTAACCATTAAGTAAAATGGTATTATTTTGTGTAGGTGTACAATTTTAAGTCTTATCAAACTATATTTATCTTATATTAAACTCAAAATTTGGTTTGTCTCATCTTATTCGAATTTTTGTTGTTTAATACTTTATTAAATGTTCATTTTAAATTGGACTCGTCCAGTCTCATCCCGTTCGAGTTTCGGAACGACCGACACAGACTTTTAAAATACATAATTCCGTTCCGACCCGTCCCATTCAGGATAGGGATAAGAACAAACAAAAATAGTTCTGACCCATCCGGTGTACCTCACATTTATTTCAGTTATTTGGGCTTCCTTTTCATTTCTTAGCTAGCTAGATTTGGGCTAATAGTAACACTAAGACCCATGGTAGTGGGCTCTCAGTAACGAATTTTAGTTTAAGCAAGCTTGTTTTGATAGGCTCGAAACAATAATGAAGTCACCTGGTACAATTCGTTAACCCCCCACCCCGAAAGACACTCAACTAACACATTTGAATATCAAGGTTGGAGTCTCAGCTTGTTTATATTAATTGCATGCTTTTTTCTTCCTCTTTGCTCCTCTTCTCTCTCTACTTATTGTCTTTTTGCTCCCTTCTATACACTTACATTTTCTTACAATATTATTCAATTTTGTGTATTTATATGTAATTTTATACATGTATTTTTATGTGTTTTCTCTTTTGCTCCTCTTCTCTTTTATCTTCTCTTTCTGTACTTATTTTCTTTTTGCTCCCTTCTATACACTTACATTTTTATTCAATATTATCCAATTTTACTTATTTATATGTAATTTTATAGATGTATTTTTATGTGTTTATTCGTAAGTTTTTTTCCATATTTTTGTGTCCCTCCTCAACTAAACTTCTGACTCCGCCCTTGATTAGTGCGACCAACTGCGGTCTCTGTTGTTGATGCCAGTTGATTGCCTGATATATATTGCTGAATCGATCAGTCCACCGGTACCCTTTCAGGTATAACATATATGTCATGAATAACAATACGCTGCAGGCTAGCTAGGAAATTAGCCAATGTCTCTTCAAAAGTAAAAAGAAACTAAAACAAGTAATGGAGTGAGCAAAGCATATGTGTTCTTCGATTAGTGCAAATCAATATCCACTAAAAGGGACTAATTATTGCCCGGGCAGGCATGGTGGGATTATAAAGCGAGGGCTTCACTTTTCTAAGGATAAGTAAGCTGTGCAGGGGCTAGCTCCAATAATGAAGCACTAGCAGCTGGTTTCACATTTCCTATATATATGTGGTCGCAGAGATTTTATTTAGTCCAATACTAAGAAGAGAAAAAGAAAACATATATATATGCAATTCATTATTGACTCTGTAGTGCAGACCTTTAGTGGGGATCATGAAGACCATGCAATAATTTCGATGATGAACTAGGATGCATGACAGTCCATCTCACTGCATTATTGCGAATGGGAAGAGATCCGGATTGTTAAGTTGTGTTTGGTCGGGTACCGTAGCTAGCTAGCTAGCCATGCGTTATATGCTATGGTACGGTAAGATTTGCTTCCACTTTCGGGAGAGAAAGGTCGATCTAGCTAGCTAGTCCAAGCCGATTCGATAAATGATGTTTCTTTACATATCTTTGATAAAGATGACCATATCCATGCATGATTAGTCCAAATTTGTGTTATATAATTAGCTTTATTAAGCTAGTTGACCATAAAACTTCATCGATAGTCATGAATATTCTCTCATTTTTCATTCCTTTTTTCTCAAAACCCCAACACTAAACTCTAGTCGCCGATCTTCTTCTTCTTCCAATCGCTCAGTTTTCAATCTGATTCTAATTCTGGTTAGGAATTTTCTTTTCTTCTTTCTAGTACCCTTGCATGTTGGATTGGGAACATCATGGTTACCCTATAATGACGAGTTCAAAACCGAGAATGGTAATTAATATCTTGGATGGTGCTGGTGAAGAGAAGGATAATTTTGGTTTTACTGTTATCAGGGTCTTCTCTCCTCAATCTATTGCTATCAGATGAAAGAGCGAAGTCTCTTAAACACTGGATGATTCACCTATGGCGAGATTCGATTGGACCTAGCTAGCGCCATAAGTATTTGGAGATGTACTCCAAATCACTTCATGGGACGATTTCATAGTATGATTGATCTTCAAATGGCAGTGGATTGTGGTCCTTGGTTCATCAAAGATGTTACAGTTATGACATAACAGTTTGGTGGTCTTGCCCTTATTCAATCCATCCCGACATCTTTGGCTATGGTGTGGGTTCGGGTTAAAGTTGTGGAAGGTGATATAGGTGGGGAGCCGCCGAAAGATGATGGTTGATGGCAAAAGCTGGAGAATTGTATAGGTTGGTGCATTGACTATGACAGAGTTCGAATGAGAAAGAACAAAGAAATTCAACTTCTAGTGGAGGTGGATTTGGAGAAAAGATTGGAAACTAGGGTACGATTGACATTCGGCCTTAGCCAATAGGTGGAATGTGAGTCTAAATGCATCATGTTAGATGACTAGTGCATGGGTTATGGTAGCTTTGATAACATGAAGGTTGAGGATGCCATAAGGCAAGAGGATGCTCTGTGGGGAATGGGGAAAGAGGTTGTAGTGCAAGCAGGAAGTGGAGGCGGTGCCAGCAATTGGGTAGAGGAGATTGCATACAGTGGGGGACATGGACGAGCTGTGTCTACGGTTGTTGGCAATCTTTCAGCTCTAACATAGAGCATGGGTGAATTCGAAACTTGCAATGGAGGTAAGAAGCTAGTGACTTGCACAGTTCTTAGAAGCGAGGCAAGTCTGATGATATGGCAGATACTATGCATAGGGATCAACGACTTTGACATAAGGAAAGATCTTACAGACTAAAGGGCTCTGAGCTATTACCAGACACTATGCTAGATGCTCAACAAATTGTAGCAAATTAGAACCTCCCAATCACGCTTAGGAGTGATGCATCGTCAAGACCAGAAGGGGCGCGCGGATGTGGCCATGGCAGGGTAAGGGTAGAAGGTGCCTAACTACCTAAGGAATGATATAATTAAATTTTGATAGTTACTTGAGTTACTCTAGTTTGTTAATTTAGGGTTGTGTGAGCTTCACATTATTTTCTAGTGTAGGGATACAATAGGACTTTTCTTTGTCGGACTGAGCAATCCGATGAAGTTTTGTATACTTATAATTTTTTTCCTAATGAATTATGATCGACTTTCTTAAAAAAAACTAATTAAAGGATTTTTGAGCTAGTACGTGCTTTGATAATCAATCACAGTTTGATCGTATTGATCGATTTGAAAGTTGTTATTCGATCTGGTGCATGTTTTGTACTTGACAACGTACTGATTATATATATATATATATGAGAAAGTGAGAGACGCAAATGCACACATTTACAAACATTACTCGAGAATAAGCTATCTTCTATTTGGGCTATCGTCTTCATAAACCTCTTCTAAATCAATTAAGCAACTCAGCCTAGCTATATAGGGGGACTATATATAACCAGAATGGAATCAATTTGATCACCTAACTGCATGTACTACTGTATTTAAGAAGCTCCTAAAATCTGCATATTTATTTTTTTATTCTCGAGAAAATACAGGGCACGAAGAAGATCTAGGATTGGACACAGGTCGGGTCAATTTTTAGTCGTCCCTATCCTTATCTCGAACGGAACGGAACTGGAGATTTTAAAAGTCTGTCCCGATCGTCTTGAAACCAAAACGGAACATGATGGGACGGAACGGGATATGTCCATTTCGGACCTAATTTAAAATGAACATTTAATAGAACATATATTTAATAACAAAAAAACAGAATGTGACGGGACGAACCGAATTTTGGGCTCAATATAAGATAAACATAAGACCTAACAGTTAACAACTACACAAAGTAATACCATTTTACTGTACTTAATGTTTAATGAAGAGCAATATATAAAACTACAAGCAATTTTATTTCATGTCCAGTTGATAAATTTAGTTCATATTACAAGTAATGTAATACTTTGATTATTGTAGAGTAATTTTTGTTGTTGAATGGCTAATTGTTTAATTGATAATTTAATATGTCAACTATTAATAAAACAATGATAAAATAGACAAAATATATTATACAAAACGGGACGGGTTTATTGGAATTTTAAAATCAAGACTCAATCTCGTCCTTAAACAACGAAACAGGTCGTAACGAAATAGTAAAAATTTTATATTTCGTAAGAGATGGGACGAGATCGGATCAAGTTCAAAATTTACGAGATTTGTACCCGGCCCTAAGAAAATCCGATCCGTAGTACAATGCAATCTCTCAATTGAACTAATTCCATTGTATCCACTAGATAGTTAATTCAACTAATTAATTAACTGGAAACCCTTTTAATTGTATACTATTTATGGCTCCAATTCTCTCAAACGCTTAATGGAAACCATTTTGGATCTTTTCCAAAGTGATGAGCTAGGAAGCTGCAGCAGCAGCTTCGGGTTATTTTCCATTTTTGGGAGGTGCTCGATCCGTTTCAGGTTATTTTGGGACCGTTCCATATATATAACGAAGTCATATAAACAATAACAAGAAGTGACATGCACATGCATCTTGAAAAAGAAGCATATAGAAATACAGAAATACATTCCCGTATCTAGAAGCCATCTCTTATCTAGTACGTACATAATCTGCAACTCCACTAGCTAGCTGATCGATCGATAATCGACCTACCCAATATTACATGTAATGAGATCGATCGAATTATACTAGGTATATCTCAAGTGTCGATCAACTGCGTATAACGATCAATATATATATATATATATGTATATATATATATATATTATAACGCATGCATGCATTTTAATTTGACATTTCACATTTGTACCAAATCAATTATCATATACACGTACGATTCACTTTTCCTTCGTATTCTCAAGACATGCATGCATGATTAATACTGATGCCAAGAATCTGACGGCTAGCTATTTTCATTCCGCCCTTTCCAACACTGGCAGATAATGATCCTGATCATCATCGAGATGAGAGTATAACCACAGCCGGCCACTTCCATGACTACGTGTACGTCTTTGATGTAGCCCTCTTTTAAGTCTTCACCATCTTCTCCATAGTCAACTAATTACTCGTCCTCATCACCTGCTTTGGATTCAACTAACAGAGGCTCCTGCTGCTGATCTTTGATGGGAGGGCAATGTTGCTCTCTTACATAAACCTCGGATTGAAGTTGCTTTAAAGAGTCTATGTTTGCAGTGAGATCTGACTCACCCTCCGTTACTTTCATGACCTTGAGCTTGGAAAAACTAAGAGCGAGCTTTGTTTACTCTTCAATCACCAAACGATATCCTTCACGGTCTAGAAGAACGATATCCCCTTTGTCTATCCATCACTGGATCTGTTCTTGCAACACCGCGCAATGATTGGTATTGTGTGTCCAAGAGTGATGGAATTTGCAGTACAATCCTCTCTGCGGAGGCGTGGCCGTAGGGTTTGGCACGTTTGCAATACCGGCTTTGATCAAGTCCTCTAGGATTTCTTCCATCCTATCACTTTGGAACCTGTCAATGGTTTTTGGCGTTACCAGCTCTACCACTCCCACCGAAGTATCTGCGAAAGGTTGCCTATCAAGTAAAGCAGTTTGTGGTGATGCATCAATCGCAAGCTTCCCTTCATTAATCCACTTCTGGATTTGATCTTTCATCTTGATGCAATCCTTGGTTGTGTGATTCCACATGTTGTGGAACTTGCAATACTTTTTCCCTTTTAGCTGTTCGGCAGTGAGGCATGCTCTGAAGTCTGACTTGGTCAACTTTCTATCAATCAAATCCTTTATGATCTCATGCGCTGCGTTCGCATCATAAGTTTAGGATTCAAATTCTGGTTTCGTGAACACACTAGTCAAAACCTGCACCATTCCCTTCGAAAGAATTATCTTCCTTGACTTGACCGTGTTCTTGGCTATCAATTCCAGGCCAGCCACCGTTGCGTCGTCTGAATCATATCCATTATACTCCTGTTCTTCTTATACAGCCGTAATTATCTTAGGGCGTTCTCGGTATGGAGTCTTTGGAGTATACATTCCCCTATACGCGTTGCACCTATTATTAGCTTCTTCGTACACAACATGAGTTTGAGCCTTGGCATCAATGAAAGCGTTCAACGATGTGAACCTTGCATCTATGTACTTCGTATATAATCTTTCCTTGAGTCCCCCTACTGCGATGTCCACCAACTCTTCCATTGTACATGAAGTTCTGTGCTTGGTGTACTCTGTTCGGAACCGGTGTAGATATGCTATTGGAGATTCACTTGGCATCTGCACCATTTGGCACAACTTGCCAAGCACTACAACATTTTTACCCATTGCCGGCGACTTTTATGTCGCCGGCAATGTTTTTGACATTACCGGCGATTTTTGCCGGAAAAATCGCCGGTAATGTCTTTTTTTTTTTTTTTTTTTTTACATTACCGGCGATTTTTGTCGCCGGTAATGTCCGTCGCCGGCAATGCCTCGATGGTAATGTAAAAAAAAAAAAAAAGACATTACCGGCGACATAATTAATGTCGCCGGTAATGTCTTTTTTTTTTTTTTTTTTACATTACCGGCGACATAAATGTATGTCGCCGGTAATGTCGTTTTTTTTTTTTTTTTTACATTACCATCGAGGCATTGCCGGCGACGGACATTACCGGCGATTTTTTGTCGCCGGTAATGTAAAAAAAAAAAAAAAAAAGACATTACCGGCGATTTTTCCGGCAAAAATCGCCGGTAATGTCCAAAAACATTGCCGGCGACTTAAAAGTCGCCGGCAATGGGTAAAAATGTTGTAGTGAAGCTTCACAGCCAGCTCTGACCCGCCAAAGTGCTCAGTGAACAATCTCTCCATCATTGCCCAATCGCGGACTGAGCCATGCGGTAAATTTGTGTACCAATGCAATGCTGCACCTGATAGCAAGGACTCAAAGACTCTTAACTTGAACTCGCCGAGTCTACCCATAGTCCACACTTGACCCTGATTTAAGCAATGTGGGTAGTTGCTGGCTCTGCTCCCTCTCTGCTGAAGAGAGTAAACGAGATAGGTCGATAACCCTTTGGCCACTTCTAACCGAATGACGGTAGTGGGAAGGGATCGTTGTGGGTTATCAAAGTTCCTCCCGCACCTGGCAGCCTCTGATTGATGATATGGTTAATTCGGTCTTCCAACTCTCGCTCAAGGTTTGCCTACGGAGGAGGCGGAGCTGGTACCTCATCATCCTTGACTTCCTCATCATCATGGAAAAGAGGTTCTCGCTCCCCCAACTTGTCGTTGATCAACGCGAAGTTGGCTGTCATGGTATTGGTGAGGTTTGCGAGAGCTTCTTTGAGAGCATCAAACTTTTTATTGTTGTCGGCACGCTCAACCTCTCGAGCCTCGTAAAGGTTTTCGATCTTGTTCTGAATGCTGACACCATCCTATCGCTGGCTTTCATGTTGTTCAGAATCTGTTCCATGTTAGTGTTTCACCGTTACTCTTGTTCGAGCAAGAAATCTTTATAGGCCTCGAAGTACATGGACCTTATTTCTTTGATATTCTTAGGTTCTGACGATGATGATGATCGACCTTTAGTCATCGTTGCGCCGAACCTCTGTATTACTTCCTTGTTGATTAAACCTCTGCAAGCAGCTGAGTTGTGTTCTCGGAACGTGGGTGCTGGATGTTTAAGGCAACTCATAAAAGTTTTGCGGTACGGATCAATGATTTTAAGACACTAAACCTGAGTCCCACTAGGAGTGCCAAAATGTTTGGCTTCGATTTTTCTCCAGTCAGGTTGCTGCGAGTGGAGTGATCGTAAACTGTCTCTTTTTGTACCCACGTTTGTTGTTGTGATGTGTGCGAGGTGTGCCACTGTCGAGGGCAGAATGTCATTGTGTAGTGCACCGCGTAGTCTCTGCTTCCTATCAATCGATTGAAGCGAGGAGAGAACCAACATCACTCGTTGAGTCCTACTTGTCTTGATACAAGACATAAGATTCGTGTCTCTTTACTGAGCCATAAAGAATCGATACTTTACACCATTGGGCAAGTATAAAGCAAAACAATCCTAATGACGTAATGTTGAGAACACAAGATAGGGTGACTTCACAGATCTTAATAATCTCCACGCTCTGTTGGGTGACCTAGACTCTGTTGATTTTCGTCGTCGTAGCTCGAGTGAATCTTCAAATTCTCATGCTCTATCGGTGGCCTAGATCCTGAATTCCCTGTTGCCAGTTGGTTAGCTTGAGTGAACTTTCAAATCCCCACACTCTTTCGGGTGGCCTAGATTCTGAGTTCGCTGGTCGCTGGTTGTCTACTCGTAGTGGAGTAAGATTTGCTGGTGCACAAATTGTGTATGAGTGTAGAGGTGCACAAATTTGCTTTGCTTCGCCTATTTATAGAGGTAGGTACTCTAATCCTCCTCGCTTGACAAGGTAACAATTATTGGTTAGGAATAATAACTTGTCTTCAGATTTCTCTAGATTATCTAGGAATCGCATAGATATCTTTCCGAATTTGCAGCTATACTCGAGCCACACGTGGCTGACCAATTTTATCTCTAAGGCCCTAAAATATCAAAATAAATGTTGAGTTTTAGACCCAAACAGAAGCATATACGAACTTAAGCCAGCTATCACGAGTTCACGACATTAAAATCTATGGTGGATAGTTGGATATGGCTAATGTACGTTGTACAATTATATATGGCCCCTCTCAAAGAAAATACCCGAGGATAAAACCATTCTCATGTAGCCCGTACGATAAATTAATTTGAGGTATATGCTCAAAATGAATCATCAAACCTATGCAGAGAGATAACATTATAGGCGACTGCATGGGAATTATTGCACTAAATTGTGGATATTCTTAATTGGATAACATGATTTTCAAAGGTATTTCTTTAAGGGAAACAAACCAAACCAAGAATCATATGCCCTAGCTGGAATCATCTTAGTCGACATGTATATGATCGGCCACTTATGAGATCGATATTTCTGTACTATATACACCAAGCATGCACGTATTAGGGAAAATATATAGTACGTAGTGTCTTGGTTTGGAGAGGGTGTATAACTGAAGAGTAGCATCACATTCCCGAATATGAAAGAATATGATATTTTATCTACGACATGAATGATATTGGTGCAAGCATTTCAGACATGAAATTTTACATGCACGAAGATGATTACGTACGTAGTTAGCTGGGTTCGTGAGTTGATAACCATCAATGCTCATTAATATGTACGTACGTAGTACTCTCTTCGATCAGGTTATAATGAAAACTTTCACTGTGAATAATAGTCAAATGCTCCGAGAGGATGAATGGATTACTTGAATGATCGATGATAAAAGGAGGAGAGTAACTTATTTCCAGAGACGTATCTTTGACATCTCTGTACGTATCTTCCACTGAGAAATCTTGTGATATATAACACATTGCATGTAAGACTTCGTTTTTATACATAATTGTTTGTAGTTTAACACGGTCGACCACGATATATAACAGATGATCCAGCATGATGATAAAGTAAAATACTTAACTGAAGTGAAATAGCTAGCTTGGGAAAGGACAGATCGAGAGAACATGAGTTGGGCAGCTCGATCTGCCACAAAGCACCTAAATCTATATGGCATCCGAATCGATCACCATTTCCATGGCTTTTCATTGTCTCTACAAACCTAAAAGTCTATAGATTTTGTGTCTAACTTTAACTAAATTCCACGTTGCAAAATACATACTATATAACCTGTACGTACAAACTATGTCGTTTAAGTTGCAAAAAAATAGTATGTAATGACCCGAAATTAAATTTGGGTATTAAACATCATTATCGAGTTAATTGTCGATCTTGGCTTCTCGTGGCACATTTTCTGAGATCAGATGCGGGCTAATTATTGACATTTTATAAGTTACGAGTTTGGAGTTGTGTTTCTTTATGATGCCATAGATTTCGTTGAAATGAGTTCGTGACCACGTCAAACGTCAAAATTGGAGTTACGAGAAAAAAGTTAAGGATATTTCACGTTCATCGAAAATTGTCGCGATTTATGTTGACCATTTTCTAAGTCGTGAATTTGGGCACGTTCTCTTCACGAATGTTGTAGTGAATTTAATTTCGTATGCATAGGAACTTCCGGGGAACTTTTCCGATAATCAGCGTGTTATTTATGAAGTGTTGAATTGTTTTTAGCGGATAATGTTGTGTTGAGTTGGGCCGTTGATTTTTTATTGGATTTGTCAAAGTTGGATGAATTCAGGTTGAAATTGATGAACTTGTCGAGATAAGTTCGTAGATGCGAGAATCGTTGCGACGCGAAAGTAACGATCGACCGAAGTTTATCGTAAAAAAAATACCGAAGTTACCATAAATGAAAAAGTATAAAAGGGGGATTTCTATTTTTGGTAAGTCAAAAAAAAAGGGAATTGGGATGGTTGACTTTGGTCAACCTCCTCTCCCCGTGGAGAGAGAAGGCGACGGCAATGGCGAAGTGGTGCGCCGGTGGTGGGCCACCGTCCGGCCACCTCTGACCATGAAACCGGTCGAGTTCGACTCAGTTTGGCCGGCCCAACCCTTTTCCAGTGCTAGTTTCGGCCATTAGGGGCCACGGTGAGTGATTCGAGCCGGAGAAAATCAAGGTTTTTGTAGGTTTCGGGTCGACAATTTTCCGGCCAAATTGACCGGCGTGCAGCACTGGGCTTTGAAGCTCTCATCACTACGAATCTAACCATGTAAGTACGGCACTTCAATTTCACTTGTGAGTGCAAAAATTGGACTTGAAATTGGACTAGTTAGAGTTGGAATTGAACTTTGGTGTGGTTATGAAAGTTGTTTGTTGGGTGATTTTGAGTGGAATGATGTTCGGGTCGCCGGAAAATGGGTGTGGCGCCGCCTCGCCACTGCCATCGCCGTCGGTGGTTCACGGTTGAGCTCTGACGAGGTTGGTTTCGATGTAATTTTTATGTCGTTTTACTCGTGATCGCGCACTGATTCCAATAATGAATTTATTTTTTTGAATTGGATGTAATGGGATAAGTCAAGTGGTTAATCGGAAATTAAATAAATGTGTTTATAATTTTTTTAATCGGCGGATTAATTTATCGATTCGACCACGAGTCACGTAATGATTAAGGATATTGGATACGGTCTAAATAGAGGATTTAAAAATTGGAAATTAGAAATTATTTTGGGATCCGGTATTATCTTGGGAAGCGCGTTTGTCGAGAATGCGATTTTCTCGACTGTATTGCTCGTGAGTTACGAGCTTAGCTATTCGACATGATTTTCGACGAGTAATTATTAAATAATGATCGTTGTTTCAGGATGACTTATTAGCAACCAGTGTCAAACATAGAAAGTCGACTTACAGATTTCGGCTAGTGGAAATCACGACACGGTACTTTGAGTGGACATTTTATTTTCACTGTTATTTGCGAGTCTTCAGTATGCATTGGCAGTTATGCATTTATAGTTATGAATTTTCATTTGGAGGCATATGCATGATTTGATTTACATTAAGCATAGTCACAATGTTGCATCCAATTTAAATAATTAAATATTAAATAATTGTAAAATTGTAATATAATTAGGAGATAATTTAATGGTGGTGGTATTGAGGTGGTGGTGGTGGTGGTGGTGTGTATGGTTTGAGAAAGAGAGGGAGAGAGAGAGATTTTGAGAGATTGTGAAAAATAAGAGATGAAATTTTTTTTATAGGCGATCACTTAGGCGACCAAACCAACATATTTTATCGTCTAAGTGATTTAAGTTTTTGGTAAAACAAAATTAGCGAAAAAATTACCGCAAAAAATTTGAACTTATACGACGAAACTAAGTGATTTGAATTTTTGATAAAAAAGTTTGTGAAAAAAGCCTGTCAAAATTTTGGACTTAAGCAACGAAACCAACTAGTTTCGTCGCCTAAGTGATTTTTTTTAAATAAATTAAATTAAATTAAAAATAATAATTTTTACTTAGGTGAATTTTTTAATTTTATTTAAAAAAATGGATTTCACTTAGGCAACATAATATTATGTCACCTAAGTGAAATTTATTTTTTTAATTTTATTTTTCAATAATATATGAAAATTAATTTTGGATAGTTCCTTAAAAATCATCAGTTACTGGTATTTGTCTTGTCATAAAAACGTAATTTATCAACTCAATATAAATTAATTAAAATTTGACATAAAAAATTTATTTAAGACTAAAAACTTGTTATATATCTATTAATGTTGTATTACTTAAGTATTTGTATGTCTATATTCACTCCCCATCAACATTAACGAAATTGAATTTGGACAAAATAACAGTTGAATATATTCATCATAACATAATATGTAAGTGGATGAATTTTCATTCAAACAAAGTTCGTTAAGGGTTTGATTGGCATAGTCAACCATAAAACTGAAATTTCAACGAAACGAAAACGCTGATATACGAATTTTCGTAACTCAGATTTTTGAACCGTCGACACTCACAGTCTAAGAATTGTTTACTCTATGCCCTCGAAGAAGAAAAAACATGTATTTTAAGATGGAATACATGGTCGTACTCTTAGAGGTTATATTGTGAATCTGTATTTAGACGACGAAAATGGTTGATTTTCGTCATCTAAGTACTACTTAGACAACGAAAAATGAGTTCCGTCGCATAAGAATTTTTGGGTTTAGGGGAAAGGGTTTAAAGCTTAGGGTTTAGATTTAGGCTATGTTCTTAGACGACGAAATGAAAATGTTCATCGTTTAAGTGCAAACTTAGACAACGAATTCTGCTTTCGTTGTCTAAGTAGGTTTTCTAAGACGACGAAAATATTTTCGTCATCTAAGATAATACTTAGACAACAAAACTGATTTTTGTCATCTGAGTCAGATCTTAGATAATGAAAACAAATGTTTCGTTGCCTAAGAAATGTCTTAGATGACGAAAATCAGTTTCGTCGTCTAAAGTCAGCCTAGACGACGAAATTGTATCTTGGCCAATGAAACTTTTTTTCGTCATCTAAGGGCCACTTAGACGACGAAACTATTAAGATTTTGTCGTCTAAGTGTAATTTTCTGGTAGTGATATATTGTTAATTAAGATAATGTTTAATTAATTGTTAAGCTAGTTGTGTTTAATATATATATATGTTAGAATAATTAGTTTAAAATTATATATATAATATGCCATTTATATTAAGTTAATAATATAATATAATAGTAGCTAGATTATGTAGTATAAGATTGATTATAGCGTATTAACTTAATTAATTGTGTTATGTAATTTGTTAATAAAGTATATATATTAGATTAATTAATTATTGGTTGAAAAATTATATAATATGATAATTATTAACTTACGTAGAAATATGGACAAGAGATAGATACAATTGGCAAATTGAAGTGATGCGTGGTATGTGGACAGAATCAGAGAGTTTATGTTGTTTGTGCTGGAACATGGTCAGGGAAAAAAGCGTTACAGGTGTCCGTGCAAAAAATGTCTTAACCATCAGTTTGTGGAGATTAATGTTATATCTCAACACTTGTATGATCACGGTATGATGTGGAGTTACACTACGTGGAGTGAGCACGGTAATGTAGTAGACTTCAACTCAGGACCAGACTTCAGCTCAGGAGACAGTTATTAGGGTGTCTCATCAAGCGATAGTGGTGCCCCTTCTTGGAACTCCACTGTATATTTAGTCCATGATGTTTTTTCGGGATTTAGTCATGGTGGACACGAATATGAAGAGGGAGGTTACGACACTCCTCATTATGACACAATCCCCCTTTTCTTAGTGATGAGTAGAGAACCACCTCTCAAAGATACCATATTCTCAACTAAGATATATCATTGTGATAATCAATTATAGGGGTTATCGAACACAAGGAATTGGTGAAACTAAATCCTAATACTAAACTACAATGCTAATAGACTCGATTACAGTACACTAATGACACTACGAACCTACCCTAGACAGACCCAAATGACACTAAATTTTGAAAAAACAATATAGACACAGTGTCAGACTAACAGAAACAATTTGAGGGTATTCGGAATTGATTTGTGTACCTAACTAAATCGGCTAAACTACAACTAACGTAGAGAATAAATGCTGAAAGTAAATATGCTAATGAATGTAAAGTGATTTACTATATGATGAATGAGTTAAGAGGAATTCAATCCACCACTGCCATTCCATCTATCCAACATATACTTAATCTAATGCACATATCCACTGAATGAATATTCCTAGGAATGGTTGATCGTTACAACCACATCCTATTACCTAATCCTTATGCCTATGTGAATTTTTTATGGACCTCCCCCACATATATCCCTATATTGAACCCATAGTCATGGACCCCAAGTTTTACAAAGAAGAAAGGTTTGAGAAGCTACAAGGGTTCACAAGTACACTATAGGCGTGTCCTGCTAGACCTAGAATTTCAATCCCCCGACGAATTTCGAGGTGTCACTATAGAGAATCTGGTGGAATAAATTATCTTCAGTTACCCATATCTCAGAACAATAGAGTCCTAGCATGCATACTAAGTTGGCCACCAAAGCACACATACGATAAATCATCAATGAACCGCATAGAGAAAGAAACCTCATTCAAATTGAATATGCGAACTAGATTAAAGTGTATGAATTAGAAAGACTTCATGTACGGGGCTTCAAGCAGCCCCTTTACAAGATGTTTAGCTACTCATAGTCTTAATAAAAGAATCAAGACAAATCATAGAGTTTACATATCAAGAATGGATGAAGAAGAAGAACTGTCGTCCAGCTTCGATGGGCCGAAGGCTGGTATCAGGCTCTCTCACGGCTGCTCCTCTTTCTTGCTCGAGTTTTTATTTAAAAAAAAATTTCCAAAAATCCTAAAATGGGTTTATATAGGCTTCTTTATTTGCACAAAATTCCTTCTTAAATCATATTATGCTAGGAATCCTTCATTTGTTTCCTTTTCCTTTATTCCTTCACAAAACCTATAAAATAATAAATATTAATTAAATACTCAACTATGTAACAATAAACTAAATATATGGAGTGAATTAAACATCAAATAGAGGCATAAATATGCGACTATCACTTGGTCACTGTCACTACTGAGATGGATAAGTACAATAGGATGTTACTTCAAACGCAAACCCTGGTGTACTCTGGATGTCCAGAGAATGTGTTGCGATATGTAATGAAGAAAATTAAGATAAAAGTGAAGAACAAAATGTTAGACCGTGCCTTTAACGAAATGAAGAAGCATATATGTAAGTTATTTCCTGATCATCACAAACATTCGGATACCCATTATAAGGTTAGAAAGATCTTGAGCAGCCTCGGCCTAAAGTACAAGCAAATTCACGTGTGTATAAATGATTGTGTGCTGTTTTACAAAGAGTATGCACATTTGAACTATTGTCTTGTATGCTACAATGTAAATATTTGAACCGGGGAAGAGGGAGGAGTTCGAAGAAGCAAATACCTGTGAAGGTGCTTCAGTATTTTCAATTGATTCCCAGACCGCAACATCTGTACATGTCTCTATACACAACAGAGGTGATGAGATGGTACGCGAAACTGAGCATAGACAATGATGTGCTCAGACACGTGGCAGATGGGGAGGCTTTTAAAAAATTTGACAGTGAATTTCAAGACTTTGCATCAGAGGTTCGAAATGTTAGACTCGAACTTTCTATAGATGGATTCAATCCTTGGGGTAATAATAGCGTTGTCGTCAGCACTTGGCCAGTTATTCTCATACCATATAACCTACCTCCATGAAAGTGTATGAACAAGGAATTTAATTTCCTTAGTCTGCTAATTTCAGGTCATAAATCTCCAGGAAAAGGTTTAGATGTGTATCTTAGACCATTGATTGACGAGTTGAAATTGTTGTTGGAAAATGGAGTCCCAACACATGACAAGTTTACTGACACAATGTTCATGATAAGAGCAACTGTAATATGGACCATCAATGATTTTCCTGCGTATGAGATGTTGACATCTTGCACAACCAAATGGTACAGAGCATGTCTTGTCTGCTTGGACAATGTCAACACTGGTTGGCACACGGAAAATGTGTGTTACCTAGGTTACCATAGATGGCTTCCTCATGGTCACTTTTTACGACAGGCTAAGGATGATTTCGACGAGGATAATCCACAACACAGACAGTGTTCTAGCGAAGAGATGCTTGAGAGGTCAATAAACTTTGATTTCGATGTGTTGAGAAATGACGATGATGTGAAGAAGCTTAATCCGGTCCCTCCAGATGAGCTCAAATATTGGCACCACATGAGTATTTTCTTTGAACTACCTTACTGGTCGAAGTTGAAACTCAGGAACAACCTAGATGTCATACACATAGAAAAAAAAAAGTGTGTGACAGCGTGGTGAAAACAATTGTCGGTATTAAGTTCAAGACTAAGGATACTCCCAAATCCCTAAAAGATCTTGAAATTTGCAACTTTCGCCATACCTTGTGGTTAAAGAGGGATGGAAAGGGTGTGTACAACAAGATGTCGGATGCACCATACACAGTGAAGCCTGCATAGATGGATATTGTATTCAACTGATTTAAAAGTGTTCATTATCCGTCTAATTATGCAGCGAATATATTTGGTGCTGTCAACGTTGAGCAACACAAGTTTATTGGTCTAAAGACTCATAGATATCATGTAATGCTACAACGTCTGATTCCAGTGGTCATTCGACCATATTTGTCTCGTGACGTCGTCGTACCAATAGTAACATTGTGTAGATGGTGACAGAGGTTATGCGCTAGAGAGTTGAAGAAGTCAGATGTGGTCGAACTACAATACGAAATTGTACACATCTTTTGCAAATTAGAGAAGATTTCCCCCCCTACTTTCTTTGACATCATGATCCACCTTCCCGAACAAGTGCTACTTTCTGGTCCGGTCCACTACACTTGGATGTATCCTCAAGAAAGATGCAATTATTTATAACCGATTTTTCATTATTTACATATATATTTTCAAGTGTTTCTACTATGCCTCATATAATTAATTGTTGACTATTTTATAGACAACTCGGGCAGTATAAAGGATTCGTCAAAAATAAATCTGCCTCGGATGACTCCATAGTAGAGACATACCTAATGCATAAGAGTGTTACCTACTATGACAGGCACCTCAAAGATCTAGTCCAAACCACCTCCTCCAATTGAAATGCCCACATTAATCTTTCAGTCGTCACAGATGTTGTACGACCGTTTAGAGGAGTATTAAACGAAAGATTAACTAAAGAAGAAATTATTGAAGCGCATTGTATAGTGTTGCGCGACTGTGATGAAGTCAACCAATACATGGAGTTTTACAGGAAGAAAATTCAAATAGCCAAACCGGACAAGAGTCATAAATTGGTTGAAAAAGTGCTTAAGAAGAAGTTTCTTAATTATTTTCTCAAATGGGTATGTATGTTTAATTAATTTAAACCATGCATGCATATAGGTTTGTGATTAATTATTATTTTTATGAAATTGAGAAATTTGGATGGGAATAGGTGTCCACGATAAATTCGAATGACATATGGTGTTTGCTTATGCAAAGTGGATTGCCTTAGTTTCTGCTTGCAGGTTTTTGGTTACCCTTTTTTTAGGGGAAATTATGTCAAATTTTTGGTAAAAAATAAATACACATTCATATATCTTCTTAACATTTTTGCAGATGATTGATCTGGAAAAAATCTAGTGACCACGAGGGGTGGTAGTCATGGGCAAAGCACTTGTTGGCGCATAAGCCAATTCAACACTACATTTATCTTGGATGTTTTATCAACGGTGTAAAGTTTCATACAGTGGATCGAGATGGAGGAAGAAGAACACAAAACAGTGGGATTGCGGTTGGGAAAGACGTTAATGTATATTACGGGGTTCTTGTTAATGTCGTGCAACTACATTACGAGAATGATATCAATGTTTTTCTATTCAAGTGTAAATGGTTCAAGTGTACGAAAGAAGATCTGGGCCTTTTATCAGTAGATACAAACTCAAAATGGTATGAGGATGAGTCATTCGCTTTTGCCACCTTAGTTAGGCAGGTGTTCTATCTAAATGATCTAAAAAATTGTTAACCATCTGTCTCACCGAGGAATATGGAGTGCGACCATACTTGAAGGGACGTCAACGACTAACACTGAAGTAGAGAATGACAATGCATATCAAGAGCCTAATACTTCTGTCATCCCTGACATAAGGGAACTAATTCGATCTAACGAACACTTACTCATGCCTAATGGCGCCACAGATCTTACTCAAGAAGATATTAATGACTTAGAGAAGAATGCCCCCGAAAAGGTGCTGGAGGATGACGACAACGACAATGACGTCGGATACGATTCAGATGATAGAGATTATGATGATAAGGAGCAGTCAGTTGATAGTGAGGAGGATGATGATTCAAACGATGATGATTATGAGGATGAGGATGAGGAGTGATATTTTTTTTAATTTACATATACGAAATACTCAATAATAATAATTAATTAATTATATTTAATAATTAATTAATTATATTTAATTTTTAATTAATTATATTTAATTAAATAATATAATTAAATATTAGTTATGTCGACTAACAGGAATGACTTAGAATCAACAAATGCAAAATCATTTTTCTATTATAAAGATGACATCTTAGACGACTAACTTATGTATTTTCATTGTCTACGTACGACTTGGACGATGAAAATACATACATTCGTCGTCTAAGGAGCCTACTTAGACGATGAATATTTATTAATTCATCATCTAAGAATACTCCTTAAACAACGAAGGTACATATTGTCTTCATCTAAGTCGTACTGAACCATAAACCCTAGACCATAAACCCCTAATCCATTTTCCCTAAACCCTAAAAAACTTAGACATCGAAACTAGTATTTCTGTCGTCTAAGTAGATTTTAACAATCTATAAGTACAATAATGCATGTGTATCAACGTTTCCGTTTGCGAATTATATATATTAAGTAGTCACGTACAATAATGTGTATCAACGTTTCCGTTTCGATAGAAATTTAATTCCATTTTATAGTTGATGACTACACCGATCAAACCCTTAACGAACTTCTTATTGAATAAAAATTCGTCTACTTACATATTAAGTGGTGATGAATATATCCAACAGCTATTTTCTCCAAATTAATTAATTTTTGTTAATATGGATATAGATTAAATAAAAACATAAGATCGAACACTTAAGTTATATAACCTTAGTAGGTAGATGTATATATAAAAAGTATTAACTCATCAATTAATCTAGTTTTATGTGTATATATTTTAGGTTAATTTATATATAATTGACATTTACAATTTTGACATTAGCTAGTCAGTGAAAAATAATGCTCGATCGTAACGTCGGAAATAGTTTTAAAAATAAATATATAATTAATATTTACGATCGTTTATGTTTTTTAATATTTTTGTCGAAATTCGCAAATTAAAACTACGCATTGTCCAAAAAAATGATTGATCGAGTACGTACCTACCTACCGAATTGGCGTAAATTTTTAGGCAGGTAGAATTTTTTTTATTTAATTATGTAAAAGAAACTTTAAAAAATTATAACCTAGGCGACGAAACTACATTATTCCGTCGTCTAGGTGACTTGTTCGACGACGAAACCATGTAGCTTCGTCATCTAACCCTAAAAATTTAGTGGTGATTTTTTTTTGGGGAATTTTTAAAATGACTTAGATGACGAAAGTGGTAGATTTTCGTCGTCTAAGTCGACTTAGGTGACAGAACCATACGTTTTGTCACCTAAGTCATTAAATCAAACTTATATAATCTTTGGAAGAAATCCCTAATCGATCGAGCTCTATCTCTCTCTCTCTCTCTCTCTCTCTCTCTCTCTCTCACGACCCGAACCGAAAATCGAATGATTATCGACTTGATTTGCGAGTTTCGCGATTAGTCGCAATTTCGTCGTAATTGGTTGATTTAGTGGCCTCGTTAACGACTAAATTATCGGGCAAGAATTTGATTTGGGATCTTTCATGAAAGTTGTAGAGAATTGAATTTCGAGCTCGTGGGAACTTCCGGAGGATTATTCCGAGTTTCGAGGAATAAGTTATGAATATTTTTGACAGTCGGATATTGTCGTATTTATCCGTTTGTGATTCGATACGCGTACGGTATAAATACGGGAGAATACGTGCCGATTTTGGAAACT
The DNA here is from genome assembly GCA_946800695.1 of Geum urbanum. Classification (NCBI taxonomy): domain Eukaryota; kingdom Viridiplantae; phylum Streptophyta; class Magnoliopsida; order Rosales; family Rosaceae; genus Geum; species Geum urbanum. The sequence continues at coordinate 41,602,465 of OX327012.1, forward strand.
TTCCAAAATAGGAAACTGGGCCTTGACTCGCGTTGACCACGGGTCCAGGGCGACCCGTTTTGCACTGTGGGTTCTTGCCGCCGTGGAGCCCGATTCTGGCCACGGTTGGCCAGGGTCTCTTCATGAAAAAGGTTGGGCTCGAGCTCCTCTTCGGATTGGTAGGTGGATCGACCCTTGAGGTGGCCGGAGGAGAGAGAATCGAAGCGACGAAAACGGAGGTTTTCCGGCGAGATTTTGACGGCTTCGGGTGGCGGCGTTTCGGCCGAGTTGGTGGTTCCCCTTTGGGGGGTTTTGTTAGCCTTGAGGAGAGGAAGCTATTGGAAGTGGTTTCAAGAGTTGCCATGGCCGGAGGAGGGAGATCGGTGAAGTTGATTTTCCGGCGAGGGTTTGCACCTTTGAGGTGAGTTTTGGACCTTTTCCGGTCAAAATTGGCGTTAACTTTGAACTGGAAAGTTGTTAAAAATGTCGAGATCTTCAAATCCATATGTAGGTTGTATTTTTTTGGGCTGGTGAGGTTTTCCGGCGGCCGGCGGCAGTGATGGCGGCGATTTCCGGCCGAGGTGTTTTTCGACAAATTTTATGTCGTTTTGCTCGGAATCGCGCACAGATCGCAGTGGTGAGGTTTATATTTCGAATTGAGCATCGGAAATTATATCGAGGTTTTATGGTGTGATTATCGAATTTTTGACGATTTCGTCGATATTGAATTATATGTTTCCGGGAACGATTTTTTCTCGTGATGTGATTCGAGGTTTTGAGTTATGATTTTGAGCAGCGGATTTTATGATTATCCAGGGGATCGTGATCGTTTTTTTGGTGAGGGATTTTCCGCCGGATCACTGGATTAACGCGTATTGCATTATGCTCATCTGTGAGTGGACTTTTCTATTTTCACTGTCGTAGCTAGTTCGTGATTTTCGTATTTATTTATATACGATGTTGAAATTATTTATTACTTTTGGAGGTATTATTTTATATTTTATATGGTGATGACATTACTTGCATCGATGCTATGGCTACTCGGCTGATCATCGGTAGTCAGACCCAGAGTTGAGAAATTCCTCTGGACAGGGTTGAGAGATTCCCCTGGGCAGGGTTGAGAGATTCCCCTAGCCTATCACCGTCGGGCTTGAGAGATTCGTCTGGCACCTCCATATATATTTTTCGAACTCGCTTTACATTGTTTTATGTATATGAAATTGGTGAAAGGCATATGTTTATTTTGGTCCACTCACTCTAACGATTTTATTTGCCTTTCCCCTGGGCTTTTCAGTTTCAGTGCCCAGTTTACAGTTCGAACTATGGTGTCACACGTCGTGGTCGGAGGCTTAGTATTCGAGCGATGTTTATTTTATGGTAGGTTCTTAGTTTGGCCTACTATTTGTATATATATATTAGAAGTCGCTCTGAGCATTCTGATGTTATATTTTCATACGATTTTTCCCCGGATTTCTGTAAAGTACAGTTTTATTTATTACTTTACATAACTGTTGTGATATTGAGAAATCCGGATGGGATTGGTGCCCACGGTTTGATTTTTGTGGCATAGGATGAAGTGTATTTTTCGGGTGCAGGTTAATGGCAATTCCGCGTTAGTAACGAAACTCTGCCGAAATTTTTGTGGTTTTTGTTGGTTCGTGTTTTCAGAAGGGGTTTGATCCCAGTTTAGGAAACTAAATCGGGGTTAGGTCCTCTCTCTCTCTCTCTCTCTCTCTCTCTCACGGTCATATATATTTATAGAAGTGTGTGGATATAAATTATTGGAGTATATATATATAAATGTTTAGTGGAATTAATATAAATATAGAGGAGTATATATATAATTTGTGGAATGAATTAATTATATTTGTTGAATTTGTGATTTTGTGATTTTGTGATTATGTTGAATATGCCGAGGAATATATGAATATATGGATATGAATTTGCGAAATGACATAATCTGTGATTTTGTTGTATAAGTGAAATGAATATATTTAATATTGGATGGATTTGTAAATTATGATGTCGATGAATATATAATGAATATTTACATATTATATTGTGAATATTCGATTTTGTACAACTTAATCAAGATGCCTGGCAGTAGGAAGAGGCGCACGGCAGCAGATAAAGTTGCGGAATTCCTACCCAATTGAAGATAATTGGGTTGGGGTCAAACCTCAAAGGAGACAGTTACGGCTCCTTCAGTTCAAGCGGATGGACAATCGATACCGAATGCTCCAAATAAAGAGGCTACAACTTATATAGACGAGCCACATATTTCAGCTTCGGTGGCGGTAGAGTCACAAGGTCCCCAAGAATCCATCAACTATTCTATTCACTACAGCACCCAACGCAAGACCAGGAGGAAGCCCTCATACCCGGTCCCCAAACGCACCTGAGGACTTAGGAAAGGCGCTAAAACCGAGCACATAGTAAAGTCAACAGGAAAGAAAATTAAGGTGTCATTCGACGACTTCACCCGGGGCCCTACGACCTTTAACCTCAGCAGTTTGTGCACACACAACATCGGGGCAATCATACTGAACAACATACGTATGATTTCCCTTTCTTGGAACCAGCTCCCCGAATTCAAAAAGTTCAGGGTATACCACGAACTCTCGGTAATAAGGTCTATTTAATTTGAATTTAATTTCATAATTAATTTTAAAGCATAAAGGCATAAGGTCTAGAAATTTAATTATTTATTGATTTTTTCCTAGGTACATTTTGACTATGAAGGCCGACCGGAGATGTGGGAATACGTAGAGGACATGACAACCCACATTTTCAAGGATTAAAAGTACGACCTCCACAAGTACTACAAGAAACATGGCGTCTTGCCTACCCCACAAGAGCTGCGGACAGAAAGGGAAGACAAGTGACAATAGTTGGTCGGACACTTTGAGTTCGAGAAGTTTAACGTTCGTCTTCTTTTTCTCTAATGTAATGAAAATGAATAATTTTTTAAAAAAATATTTATTTATTATTTATTATTCTTTGTTGTAAAACAGTTAAAGTCGAATGCCAACAAGGCAAATCGTGAGAAGAAGACCGACCACCATGGTACGGGCTCATGAGGGATCATCTACTATGCAAATGACCACAGAGATGCAGGTTCGAAGCATTGTTTCCTGGATGCCAGCAAGGATGCTTATGTCAATCCTGAGCAAGTTAATGAAGCGAGTCAATGTGCTGTAAGTACCTATTTTTTCAAAATTAATTGAGTTTAATCATACGTCTAAAAATTATTGAATTTAATCTAACAGCAATTGGTTTGAAGACATTGAATTATGATTAGTACATTTAATTAGGTTGTGCTCTTGGCATTTGGAATTTGCTTTAAGTTGGTTAAATTATGATTCTGGACTTGAGAAATCCGGATGAAAATCGATGCCCACGGTGAATTTATTTTGTTGGAATTGGTTATTCGAAGTGTTTTCTTTCCCGTAGGTTTTTGATTTCCTCCAATTTTAGGAAAAATTATGGCAATTTTTTTTATAGATAAAATATTTATATATTGTTCACATGTTTAATTTCAAGAGAGGTTGCTACAAATGGCCTAAGAGGAATTGGCGAAAACACAATTGGAAAACCCGGAGATGACGCCTGAACAACTCCCTCCTCTATCAAAGGAGACTCAGATCAGTAATGTCGATGCTGTTTTCGGCCACCGACCTGGCAAGGAAGTTCGTGGGCTAAGACGGATGGTCCAAATAGATTTGACCCAGTCATTCGCATCAGCGAGTAGGTACACTACGACAGCTGCCGAGGAACTGGTCCGAGCGGCGGAAGACGAGGCTTGATCGGCCAAGGAGGAGGCTAGATTGGCCCGGGAGGAGGCGAGATCGACAAGTTCTCATATGAGCGTCATTCTCAAGTTTCTCGAGTCGATAGGCATGCAACCTCCGGCGGAGTGTCGCCCCCCTCTCCAGACACGATGAGGACAACGATGCGAGCGGTGGTGGTGGAATCGGATGGATGTCTACTCCGGGTTTCGGTTTAGTTTCGTAGATTATTTTATATATATTTTGATCGGTGTACATACACTTTTTTATATTTAATAAATACTTTATTAATTTAATTAATAATTATTTTATAATTTATAATTCAGAAACAAAACAAAAAAATAACAACTTAGACAACGAACAAACAATAATTCGTCGCCTAGGTTCAATCACTAAGACGAGAACACATTCGTTGCCTAGGTGATATACCTTAGACGAAGAACAATAATCTTCGCCGTCTAAGTAGTACTACTTAGACGATGAACACTTATTCGTCGTCTAAGTGATTGACCTAAAACGACGAATTATATTCGTCATCTAAGTGGTAATACGTAGATGACGAAAGTTGTTGTTCGTCATCTAAGATGAATGTAGGACAACGAATAATGTCGTCGTTTATATCAAAAAAAAATTCATCTAAGTACAAAGGCTACAAAACCTTATTCGTCGCCTAAGTAGCAATTTAGACAACAAAAAATAAATTTTTTGTCGCCTAAGTACTTAGACTATGATTGTTTAGACAACGAAACTTAGGCGACAAACATTTCATCGCCTAGGGTACTTAGACGACGAAAAAAGACCACTTGGGCAAAGATTGCTTCGTCGTCTAAGTGTGTTTTTCTAGTAGTGATTTATATAAGCATACATGCATGCAACACGAAATATTAGAAATTTAGGAGGGAGGGATGTAAGGAAATAAACTACAGTAAAGTCTCGATAAATGAATATTTGATAAATTAATAAACTCGCTTAAGTAATTTTTTTCGGTCCCGAATCGGGACTAATTCATTTTACTAGCAACCTCGCTAAATGCATAAGATAATAACTTTTCTTTAATTCATTTAAGTCTCCATGACTATATAAAGTATTACTTAAATAAAAAACTAAAATCCATAAAAACTAAATTTTCAGTTGAGAATTTATGTCATCTTGATTAGTTATGCTATTTCTTGGATAAATACTGTATCATGGCGTGTTTCTTCATTTCATCTATTCAAAAATATTTAACTTCGTTCTTGATTTTTTGGAATGCATGTACCACATTTAGTAAAATCGAGACTAGCTCATCGTCTCTGCACAAAACATAAACTGAGATTAGCTCATCGTCTCGAGCACAAACATAAACATAAAATCAATCTTATTAATAAATATAAGCTTATAATTTAATTAACTCAATTCAAGTGGGCTAGCTCAAGTGGTAAGAGTTTCACTACCTAGGAAGTATGCTATTATGAGATCTTGACAAATTACTATTTATTTAAGATATTCTCATCTCCAATCATCAAGATCTTATACCCTAAAATGAGAATGACTTATACCTCAAAATGAGATGAACTTTTTTTATCTCCAACCATAACATACCTCATACCTTAAAACTCATTATACCATATTCTTTCTCTTCCTTTTTTATTTTTCTTCCTCACATGGCCCACAAAAAAGTTGAAGCTTATACCTTATATTGAGTTTCATTTTAAGATCTATTTTAAGGTATAAACTCTCCCATATAAACTATGAGATCTCCATTTTGCACCATAGGAAATAGAATTTTTCATCCAATTAAGCTCATTTTAAGGTATAGAATCTTCAATGGTTGGAGATGGTCTTAGGTCCTGCATTCGAGTCACGCGTACGAGAGAGTAAGTGAAATCTTCTAATTTTTTTTTAAAAGAAAAAAATAAGCTTATAATTTAACTAGAAAATGTCTAAAAATTTAGATAAGTTAATAAATTATTAATTTATAACCTCGCTTAAGTCATAATATTTTCTGATCCCGAAATGATTTATTTATAAAAGTTTTACGGCTATCTTTACTTTACTGTACGCTGTCTAGTTTCCACAATATTGTAATATTGTAATGTTGAATGTGCAATCCATGTTCTTGAAGAAAATCGACAAAATATTATAGGGCCCAAAAAATAAAAAAAACATATCGAGCAACGTACGTACAGCTAGCTGCTGCGGATCTTCTTCTTCTTCTTTCAATTATTTTCATTTTCTTTTTTCTCTGGATTTTGAGTGGAAGCTCTGATATACATGTTGGCATGCAAGTCGCCAATGCAATGCAATATATGGAGGTGGATTTAGAACAAAGGAATAGAACTTGCATAATATAAATCATATACGAAACCTCTGCCTTACAACCACTACTACTGCCCTACTAGCAATTTAGCTAATTAATTAACTATCAAATATGTATATATACGATCTCACCATTCTTTTCCGGCCACCTTTCTTTCTGGATATCATGACCGTACCACTATTCTTTCAGCATGCATATATTTCATCCTTGAATTATTATAGATATGATATCCAAAACTTATACCTTTTCTTACTTAGAATAGTCCAATAAAGCATATTTAGGTTGGCTGGAAATAATGTATACGTGGTTCATATTCAACAACAAAAAAAGTGATGGTTTCGTATCAATTCATACACACTCAACATTTTACCATTACCATTTTTGATGATTGGTTCAGGAAAGATATAATTTTGATCGGGTAGTTGGCCTATATATATGCATGTATATATAGATGCATGAACTACGATCTTAAATTATTAAACAAGTAAATTAAATTTTTGTTAGTGGTCTTAATTTTATGAGCTAGATTGCAGAACTTTTGTGCACTGCATAGGCCGAATCATATATTTATGATATGAGAACTCTACTTTATATTGCAAAAGCTGAATTATTGTTTGCTAGCTTAGTGAAAGATATCTGAAACTTTTTAGTTTATCTTCTCTTAGTGAAATATAGGCTGGTCTAATGAGAGATGATCTTTGTGTGCTTGTAAATTTCCAGGCAATGAGTTTCACGAACATATCACAAATAATATTTGAGCAGCTCTTCACTTGTTTATGGGGCACTGCTACCTAGTGTTCATAATTGGCCTTTGCTACCAAGTGTGGAAATTGGCCTTTAGTTTGCTGCTCTTCACTAGCTTGCTTATACAGTATATGGTGCATGGAATTGAACTGTTAAAGAGGTTTTCAGTAAAATAGAAAGAAGCTACTCTGCTAGCTAATTACCCAGATGACAAAAAAAAAAAATCCTAAAGGGTCATTGTTTTGATATAAGCACGTTTTGAGCTGAGTCTGGTACCACTTTAAATTCCCCACCCTTTTCAATTCAAGATCTCCATGAGTAGAAGTTTGCTGGGAAGTCATGCATCCTAGCATCTCCGGCGGCGGTTTAGTAGCCATTCCGGCGAAAAAGGTGGCCACTATACCTCTCCAAGTGGAGGAGGAATAGGATGGTATAGGTGTACGTATATGGATATTTGAGAATGTGCTAAGAGCATCAGTACGAGCACATCAATCAGACACTTCTTTTCCCAACCCCGACCGTATATAATGATGTCCAGAGCTTCCATGGAACACTCACAAGTGCAAGAAGAACTTCTTCCTTCATTTCTCTTAGCTCATCAACATAAGAAGCAACAAAGAGGGAAGATGGTGAAGTTCTCTAAGCAATTCGAAGCACAACTAGTCCCCGAATGGAAGGATGCATTTGTGGACTACTGGAAACTCAAGAAGGATCTCAAAAAAATCCATGTCCTAAACATTAACAACGACACAGCTACTCATAACAGCTCTTTCTCTAACACTGTCTTCAAGTCTATAAAGAAGTTCTCTTTATTTGGCCATCAACATAGAGAACATGAACTCATACATGTACGTACTACTCCATTCTCTCTTCATTTGTCTCTATGTTACTGTTACGTATGTACAACGATAAATTTAATGTGTGGTTTTGACTCTTTGATTCACTAGGTTCATAAGAAGCTTGCCTCATCAGCAAGTAAGGGAGATCTTTATGAGACTGAATTGTTGGAGGTACTTGCCGATACTGATGCTGCGAAAGAGTTTTTCTCATGTTTGGATCTTCAACTCAACAAGGTGAATCAGTTCTACCAGAAAAAAGAGAAAGAGTTCATGGAGAGAGGGGAGTCCTTGAAGAAGCAAATGGATATTCTCATTGAACTCAAAACTGCCTTCAAGCAACAACGCGCTAAATGTGGAGAATCTACTAAAGGAAACAAGGAGGATGCTTCTATAGCATGCACCTTCTCATCTGGTATATACATTCACAAACTTAATACTAATTTTCAGTCCAGAATGAGTAAATGCACTTCAAATCAGAATGATTTTTCTTATATACTTGACAAAAAAAATTAAATAAAAAAAATAAAATTTGATCCATTAAGAAAATTCTTAGGTACCCATGGGTATTATTTACCACTTGAACAAATTTATGGTGATAGTTGTAATCTGAATTCTTATTTGTATTCATTTTTGTTGTATTTTAGATAATTACTTTACTTTAAAATCTAGTTATAACTTTTGAAAAAAAATGTTCTCAAAGTTGTAAATTTGATTCAATTAGTTGTAAAAATCATAAATAATCATTAAAATATGTGGTCATTGTGGTAATATAACCTTAAATGCTGTAAATTTTTGTTCAAATATATTGTAATTTTAGTTCTCAAAAGGTAAATAAGGGTATGGCATACCCTTGATGATTGATGGTTTTTTTTATATATATTGGAAACAGAGGAGGATTCTGTGAAGGACAAAACAGAAGCAGAACAGTTGCAAGAAAATAGTACATATGAGTTGGAGAAAAATGATGAAGTTGCATGTACAGAAGACTCGATATCAGGTGAACTGGGGAAGCCAATGAGAATGAGAAGTGAGGATATTGGAAAACAACTTAGGAGTGTATCAAGCCGTTCTTTCAGTTGCCAAGGGAAGAACCTAAAGATAAACATTCCACTGACAACGCCGTCACGTACCTTCTCAGCAATAAGCTACTTAGTTTGGGATGATCTTGTTAATCAGTCTTCAAAAAAATGCACTTCAGAAGGCATAAGTAAGCTGAACATCAACAAAACAAAGTTGCATCATGCCGATAAGATGATCCGAGGAGCTTTTGTTGAGCTGTACAAAGGCTTAGGATACCTCAAAACTTATAGGTACCATTGGTCATCCTTAATTGAAGCGCAAAATTAGATTTAGTTTGTACGTATTCGAATTTTGAAGCTTACATGCTGTGCATTATACTAATGATTTTCAGGAACTTGAACATGCTTGCTTTTATAAAGATATTGAAGAAGTTCGATAAGGTAAGTAAAATGTGTGACAATAACATCTTTAAACAGTGCATTTTGTTCTGCTTATGTAATAAGAAATATATATCTTCTTCGGTCGTTTTCAGGTGACTGGAAAACAAGTTCTTCCAATTTATCTAAAAGTTGTTGAGAGTTCATATTTCAACAGCTCAGATAAGGTACTTTACTAATTCAAATTCTATATCACCAAGCAAAAAATCTAGTTTTTTGTCAAAAGATCACTTGTGCATGTTATTTGGATATATGATTGGATCATGCAGTCCCATTGTTGGCTACCAGCTATGATTTATTCGAAAAAAACATGCCGACAAAGTAAAGTGGTCATTGCTTCTGTAGTTCATGACTGCACAATGGATGCCATCAACATATATTCATAGAAATCACCTTAGATATATATGTATCCTTGTCTGATACATAAACAGTCGTATATTTTCCCTAAAAAAAAAAAAAGTCGTATCGTTGCTAATTAGTATCAGAATTTACAGGTGATGAATCAGGGAGATGAAGTTGAGGAGCTATTTATCAAACACTTTGCTGAAGAAGACCGAAGAAAGGCCATGAAGTACCTTAAACCTCATCATTGCAAGGAATCACACACTGTAACTTTTTTCATTGGTAAGTCAAAATATCACTTGGGATTTTTTAGCGCAGAACTGCCTGAAAGTTTGCTAAGTTTGTTACCATATAAACGATTTAAGGACCCGTTAGGCCACTCACTTATAGGTCTTGTGCCATAGGAAGTGACTAGGCTAGCTTTTCTGGGTGGAAAATAAAGTACAGATCCCATAAATCTAAAGCTACCCTGTAGTCATCTCTCAGACAATTGTTTTCTCGTACAAAGGTGAAAGGTTGAACCTTAAAAGATCCATCAACACCTACATGGTAGAAATAATATGTTTCCTCAGTGTGCCACCAAGCTATTGCTAGCAGCATGGACACTCTAAATGTGTGATAGATAGTTGGATACCACCTCCATTTTGGTCTGCTACTAAAGTTGTCAAGTAATGCATGCCGACGCTGCAGCTTAACACTACGATTACATTATTGTGCGACTTTTTACATTTTTCATCACTGCCTCAATTACTGAAAGTGATCTTATTTGTAATAACAGGTTTGTTCACCGGGTGTTTTGTTGCACTCTTTGCTGGTTATGTCATAATGGCTCATATTACTGGGTTGTACAGAAGGGAATCAAATTCAATATACATGGAAACTGCATACCCTATACTTAGGCAAGTACTTCTGTAGTTAAATTCTTTAGCATTCTAAGATGTAACAAGTAAAACAATCGAAGCTAACATAAAACATTTGTTTTGCAGCATGTTCAGCCTAGTGTTTCTACACTTTTTCCTATATGGTTGCAACATTTTTGCATGGAGAAAGGCTCGTATAAACTACAGCTTCATCTTTGAACTGTCCACAACAAAAGAGCTGAAGTACAGAGATGTGTTCTTGATATGTACCACATTGATGACTGTCGTGGTTGGAGTCATGTTTGCTCATTTGTTCTTGCTGACAAAAGGCTATTCATACACCCAAGTTCAAGCAATCCCCGGTCTTCTATTGCTGGTAGTACCTTCAACTTATAATAACAAAATCTAGTAAAGGAATGTCAAGTGTCATTATCAAAAGTTTAACTTTCTTCAAAATTGTGCAGATGTTTCTACTACTTCTTGTGTGCCCCTTCAACATCATCTACAAATCAAGCCGTGTTCGTCTTCTTCGCGTGATAAGAAATATCATTTTGTCACCTCTATACAAGGTACTTCATAACACTAACAATTAATATTGTCTGAATGTCAAAGCTAGCAATCAAATTGTATTTCTCATTAACTTGTGTCTGTTGTCTACAGGTTGTCATGCTAGACTTCTTCATGGCAGATCAACTGTGTAGTCAGGTACTGCCGAGCACTCATTAAAGAAGTTCAGTTTCTTTTTCATTTTCTTTTAATTTTTGGATTTATCATGACAATAGCTTTATGTAATCAACAGATTCCAATGCTTAGAAATCTCGAGTATGTGGCTTGTTACTACATAACTGGAAGCTACAAAACTCAAGACACTGATTATTGCACGAGGGCCAAGAATTACGGTGATCTTGCTTATGCGGTGTCCTTCCTGCCTTATTATTGGAGAGCAATGCAGGTAAATCCACTAGACCATGTTGCTCCTTTTGTTTTGATTTCATCCGCACTGGTATCTTACGATGATTTTTTTTTGCTTAATTTGATGTTGCAGTGTGCTAGGAGGTGGTTTGATGAGGGAGAGACAAGTCACCTTGTCAATTTAGGAAAATATGTGTCTGCAATGCTAGCAGCAGGAGCAAAAGTGGCTTATGAGAAAGAAAGGAGTGTTGGATGGCTTTGTCTTGTTGTGATCATGTCAACTTTTGCAACAGTGTACCAATTGTATTGGGACTTTGTAAAAGATTGGGGTTTGCTTCAAATGAATTCCAAGAATCCTTTGCTTAGGAATGAACTAATGCTTCGCCGAAAGTTCATTTACTACTTCTCAATGGTATATGTCAATACCCTCTTTTTTCTTATTTTTTATTGGCATACAATCGATACCTTCAACAGTCTTTGACAATACTAGAGAATCAATTCAAATGATCCACATAGCGAGCATTATTTGGATAACGCAGTTTTTCTTGTCTGTGATAAACAAGTAGTAGACTATGAATATATTCTTGAAATAAATTCCAATGGCATGATAGATGAAAGCTGTGTCTGCTTCATACGTTTTACATCACTCGAATCCGGTGTTCAACAATGTTTTGATGTTTTCTGCAGGGATTGAATCTTGTTCTCAGGCTGGCTTGGTTGCAAACTGTTCTTCATTCGAGCTTTGGACATGTGGACTACAGAGTAACGGGGCTTTTCTTAGCTTCCCTTGAAGTCATAAGAAGAGGACTATGGAACTTTTACAGGTATATTCTCACTTCTCTATCAGTCTTATTTATATTCATCAATCTACATTGCAGAAACTTACATGATACAAGAGCTGGTCTCCAAATGATCATTTTGTTCTAATTGTCCAGGTTGGAGAATGAGCACCTAAATAATGCAGGGAAGTTTAGAGCAGTTAAAACAGTACCACTTCCTTTTCATGAAGTGGATGAGCAAGACTGATGCCCCATTGGCAACAGTTGCACATAGAATTGGATTCAGTTTCAATTTCAGAACAAATGTTGCTTCCAAAGAGGAACCTAATCAAGCTTGTCGATTGAGCTAGATCAAATCAAAGTTGATGCACTAAGACAACATCAGCAGCGTAGTAGTATCTCGTTTTTTGTTCGATGGATTATGTGGAACATTTTGTTCATACTTGTATACAACAAATCTCTTTCATCAATGAAATGATACCATTATGATCCAAAAAAGGTGCAAATGCATTGGTACGCTGCATGATGATGTGAATAACCACCTCTCAAAGATATCATGTTCTCAACTAGTATGATAAACAGGGGTTATCGAACACAAGAAATTGGTGAAACTAAATCCTAACACTAGATTACAATGCTGACAGACTCGACTATAGTACACTAACGATACTACGACCCTACTATAAAAAGACTCAAATGACACAAAATTTGTACACAATAAACTAGACACAATTGTGGACTACCACATAAAATTTTAGGGTATTCGGAGTTGATTTGGGTACTGAACTAAATTGGTTGAGCTACAGCTAACGCATAAAATAAATACTGAAAGTAATATGCTTATGAATGCAAAATTGTTTAAACTATATGACGAATGAGTTCAGAGGAATATAATCCACCACCACCATTACATCTATTTAACACATACTTAATCGAATGCACATATCCAATGAATAAAAGTTTCTAGAAAGGCCGATAGACACGACACATCCTATTACCCAATCCTTATGTCTATGTGAGTTTGTCATGGACCTCCCCCACATCTATCCCTCTATTGAACTCATAGTCATAGACCCCAAGGTTTACAAAGAAGAAAGTATTAAGTTCTAGAAAAGATTTGAGAATCTATAAGGGTTCGCATGTACACTATGGGTATGTCCTGCTAGACCTAGGGTTTCTATCACCCGAAAAAAATCGGCGTATCACTATAGAGAATCCGGTGGAAGAAATTATCTTCAGTCGCCCATATCTCATGACAATAGAATCCTAGCATGCATACTAAGTTGCGCACCAAAGCAAACATACAAAAATTCATACGGTGAGTCACATAAAAAAAAACCTCATTCACATTGAATATGCGAAACTAGATTAAAGTGTATGAATTAGAAAGACTTCATGTACGAGGCTTCAAGCAGCCCCTTAACAAGATGTTTAGCTACTAAGAGTCATAATGAAAGAATCAAAATAAAGCATAGAGGTTACAAATCGAGATGGGATGAAGAACAGAATTGTTGTACAGTTTTGATGGATCGAAGCTCGGGCTTCGATGGATCGAAAATGGCACTCTGGCTCCTTTGCGGCTGCTTCTCCTTTGCTTGAGTTTTTCTCTCTAAAATCTTGATTAGCCTTTCCAAAAACCTAAAATTGGTTTATATAGTTCCCCCAATTGATATCCTCAAGTCCTCCTTAGAAAAAACTTCTTTAATTGTACAAAACTCCTTCTTGAATTCATATTGAGATAGGAATCTCTCTTTTATTTTCTTTTTTTTATTTCTCCACAAAACCTATAAAACAATAAATATTAATTAAACATTTAAATATATAACAATAAATTAAGTATAAGGAATAAATTAAACATCAAATAAACGCATAAATATGCGATTACCAGTGCAGTAGATGTCTTCGTTTCTATGTTGTGGTATACTTTATTTAGATTGAAGCCACTAGATACTGAGAAGACCTTCTGTATCATCAAGTTCAATACTAGGAAATAGGAGAAGGCAAATGTGCCTACAAGAGCAATTTCAATGTCAAATGTTGGGCCGGCCCATTGGGCCGACAGAGTTTTACTCTCTCTCGTGATTCTGCTTCGTCGACCTCTCTTCTCTAGTTCAGTTCGTCACTAATTCCAGTCATGGCGGCAACATCAACTACAACTCTTCCATTTTTCTCGTCTCCCCATAAACCCATTAAAACCCATCAAAATCCCAACTTTTTCAGACCCTTTTCTGCTTTCAAGAGAAAACATCTTGGTCTCTGCAGGTAAACCCAATTTGTTTCTTTCAAGTTTTGATTTTTTTATTAGAGTGCTGGGTTTGTTTGGGCCAATCTTAACTCTTTAAATTTTGTTTTCAGCTCAAGAATTCTCCATGTGAGAGCTTTAGAACCAAAGCATGTTCGCAATGAATCGGCTGTTTCTCAGTTGGAGTAGCGATTCTGAAGCAGACGCAGAATTGAAACAAAACAATTTGAATAAGGTTTTTTTTTTGGAAAGAATTTGAATAAGGTATTGTTTTAAAAGAATTTGAGTAAGATATTACGATAGTGATGTTATTCTAGTTCAATTGTATGAGATAAAACTTTTGAAGATCTACCCAAAGTAAAATGGTCAATGCTTTAGTGTTATTTGTTTAATACATGATACTTGAAATTTATACATTTTACTGAGAGAATTTGAGACCAATGTAGCATTGTTCTTATCGCAGTGTGTATTTCGCTGTTGTTTGTGTATACTCAATCTGTTGTTGTATTCAGGATGCTACTACCATTGACATACAACTCCCTCGAAGAAGCCTGCTTGTAAAGTTTACTTGTAATTTGTGTAATGAAAGAACAAGCAAGCTCTTGAACCGATTGGCCTACGAAAAGGGGCTTGTTTATGTGCAGGTAATGTCAGCTTGTTGTTTGATAGAGTAGTTTGTGTGATCTATATATTTGCTTTAGGTGAGTTTCTGACCAATTGCACTACTTTTCATCAGTGTGCAGGGTGTCTCAAGTATCACAAATTAGTTGATAATCTCGGCCTTGTAGTTGAGTATGATTTAAGGGGGGGATAGGGATTTGGACTCCAGTGCAGATGAAGTTTAATCTGACATTGAGTTCGTTTTGTTGTTTTGATTTGCTTGATGCTGTTGAATCCCAAAAATCATCTCCCTTTATATAGTGAACATGTGCCAAATACACAAATGATATTGTTGGTTCATCTCTTGTATTATTCATTTCTACAGGTTTTACATGTGAAAAAAATCATCTCGGTACAACACCAATGAATTCATAGTTGATCATCTAAGATACTAGTGAATGTAGTTTGTCAGTACCAAGAGTACTGCAATAGCTAATCCGGTCGTAACCCACATAGCAGACTTTGCTCCTTTCTGGTACAGTGCAGTTGCTCCGCTCTGTGAGACAAAATCAGAAGTGTCATCCATCAAATTTAAATGATGTCAAGCAATCTGACTAATATTTGAGGGCTAAATTCATGCCAACATTATGTTCTATGGTCAAAGGTTAAAGGGGGAAAATGAAAGTGAGGATGAGTAAGATCTCTTACCAAATCCAAACTTGGTGATGGTGCTGGTGTTGTTGTATCCTCTGTATCTGTTACTGTAGGTGGTGCTGGGGGACTTTGAATAGTTGGCGCTGGTGCGGGTGCATGATGATGCCTCCTGTGCTTGTGCTTTTTCTTGTGTTTATGAGGAGCAGGTGCAGGTGACGGCACCGTCACAGGTGCCAGAGCTGGTGCCCTGACAACTGGCGCTGGCGCTGGTACTGGTGGTGCTTGAGATGGTGTTGGCGATGGTAATGGTGGCGCTTGTGATGGTGAGGGTACTGGTGAAACCTTAGCCGGTGCTGGTGCTGGTGCTTTTTTAACAGGAGCCGGGGTTGGGGATACCTGTGGTGGTGCTGGTTGAGGAGGTGATAGTGGTGGGGTTGAAGCAACCGGTGGCTGAGATGGGGTCGAGACAGATGGAGGTGGAACTGTCGGGCTTGTGGATGGTGCAACTTTAGGGGCTGGTGATGTAGTTGGCGGGATTGTGGGTGAAGTTGCTACTGCTGTTAAAGGGGGCGGTGTTACGGCAGTGGGTGGTTGTGCTGCCGGTGCCGTTGGTGTGGTAGAAGGTGGTGGTGTTGCAGCTGGCAAAGTAGTCGGTGCAGCTGCCGGTGTTTGTGCATTGATAAGGACTAGTTGAAAGGCCAGACAAGTTAAAACCAAGGCCAGAATGGAAGCCATACTTTTTTAGAGATGGATTCTGTGAGAACATTTGGAAGCTATCTATATATGAATGTTGAGAAGAGCAAACTGCAAAGAAGGTGAAAGACACGTTTGGTGAAACGCAGAAGGGAGAGACGTAATTTTCATGAGATGTGTACTTCTCTTCTAATCAATATTGGCCTGCAAGGTTGTTAATGAGATTGATGGCCAGGCCTCACTGGATTAGATTGTCCTCTGTAATGGGTCCTTAGAATGAAAACAATGCCCCTAAAGAAATTTTTCGTGCACAAAATGTTAAGACGAAAAGGACTATGCAAGGTAAGAGCTGATACCTACCCAATTGCAGTTTGCTGATTTTAACAGCAAACCTGAACTCTGGTAAGAGGTAGCCATCACTCCTCTTGACTCATTTTATCATTTTCAGTTTAAGGATCTGTCACCACCCTTTGGGTAGCTATGAAGCTATCATTAACTTAATCAGTTAATCACTACGAGATTAATCACTATTCACCAGTTTCCACAACTTGTTAATGGTAAGCAGAACCTCACGTGGAAGATGGTCATGCACCTGAGGAGTAACTTTGATAGAATGTGAGATAGTGCAGTTGAGGGCAGGGCTGCACAATCATCACTTGTGCTTGTTATTTGAAAATATGATTTCATAAAAATAAAAAAACATGTCGAAGTGGCCATTGATTCTGTAGATCATGACTGCACAATGGATGCCTTAAAACATTCAGACATACGACTTGGATATTCTTATCTGACACGCAAGTAATCTCTGTGAACCTATTGTATCTTTGCTAATTAGTATCAAAAACTCCAGGTGATGAATCTGGGAGATGAAGTTGAGGAGCTAATTATCTAACACTACATTGAAGAAGACCAAATAAAGGCCAAGAAATTCCTAAACTTGTGATACTCGAATTCGCACCATTCGTCATAAGCAGAACATCATGTGGAAGATGTCATGCACCTTTGTGAGTAACTTTGATGGATGATGAGAAACGGCAGTCGAGGTCGAGGCTGGTGGGTCTGCTTGCCTCTTTTCCTTCTTTTTTCTTCTTAGCTGGAAGAATTGCTGCATTATATCGGCACATTCAGAGGCCAGCACACCTCGTCGGATGGTGATGTTTGGATGGAATGGGTGGACTGGAGCAGCTGGCTTGTCGGACGGTTCCGAGTCATTTCCTTTGCTTCCATCAGGAAAAAGTCTGCAAATTTAAGAGATTAAGGGACTCTTTATATTAAAAAAGAACAACATCGGAAAGTATAGTCCAGCCTCTGTTAAAACCTAAGACGATAGATATTACATATCATTCGTTGTACAAGGAAGTACATAATTTAGCGTACCTTATCCAGCTGCCATCAGCACCAAGAAGCTTATTAGGAGCACCCCATACGACGGTGTCGACTCTGGCTTGAAGAATTGCTCCAGCACACATAGGGCAGGGTTCCAGTGTTACATAAAGAGTAGACTCCTAAGAGAAGAAACCAAGATTCATGTCTTAATGAGGTACTTTGAGACTTGATCATTCATTAGTTGTATTAACTTGAGAGGCAGCCAAATTACTTTCAAAAAAGGTATTTCAACAGTTTATGAAAATGATATCGTCATTATCTAAACTCGGTGACAACATTCCAACAATCAAATGGTTGGTCCATCATGAATGTCATGATGCCAACATACCATATTATAACATTATATCTCAATACCCTTCACACGGTACTCTTTGTTCTAGTATTCCATTAAGGACAATAATATGTAATGTTTAATTAAAAAAAGGAAAGGGTGTTCTCTCTCCATCTCTGAATGCCACCATCCAGGTACAGAGAGAAAGAAACAACATACAGATGTGAAAATAATCAAGCCAACTCCATAAGTATACCTTATGGATATATAAAATGGACTCTTGGAATGAGAATGAATAAATTAATAATAGAGAATTTACCGCAAGCCTCCAAGTCCGAAGAACATTTGAAGCCTCTCGTATGCATATCATTTCAGCATGGGCTGTTGAATCTCGTAATTCTTCCACTCTAACAAAATATAGGTGTAAGTATCCGGAGAATGCATCATACCATCAACTATGAAACAGATACATAAGTTTATTAAGCTCACAGGTTATATCCGCGTGCAATGATCTTCCCTTGTTGCACCAGTACAGCCCCAACAGGCACCTCCCAAGTATCAGCAGCCTTCTTTGCTTCCAGCAGTGCTTCTCTCATAAAAAATTCATCAGTTTTTCTCTGTTCAAAATCGAGATTATGTGCTTCTTCCCATTCATCAAATCTGTCTTTCAGGACTTGCTTATTCCTTTGAAGCCTTCTTTGTTTCAATTCCCCACTCGCTTGTGCATTGTCTGTCATTTCATCAAGCGTCTGACGACCAAATTGGTCCATGTGCTCCAATCCACTTCCAGAGGCAGTGTAACCAGCACCTGAAATTTCTTCCACAGCAGGAGACTTCACACTGCTAGCAATTAGCGGCTGTGAAAATCTGTGTTTCAAGACCTGCCTATTTCTTTGAAGCCTCCTTTGTTTCAATTCCCCACTGTTCTCTGAATTGTCTGACATTTCATCAAACTTCTGATGACTAAATTGGTCAGTGTCCTCCAATGAACCGCTTAAAGAGGCAGTATAACCAGCATTTGAAATTTCTTTCAAAACAGGAGACTCTACACCACTAGCAATTAGTGGCTGTGACAATTCAAATATTTGGACGCCAGAAGAACCTCGAACTTTCTGTTGATTATCTTTTGGACTGAAAGTTTCCTCACCAGAGGTTAAGGAAACCGATGTTGATGTCAATCCACTCCCCTCTTTATTTGGAGAAGCTGACATACCTGCTTCAAGATATACTACTTTGTCCTTTGATTTCATTTTGCCAGACACTTGTTCACTTTGAGGAAATGATTTTTCTGCTTGCAACTGATCAGAGCTGGTTTCTGGTTGCATGACTTTATCCCTTTCCACATTCTTTTTGCTGGTCTCCTCAGTCTCATGCCCAGAAAACCATGCCTTGCTACTTGCAGGTGTAATTGAAGAAACCCTTTCCCCTGACTGTGAAGCAGGACGATTGGTCTCAGCACGAGGATTCCACCTCAGCTTAACTATATCTGCAACAATATTCCAAATGGACCTGCCAGATCTCCTGGAGACAGCATTTCCAGTTGTTGTAGTAGCCTCTACTTTTTCACTTGTTATAGTAGCCTCTGATTTTTCACCTGTTGTAGTGCCCTCTGCTTTTTCTTCCTTGGGACTTTTAAGAGTGGATGTGTCGGTCACAGCCCAAATTTCAACTGAAGGCCCCTTAGTTCCAGAACATCCAGATGAACGCCTCGACTCATTTCTCTTCAGTTGAGAGTCTCCAGATCCATATTGACTTGCAATTCTTTGTCCATCCTCACCTCCATGCACCCATTTTTCCTCAGAAACCGTTGCTGCTCCCTGCTCTTGAGTCTGGTTTTTTGAAGTTGAAACTTCCTGCCTCACTTTCTCAAAGAACTCCCCTGCTAACTGTGAAGATGATTCTTCCTGCCGATGAGCTGAACCCAAAGCATCTTCAGTAGTGTAGTATAGAATCTCTCCTTGAGTCTCGGTGTTACTGGTTCCACCACAAGATTCATAGCTCAAAGCTGAATTACTCTCTGAAGTTTCTCCAGAAACATCCTGAGCTGTGGTCTCACTCGACGACTCAATGTGTACTGATCCTCTAGCTATCAATTGAGGAGGGGGCGGCAACAGTGGCACCTGTGTTCTTCTCTGAAAATCTTCAACACTCTCCCGTTGCATTCTAGCTTGTGGAACCATACTTGATGCTGCTTGTGATCTAGAAGGTTCTCCCCAGTCTTTTTCCTGGAAAGTTGACACCTTCATTGAACTTTGGGCCTCTTTTCTTGATTTAACTTCCATGAGCTTTTCATCGGTTTGGGTGTTTCTCTGTATTGCTTCTTCAGCTGATGTAGCCGCCAATACTGTAACACTTTCTTCATTAGTAGTTCTCCTGTCAAAGGCTCTCTGGGAATTGGTATTTTTTGCTGTATCACTTGCATAAATCAATGACATTTCAGCAACATCAATGGTTCCTTTTCTCGATCGAACTCTCTGAAAAGCTTTATGATCTATTTGATGGCCTATTTGGTGGTATTGCTCTTCTGAACCCTCAACTGAACTCATCCCCGTATAGGAATATTCTTCCTGATTAGTCCTTCTTGCATCCAACTGCCTAGGCCAACTGGAGGTTCTTCCAGTGTCAACAACTTGAACTTGTGAAACTCTGGAGAGCTTTTGAGTGTCTCTGTTCAAATCTTCTCTTCCAGTCTTGTCATGTTCATCTTTTTTCTCCTGCACTATGTTTGTAGCCATGGATACGCTTTCTTCCCTCTCACTAAGTCTCTTTTGGGACTGGCATGTTGTCTCAACATCAGTTCTATGGCTTCCCAATTTTGCTTTACCTTCTTGAAATCTTCGTCTAGATTCAGTCTCACCACCATCGCGGTTTCTTCTTTGACTATATCGTTCTTTTGTTCTCTGCGTCAAATATAAATTCTCCCTCACGTCATCCAATTGCTTTTGCGACCCAGATGCCTTTGCTAACTCACTTTCATTGGTCTTCAATATCCTTGAATGCATTTCTGAAGATTTCCTCGATGCATGTGTTTCTTCAGTCACTACTTCTGTGGGCTTTCTTTCTGAGTTCATAAAATCCCATGTGGCAACGCCCTCGACTGAAGTATGTCTCTGCTTTGATATTTCCTTATGGTCCATGCCCTCATCTCTATGGATCCTATACTCTTCACTGATTAGCCCATCAACTCTACCTCCCCTATCATACTCTGAATCCCCATACCCACTATAACCAGGTTCATCCAAAAAGCCATGCTTATCCTGAACATCTGCCTCACTTCCAAAATCCCCCGAAGATGACACGGAGTAATAAGAGGAAGAACTACACCCCTCTTTCCTTCCCCAAAGATTTTCATCTCTCAAAAGCACTCTCTTCTTTCCCTTCTCTCTTGAATCACTTTTACTCAACTCGATTCTTGCTGATTCCAATCGGTGCTTCAAGTTACTCTCCAAAGAGCTATACCTACCATTACTCTTCTCCCCACTGTTCCATTCCCTCCGATTATCTCTCTCAAAATCCACCTGTACTCCCTTAGATGAACTCTCAACTGTCTCTCTTCCCGTAACAGAACTCTGAGTCTTCTCTCTACCGCCGAAACTCCTCCTCTCGGCTTCTACTCTATTTGACGAATTCACATTTGTCTTACGTCCACTGTTACTCCTACTCCTCTCCTCTTCTACTCTCTTAATTAAACCCACATTTCTCCGAGTACCACTCAAACCCCTCTTCCTCTCCGCTTCCGCCCTCTTAAACAATACCCGATTTCTCTCACTCCCAAAACACTCCTCACCCACTTCCTCACTCAGCAAGCTCAGCACAGCCTCCACATCACTCAAACCACCCGAATCGTAAACCTCACTCTCTCCTTCCTCATCATCGCAACATCCACATTTCCCATTTCCTCTTCTCCCACGCCTATTGTATCCACTCCTCTCACTAACTGAGCAAGCCAGTTCATACCAATCTCGGCCCAGACCGGATTCCTGAACCCGGTAAACAAACCGATCTCGGCCTCCCAGGATCAACTTCCTAGAAGCTGACCGTTGAAGCAGTGCCGACTGCCTCAACCCATATAAGTAACAAGGGTTTATGGGCACTACTCTACTTCTATGGGTTGAAAATGCACAACAAGCACAACAACATGGTGTTGATGTCAATAAAGATGAGGCACGAATTGGGTTTCTGCCAAATCTCTCATTCAACAAGTAAGAATAGTCATTGTAAACAGACCCTTTGGTTCTGAAGCAGTATATGCTTGAGCCAATATATGTGTTCTGCATTCTTAAAGAGAATTAGACATACCTTTGAATTGAGAAGTGGGTATTTGGGAGAGCTCGTTCTTGGGATCAAAGGTTAAAGCTTTTAGCTTTTGAGTGAAGAAAGATGGAGTCTTTGTGCAGATCAGATTGTTAAACCTGATGAGTCAGTCGGAGCAGAAGCACCGCCATTCTTTGGTTCCCAAAATGACAAAATACTCATTTGGGCCAAGTGCCATTGAACATGAGATGGGCTTGTTTCACATCTTCTAGTTTTGCCCAAAGCTAATGGGTTAGACCTCTCTTCTTTAGAATGAAGAAAATGGATGTGTTACTAGTTTACTACTATAATTAGGCTGGACATTAGTGAGCAAGAGTTATTTGGAATCAACCAAAAACATCTATGGTCACAACTCACAACTAGACAATACAATACTACAAATAAAATGAGGAGGAGGTTGGGAAACATGTATGAGCTGTGATGATAAATGAATCGATCACCATTCATTTTCCATTACTATCGATCATGAAAGACTAGATTACTATATATACTATAAGAAAATCAATTATCTAAACTATATAAAATTGCTATGAAGGCAACTTTCAACTTACTACTTTGGCAACCTAGCTAATTCTCCAGCCTATGTTAATCAAATAAGCAAACGAGTGACCGTTAACTATCAACTCCCCAACAACACATAGTAGTCTTTTGGTGTCAAACTCTCACAATAGGTTATGAATTTTGACGTTGTCTCTTGATAATTCAATTCATATCTTAATTTATTTTTGATATTTCAAAGAGAGAAATTATGAAGACGAAACCTAATATAACGATCAATAATTTTATTATGAGATCTCTTTGATAATACACACAAAGTCTTTGAAATACCGTGCAATCTCAATTGGAAGAAGAAAAAAAAACATAAAACTATCTACACTTGTCGTACACTCATGCTTGTGTATAAAAAATAGAATACAGTCATGCTTGTACGGAAATTAACGTTTCTCTTCTAATGGTTGGTGGATATGAATGGACATGTACTGCAAATATATCCAGAAGGACGACCTTAACTTGTGCGTGCCTCGGATGTTGGTAGAATCGTAGTAGGTTGATCTAAAGCAAGTTTAACAGAGATGTTAAAACTTTTTTCTCAAACTTGAATTTGACACCTGACGTAATATTTCGTTACTATGACACAATTCAAGTCTAGCAGTGATGTTAAAAACATATCGCCATTATCTCTCATTCTCCATTCTTCTTTGTTCAATCATCATATGAAAACTCGAGTTTTCTCCATCTGTTTCAGTTTTGTTCCTAGAAAAGCTAGATTTCCCAAAGACAAATGAAATTGAAATTGAGGCTCGTCGATCTCTATACCATAGCGGCCAATTTGAAGAATTCATCGTTTGCTGGAATCCCCAATTTGTTGAAACCTGATTAAAACTTGCTACTCAACTCTCATTTTTTTTGCTCTTGATTCTGGGTGTTCGATAGTACTTGTACTTTTATGGCTATATGGGAACTTGCTCTCTTATTGGACATATTGATTGGGTTTTGATTTATGGGTTTTGTATATGCATAATGGTGCTCGATTAAGACAAGACATCGACAAACGAAAGCACTTGGGCTCGACGAGAGAATCTGCTGGGCTTACTTTGTAATTGGGAAGAAACGGAGAGCGACGAGAGAGAAAGAAGGTTGCAAACAAATTTTTAAATTTGACAGTTTTAATTGAGACTGTCAAATTTGACAGCCCGAATTAAAATAATCATCTACATGAATTTGACCACTACCTTAATTTTTTATCAAAACTTACTGTTTTTTCTACCATAGTAGACTTCGACAGTTCTGTTAGACTTACTCTAAGTCACCTTAATCATGTGTCTATGTAAATGTCAATTTCTACAAAGAATTTAAACATACAATGTATGTGCAAGTGAATTTGACGTTTCATGCTTTGCGATCGATGACTCATCACATGGCTAGGCCTAGTTGATAGTTTCGATCATAAATCACCTTCACGTTTCATTCATGGATTGGAAGGAAGAGTTTAGCTTAAATTTCTTGTTAGCTAGCTTCATCCTACATACCGTGCAGGGTGTTTAGCATAATAGCATGCATGTAATTATGCAATTACAAGATTGTGAGAAAATGATGGGGAAGGGAAGTTATGGGAACTCGTAAATTAAGCATATACATCAACTTCAATCACAATCTTATGTATTCTTGTTTTCGGTGTATGAATTTACTCGAAGGTCTTTCCTTCAAAAACAAATCGAAAAGTACGTATATGAGAATAGCAGGCTAGATCTAAATACAGATTACAAATGTGGAATTAAGCTCTTACCCACATCGATTGACTAACGTTGTTAAACACCCGTAAACGGATTTAATGGAATTTGATAATTTGAACGTATGGAGCCCATGACTAAAACTCCTCGATCGTAAAATCTTAACCAGTCTTTTCCATGTCCATCTCAAAGACTCAAATTAAACCAAAACCTCATTCTAAATAGTCATCTAAAAGTCCTCTAGCTTGTGCTCTAGAATGTGCAAAATATGGTGCATAGCTAGCGTCCCGTCCACGGTTGACGGTTCCCACACACAATGACAACTTACCACAAGAACGTCTCACGTCCATGCAGATTAAGCATATATCTTCATTATTAGTCTCTTCTCCACAATCTCACTCAAACTGGAAATATGGCACTGGCTGTCTGTCTAGATAGCTTCTAATCTTTACAAGTGCAACTATAAACTAATCTAACCCATGCACAGATGTCAGAGCTACGTACATGCATACACTTAATTAACTTCATATATAATATGTGATAAGTTGAATAGCGGGGTAAGTAGGTACAATCCGTTATCATCTTAATTTAACTATTTTTAAAATGTTGAATTTTATCTACAAAAAATTTCGATACAATTAGAAATAGTTCGCGTTCATTTAATTTATATTTCATCTTGCCATATTTCGATGTGGAATCTTCAATCTAACACGCTCCCGCATATGTAACCTAACTCTAAGTTAGTATGTGGAAGTATATTTAAGAGTCAACGCATCTTTTCGAATGCTCAATTCATTTATTCAGCTGGAACCAACTGCCTAGATTTCAATTCGAACTCATCGGACTCGGGACGCGATTGGAGAAGAACCTGCTCTGATACTTCAATGGATCGAGAGTTTCCTTCGATCCATCGAAGGAGGCTCTCGGTCTTCACTTGGATTTCCAGCTTCAAAACTTCTACCAACTTCAAAACTCCTTTCCAAGTTCTCCA
Source organism: Geum urbanum (assembly GCA_946800695.1). Taxonomy (NCBI): domain Eukaryota; kingdom Viridiplantae; phylum Streptophyta; class Magnoliopsida; order Rosales; family Rosaceae; genus Geum; species Geum urbanum. The sequence continues at coordinate 41,627,846 of OX327012.1, forward strand.
CTTCTTCAAATTCTAGTATGTTTAGAGGGTTTCCTTCACATACATTTTTTTGCCCTTGAAGGGAAGACTCTAAAACCCCCCTGAGTAATATGGTGCGGACTCAAAGAAAGAGACATCCAAAGAAACATGCATTTTGTTGAGAATTGGATCATAACAACGATATCCTTTTTGGAAGTGAGCATATCCAACAAAGATACACTTCACAACACATGGATCAAGTTTGCCTCTGAAAGGACCCAACCCTACATTAACTAGTAATCTAGAATCAACCCCTAACGACTGACCCTAATCTACGAGTTTCTGTGAAAATTTTGACATAACTTCCCTTATGAAAGAGACATCCAAAAATCTGCAGAGAAAACTGACACTCTGCAAATAAACCCACAAACAATACCGTGGACCACCGATGTCCATCCGGATTTCTCAATATAAAATTGGAAATCAAACCTGATACAATATTTAGAATTTTAAAAACATACATCCAGTATATATTGATTCACTTACAAAGATACTCAACTCGACTACTATACCAGTGACAACCTATTCACAAGAGTCTCACAAAGACAATACTACTGAACCAGTATCCAGAATGACTTCAATAACACAAGAGACATACTGACAGTGAGTTGGAACCTACTACTGAAGGAATTTGACTGATGGACTTGACGCCCTCGACGACATCCAGCACCCTCATGATACACGCTACAATCTGGGCATCGATAAACTGAAAGGCTCAGGGAAAGACAAATAAAACGTAAAAACTTTAGCGTGAGTGGACAAAAATAAAATAACAATCTGCGTAAATCGCTAAACTGTAATTTCATATCTTTCCACTAATTTCTGGAAATAATACGAGTTCAAAATAAATAACTGATATGCAATGGAGGGATACTCATTATGAGCCTCTCACCCGGTACGACTATCAATAGAAAACACAAGTAAAATAAATGTGACGGGATCGTTCCCATGTCACCTAACCTCAGTCGATCTGAGTCAGACGAGGCCAACTAACCTCCCCTGACTAATATATCCGGTGATCAGCTGAATAGCTAGAGCATTAATGCAACCAATCAAACTATCACAAATAAACCTCCAAAAATAACGCTTAAGAAAATATACTGCAAAGCGTAATAAAATAATTGAACTCGCTACAACTATGAAAATAAAGGTTCACTTACAGATTTTGCGGGGATAATTACAAAGCTGGAACCTGTCAAATGGCACAATTAATCATCTGACACTCCCGCTAACTCAATATCTTGAAACCACGATTAAAATTAATATCTAATCATCGGGGTTCAAACTGCATAGCTAAGATCGTAATCTGGTGAGTAATAACATAGAGAATCTCGTATATTCGAATAACGTATTTTCTGTTTAATTACTAACTCAACCAAATCTGAATTCAATTCCCTGTAATCCTTCACTTTTAAGAGTCACAAACAAATCTCGAATATCAAACGACTCACAATTAAAAGGATAATCACAGCGCCCTTTAATATTGTCGTGAATTAAACTGATTATTGTCTGATTAAATACTCATCAAACTTATCAAGCTCATATCTGAATATAAACTTCACCATTGCGTTTGGCACGCGAAAACGAGCGAAACGACATAAAACTTTGTCAAAAATTCCACATTGCCGGAACTCCTCCGCACACGACGGCGCGTGGAGCCGCGGACCGCCGCCGGAATCCAACCGGTCCAAAATTCTTCGACATATACATCACTTTAAAGATCTCAACATTTTCAACATCATTCCAGATCAATGCTAAGCCCAATTCTAAATGGAAAACGTCGAAATCTCACCGTGAAGTTCAAAAACCTCGCCAAAATTTCATTTCCTCAGTTCGCCGGAATTCGGCCACGGCAAGGGCCAAGACTACATGGGTTCGACTCACCATCCCAATGGGATTCAATACCCCCATAACTTTGACCCTCATCGCCGCCGATTTGAGCCGCCACCAACACCGTCGAAAACCGCCAGTTTCAACTGGTTTTCGCTGCTTCCCACCGTCGTCCTCCGGCCACTAGCGCCAGTGATCTACCAAACAAAAGAAAGAGGAGGTTGAGCCCAACAGTTTGATACCAACATCATGACCATAGGTGGCCGGAATAAAGTTCATCGCCGGCGAGAAGTTTCGTGGCTAAAACGGGTTAAAATGGTATACGAGTCAATCCGTATACATACGTATTTTCTCCCAAAAATAGAAACTTTCCAATAATAGCTCGTATTTATATTGTATCCATACCAGTCCAAATCAACGGCTATAATTCAATCTGATCAAAATCGGACGATCACGATTAAATCAGTAATAAAAATAACACTTTTAATCATTTTCACCTACCGACTTCAAAATTCGTTAAAACATAGCTCGCTTATCCGAAAAATTCCCCAAAAATTCACATGAGCTCAGAAATAAATACTCTACAATTCTCGTGAAGGAAGTTAATACAAATTCTCGCCTGGTGAAAAAGTGGTTAACAACCCCAATTATGCGACTAATCCACGATAACGCGTAACACAAATCGATAACTGCGTGATTACGATTCGAGTTGTAACAGCCTCTCCGTTTTTTGTTGATGTGAACATACACAGTACACCCAAAAACTCTTGGCTTCAAATTTGGCAACAATGACACAGTCAACAACTGATGCAACTTCTTATAAGGATTTTGAAACTCATATCACACCGGAAGGAGTGCGATTAATCAAGTATGCAGTAGAACGAATAGCTTTGCCCCACAAGTTTTGTTTCACATTCATACAAAAGAGAGAGGCCCGAACAACTTTCATTATTTGTCTATTCTTCCTTTCAGCTAATCCATTTTGTTGAGGAGTATACGCCATTGAAGTGTGGTGTCGGATTCCATGAGAGCTCAAGAATGAAGACATCTCACCATTCACATATTCGCCACCATTGTCAGATTGAAGTACCCGGATTTGCTATTGATACTGAGTTGCCACCATTGTATGAAATTCCGTAAATATGAAATATACTTCATTTTTGTGCTTCATCAAGGAGACCCAAGTCATCCTAGTACATTCGTCAATGAAAGTTACAAAATAACGAAAGCCAGAGCGGGTAGAAACTTGTGCAGGACCCCAAACAACAGAGTGTATTTTCATAAAAGGGACAAAACATTTATTCAAACTTGGCGAATAAGTACTACAGTGGCTCTTAACAAATTCACATGTATCACACTAAAATTATGAAGCATGCACATGAGAAAATAATTGAGGTTGAAGATTCTGTAGATAATGAAAATCAAGTGACCAAGACGACAATGCCATAACCACGCATCTTTCTTAGCTTTATCCAAAATGGTGGTATTATTCGTTTGTCCCGATGATTTCAGTTGTTATGCTTCAGTGCTTGTCAAATCAAGATAGTATAATTTTCTACTTCAATCACCATAATCGAGAACCTTTATAGTCACAATGTCTTGAAAGATACAAAAATCTAAATAAAAAGTGACAGAACATGCAAGTGTCGCAGTTATATGACTAACCGATAAAATGTTATAGGCAAGAGATGGAACAACAAGAACATAATCAATTGAAAATTATCATATATCTTGACGGAACTTTCACCAATAATCGAAGATGGAGAGCCATCAGCAGTAGACACAACATGTTGAGGTGATGGATTAATAGTTTGTATCAGACTGGGGGTATTCGTCATATGATTAGTTGCACCAGTATCAATGATTCAAATAGTTATTGCAGATAATGCAGAAAGAGATGATGTCTTACTTCTTATACCCGATTCAACTATATTAGCGAAGGCAAATGATGATCCAGGCGACATCTTCATGTTTCAAGTAGTGCGAAATTCAAGATTCAGGATTTCAAAGTACTTCGGGATTATGGATTTTCAGTTTCTAGGATTCAACTTCAATTTTAGGGATTTCAAGGTTTGAAATTTCAAGTGCAGCGGAAGAAAAAATCTGGTGATGGTAATTCATGGTTTTTCAAATTCCAAGAATTCGGCTCTAATGCCAAGTTGAATAGCGGCAAGTATGACACGTACGGTCCGTCATGTACCGATATTGTCCAAATTTAACCATCTTCAAGGTGTTAAGTTTTATCCATAAATTTTTTTGATATAATTAAAAATAATCCACATTCATTTTTAAGCTTACATGTGTATACGTACACAACAATTATGGTTACATGTGGATCATAAGTGCTGGGTTTCTCTATTTCAATGTCTTTTAACCATCTTTAAGCTTACATGTGTATACGTACACAACAATTATGGTTGCGAACGGACCAACCCAGCAAAGGAACACGACACATGCATGGCCCTCCTCCATGTATGGCTACCTCACTCAACGATATCGTTGTTGTTAAAATGAATTAAAAATTAATGAGTAGGTTGAATTATTCCACTCTTGTATCTGCACGTTACATTTGATTATGAAATATGAAGGTAGCTAGCTATTAGCCAAAAGTCCAAAACCATTCGCCACCACTACCAGAGCATTAACAGCCAAAAAAAAAACGTGAGTTGGTACTAATTGGGTAGCAACCTGCTGGTTGATGGTTGGAAATTGCAATCTAGTCTTTGGTCTCGGCATATTTTTGCTTGAGGAAATATAATGAAACTACGTATACGTACATACATACGTGTGCTAATATATAATTTCGTTGGCAAAGATGTTAATGTTCCAAGGCAAACTTAATTTGAAACCAACTCATCGTCATATGATCGTGATTAATTGATCATCAAATAAAGAAAAACAAGTTTTACATATAATTTTTTTTCTTTTATAATTGATACATAAATGACAACCGTACACGTACATGTAAGATTATGTGATTCTTATGTATGAAACAAGTCAAATATTGCATCATTTTCAATTTTTCTTCTTTAATTTATCTCGATTAATTTGTAAATTACTCGTATTAGAAAGAACATGTACTTAATTAGGATTTAGTATTGGGTCACTACTAGAAAATGTGAAACCCCTTGTAGATCGAGGAACATGTTGGAGAAAAGGTAATTGATGTATTTCCCACTTTCTCAGCACCCTAAATTAATCAAGCTGTTCCTTTCGATAAAAAAAACAAAAACAAAATATTCAAGTTGTTACGTACGTACTTCATCTCTCTCTCCCCTCTAACTTTCTTGGTCTATCCACAATTTTTTTTTATAAAAAAAATAGGATTACTATATCTATCATGCATGGCCTACTCTGTTAGAGGAGTGCGTGGGATATTCTGTGGAATTGATCCAGAGTCTAATGAATCAAAGAGAACGAGTAGTACGTGTTTGTCTTCGTATGGAGAATATATGCTTATATGTCACATTTTCTAGATTTTAATTGCCTTTTCTCCCCGTAACTTTAATTTGGCTTGTTACAGAGTAGAGGGCGATGGCTCGCTTGTTCTCCAATTAGTGCCAAAAACGTGGCACTCGAATTCGTCAAGGTCATGTAAGCAATGATAAAATAGCATTAGTCAAAAGGAGGTGATTGTGTCTTAAAATAACATTCCTTTCCCGTCGATCGATCAGGGTTGAGAAGGTTCGGACAATAGCTGGTACAAACTTGACCATTTCAGATTAATCATACAGATAATGCAATTTGTACATATGCGTGTGCGATGTTGATGATAATAAGGGGATGTTCTTTATATTAATTTCCTACCATACCAGATCGATCTAGTATATCATACCAACGTCAGGAATTAGATTGAGGGTCACTACCAGAGCTTAAATTACACCTGTTAATATTTATATCCTTTGTATGAGAGCCAGATACATAGATGGATATATATCAATCTCTGGCTTTCTAATATCAGATTGACAACCCTTTTTCCAAATTGTCGATCGAATAATGTAAGTATTAGGTATACTACTTAATTTGATTTCTGCCCAAGTTTTTGTATATATTCTTTTGGATCTCAGACACTTAATTTGTTTGGCTAAACTTTGGCTAAATGACGTCAAACTTGAGTGGAAGGGTACTTAATTATTTGTTTCATATTGAATTTATAAATAGTTTGATATTGATAGCTGTCATATAAATGAAAGTACTGGATCGATCTGAAAAGGCTATCATGCATGTTGATGAGGTGACAGTGTTTGTTCTGAAACTGGTAATGGATATATACTTGACTCCGGTGCATGTCTATATCTGGAAGACGGACTTCAACAATAACGGGGCGGCGGGGCTGGTCTATTTCAAGCTAGGTTAAGGTCTTTCACCAACTCTAGCCTAGATACTTATTAGTCAGGTATCTTTCCATTTCGAATATTTACTAATTAGTTAGGTGTTGTGTAAATTTATAGGAGACCTAAGTATGGTTTCCATAAATTTTATAGAAACAACGGCTTATCTGAATTCTGACTGGAATATAAAGTCGGGTCAGAGTCGACCTAAAATTTAGGAGGCTCTAGATAAAGTAAAAATTGAAGTTTCTTACCGATAACAGTCTCTTATAAAAAAAATTAAAATTTTCAGAACAAATTTGTTTTCTTTAGGGTTAAATGATTTTAGCGATACTACATAATTTATAAATGGAGGATCAAAGAATGAGCAATAATTGATGAGAACAATTTACATATTTTGATCATTATTCAGAGAACACAATAATTGATGAGTTAAGATATGTTAATGGTTATAAAGGATGAAGGACCGTAATCACTTCAAATGATCAAATGAAGTAGCAATTTTTCAATACTTAAGTGCTTAATTAACAAAAAGTTTAATCAAACACAAATAAAAAATATTTGAAAATTCGGGGATCCGTAACCTTTGGGGCTCTAAGCCCAAGTCAATATAGCCTATAGGCAGGGCTGGCCTTGAGTCGCGTAAGTAGGTAAACATGCATGATCGAGGGACGATGAAGCAGCTAATACTGAAAAAAAATATACTAATACAAACTCAATTAATTACTCATGGTTTGAGATTGAAGCATGCATATGCAGGCAGGCTGCAGGTGGGGCAGCTACAGATTTCCGACTGGTTACGATGACAATTCGAATGAATCCCGGCTGGGGGGATAAACTGGAGAAAAAGAAAATCGACAAAAAAAAGAAAAAATAGACCAAGAAAAAATAAATAAAAAGAAAGGATACTATAGAAAGTTAAATAGAGAGTGACCATAAAAAACTAAATGAAGGTATAAAATGAATTAATAAAAGGAATGTTATGCCATATAAAAAAAGTAGACAAAGATGAAAGAAGGATACTATAAAAAGGTAAATAGGAAGTGGCCATAAGAAACTAAATGAAGGTACAAAATGATGTAAAGTTAAGAAAGGGGATGTCATGCCATATGGGAAAAAAACTAGACAAAGATGAGAAGAATAAAAAAATACCAAAGGGGAGAATCAAACCTAGGCTCCATGAAAAATATCAGAAGCCTTACAATTTAACTAAGCAAGATTCTATACTTTGAATGCAAACTGTATATATTCAAAATTTTATGGGAGACCTGGACCTATCCTACCCTCTTCAGTGACGGAGTTATGATTAATTTCTCACCAGAGCTAGTTATAACTAAAGAGTTACAATGTTGTACTGTGCAATGCACAATTTTTTTCGTAAACTTTATTACTTCACAATAATAGCCGTATTCTAATTTGTAATTGTATCATTTATATGTCGAGAAGATGAGATTGCAAAAAAATTCTTAAGTTTGCGAAAAAATCATGAAGTTTTGTTGATAAAGATAAAATGAAATTGTACTTTCGAGAATGCATTGTCGAGAAGATCAAGTTGTGTGATAAAGAGCCGATGTGCAAATGAAAGAGATAAGAAACAATCTTACTTGAAATAATTTTTTTTTCTATCTATCTAAGTATTTTTTTTCAATACAAAATTACATAACAGATTATTTATGCAAACAAATTGGTTAAATTGGAATTAAGGGTTTGGAGAATTGAGGAGAATGGCCGAAATGATTGTTGAGTGTTGATTTCCTCCGTCAAACATAGGTAAACATGACTTGGACTTATACCTTATTTTGACTTTGCAACACATATTGATATTGAATATAATAATTTTGTTTTTACCTAAGAGTAACAGTAGTTTTTTGTTTTAACCCTAAAATATTCACTAGGCTTGAGCCTTGGGAAGCTTCTGAATAGCTCCGTCACTGAACCCCTTCATAGCTCCGTTCCTGAACGCCGGCAAAGTGAGCTGTACATATGCATGCAACTCACAAAGCTAGCTAGTATATATGCTACTCACAAAGTTTTCGTACGAGAACTTTCCTATCAACTACGTATACGGAAAAAAAGCATAACAACTAAACTCTGATCACTGTCATAGATAGATTTTGGTTATGGTAGAAGAGAAGACGGTTCTTTAATTTGAATTAGACAAAGAATCTGACAAAGAATCTGACAGAAACTAAAAGAACAAGAGAAGACAAAAACAGTTAAAATTTGAAACAATTCAAATAAAAAGCCGGGTAAAGATTTTGCATGTGAAAGGAGAAGACTAGACCAATGGTGCTTGTGAGCTTGTCTGTACAGAGTGTTTGACCCGTCCTTCACGAGAACCATGCCCCATGCCACGTTTAATTTCCTCTCTCATATACACACACTCTAATTTATTCACCATGAGACTATTTTTATTGAATATTCTTATAATAAATACCTGGTGAGTAGATTTTTATTAAATTATATATATATATCGACAATTTTATCGTTAGTTAGATAAATAATGATGAGTATATTACTCATGTAAAATTTCACAAAAATTAAAAGTTGTTAAGTTATTCATAATCAAGATTTATCACTTATGTTTAATGAGCGGCATATGTTTGACAGTTTTCGTTTGTCTATTGATTTGATCTTGTTCGATACCTTAACGATTTTCAATTTAGATGAAAATTTCTAAAAATGATCTACTCATCAATATCTAAACATCTAACGGTTAACTCTATAAAAATGTTATCAAAAAATGACTCTTACGACAATTTTATAAAATGTACTCATCAAATTCTCATTATACAAGTACTCATCCGAAGAGTTCCCACCATATTACTCCTTTAATTTTGTTTCTAACCAATGAAAAATGGCTTTCTATAATTACAACAAATGACCGTAAATTATCACTAAATTCTTGCTTAGAAAGTTAACTTTCCGATCAAAGTATGAACAAAAATCTGATCAAGCGCACAAAAAAAAGTGTTCATTTTTTTCCCTTGTGCTTGACCAGAATCTTTGCTATGCTAGTTTCTTCAACCTCGATCATTGCCTCTCTTCCCTGAGTTCCCTCTTCTTCTTCTCTATCTCTCTCTTTTAATCGATTATTTAATCTTTTGATTAATAATTGCATTAATTTAATGATTTCCCATTTTAATTTCTGGGACTTTTCTAATCAAAGTTTCTGAGAGAGAGGGAGAGAGAGGGAGCCTAGCCCAAGCAAGAAGACCATTTCACCATTATAACACTCCTCCCTCTCAAGTCTTAACCAATTTTCTCCCAGCACCTAATTCTTCGTTTAACTTTTTCCCGCGGATTTGAAACTTCCCAGAAAACCAATCGATCCAGCCAAAAATTCTCATCATATATTTCTCATTGCACACATTTGTTTCTTCTTTAATTCTTTGTTTTCTGGGATACAATTCAAGTTGAAGACTTGGGCAAAATAATGCCGCGTCTATTTTTTTAGAACCAAAGTAACAAAATGCGAGATCAAAATACAAGTCTCCGTTCAAAGTTTTCTTCTCATTTTCTTTGTTGTTTATAGAAGTCTTCAAATACCAGAATATCTCCTTCAGACTTTAGCCATCTCTATTAATTATATGGTGCTTTTCCACAATCTCCAAAATCCATTATATTCCTACTTTTGGTTAGTTTTGTTCCTTAAGGATTACAACTTCTGGGTTCTGCCGAGCTTTGTGTAGAGAGATCACAAAACTGAGTCTGGTGTGTGCTTCTCTGCTTGGTGTTTCTGGGTTTCTTTTCCTCTAAAGCTTAATTTTTTAATTCATTTATTCTTTTTTTTTCCTTCTCTCCAGTGTGTTTAATTTTTTTTTTTAAATTACTGGGGCTCTGAGCTTCTGGGTGAGGACCTTTTATTAATTAAGCTCCTGGTTCTGGGTCTCTGTGTTTAAAACTTGTGAATTTTTGGGGTGTTGTGGAGCTGGGTTTTGTCCTCCTTGAACAAAGGAGCTGTTTTTACAGTCAAGTAGTGAAATTTAGTTGATTTCTTCACTGGTGTTTTTTTTCTTTTTCTTTTCTGGGTAAATTCTCTTGAACAAGTCTGCATTAATTAGTGAGACTTGAGGTCTTGGGCATTTAAAAGACTACACCTTTTTAGGTTGGGGCATTAAATTTGTAGTATAGAGAGAAAAGAAGAAAGAGAAAAAAGAAATAGTGGAGAAAAATGAGGAATGGTGGCAGAAGAAGAAGGCTGCATTTCAGCAAGATCTATGCTTTCACTTGTGGTAAAGCTTCTTTGAAGGAGGAGCATTCACAGATTGGAGGGCCAGGATTTTCCAGAGTGGTTTTCTGCAACGAGCCTGAGTCATTTGAGGCCGGGATTCGAAATTATGCAGACAACTATGTTAGCACTACAAAGTATACACCAGCTACATTTCTGCCAAAGTCATTGTTTGAGCAGTTTAGAAGAGTTGCTAACTTCTATTTCTTGGTCACTGGAATCTTGGCTTTCACTCCATTGGCTCCATATTCAGCTGTCAGTGCCATTATTCCGTTGATCATTGTTATTGGTGCGACTATGGTCAAGGAGGGGATCGAAGATTGGCGTCGAAAACAGCAGGTAAAAAAGGACACTATGGCTGATTGGTATCTTGTAGTCTAGTTTTTGATCATAAATGCAAAGTCTACAATTGACAGTTGGATTTTTAAGATGTCCAATGAAGATTAGGATTCAATTGTTAAGTTGTTTTTGTTTGTGATACATGGATTATGAACTGGATGGTTTGACTTTCTTTGAGATGTTATCAATGAGAATAATTTGACTGGCTGTACTACTATCTCTACTGGCAGTTTTGTATTAATGTTGTTATTTGGTGGTGTTGTATATTGATTTTGAATTTTGCAATGTCCAATGTTTTTCCAGGATGTTGAGGTGAACAATAGGAAGGTTAAAGTGCACTTGGGTGGTGGAAAGTTTGATTATACTGAATGGAAGAATCTGAGGGTGGGAAATATTGTCAAAGTGGAAAAGGATGAATTCTTTCCGACAGATCTTCTTTTACTTTCGTCTAGTTACGATGATTCAATCTGTTATGTCGAGACAATGAACCTTGATGGGGAGACAAATTTGAAGTTGAAACAGGCATTGGACGTAACTTCTTTGTTGCAGGAGGACACTAACTTGAGTGAATTTCATGCCATGGTGAAATGTGAGGACCCAAATGCTAATTTGTACTCTTTTGTGGGGACTATGGATTTCGAAAAACAGCAGTATCCCCTCTCTCCCCAACAGCTCCTCCTTAGAGATTCTAAGCTTCGAAACACAGACTACATATATGGAGTGGTTATTTTCACTGGTGTTGATACAAAGGTTATTCAGAACTCTACTGCTCCACCTTCGAAAAGAAGCAGAGTTGAGAAGAAGATGGATAAAATCATCTATCTCTTGTTTGGTCTTTTGTTTACCTTGTCGTCTCTTGGATCTGTTTTCTTTGGCATTACAACCAAAGATGACTTAGACAATGGGGTCATGAAAAGGTGGTATCTGAAGCCAGATAATTCTACAGTGTACTATGATCCCAAAGGAGCTACTGCTGCAGCATTTTATCATTTCTTGACTGCTCTCATGTTGTATAGCTACTTCATCCCTATCTCCTTGTATGTGTCCATTGAAATTGTTAAAGTTCTTCAGAGTGTCTTCATCAACCAAGACATTCACATGTACTATGAAGAAGCTGATAAACCAGCACATGCCCGCACATCAAACTTGAATGAGGAGCTTGGCCAAGTTGATACAATTCTTTCGGATAAGACTGGAACTTTGACATGCAATTCAATGGAATTCATCAAGTGTTCAGTGGCCGGAACAGCATATGGCCGTGGTTTCACGGAGGTTGAGAGGTCTATGGGAAGGCGCAATGGTTCACCAATTCATGAATCAGTAGAAGGGACAGATTTCACTGACAAGGAAACCATTAAAGGCTTCAATTTTAAAGATGAAAGGGTCATGAATGGAAATTGGGTTAATGAGCCTCATGCAGACCTCATCCAGAAATTTTTCCGCTTATTAGCAGTCTGCCATACAGCCATTCCGGAAGAGGATGAAGGAACTGGAAAGGTTTTGTATGAGGCCGAGTCTCCTGATGAAGCAGCATTTGTGATTGCAGCTAGAGAACTTGGTTTTGAATTCTATAAGAGGACTCAAACAAGCATATCAGTGAGAGAGTTGGACAGAAACTCAGGACAGAAAGTTGAAAGGTCAGTACATTTCATATTTTGCACAACTAGAAATTTCATAAACTTGTTCATCTTTCCATATACTGTATACAGGTTAACATGACAATGGTCAATGTGTGGTTTATGCTCTATCTGGCTTTTAGTGTTCTTTTCAAAGTAAAGTAAGATCATATTTACTCAATTTCAGGTTGTATACACTTCTCAATGTGCTTGAGTTCAACAGCTCAAGAAAGCGAATGTCTGTGATTGTAAGAAATGAGGAAGGAAAAATATTACTACTCTGTAAAGGTGCTGACAAGTAAGTGTTCCTTCAAACTTGAATCTGCCCCTAATCCCCAATTTCTAAGTCAAAACACTTTTCTTATTATCACAGCTCATTTTCTTTGCAGTGTCATGTTTGAAAGGCTTGCCAAAAATGGTAGGGAGTTTGAGAAAGAGACCAATGACCATATAAACAGCTATGCTGATGCAGGGCTGAGGACTTTGATACTTGGGTATCGTGAAGTACAGGAAGATGAATTCCAAGAGTTCAATGAAAAATTTACCAAGGCCAAGAACTCAATTAGTGCAGACCGGGAAGCATTGATCGATGAAGTAACAGATAAGATTGAGAAAGATCTAATTCTTCTTGGTGCAACTGCTGTTGAAGACAAACTTCAGAACGGGGTGCCTGATTGCATTGACAAACTTGCCCAAGCAGGAATTAAGATTTGGGTTTTGACTGGAGATAAGATGGAGACTGCAATCAACATTGGGTATGATTCATAGGCATCAAAGCTGAAGGAACCTTTTTTACCAACTCATACAGGTCTCTGACTCGAACTATTATTCTGCAGGTATGCATGTAGCTTGCTTAGACAAGGAATGAAGCAGATTATGATTACTTTGGCGTCTCAAGAAATTCAGGTGCTGGAAAAGCAAGGAGATAAGAATGCCATCACCACGGTAAAACTTTATACTATTTACTAAATCTACACAAATCTTTATATATCATCAACTTGAAGTCAATGTACATATGATGCTGATGGCTAGGATTGACTTATATTTTAGGCATCAAGAGCAAGTATCCTCAATCAGATAACTAAGGGAATGGCCCAGCTGAAAGCATCAAGTGGAGGTTCCGAGGCATATGCATTGATCATTGATGGAAAATCACTTGCTTATGCTCTGGAGGATGACATAAAGTCAACGTTCCTAAGTCTTGCAATTGGATGTGCTTCAGTTATTTGTTGCCGTTCATCACCAAAACAAAAGGCGCTGGTATGTTACAAATTGCAATCTCAAGGATTTCATCTTCTCTTCTTAAGACTCTCGTTTCAGAACTAATTTGTTTCAAATTATCAAATGGATGAAAAGGTAACTAGGCTTGTCAAATCTGGAACTGGGAAAACAACACTTGCAATTGGTGATGGCGCCAATGATGTAGGAATGCTCCAAGAAGCAGATATTGGGATTGGAATCAGTGGTGTTGAAGGAATGCAGGTACTTTACAGATTCTTCCACATGTGTGTTGCTTTTAATTTTTGGTTCTCAACACTTCTCTGGACTTTTGTTCCAATGAACTTATGATAATCCAGGCGGTCATGTCGAGTGATATTGCAATTGCTCAATTTCGGTATTTGGAGCGTCTACTGCTTGTGCATGGACATTGGTGTTACAGAAGGATCTCATCAATGGTATTGCTTCATAGACGGATAATAAAGTTTACAATGTGACAACATTTTTGAATTTATCACAACCTGAGTTTCTGCATCACAATTGTTTGACTTGGCTCACATTTGTCCTTGCAGATTTGCTACTTCTTCTACAAGAACATTACATTTGGCATAACTCTCTTCTTGTTTGAGTCATCCACGACCTTCTCTGGTCAGCCTGCATATAATGACTGGTTTTTGTCATTGTATAACGTATTCTTCTCATCCCTTCCTGTGGTTGCCATGGGAGTTTTCGACCAGGATGTTTCTGCACGGTTTTGCCTCAAGGTGAGTTCACCATGTTAAGACTTATAGTTTCTGTAATGGTAATGAAAATAAGATTCAAGATGGTGTTAAAACCACTCATATGCATCTTCTATTTTACTGAACATGTTTACCTTGTTCCCTATGACAGTTTCCTCTACTATACCAAGAAGGGGTGCAAAATGTTCTGTTTGGCTGGCGTAGAATTATCGGATGGATGTTCAATGGCTTAATTAGTGCTGTGATTATATTTTTTTTCTGCACTAGAGCGCTAGAGCCACACGCTTTCAATCAGGACGGTAAAACAGCTGGCAGGGACATTCTAGGAGCAACAATGTACACATGCACTGTTTGGGTTGTGAACTTGCAGATGGCACTCGCCATCAGTTACTTCACTTTGATACAACATCTCTTCATCTGGGGTTCCATTGCTCTCTGGTATGTTTTCCTCTTGGCATATGGAGCCATGTCACCCACACTCTCCACCACTGCCTACAAAGTCTTCGTCGAAACTCTTGCCCCCACCCCTTCTTACTGGCTTATTACAATGCTTGTCCCAATCTCAGCTCTAGTCCCATACTTTGCATACTCCTCACTTCGGATGCGCTTCTTTCCATTGTATCACAAAATGATACAATGGATTAGGTACGAGGGCCAGTCAAATGACCCTGAGTTTTGTGATATGGTTCGGCAGAGATCTCTGCGGCCAACAACCGTGGGTTTCACAGCACGGTTAGCAGCTAGGACACACAGAAGATAGGAAGATAGCCATAGAATTTTGTAATTTTTAGGTCACAGAGAACACACACCTCATGAATCTCTGCTAAGCTTTGGGATTCTGCCTCTTGTACATGATTCGGCTGCATATAGTATATAAAAAAATACACACATTTTGTTTTCTTGGTTCAACTTTGTTCTAGGAGTAGGCCGTTGTAGTGTGGTGATATCTAGATGAGAGTATGTACAGAAGAAGCATTCTTCAGCTGTAAATATAGAGGGTAGGTTCTTTATAGGATGTAAATTATTCTTATTGTCATAAGTGAGAGAACTCATTGTATTTTGTAGACTTCAATAAAATTACTCTTTTCTTGAAGACTTGAACCAAATCCTCAGGTCCTGGCCTTCTGCAGATTACTTCTTTAACATTTATTCATTTTTTTTTCCGGTTTGTATGGCTCAATTTACTATTGAACTAGCTAGACTTGAGGAACTGCAATGCAGTCTATCAGTAAATGGCATGGATCACTATCTCTGGCAGAAAAAGGTCCTCAAATGGAGATCAGATCAGCCATTCTTCGAACTTTGTCTTTAACAGATTAAATTCTTTATTAAAGAGGACTAGGTCATGAACCAAGTAAAACAGCACAAGTTATGTGACAAAGCTCATATCGAAATTAGAATATGCATGGAAACAACTCAAATATAACAACACCATCAAAACTCAAGTAAGTCGGTAATTCTGCTCATAGCAACACCATCAATAACGCAATTATGCATGATACTAGGATTTTGCAGTTTTCTTCTCATAGTAAAGTGGTATTTCTGGTCTTGATCGATGAACAACGTACTACAAGGATTGAGGTGCATGTGTCTCTTATTGTTCTTCACAGATCACAACACATGCATCACCCTCAAAATTAAAAGAAAAGGTCAACGCGAAAAGTCAACGGTGGCGCATGGGGATCGGAAGAAAGAAGCCATTTCAGATCCCGAGAAAGTCGGCAGCGGATCTGGACATGATGGTAGTGAACTCGTTGAAGCTAATAACGCCGTCGCCGTCAGTATCAGCCTCCTTCATCATATTAGACAGCTCTTTATACGTCAATGGATGTCCCATCTTGGCCATCGACCCCGCCAGCTCTGCCGCCGTTATGTATCCGTTACCGTCGCGGTCAAATGATCGGAAGACCTCCATGAGCTGCTCCTGGTTTATGAGAATCTCGGCGGACATGTCGGGCATGATGGCGGTGACGAGCTCCTCGAACTCGACCGCGCCGTTACCGTTGGCGTCCATGTTGGACAGGAGAATATGGAGCTGGTCGCCGTGCGGCTTTAGCCCTAATGACCGGAGAAGGGCGGCGAGCTCTAGGTGCGTTAGGCTTCCGTCTGAGTCCATGTCGAAACGTGAGAAGATGTCTCGCAGTTGTTTCACCTGCTCCGTCTCCAGCGCCGCCGCCATGCCAACCTCAATCTCGCAACCAAATTAGGATATGTATAAAAACTCGATTCTTTTTCCGGCAAAGGTTGAATCTTTGATGTACAAGGTTGAATCTTTAATGCACAGGAAGGAAGGGTTGGTAAGAGTTTGTTTTTGTGTGTTTGAGGATCTTGTTACTTACGCAGAAATGTCGTTGGCGGTTATGATGATGTTGTTCTTGGTTTGATTTGGCTGGAAATGAAAGCGCGTAAACACGAAAGCGTTACAGGGGTAGTATTGGAATTTAGCTTTAGGGTGTTTTACCTGCATAAGTGCATACCAAGTTGCTAGTCTTAATTAGAACTTGGGAAGGCTGTGTATTTACTATTTTGGTCTGGAGAATTGTTCTAGGTCCCAACCGAGTCCACCGTCAACGAACTCAACCTTCCCTTCCCTTTTTTATTTGATCTCGCCTTCGTTTTGTTCTGCGAAGAACTGCATTGGTCAACACGTTCTAACACATACACACCTAAGATCAAAATATATTGTTTTATTCACGTCAATATATATATATATATAATACGGTTACGCCGAATCCGTGTAAACAAATAAGGATCTTGAAGTAAGACAAAGAAGAAAGGAATTTAGTTTTAGAGAGCATGTATTCAAGACACTGTTGTTGTCCTTGACATAGCATTCATTAAGTGATAGAATGTTGAAGCGTCTAAGTCATTGATTGATGATAGCTAGTGATATCCAATAATGCAGAGTGATGTCATGTAGGATTTAATATGCTCAGTTTATATGATAATCATTAGTAGCCATTGTAGGCTTGAAACTCAAACCCAGCACATTAATTCCAGTAACATGTTCATCAATGGCGAGGTTTTGCATGCCCTTGCTGAAATTCTAGACCATATTTACATGACTAATGAACTAAGCATGCCATGACAAGTTCATCAATGACTATAGCTAGCTAGCTATCTTTGTAGTTAAGATTCAAAGCTAAATTCCTAGCTGAGTTTGATCAGTTTGATAAATTATTTGGTACCGTATATGTTGGAGTCGTAGATATTCCTATAGCTTATTATTCATGGATCAAGAAAATATGATAGTCTGCTGGCGAGCGTCACGTGAGTTGCAAGTGGTGTCCTTGGCGAGCTCATCAGCTAGCGTACGTAAGAAGCTTAATCTCATCAGCTAGCGTACGTAAGAAGCTTAATCCCGTGGCGAAGGGTTAAGTTCTCTGGCGAGCTCGTTGTCTCGATAGATGTGTAGTCTCCTCATATATATATATATATATTCTTTTCTGTATGTTCAGATTCAATAATGAAAACTTCATCATAAAAAATCATAGCCAATCCTCTCTAAGATTCAACATGGTATCAGAGCAGTGATCCATTTTGATCCTACTTCTGGAAAAGTCTATTCTGTTGTCAGTTTTTCTCGTCTCTTCCTCTCATCATGGCCGGAGGAAATGACAAAAATGCATCCTCCTCATCTGTCAAGGTTGATTCAAGTGATATGAATCCTAATCAACGCTTTACTTCTGTCCTCTTAAATGAGTTTAACTATCTGTCATGGTCAAGGGCTATTACACTGGCGCTTGGAGGACGGTCTAAGCTCAGTTGTATCAGTGAGAAGACCAAAGTTCCAAGCAGTGCCTCTTCTGAATATGATACCTGGTTGTCTCAAGATCAGCTAGTCATGTCATGGCTCCTCAACTCAATGGATCCCAAGATTGTAGAAATCTTCAACTATTCAGAATCTTGTGCTCATCTGTGGAAGACAGTCAAGGAAATGTATGGAGACCTGAACAATGCAGCCAGAGTGTTCCAGCTTAAGAAGGAGTTGGCTGAGCTACACCAAGGAAGCTTAACATTTGTTCAGCACCTTGGAAACTTAAAGGCGAAATGGAATGAACTTGACCTCTACAGACCACACTCTGTGGATCCAGCTGTTTTGTTGAAACGTGCTGAAGAGGATAAAGTGTTTCAACTCTTAGCTAGTCTTGGATCTGAGTATGAAGATCTAAAAAGTTGGTTGTTGATGACTTCAGAGCTACCTACCCTGCAGATGGTATGCAACACCATTCAACGA
The DNA here is from genome assembly GCA_946800695.1 of Geum urbanum. NCBI lineage: Eukaryota > Viridiplantae > Streptophyta > Magnoliopsida > Rosales > Rosaceae > Geum > Geum urbanum. Next base: position 41,646,406 of record OX327012.1, read on the forward strand.
GAAGAAATACGAAAGAAAGTAATGAATGCAGATATTGCTATTGGAGATGTTGATACAAAAACCTCTGAAACAAGGGCTTTCTCCAGTAATAGACCATATCGAGGCAGAAGACCAGACCTCAAGTGCACTCATTGTGTGCGTATTGGCCATGCTGGTATTGGTCATCTCAAAGAGACTTGCTGGATTCTGCATCCAGAATTGAAACCAAAGTTCAATGAGGACCACAAGGGCTCAAAGGGTCAGATGAAGTTCTCTTCCACCCCAAAGGCAAATCATGCCAGCAATAGCTCATCTGATGGTCTGGCTGACTTCACAGCAAATCCTGTCAATCTTATAAATGAATTTGCTGCATTTCTTCAACAGAAACAAGGAGGGAGTGACTCTAAGGATGCTACTGCTGTGCTTGGACAATTTGCTGGTTTCCTGGCAGATGCTGATTTGGCTAAACCAGATGAAATAGCAGGTATCACTTGTGCTATTTCTACAGCTTTAGATCTCAGCAAGAAATCAGATTTTTGGATTGTTGACTCTGGTGCCTCAGACCACATGTCAAATGATTCCTCTGTTTTAAAGGGTTTTTGCTGTTTTGAAAAACCCTCACATGTGTCTGTTGCAAATGGTAAAAAAGTTCCCATATTAGGAAAAGGAAGGTTGAACTTATTTTCAAAAAACCTAGAGTCTCAGGTCTTGTATGTCCCCTCTTTTCCTTTCAAACTTCTGTCTGTGGGAAAACTCATCCAGCTGTTAGACTGTCTTGTCACTTTCTCAACTCATAGTGTTATGTTTCAGGACCGAGTCACCAAGAGGAAGATTGGTGAAGGAGTCTATCTAAATGACCTTTATTTCATCTCCTCTTCCTCAAGCTTTTATCAAGGATTGGTTGCAGAAACCTCCTCTTCATCCCTTCAACAGTTATGGCACATGCGTCTGGCTCACCCTTCATCTCATGTGTTATCCTTTTTGTTTCCCAACCTTTGTAAAAACCATAGTGACTGTGATGTGTGTCACAAGTCAAAGGCTACTAGGTTGCCTTTTCCTACTTCTTGTTCTAGATCTACTCGAGCTTTTGAATTAGTTCACTCTGATGTATGGGGACCTGCTCGAGTAACATCAGTTGATGGTTATAGATTCTATGTAACCTTTATTGATGATTTCACAAGAACAACCTTTGTTTACTTGTTAAAGTTTAAGCATGAAGTGTCCAAGTGTTTTGATGATTTCAACAATCTTGTTAAAAATCAGTACTCTTCAAACATATGCGTGTTAAGATCAGATAATGGTACTGAGTACACTTCAAAAATCATGAAACAGTACTTAAGTGCCCAGGGAATTATCCATCAAACCAGTTATGTGGGAACTCCTCAACAAAATGGAATTTCGGAGAGGAAAAATAGAGATCTTCTGGAAAAAACCAGAGCACTGATGATACAAACCAATGTTCCTAAACATTTCTGGTCTCATGCAATTCAAACCGTTGCATATCTTATCAACAGACTTCCTAGTAAAGTTTTGACCTATCAGTCCCCCTTTGAAGTTCTGAAAAACAGGAAGATTGTCATTGATCAATTGAAGGTTTTTGGTTGTGTGTGCTATGTTCATATCCAGGCTCAACAGAGAGACAAATTTGATCCTCGAGCTGTCAAATGTATTTTTCTTGGATACTCCTCATCACAGAAGGGCTACAAATGCTATGATCCCCAAACCGGAAAGCTGTTAGTGTAGGGATGTGAGATTTGATGAGAATAACCCGTTCTACAAAACAAGTGATGATGAACTTCAGGGGGAGCTACTCAGTGAGCCAATGCCTATTCTTCTCGAAAATCAGGTGTTGACCAATTCTGATGTCTGTGCCGATACAGAACAGCAAGCTTCTCAGGAATCCGACCATGATCAAGAAGAGAGAGTTCATGTAGAGGTGGAACCTGCTGAAGAAAATGATGATCCTGTCCCTGATCCTGAACCAAGTTAGTCCACAACTCAGTGCCGGAGGTATCCTACTCGGACTAGGAAAGCCAATGTCAGACTTGATGGATTTGAAAGCTATACTCTTAAACCTCCTCAAGGAAATGCAGGTATTCTCAAATTCTTTCCTTCTTCCAATCAGGGGGCCCTAAATTAGCTTGTTGAACCTAGAACATTTGAAGAAGCAAGTCTGTCTCGAGTATGGAGAAATGCAATGTAAGAAGAGCTCAAGGCATTGAGTGATAACAACACTTGGAGCATCGTTCAACTTCCCAAAGGTCATAAGATTGTAGGAGCCAAGTGGATTTATAAAATCAAATTTCACTCAGATGGAACCATTGACAGACACAAGGCAAGACTGGTAGCTCGTGGATTCACACAAACATATGGGTTTGATTACAAGGAGACATTTGCTCCTGTGACGAAAATGAATACAATAAGAGTCTTACTATCTGTAGCTCTTAATTCTGGTTGGTCTCTATACCAGATGGATGTCAAAAATGCGTTTTTACATGGAGATTTGGAGGAAGTTGTGTACATGAGGATTCCTCCTGGTCATCCCCAAGAAAATGAGCAGGGAATGGTCTGTAAACTGCACAAGGCCATTTATGGTCTTAAACAGTCTCCTAGAGCATGGTATGCCAAGCTCAGTTCAGTCCTCTTCTCAACAGGTTTCAAACGAAGTGCGGCAGATTCCTCCATGTTCACTAGGACTAGCACTCATGGCAGATTAGTTGTGCTAGTCTATGTAGATGATTTGATTATTACAGGAGATGATCAAGAGGAGATTCAGGCTCTCAAGAACAGCCTTCATGCCACATTTGCCATCAAAGATCTTGGTGTGCTCAGATACTTTCTAGGAATAGAAATGACTCAATCCTCATCTGGTCTATTTCTAAACCAAAGAAAATATGTCACTGACTTGTTAGAAGAAGCAGAAATGCTAAGTTGCAACTCTGCTCCCACTCCTCTTCCCAGTCAGCTCAACATTGAATCTAGCGAGCCAATGTCTGAAGTGTCTGTTTATCAGAGACTTGTGGGTAAGCTCATCTATCTCATTATAACTCATCCAGACATAACATATGCTATCAGTTTGGTTAGCCAGTTCATGCATGCTCCAACAACATACCATTATAAACTTGTGAAGAGAATCCTTCGTTATTTGAAAGGATCAGTATCCAGAGGAATTTATATGAAAAATCATGGTCATTTTAATTTAGAAGGGTACACATACTCAGATTGGACTGGCAACACCATCGATCGAAAATCAACCACTGGTTTTTGCACGTTCCTAGGAGGAAACCTTGTCACATGGAAGAGTAAAAAGCAGTATGTCGTGGCTAGATCAAGTGCAGAGGCAGAGTACAGAGTAATGGATGCCACTGCCTGTGAACTTATTTGGTTAAGAAGCTTACTTTCTGATTTGGGAATTCACTGTAAACTTCCAATCACTCTACATTGTGACAATCAGGCCGCAATCCATATTTCTGCCAATCCAGTGTTTCATGAGAGAAACAAAACACATTGAGGTCAATTGTCATTTTGTAAGAGATCAAGTGCAATCGAAGATTCTGGACACTGCCTACATTCGATCCAGTGATCAACGTGCAGACATTTTTACCAAGATCCTTCCCTCTGCTCAGTTTGATCGCCTGTTATCCAAGCCAAGCTTGGATCAAGAAAATCTTTTGATCCAGCTTGAGGGGGAGTGTTGGATTCATAGATATTCCTATAGCTTATTATTCATGGATCAGGAAGGTATGGTAGTCTGCTAGCAAGCGTCACGTGAGTTGCAAGTGGTGTCCTTGGCGAGCTCATCAGCTAGCGTACGTAAGAAGCTTAATCTCATGGCGAAGGGTCAAGTTCTCTGGCGAGTTCGTTGTCTCGATAGATGTGTAGTCTCCTCATATATATTCTTTTCTGTATGTTCAGATTCAATAATGAAAACTTCATCATAAAAACTCATAGCCAATCCTCTCTAAGATTCAACGGTATAAAATTGGGGTCAAATTGATCATCTTTTCCTAAATGATGAGTTGGGGAAAAACCCCAGAAGCTCCCAAACCCAAACTCTCCTCTCTGATAAAGTTCCTCAAGAACCTTGTCAACCTCCTCTATGCAGCTTCTGCAACTATGGATCTCATAGACTCTCCGAGAATTAACAATGTCGCTTCCGCATTGATCATCCATCATCTCCGCCACCATCCCTTTCCTCCTTTGTTGAAGCTTCTTCATGGTGTACTACTCTCTCGTCTTTCTGATCAGCTTGCGAGGGAGCTTGAACAAGATGAAAATAGTGATCTGTAGGACCAAGCATTGGCAGTAGCAACAGATCACGACGCAGTCTGCAGCGAGCATTTTGCAATCTTCCATGGTGGCGAAGAAGTTGTCAGGAAGAAGAGGATGGTGGTGGTGAAGAGAATGGTCTAAAGAAGACATGACCATGTTGAATAAATTCCTTGCCTTTCTTAGAGGTAATGGAAAGGGAAAGGTGAAGCAAGCAGAAACTGTATGTGGCACATTTAGAAAGTCATTACTTTAAATTAAGCCTAACCTGAGTGGAACTGTAGCTTGTAGAGAGAGCTATCCAAATAGAAAACAGTATTGGATGTGAAGGGAGTCTCGGCTGTGGTTACTTGGCTTCAACTGCTTGGTGGAAGATTTCATAGACAGCTGTTACAGAAAGAGCTTTCAAAGAAAGTGCTAACCTTCCTTTCGGAGAAGACTTGCAAATTAGTCAAGAGATTGCAGATTCAGTTTACATTGTATCACATGCCCCCATCGATATCTGTAGCTTCTTTTGCAAAGAAGAAATAGACATGCATAGCTGACAAAACTGAATCATTGCTATTAAATTACCATAAGGCAAAGGTCATACACTGCTAGATAATTACAAGGGGAAAACTTAGCAGTGCCAAAACTCTGTATATGATGAGTAAAAGCAAAAATGAGCATTTACATGTACTGTATGCATTTCTCTCTCCTAATATTTACTATACCATGGATCCATTCCCGCTGCCTTCGCTGAAAAAATCTGCACTGTAATTTTGGCTACCAAATGCCATTCTACGAAACAATCTAATTTCTGCAGATTGTTCAGCTGAGTGGAAGGTCTCACTTTCCCCCACTCTCATTCCATTGGTTAAATCGGCAGTGGCCATACTATCGAAAGCTCTGACAACCTGAGGAGTGTAAGAGTGCAAAAGATCAATAATTGCAATTTCAGAGTGGAATGAAGAGATTACGGGACATACTACTAGGAGCTTTGAACTTTCAGTTACCTGTCCCATTCGTGGTCTCTTGGCAGCTGAGTGTCGTACACAAGCAGCAGCAATCTCAATAAGTCTGAACACTTCGCTTTCAACATAGTTCTTCTCAAGCCTTGGATCAACCAAACCTTCAAATTCCTCATTATCAAGAGCGTAGCCCAATAAGGGTCGAGCCTGCAAAGTAACACAGTATTTATTGTCAGGAAAGCTTCTTCCTAGTTACCTCAACAGGTTATTACACTACCTACACCGGTAATGGCAAGAATATGTAACAAAATTGAGAGGTACATATGAAAAGTTTGACAGGTAAATTGGCACTTGATATAACCAGGTCCAATAAACTAATTGTAAGTGCAACCTTGGCTATGGAGATTTAATCTATTGACTCGAGACTTCAATGATACAACTGCACAAGTATATGAGATATCAAATTTTCTGACAAAAAATGAAGTATACACACAATAGACATTGGGAATATGCCATGTTTGGTAGTTAGTAGCCAACTAGAAGCTATGACAAGAATCACCGAGTTTACCCATTCAACTAGACTCTCGTCTCCCAAGGGTTGTGATACATCCACCGCCTTCCGTCCAGTAATCAATTCCAAAATCACAACTCCAAATGAGTACACATCGGATTTCTCAGTCAGTTTGCCACTCGAAGCATATTCAGGGGCCATATATCTGAAAATAAATGGAGTCAATTTATGTGGCATGAAATGATGTAATTTGTGATAAAACAGTGTGTTAAAATCTACAGCATTCCTGAAGAATAGTCATACATAGGCTAAGCATGTACGAATCATAGCAAGGTTGCTCACATACCCAAACGTTCCCATGACACGTGTGCTTATATGTGTATTTGAATCAAGACATAATTTGGCAAGTCCAAAATCTGAAACCTGTATAGTAGAAAGGAGGCAATGGTGATCTAGTAGCTAGAGAAAGTAGAATACTGACATGTACTGTTAAAGAAGTAATGCATACCCGAGCTTCAAAATTGTTATCTAATAGGATATTTGATGATTTTATATCCCGGTGAATAATTCGAGGATGGCCTGATATTATGTGAAAATAAGATTAGTCAACAATTATATAAACAGGGGAAACTATCTTTGATTACATAGAAAAAAAATCTAGACTCATTTACTAGGGTAGAAACTTACAGTCTTCATGAAGATAGGCAATTCCACGAGCTGCTCCAGCAGCAACTTTAACACGTGTACCCCAGTCGAGAACCGGCCTATCTACTCCTGCAGCTTGCAAAAAGAAAAACATGAGGATATTAACCATTATCATTTACTGATTCCTCAAAGCTCGGGAATATATTTACCATGAAGATGGAAATAAAGGGTATCATTAGAGACGAATTCATAGACAAGCAGCCTTTGGTTCTCGGAAATGCAGTAGCCCACTAGAGAAACCAAATGGCGGTGGTGAATGCGACTAATAGTCTCGACTTCAGCTTTGAATTCTCTTTCACCCTGACTCCCACCAATTTTTAACTGTTTAACTGCCACCTCTCTCTCATCTGGTAGGATGCCCTTATATACAGAACCAAACCCTCCTTCCCCCAAAAGATTCTGAGATGAAAAGCCATTTGTAGCCTTAACTAGTTCTTCATGAGTAAACCAAGGTCTTGAATTGCCTACTCCTGCTGATTCTCTCGGAGAATTCCCAAAATCACTGCCAGAACCACTGCCTATCAAGGGAGCAGAAGAATGTGCCTTCAAGAATGATGATGAATCTGGAAACAAGTTTTATAAACCTTGTTAGTTAGTTCATATGAATGGCCTCAAATTCATAACATGTTAACACTATACAACAGCCTAAATGGCTCAATCAATCCAACCTATCTCCTGATGTAATGGAAGAAACTAAACAATTTCATTAAAAGTATATTCAGTTTAAGTTGGGTTTATTAGTATCAAACAGAAAAGGTCTAGCACCCCAATCACATACAGATAAATTTAATATTTACAGCATTGCATGATTCAGATGATTTAAAGAGGCAAGTCATAAGAAATTATTGGTACTTTGATGATAATCCACATTCACAAGAAGAAGAATAATTTATATCGCCACTAAATGGCTAGTACCATATCCTAGATGAAGATAAGCATGTATAAGACGAAGCTCAAAGAAACAAGCACTCATATAATTCATACTTAATGTCTATTATCCTTACGAGCGTTGCATGCAATATAGACTAAGCAGAAAAGGAAGTCAAATGAATAATGTGATAAAGTCAGATTCAATAATTTACCTGATTGAGAAGAAGAAACCATTGACGACGGCACAACATAACCTCCAAAGCCAGGAGCCTTTCTCTTTTGCTTCCTCCTCAAGCACCATACAGCAAATACAATGAGGCTGAGCACTATTATACCTGCCACTACACTAATTGCAGCCGCACCCCCAGTCCCGATACCTTTACCTCCGGCATTTGAACTCGTGCTTACATTTGGATTGGTAACGTTTGAGTTTGGACTATTTGATGGTGTACTTGGAAGTTGTGTAGCTGGTGGGGGAGAAACATGTGAGGGTGGAGGTGGTGACAATTGTGCTGTGGGCGGTGGAGATTCAGATTTTGGAGGTGGTGTTAAAGGGGCTGGTTTAGAACCGGGAGGAGGGGGTTTAGGAGGATTAAGCCTAGGAGGCGGTGGAGAACTACTAGGAGGCTCTGATGCTGGTGGAGGTGAGCTTTTGGGTGGGTCAGATACTGGAGGTGGTGGTGAGCTCTTTGGTGGGTCTGCTGGAGGAGATGATGGTGATTTCTCAGGTGGCGGCGGTGGTGATGTTTCAGGGGGCTTCGATTTTGATGGAGGCGGTGGTGAGTTTTTAGAGGGATCAGCTGGTGGAGGTGGAGGAGATTTCTCCGGTGGCTTTGATGGTGGCGGTGGAGGTGAGACTTTAGGTGGTGGACTGGATGATGATGGTGGTGGTGAGCTTTTAGGCGGTGGACTAGATGATGGTGGTGGTGGTGAGCTTTTAGGCGGTGGACTTGATGTTGGTGGTGGAGGTGAACTCACTGGCTGTGGGGGCGGAGGTGAGCTTGCAGGTGGATCAGCTGTTGGTGGTGGTGGTGAAGGTGAAGGTGGACTTTTGGGTGCTTCAGGTGGAGAATTTGAAGTAGGTGGAGGCACATTGGATGGTGGTGGTGGCGGCCGTGAGGCTGGTGGATCAGCTTGCTGATTATTCACTGGAGGTGATTGTGCAGGCACTGGAGGGGGTGGTGGACTTGATGTTGGCGGTGGAGGTGAGTTCACTGGTTGCAGCGGTGGAGCTGAGCTCAATGGTTGCGGTGGGGGAGACGAGCTTGCAGGTGGATCAGCTGATGGTGGTGGCCGCGGAGGAGCTGGTGAAGTTTCAGGTGGTGGAGATTGAGTGGTGGATTTTGAAGAATCTGGTGGTTCTACATTGGGCTGTGGTGGAGTGGAAGTAGTATTAGAAGCTGGTGGTACAGCTGAAGGGTTTGAATTCGGAGATGGCACTATAGTTGCCATCTACATAGAACCAAAAGCCAATTTCTATAGCAAAATCACAGTTTCCATACAACTTCTATGCTACAATCTTCAATTCCTCATCAAATTCTCAGTCTTCTCTCACAAAATTCCACAGCTTCAATACAAAAAGACAAAATTTTGAGCAAAATCCAGTTACCAAAATCAAGTCTTTATCAAACCCAACAGCCCCAAAACTTCAAAAACTCAAATTCCCCAACATCAAACGTCACCAACCAAACCCCTTCATTCCTGAATTGATTAGCCAAAACCCAAATCAGCATAACAGAGATAACTCTAGTAGGTCTCTAATCTAAACGCGTTTCCTAGCAATAGCGGTTTCCACAAGATCAAACAATAACCATTTTCTATTATCTCAAAGAGCTAAAAAGTCGAAATCTTGAACAACCAAATGCAGCAACAAAAGCTATACACAATTAGAATGTGGCAAAACAAAAGCAAAAACACAAACCCAAAATGCTTAAATCCCAAAAAGCTTGTACCTTTCTCTCTTCACCAACTCGCCAACTAGTTCTTCAATGATTACCAAAACCCACGTGAGCAAACACTACACAATCTCTTCCCAGATTTTTTGCAGCCAATCTTGATCGTGTGAAAGCTTCCTCTGTATCTGAACTGAAGCTCAAACACAGAGAGACACGGATTGTAGGGTCTCAAACTCTAAGCTTATGTGAAAACGACCTGAAAGAATATTGAGCTAATAATGATAATAACAAACTATTTTTAGATATTCAATGTCGTCTTATATTTCCAAGAAAGAATCCAAATCTTAAAAATGTGGTACCTACATCCCATTTTTCGAGCCTTTACAAAACATCTATTCGTTACGACGCAACGTAAACGCAATGCTCAGTGTTCAGAATGGTCAACGCTCTCATTAAAATCTCTGCAAGATTGGACCTTTTCTACCTCTACAGTAACGATTAATGTGGAAATTAATCAAATATTACGTTATAGTCATTATGGTGGTTAGTGATTTTTCTTTGTATATATGATGCATGATACAATGGTCATCAGTATTTGATCCATGCCAGTAGTAGTATGTAATTATATTGATAAAGAATTCCTACCTCCCCTAAATCCTTGTTTTGTTCTTAATCGCGATTTGAACTAATTAAACAAAGTAGAATGTTTCTATCTTCTGCGCGTACTTTTGGACTTTTCTATTAGATCCATGAGTTTGACTGCATTTTATAATCCCAGGAGATCCAGCAAAGTTTCTATCTTCATTTTGAAAAATTATATATTTTTATTCTTTTTAATATACTTATTGAGAATTCCGATCGGGACATAAAATTTCTGATCCGTTGATGTAGATAGACAAACGTAAAATATCGCATAAACAAGAAAAAAGAGCGAGAAATCTGGTTCACGCAGGATTGAATTAGCAAGGAATATATAGCTTTTGTTTAGAGTATGGTGCTTAAATGATTAACACACAGTAATGAGTATTGAGAAGTGGTGGTTGGTTTCAGGACTAGTGATTAATATTAGACATTTGAAGCTTGCAGGCTGCGGACAAAGAAGTGGGTCTATTCTTGCTACGATGGCAAAGACTTGAAGGTGCTGGTAGGTCATCATGTGCTCTCTCTATGAAGTTTATTCTCGTATCTTATTTGCTGTTTTTGTGTCCATGAAGTTTAAGCTCCTCTACGGTCTGTCATTGTCATTACTGTGATAATGTCTTTTGCTAGCCAATTAGGGATGGTATTACTCTAGCTTGCCAACAAAGCCTAACAACATCCAAACTATAATCTGGTTCAAGTTCGCCTCTTGACAGAAGCTTAATAATATCTAGTTTCAACTTTGGAGTTACAAACAAGGGAGGTCATCAGTAAACAGATTGGCAAATCCGGATATTACATTATCGTAGAGGTAATCATCATATCAACGATTCTGGTAGTATATTTTGACTCTCGTATAATATGTAGAACGTTAGAATTGGAGTGCCACATCATCCATACTTATCTTCATCCCTTTTTATCTCTAATAATTACTATATATAAATAGTGGAATATTTTCTTGTCACATTCTTTGGCATTTTATGTTTATCTTCATCAGAAAATTAAGCGTACTTTGACAAATATGTGGGTGCAATAATCTCAACTAGAATGCCAAGAAAAGTAAAAGCAACCAGAGATTGGAAGCACACGTTTATACCAGTGTGGCACAAACAAACAGGATAGTAGCATATGAGGGGAGGCTAGTGTGAAACACTTTGTTAACCGAACGTGAAAGGTCCTGGCATTCCACTCGAGCACTTCATACTCATCATAAGTAGTACAAATTAAGAGGCTCACATAGTCGAGCATGAAGAAACTTCTACTCATAATTGTGATTATGTCACATCACATGTGTGAACCATGTCATTGAGTTCGGGCTGTTGAGCTATAGCCATTGAGAAAAGTGAGGTCACTGAACCCAATTACCAAACCATATGAGCTTTTGCAGTTTTGCGTACTCTCAATCTAGAGCTGCAGAAACGGGCCTAAATCAAATTTGGGGTAAGACCTCGTGATCTATAACAGGAATGATATTTAACACATTAACACATTCATAGCTTTGTGCTAAAGCTTGATCCTATACACCTCATAATCCTAAGGAAGGATCGCCCAGAAAGGAGTAACTTTGCTGTCTACATTTATCGGAATCGATCACTTCCTGACGGAACACGCGCCCATCAAACCTAACGGATTAGACAAGCATTGCAGATAAAGCAATGAAGGTTAATCCTACATCGAACAGTAAATGCTCAACCAACCTCCAACCGCCTATTTAAGGCCCCATTTATGGCGGAAAAAAGGTAACGCATCTCACGCTAGTACTTTGCTAACAATATTACACTTCTGATCCACTGACTTAAGCATCGGAGTATTGAAGGCGGGTCATCCCATCTCAACTCTTGACGCACTTTGTGAATTGTAATTTGATAGGTGCAATGTAGAGGAAAGAGAGATCCGTTAGGAGCGATCCTCATAATCATCTCACTGTCTATTACCATATTTCCTAACGGAAATCGGTTAAAACAGTTGGCACCGTCTGTGAGAAACGCATCAATTGCAAACCACGTTACCACGTCAACACGAAAGCAACACGCATCATGACAGAGCTAGATGCAAGCCTCTTTATCACACCCCAAACAGAGAAGCAGCGATTGGTCGAAACTTCCGCCACCCTAGCTTCGACAACGACCAACTTATTTTTTAACTTTGCTGAGTCCGTCATAAACGCTCAATTATTGAAGCAACTAGAACTGGTGAGAAAAGAGAGGGATCAAGAGCATCAGACTAGAATCAGAATGGAAGAGGAATTGGGGGCTAGATGCGTCAGCAAGAATGACTACTACTCACTAGAGCCCTCAGAGCAGGGAGGTGACCTATCTGATTGAGAGGAGGAATGACATACAGACGTAACCCAGGACAGATGAAATCTTGAAGAGAAAGTCAACCAAACCATCAAAGCCAACAACCAAACTCGGGGAGCTCAAGAGGGACCTGAAGGGAACCACTTAGTGACGGAGCTCCTGGCAACGATTGACGCCCTAACGGTAGAAGTACATCAGGGGGAAGCAAACCCAGAGTCAGAATATGGCACATATGTATTTGCCAAGGAAAACGCCATTCTTAGCCGAGATACTCAGAGCTGGCAGAGACTGCCATGCAAAAACTTTGAAAGATAGTAAGCCTCTTTATCACACCCCAAACAGAGAAGCAGCGATTGGCTGAAACTTCTGCCACCCCAACTTCGACAACGACCAACTTATTCTCTAACTTTGACGAGTCCTTCATAAACGCTCAATTATTGAAGCAGCTAGAGCTAGTGAGAAAAGAGAGGGATTAAAAGCGTTAGGCTAGAATCAGAATGGAAGAGGAATTGGGGGCTAGACACATCAGGAAGGATGACTGCTACTCACCAGAACCCTCAGAGCAGTGAGATGACATATCTGACTAAGAGGAGGAACGACATACTAATGTAACCCAGGACAGACGAAAGCTTGGGGAGAAAGTCAACCAAACCACCAAAGCCAACAACCTAACTCGTGGAGCTCGAGAGGGTCCTTACGGGAACCACTTAGTGACGGAGCTCCTGGCAACGATTGACACCCTAACGGTAGAAGTACATCAGGGGAAGCAAACCCAGAGTCAAAATATGGCACATATGTATACGCCAAGGGCAACACCATTCTCAGCCGAGATACTCAGAGCTGGCAAAGACCACCATGCGAAAACTTGGAAAGATAGAAAGTTTAACGGGAGGGAATACCCGAGAATGCATGCAGACGAATTCCAATCAGCTACGGCAGGCAGAAACTACGATGACACAACCTTATGCTATTTATTCCAAGAAACCCTAACAGGAGAGGCTATGGACTGGTTCTGCAAAATGCCCAAGGGGTTCATACATTCATTTGCTGAAATGATTGAGAGCTTCCTCAAATGGTATAAGCTACAAGGGAAGTACAACATGGCGGACAATTTGTTTAAAATCAAGCAGGGGGATACAGAAAGGTTTCATACCTTTGTGAACAGGTGGAGGGCAGCGACATAGGCTTGCAGAAACTTGAACAAAGACGTGGCCCTGTCAGCATTTAGAAAGAGTATTTTGCCATCCCCATTTAAGGAGAAGTTAGTCAAAAAGAATTGGCTCAGTTATGATGAAGTGATTGACCTGGCGGTAGAGAAAGTAGCAATTGAAAAGTCTACTGGGAAAAATTCAACAACCGCTAGGACAACAATCATGAGAAGAATCACCACAAACCCACCCCCCCCCCCCCCAATCCAGCCATAAACCTGAAGAAGAACTTGCACTACCACCAAACCCAACCCACCACCAACAAAAAGACAGACGTCCAAGGGAACAAGCACCACAAAACGAACCCCAAAACAAGTGGATATTTTACAAAAATGACAACCACCATCAGAATGCGGGACGTCAGCATCACAATAATAAGTCACACAGCCATTGAAACTTCCAATGGAAAGTTTGCGTCTGTTAGGAAGCGACACGCTGGGTACACCGAGAACACCACAGAAGGAGATCAGGACAGAGTTCATTGTCTGTGACTATCCATCATCTTACAATGCTATCATGGGGCGACTAACGATCAACAAATTGAAAATCATCATCGCCAACCATGTCCTCCTCTTCAAGTTCCCAACAGATCATGGAGTTGAAAATGTCAAAGGGTACGAGACCCAGGACATTCCATCCAATTATGATGGAAGCAGATGCCATGAAGTATTGGCAGTAAAGGAAGTCCTTGCAGCCACTACTCCCAAGGCTGATGTACCAGAGGATCCTCGTGAAACTACATGTTCCGTCAAGCTAGTTAACGAGAAAGATTCCTTCACCATAATCCAGATCTCAGATGAGCACCCAGAGCGAACATTCCGTATTGAGAGTCAACTGAGTAATGACCTCAAAACGTGACTTATTAAGTGTTTGAGGGACCATCAGGCGGTATTTGCATGGTCTTATGCGGATATGCCAAGAATTTCCCCAGAACTTACCACTCACAAGCTCAGCCTTGCCATTGACGTAGTGCCAGTAAAGCAGAAAACGAAGAGCTTATGACGAAGAGTGTTATGCCGCCATGCATGCGGAAGTGGACTGTTTGCTCAAAATAGGTTTCATTCGACCAGTCAGTTACCCCAGGTGGATTTCAAACGTTGTCCAAAAGAGTAACAGAACTTGGAGAATGTGTGTCGACTACACCAACGTCAACAAGGCTTGTCCAAAGGATAATTTCCCCCTACCTAGGATAGATTAGCTCGTCGACGCAACTGCATGCCACGAGTTGTTGTCCGTCATGGACGCATACTCCGGGTACAATCAGATACTGATGAAGCCTAGTGATCAGGAAGCCACAACATTTGTAACGAACAAAGGGTTGTATTGCTACAACGTCATGCCTTTTGGATCGAAGAACACAGGTTCCACCTATCAAAGGTTCATGACCCAGATCTTTGGACCCCAAATGGGCAAGACAGTGGAGGTGTATGTTGATGATATCGTAGTCAAGAGTGTGAAGGCTGAAACGCATGTGGAGGACCTAACGGTAAATCTAATGACATTGCTAAGACACGACATTCATCTAAACCCTGCAAAGTGCATCTTTGGGGTTACCGCCATCAAGTTCATGGGATACACCGTAAGTGAGAGGGACATTGAGGCCAACCCAGAGAAACTCCAGGCAATACTTGACACTACTACACCGGTTACTAAGGCAGACCTGCAGAGCCTACTGGGAAAGTTGGCTTCCATCAACCGTTTCATCTCCCTTTACACAGAAATATGTGAACCTTTCTTAGAGCTTTGAGGAAGACAAGCTAAAAGGAAGTGGAATGGACACCAGAATGTGAAGAGGCATTCCAAAACATCAAAAAGTACTTGGCATATGTACCCTTACTTTCCAGACCGTTAAAGGGAGAGACTTTGTACTTGTACCTCGCTATCTCACTAACGGCACTCAGCTTAACTCTCGTCAGGCAAGATGAAGACAACAGAGAATTACCTGTGTTCTATGCAGCAAGGGGACTGACACCGCCAGAAACAAGATATCCAATGTTAGAGCTCCTTGCGTTAGCTTTGGTCACTGTAGCCAGAAGGCTACGCCTCTATTTCCAAGCACACATAATTCATGTAATGACAAACATGCCCCTCCATCAAGTTCTGCAATCCCTAGTATATAGTGAATGACTCAGCAAATAGGGTGTGGAACTTAGTGAATTTGACATCCACTACAAACCACAAGTAGCAATGAAAGGCTAGGCAGTGGCGGACTTCATATCAGAACTCACTCCTACTAGCAGAGGACTGGAAAAAGATAAGCAACTTCCGGCATAAACAAACCCACAGGAAGCAAAGAACAAGCGACATTCTATATGGAACCTGTACGTTGACGAATCCAGGAATTCTAAAATGAGTGGCGCAGGAGCTATCCTAACGGGACCTGGGGGAATCTCAGCAGAATATGCACTAAAGTTTGATTTCGAGGCTTCCAACAATGAGGCGGAGTATTAGATCCTCATTTCTAGACTCCAGTTGGCAAAAGAATCAGGAGCACCTGACATCAGCATATTCAGTGGCTCGCAGTTGGTTGTCAACTAGGTTAACGGAGAATTTGCAGCCAAGGGGGACAATATGGCCACATACTTGGGTTACATAAAAACACTACTGGGTAGATTCAAAGGTTATACCATCACACACATCCCAAGAGAGCAGAACGCCAAGGCAGATGTACTTGCCTGTCTAGCCATGACACTTGTAGCCCACACCTCAAGTCAGACAATAGTGGAAACCCTGAGCAAGCCTAGCATTAGCAAAACTCTAATGGAAGTATTTGCACTGTCAGTATACGACCATAGCTGGATGACCAAGTTCATAAAATACAAGTCCACAGGTGAACTCCCGTTAGACAAATTGAATGCTTAAGCGATTTTAACGAAGACAGCAAATTTCAGCTTCCATAACGGGCAATTATACAAGTAGGTCCTGAACTGGCCCAACTTAAAGTGCGTTACGGAAGTAGAATGGCAGTCCATGTTAGAAGAAGTACACTCTAGAACTTGCAGTCATCAAGCTGACGCCAGAACGTTAGCTTATAAGGTCATGAGGTATGGCTTCTGGTGGCCAATAATGAAAGCTCGAGCGATTATAACGAAGGCAGCCAAATTCAGCTTCTGCAAAGGGTAATTATACAGGCAGGTCTTGAACTAGCTCAACTTGAAGTGTGTTACGGAAGCAGAATGACATTCCATCTTAGAAGAAGTGCACTCTGGAACTTACAGTCATCACGCTGGCGCGAGAACATTAGCTTATAAAGGCATGAGGTATGGCTTCTGGTGGCCAACAATGAAAGCTAACACAACATAACTGGAAACAAAATGCCAAGAATTCTAGATATTTGCACATAAGAACCAAGCTCCGGTAATACCGTTATCAATCATCGTCAGCCCAGTCCCGTTTGCACAATGGGGACTCAATCTGGTTGGAAAAATCTCAACTTCCAAGGGCCAATTCAACTTCATTGTAGTCATTATGGATTACCACACCAAGTACGTCGAAGCGGTGTCACTAGTTTTGGTGACAACTAAAAAGGTAAAGAATTTCTTGTTGAAGAACCTAATATGCCGTTACAGATCTCCTTTAACAATCATAATGGACAATGGTGCCCATTTCAACAACGATGCACTAATCAACTGGTACAAGAAGAAATAAACCACATTGCTCTCTTTTTTCACCCTTACACCCGAAAACAAATGGTCAAGTGGAAGCAGTTAACAAGATTATGAAGAAGGGCTGAAGAAGAACCTAGGCAACCTCAATGATGGATTATGGGCAGAGCGGATACCGGAAGTACTCTGGTCTATCAGAACTACTGCCACAAAAACCACAGGAGAAACACTGTTCTGTCTTACGGGAGAAACACCATTATGCCTTACGTTTGGAACAGAGGCAATGCTTCTGTTAGAATTGACTCACCTCAGCCCAAGGTTTGAGAACTTCGACCAATCTTCAAATGAAGGACTTTGTCTAGACGTAGCACTGCTAGAGGAACGGCGTGACACAGCACACCTCCACAATGTTGAAAACAAGCTGAGGATAACACATCTTTACAACAAACGCATTAAGGCCATGCCTCTACACTTAGGAGATTGAGTTTTGAAGATAGCCACCCACAAGGCAACCGGTCTCCAAATAAAGTGGGAAGACCCATACAAGATAACGGAAGTAGTGAAGCCAGGCACTTACTACCTCAAAGACATGGATGGGAAGCGCCTACCACATCCATGGAATAGCGAGAACCTAAGAAGGTACCAACATTGACATCATTGTGTAATTATCCTAACGTAGCTTGCTGCACCTACACCATGGGGTAAGGTGGTGTTAAGGATTCTGATTATAATGAACATTGTCCTTACCTCTTTAGTTTTGTAAATTACAGTCAATGAATTGGAGAACTTTTCAGGCCATCACATGTGTTATTGGACGTAAAACACACTCCCGTTTGATAGATATATTTATTTCACAACAACACGTTAAACACGTGTGATTAAGTTCTCCTCAGACCATTCATTGGTTAAAGACAAACACAACACGGTAACGTAGAAGAAGCAAACGCAACATAAGTCTACACTTAACCAAAAGGCTTGTCTCTAATCTTACAAAATAAAGTTCCTACACTTAGAGGGAATAACAAATAAGAGAAACAAACAAAAAAATATTACACTACATCCGTTTCTTCTTCTTCAGGGCCTGGCGTACTGGAGCTGGAGTCATTAGCTTCATCTGCCTTGATGGACTCGATGGACTCAGCCGAGTCGTTGATGGTAGTCTCTACCACTCCTTCCTCTTGCTCTTTGGGCATTCTGGAAGACACACCCTCCGTCAGCCCATCTTTTAGCACGACATCCATTTTAGTAGCTTTGACATTCGGATGAGCCTCCCCTTCTGAGTCAGACTCATCAACACCTACATATGGAAGACCGTGATCTTTGGCATACTTCTTCAGACGGAAGTAACCCGAGCTCTTCAGAACCTCCATTAAGTTACCCATGGCAACTTGCTTGTCTTGCTCTAACTCAGCTCGTTGCTTTGCTAGAGCCTCCGCTATGGCACTTTCCTTTTCGGAGGACCCTGACGCGACTTCCACCACTAACTCGGGAACCTGCAGCTTGAGGTCACCAATCTGCTTCTTCAAAGTCTCGATGGACTCCAGACTCGCGTCGAAGTTCTCTTCCGCCAACTTCAACGCCACCTCAGAAGATTTCTTCCCTTGTAGAGATTCTTCTTGGGCTTGGGTGAGGAGTTCTTTATCTTGCTCCCAATTCTCCACCTCCTTGATACGAGTTGACCAAACAGACAGCTTCCACTTGACGAGGCGAAGATTCTTCTCTACCTTTTTCTTTTCCTATCGCAACCTCCTTATCTCTCCTTGCACTAGGGCAAGCTCGTGCTTCACCCCCACCAACTCTGTCTGTTGAGTCTCGGACCCCTCGAGCTCCGTCAGCATATGAACTTCATGCAAAAGCTTGGCCGTGTGCTGGAAGACACATTCCTTATTGGCCTGGGAGGTACCAAACAACTAATGGACCTTCTGAGTAGACTTAGTATTTTGTCTAGCGCTCGAGATAGATAGTTGTAGAAGTCAGAAACCACCAAGGTACTCATAGGAATGGCCTCTAATGGAGAATTGAAGGCAATGCTGCCGGGAGTGGCTTCCGCAAATGTCTTCCCCCCAGGAGCCACATGATCCTTGCCCTTCTGTTTACGCTCTCGACGGATATCATCGTCTGTTAACCCGTCAATTTGAAGATTAATAACAACCTCGTCTTTAACATCTTCATCAGCCGAGGATTTTTTTACGACTAGCCCGATTTCATTTTGATTTAGGCTGGGAACCATCAATACTTGAATCACCGACGCTGTGTTTTCCATACCCCACCTTATTCCCCACGGCCTCATCCTGCACAACCCGTTTGGCAAGAACTTCATTGCTAGCTCCCTGCGGAGGTAATTACTCGCCATTGCTTGAAGAAGTGAGAATCACCGCATCCTTTACCATCGTAATAGGAGCGGCAAGATTATTAGCGTCAGCTGACACTACCGACTTGGCAGCTAATGAACTCTGGAAGAACGCATCCATAGCGGCCCTTGTTGCCTCCATCATTTTGGTTGTCTTGGTATTGAGAAGCTTAACTATAAGGCATATGGAACCAGGTCAGGAAACGCAACATAAAGTTTCAGCACAAAAGTGAAGGTCATGAAGTATACCAGGTAACTTTGACAGTCCGGTACACGATATGACGTCCCGATGAGTAGCAACCCAAACGTCGCGAAATAGCTTATCCTTCTTAAAGATATAACGGATCATATTCAGATGTCCCTCTTTGATACGTGTCAATGGAAACTTCAATTGCTCTGCACAACAATAAACATCCGTTAGGCATAAATCAAGGCAAGCGTCAAGTAAACACAGTATCGAGCAAACGCACTTAGGGGGGAAAAAGAGACAGGACTCGTGGCTTCTTCAGATCCTCAATCGTGGGCTTCCTCCCTAACTCCCAATACCCGCTAGCCATAAAAACAAACTTCCGCCAGTCTGTACTAGACGTAGGCATGCCCGTCAACCACTAAGGCTATTTGTTCCCCTTCAGAGTGACGGAACCCATGTCGCCTTCACGGAAGGCATACCCCATATGGTAAAAGTGGTATATTTCTCCTAATGTGGGATACTCGCAACATGACAGGTTGAATATGTTGTACATAGCCACAAGAACCTTACACTTGATGGGGGAACATTGACCAAGGGTAATCCTCAAACGAGACAAGATGTATTGAAACCAAGGATGTAATGGCAGACAGATCCCCAGTCTCAGCTGCACCTCCGAAACGCAGAGATCCCCGTCATGAGGATATGTGCAAGGCCATCGCAAACCCTAACGCGGGGGATACAGTTTAATGTAAGGAGGAATGTTGAAGTTTTCCCTCACTGTTTCTATCTCACCTGGCGAGATGATCGACATTGGTTCTTTAATGTGCTCCCCGTTAGACATTACCCACAAACTCTGGCTACCATTGCTCACTCCTCGCGGAAGTGAGGGAATCTGCACCATTGTGACAATGGTAGAGGATGGATCGTCAGAAGACTCATCCGTTAACATCACGCGTCTCCGTTTGTGCTCGTTACCATCTGGTCGGACCATATACGCATCAATGTTGTCGCCTGACATGGTGAAATTCTATACGAATACCCGCTGCAAAATGACAAATCATCCGTCAGGTCCAAGGCATCCTGTTCGAGCCACCACCCAGACGACAAACACCTAATGGACTCGGGGGCTGATGCTACCCTCTCCCAATACAAAACGTATATGAAAGATGAAACACAAGGCAAACGAAGCACAAGACAAGATAACGAAACTTACAAGAAGGAACAACAGTGCGTCAGTCAGAGCGAGGGAGTGACAACGCGAGAGAGAAATTTGGCAGAGCTTTGAGAGCAAAAGTGAGAAGTGTGAAAACGGATTTCACACTTCTTCACTATTTATAGACATCGAGGATTTCACAACATGCATCTCAGCCGTTCACACCAACCGAGACAAACCACAGGATGGTGACACATGCCTCATTATCCATCAGGTTGAGAGACGCCTTGGTTAACGAAGCAGCACCATTATTACCCCATCTAATCAAAGTGACATCAGCCACCGTTTCGGAATTCAAAATTCGAAATCAGGTGACGCGTGTCACACATGCAACCGCACCACAAAAGGCAAACGGCCAGACGACACGTCTACAAACATTTAATAATGGTAATTATGTGCATTCATTGACATATTTCAAACGGTACTTGTACAGGTTATCCTTTGATAGAACCAATTAATCTCACCCAATAGCTAATGTGAATCCCACCATTGGGAAAACAGAACTAAACTCTTGATATGAAAAATACACCAGAGTTTAGTTCAGCTTCAATCGCTTAGTGTTTGACGCGATCCCAACACTAATACTGACGGATAAATCTCCTGACGCAAATCACACCAGATATTAATCTCACCTAATGGTTGATGCGAATCTCACCATTGGGCAAACGGAACTAAACTCCCGATATGCAAAATACACCAGAGTTTCGTTCAGCTTCAGTCGCTTAGTGTCTGACGCGATCCCAGCACTAATACTGACCGATTAATCTCCTGACGCAAATCACACCAGAGATTAATCTCACCCAATGTCTGATGTGTATCCCACCATTGGACTAACGTATCACATCCCGGCATACGGGAATTATCACCCATATATGCACTCATGGACTTCACCACTAACACCATTTTTCATTCACATTTTGTGCAGGTTGCATCTCGCCAAAGACACTAAATCTTACATGTGCAGTAGGGAGACTATGGGATTGGATTGACGGAACGTCACGCGTTAAGCAAGTTTAACTAGGCAATCTCAAATGCAACTCCCCAACCAAGATCTGTATCTTAGGCTTAGAGACTTGTGGGATTTGTTAGTACACCACACCGTACATGCTTAATTAAACATACTTAACGCTAAACACCTACTTACACCTCATAATCCTAGGGAAGGACCACCCGGAAAGAAGTAACTTTGTTGTTTACATTTACTAGAATCGACCACTTCCTGACGGAACACATGCCCACCAAATCCAAGAAGGTAACGTATTTCACGCTAGTACTTTGCTAACGCTATTACACTTCTAATCCATTGACTTGAACATCGGAGTATAGAAGGCGGGCCATCCTGTCTCGACTCCTGACACTTTGTGAATTGCAGTTTGATAGGTACAGTGCAGAGGAGATCCGTCAAGAGCGATCCTCATAATCATCTCACTGTCTATTACTATATTCCCTAACAGAAACCGGTTAAAACACTTTCATTCAAATTGAAGCAAGTTTGAGGTAAGACCCGTAAGACTTTAAGAAAGATGGATTTCTCAGCAGAACAATAAGTGATGTACTCTTAGGACACATCGCCAATCGACGCATACTTGGTTTATGAAAAGAGGAATTACAAAAATATGAGATACTCCATTAGCTTGAAGTAGAAGGAGGTCCATGCACCCTACTTTCGTGTTCAGTTCAGCTAGCAGCCTTCACTCACCCAAAATCTTCATAGCTCTTGTCGCAATATCTCTAGAGATATTGTGTCAGCCTTTGTGACTTGGCTGTCGACTGCAGATCATATTGGTTTCCATGGCGCACAAGGAACATGCACAGCTGGGCATTTAAAGAAGAAAGTGGCTTGACTGCAAAGAGATATGTAAACCAGTAATGAGAAACTCAGTTTTGGCTTTTGTCCAGCAGTGTTTTTCTTCTAGAGATGATCTCAGCTGCCCAACTCTTTCCTAGATCAGTCTGAAATTTTCCTGGAATTAAAAGTAAAAATTAAGAAATTAGTTAAAGCACATATAGGAGGAAGCAAACAAGTTTTATATTTCATTGAACATCAAGAGTTGAGCCTACCTGCTGTAGAAATGAAAAATTCGTCCAGCACTTTTCCATGTTCTATTATAAGATTCAAAATATCAGAGAAGCAAGATCAGAAACCACACAACCTTACGACAAATAAATATTAATACTTACCCATTTCATACTCCAACGCTTGAAGAATCATTTCAACCTGGAAAGAATTGCATTAGCCATGTTAATAAAAGAATTTAAAACACAAAATGCCACAAAAAAATAGTGGAAGTATGCACAACAGACACAAAAACTTGCATTACTTTTGAGATGTAAAGATACATACTTTGTCAAAATCCTTCACGAGATTAGCCTCTAAAGAAGAATTATTTTCGTACTCAGCCCAAAGTTCTTTAATCTCTTCAGCTGCAGACAAGAACATTTCATAACAGTTAATATACTGTCAAGACTACCTTCTATTGACAAATCCACGAATTCCATGAATAGTGATCACCTCTCATTCCTCCGCCAAGAACTACACACATTTCGTTTAAAGCAGCTTCTTCCATTCTACTCTTTTCTTTTTTAGGTATGCCATCAGATGGTGTTATATCTCCAACAATAGCTAAGAACAGTCAAAAGTGATAATCAAATATCAGACCTCAATAATACATAGGTATGCATGATGACAGAAAGACACATACCATACACATACAAGATGCAACTACAGTTTTCATTACCAAATAAAGGCAAAGACTAATAGTATGAGCAACGAGTTTTACTGGGAAGTTGGTAAGCAAATCCAATCTATCCGAAAATTTTACACCAAATCACCATCTATAGAAAGAGCCTCAAACTTTTGCTACACACTTCATTTCCAATCCAGTAATTACTATGCACAGCTTTTCCGCACTCCATTTAAGAGAGTGATGCAATTTGTTAGGCAATGCTACTCTTAAGACTCATAATCAATAGCATTGCATCATAAGCTTCGGAGAACTTGATGTTAGTAATTTATTTCAACTGAAGTAACTGAATTATAACGGAAACTGATACCTTCGGCAATGTCATGCACGATTGCAATCTTAATGCACCTGTTAAAAGTTGCAACAAAGTAAAACATATCAAGGTCCAAACTTGCCTTTACACTAACAGTTACAAAAATAATGTAAGCAGTTGATAAAAAAAAAAGGTCCAACCTTTCTCTATTCAAACCAGGAATATCACCAGCAATCAAAGACATCAAAGCCATTCGGTACATATGGTCAGCAATCGACTCCCCCTTAATAATTCCATGGTTCACCCATCCTTTTCTTTTCGTTGTCTAACTCACACCAACAACAACACACACATTTTCAATTCGAAACCCTAAAATTTCTTCAATTCCGTAGAGTTAGAAATTAGAAAAAATATATATATAACTACCTTGAGGCTGTGGCACAATGTGAGAAAATCGATGGCGGATGACGTGGACGACGACGAAGACCCGATCGGAGCTGATTCGGACTGACCCGGCCCGACGGGGGAAGAGGGAGTGTGGCAGCGAACGGAGACGAGGCGGAAGCGCGGCGGTTGGGGTCGGAAGAAGGTCCGGTCGGAGAAGGCGAGAAGCGAGCGAGGCGAGACGGAGCGGCTGAGCTGAGCCGCGCAGCGACTGGTCGCAGAATTAAGCGCCATAATTTCCGGAAAGATCGAACTCAACGAAATGAAGATTTTTTTTGTTCTGGTTTTTATTGGGGTAGTTTAGATCGTCGCGCCAGGAAGTTCGTTGGACTCTGTGCATTCATCTTATTATTACGTTTTAGCCCCTACTGGTACAGTAAAAATTTATACCGTGAACTAGATATTTTAAGTCAAATTAAAATAAAGCATTATCAAGAAAATGAAATATTAAAAGGAAAAGTTTAACTATTAGTTATTTTCTCTTATACATAGAAGAAATGAATCTTGAAAAAAGTTGAAGCGATTTTTCTAGTGCTGCCGCGATTCCTTTGACAGCCACAGTGCCATCAGCCACTCCTCTCCTTATCCAGCATGCTTGATTTCAACATCATATCATGGAATTGTCGAGGCATTGTCAACAATGACACAAGGGATGCTCTATTGTCGATGTTGAAACTTCGAAAACCTAGTATGATTTTTTTATCAGAAACCCTAGCTTTAGCTAGTCATCTCGAGGATCTTCGAGTCAAACTAGGTTTTAATGGAGTATACTACAAGGAACGCAGTGATGATTCTAGGGGTTTGACCCTATTTTGGAAGAAGGAACTCCCAATAAAATTGCGAAACTATACATCAAACTACATCGATGTTGAAATTGGTCAGCCCGTAATGGCTGAACATTAGCGTCTCACTAGCCTTTATGGTTAGGCAAACCCTAGTGACAAACCTCACACCTGGGATCTTCTAAGGCTTTTGTCTCGCTAGATTTTGATTCCATGGATATTCATTGGTGATTTCAACGAAGTATTGAGCAACTTGGAAAAGTCAAGTGGTCAACTAAGAAGTCATACGGCTTTACATAACATCAGATCGTGGCTTGTGGATTGTGAACTCATTGACATGCGTGCTTGTGGTAATACTTTTACCTGGTTTAATCATCAAACAAGGGAGAGGCTTGATCGAGAAGTACAGACTGAGTCGTGGAGAGCATTATATCCTCATTCTCGCCTCATTACCTTACCTTTGAGCAGATCGGACCACAATCCTCTATTGTTGGAGATTCATGCCACTCTGTATGTGAGAAGACGGGGTTCAAGGCCTTTTCGTTTTGAGGAGATGTGGGCAACTCATCCAGAATGCAAGTCTATGATTGATCAAGGCTGGTCTCTACCATCCACATGCAATCCACTGTCTCAAGTTGGTGCCAAAATAAAGACCATGGACCAGAAGCTTATGGAAAGGCACCATGGTGTTTTTGCCCAGAGAGATACGAAGATGACTTTAGTGCAAAGAAAGATCTCAGTCCTGCAAGATCAGCCTCACTCTACTGCAGGGTATGATGAGCTGAAACTGCTCCAAGGTAGGTACAATGAGTT
This sequence comes from Geum urbanum, assembly GCA_946800695.1. Lineage (NCBI taxonomy): Eukaryota > Viridiplantae > Streptophyta > Magnoliopsida > Rosales > Rosaceae > Geum > Geum urbanum. Next base: position 41,672,126 of record OX327012.1, read on the forward strand.
ACTTTAGCAACAAGAAATATATTGGGGACAACATTCCCGCATTCTCTTCTTAAGGGATGGTGATGGTAATACCCCATTCTTCCATCATCGTGCATCTAATAGACGGTGTCAGAACCGTATTCTTTGTCTAGAAGACAATATGGGTGTGTGGCAAGATCGACAGCTCCAAATAGTGAAGGTCCTTATAGATTATTATGAAGACATCTTCACCTCCTCTCTTATTGATGCAGAAGCTTTACAACAGGTTCTTGCGGTGGTGAAACTTTGTGTAACAGTGGAGATGAATGCACAATTACAGAAACCATATACTGATGCGAAGATAAAAAAATGCACTTTTTCAAATGCATCCTTCAAAGGCTCCTGAACCAGATGGTATGCCACCTTTTTTCTTCCAAAAATATTGGAACACTGTACATCATGATGTTTGCTTGGCGGTGAGGGAATTTCTGACTACTGGTAGCATACCGAATTCATCCAACTTTACTCATTTGATGTTGATTCCAAAAATCAAGGATGTGAAGACTGCAAAGGACTTAAGACCTATAAATCTTTGCAATGTTGTCTACAAGATTGGTTCAAAGGTATTAGCTAATAGACTAAAAATTCATCTGGCTTCTATAGTTTTTCCTTTGCAAAGTGCTTTTGTGCCAGTCGGGATCATCTCAGACAATACCTTAGTTTCCATGGAAGTTACTCATTATATGCATCGTCTGCGGCAGAGTTCCAGGGAGGGTTACTTCTCTCTCAAGTTAGACATTAGTAAAACTTATGATCGACTTGAGTGGTCCTTTGTTAAGGCTATGCTATCAAGACTGGAATTTGCCTTCAATTGGATAGGGATCTTTATGAGTACGCTGAGTACAGTTAGCTATTCGGTTCTTCTCAATGGTGATCCAACAGGTTACATAGTACCGAGTAGGGGTATTCGACAAGGTAATCATTTATATCCTTATTTATTCATCTTATGTGTTGAGGGTTTATCGGCCTTGATTGAGCATGCAATGGATTCTAGAGCTTGGAAAGGAGTGAGTATGTGTCCTAGAGCACCAATCTTGCACCATCTATTATTTGCAGATGATGCCTTCCTCTTTGGCGAGGCCAACAAGTCTGAATGTTTTCAAGTCAAAGAAATTTTGCAAGTATGTGAAAGAGCTTCTGGCCAAAAGATAACCTAGACAAGTCCAGTGTTGTCTTCAGCAAGAATGTATGTGATACAGATCAAAATAGAATGACAACTATTCTTGGTTTACAACAGGTGGAGGAACATGGTAAATACCAGGTCTACCAATTCATGTTGGTAGATCAAAAACAGTTATATTTGATTACTTGAGAGAGAAGATTACTAACAAGCTTGTAAGTTGGAGATCAAAATTACTCAGTTTGGCAGAGAAGAAGATCCTCATCAAAGCTGTGGCACAAAATATTCCTAATTATGCCATAAATTGTTACATTCTACCTAAAAGTTTGTGTGACGACCTACAACAATTGTGATGCGAGTTTTTTGGGGTAGTTCTTAGGAAGAAAGAAGAATTCATTGGCGATCTTGGGAACGTATGTGCCTCACTAAGAAAGATGGTGGCATGGGTTTTAAAAATCTATATGCACATAATCTTGCCATGATAGCAAAGCAAATTTGGAGGTTTATGACCTTTCCCTCCTCGTTAATAGCTCGAGTGTATAAAGCTATATATTCCCTCACACTTCTATTTTGCATGATGATTTGGGAGACTCCCTTTCCTACTCTTGGCGTTCTTTGATGGAAGCCAAACCGATTATCCAAAGTGGTCTTCTATGGAAGATAGGTTCTTGTCATAATGTCAATATATAGGATGATGAGTGGATCCCTTCTTTTCCTTTTTTGTCTTTGTCTAGGCCTGCCAACTACTTAATGACTAAGGTTAAAGACTTGTTTATTTAAGATTTGAAATGCTGGGATAGTGACATGCTCTCCTATCTCTTTTCAGAACTTGTTATTCAGAAGATCCTGGCAATACCTTTGAGCTCTCGACAGTGCATGGACTGGACCACTTCGAAACTTGAAAAGAGAGGCTACTTCTCAGTCAAATTAGCTTACTGGATTGCTCGGGACACCATCATGGGCAGTCCTCCATATCTTCCTCATCCAACAATGTGTATGCAAACTTATGAAAGGCCCTTTGGAATGCAAAGATTCCAGATAACGTAGCGATATGTACTTAGCGTGCTTGCAAAAACATTCTACCTACTTGAGACAAACTCTTTTTGAAAGGTTATAATTGAGACATGGCTTATTACTTTGCAATCATCCGGTGGGGACTTTGAGACACTTAATATGCCAATGCCCTGTAGCTCAATCCATTTTAGCAGCCCCTCCATTCTCAATGTCCACTCCGGTTACACCCTCTTTCAACTTCAAGGAATAGATGTTAGGTATGGCCTCCCAACTTAATCAATAACATTTGATCAACTCCTTATGACTATTAGTAGCTTGTGGTTCCATCACAATGAGAAGCTGTGGCATGATACCTCAAAGGAGAGCAAGGTTATAATTGGTGGGGCTTTGGCCAGGTTAGATGAGTATCTAGAAGCCAAGGGTACCTTTTCAATAACCACCACCAAAGTTCCATCTCGGGATTGCAGCAGGTGGTCTCCTCCTGGCTAAGATATGGTCAAGTTGAACATAGATGGTTCCTTCCTTCCAAATGAATTAAAAGGAAGAAGTGGGGGTGTTATACGGGATATGCAAGGTCATTTTGTGGCCGGTTTCAGCAAATTTTATGTTGTTGTTCGTGATGTTTTTCATGTTGAGTTGTTAGCCCTAAGGGATGACATTTAATATTTGCTCGGACTTGAGATGGTTGTGGCAGTGCTTGAAACAGATTGTTCTTTGGTAGTCCAGTAGTGTCAACAGCAAGAGGAAGACCTTTCCCCTCTAGGTAACCTAGTAAAAGACATCAGGCACTTATTAAGAGATAACTCATCTCTCCAGCTTGTTCATACACCTAGACAATGCAACAGAGTTGCTCATAGACTTCCTCGCCATGCCTATAAATCATGTAATAACATAGACTGGTTCCACAATGCTCCATATTTTATATTGGATGCCTTCTTGGGCTGTTTCTTCAAAAAAAAAGTTTATATTTACCATCTGGTACCACACCCGTGTTCGATCCCCGCTGCCAACAGTCTCATGTTGGGTGAGCGATTTATAAATTCTTTTGCGAAAATCCATACATGTGGGTTGGTGTGACAGGTATGTGTCCACCTTAAGACCTTCAGGGTTAAGGTTATAGGTTTTCCTTGTCGTTTGTAGTGTAGCGTAACCAAGCTCTCACCTAAACTTTTTGTAACAAAAAAAAAGGATTCATGGAATCACAATTCACATGGTCACATGGATGGCCTTGTGTGTAACGACCCGCACTCATATTAGCGAGTTCATCTTTGTTTGTCAAGTTTATTAACGAATTAATTCTATTTTGACAAAGTTAATCGAGGAAGGTAATTAATTTTACGGTAAATAATTATCAACAACATTTCGATCAGGATCTACTTGTTAGTTTTTCAAGAAATTTTATTGAAGAAAATTGGAGAGTCCATCAAGACGAGTTTTTGGTTGTGTCAAAACGGAGAAGTAATCTTATCAAGAATATGTTTCAATCTGTTAACAAGTACCTTGGAACATATCTTGTATAGGACGTTGCACAAAGCAATAGGGCGCAAATCAACCATTTTGTCTGGGTTTGGCACCTTCGATATCAGACATACATGTGTATAATTAACTTCTTTGAGTAATCTGCCTGTCTCCAAGAAACCGATCACTCCTTTGCTCACTTTAGGGCCAATGGTTTCCCAGTACTTTTGAAAGAATAATGGAGGCATCCCATCCGGTCCAGGTGCTTTAGTAGGGTACATCTAAAAAAGAGTTTTTTTCACTTCGTTGGATGAGTAGGGGCTGTTGAGACTAGCATTCATCGAATCGGTAACCTTTGGCGTAATAAGATTGACCACATACATCATATGAGCATTAAGAGGCTCACTTGCAGAGAACATTGAAGAAAAGTAGTCAACCACTACTTTTTCTAATCCCTCCAGAGAAGAGTGTCGCTGACCTACATCATCGATCAAAGAAATAATCCAGTTTTTAGACCTCCTATTGGACACTTTCCTATGAAAGTATTTAGTGTTGCCTTCCCCCTCCTTCAAGTAGGTAACTTTCGAACGTTGCCTCCAATACTCTCTCTCGGCACTTAGCAAAGCGTCTAACTTCTCCATAAGAAAACCATATTCTTGCCTTGTGGTATCACTAAACGGGAGAGACAGAAGCTCATTGAGACATCCCCGAATACTCCTATTCTCCCGATTTCTCTTGTCAAAGGTCGACCGTTGCCATATGTTTAGGGCAAGTCTTGTATTAGTGATGCACTGCGTAGCTTCAAACATAGGTGACCATAAACGATCACGACGCCATCCCTGCTTGATGATAGCTTCACACTGTTTGTGCATGGCCCAAAAGCTCTCAAATTTAAATTTCTAGGTTGTCTAGGAGGACGCACAACAGTCTCACTTTGAATTCCTTGTAACACCGGGATATGATCTCCATGAATTGGAAGGAGATGGGTAACCGTACTGCTTGGGAACAAGTCCATCCAAGGTCGACTGGCCACAACCCTATCAAGACGACATCGGCTACCTCTTCCGCCCTACGTCGTGTGAATCCCTGTATAACCAAGGTAGATGAGTTCCTCATATGACAAGCAATTCTCGAACAGTTGCATCTGCCCCTCGTGACGATCTTCCGCTCCCACTTTTTCATCGTTGTGGAGAATTTCATTGAAGTCTCCAATTACAACCCAAGGGAGAGACGAAATCTCGCTCAAAGACTTCAAGAGATCCCAAGTTCTGTACCTCTCCGACGTGGTAAGGTGTCCATAAAAACCCGTGAGAAGCCATTGAGCAAACCCTAATTTCGAATGGACAACCACATCTATATGATGTTTAGACTTTGTTAGAAACTTGATCTGCACATCGTTCGTCCAAAACATAGCCAAACCCCCGGATTGGCCTGCTTCACCTGCGCCATTGTCACTAAAAACAGCTTCATAGTTCAAATAGCCCAACGTGCCGCACAGTCGAGCCATGTACTCAAAGTTAGAGACCTTGGTTTCACTTAAGAAGATAATTTAGGGTCTGTTTTGCCTTATGAGTAAAGTAAAAGCCTCTACCGAAGAATCGTTTCCAATCCCACGACAGTTCCATGCCAAAACCTTCATGATGAAGTCGACGTGATTCCAAGAATGCAAACCTAGTACAGCGGCGCTTTCCTTTTCACTCGACCAATTTCTTTATTTAATTGAATGACTGTTTTTTGTTTTTTTTTTAAATCGCTTTTATTAAAAGAACATATAAAAAAAATTCAATCCACCCCAAATCAGTTTTATAGAGAATTGAACTTCTGATCTCTCAATATGAGAGTACAAGATACAAAATTATAAATCAAGCTATATTTTCTCACTCCCATTTACTCCTAATTTGGTGAGTGTGCTTGAAGTCATATGTCAACAATGCTAGGCTTTGATCCATTCTCTTCAGCACGAACTTCTCCACTAACACATAACAAGCAAACTTACTCCAACCACTAATTCCTCCTCCAAACTCTTCTACTCTTTCCACTCTCACTTTCCTTTCATCACCACCAATCCATCCAACTCTTTCTTGCTCCCATTTCATCCTTTCAATGATTTTCATGCTCAATCCCACACTTTTTTCCCCTCCTTCCACACCATCAAAGCTCTTAAACCACATGAAACCATCATCAACTATACTGAACTTCTCATGATCAACCCGAGCAGCTTCATTTCCACAGACGTAGACCTTTTCTCTCTCAACAAATGCATCCACAAACACAACATTAGCATTGTTGTTATTCTTTCTCTCATTTTCCTTGTCGAAGATTTTCTGCCATTGTTGCTCTAGTCTCATTTCGTAGAACATGCATTGCTTCATTTGGTGCTTCAACTTCAGTCCTCCTTCCTTGATGAACAAGAAAGGACAATGCCACTTACCAACTACGAGAGGCTCCGAAAAATCTTTGTACAGTGGAAAGTTGAACTTTGGAAGGTCCAATCGCTTCGAAGCATTCAGTCCTTGAGCTTCACCTAGTTGGTAATTACGCGGTGCGTGCATGGTCACTGTCCACCCTTTTCTCCTCAAAAAGGAGGGAGGAAAACCATCTGCAGCAACAGCTTTGGCAGTGAAAAATCCGCGGCGCTTCCTTGGAACTATCTCAACTTGTTGATATATGTCTGATGGATCCAATGGCTTTGGCTTCACATCTTGAACACTTTTGCCAAAACAGCAATCCACCTTGTCATCTTCCCTTGAGCTTGTGATTGCTTTACTGCAAATTAATTCATTAATCTGGGACCAATTTACATATGTGTCTAACTGTCTATATATGATCATGCATAAATCAAATTTTAACAAATGAAAAATAACAGGAGATCGAATAAGATCTTACCCTCCATGGTTCCCACGCCGGCGTATCACATGGTATATATTGGCAGATAAAGGCTTATCGAGAACTGGAATGAATGCAACACTATCATTTTCTGAGTAATACTCAACATTAAGGTCCTTGTTCTGAGGGAAAGGCAAGTCATGAACATGATTGTCTTCACAGCAGCCGAAACATGTAGTCTCGTTGGATTCTTCATCATGTAGTACAAGATAACCGGAATTTGGCCCTTCCGGCGTTGGCTCTGACAGGGACTCAGGAGACCTTCTATACATAGACAGAGTCCTTGTCACATACATCTTTTGCTAGCTGAGAGACTTTTTGCCGGTGGAATTGAGGAAGAAGACGATGAATAAAACTATAAAAGGACGAGTACTCCTAATGTCACATACATATAGTACTAATTTATAGAATTCCTTGTCTTATAATTTATGTCATCATCTAAAATCTGAGGTTCAATTTTCTGTAATTATATTCTCCATGCTGAGTCGATGACAGCTACCCATTTAGCTTAATTAATCCGATAGACAGAGAGGACCAAGCAGATATAAGTCAAAATCTGACTTTCTGTATAGGAAATACCATGAAGCTTCCAAATAATTATAAATGTCTTTCTTATCTCAGTAGCAATAACAACTGAAAATTCCAAGCAAGCTAACCAAATACGACTTTGCTGAGCTGAGTCAATATCTCACTATCTATATAGCAAATACAGTTGAAAATATTAGGCAAGATAATTAACCAAATACAAAGTTTGCAAGAAAAGGGTACTATAATTTCTCACATTCATTTGCTTCTAAGGTGATGATTGTGTCTGAAACCATATGTTAGTACCAAGCTCCCATCCATTCTCTTCTGTACAAATCTTTCGACCAACGCATAGCAACCAAACTTCTTCCACCTTCCCTTGCCTTCATACTCTTCAACTTTTTTCACCCTCACGTTCCTCTCATTTCCTCCATTCCATCCAAACCTATGTTGCTCCCACTTCACCCTCTCCAAAATAGCTAAGCTCAACCCAATGCTGAACTCTCCCCCCACTTTGTTATAGCTTCTATACCACATTATCCCATTAGCCACATCCCTTTCTTCATGCACATCTCCCAAATCATTCCCACCAATTTCAACAGAAACATCAACTACCACAGAATTATTTCCTTCACTATAATCACCGTCACATGCGAATATTTGTTCCCATTTTTGCTCAAGTGTCATCTCATAATACCTTGTGCTACTCATTTGATCTTTCAGTGTTCGAACATAATTTAATTATATCAGTTAAGGCATGCAAAAGATCGACATAGAAGGATCGCATATATATAAGTTCTACGAAGAGTATATGAATGAAGTTCAACTGGATCGGAGATAGCTAGAAGCCTGGCAAGCAAGCATACCCTTCAAGCTTCCCACGAGTCGATATAGCATAGTAAAGATTGGAAGACAAAGGCTGGTTGAGAACTGGAATGAAGGATGTGTAGAAATAAGAAACATGCTGGTTCTCTCCTGTCCCTGTGGAATATAGAAGCTTTAGATTCTTGTTTTGAGGGAAAGGGAGTTTCTTCAGCTCGTTGCCTTTGAACAATCCAAAAAAAATTCTAGGCTCTGATTCTTCATCTTGTATGACCAAAACACCTGAATTTGGACCCTCTGGAGGTGGCAAAGAAAGCATGGAAGGGTCATTTTTGTACATAGAAAGACGCCTGGTCACATACATGTTGCCCTTAATTCTTTCTATCTGTTTGCTCAGCAGCTACTTAATTGTGTATTGAACTTCAATTCTGGATACGAGGATCATATGATCTCTCGTTTAAATAGTTATATATATTGATATTGTCAATTTCCCGTAAACAACTAGGACAAGTTATGATCGATATATTGAATACTACAAAACGCGTTTGACTATTAATCTATGACTAATGCAATATTAAGATTCTGGAGAGAGAACATGGAATGTTCAAAGGACTATTGCTTCTATTTAACTTCGTTAAGAAGTATATATAGTGATGGAGATGGGGATGCCATCTGTTGAAAATGTATCTATCTGATGCATGCACGTAATGGTCAAATTGATCTCAGAAATCAGAATATCACAGAGGGCCTAAATTGGTGTTTCTTGTACGAGCTGTGTCAGAGTAACCAAGAACAGCGCTGTCTATAAGCAAGAAGAATTTTCAGATTGATTAGATCAAATGCGAATACAACATAAAACATATGCAGCATGACATAAATATCATCTAGCTCATGACAAGCTACATAGCTTTTCATTCCCATCTACACTTGAAATGATGAGAGTGCTTGAACTCATGGCTTACTAACACTCTCCCACTAATTCCCTTCAACATAAATTTCTCAACCAATACAAAACAACTAAACTTGTTCCACAAACCTATACCTCTATATTCCTCCACTCTCTCTACTCTCACTTGCCCTTCATCTCCCCTAATCCATCCAACCCTTTCTTGCTCCCACTTCATCCTCTCAACAATGGCTAAGCTCAACCCAATTTTAGTCTCCTTGCCCTCATTGTCGAAACTCCTAAACCACACCAAACCATCATCACCCACAAAACGCTCATCACACACACCTTCCCTCCCTCCAACCATAACCACCTCACTCTGCAGAACAACATCAATGGCCACAGCATTGCCTATACCAAGCTCTGTTTCAAATATCTTTTCCCATCTCTGCTCGAGTGTCATCTCATAGTACATTGTCTTAATCTTTGCATCACTCAACGATTTCGGTGTTTCCTTGACAAACATGAATGGACAATACCACTTCCCTACAACCACAGGCTTTAATGTGAAATCAAAACCAGGAAGCTGGGCACGGAGACTTGTGTCTAGGCCTGGTGCTTCACCTAGTTCAAACTCATGTGACGTTGAACAAGTGAGTTTCCAACCTCTTCTCCACAATGCCTCTGGGGGGTTACCATCTTTGGCCATACAAGTAGCCACAAACCCACCCGATATGTTAATAATCTTTTTGTAAAGATCAATCTGATATTGCTGGTACAGGTTCTTGGGATCAAAATGTTGCGGCCTTACATCATTACTGTTGTTGCCAAAGCAACGTGTCCCCATGTCTTCTGTATCCTCTTTTGAGCTTGTATAGCCTTCTCTGCAAAAGCAATTACAATGTAACATATTTAGTTATTAACAGCAGTAATTCACAGCTATTAAAGTAAAATAAAGCATCAAACTTAGCAATTATTCATACTTGGTTACATACCCTCTATCCTTCCCATAAGGGTAGACTGCATAGTACTGATTGGAAGACAAGGGCTGATTGAGAACTGGGATGAACATAACTTTGAAAAAATGAAGTTCTCTTGCTACATGAAACCCTTGAGCATAGTAAAGTTCTAGACTTTTGTTTTGAGGGAGAGGCAGGTCTCTGATCATATCACTCTTCAAGATTCCCATACAGCATCTGGGTTCTTCTTCATCTTGGATAACAAGAATACCAGAATTTGGGCCTTCAGGAGGAGGCAGTGAAAGATCAGCTGGAGACTTTCTGTACAATGAGAGAGGCCTTGTCACATACATTCTGCCACAGATTTTCCTTCAAAGATTGAATATATCTTCTGCTTTCAGGTCTTTCAAGATCTCAAAAGTTCTTGAATTTCATCGTGTTATAAGCTTACAGTTTCAGAAATTGTAGTGAGAAGCTGCCTTTGTTGACTATTACAACGTGTTGATTATTGATCTTTTGTTTGGTGAAGAATCTGCCCTACTTGCCAACTCATATTGGTGGAATTATGTGGTAGTGGACTTGTAGATTTCTAGCTGAGGACTTGTTCACTAGAGGCCAAGGGCTCTCTTGTGGTTTGGACTTGGACACAGAGTTGAAATGGATTGAAGCTTCACAGAATTGCATCAACCTTAGTAATGGCCAGGGGTCCAGGGAATTAAGAAAAGAAATCCCAAAAGTTTTCTAGAATATATCGCAGACAACAAATACACATGTTCTCTAAAAGCCTTCATTATGTTCCGAGGCCTAAAACACTGGCTTGCAAAGCCAAAAAAAATCTCTTTTAGTGGAAAAGAAGTACAACTAAACTAAACTCTTGTAGCTAGCAAAGTAAAGATCAACCTAAAACCAGGAGTAGCAAGTCTATAGACCTCAGTTTCTTTTTTATACTGGCCAAGATCTTGAATTGGGCTAGTGATCTTTATTGATATTGGGGAAAAAGAAAAGCAGGGTTTTGTTCCTTTAAAGCTTTAGAACATCAGACAAATATGCTATGCAGCCTATGTGCATTACTGCTTTTCATATAATACTAATATGATTTTATCCTTACTGGCCCTTTACAGAATAGCAGCCCTGCGCTGCCCTGTGTGCATTTCAAACTAAATAGTGGCATACATATAAGTGATATAACTAGTTAACTACATATAAGATCCAACTTATCCAAGCAATGTGATCAATATTTCTGAGCAAAACTATTATGATCCTCATTCCTCAGTACAATGTTGTTTGCATAATCATACCCTAAGCAGAACACTTAAATTCTACGCAAACATCCCAGTTAGTATGAGCTATTTTCTTTAACATGTACTAAAATGGACAAGAGGAGAGAAATTAGAGAGGCAGTGAAGTAAATGTGGGTAACTAATGACTAACTAGAAATGGGAGGGCAGAAAATCACAGACAGAAGATTTTTGTAAAGCTGAAGAAAACAGACATCTTTTGTCATTTTGGCCCAGCTAGCAATCCTCATCCTCAGGTTCTGAACATAAGATCTTCATCATCTTTCTTCCTCCTAGTACTTGATCCCCAGCTTGGATGATGCCTGAAAATCCATTTCCAACCACCCTTGAAGCTTTTCCTTCCTCTCTTTATTCCTCTATCATTCACTGTAATTCTACAAGAACCACTATGACTGAAAATTCCATCCCCGAATCTAGCCGAAGCACATTCATGTGCCACAAAGTCACTACCTCTCATGCTTCCAAACACAGACTCTGAATCCGTCAAATTTCCAACCTTCAACTCTGGCTTGGATTCTGTTGAGTAATCAAGCTTCAAGTCAATGAACCCTGACTCATCCATTCTACTAAAGTCACTCTCTTTGAGTGAGAACACTCTCTTGGTTGCTCCACTAAAATCACTCTTCTTCGCACCATTGATATGATCACCACCACAACCCAACTCAGAAACCAAGACTTCATCTTTCTTTTCTCCATCAAACCCACTCTTCCTTCCTTCACTAAAACCACTCTTCCTCCCCTCACTAAAACCACTCTTCCTCCCTTCACTAAAACCACTCTTCCTTCCAGAATCCAAAACCATACCAGCAGTGACACTAGAGCTCCTAGCAGCTGAGATTGAACTCCTAGCCCCAGAGACCATCAAATGATCACCACCATCCTCAGACTGATCTAACAACCCACCACCCCTAAAACTACAAAGAGACCTTGATCTAGACACACCCACATGATCATCAGCCAACCACATCTCACTTTTCTCATCAAACCCTCCAACACTTTTGTTCCCACAATCCTTGTCTGACCTCTTCTTCCTAAACAGCCTCCCAATTCTCCAAAAGCCACCACCACTATTACTCCTCTTGATCTCATTACAGCTACTACTGCTCCTCCTCAGCACCACAACCTCCTCTTTCTCTTGAGTTTTCGGCTTCTGTTTCGCTATCAGAGGCTCACTCTTCTCATTCTCAATGAGAAACGAGACCCTCCCAACACTGCCCACCTCTCCCACGCATGAGTTTCGATTCGATGAGGATGATATCTCAGAACATGAGCAAGAGGAGAGACGCTGCTCACCGCATTGTGAACACACCAACTGAGCTAGGCGCTCTTTCAAACAATAAGCACAAATGCCAACTGGAGAAGAGTGTGGGTGTTTACTGCATGGCATTTCAGATGAAGAACAATAGTACTCCATGTCAAAGTTGTGTGCTTGCTCTACAGCTTTGCCTCTATCTCTCATGGTCGGCTTGAATGAATCGAATGGAGAAACAGCTTGAATCTTGAAGATCAAGTTTTCAAAAGAAGCAAAAGGGTATGCAAGCTAGAGGGAATCAAAGCTAGAACCTTTGAGGTTTTGGAAGATCAAAATAAAATGCCTGCTCCCAAAAAGACCATGTGGGGTATAAAATGAAAGGAACAAACACTAGCTAAGTGTGAGAAACTTGGGTTAGATGATTGAGTAAACTAAGGAGATTAAGATTTTCTCTGGGAATGAAATTCAAGTGTTGAGAATTTTAGAGTGTGTGATTGAAAGAATTGATAAGATGGGAATAGGGGAAGGGAAGGCGTCAACTTTACGTTTGCTTTACAGCAACAGTGGAAGCAAAGAGAGCGAGTGATGCAAGAAAAGCACTAATTCCCTGCAGGCATTGTTGTGTAGGGAAGTGAATGTTACAGCAAACTTGAGTGAATTTTCAGTGAACAGAAACAAGGAGAAGCCTCCATGAATTTGTGTATAGATCAGTGAGATCAGTACTCGCTACTAGACTATTACTACGTACCATTGCTGCGTGCACTTGTTACCATCAGTGCAATACCATTGCAAACCCACACATTAGTCCCCCCTAATGATAGTCGCATATTTATGCGTCTCTTCGGTGTTTAATTTATTCTTTATATTTAATTTATTATTATATAATTGAGTATTTAATTAATATTTATTGTTTTATAGATTTTGCGGAAGAATAAAAGAAAAAGAAACAAATGAATGATTCCTAACAAAATATGGAATTAAAGAGTTTTGTGCAAATAAAGAACCTTATTCCAATGTGGACTTGAGGAGATCTATTGGAAAACTATATAAACTCATTTTAGGAAAGGCAAATAAGAAATCTTGGAAATAAACTCGAGCAAAAGAGAGGAGCAGCCGCAAGAAACCCGAAACCAGGATTCGATCCATCGAAGCCTGAGCTTCGATCCATCGAAGCTAGACGAACAACTTCTGTTCTTCATCCCATCTTAATTTGTAAACTCTATGATTTGTTTTGATTATTTCATTATGACTTTTAGTAGCTAAACATCTTGTTAAAGGGGTGTTTGAAGCCCCGTACATGAAGTTTTTCTAATTCATACACTTTAATCTAGTTTCGCATATTCAATTTGAATGAGGTTTCTTTCTCTATGTGGTTCATTAATGATTCTCGCATGTGTGCTTTGGTGACCAACTTAGTATGCATTCTAGGACTCTATTGTTATGAGATAGGGCGACTGAAAATAATTTCTTCCACCGGATTCTCTATAGTAATACCCCGGATAGATTAGTTCGTCGAGGGATTGAAACCCTAGGTCTAACAGGACATGCCTATAGTGTACCTGTGAACCCTTGTTGTTTCTCGAACATTTTCTAGATCTTAATGTTTTCTTCTTTGTAAACATTGAGGTCCATGACAATGGGTTCAATAGAGGGATAGATATGAGGGAGGTTCATGACAAACTCACATAGGCATAAAGATTAGGTAATAGGAAGTCGTTGTAACGATTAGCCCTTCCTGAGAACTTTCATTCCTTAAATATGTGCATTAGTTTAAGTATATGTTAGATATATGGAATGATGGTGGTATATTGCATTCTCTTTAACTCATTTATCATATAGTAAATCACTTTGCATTCATTAACATATTTACTTTTAGCATTTATTTTTTACATTTAGCTTTAGTTTAGACGATTTAGTTCAGTACCCAAATCAACTTCGAATACCCTCAAATTTTGTGTGGTAGTCTGCCACTGTGTCTATATTATTGTGTCAAAATTTCGTGTCATTTGGGTCTGTATAGAGTAAGATCGTAGTATCATTAGTGTGTTGTAGTCGAGTTTGTCAACATTATAGTAGTTTAATATCAGAATTTAATTTAAACAATTCATTGTATTCGATAATCTTTATAATTGATTATTACAATTATATATCTGTTAAAAATATAACATCTCTTGCTCTCTGCTTACCACCTGCTCCACACAATGGTCTAGTACCCCGTCGAATTAAACAAGAAGTCACTAGATCATCTGGTGCATATCCCATCAATCTCTTCATGTGTTCTGTTAGCTTCATTATAATTTGCCAATTGCCATCCAAGTTTCATACTTCCCCCCTCCTTTTTGTTTTTCCTGTTGTGTTTTTTTTATGAGAATTAACTTTAATTTGAATTACACTTGCATTTTTGTCCTTGAATTCGGAAGATTACATTTGCCAAATTAATGAAATTATCATAGCGTTTTCGCGTAGCATCCAGAGTTCTCTAAATATTTAAGGACAATTCATCAATAATTTTTTTGGAGACGATTCATCAAACACTTCTCCCGACACAGAACAACATCTAACAACCAAAAAATGCTAAGAACAAACGAAACCAAAAAGCTAATGAAACACAAATGGTGTTATCGTCAAGCTAAGTGGGCAAGAGTGAAGCAGACATTGCGTTTGTCCAGTTCCCTTTGACATTCTAACATCATTCATGGAGACACAATCTAATACCATGTCGTTTTCTTTGATGTTGCATGGAGCACGTGTCCCACCGACAATAATCAAAATTTTATTCTGCTGTTGCTGAGTTGCTAATTCAACCGGGAAATGGACGATGGTCACTGGCTAAGCCAGCTGAGGTTAGCATCGTAATCTCAGCTCGAAAACATGGTTAGGCTAGCTGCTGCTATCAGTGCCCTCTTTACAGTTGCAAAGCTAGCTAGCAGAGAGGGCAATGATGATGATGATGCCTTGCATCCGTCACTCTCTGTGAAATAGTATTAGAGCTTCATCGAAAGTCGAAACCAAACAAAAGCAGCCAAATCTAGTCGGATATTACGTTTATTTTGCCTTGCCGTGCCGTGGAGACTTGGTGTTTCTAGTGTGATTCTCGTCCATCACGGTCTCTTCCACAAGACCATGCCATGACATGCATGAATCAAGGGACCCCTTTTCTCGTCTTCTGATGAAAACTCATACGACATTATTGATCATCGACCACAACTCGATCCTTAATTAGTACGTTCTTAATTAACACTTGCCATTACACCATCGGATCATAAGGTGCCATGTTAATTGATCGAGTTACTCCGTCTCGTCACTACCTAGCTACAATAAGGCATGAATAACATAAAGTATGTACAATATATATACGTATGACATGTATTATAATATTGCCGACGAGTAACATGTCTCGTCTATTTAATATTGTCGAAAAACAGTTTATGCCAATTCTCTTTCGGCCGATTACAAAGCACTGTCTTCTTCTTTTTTATCTGAAATCTTTAGTTTAGGATGGATCATCTTCGAATTATTCAAAAGTCAGTTAACTCGGAAAGTATCTTAACTAATTTTTCTCTCAATTTGAAGAGAGATCGTTTTCAGGAAATGGTACAACGAGAGTAGAACTGGAAAGCACGTCGGCAAATAGACCCATAATAGCAAGGGTGGCACGCCCAACGCATGCAAATACTCGCGTATGGTTTGACAGACACACAATTATTGGCCAAGAGAATGTTTTGTTTAATGTAATGTGGTAATCATAATGTCTCTGGGTTCGATCGTTATTAATTATTTTGTTGCGTTGCGGATTATTGATCAGTTTAAAAATGGTATTGGGATCGAAGGATATAAAGGATACGAGTTTTTTATATGGCTGGTATCACATTGTGTGATGATGATCAAGGAAGAATAAGAGACGGGAGGAGATAGACAGAGGAGTGTAGGGCAGAAGGAAGGAAGGAAGGAAGGAGCTTTTATTATTTTGATTTGAAATGTGCTCTGTTAATGATTGTTTTACTATTATTATTACAATTATTACTAGTATTCTATTACGTGCATATATACGCGTGTGGAAGAATGTCACGCTCGTACGTACAAATTATCGATATATTATTAATAGTGCAAATATATGTATAAGTATCGCACACGCGTCACGCTCGTGCGTGATTACCATATTCTGAATAAACTAGGTCATATGCTATATCAATTGGTAAAACTATTGTAGTCATATCAATTCGTAAAATTATGTATCCACTTTTACAGTGTTCCTCTCATTAAGGGTAAAAGTGAAGCCCTAGACTAAGTATTTAAGTGTTTGAGTTTCATTTTGGTATGGAGTTGTTTAACAAAAAGGAAACCAAAATAGAACACTGTCCTATTGACATAGTGTGAGTATGTCTTCACTTGATTGGAAACCAAAATATGAAAACTCACACTTGTCAGAAAAATACATAATTTTACCATATTGTATAAGTGGTTATTGTGAGTAAACTATGTTTCCTCGCATTTGCGTGTGTGGAAGAGCGTCGCGTTTACGAGTGCGTATTATCGAATATTTATTGAAGTTGTGCAGAAAAGCGTCGTATGTGCGTATTATCACGTGCGATGAGTGCACAATTCAACGTAGGTACATTTGGTTCTTTAGTGCAAAATGTCCAAACCTAAAAAAGAGGTACATAAATTGGCACCCTTTCACACACAAAAAAAGAAACCACATCTTTTTCATTTTCATATGTATCTTCGATGCACATTTAGAAATGGGGTGTCAATTTCATATTTCATTCGTAAATAACAAATGATGTCTCTCTTATTAATAGAGATCTGTCTCAACAATATAGTTAACCTATATTTGCATATAAACTATAATTTTTCAAAGTTACGAGTTTAATCTAATAAACAAAACAACTTAATTTTTGTTTATAGTTTATATTTGAATTGGATTAGTTAGCCCAACGCTTATCAAGTGCTAAGTAATAATATTGATGAATTAGTATCAATGAAGTAGAGATCCGTCAAAATCTCCAATAAACTTATATAAAGAAGTTGGATTGATGATGAATGTACAATGTGCAGAACCGTTATACAAAGTACATTAGAAGAGTGATATTGTTTATCCTAATTTAACAATTGTTCCTGTGCCAAGATGCATCATTCTATCTCTACTTTGTGTCATTGAGCTTTTCTATTCTTTACGTGCAAGTCATCACCAGTTCAACACCAAGCTTCCCCTCCCTTGAATACCATAAGCTGTGACAGAGTAGTTAACTGTAAAACAAAAATGAAGTATCTAACCCGATAACCACACCATTATAACACATAGTTATCAAACATAGCTCTAAAGGGTTGGCCTAATTTGTCTTGGATTGCAACACTGCAAACTATGTATTTCAAAGAAGAGAAGTTGCATTTTCATAAGAAAAAAAGAAAAGTTGTAAGAACATAATTATTTGAGAAGACTCAAAATTATACAGACTACCCGAATATGTCATGTTTGCAGCTGCCTATTCAATATTACTATTTCCATCGTCGTTGATCAATGCCTTAATATCAGACAAATGTACAAAGATCAAGACAACGTGTAATGTGAAAAGATCATTAAGCAATTGTTATGACATATAAACCCAACTAAGAACTAATCCATCAGTTATGAAAATTAACAACATAAATGATAGAGAACAAACTCAACTAATAAGTCATGAGTTTAGATTATAGGCAACAAACTCAACTGTGTTCTCTTCACCAAAGAGTAACGTCAATATCTGATGACTACGTTCGTGACTTCAAACTCGATGTAGATATCTGTAGCAAAAAAGAAAAAGGCCAGCATCAACTCATGTGTACTAATTAGGCGTTCTCTAACCCCTAAAGTGTAACATTGATATCAAACTTTATCAAATCAAACTAATAGAAGATATAGAGGATTATTAGACCAAATTCACCTTATATGAGTTCTGCTAAAATGTCAACCACATTTTTATCCACTATCTGTCAGCATCACAACTACAATACAACTATAAGCAAAGCAATTGAGTCGTAGTTCTCTTGAATCAACTTTACCGAGGACATAAATTGGGAACTAAAGAAACCAAATAAAAAATGCCTACTCAGACCCCATCATTGAAATTTTGTGCACGCGATAGGTAGATATCTCTATTATGATGCTGAATCAAACTTGGCATACAGAGCACTTCACCACTACCTGCCCTAAAATCAAAATAGACAAATTAGGCTAACATGATTATGATGAAACAGAGCAAGAAGTTGAAACTATTGTTTTCTTTCCCATGAATAATTAGTGCTAATTTCTTACCTTCGACCATTAAGGGAAAAAATGGTTCTTCATGGTCCTCAGTAAAGAGGTACAACAACAATGAAATCATACGTGCATCTCTTCACTAACCCATTAATCAAATTGACAAGAAAAAGAAGAAGAGATTAGAAAATAAACCACTGATTCATAACACAGATATTAGAAATCAAAATCATAGCTAACTGTAAAGCGAACAACAAACAGATAAGCATTAGCCATTAGGTCAATCAGAACTGATTTTAAAATTCTCTTCTTCTTGTGAGCAGATTTCTGCATATGAACTAAACATTGAGATACGACGAACATCATAACTCATGTCGCCCGTAATTTTGTTTCCTTCCAGAGGGAGAGATCTTGTGCCATGGGAGCTTAAAATTTCCACTCTCATTCAAGATCGTACTATCTCCGGACAATTTCTTTATTTTTTTCTCTGTGCCAACGACGTGTATTTTTTTTTCTTCTCCATGTGTTTACACTCTTTGTTTCCGTAAATTTACAATAATATCCCCTTCGTATTTTCTTTAGCGATGGTCAATTTGTTTCTGGCTTGGACAGTTTCGGGTTTTTCAATATTTTGGCATGTCTGATGACACAAAAACTACACTTTCCTTCATTGTAGCTGTGATTATTATTATTATTATTATTATTATT
Organism: Geum urbanum; assembly: GCA_946800695.1. NCBI lineage: Eukaryota > Viridiplantae > Streptophyta > Magnoliopsida > Rosales > Rosaceae > Geum > Geum urbanum. The sequence goes on from OX327012.1 coordinate 41,691,310, forward strand.
ATTATTATAATTATTATTATTATTATCATTAACATGCTTGCTGTCTGACTTGCACTTTCAGTCAGTGCCATCCATGTGCCTAGCTGCACCCAAGCTTCCCTTAAGAGCATCTGCACCGTCGAGCAAAATTCTGCGTTCTGCTCGAGCAGTTGGCGGGGCCGACCGAGTTTTTCTTGCCCAAACGGAAAACGGCGACGTAGCGGTGGAAAAAATGGAGGCGACTGCTCGTTGACCTTTGGCTCGAGCGATTGCTCGAGCGTACTTTGCTCGTCCGGCTGCTCAACCGCCTGGCGGAGCCCAGTGGACGTGGGTGACGTCAGGTGCGTTGTTTTTTTTTCTTTTTCTGTAAGGCGCGTGTAATACACACGCCAGTCAAAAGTTAAAAAAGAAAAATTACGCACGAATGGGGGCCTGCCACGTGGCTTACTGAGCAGTAAAAGCCTCTCCAACGGTACAATTTTTTTGGGCCATCCATTTTGAATCAGAAATCTCAATCCAATGGCCTGGATTCAAAAGCAACAGATACTGAATTTTCAGAACGGAAATTTACTAAAAAGCTCCAAAAATTAGTAAAAAAATCCCAAAATTTCCAAAACTCTCCCAAAAAATTTGCCTATAAATACTACTTCAATTTTTTATCAACTCACACCAATTTGTGCACAACAAATTTCACTTCTCCCTCAATCATCTCTCTCATTTCGTTTAGCATTTGTTCCAAAAAAATGGGCACACATTGGCTTCCTTCCGAAGATTTACAAATGTGCATCTCTTTTATACTTCATAGCGTTGATGAATACGACATCAACAAACAAAAGAGGAAAAAATTGTGGGAGACAATTCACGGCGATTTGTGAAAAATTGGAAGCCAACACAAGGTGAGTATCCTCCAAATGAGCCGAGGACCCGAATCGCGCTTGCGTCTTACTACAACAAGTTGAAGCTAATCTTGCAAAAATGGGACGTATGTTTGTACGCGGCACGACAACGTATAGCTAGCGGTACTTCGCTAATGGATGAAGTAAGTTTATTTTATTGTAGCATACATTATATGAATTTTATTTCATTAGATGAATTAAATTATGTAATTTATATATCTAATTTGAATAAAATATGTAGCATGGTGAAATAGCTAATATAATTTTTTTATTAGGTTAAGCAAGCTCAATCATGTTACTATAAGAAAAAGAAGAAAGTGTTTACACACTTTGAATGTTGGGAAGTGGTTAAGAATCATCCATCTTTCATTGCGGTGCTACAAACTACTCAATCTCCATATGCAAGTTGTTACCAACCTACTCCCTCCACCGCCAAATCATCTCCAACCATTAATTTGGATGACAAAGAAGTGAATGAGACACCTCAAAACCACGTGACCGCTCCCTCGAGTCCGCCTAGACCAATGGGAACCAAGACGGCAAAGGAAGCGAGGTGGCAAAAGAAACAAGGTAAGACTCCTATTGAGCAACGAGTTGAGGTTTTGCATACCATTGCTAGTGACCAAGCATCGTGGCAATCCATGAGGATAGCGCATAATGAAAGTGAGCTTAATTATTACGCGGAGTACATAGAAATTCAAAAGCGGAATGAAAAATTACGATTGAAGAAACAAGACCAGGAAACGAGGATCACGACAATGGATTTGGAGGCAATGACCCCAATCTCAAAAATGTATTTTACCAAGAGGAAACTAGCCATCCTTAATGAAGGAGCTCGAGAACCTAGTCAAGATCAACGTACCGATGAAACATATTCAGATTGTTATCTCCTAAGTCGCGTGCTCTTTCCATAGTAGTTATAGTATTGTACTAAGAATAAATCTGGGCTTAGCTCGTCATTTTATGTAATTTAAATTTTTGGGAAATAAAAATACAATTTATTTATTAATATGAAATTGAAATACACATTAAATTAAAACACAAGATTAATAATTAAACACACACACACACACACTAAAATTAAACTAAAATTAAACACAAGTTTAATAATTAAACACACATATTTAGGATAATATTTAGAGTATCTCGCCGGTTTCCAACCTCCAATTGTGCTTCACAAAGTCCTTCTGAAGCTCTTTATGGATGTAACCAGATTCAAAATCGGCAACACGGTCGTGAAATCGTTGTATATTGGCTCCATCTCTACTAATTGGCTCAAAAGGACTTTGATTCCCTTGTTCATCCACTGGCCCATCATAAACCCGGAAATCTCTCGATGGATTTTGCACGTCTTCTTCTTCCTCATCCTAATCCTCTGCGTACTCTTCCTCAACAATCATGTTATGTAATATGATGCAAGCTAATATGATGGTAGTCATTATCGATTTGTGGTGCAATGTACAACTATGATGAATAATTACCCATCGAGATTGCAAGATGCCAAATGCCCTCTCCACATCTTTCCGGTATGCCTCTTGTTTCTTTGCAAAGACTTTATCTTGCGGCGTCTGGGGATTATAAATTGTTTTGACGAATGTAGAGTACCTCGGATATATTCTGTCAGCCAGATAATAAGCGTGGTTATACCTCTCTCCATGGACTTCGTAGACGGCAGTTGAGCCTCTTCCTGTAAGGACCTATGAGAACACATTCGATATGTGGAGCACGTTAATGTCATTTTTGGCTCCTAGACACCAGAAAAAACTATGCCATATCCATGTATCATATGAGGCCACCGCCTCTAAGATAATAGTTGGGCAACCCTTTCGACCCGAGTATGCCCCTTGATAGGCATTTTGGCAATTCTTCCACTCTCAGTGCATGCAGTCGATGCTTCCAATCATACCTGGAAAGCCTCGTCGTTGGCCTTTAGCTAGGAGTCGAGTGAGGTCTGCTGGTGTTGGACTACGGAGGTATTTTGGACCATAGATTTGATACACTTGGCTGCAAAAATCCTTCATACATTCTAGGATAGTCGATTCCCCCATCCTTGTAATTTCAGTGCACTGATCCGCGACTGCCTCGTACGCCAACATTCGCAGAGCACCGGTCAGCTTTTGTTCGGGAAGAAGCCCTAGAAATTTAGTGGAGTCTGGTCTTTGATGCAAAGATTGGTCGTGGTTGCATAGATCCGTCATGATAATGTTGAATCGAGCTCTGCTCATCCTGTAACGCCGGCGAAATTCTGCCGCCTCGAAGTTGGGACGTTCGATGAAGTAATCAGCCATGAGATTGTGTCCCCTAGATAGCCTCTGTCGTGGATGATTCAGTTTTTTATCGCGACGTGAACCACTTGGTCGTGGTGGTTCATTGTCGTCTTGTGCTTCCGCCATGACCACCTGATTGATGAATAATTGCTGCATATCGTCATCCTCTTCTTGTTGACGTTGTCTCTGACTGAAAAATTTGTGGAAGCTGAAATGATCCATCAGAGTGATGAACAAGGAAATGTTGCTAAGTGTTTAGAGAGATGAGTTATCTGCTCGAATTCTTGTAGATGGTGTGAGTATAGAATGAGTGATAGATGAACGTTTTATAGCCAATTGTAGATAATCCGATCGTTAAAGATGAACACACGTGTCACCTCGTCATTGGACGAAAATCAATCCGGAAATCTGGTTCAATTATTTGGTCGACGATGATATCTCACAGTGACACGTGTCGCATCGTAATTGGTCGAAAATCTTACCGGAAATCTGGTTCAATTATTTTGTCGACGACGCTATCTCACAGTGACACGTGTCACATCGTAATTGGTCGAAAATCTCACCGAAAATCTAGTCAAATTATTTTACCAACAATGAAACGTGGCGGTGACATGTGTCAATTTTTAATTAATCAAATTTTTTTTCGAAAATCTTATATAATTACTACAGATAAAGACACGTGTCACATTTTTATTGGTAGTAAATCTATCTGGTAAATAATTTCTAAACATTTCACAACATGACAAAGCTGATTTACTTGACGTAAATAATGAATTGGTGTGTGCAAAACTTGATTTGCTTGAGCAAATTGTTGATGTATTTTGCTTGAAGCAAAATACGCTCTTGCTTTGCTTCTTGCTCTGCTCATGGGTGCGGATTCTCTAATAATAATTCATCATCCTTGGCCTCCTCCTCAAGGGCCGTTCTACAGTGTGTTGTAGCTAGGAGAGGTCATCGTGTGTATCACCGGTGGATTCCCTCCCCTAGCAGCCGAGAAGAAAGAATATGGGTTTAAAGTCAAAAGGGAGAAGTGACATAATTACGAAGACGGGTAGGTTTACAATGTACAAAATATTAAGAGCAGCTGCACCGGAGACGGATTTTGGGGACGTCCGGCGTGGGACCCGCCAGAAATACGACGTCCAGCGATAGCAATCGGTGCAGCGGGGGGATTTTGGGCCGAGGACCGGGGTTGATGCGAGGGACGTCATCGCCGGCGTCCTCTGGAGAGGAAGAGTGAAAGGTTGTCCGCCTGGTGGGCCCCACTCACGTGGGTGACGCAATTTTTTTTTTCTACCAGGCACGTGTAATACACGCGCCGATAAAAAAGTAAAAAAAAGTTACGCCCCAATCGTGTGGCGACACGTGGCACGACCTAAGCAACGGACAGATCAACGACTAAGTTGCTCTGGACCGTCTATTTCGAATGGATCTAAGCCATCCGACGGCTGAGAAATATTGATCATTTGTAATATTTTAAATAAACTATTTACTCTGAAACTTCAAAAAATCATAATAAATAGCTCGGACTTTCGAAATATTCAATAAAAATACGAACGAGTTCATATTAATGTTCTCTATAACTTTCGTGAAGAAAATGAGTCAAAAATCATAACTTAAAAAAATGTCAATTTTGAATCGCGACGAAATAAAGAATCATAATAAACACGTTGTTATAACGAATGTAGGGCCAACAGAAAACCTAAGTCCAACATGACTCGGATTACATTTAGCTCCGGGGGCGTTGCCCCTGAGCCCCCACCAGGGCGCATCGCCCCTGGACCCCGACTAGCTGACCGGTCAACGAGGTCCCCGTATGTTACCGACATTTAAAATTGATTCAAAACATATTAATACGCCTATATTTTTTTCAGATAATAATGACAAGTATCAAGATGACACGTGTCGGCTAGTTATTGGTTGAAAATATTACTCGGAAAAAATATTAAAATTTTAAATAATAATGAATAGTAATAGGAAGTCCAATTTTTGGCACCGCTGCACGAAAAATAGGAATATGACTTCCTATTGAAGAGGAATTCCTCAGATGGGTAAGGAATTCCTCAAAATAGGATTTCTTCTTCATTTCATAGGTGTATATACTCTAATGTGCGAGTAAACGAGTTCTCATTTTATCTTGAATTCTCAATGTCCATGACTTTTTAGTCACAAATATAACTGTACATTAATGTTCTGTACAATGATTAGACAATATATTATAATGCACAGTTACAGGTTACACATGAGTCCGGAGATTAAATTTAGGCTTATAATAATACTTTGACCCTTTCAAAAAAGAGAGAAAAGAATACTTTGACATAAAAAGAAAAAGGAACGGGGACATAACAGACCTAACAGTCATATCCCATTAGACGTGGAGGCGGCCCAATTATAAGAAAGGCCCAATAAGGCTCATATATAATACACACCACTTAGCCCAAAAGCCAGTATAACAGACTAACCGTCCCTCTCCCGCTCTGATTCTCTCACTTCTCCAGAGCTCCGATGGTTCCACTGCAAATTCACCCATCAATTTCCCAAACTACCCCTCCTCTCTACTCCTCTTCTTCTCTCCCTCACATCCTCTATCAAAGATTCGACCTTTCTTTCAAACCCAACCTCCTCCCCACGTTCTCCCCAATATCACTCTCCAGAAAACCCAACAACAACTTGAAGCTCTTGAGGGCCTCACAGACTCGGGCTTTGTTCTACAAGAATGAAGAGGAGGGCACCGTCGGAATTTCAACTGATCTCGATGACCTGTCCCCAAACGGCGTCGTTTACCGGAAGACATTAGCTTTGGTTGAGTGCTCCATGTTCACTGCTCTCACTGGCTTGGTCTATTTCCTCAGCAATTCTTTGGCAATTGAGGTCTGGGTTCTTTTTTTTCTATCCGAATAATCTAAATTAATTGTCATTATTGACCTGTGTTGACTGTGTTTAGTATAAGTACCATATTGCTTCTAAGTTTATATGGAGTGATTAGGAACAAAAGAATGAAACTTTATATGTTTTTGACTCTTGAGTTTGGGAAAGTTTGTAGCTTTGTGCACATGGTTACTAATTGGATGAGGGATTTATGCTGTGGTTAGTTGGCTATGCGTTTTTTGTTTCAATGGGATTTGATTTTTGGTGCAGAATTACTTTGGTTGCTTCTTTTCGCTTCCGATTGTGATCACTTCGATGAGATGGGGTGCTGCGGCTGGAAGAAAGACTATGGTGTTTGATCATTACCATCCTGGAATATAGAACTTATATATAATTACTTTTGGGTTTATAAACTTTGTAGCAATCGGGAATTTATGATGATGTTTCCTCTTGGTAGGTAGCAACAACTATGCTATTGCTTGTGCTGTCTGGTCCGGTGAAAGCATTGACCTATCTGGTGAGTGTGGCTATTCGGTTTTGGGTTTCATGCTTGTTTATTGTGAATTTCAAGTAGCGGGCACAACGTTTCTTTGATTCCTTATGGTCAATCTCTGTTGTTCTTAGTTCTTCAGAAGGTCTTTTATTGCAATGATATAGTTTTAGATTGATACCATACTCCTGAAGAACATGCACGTGTCTACGGCTTACCATCTTTAACCTAGAACTGGAGTTTAAGTCAACCGGCCAGTTGACAACTTTAAAAAATGTTCTGTTGTCACACTATTGGGTATACCCTATGAATGTGTCACTGAATCTTGCTAATGGATCTTTACCAGTTCACCATGCTGATTGATTATTGACTTGCTCAGTAGATGTCTCTGTTGTGCAGCTTAAGCATGGTTTAGTTGGCTTTGCAATGGGAAGTTTGTGGAGGTATGAAGTTATTCACATTGTTTTGTACAGTGGTTTGTGACATCTAAAGTTTTAAATGAGTCTGTGCCATGCTGCGGTAGTTCTGATGTTTTGTTTTGACATCTTATCAGGTCCGGAGCAGATTGGACTCTCTCAGTTTTTGTGTGCACAGTTGTATGGTTCTCCTATTACTACTATGCATGAATCAAGTCAACAAGAAGCGATATATGATGTCTGTGGTGATGCAATTATTTTTTTTGAAATGTGCAGGTTCGAGCATTGGGTTCATGTGGTTATGTATTGATCACTTCTTTCTTGATAAGAGAAAATATATTTGCATTGGTAATACATTTTCCTGATTGTGCCTTGTTTCAGTATGAAGAAAGTTTCATTTTCTAATTGGATCCTTTTTTCATGCAGATCACCATAAACATTCATGCTTCTCTAACATTCATCTTCACAGCAGCGGGCATTTATACAGTTCCATCCATGGAAGCGATATATGCCTTGTTTAGTATTCTGGTATCTTCAACTATCCTCTCACATTCAACTCTTTCCTCCCAGCCTCTGTAACATTGAACCACTGAAGCTTTGCATGTCTTAATAGGTCTTTATAAATAGCGGATCCTTCACATTCTTGCTGCACCTATTGTATGCTGCCTTCCTTTCGAGGCTGGGGATGAAAGCGTCTTTGAGATTGCCAAGATGGCTGGAGAAGGCAATATAACAGCATCTAAGGGAGTATAATTTTTATGTTAATTGTAAGTGGCAAAAGTTTCAAGTTTTATCTGATGGATGGGGCAGATATTGAGCCAAGGTTACAAAACCATGTAGCCATCCCTTTTGTACCATTAGTCATCGTTGTTTACGACTACGTTCCGATCTTATACAAACTTGATCTCATTTCCTAATAGAAAAAATAGATTCACTTGTCCATTTCATCTATTTTAAGATTAGGTTAGACTTTAGAGGGGTTAGCTGGTGAAAGCAGGACATCCCCATTGAGGTAGGTTTTGCACTCGTTTGTATTGTGGAAACTATACTTGGGAAAATCAACACTTTTGACCATTCACCATAAAATCAGACTGCTGCACATGTAATATATTCAAACAAGTACAATATAAATTCTGATTAATGTAACAAGTGAAGGAAAATGCCTATATATGCCTTACTCTATTCTGAACGTCACCAAATAATACAGAAGCCAGTGCAGAGAAAAGAAATTGGATTCTGTGTATCCATCACTACACATACAAAAAAACTAAATCAAAGAAAAACTTCTTGATCTGCATCATTCTTGACTTGCGGAAAAACTGAAAGAAACATATATAAATCATCAGAGATTAAATTATAAGAACAATGACGAGCAACCGCATATTTCATCTTTGGAAAAGATAACTCAAGAGAGGACAGTAAACTAAGAATATGTCATCAAAATGTCATGAGAAAAAAGAACATTGTGTCATGGCTTTCCCATAAAGGAGTATCCTACCTGTAAATCCACAATAACCAAGAAGAACTAAACTGTCATCAACCAATGGGACACTGCAATAGAAGGTGAACAGAGTTAGTTAAAAAAACAAGACACATCAGGACAGAATATGTAATAGCACTACCATAGCCAATGCCAGTAGCATACTTCCTTTCCTTGCTTGGACGACGTTATACACATTCATAATACTGCACATAACACAGCATTAGGTTTAAGTGTCCGACCAGTCTTTGCACGACTATTCAAAAATGAATATTTGAACTATAACAGTTCTGAAGTTCCGGGGGGGGGGGGGGGGGGGGGGGGTGAATGGGCCTTTTATAAAATTTTCGTTGTAAAGTTAATTCGAGGATAGCAGAGAGTGTTTCTATCCTCCAATAACCAGTAACGAACTTAATAAAATGCAATGAAAAGGGAAGTGAGAGATAACACCTCGATATTTTTGATAACGCAGAAAACCCTATAACAGGGAAAAAACTGCGTGTCCCTAACTGAGGGACAAACCTTCCACTATGTAAAAACACTTTTCTTTACAAGACAGCATCTTCACAGGATACAAATACGCTCTCCTATCCTTGCTAGTATTCATGCAACTAGACTATGACCTATCTATCTTCTCGCCAGAACAAGTGCTTACAATCCCTATGTAATACACTTTTCTTTACAAGACAGTAGCCCTCAGGATACAAAGACACCTATCTATCCTTACTGGTATTCACGCAACCAGATAAAAGATCCAACTATCTTCTCGCCAGACAAAGTGATTACAATTACAGTGGCTATGAAGCTTCTCTTAGAACTTAGTACTCGACCGACTAGTTCTCTCTAGAATGCTTCCAACGAAATTGCACCATCATCTCACCTATGATATGCAATATGACAATATGCAAGATTGAAAGATGGTTTGATATGTTTCCCTATGAAGATATAAAATCCCAAGAAGGAAGAATCTTGTTTTATAAACTTCCTAACAAATGTAGGAACAAAAGAGAGTTTTAGACTAGTTTTGACAAACCGAAAACCTCTTTGGAAAACAAGATAACTCTTGCACATACAAGAGATAAAAGTGACTTGAAAAGAAGAGACAAACACTCTAACTCTTCCTAAATTTTTCAAGTACCGAATGGCATCAAAGATTGTGGTATTTATAGCCAATCGGTTATGCAAGTTGAGGCTCAAGATTTGATCCAAGCCATTCATCAAAAAGATGAATCCAAAGGTTCTCCTTGAAAGGGGGGAATGTCATGCTGAAAATCAACAACTGAAACAGCAAAGAGGCATGCTGAACCTTACCAAACGGGACAGCAAGGAGAAGTAAAAAAGCTGAAAAAGCTGACTCCATTTTATAAATGAGAGAGACCTACCCTAAAGTGAGAAGGTAAAGTTTTTCACTTTGGTTTTGTCCAACCGGGACATGTAAGAGTGTTTGGAGTGTTTGCTTCTATGACAATAAGGAGAGATACCTACTCCTTTTTTTCCTTACCGGAAAGTAGAGTGAAAGAGTTGTGAAAAGCAAAGCTTGTAGGTAAAGTTTCTAACAACTCCCATCACAAAAGTTTTGGATGAAATAACAAGCAAGGTGTAATTGTTAATGATGCATGATTTTACCTTTCACAATGGTTACTTAGATCAATATCCATTGCTTTAGCTTGTTAATGTTGCTTTATGCATGTCATCTATGTTTTTTGAGAGAGTGCCAATTATGTCATGCTAATAAGTTCATATGTATTTAAGTAGAAAAAGGTATGATAAAAGGCCACTTGAGCAAGATACTTAGTTTGAACTATCAACCCTGCTTTTGAAACTTCAGTACATCCTACTACACTCACAGAAGAAAAGGTATCGAGTTAAAGGTGTCACAGAGAATAATAAAAAAACAGATAAAAAAATTACCCCAAGTTGAAAAAGACGAGATATGTGCAAGAGTTCTGGAATGTATTGTCGAAGGAAAAAAGAACAAGGAATATATTTGACACGAGTTCAAATTTCAGGAATGATAGCTACGTACTTGAATGTTACTGTTGGGACAACAGCGAAAATGATCATCAGAAGTAACACAGCATTGGACATGTAATTTCTGAAGCGAAAAACAGCAAAAGGATAAATTAGTGAAATAATAGGACAAAGAGAGCAGGACTACACACTTCTGACTTGATAATAGCTCACTGAGCTAAATAGTGTTATAATGTATCAGTAACTGAGTGAAAGATGACCAAGTTATCTTAAAAAGAATCTAATGACAAAGCCTGAAGAAATGTGGATCAGATAAGTGTTTAATACCAAGTTACAATTAAATTATAGTCTTACCACTTAGAAAAGGTACCCAACTCAGCAACAACAGCTGTGAAACAATGACTCAAATATATCAGCATGAGACCCTCTGTGGGCCCATTGAAGGCAGGAAGTATTAGGGTATTGGTGAAGTAACTGGATCAACAATGTCAGATATTAGTAATGCTAACAATAATCCAATCGTCATATATGATAATTTAAGCAGTAATAGCACACAGCATTCTATTCAAGCAGTACCAATAACAGACTCCCAAATCTTTTATCCCAACAAGGTGGAGGTACAGAAACATTATGACTTGAGACTTGAGAGTCAATGTATACATAATCATATTATTGGATTTTACTTTCAAAGGCACGAGAATGCACAAACGCAGTATATCATTAACTCAATTACTCACCTCTCCCAAGTTGCAAAGTAAAATGGAACGGCTGAAATCACCCAGAACCAGAAAGTGTTTCCAGCACACATTGCAGTCCTTCCAAAAGCCAATGCTGCGAGCTAAACAAAACCATAGACAGTTTTAGTTGCATACAGAATTATACGAGAAGGAATGAGATGATAGATTAAGACACATACCGCACATGCAAGAGCATCACATCCTGCAATAAACGTTGAGAATCCCCAAAATATAAGTCATCAATCTTTAACTTTTATTGTACACAAGGGACAGAAAGATTAATACTAAAGTATATAATTACCATGGTCAAACAACTCCCCCAATGGACTTGGAAGAATTTGTTCGTCTGGCTTGCTTCCCATCAACAGCATCAAAGGTCTAGCATAATGGTTTATTGTTAAACACGGGCAGCAATGAAAAAAAAACAATGAGGACAAAAACGCTTGCGCAACAAAAAGAAAAACAAAACAAACAGAAACATTGGAAGTTTTGAAAAAAGAAAGAAAGTGATCTAAGCAAACCTGGTATAGGAAAAGTAGCAATAATACCACATATTTCATGGGAGCTCAGTGAACATAGCATTTGAAGATGATGCACAATACAAGATATTAAACTTACAAACAAGTGTGCATGTTCAAGTGTAAACTTAGCAGCATCACAAAAATTAACATATATGTCAGATATTAACAAAAGAAATTATAAGAAAAGTTTCCACTCACGTAGCCAAACAGTGCAGATGTGAGCAAGAACATGAACCCCATAAGTGTTATCTGCCTTAAAAACAACGCATAGGCCATAAACAAAATTTCAGGGTGATGGATAACAAATTTCAAAGAGAAGCAAAAAAATCAGTCGGAAGTAAATACTCTACCATGTTGGGACTGAAAAAGAACTCAGAATCGTGAGCATGGAGTGGCGTCAGGACCAAAGCAAAACGAATAAGTTAGCATATAGCAAAAAGATACACGACAAGGATGATCTGTAACAAATGAAAAAGCAATGCAAATGGAAGTAAACTAAATATAAAAAAAGCAGACATAAACTTAAGATACTGAGAGAAAAGAAATGCTAAGACTCAACTCTTATAACTCCTAAGCTAATAGCTGAAAGGTGTGTCACATACACATGCATCAACAAGCATATGTATACAAATTAAAATACAGTGCTTGGGTTTTTATTTACTTAACAAATTAACTAAAACTCGATTAACTACAGATGCTAACTGCAATTCTTGCCTATATGGAAGTTGTTAAATAAATGCTTACAAAGTTGCTTGTTCCCAACTTAACAAACAATCGAACCCAAAATCGTTAGTGCTTAACAAACTCATCCTACACTGTAGTCATGCATAAGTGCATGACACTCACAACTGAAACATAACCATGGTTCAACTTACGGCATCCACAGAGGAAACAAAGTAACGAAGCAAGTCCAGAATGGTTGCAAGACATATTTGGAGACATATGAGTGATCCACACCACTGTACTTGTACTTTTTTAAGGCATTCACACCATGTGCCCCAATATACCGCATCTCTTCCAAATCATGCGTTGAATCTTCGTCTAGGTACAACAACCTGCTACCAAATTGAACTGAAACAACTCAATACAAGCATCTAAACACATCCCAACATTGCACACATCCTCAGAAACTCACTCTGAAAATTGAGAAAAAACATCTAGCAAATCCAATATATGTGATTTCAATCTGTTTTTAAGCATCTGGGTAGTGCTAAAATGAACAGAAAATCAAAACCCAATACTTTTTAACACAAAACCGACCAAGAATCAAACTTTCGAGGCTTCAGAGATTAAACAAGTACTCAAAAGATTATCTTTTCCCACTCAAAAGCAATTGACTGCTCACTTGCTCTACTATATTGTGTATTATTGAGCCCATTTGGCTACATGATCGATCGGTCAAAGCCGCACGGAATATTAACAATTAATATGGTAAGGATCATGCATCCTTTTGCGTATTGATCTTTTGTAAAGTCCAAATTAAGATAAGAAAACATAAATGGTCGACGGAGACTACGTTCCTTGGACTTATTGCGACATCGTCTCGTTTGAAGTCTAAAGAGATAAGACGAGCTTGTTCAAAAGTGTTTCCTTTTCCAAGTGCTTAACAGCTCTATCGATCATCACACACCAACATGCCGTACGCCGATCTCACCATTTTCATATCATTTGAATATGATTGATTAAGAGTTTGGGATATCTTGATGGGAGTTGCTTATTGTTACATAATGGTTTAATCTCAATCGATCGTTGAAGATATGTTCATCATGTGGTTAAGGTCGATTCTAAGGAGGCAGTATTAGGACAGGGATCACATCCAGTCAGGATTTTCACCGTCTAATTTGTGCTTGATTATTTTATTTTCAAAACAACTCTTACAAATAGAGAGACTTGTTTCCTAATGGACACATTTTAAGAGATAGAAATGAATCAACATATCTAATGATTGTGACTAAAAATAATTAACACGGTCTCACCATAATTTTTATTTTTATGTCTTTGAATCACAACCGTTGGATATGCTCATCTATTTTTATCCCTTAAAATGTGTCCCTTAGGAGATCAAACTTGTACAAATAAAATAGTCTATCAATCAATCGTTTGCACGCACGGCGATCCACTTCAAAATTTTGATTCTGATCATTTGAAATTCTACTCACATTTTGTTAGACAAGTGTCCCTGAATCCCGGATTAGAACACATGCAAGCAAGAATCTTGTTGTAATAAGGAAAAAAATAGCGTATGGTACCTGTCCTCTTACGGACATGTCAATATGGTACCCGATCCCTCTTAAAACAATCGATATGGTACCCAAACTTTTAAAATACTATAAATATGGTACCTCCGTCCAATTTTCTGTCATATCTCCATTAACTTAATGACGTAACATATTTTTTTTTCAAAAATTTTGAGGGTAAGTTGGTCGTTTCACATATATTTTAGGAAAAAATGAGTGTATGGTACCCATCCTCTTCCAGCCCTGTCAATATAGTATCCAACCTCTAAAAACTATCAATATGGTACCCAAACCCACATTTAGGCTTTTTACGTTTTTCTTCCTTCTCTCACCACATCGAACGACACTCTTCCACCACCACCGTTGATTCACAACCACAATAAGAGTCTCAAGTCACCCAAAGCTGCTCAACGGTCTACAAATCTTACACCCCTCAAACCCATTTCAGATCACAACCTCCAAAGCTCAATCTCGATTCCGATTCTTTAACCCATGAACACGTCATTGATGTAATTTTTTTTCGCTTTCTCCTGGTTGCATGGTGGTCCTCGGCTTCTTTTACTGGGCATTTGGGTTCCCCAAATTTTAATACTTTATACGTGTCTCTACATTTTCTGTATTGCATCGCTGTTCAACAATGACAATTTAGAAAGGACCCACGAGGTGGTTCAGTCTATGCTGAGGTGGTTCAGTCTATGCTGAGAAGCTTCGCTGAGATTGGGGGTTTAAAGAGGTTGTGAATATGATTTTCGAGATGCAGAATATTGGACTTGTACTCAGCACTTGAGCTGTGTTATTGGGATTGCTTGCGAATTGGGCTTGGTTGAGTATGCACAGAACGTGTTTGATGACATATTTTTGAGAGGTGTAAATTTTAATTTTTTCAGCTATATGTGTATGGTTGTTGAGTACTGTTGAAACATAGACGTTATGGAGGTGGACATGTGAGAATGGTTTATTGTAGATAATACTACATTTACTTTGGTTATAAGCATATTTTGCGAGAGGAGATTTGTGAACTGAGAAAAGTCATGGTGTTTCAATAAGATGTGTAAGATAGATGTGAAGCCGAATATGATTAACTATATGTCGTTGATTCATGGACTCTGCAGTGCCAGACATGCGTTTGAGATGTTGGAGGAGATGATTAAGAATAGTTAGACGCCGAATGTGTATACGAATATAGTGTCGATAGATGGTTTGGTTACCATATTGATAGTTTTGAGAGTTTGGGTATCATATTGACAAAGCAGGAAAATGATAGGTACCATACATTCATTTTTTCCTTAAATATATGTAAAATGATCAATTTACCCTTAAAACTTTTGAAAAAAATATGCCATGTCATCAAGTTAACAAATAAATGACAGAAAATTAGACAGAGGTACCATATTTATAGTGTTTTAAAAGTTTCGGGTACCATGTTGATAGTTTTGAGAAGTCGGATACCATATTGACATGCCCGTAAGAAAACAGATACCATACGCTCATTTTTTTTCTTATAACAATGGATCATATCCATTGGATAATGGATAGTTTTAAACTCACTTTGATAGCCCAAATTAGTGGTCAACTGGCCAATAAATAGCCAGTGTTTATTGAATATGTTTTAAAAGTATTTTTTGGCCAATTTTATGATAGCTTAAAGGAAAATTTTCACCAATGATACTTAGACTTTCGTGATCAGATCAATTTGATACCTGGACTTTCAACGTTATCAATGTGATACTTAGACATTCAAAATTGTATCATCGAGGAACCCGTGTCATAATTTCCGTCAACTCAGTTAACTACGAGTATATATTCGTCAGTTCAACTATTTTAGTTAAAAAATATTTACTTTTATGTTCTTGTTATTATTTATGTTCTTGTTGTATTCCTATCTCTAACACACAAAAACCCAGATATATTGTATGCTTGAAATCCCTAATTGATTCAAAAACTATGAATCAGGGTTCATTGCTGATTTGGGAATTGGTCACTATAGCATTAACAATGCTGTATACTAGGGTTTTCTAAGCTAGAACACAAAATTAGAATAAGAGAATGTAAAGGAAAATGAGTAAAGTTGGCAATTTTGTCGATACTCATTGCAGCCTCAAATGAGGTATAAATACTGTTAAAACGATAATAAGAGAGATCAAACAAATAAGCAGCACGTGTCCAACAATGATACGTCAGTTACAATCTTGACAGTTACCTACTGTTCCCTTAAACGACAATGAACAAGACACATAACGCAAGCCAACTCACTCAACTCGACCTCAAGCTGGGTTCATAACAAACAACCAACAAGAACATTTCACATAAAACAATTTCATTTTTTGTTCGTTCAACACCTGATGAGTCTAATCTCACTGGTCTCCAAGTGATTGCAACTTCTGCCCTCCACAAATCATTCCATGAGTAGATTGCTACTAACCATGGAAGACTCAAATTTGCCAATGAAGGAATTGAATACTTCTTTCTCTGATCTCCTGGACGATGTCCAGCTATCTATCCTCTCCCGATTTCCCATACAACCTTGACCCAGCATCAGGGGCAGAACCACACTAATACTAGAGTATGACTCGACTCGAGTCCCACCCAAAATTTTGGGGAAAAAAAATACATACATGGCTATACATATATATAGGAAAAATAAAAAATTGAATTAAGACGTTGAAAGTTTCTTTGTGTACAAATATATTAGAGCATAATTTTTCATTTTAATATTTAAAAGTAATGTACACATTGTTTTATAACCAACTTTAGGTCTTTAGTTGATCTACCACATAAATTAGTCTTGCATTTTTAATTTTCTTCTTCATTCATAAAATTATAAAGTTACAAATCTATGTATAATATATTTTTTTTAGGGAAAATTACATTTAAGGTCACTTATATAAGATCTATCACAAATCAGGTCACCTAACATTTTTATCCTAAATTAGGTCATCCATATAACAAACATAACCTTAAATTTGACACTATTTATGGGCATGCCATCTTTTATAAAATGAAACCAGACCAAAGCTCTTCCATTTTTCATTTTAGTCAACACAGACCTCTCGTCTCCTCTCCTTTCCTCTCCAAAACCCTAACCTCCGTCTTCGTCGATGCTCTACCCCCACCGTCGAAGCTCTAACTATCCCCCCCCCCCCTCTCTCTCTCACTAGATTCAGCCGCATATCTCTCTTCCTAACTAGATTTGGTCATCGCCTTTCTCTCTCTCACTAACTTTGGTCGCCACGAACCGCCACACTCAACCAAATCAGCGCACTCATCTCCTCCTTTAGGTACTCTTCCACCTCATTTATGCATGAAATTTTGTTTTTATGTGGTTTTCGTGGTTGGAGTTCAAATCAGATGTCAGTAGTATATTTGATGGTTTAGGTAGTATTTTTGCAAAGCGGAAGTAGTATTTGTAGATTTCATGAACTTAGTAGTATGTTTGATGGTCTTTGGAAGTATGTTAGCAACCTGAAGTAATTTTTATATATTTGATGATCGCAGTAGTATGTTTTATGGTCTCATTAGCATATTTGATGGTATATGGTAGTATTTTTTTTCAGGCTTGTAGTAGTATTTGTATATTTGATGATTGTAGTATGTTAGATGGTTTCGGTAGTATATTTCATGGTCTATTGTAATGTTATTGTAGGTCTTAAGTGGTATATTTAGATTTGAGGAAGATGTTGCAATATGTTTGATCGTCTGTGCTAAGATAATTGTACATTTGTGATAGTATTTTTATTCTTGTGTGGTAGTATCTTTGCACTGTTATGTTAATATCTTTATGCTTATGTGGTATTATATTGTGTTGTTCTAAGGTATGATCATTGATGTTTTGTTGTAGGATAATCATTGATGATTTTTTGTAGGATAATCATTGGTTTGTGGTATGATAAATTGTTGAGCTGTGATAGTATACTTATTTTGCTCCGTGCTAATACTATGATTGTTCGTGGTAGTATATTTGTTGTTCTGTGGTAGTATTGATGTTGTACTATGGTAGTATGTTGTGTTGTTCAGTAATTGATGATGATCAGTGATAGGATAATTGTTAGTCTGTGGTAGTATCTTTATTTGCTTTATAGTAGTATGTGTAACTGCTTCTATAAGTATGTTTAGATACTTTTATTAGTTTTTTGAGATGATTGTTTCCAATGTAATGAGATGCATGTCATTGAATCTGAATTAGAAGAAGAAAGGGAGGCGAGAAAGGACAAAATGCCTCAATGACATATTGGTTTATTAAGTTGCTTACAGTATCTCTAGTTGCTCATAGTTGTACTTTTAGCCGTCTATAATAGTATCTTTAGCTGCTTTCCGTAGTATCTCAAGCTGATATTTTTTACATGCATGACAACAGTGATGTACGACATGAAACAAGATAAAAAAGAAGGTATGATATCAAAGTGAGAACTGAATGACAAAGATACATCACTTAATAAAGATCAAAGAGTAAGAAGGATTGTGATGCGGAGGCAGAGGCGGAGGCAGCTAAGCTGAAAGCTTAAGGGAAAAATACAATTGTTGTCGCCACTTCGTTGGTTAAAAAATTGAAAGCAAAGAAGAGGAAGCCGAACAAAGTCGTCACTTAAACTGTAGTAGTATCTTTAATTAACTATTGTAGTATTTTTAAGTGAGCTGTAAGTCTATTTTGGCAAAAAGTTTAGGTAGTATCTTTAAGTATCTTTGTTAGTGTTTTCATACCACTACTGGAGGAGAGAATCGGGGCGACGTAGTTATATTTCTACGTCGCTCCGATTTTAGATGAGGCGACGTACATTGACCTTGATAAAAAGTACGTCGCTTCAACAAACTGAGGCGACGTAGATTCATAGTTGTCGCTTCAACAAACTGAGGCGACTACTTTTTCATTCGAAGTGACCAAACTAATCTACGTCGCTTCGAATAAAAACGAGGCGACTTAGATTGAGCAATCTACGTCGCCTCGATTTTATTCGAAGCGACGTAGATTAGTTTGGTCGCTTCGAATGAAATCGAGGCGACGTAGATTGCTCAATCTACGTCGGCTCGTTTTTTTAAAATCTGGATCTACTCTTCTTCTTAAAGTCAAACCGTTCATAAAGTTAGAATTTTAGAAAAACAGTTCCCCGTCGTTCTGCAGCTGTTCTGGGCGATTTTGGGAGAAATTTGAGGAAATTGAGAAAGAAGGTTGTTCTTGCCATTGATTTGATTCTTGAGTAAGGTTAGTTTGATTTGTATCTCTTTAACCCTCTTTATGACCATAATATGTTAAATTAGAAGTGAAATTGAAGTTTTGGTGAAATGTTTGAAGTTGAATTGAATTTGGTGTTATGTTGTAGTTTTAGTGTTTGAATCATTGAATTGTGGTAAATCATGTTATGGGTTCATGAATAATGTTTGAAATTTGGTTAAGTTTAGTGAAATTTATTGATGATTAGAAGTGAAATTGAAGTTTTGGTGAAATGTTTGAAGTTGAATTGAATTTGGTGTTATGTTGTAGTTTTAGTGTTTTAATCATTGAATTGTGATAAATCATGTTATTGGTTCATGATTAATGTTTGAAATTTGGTTAAATTTAGTGAAATTAATTGATGATTAGTGTAGATTATGTGTATTCGAGCCTTAATTAGTAGTGTTATTAGTGTTAATCATGAAATCGAGCGTATGGCTATATATAATTGTGGTGTTTATCAACTTAGAACTCCCGTTTGAGAATCAACAACTCATCTAGTTGATCGAGTTGAGTTGTTGATTCTCGAATTGTCCCATTTTTGGACACTTTAGGTGAACATGACTTTGTTGATCCTTTTGCTATTCATGTGATTTCAGTTTGAGTTTTGGGATATGGTTTCGACAGTGTCTCCTTTAAATGTTCCCCGAGTGCAAATTAGGTTGTTTAGATATGTGTGCACTCGGGGAACTGTAGGGAGATGCTGCCAAAATTTCCCTAAACTGGAGCTGAAACGCATGGGTGCAAAAGCGTTGACAAATGTCGTGTTCCCCTGAAGGGGATAGGACCCAACCCGGAGGCATAAGGCGAAGAAGTGTGGGGTTTTGGTTGAATCGCAACTGTGGCATGGTAACTTTTTTCATATTGATTGTTTATGTTGACGGACTCCCAGACAAAACTTGGATGACATATCATCGTGCTGATCCAAGGTACATCACAGGCATATTCGAGTTCATGAATTTTGCCCGGCGACATAGTAACGGAGCCGATTATTACTTCTGCCCGTACAAACGTTGTAAGAACGGTCCGTACGTTCAAGGTTACTATGGATGTCATGTATCATCACTTATCACACAGTGGTTTGAGTCCTACTTATACAGTCTGGCACCTTCACGGGGAAGTTTCTGGTGAACCGGCAATGCACAGTCAACGAAGACAGTGGCTTCAAGACAGAGTCGGTCCTTCTAGTGGTGCCGGTCCTTCAGTGAACCCGCAGTTGGAGATTCTACATGATGCATATCCCTATTATCCTGGATACCATGCAGATGCACCCCAACAATTAGTGGAAGATAATTCGGGCATGAACTTCAATGACATGGTAGACGATGATTATGAAAAGTACGATAGATTATTGAAGGAGTCACAGACCCCATTATATGAAGGCAGTGAGGAAACTGTTTTGAGTGCCATATTAGATGCAATGGAAATGAAAAATGAAAATGGATGGTCGGACACAAGTGTTGACTCTTTATGTGTTTACATTAATAAACTTCTTCCTAAAGGGCACACATTCCCCTGTTCATACTCGAGAATAAAAAAAATCTTGAGTGATCTTTCACTGGGTTACGAAAGAATTGATGCGTGTGAGTTTAACTGTGTGTTGTTTAGGGGGGCGCTTGTAAACGAGAGGATTTGTCCAGTGTGTTATTCTGAAAGATATAAGCCATATACGAATGATATTCCCAAAAAAATAATTCGTAACTTCCCTCTAACACCAAGGTTGAAGCGCTTGTTTATGACCCCACATACTGCGACGCATATGCGATGGCTGGGGGAGCGGATATGCGTGGCTGGTAGCCTCAGCCGCCCAGCTGATGGAAAAGTGTTTCAACATTTTGACAGAACTTTTCCAGGTTTTGCACGGGACTGCAGGAATGTGCGCCTTGGAGTAGCAACAGACGGTTTCAATCCATTCGGAACAATGGGAACTTTGCATAGTACATGGCCCGTTGTTGTGATGCCGTACAATCTACCATCGTCAATGTGCATGAAGAAGGAATATAACATGTTATCAGTGTTGATTCCAGGCCCTAAATCTCCCGGAAAGTGCCTTAGTGTACTCATTGAGCCGATGATCGAGGAGTTAATACATTTATGGGTCGTTGGAGTCCATACTTTTGATCGAGTAGACAATGAGGTATTCTTGATGAAGGCAGCGGTAATGTGGACTATTAGCGACTTTCCAGGTTTAGGGATGCTTGCGGGGTCAACTGTGAAAGGGTACAAGGCATGTCCAATCTGTCTAGATGAGCTAACTTCAGAGCATATATGTGGGAGGATAGTTTATGAAGGTCATAGAAAATGGCTCCACCAAGATCACCCTTGGAGATTGAGCAAGGCCTGTAACGGGAAGGAGGAGTTTGGCGGAAGACCCTATCAGAAGAGGGGAGATGAAATTTTGGAGGACGTTAGGTCACATGTTTACCCTATTCTTAGCCAACATGAAGACTTGAAGGTGCCGTACAATCCGAATAACAGACAGTGTTGGACTCATGAAAGCATATTTTGGAAGCTGCCGTATTGGTCATCATTGAAGATCAGACATTGCTTAGATGTCATGCACATTGAAAAAAATGTGTGTGACAACATCCTTGGAACCATTTTTTCGATTGATAAGAAGTCTAAGGATGGTCCAAAAGCTCGCGCTGCTTTGAAGAAGAGGAATGTGCGAAAAAACCAGTGGCAAAGAGCGGGTGACTTGGGTACGGCGAAAGTTCCTCATGCACCCTTTTTAGTTAAAAAGGATGATCTAGAAGATGTGTTTCAGTGGTTCAGGGATGTTAAGTATCCTCTTGGTTATGCAGGTAGTTTGAGAAGTAAGGTGAAAGTAAGTTCCCCGTCACAGTTTTATGGATTGAAGACGCATGATTGCCATGTCTTGCTTCAACGTCTTCTTCCTGTGGTTATCAGAGGGTTCCTGCTAGAAAACGTTGTGAAGCCATTGATAGCATTGTCAAATTGGTTTTGTCAACTATGCAGTAGGGAGCTTAAGAAGGAGGTTGTGCGTGACATGGAAACTGAGATAGTGATGATTCTGTGCAATTTGGAGCTCATATTTCCTCCACATTTTTTTACATCTATGGTTCATCTCATGGTTCATCTGCCCGAACAAGTATTCCTTACAGGTCCAGTACACTATACATGGATGTATCCAATTGAAAGGTAAAATGTTTTGTTATTGCTAATATTATGTTCGTTATGTAATATGTCGGCAATTAGGGTTTATTGTACTAATCTTGAGTGGTGTTTTTGCAGGCAATTAGGAAAATATAAAAAGTCAATGAGGAATACACGTTACCCGGAATGTAGTATTGCTGAACAGTACCTCGTACATGAGTCGGTGACGTATTGTAAGTCTTATCTCAGACGGATGGACAATGAAGATATCGACACTTCCATAGCTAAGTGGAATATCAGCTGTGTTTCACTCTTAGTAAGACCAGATATTATCGAGACTCGTCGCCAGTTCAGGTTGACTGAGGCAGAGACTGCTGAGGCTCACTGGCAAGTCTTGGTGGAAACAGACGAAGTCAAACCTTACCTAGAAGAACATCTCAGAAGGTTCGAGGCTAAAAATGGTGAAGATTTCGACGAGCTTCGTCGGAGGAGGAGTTTTCTTCGATGGTTCTTAACATGGGTACATATGCCTATTAATTCTTGTAAGGTTCTTTGAGGGTTTATAACACTTATAACTAACTTGTTTATAACACTTATCTCTCAGGTGTCCCTTAAAGAAAAAAACTCGGACCCGAGCTTGGTTGCAGGAATAAAGTCATTAGCTCAAGGACCTCAGCAATGTCGGGTTTATAAGTCGTGTTATGTGAACGGTGTCAAGTTCACATCGTTTGATAGAGATCAAAGAACCGTGACTCAAAACAGCGGTGTCATGATAGACATGGGTTCATCCAAGTTCTACGGCCATGTTAACTACGTGGTCGAAGTATTATATGCAGGCCGTATGCCAGTGGTGTTGTTTAAGTACACATGGCACAACTCCGAGGACCCTGAAGATCTTGACACCCTTATAAAAGATCATGGATTGATATCAGTGAATACAAACAACAGTTACTATGAGGATTCACCCTTCATAATTGCAACCAAAGCAAAACAGGTATTCTACATAGACGATCCAAAGGCTGGTGGTACTTGGAAGGTAGTACAAGAAATGTCGCACCGCAATGTCTACAGCGCCGAAGTACTGGCCATAGATGAAAACATATCGCGTATAGGAGATCATATATTCGAGCCTTACCAAGAGGACACTCCCACGGTGATACAATTTTACCCAGATTTTCAACTACTTTTGGACGAAGAAGGAGACGAGGACGAGGACGAGGAGGAGGAGGAGGAGGAGGACGAAGACGAGAAGGAGGACGAGGACGAGGACGAAGACGAGGACGAAGACGAGGACGAGGACGAGGACGAGGACGAGGACGAGGACGAGGACGAGGACGAAGACGAGGACTAAACTAATATTATTATGAATTTGAAACCTAAATTCGTATTTTCTTTAAAGCATAATTTATGTATTCGAGAAAATATTACTAACTTTATAATTCTAAACTTCATTTATTCAAAAAAACAAAATTAAAAATTAAATACAAGGAAGCGACGTAGATTGATCAATCTACGTCGCCTCATTTATTCAAAAAAAACAAAATAAAAAATTAAATGCAAGGAAGCGACGTAGATTGATCAATCTACGTCGCCTCATTTATTCAAAAAAAACAAAATTAAAAATTAAATACAAGGAAGCGACGTAGATTGATCCATCTACGTCGCCTCATTTATTCAAAAAAAAACAAAATAAAAAATTAAATCCAAGCGACGTATATTGATCAATCTACGTCGCCTCATTTATTCAAAAAAACAAAATTAAAAATTAAATACAAGGAAGCGACGTAGATTGATCAATCTACGTCGCCTCATTTATTCAAAAAAAAAACAAAATAAAAAATTAAATACAAGGAAGCGACTAGATTGATCAATCTACGTCGCCTCATTTATTCAAAAAAAAAATTAAATAAAAAATTAAATCCAAGCGACGTATATTGAAATATTCGTCGCGTCATATTAAAGGAAGCGAAGTATATTGAGTCATTTGTCGCGTGAACGTATTAAGAAAGCATACGAGGCAACGAATATTGAGTCCTTTGTCGCTTCAATTAATCTAGGCGACGTAGATTCCAATCTACGTCGCCTCGTTGGCTTTATAATCCCAGAATCACTGTTTCTTTCTTCTTCTTTTCATTTCGTCCAAACTTCTTCTTCTTCCTCGCGCCGCGCCCCCAAAGCCCTAACCCAGAAATCCCTAACCCCTAATCGACCTATCCTCATCTAAACCCCTCCATATTAACCCTCCATCTCAACCCCCTCCACCAAATCCCCTCCATCTCAACTCGGACTCAAATCCCCTCCGTCGAATCTCGAAGCCTCACGCAATTGCAGGTTCGTCACTCTCTCTCTCTCTCTCTCTCTCTCTCTCTCTTCTCACTCTCTCTCCATTCTCATTCTATTATTTAATTGCATGTGACATCTTCAATTGAAAATGTCTCTTCCTGGAAGTAAAGTCCCCGAATGGTTCAAACATAAGGGTGCAGGATTTTCAGTAAGTGTGAGATTACAACCAAATTGGTTCACCAATGGGTTTATGGGATTTTCCGTCTGTGCTATTTGTAAATGGGATATCTCTATATATATATATAGTCCTCATATATCTGTTGCTTGCTTATGTACCTTCAAAGGAGTACATGGTGAATGTAGTTTCCTCATATATCTGTTCGGCTCAGATCATATGATCATGGGATATGTGTCTTGGTCTAAATTTCACTTCATTGAAGAAAGAAAGCTGATCAATGAAACCTACACAGAGGCCACATTTGAGATTGTAGTTGTATGTGATCGCAGTGTGTTTATATTTGGCATTGTCTCATTTTCTTTTTTAAGTGGAAACATTGTTGTTGGGTTTTTGAGATTAGGAGAGAGCTGCATGGAAATGAGATCAAGTGTTTGAGCGCCTGGGTTTATTTTAAGCATGGTATGTGAAACATTTGAGATTGGTATGAAATGTTGGATGGTTATGTATTTTGCATATGTTGGATGGTTAGGGATGGTTAGGTATGAAATGTTTCCAATCTGTTTTGAATGTGTTTCCAATCTGTTTTCAATCACATTCGTCGTGTGTAGCTAATCTATTTTTGTTGTTGTTTTGATGTAAGAATTGGCGAAATCTGTGTAGCTAAAGCAACCGAATCCGAGCCAACTCCGTGTAGCTAAAGCAAACGATTTGAGCCAACTCGAGAAGGTATGGAGCTTTGTGTTTTATACTGTGCCGAATGTGTATTGTGATAATGATTCCGAATGTGTTTTCAATCTGTTTTCATGTAAGTATTGTGTTTTGTGATGATGATGATTCCGAATGTGTTTTGTGATAATGATGATTCCGAATGTGATTGAAAATGATGATGATGATTCCGAATGTGTATTGTGTTTTGTTATGATAAGGATATATTGAAAATTGAGGGTAAGGATTGTAATTTGTGTAGTACTCTCGGGATTAAGGATTGTAATTTGTGTGTGTGGGCTTCATGAAATGCTTAGTTAGTCTCGGGATTAAGGATTAATGGTTTGGTTCACCGAATATGTAGTACTCTCGGGATTAAGGATTAAGGATTAAGGGTTTGGTTAAATGATTGTAGTACTGTCGGGATTAAGGATTAAGGGTTTGGTTAAATGAATATATGCGTAATGTGGATAATTGTTTGGTAAAACTCCTTGGTATATTGAAGTTTGGTTAATCTTATGTGATTATTACTTGATGTTTCTATCGTTTCTTTCAAAGCCTAGATTGATAAGAGTAGTTCAATCTTAATAGAATAGTTTTAACAGAATGGCTCCCGGAGATACTGGATACCAGAGGAAGAAAGCGGCGATCCAGCGTCGTGAAGCGGCCGCGGCGGCAGCTGCAGAGGCTACAGAGGCGGCGTGGCGAGCATTCAGCAGAGATGGGGCTTCCGGGTCGGGTTGCCCCACGGGACAATCTGCGACCCCGACGATTCCAGAAGTAGGGGTTTTAATGCCCGCCCCTCCACTTGAGGATGCGATTCCTCAAGTGGATGACAGCGACGCCACTACGGCGTCACAGCACCCTCCCGCCCTCAGCATCCGGTGCAAGAAGACCAAACTCCCCGACATGGTCGACATGACAACCGGAGATCCGACGACGCAACAGCGCGGAGTCGTTGTCGGGACGAAGACGGAGTACCTCGTCCGGATGAACAACAATAGGCGACTACAAGTCGCTTACTCTACGAGGCATCGGGGGCCTGCGACGAGGGAAATGAGGAGTCTGATGTGCAGAGACATTGGTAGCATCATCCGCGGAAAAGTTCCAATGCTTGCACCTAGCTTTTTGGGACTTAGCGATTTGCATCGCGATATCGTCAGTAACAGTCTTGAGGTATACTTACTGGCCTTAGCTTACTTACCTACTTGTAGTAAATGTAAATATAACTTTTACATAACGAAATTTAAATGTGTTGTGCTAGACGAACTACGACATCCCGGCGACTGATGTGGAGATGTGGAACTTCATTGATACGACGGCGCAAACAATCTACAAGGATTGGAAGTACGATTGCCATCAACATTATCTCCACGTCAGCCAGGAGACTCCGGCCGAGTTTCTCGGGAGGGAAGACCAATGGGCGTGGTTAAAAGCCCACTTCGAAGACCCTGCTTACTTGGTGAGCTTCATAAACTATCAACACAGTTTTGGTAGCCAACATTCGAAAAATGATTTTAAAATGATTTTTGTGTGTGTGTGGCAGCGATTGTGCGAACGGAACCGAGGAAACTAAAACAAGAACAAGGAGCAGCAGCTCAACCACCATTCGGGATCCCTCGCCCTCTCGTACCGAAGCGAGGTGTTGGAGAAGGAGGGTCATAGAGCGCCCGCCGTCCAGACGTGGATTAACGTATACCAGCCGGAGAGGAATGCGGCTGAGAAAGTGGTAAGCTCAAATAGGTTCACGTTACGTTATTTCAATTATTTTTGTTTACTATATTGTAATATTATTTATTTGATCTATTTTAATTGAGCAGGCGGCAGTGAAGCGTCGACTCGATGAAGTCTTGTCGCAACAAGATAGTGTTGCGGGCCCAGTAAACGGCGATGAGGTTTCCCAACCCCAGCCTCTTCCTCTTGATACACAAATAAATATCATAGAGGAAGAGGTGGGTTCAAGGCCCGGGACCTCTATAATAGGTAATAAATCTCCTAAACCACCGTCGTTCATCTCAATTTACGTTTTGCTTTACCATAGAGTATACTAATATTTGTTCTTGTTCAACGTTACAGGGGTGGGGCGCGCTCTCACACACGACCCCAAACCGAAAGGAGGGGCCCGCGTACAGGAAACCCAAACCCGAATGCAAAGGGAGATCGCTGAAGCCAAAGAGGAGGCGCGCAGATCGAGCGAGGTGGCGCAGAAGGCCATAGCGGATTACAGTGCGCTCGCCCAAAGGATGCAAGAAATGGAGGCCATGATGCGATCATTCCAGGCTGCGAGTCAACAACCTCAAGCTCCTCCACCACCTCCTGGCTCGTAAACTGTATCTAGGCTTTGTATAAACTTGATTTGTGTAAACTTGATTTGTATAAACTTTTAACGTTTTGATTTGTGCCAATTTTTTCTATATAACTTGATTTTGGTTGAATGCGTTTTTGTGGTTAAATGGGTTTTTGTGTTTGTAAATTGCGATAGGTCGTGACTTGGTACAATAATATTTAATTTTTATTTTTTTTATTTTTGAATAAAGGAGGCGACGTAGATTGCTCAATCTGTGTCGCCTCATTGTCTAAATAAAGAAAAAAAATAAAAATTAAATACATTGAGGCGACGTAGATTGAGCAATCTACGTCGCCTCCTTTATTCAAAAATAAAAAAAATAAAAATTAAATACAATTAAGCGACGTAGATTGCGCAATCTACGTCGCCTCATTTATTCAAAAAGAAAAAAAAATAAACATTAAATACATTGAAACGACGTAGATTGAGCAATCTACGTCGCTTTGTTTATTTAAAAAAAAATTAAATATTAAATACATTGAAGCGACGTAGGTTGCTCAATCTACGTCGCTTTATTTATTTTAAAAAAAATTAAATATTAAATATACTGAGGCGACGTAGATTGAGTAATATACGTCGCCTCATTGAGCCAAAAAGAAAAAAAAATTTAAAAATAAATAAAATGAAGCGACGTAGATTTTGCAATCTACGTCGCTTCAGAGGGCTATAAGATGAAGCGACGTAACATTTTTTACGTCGCGTGAAATCAAATGAAGCGACGAAGATTGGTTCTTTGTCGCCCCAATGTTGGAGTGATCAATCTGAAGCAACAAGACGAGGCGACGTAATTTTGGTCACAAGAAATCGAGGCGACGTAAAATCGAGATGAGGCGACCACCAATCTTCGTCGCCTCGAATCTCTCCTCCAGTAGTGTACATTGATGATAGATCTTATGGCGCAGATACGTTATGCCAAGTATAATACAAAATAGATTTTGAGCTCTATTGCATTTATGAGACAATACACTTGACATTTGATTTTCATGTTCCACTATTGGCGCGACATTAGTTTATGTGTTTGCTTTTCGAACAGAAAGACAATTGTCAAGCCAAAATCGATAACATAAAATGCAACAAAAATATCGGCAAGAATAAAAACATAAAAAGTCGAAAAATTCGGTAACAAATTTAGTAAACTTTGGTAACATTCATCAACGTGTAAAATAAGTAAATGTATTAATTGAATGGAAAGAAGAATATAGTACTTAACTTTGACAAAAAAAAACTAAATGTGGTCTATAAATAAAGTTGACATATACCAGAAAAATGTATAATCCTTCAGGTTAAACATTCTACTTGTGGCTAACAAATATACTACATGTGACTAGTAAATATACTACATCTTCAATCAACTTTGATAACATTAAAGCAACGTGTAAAACAAGCAAAAGATGTCAGTTGAATGAAATGAATAAGAACATGCTACTTAAGCTTGACAAAAATACTATAAGTGTTCTCTAAATAGATTGGACATGTTCCAGGAAAAATATAGCTTTGTAGTTTAAACATACTAAATGTGACTAACAAACAAACTACTAGTGACTAGTAAATATACTACATCTTTAAGTTTTAGTTGCTGAGGGCTTTCGTGCAAGTTTTCTTACTGTGCCTCCCAAACTCACCACACCTACCACATTTGATGAGACTTGTCTTTTCGATCACCTTCAATACAAGACTTCATACGAGGTAGTTTTTGGATGCCTGGATGAGATTCTCGTCAAATGTGGCTACACATTGGGAGCTTTGTTCAATGCATCATGATAGGCGTAAGGAAGAACATCATTATGTGGTTGTTGTATGTACACTTCATAATTATGATTCCATGGCTACTTATCTACAAATTAAAGAGAAACTGCTCACATAACAAAAGTAGTATGTCTAATAAACATCAGTAGTATCTTTAGTCAACTCTGGTAGTATTCTTAAGTGCAACACAGAGGAAACTCACGTAATAGCAAACTAGTCTGTTCAGAGGCTTGCAGTAGTATGTTCAATCAACACAGATAGTACTATTACATGATACTTCAAATTCTCTGTCAAGAAGCAAAAATCAACAACATCAAGTAGGTAAGAATACACAAATCACTTGATCCATCATAAGCAATATCAGAACATAAAATTACCGAAACCAAAAAACTGAAATTCGAAATTAAAATGCAAGATGGAAATTTGAAATCACTGCTAAAATAAAGAAAAATTGAACAAAACAAAACATGTACAAAAATGAAGAATCAAAGCTCACCCGTGTCGTATTTCTAACAATATCTCGCTGAAATCGTCGAGTCTGACGCCTCTCTCGTCGGCGTTGTTGATGTCCCACGTCTCTCTCCCCTCTCCAATTTCTCTCTTTCTCACTAAGCTCGCCCGCTCTCTCTCTGTGCTTGTTCTTCTGGCACTATCTTTCACTCTCTCTCTTTCTCTCGATCGATCGATCGCTCTCTCTTTCTCTCTCCTTCTCTGCATTTCTGTGTTTGATTTTTGAATTCAAATGAAAGTTTTGTTATATAAGGGAAAGATTGGAAAGTGAGGAAAAATGATAAAGTAAAAGTCACCTGATTTGTACAAAAAATGTAAGCTGACCTTAATAGGAAAATAAGGACTGTTAGAGACCTTATATGTAATTATCTTTTTTTTAGTGGAAACTGTATATTGGGGTAAAATTTAGAGATATTTTTTTATATAGATCTTATAATCTATTATTTATTGAATTAAGAATTTGAGTTACATTAGTCATTTGTGTCATATATAGAGAGATTCATTCAAATCACATCTTTCTTCTATAATTTCCTCAATTTGTGTTCTCTAGTTTAATATAAATATCCATTTAAACTCTATTTTCCTACTTAAATTTTTTTTGTACAATCTATGTCCTCGAAAAAAAATTACGAAAAATTTAAGTCTCACTCGATTTTAATTCCTGGATCCGCCCCTGCCCAGCATAACCTGATTAGCTTCTGTCTAGCATAACCTGAATTTTGTTGAATTTGTACAAAAGATATGAGAATTAGAAATATCTAGTCCTGATTATGTTTCTTTGTTTTCTTTGTTCAAATTCGATGGGTTAAGGCTTAAGGAGACGAAGGTGTGAGATTTGCAGGCTTTGCTAAGAGAGAGAAGAACTGAGAGATGGGGCATAAAAGAGAAGAGGTGAGGCAAAAGTGGAAAACTAAACAAAATCAAATAGAATCCTTCTTGTTGGTTGTTTATGGTATTCCCAGATTAACAATGAATTGAACCCTAATCATATTTTTCTGATTCAATTAAGGATTTCAAGCATACAATTCTGGGTTTTTGTATTTAGAGAATGGAATACATCAAGAGCAGAAATAATATAAGAAAATAGAATTAAAAGTATTTTTTTAACTAAAATAGTTTAACCGACGAATATACCTTCATAATTAATTGAGAGTTGACGAAAAATGTGACTCGAGTACTTCATTGATAGAATTTTGAAAGTTTAGGTATCACGTAGATAACTTTGAAAGTCCAGGTATAAAATTGACCCGATTGAGAAAATTTAGTTACCACCGGCGAAATTTTTCGTAGTTTAAATAGTGTCTAGAAGTCTTCTAAACTAATAGAATAGTGCGTCATTGGTAATTGAACTACAAACAAATAGCTGAAAATCTTGATAGTATTTTCGTAGGCTGAGAGATTAGAGATTTAATTTCTCATGAAACTAATTTTAGGGTAGATTGTTTTTTATTTTATTTTTAAAACTTAACTTCTTGTTGTTTTATCTATCAAATACGTAATCTCACGCTAGGCCAACACTTAGGTGAGGCCGTCGTACAGTAAGACCACCCAGTTTGCTATTGACATATGAAAAATCAACCTATCTAGCCCCACAACCCCTGTAAAGATCTCATTGGTTGCCTACGATAAGGTGGTCATACGGAAGAACTGCCCATACGCTTTCAATCATCCAACCAAATGAACAATGGATCTGAGAGGCGCGCCAAAAAGCCTTCATAAGTAAAAACCAAAAAGCCAAACATATTTGAATCATAAGCAAAAATTATGAATTGCTAATTAACAAATCTGTTCAAAAACTGTCCCATCAACAAAAGTTTATTTTGTAAAAGAAATGGCTCTTTGAATTGTTAAAACTCTTGGCCAGTACCAATCAAGTAGTTAATCGATTATATGTTGCGCTGATGAAACCCATTAACCGTAATATACCAATAGTTTGCGAACTACATGCATTGCCGGACTATCTTCACTAATATGATACAATCATACCTTAAAGGTTCTCAGGTGAACACAATTCAGTTCACCTTGAACCTCTTATAAAAACAGTCCCCTCCCCCCTATTTGTGTAGAGCACGTGCCTCCAATTTACAAAGAAATTCAAGTTGTTCGGTTCACCCCAATCGTACTTATCATACCTATGTATAATGCAAAATATGGTCAAAAAGTAGGATGACTAGCTTTTCTCAATCGTGAAGCTCCCCAACAAAGGCCATTTCTAGTGGCAAATAAGATAATATTGTTTATTATTCTTCACTTAAATTTTCGTATATATCAAAATATGCTTGATATGGATGAACTTGATAGATTCAAAGAGTAGTATATGCTTTGATTAATTTTTACTTAAAAAATTAAAGGTTATTTGTCAACTATGTATGTACTATTTATGTTATGAAGATCTTTTAATGAATATTATCTGGTCAGGCATCTTTCTTTTGTCTCAAGATATTAATTTTCCGGAACGATCCGAGCAAATTTGACTTGCGTTTAAGAAGACGACATAGGCATCTGAATATAATCTCCTGAACCATATATCTGGAACCATATATCTGAAACGAATCCATTTGCTTGGAGATTTTCGTCTTATTCCTACCATCCTTTCTGCTTTTGGCTATAATTTAGGCTTTCAGCAATTAGCATCGATTCATTCACACGTTGATGATAGGCCAAATGTGGTGTATAATTCCATAGACTAGGTTTATTTAGAAAGTGTGGAAATAGTATAATATGATAACTGAAAATTGAAATTTTTTTCATTGATAGAATGTCTTATATATAAGCTGATACAATCTGTTACTTATAGATTCTCTGATATCTATCTAATCTAATCTGTATTTAAGTAGGACAAGACAAACATCGGGAATAATACAGAATAAATCTCCTTAAACACTCCCCCTTGTGTCGATGACCTCAAGAATAATGCATGACTTGCTGCCTAACTAAAAACTTTGCCAAACAAACAAAAACTTCATGGGTAAAACAAAAGCTCGGTGTAAAGGAAAAAGAGTATAACACATCAACTATAAAAGCTATTACATATGACGTAGATTCCCCTTGATGTCTACAGAAATGTAACTCCTCATGACTATAAACTTAGTCATGGAGTTCAGATAACCTGCGCATACCAATGTTTTTCACATGTTTCACAAATGTAGATTTAGGAAGTGACTTGGTAACAAGTCCACAACATTATCAACTTAACCAATCTGGCTCACATGGATATTTAACAACTGTTGTTGTTGCTTATTAAAGAAGAACTTCGCCGATATATGTTTTGTATTGTCACCCTTAATGAAACTCAACTTCATCTGTTCAATGCATGCTGCATTATCCTCAAAGATGCAAGTGGGAGTAGTAATAGTAGATGGTAATCCACTAAACCCTCGAATATGACATATGACTGATCTAAGCCAAACACATTCTCTAATAGCTTTATGCAAAACAATAATCTCAGAATGATTCGAGGAAGTAGCAACAAGGGTTTGCTTTGTTGATCTCCAAGAGATCGCTATGTTTCCCATAGTGAAAATATAACCGGTCTGTGAACGACCTTTGTGTGGGTCAGACAGGTACTCAGCATCTGCAAATCCAACCAACACATCAACCGGTGTTTCGGAATAGGAGATATCATGAAAACTGCTCGCTGCCTACACATCTTTCGATGCATCGAACTATTACTTCGATGGACAGAAGGAGTGATTCTGATCCATCCCAGGTACATCCTTCGATGGATCGAAGGACTTAGGATTCGCATGCTGTGATTCAACATTCCCTTTTCCAGGATTTCATGCTTCTCTTTGTATTCTTTATAAGGGAAGAATAATCCCAAGTCAATGGAACCCTTCGAGTACCTGAAGATTTGTTTTACTCTATTCCAATGACGTTGCGTAGGTGTAGAGCTAAATCTAGCCAACAAGTTCACTGAGAAGGCAATATCTGGACGTTTGCACTGAGCTAAAACCAACAAAACTTCAATAGCACTAAGATATGGAATTTCAGCTCCCAAGATCCCTTCATTGTCATCTAATGGACGAAACAGATCTTTCTTGGGGTCCAGACTGTGAACAACCATTGGTGTGCTAACAGGGTGTGCTTTGTCCATGTGAAATCGCTTGAGCATCTTTTGGACATAAGCAGATTGGTGAATAAGAATTTCACCAACTTGATGTTCCAGCTCTAATCCGAGATAACATCGAGTCCTACTAAGGTCTTTCATCTCAAATTCAGATTTCAAGTAGCAAATAGTCTCATTAATCTCATTAAGAGTTTCGATGATATTCATATCATCAACATAGACAGTTACTATGGCAAATCCTAAACTTGTTCTTTTAATGAACACGTAGGGGATTAATTCATCATTTTTGTATCCCTTCCCAATGAAGTAGTCACTAAGACGTGTATACCACATCCTACCGGATTGCTTTAATTCATATAGTGAACGTCTCAATTTGATAACATGAGCACTCTGTAGTTTAGAGTTACTTGATTTGGGTATAGCAATGTCATCTGGCACTTTCATGTATATCTATGAATCAAGATCTCCATAGAGATATGCAATAATCACATCCATAAGCTGCATGCTAAGATTTTCAGACACTACCAAGCTTATCAGGTAGCGGAATGTGATGATGTCCATAACTGGAGAATACGTCTCCTCATAATCAATTCCAGGACACTGAGAGAAACCATGCGCTACAAGCCTAGCTTTATTATGCAAGACTTCATTCTTCTCATTACGCTTCCGAACAAAGACCCATTTATGTCTAACCAGCTTAACATTCGGTGAGCATAGCACAATCGGACCAAAAACTTGCCTTTTATTCATAGAGTCTAGTTCAACATGGATTGCAACTTTCCATTTTGGTCAATCTGCTTGACATTGACATTCAACAACAAAGCGAGGTTCCACTTCATCGTCCTCAATAATCTCCTTAGCGACGAAATAAATAAATGGATCATCAACTAATATGGAAGATCTATCCATAAGAACACGTGCATAATTTGTTCTAAGCGAAATTTCTTTGTAATCTAACATCACAAGAGGTTTTGGAGCGTCCCCCAGAGATGCCAATTGTGATTCAAGGACATAACTGTAGTCACAAAAAATTTCATGTGAAGGATTCACAATGTTGATGATGAATGGATCTTTTTGTGCCTCGATAGCCTGTCTTTTAACTGGAGGCTCATCTGTAGATTTTCTTAGTCTCCCCCCTTTCCTGGTGGGAGCCTAGGCCGACACAACACCTTCCACATGAGCAGTAGGAACACCTCATTGCTCGATGTTGCCACTAATAAATCCCTTCTTCGGGATTTCCAACATTGCAAGAACATTTGCAGCAGGTATATCCGATCTTGTCACTTTAGCGATATCAGCAAGGGAGTCAGGCATAGAGTCTGCTACTTGCTGAAGATCAAGTATTTTTTGCACTTTCATCTTACTCTAAGATGTGCGAGGATCATGATGAGACATAGTGGCATTAGACCACGTCAATTCCTGAGGTTCAACTAGAATAGAACCATTCATATCTCCCCCTAACATCGGGAAATATGTCTCATCGAAGTGACAATCTACAAATCTAGTAGTAAAGAGATATCTTGTCGAAGGTTCAAGATAACGGACTATCGTTGGAGATTTATAGCCAACATAAATGCATAATCTTCTTTGAGGACCTATTTTAGTGCACTATCGAGGCGCAAATGACACATAAACCGCGCAACCAAAATGCGCAAATGTGAAACATCAGGCTCATATCCAGTTACCAACTGGTGCGCACTGAATGGTTGGCGGGCTACGGGTCGAAAACGAAGAAGCATAGCTGCATGTAATTCTACATATCCCTAAGTAGAGACCAATAAATTTGTATGCATTACCAAAGCTCTAGACACAAGCTGTAACTGCTTGATATGAGCCTCTGCTAAACCGTTCTGAGAATAAACATGAGGAACGAGATATTCAATCAATCTCAACAGATATGTAGTAATCATCAAAAGATTTTGATGTAAACTCTCATACGTTATCTAATCGAATTGACTTGATTGGAAGATCCGGGTGGTGAGCCTGGAGCTTAATAATTTAAACCAAGAGTTTGAAAAACGCATCATTCCTTGTGGATAGCAAACCAACGTGTGACCATCACGTTGATGCATCTTTCAAAACCATGAAATATTTAAATGGTCCGCATTCGGGTTTGATAGGTTCACAAATATCACCTTGAATTATGTGTAAGAATGGAATATTGTCGGTATTATCAACAGCAAAAGAAGGGCGTGCCTGTAACTTTGCTAAATAACAAACTTTGTAGAACGAGCGATGTGCATCAGAGATTGTAACATAAGAGTCTGGTGGGATAATGCACAACGCCTCAGTGGTATGTTGGCGGAAGGGTGTTGCACTATTCTTGGAGACCAAACCAGGAATGGGAGGAGTAGTCCCATCCTCACCATCTAAACTGATGCATATAGGAATTTCCACATATTTTTTCTCTCTGAAAAATGGATGACCATGAGAATTTTTTAATATTTTGATCATCATGTCACGATCTGGATGTCTCAGTCGATAATGTCAAAGCTTGTATGAGTCTGAATTACACGAAGTCGTGTGAGTGACGACATTGGATTCAATGATTCGAATTGTAGTGAGGTATAAACCAATACGAATAGCCGAAAACTTCTCTAGAAAGCTCTTGCGGCCACATTCAAAAGAGGTGATACACAATAGTTCTTTTCCATTCTCACAATATGCTTTTAAGTGAAAACCGTTGGCATTGATATCTTTAAAACTTAGCAATATTCGATTGGCCTTTGGTGCGTATAAGGCATCAGTGATATATAATTTTGTACTATGGGGCAATAGAAACTCTACTGAACCACACCACTGTATAACGGGTGCTGCACCAATCATGATAGTCACTAAGGATTTATACAGAAAAAGATCCACAAACAGTTGCTTATTCCGCATAATGGTATGGGTAGTACCACTATCTACAAGACACTCAATTTCGCTTTGAGACATCTACAAAATCAATGTAAATAAGTAAGTCTATGTACTAATGACCAGGCATACACTTTAAGTATACACTTCAAGATTTGAGTAAGGGTGAGACCCTTATTGAGTGCTGATATGGTGTGACATAAACCGATATATAAACAACTTCATTAGTCAAAGAAACAGATGAAAAAATCATCTAAAAACATCACATCCGGGTAACATCTTCGATGGGTCGAAGAAATCCCTCGATGGGCCGAAGAGAACCCAAAATAAAAGTGTGCTTTTCCGATACCAGATTTTCAATAAGTCGAGTGATTTTTCAATGGATTGAAAAAAATTATCCAGGGTGGTTGCTTCGATGGGTCGAAAATATTTTTCGATGGATCGAAGGAAACCTAAAACAATATCTAATTTATGATATCAAATTCGATGGTCGAGAAGAAATTCGACAGGTCAAAATTTGGGCAAAAGCTTTGCTTCGATGGATCGTAAACGATCAACAATGACAATTTTTGATGGGTCGAAGGAATTTTTGATGGATCGAAAATGTCCTGTGATCAAAATAAACTATATTTTTAGGACGTTTTAAAGGTATCTATACATCATTTTTCCATATATGTAAAAATATCGAACCATACATAAGAATTGTATGAAATAAAACATTCTCAACACTTTTATATACCGAAAAAATAGAGAAAATTCATTACTACCAAAAAATAACAATTACATCATAGATATTCTTATTCAAAAAATAAGACAATTGTCTTAAAAATCTTGACCGAAAAGTAAGCCAAAAATAAAACTAAAACTTGAAGAAATTACAGAGACACCGTCTTTTACATAGGCTTAATCAAAATTCGGAGTAGCAATATCCTTTTCCTTGTCTTCTGCAAGAACGAGATTGGTGTCAACCTTCATCTCTAAATCTCCATAATAGTTTGACTCTTGAGTTAAATACTGCTTGTGCTTCTTGTAGATGTTCTGGATTTATCTACTAGCATGACACTACTTGTGCATGTGCTTATTTGAACTACATTTAAAATAAATGTATCTTCTAGAATGTTGAGACCGTTGACCATCAGGAACTGAACCAGCCTGGTTCTAGTTGGAATTGGCGTTCTGATCTCTATACCAGGACATATTTTGGCTACGGCTTTGGCCACGCCCACGCCCTCCTTTACCCCCACGTGGAGCATGTCCTCCACGAGCAACCTTCTTATTTTTATGGGCATTTCCTCCAGTTTGGTAACTCTCAAACTTCTTAGTACTAGCCGGTCTTGAGTTATTATTTAGAATAATCTCATGATGCCTCTCTTTTTTGCAAGGCTATTGATGAGATCACTGAAGATAGTAATCCTCTCATGCTCGTACTCGATCCAGTAATGATGAGCAATGATGCTCATGAATGTAGGGAAGGTGTTTAACGACCATTCAATCATATCTTGCTCGATCTTCTGCACCCCACGGAAACTCAACTTCGACTGCAGATCCAATATTTCTTGATTATAATCTTGAATTTTTGGGAAATCCAAAAGTCTGGTGTTTTCCCATCTTGCAGTCTACTCAGGAAGTTGTGCATCATGCATATTATTAAAGCGCTGCTTCAGAACGTCCCATAATTTTATGGGATTTGTCTTGTTTAAATAATACTTCTTGAGAGTTGGATGAATGTGATGCCTCAAAAACATGAGGACTTGAGCTTTTGATTCATCATTGGGGGGGGGGGGGGGGGGGCAGGAGATTCGTTCCAGGCCCAGAGGGTTTGATGGTGTTGGTTAGTCTCTTTCCGATGAATGTCTTTTCCACATCTGAGACCCAACGATGATACTCTTGGCTCATTCGAACTCATCTACAAAAACACACAGAGATGTTTTATTAGTAACGATCGAACACTACGATTACAAAACTTCAAGTTTCAATGAATAAGAACGTGATCCATGATATATGGTCACAAAAATCGATTATAAACGGTGGCAAAAACCACACCCAACAACCGTGATTAACCATCACATAACATCGATTTCTCTTTTCTTTTCTAAATTGTAACTCCCCAGGACCCTCACTTATACTCTATGGATATAGGTCCATAGGAACTAGGGTAAACATGTAATATAAACAACTCATATCACAATATATACAATCCTAGATCTAGGGTTTTGCAGAAATTAAGTTTGATCTTAGATTTATAGATTTAGGATTTAGAAAAGTGTACCTCGATGGGTATTGTGCTCGGTATGACCAGAACACTTGACGAACAATTTGAAGTGGAAGCTCTTCAGAAACGATTCATTGGAAGTCGCGCAATCTTGACGACGTAGGAAGATGAGATGAAGCTTGTGCTTGTGTGATGATTGGTAGGAACACACAAAAGGAAGGCTAACGGTGGAAGGTTTTTTTCTGAAGGTTTTTTTGGTGGTGATGGCTATCAATCCAGAGTCGTGCTGATCTCGTGTTGAAGTAGAATAATATGATAACTGAAAACTGTAAACTTTCTCATTGATAGAATGCCTTATATATAGGCTGATATAATATATATAATAACTGTCCCTATAAAAAATATATTCTCTGATATCTATCTAATTTAATCTGTATCTAAGTAGGACGAGACACACACTAGGAATAATGGAGAATAAATCTCCTTAAACAGAACCGAAATATATTTAGTGTCTTCTTCACTAAGCTCTTAAAACATCTTCCATAGAATAGGTTCATTTCGATAACATATTCAAAATGGATATTATTTGTCTATTTAGTTTAATAAAAAAAATAAAAAAAATTTATAGTAAAACTTAACATCAAATAACAATCGTCTATTTATTTTGTATAACTCAAAGAGCAAATGATTTCTAATTTAATCAAACTTTTGCATATATAATTGAACCACATTTAAGGTATTGGATCACAACAGGCTCTCTCGTATACAACCTAACTATTAGGTTATCATGTGTAAGTAACCAAGTCTGGAATTTCACATCGAAATCTTGGTTTTACATTTCGGAGTCACAACACATTTTTTTGAAGACTCAACTCATTCAGCCATAACTAACTCATTTTTGCCTATATGTCAATTCGAGCCCAAATAGGTTCATAACACAATTGGAGAGGAACTTTGCTCTGATACGAAGTTGAACAATGATAAACATGGTACGTAGAGTCCGTCATTGTAGTGATTAATTATCCAAATTCAAACTATATTTAAGATGTTAAGTTTTATCTCAAAATGACTCGATACAGTGTACTTATCACTTTATTTTGATGTCATTTTAATGTTGTCCGATCCAACAGAAATCACAAATCTAAAATGTATAAATGCAAGTAACTTTTACAAAATTCATACAAAAGAACGTGATTTCTTTTTTCTATCTATTTTCACAATGTTGAGACAAGAGACAAATTATCCAATAATGAAAAAGGCACTCTGGCGAATAGTCTTTCCCATGATTCTCGCATCATCTATTTTTGAAAGCCCTCCTCCTCGTGCAGTTGTTGCTTATTTAGATGACCTGAAAAACGTCTCCAGACTCGAAGAATTGTTGTTGGGTCATCTGGACTACATAATTTCTCTGTTTAGTTTCTTTTTGGGTCTATTTTAGACCCCCAGTGTAACAAAAAAAAAAGCACACCTACGATGAGTTGGTGATGAGTTGATGACTGTTGAGTCATGAGGAAGTGCTTTTCCCCTACCTGGCGTTCATGTAATCATTCCAAGAGAATATGGAGAAGCTCTGAAAACCACGCGCGCTAAAGTGTGGTGGTGGGAGACTTGAAAAGTACCAATAAACTAGAGAGCATACTAGAAAAAAGTAAAAACGTGAAAGAGCTACAGCCACACACGTCGCACACGTGGCAGAACATGTGGCTACTCTGCGAGTCCTCTGTTCAAGACAATACTCGCCACAAAAACCCACCCTATCGTGCCTGCCCCACACAAATCTAAATCTCTCCAGCCTCCCAAAACGAATCTGATTCTGTGCGCGTGTCCTCACTCCTTTATTATACTAATATTCCCCCTCCCCCCCCCCAGATTTTTGTATGTTTCTCATTTTATTTTAAATTGATGTTTTTTTTATCAGAATAATGTTGTGACATTTTATTCCCGTGACACCTTTATTTTGAATCAATTTATCTCTAATACTACTTATTTTTTAAAATTAGAATCTTTGATGGAAGCTCAAAAAACCAAACAGCATTTCTGCTCATTTTGGGTTTAAAACTCTCAACAATGGCCGATACTTGGATAATACCGCCTTATCATAGAGCCACTGTGGGGAAGAAATAATTCTCCACGTCGACGAGCTGGAATATATGTTTAATGAAAAATAAAGTCTCGGGTCACTTGGACGAAAGATGAATGAGGAGATTCAAAGAATGAGTAAAGCTCGACGAGGAAGGAATTGCGTGCCAAAAACTCGATGAGAGAAGGCCGTGCACCAGGAGGAGCACGACGAAGTCAAAGTCGTTGAGATATTCGTGGGGTTTGACCCTGTTTCGCCAAGAATAACTCGAGGGAGTTTTGGCTTCGACAAGAGCATCTCGGGTGGTTTATCTCAACGAGCAGCAGAACGTGGGCCTTCGGGTAAAGAGTCAGTTTCGGATGAATTGGTCTGAAACATGAGGCCCACGAGGTTGTTGCCGATTTGGAGGGAAGGTTTGTACTATAAATACTGCCATTCCTGACATATTATAAATAATGGAGAAACTTCACATATTCCGCACATTTACTTGCATTTACACTCTCAACTAGAGCTCTCGAGTGTCTTGAGCATCAGAGTGTCTTTGCAGGCACCCCGCTCCCCCCCCCCCACCTCATTTCGGCGCGAAGAAGCCAAAACTCGGACTTGTCAAAGACGTTGGATCGTTCGGTGTTCGTCGATAATTCCTTGTTGAGGTAACTTATCCTCGACGAAATTTTTACGCTCTTACAAGCGGCACCGAACATCCCTCAGAACAATGACAACGAGCATTTGCCGCACAATGACGATGGCAACCGGTCCGAGGATTATGAGAGTGGTGAGATTTTGTAAGGAGAAACGAATCGACGAGCCGAAAAGTGACCGATTGATTCGGACGTGGAAGTGGTTCGAGAGAATGGTGAAAGCTCAAGGAGGACTCGGCTTAGGAGAGAAAACCCGAGAAGAGGCCCTCCCAAGATGAATTTCACCGCTCAAGGCATCCAAGATATGTGGTTGGAACTCGAGCATCTTCGTGAGAAAGAGAGAATGAGAAGGATAACAAGAGACATCACAGAAAAGAGCGACACCAGGGATGAGCTACCGAAGGATGACGAGTTATGGGAAGATGACATGTCCTCCAACGAGGATTACAAACCGCAGAAGAAATCTCGTCAAGAGAAGAATCCCGTCGAGAAGAGCTTGTCGATGCCCACCGGCAATCAACTGAAGGAGCTTGTAGCTGAGACCATGAAAGAAACCACAAGGGCGAGGTCCTAAGACATAGCCGTGAAATTGGCAAAAGGAATCACACAATCTCCTTTTACTAACCATATTTTGGAGGCTAGGAAGCTGAGACATTTTCTGACATTGGCGACATTACCTAAGTAAATGGGGAACGCCGACCCCATCGATCATCTAAAGGAGTACACGGGGATAATGAAGCTCGAGATGATCAACGAGAGGCTGATGTGTAAGCTTTTCCTCATGAGCCTCAAGGGATCGGCAGCAAAGTGGTTCCGGGAACTCACGCCGAATTCTATAGCAAGTTTCGACCATATGGCTCAAGCTTTCATCTCGCAGTACTTCGGCTTGAGGAGACCAAAGAAAGACCTATCAGTCTTATTCAACGTGAAACAGAAGAATGGTGAGAGATTGGAAAAGTACTTCGAGAAGTTCAATGAGGAAATGACTAATATCTGTTGTGACTTAAGCGTAGCTGTCATAGCTTTTCAAGAAGGTTTGCTTGATGGATCGCCACCCTACGGGGAGCTTATTCGCCACCAACAGATGGACATGGACGATATCCTTGACAAAATTGAGGGAGAAATATGACTCAAATGCCTGAAATACTTTCGACAAGGAAGGATGGCAGCCAACGTCTATCGGCGGGAAAAGAGAAGGCCAAAGCCACATAGGCAGGGGGCAAGGATGGCGCCCGAAGGCGGCAGGGAAACATGGGAATCAAAACATGAAAGATGAACTATAGTTCACGCAAAGCCCTACCTTCATCTACCGGACACACGAGGATGAAGGCATCTTCAAGGATCTTGCACCTCAACCAGAATCCCCTAACCCCTTCGAGCAAAGGAGATATTGCATATACCATGAGACGAAGGGACACAACATCAACACTTGCGAAATGATCAAGCCGACCATAATGAAGCTCATTAAATAAGGAAAACTCCAATAGTATGAGCCGGTCGGGAAAAGAGATGAACAAAAAATCATCGAAGAGGAAACTCCAGTTCGAGAGATCCTCGTCGTCCATGGAGAACCCTCAACCATACGGGAAGAGGAAGTACGGCTGAGGAGCGAGAATAGGCAGGCCGAGAAAATAAGAAGAATATGCAATGTGGAATTGGGAGCCGTGAAGTCAGATGACGTACTAGAAGAACTTGTCATCAGCTTTTCAAGCAAAGATGGAGTTGGGATACAGTTCTCGCACAAGGACGCCCTCGTCATCTCGACGAGGATTAGCAATTGCATGGTACGTCAAGTCTCATTGACGCCAAAAGTACTGCCGACATCATTTACTACAGCGCGTTCGAAGAGCTCAAAATCGACCCAAACAGAGTAAAAAGGAGCAAATCGCCCATTTTAGCCTTCGACGGAACTGAATCATGGACTTACAGAGAAGTAACACTACCTGTGGTAACGGCGGCAATGAGGGT
Source organism: Geum urbanum (assembly GCA_946800695.1). NCBI lineage: Eukaryota > Viridiplantae > Streptophyta > Magnoliopsida > Rosales > Rosaceae > Geum > Geum urbanum. Next base: position 41,735,090 of record OX327012.1, read on the forward strand.
CGATGTCACTTTCATGGTGATCGACAAGCATTCATCGTACAACATCATACTAGGCAGAGGATGACTACACATGATGGACACAGAAGCCTCGACAAGATATCAAGTACTCAAAATAATCTCTGCGGATCACAAGAAAGTCGTATCCATTCGAGGAGATCAGACGCAAGCGAAGAAGTTATACGCAATGGAAATAAAGAAGAAGTTCATCGAGTAAAAGGATGAAGGAGAAAGCTCGACGAGATTATAGAAATCATAGAAAGGCTTGGGGGCACAAGCTATGATAGACGAAGAAGAACGGTAGATACCAGTCAAGATGGAATCCACGAGAGAAATGTTCCTTGACAAGGGAAGAAGGAAACCAATCTTTCTCGGCGAGTTCCTGTCCGACAAGGAAACACGGTCATTGATGGATTTTTGGAATTAAATCAAGACGTATTCGCGTGGATTCACAAGGACATGTTGAGAATTGATCCAAGGAGCGCATGCCACAAGCTAAACACCTATCCAAACTTCACACCGTATCACCAAAAGACGAGAAGGCACGCTCCCGATCACAACAAGATCATCAGCGACGAGATTGACCATTTGCTCAAGGTGGGTTTCATAAGGGAGGTGTAGTGTCTCACATGGATCTCCAACGTGGTCATAGTATAGAAGAAGAACATAAAATGGCGTGTGTGTGTGGACTTCACCAACCTGAACAAGGCATTCCCTAAGGATTGCTATCCATTGCCAAAAATAGACCAAATGGTAGATGCCACCGCCGGTTATGAATGTATTTCGTTCCTCGATGCGTACTCAGGGTATAACCAAATACCACTAGCTGAAGATGACCATCTCAAGACCACCTTCATGTCCGAAAGATGATTGTATTGCTACAAAGTAATGCCGTTTAGACTCAAGAATGCGGGAGCGACTTAGCAATGATTGATTAACATGATGTTCAAAGAGCAGCTCGACAAGACAATGGAAGTGTACATCGATGACATGGTCGTGAAAAGCAAGCACAGAGGCGACCACATCAAGCATCTCGACGAGGTGCTTGGGATACTTCGGAAACATGGAATGAGACTGAATCCGGCGAAATGCATTTTTGGAGTAACTTCAGGACAATTCTTGGGACACATTGTGAACCAACGAGGAATAGAGCCTAACACGGAGCAAGTGAAATCTATATGCAACATGTAAGAGCTGAACACCAAGGGAGATGTCCAAGTCTTGATAGGAAGAATAGCTGTATTAAGCAGGTTCATTTCCTGAATGACTGATCGCTGCAATCCATTTTTCAAGGCTTTAAAAACTCCCAAAGGTTAGGAGTTTTGGAGAGAAGAGCAAATGCATGCATTTGTTAAGCTAAAGAAGCACATAGCTAGTCAAAACTTTCTCGTCGTACCGAAAGACATGGAGCCTCTATGCCTATACTTAGCAGTGACTGAGATAGCTATGAGCACGATGTTATTCAGGGAAGAAGGAACATACCAATGGTCAGTTTCCTTCATGAGCCACAACCTGATCGATGCGAAAATGAGATATACGCTCGCCGAGAAAGTCATCTTGGCTTTGGTGCACGCAAAGAGAAAACTTCGCCAGTATTTTGAGGGGAGGCATATATTAGTTCATACAGACCTTCCACTTCGGGGAATACTGACAAAGCTAGACGCATCGGGGAGAATGATGAGATGGGCAATAAAGCTCAGCGAGCACGACATAGAGTTCAAACCGAAGACATCAATAAAAGGTCAAGCATTGACTGATTTTCTTGTCCAGTGCCATCTACCGTTGTCCATAGACAATGTCACGTGGGAAGACCCGATATAGGAAATGGACATCAATGGTTCGTCAAATTATGCTGGGCCGGAGTTGAGATTGTATTGAGAAGCGCAAAGGGATTCAACCTAGATTGCGCCGAAGATGATCGACTACCGGGAATTGGTGCACAAGATGATTCAGGAATTCAAGTAGATCTCGTTGATAAAAGTTCCACGAGAAGAAAATTGGCGAGCAGATGAACTGGCAAAGTACGCTTTAGGATTCACCCGGGAACCAATATCCGTTCGGTTTCGATATGCTTGAAGTTCCCAGTATCAACGAGAAAGATGGAAATAGACTCGATCCCAAACGACTGGAGGGGAGAAATAATCAATTTCTCGAAATTCAATATCCAACCAGAGGATCCCGTCAAGGAGAGAAAATTGAGAATGAAGGTCGTACGGTATGTTTTGCTCAACGAGATTCTTTATCAAAAATCTTTTGGTGAGCCATTGTTGGGATGTGTGGGACCAGGACAGGCTGAGAACATCATGGAAGAAATACGTGGAGGATTGTGTGGAGCCATGTTGGCGAGAAAAGCTTGGCAAAAAGAATAATCACACAAGGATAGGTTTTAGACATACATGGCAAGGCAATTATAATAGTATGTGAGGAAATGTCCTTGTTGTCAAAAACATGCACCCGTAAGCCATGCACATATGCAAGAGCTCGTCGCACAATCTGGTCCATGGTCTTTTACTTGTTGGGAGATAGATATCGTGGGACCACTCCCAGTAGCGTCCGGAGGGCTCAATTAGTGCTTGTTGCGACAGATTACTTTACGAAAGTGGTAGAAGCAGAGCCTTTCGTCACTATTTCTTCAAAGGACATGGTCAACTTTGTTTAGAAGCAAATAATATATAGATTCAGAGTACCTCGAGAAATGGTGTGCGACAATGGAACTCAATTCAACAATGCGGCATTCTGTAATTTTTGCGAGAAGTATTGGATCAAGTTGAGGATCTCATCGAGAAGTTATCCTCGAGGAAACGGTCAAACAGAAATCACCAATCGAATCATTTTCGACGGGGTGAAAAAGTGGTTGGAAAGAAAACAAGGTACGTGGGCCAACAAGTTACCAAGGGTGTTGTGGGCATACAGAACAACACAAAGGAAGACGACGAGAGAAACTCCATACTCGTTGGTATACGAAGCCGAAGTAGTAATCCTCGTCGAGAATATGTTTCCAATGACAAGAACGATGGCATACGTTGCCAGGGGAAACAATGAGCGCATGGGTGTCGAGTTTGATCTAGCAGATGAACGATGAGAAGAATCTACTGCTTGAGTAGCTGAATATCAAAGGCAAGTAGAGAAGTATTTCAATAAAAATGTTCGACCACGAAGTTTTCAGCTCGGCGAGCTGGTGTTAAAAAGAACGGTTGAGGATAAAAGAGCCCACGAAATGGCAAAGTTTGAAGCTTGGTGAGAAGGACTGTTCCATGTGATGGAGGTATACAGTCAAGGAGCTTATAGGCTGAAGGAAGTTGACACGGGGTGTTATCTCCCAAGGCCATGGAATGTTGTTTAGTTGAAGAAATACTACCAGTGAACCAAGGGAGGTATGCCAGATTAATAAAATCGTTTATTTTTATTTCAACGATGTACTTTGAATTTATTTCCAGAAATTGAAGAGTGCTTATGGCAGAGACAAAGTGAAATAAATAAACTCTTCATTGAGGCCAAAACTTTGTTGCTATGGCATTTTAAGACCCAAAATTTTCGGGCAATGTGGGGATTACAAGGCATATATGCTTTAAAGCAAAATGCATAAAGATCAAAAAGTCAAGGGCATATCGATGTAAATGCTTGACGAGAGATTCTCAACGAGCTTGTGACCCAAAAGCCTCAAGCAATGTGGGATCAAAATGCATAAAAGCTTTAGAGAAAAATGCACAAAGATCGAAAAGCTGAAGAAGCATATCGATGTGAATGCTCGATGAGAAATGCTCAAATGAGTATAAGACCCAAAAGCCTCGGGCAAGGTGGGATCAATTGGCATATATGCTTTAGAGAAAAAATGCATAAAGATCGAAAAGCTGAAGAAGCATATCGATGTGAATGCTCAATGAGAAATGCTCAACGAGTATAAGACCCAAAAGCCTCGGGCAAGGTGGGATCAATTGGCATATATGCTTTAGAGCAAAAATGTATAAAGATCGAAAAGCAGAAGAGCATATCAATGTAAATGCTCGATGAGAAATCCTCAACGAGTATAAGACCCAAAAGCCTCGGGCAATGTGGGATCAATTAACATATATGCTTTAGAGCAAAAATGCAAAAAGATCGAAAAGCCAAAGGCATATTGATGTAAATGCTCAACGAGAGATACTCAACGAGCTTGTGACCAAAAACCTTAGGCAATGTAGGATCAAAAGGCATAAAAGCTTTAGAGCAAAAATGGACAAAGATCAATAGTTGAAGAAGCATATCGATGTAAATACTCGATGAGTGATTCTCGACAAGTTTGTAACCCTAAAGCCTCGAGCAATATGGGATGGCATGTAAGCTTTAGAAGAAAAGTGCATAAAGATCGAAAAGCTAAAGAAGCATATCGATGAAAACGCTCGATGAGAGATGACTCAATGAGTATAAGACCCTAAAGCCTTGGGCAATAAGGGGACTAACATGCATAGAAGCTTAAGAGAAAAATACATAAAGGTCAGAAAGCTCAGATCGATGAGGCCAATATACCAAAGGGTGAAATGGCATGATATCGACGAGAAGTTTCTCGTTGAGATATTTCCTGTCCTTGAGAAATGTCTTTTGATGGAAATTTTCCAACGAAAAAGACATTGAGGGCATGAACAGGGGAATAAGCAGGAAAGATATGTTGTACTAGCAATGATTGCAGGAATAAGAGCTCAAAAATTGAAAATAAAATAGCTTGTGCTCTGCAAATCCCAAAGTTATTTGCCATCGAAAAGAAACTTTCGACTGACTTTCATTCAACTAGTTCGAGAAAAGAAGAATTACAGATGTAAAAGAAAACTACTATACATTGAACCTTGAGAACAATGGCAGGAAGTGAGCAGGGATCCCTTGTTTGGTGATCAAGTTGCTCTGGTAGCTGCTGGCTCCGGCAATCATCCTGTGAGCATATGCAATGCTTACTTCAGTTTGTTGATGGCTGACATTGTTATGCGAGCTCACTATGGAGGAGGTTGACCACACCTTCCAAGGAATCGATCTTGAAACGTGCACCCTCCAACTCATACTCAAGATCGCGAAAGGTGGGTCGATGACTCGATCGAGGAGAGTTAGGGGCAACATGACCGCGTCCTCTGGAGTTAAGGTTTGTTCGTGGATCGAACTCCCAATCTCGAGGATGGGCACAATAATTCGATCAAGGAGGAACATGAACCGAGAGGTTGAGGTCTTCGAGGCTTCAACTTCGGCGAACAGTAGAAACGTTGTCAACCCGAGATAATAGAGATGAGAGCAAAGGGAAAACAACATGCTCGAGATTCCAAACCCAAACATCCATGGAAGTCTTCTAATTTGTACCTTCGTTGTAATACACACGCCATTCAGAGCTAGTGATCATCCTAAAAGGGAAAGATGAGCCGTGGGGACGTATGATTGGACCACGTATTAGCATAAGCATGTATGAGAAAATGAGGAACATACAAGATGAAGAAGAAAGACTTTACCTGGTTGATGACTCCTCAAGAGGGCCTTAAGCTTTCGCACCTTGCTCCAGTATTGGGAGGTGGAGGTAGATAATTTGGTCTTGGCCTCGTTAAGTTTAATCTCGAGGGCGTCGATGAGATGGGAGTCAGAGGAGAAGATAGTTTGTGCATTAAGTATGATCCGAAAAAAGGTAGATCAATTAAAGGTGAAGGATGAAGGGTGAAACATTTGAGGGAGGAAAAAGGTTTCTCGATGAACTTACATCCAGAGCCTTGGATAACACCGCCTCTTCGTGTTCCTCACGGGATTCACATCGGAGGGTGTCGCGGTCCGGTGAGCGCTTGTGGAGTTAAAGAGCCATGCTACGGGCTGCCTCAGGGTTGCCAAGGAAGGGATGCTCCCTGTTAAGGAGGGGGTGGACCTTGACGGGATTCAATCCACTGGTCGATGAACTCTTCTCGGCGGGGGTCGACGAGCTCTTTGATGGAGGAGGCTTGGGAAATTGTGGAGCTGCATGATCGATGAAGTTATTCGAATGGAAATGAAAAGAGAAAATCTTAAAGAGTGGTTCAAAGTAAAGAGAAAGAAGTACCTTTGGTAGGAGAAGGATGAGACGTTTGCTTGTGGAGGAGGGGATCCAGTTCTTCCATGAGTGGTGGACGAGCTTCGGGTACAGGAGAAACAGGTGGGCGAGTCTCTAGAACATTGGCAGGCTTGGACAAGGTGCCACCGATGCTCGACGAGGTTTTATGCCATTTTTTCCTCGAGAAGGTCCTTGAAGTTGACTGAGCGAGGAGGAATGAGACTTCTTTTCTTATTGCCAGAAGTGGAAGAAGTTGGGGAGTCCACTGGGGCTTCCGAGGGGATTGCGGCGATCTTGGTCGGGGTTTTGAACAGGCTGGAGGTCTTGACGGGGACGTCGAATGACAGCTTCAACCGTATGAGTCAAGTACAGATGTCCTCCTCGCTGGTGTATATTTCGGCGTACCGAGCTTCGGGTACAGGAGAAACAGGTGGGCGAGTCTCTAGAACATTGGCAGGCTTGGACAAGGTACCACCGATGCTCGACGAGGTTTTATGCCTTTTTTTTCCTCGAGAAGGTCCTTGAAGTTGACTGAGCGAGGAGGAATGCGACTTCTTTTCTTATTGCCAGAAGCGGAAGAAGTTGGGGAGTCCACTGGGGCTTCCGAGGGGATTGCGGCGATCTTGGTCGGGGTTTTGAACAGGCTGGAGGTCTTGACGGGGACGTCGAATGACAACTTCACCCGTATGAGTCAAGTACAGATGTCCTCCTCGGTGGTGTATATTTCGGCGTACTGAGTGTACGCCGACGAGGAGAGCTCGCGCGCAAGCGAGAGTAAAGAGGTGGAGGAGGTGAAGCGAACCAGAGACCAGAAGCCCTGGGCTAGGTTCTGGATGAGCCATGCTGCCCGATCATCGTCGAGCAGGAAGGGGTTGGAATCCATCGAGAGAGTTGCAGGCAAAATCAAGGAAGGGTAAGTTCTCGAGGAGCAAATCAAAATTGAAAGCTCGATGAGAAATATTTGTTGAAGAGATATCGACGAAGAGAAAAATATTACTTGGTTTGTCCATAAACTTCTTGGGGATGCCGAGAGGGAAGTCCTTGAGTTTCAGGGGCATCTAGTTTCCCTTGATCATCACTGTGCTGGAGTCCCACCCCCAGTAGTTAGTGTTGCGCTACTCGAAGTATTTCCGATTATGGTGGGGCCAAAAATTGAAGCGGTGGCAGGTCTACTTAATTCTTGAGTACTTGTGGAGGAAAAAGAAGTCCCTGATCCCGCGGGGTACCTTAATTTACTGGACAAATTCCAATAACGCCAAGATCACGGCGAACAATTTTGGCTCTATTGCATGGGATAGAAATCAAGCACCATGAGTAAGAGATAGATAGTGGGGTGCAGAGGGAAGCTTAGGAATTTCAGATGAAGCTGAGAGAGGATGAGGCAATCATCGGGTACGCCCTGGCAGGGAGATGAAATTGATGCCATCAGGTACAATGAAGATTTGGACACTGCCCAGCGAGTTGATGTGAGACCTCGCGAGTGAGAGTTGGTTCTCTGTGGGAGTCCACCGTTTCTTCTCATCCTCCTAGGATTCCACATCCCTGATAGGGTCATCTCCTTCTTCTTCGGTGACCTTATCGTCGCTGAGATTTTGCTCTTCGGTGGTCGGCTCGTGGACCAAGTCGACAGCGGACTTGGCCTGGGATTTAAACCGAGTGGTGGTCATGGTTGAGATAATGGAGAGTGGAAATTGAAGAAGATTTTTGGGTTGAGGGAGATCGGGATTTTGGTTTTTCTCTTTCACAGAGGAAGAGTTCGAGATAAAGTGAAGTGAATAGGGAGAATGGGGGATGATGATATATATGGTGCACGAGAATCGAGGGGAAACAAACAGTGGTTATGAAATTTTAAAAGATGAGAGAGACGAAGTGGAGTTATGGCAGCGTTGAGTACGCTGAACGTGGGAAACACGGATAAGACGCGTGAGAAATCGAGGTGTTTTTCTGTTTCTCAATGAGAAAATTCCTTCTGGATTCTTCGGTAAACATCCAAAAGAAATTTTGGGGGCATTTGTGAGGGAGAAATATTTCTCTAGGTCGACGAGCTGGAATTGATGTTCAATGAAAAATGAAGTCTCGGGTCACTTGGATGAAAGGTGAATGAGGAGATTTGAAAAATGAGTAAAGCTCGACGAGAAAGGAATTGCGCGCCAAAAGCTCGATGAGAGAAGGCCGCGTACCAGGAGGAGCATGACGAAGTCAAAGTCGTTAAGATATTTTCGACGTCTGATCCGGTCTCGTCGAGAATAACTCAAGGGAGTTTACTTCGACGAGAGCATCTCGGGTGGTTTATCTCGACGAGCAGCAGAACATGGGCATTCGGGTAAGGAGTCAGTTTCGGATGGGAAGGTCTGAAACTTGAGGCCTACGAGTTGGTTGCCGATTTGGAGGGAATGTTTGCACTATAAATACTGCCATTCCCGGCAGATTACATATAATGGAGAAACTTCACATATTTCATACATTGACTTGCATTTACACTCTAAACTAGAGCTCTTGTATGACTTGAGCGTCGGAGTGTCTTTACATTTCGGTGCGAAGAAGCCAAAACTTGGGTTTGTCAAAGACGTTGAATCGTTCGGTGTTCGTCGAGAATTTCTTGTTGAGGTAACTTGTTCCCGACGACATTTTTATATTCCAACGGTCACTCATTTTCGTAATGCCAAATCAGAAAACTCAACCACATCACTCGCCTGTAATGTAGTGATTGGGTGCCTACAGTAAGCCAACCATACTGAACGAATGCTCCTCAACAATTCTTTCTTTCTTTTCGGAAACGTTTCTTTTTGGGTAATGGAAACAAAAATTTTGCAACTTCATTTTGTGATGTATTGAAAACAAAAAAAACCTTAATTTTGCCAGATTATAATAGATAAAGGGGACGGCTTAAAAATAGGAAAAAACTAGGTGGCTGCCCGCCCCTTGGGGCGGTGTTTCTAGTACTGTTTTAACATAATACAACAATTGAGATAGAGCGAAGGAGAGTGTTAACAATGATATATTTATAGTATGAGCCAATAACAAAGTTGTTGATATTATCTCTATTATAACACCTAGGTGAAAAGCCCGCGCCAACGCGAGGAGTAGGACGTTTATATTCGTTGTGAATCCTTAAACATATGAAATTGCAAGATTTTTATTTCACAAAACATATACAAAGAGTTTCCCATAGATATAATTTACATGAGGTTATAGTAATAGAAGTTTTAAGAGACCTTTACACGAAGTTTGTACAAAATTGATCTCATTTTTCAGCTAGTCCTGAATACTCCGATCAGTTATACACAAAAACCGCAGCTTCTCCATACATTGCTACTGTACCAAAAATAACAGTTGAGTTACCTACAAATTCTAGTGACATATTAAACCAAGCAAACTTGCAAAATACAGAAGGGGATTGATATCAAGTCATCTTTTTTTCTTCCTCGGTTGGCATGAACTTGAAGATGATGATGATTCATATCTTGCGTGAGTTGCTTCGCTGTAGATAGAATGAGTCGAAACGATGATTTCATGCTATCATAATTTTGATTAAAGGAGCAATCAATATTCATAATCAAATATCTGAAATACTACAATAGTTTAACATGAAAAGAGGAAAAACGAAAAAAGAAAGTTGCTACATATTGCTATTCATTACTAATGAAGCATAAAGTTTGCACATGATGAAGAATCAACTATATACATAAAGCTTGCAGATATTGAAGTATAACTCAGGTCCAAACACCAAAAATGCAAGATCATTTAGAACTTAAAAGCAGGAAATCACACCCGTAAGTTCAATCTTCAAGAGAAAAGCAAGGTGCAGTGAAGAATAGTCACACGAAATAACTTGAACAAACAACTGTCACGACTAGTGGGTTCCTTTTTTTAGTTATTTGATCATTTTAACAACAATTAGTACTCTGTTTCAGACCTAATATGCATTGTTTGCATCACTTGTAGTATGTAATTGTACCTCAAGATAAGCACAAAAAGTCAGAGTTAATCTAGCCATCAGACCAAGCCATATCAAACGTAGCAAACCTAAGCTTACGAATTTGATTAAGCTTACGAATTAAGAAGAATCATAGTTAAGTTCATAGCGTATATATTTTCATAGCGTATATATTTTCCGGCTTATGAAATCATGAAATGAAGTTTGCTGTTTACATAACTAACATAAGCAAATGGAATACATATACCATACCATTTCATCAACTCTACATCAATCCACAGTACTACCTATGACAATTGACGCTTCAATCCACATCACCACACACATATGAAAGGAAATACAGGTAAAAAAAGAAGTTCAAACCCCATTGAATACAACATCCGTTAGCCTCTTAAATTTGTGAAGCACAACTCAACTCGGCAGATTACATCATTTCAAAGAGACAAAACAAAATCTTGTAGACAAAGTTACCTGGCCTACCGATTGGGTGATTGTAGCTTGAGTTATTTGATCGAGTCAGAGCGAGGGTACTTGGGTAATCCGATACTTAGGTAATCATATACTTAGGTAATTAACAACAAAAAAGGCATAGAGACAGCGAGAGGAAGACCCAAGTGTTGTCGAAATCAACAATATCGATTGAGATCTTTGTGTTGAGAAACAATTCAGATCAGTGTAATCGATAGTATAGCATGACGGCAAATATAAAATGAAAGAATGAACATACTCAACAATTGTTATATCATTCAGAAAGTACAAAGCAAAACTATATTACCTTTCAAACTCATCAAATCTCTCATCAGAAACCGCAGGAACTTGTCCCATTGGGTTTATCTCTACATTCATACCAAACACAATAACAATGAGAAGATCTCTTCCTTCTTTTAATCTCCATACATGATTGTGGTGCCTTACCACAAATACCGTGACTCAATACATTACATGATTTTGTTAGGCTATTTTTTTTTTCATTCAAATGACAACACATTGTGACTCTTCTATTTTGGTTCTGCTCCAATATGAGCAGATCAGTTCTACGCTACTGGGTCTTCAATAAGGAACTTTCCACACAAAATTGATTTAACCAATAACTGTTTGCACCAATTATAAACTTCAGATCAATAACAATTAGAACAAAGATTCTTACTTCGGAATTCAGGAGTCTTCTGTTGGCCTTTGGCCAAGTTCAGTTGATAACCTCTCGAAGTCAATCACATTCATCCTATCACAGCTGTAGAAGGAAAAAGATCAAAACTTTAGATTCAAACAAAAAAGAAACAACAGCCCATATTCAAATTACATCCGAAAATCAACACCCTTCATCACTATAAGTCTATAATCACATAATCATCAGTAAAACAGTAATATTTAGAAAGAGTAAATGTAAAGTGAATTACTTGCAGAAGATCAAAATTGCACGGGATGGCTGTGACAGCCTATCCACGTATACCTTCAGCTTCATCTTCTCCGTTCTCTACTCTTGAGTACTCTCTCTCTCTCTCTCTTTCTCAGAAATTTCACACTTTTCGATACTAATTTTGCTGACCATGATTTAAAGAGAGAAATAGTTCAAAACAAAGAGCAAATTCGGCACTTAGGTAACAAAACTGTGTCACTAAAAATGAAGGGCAGACACATACTGTGGCCTCATTTCCGAAAACAGACAGAACGCAATGAAGCTTACCATCTCCTCTTCTTTATGTTCCACTATCTCCATCAACTGCCTATTCAATCTGTGCAGTTCCGCCTTCAACATCTCTATCTTACTATCTTTATTAATCTGATCTACACAAAACCAACGCCAAATATCACAACTCCAAGGAAGCTACACTATACCTTTTCACTCTGATAGAAGTACCATAAATATTCCATCAGCTTTTCTTCCCTCCCATCCATCCTTACGCGATGACTTTGATCCAGCAAAGATCACAACCTTGCAGAACTGTAGATATGCAGGCAAGTCCTTGAATATTCTGTCAAACACAAATTTGAACAACACAAACTTTGTCATTATATAATACTATTCAAAAAAACAAATCATCAACAAAATTCGCCACTCATACATAATAAACTTACCATAGTCATCATCACCAATTTAATTATATCTCGCTTCGAGTTTACATAAAGCTCCCTACTCCAAACCAGTAAGTCCTCTTTTAAATAAAATTTTAGTTGAGGAAGTATACGAACCGATGTTTTCCCCCCTCCGATCATGTATAATTGTTCCTTCAAGAACTGATTTTCCTTGTTGGGTACTTCATATACACTGCATTATACAACTTATTTTCCTTGTTGGATACGATATCTTTATGATGTCCACTCAACTGCCATTTCCTACAGCTTAATATATCTCATGACTTGCTTTGTATTTTGGCTCTCTCAACATTCTCAGATATCATCTTCTTGCATTAAACCCTAAACCAATAACCAACCGGGCGCGAAAGAAAAACCCAGAAAAGTTACAATATTTCATACCTTGCAAGATTGACAGAAGAACTGAATTGGTTGAGTGGGACGATCTGCAACAGTGCTCATTCTCTTTCAATCGAAATCAAAATCGGTTTGGAGACGGTTTCCAGACTCAAAATCAAGCTCGTGATCGAAACAAATTGTGAGAAGCAAAACCAAAAGTGGCGACTGAAATCTGGGAAGGATCAACGGAAAAAAAATCATGAGATCGATGGAGATGAAATTTAGCTTAATCAAAAGCTGAATCTTGATGGAAAGAAAAAACACACAGCCAAAATAGCCGAAGAATCTTACCTAATCGAAAAGAGTGAGTTGAGGCGGCGATTGGCTGATTATGGAGAGATCCGGAGTCGCAATAGAACGGTGAGAGAGAGAGGAGAAGATTTGGGAATAAAGACGATGAGGTTGCAAGGGACAGCCTGCACGCTTCGCACACCAATTTTTCAAAATGACTAAAAGGGCAATATGCAATAGTAACTGTGAACAGTGCGAATGGAGGATGAAAATTGTTATATAGTAAATATATATGACTATTAAGAATCATACAAAGTGAAAGACAAATGGATACATGCTCCATTACTCCTGATAAAGAGTTCACATTCAATAGGCAAGGAAGCTAACCTGCCATGAATCATAGGCTGCATTTACATAGAATATTGGAGTTCGAATCTGTGGTGCCACATATTGAGGGAAGAAGCACTGTAATATTGTTTGAAACTTTTCCATTAGGATCATTTGTAAAAGAAAAGATGACATGGGAATAACTAAAAGTAGCAACACTTGACTTACCAAATCTGGTCTCAATTTTGAAGTGCAAGATGCAGGCAAATTCTTCGCAGAACCCTACACGAAAGATTTTGACATTCAAGAAATGGGGATCGATGGTCGACTTCATTGTATGCATGCGGGAGAGAATAGAGAGGATTACATGTGTTGTGACGATATCAGTAAAATACTGTTGTATGTGGTGTCCTCCAGAGATGTCCTTTCTGAGATACATGACCAAGGTTCATAAGAGACACCGACACATATAAGGAAAATGCAGAAGGTAACAAACACATGAGGAGCGTACAAATTAATGAAGTAACCAGCATCCGAAACACATTTCACATTAGCTTGTATAGGTAAAAGAGCACGAAAGTTATCACAATGAAGAATAGAAGTCAATCCGCCAGCAGAACAACCAGAGAGGACAGCCTGTAATCACACATAACATGAATCAGAACTGAAAATAACACCCACCACATAAGTTGTAATCTGTTAATTGAAGCACATACATTTTTAGCTTTCCTCATTCCTTTTCCTAATAAATCCGCAATGACAGCACGAAAGATCCTGGCTCCTCTGAAGTAAAGACCATTAGCTTGCTCAAATCGTTACCTAAGAATTTCTAATGAAATGTGAAACCTGGAGTGCTAAATGATTGTTATTTATGTACTTACTCGGTTTACTACTTGAACATCACCAGTGAATGACGCCCCATCACAGTACCTAACTTTGATTCTATTCCAATTGTAGAAGTCTACAATTGGAGACACAGTTTTAGTTCCGCATGCAAGTAGAAAGCAAGTTCAACAAAATACAGAAGCTATATTGCTACAATGTATTTCAGTGAGAAAATTAAGTTACACATGTAAATGAATTTCTTTTTTATAAATGAAAAGTTAATAAACAAAGAAAGAAACACACCTGGATTCAATGATTGTCTGTTGCTCAGAATTCCAGCAAAAGGAATTGCCTTCTGCATGTGTTTGGATGAACCTAATCGATGTTCAGCAAGCATGTTACCCCGAGTCCAAATCCTGTCCTAATCCTACTTCACAGTTGTGCCCTGTCAGACCTATACTCTGAGTGATCAATCATATTTTGATTTGGAAGAGATCAAAAATTCAAAGAAAAAAGTATTTTGCAGTGTCGAGGAACAACATACTATTTTCTGAGGATCGATCACTCTGCCATGTACTGAAATTCGCATACCGTCAAAACCCAAATTCAACATCAACATCAACATCAACAAACAAAGCTTTCTGTTTCAATTTTTCCCCATAACAAAACGTCCCATTAATATCTATGCACCATCCAAACCATACACTGATTTCAATCACTACCCAATACAAACATACACCAAAAAGCTACAAAAGATTTCTGGGTTTGGGTATATTGGAGTGGTGAAAGATAAATCAAAACAGAACTTACTCTGGTCGATGGCGATGGAAGGTGCGACAGAGTCGGTCAATCAATTCGCCAATTGAGCCGATCAAGAGGTTGCGAGCCCGATTCAGAGATGGGAGCTATAACCTTGGTCAACGGCGATGGAAGGTGTGACAGTGGATCGGTCGATCGATTTGCCAATTGAGAGGCTAAGAGTCCGATTGAAAGATGGGAGAGCTATGATTAGATGAGAGAAATTTTGATCAAACAATAACACTGACGAGAGAGACCGACCAATTTTGAGGAGACAGAAAGAGACGAACCAGAATCAGAGAGAGAGAGAGAGCAAAATGAGGAAGACGATAGAGAGGATTAGGTTTGGTTAAACCTTTCGCACGCTCCGCACGCGAACAATTTTAGGACGAAAACGCCCTCATGAACAGAAGCGTGAATAGTAAACCTCGAAGATCAAAATTGTTATATAATAAATAATTGAGGGAGAGGAAAGCTGAGGAGGGCCACTGGTTGAGTTTGCAAGGCCCAGCGCCGAAACAGCCCCGAAACAACGTGGCAGCAGCGTGATCGTTGTCACCACTCGAGCAGGGTAAACTCGGTAATACACCTTCCTCTTTCACTCTATAAATAAAGCCTCTCCTTCCTCTCTCATTTTAACCTTAACCTGATACACCGCAGCCTCTTTTTCTTCCTTTTGTCTACAATCGAAATTTCTAGGGTTGCAATCTGCAATTGAAATTTTAATTCCTCGTTATCCGATTCCGTATCGTTTCCAAGCGACGAGTCAAATTCTCATCTAGTTGCTTCTGCGGAATTCTGATCGCCATTGTTGCTTAACTAAATATCATACAAGTGAGTACTGCTCGTTGTTCTTTAAATTACAGATCTTCATTGTTTATGTTATTGTAAGGATAATTTGCTATATTGTAATTTTTAGCCTGTAAATTTTTTTAAGAGGGATTTTGAATATTGATCCGGGTGTGGAATTTTGGGGATCGGCTCTAAATGTGTTAGAGATAGACTAGGGTAATTAAATATACTTTATGGATGAATTAATTGGCTGAATTATTGAATATGAATCAAAAGATGAAATTAGTGTTTCAATGCAACCACAAAGATTCTGACTTTGCCAATGATATTGTAATTTGTTGATGATTTTTCTGATGATTGTTTGTTTGATTATGATACAGGCACAACTGAATGTTCTAATGGAGTCCAAAGGTGGTAAAAAGTCTAGTAGTAGTAAATCATTATTCTACGAAGCACCTCTCGGATACAGCATTGAAGACGTTCGCCCCAACGGTGGAATCAAGAAGTTCAGATCAGCTGCTTACTCCAACGTAAGTCTGTTTTCGTTTTATTGTATTGTTTCATTGCTGCTGTTGATTCGAATTATCTGTGTTGAATCATTGTACATACAAATGCTGAGTTTTTTTGTTTTTGTTTTTGGTTTGTTATGTGTTTTGTGCAGTGCGCTCGCAAACCATCCTGATACTCCCTTCTCGGATACCTGACCACTTGACCGTGGTTGAATTAGATTTAGTTTTGTTTCTGTTTTATGTTTGGTTCGACCTGCGTCTTCCTCTGTTTCACTCTTTGCGACTACAACACCTGTCTTCTGTTTGCATCTGTTGGACTATAATCATTCCTGTTAGCCACAATATCGATGGCGGGTTCTGCGATCGGATTTGAAGGTTATGAAAAGAGGCTGGAGATAACGTTCTTCGAGCCGAGCGTGTTTGTTGATCCTGAGGGACGGGGTCTTCGGTCTCTGTCAAAGTCCCAGCTAGACGAGTTTCTGGGAAAAGCTGAGTGCACTATTGTCTCATCACTGTCCAATGACGAAGTTGATTCGTATGTTCTGTCGGAGTCGAGCCTATTTGTTTACTCCTACAAGATCATCATCAAAACTTGCGGGACGACAAAGCTGCTCCTAGCAATCCCACCTATCCTGAAGTTGGCTGAAGGCATTGATCTCGCTGTGAGATCTGTGCGCTACAGTCGTGGGAGCTTCATTTTTCCTGGAGCACAATCATTCCCTCACCGGAGCTTCTCCGAGGAAGTTTCTACCCTTGATTCATACTTTGGGAAGCTTAAGGGAGGCAGTAGAGCTTATATAATGGGTGCGTCTAACGGACCTCAGAAATGGCATGTGTACTCTGCATCTGCTGAACCGGCAAGCTTGGTCAACCCTGTATACACTCTAGAAATGTGCATGACTGGTTTGGACAGGAGCAAGGCTTCTGTGTTCTACAAGTCCCAGTCAAGCTCAGCTGTTGCAATGACCAATGATTCTGGCATCCGAAAGATACTTCCAGATTCCGATATCTGTGATTTTGAGTTTGACCCCTGTGGTTACTCTATGAATGCCATCGAAGGAGCTGCAATTTCAACCATTCATGTCACACCAGAAGATGGGTTTAGCTATGCTAGTTTTGAGTCCGCAGGATATGATTTCAAAGAGATGAGTCTTAACCATTTGACTGAGAAGGTCTTGGCTTGTTTCAAACCAAGTGAGTTCTCCATTGCTGTGCATGCCGATGTTTCAGTCAAGTCACTCCAGCAAGTCTGTGCTCCCCTGGATTTGAAGGGTTACTGTCGTGAAGAGAGCAGCCACGAGGAGCTTGGGATGGGCGGTTGCATTGTTCATTACAGGTTCTCACAGACTGATGAGGCCTGCG
Source organism: Geum urbanum (assembly GCA_946800695.1). Lineage (NCBI taxonomy): Eukaryota > Viridiplantae > Streptophyta > Magnoliopsida > Rosales > Rosaceae > Geum > Geum urbanum. Next base: position 41,752,368 of record OX327012.1, read on the forward strand.
GTTCCCCCAGGTCAACTCTCAAAGGCTGCTGGAAAGAGGAAGACGACGAGGACTATGAATCCTCTTAAGAGTCGCGTGTATTATAATAATTGGTTTGGATTTACTATTCTAAGTCTAAATAATTGCCTGTCAGGCTTGTTCTGATGTTGGTGATGGTGGGAAGTTTCATCTATTTGTTCATTTGCCTCGGTCTTTCTATCTTGGACGAGTTGTATCATAATCTCATCCATTGGATTTTTGTTATTATCGGAACGAAATGGTCTTTGTATCTTCAGTTAATGGTATCCTATTCTTTGGTTTTGAATCATAGGACTGTGTGTTACATGGCTTATGCATCTACAACTGAACACATATCTAAGAGCATCTTCGATAACTTCAATCTCTCGTAAAAGTTCTTTATTAGTGTTTATTTTTCCTTTCTAAAATGGGAAATTCTTGGACTGAACTTACCATTGGATTTCTGTGGCCAATAGCTGTTGCATGGATGTCAACATGTTTGAACAACAGATATTTGATTGTTTGAGGCTCTCCTGGCCATGTATTATATATGCATCTTTTGTGTGGTGGTCATTCGGTTTGTGTGGTGTACTGATTCCTAACGTCATGTGCTCAACTTTCAACACATTTCTTTTGGGATTCTATTTGGAAGAAAAGAGGAGAGCGAGAAGAAAGAACCGCTTGTCGAAGTGTGTGGATTGATTCTGTGAACTAGCCACAGCCAAATGGGCCTCGGCAGCCTCAATCTTTGACATCGGCCTGTTTTGAATGTGGAACAAAACGAAAAGGTCTCGGTCGTTTCCCATTCTTTTGCCTCATATTCCTCTACTTTTTGCAAAACTTAAAAACTACTTCCCGTGCACGTATTCTTATGAAACTTAACAACCTCCTGCTAATGCTAGAGAGCAAGAAAACAGTGATAAATGATAGACAGATGAATTCAACCAGCCCAATTTTGATGCAGCGGAAAATATAACGTTGGAATTCATCAACGGATCGTTTTGAATCTATAAGACTAAGTTTTCTCAAATTCACAAAAAGAATTAGAATCCACCAGAAATTGAGAAAATTTCAAAGTTTTACATAGTATCAAAAAAACTTCATTTTACAGTAGTATAATAATGTTTATATATACATCTACACAAAAGACTTAGAAAGAAAATAATCTAATCTAAAAAGAAAAATATAATTCTAAATCAATACAAATTATGAAATTTCTTAAAATTATTAAATCTCAAATCGGAAGATGCAAACGGCATTTAATGACTTATATCTGGAAAGCTCACTAAAGTGATTCTTGAAGATCTCGTCATTCCTATTCTGAAAAGGTGTTATTCGTCCAAAACAGAGATTCTGGTCCAATGTTGCAATCATTCAGCTGAAGAGTTCTAAACCCGTAGTTTCTTTAATATTCCAGAAACTAAAAGCCTCATAAAACGTGAATTACCGATTAACCAACAATTCTTCTTGATTATGCATTGTTTCTTTATTTTCACTATTTTCTATTTGAATTAACCCTCCTTGTCCTGCATCAAACTTAGCAATTTGATTAACCGATGCTATTATTGTCATATTTCCTCTGCCAGCTTATGATTAGGACTTGGGATTGTGTATATTTTGCTTGTCTTTGAGGTGCCCTGGTTTCGGGTCGCTTGGTGTAAGTTTTCGGTTCTCTTTACACAATTTGTTTTCCAAAATAAAACTAGGCCTCAGCTCCTTCAGTACATAACAGTTTAAGTTTTGGAGTACAACAATTGTCTAACATGGTATCTAACATTATTGATATACAGCCTTATTTTTATTAAAGGTAATGATTTTGAGTTACCATCTCCCACTACGTCCCATTGAACTTACAAACAGTATGTTCTTAGCAGCATAGTGAAGCTCAACATGTGTACATTGACAATTTAACATTGAACATAAACTTCAGTCTTTTATCAAGCTGAGTGTGTGGGTTGGTTAGCTCTCTTCAGGGTGTAGCTAATTTCTTTCTCACTTCTCTATATTCTCTGTAAGTCGACACACTCACAAACATATATAACTTGGATACTTTTCAAATTCATCAATGAAAAGTCCAATATAACAGGCTTGTTTTTCTGTTATACAAGTGTGTCAATTTCTTAGTATTTTCAAATTTAACCATATATATATGAAATTTATACACAAGTGCGTCAATCAGTGCCTTCATGCTGCATGCTTGTAATGGGGGCCCTGGAAGAGGGAAAAGGAGGACCAGCAGAACAAGCAAAGCAATTACTGTGTTATTCAGCTCCATACGATCATATACACAATATGAAGCAGAAGTTCAGCTGTTTCTTTGGCTTTAGCTTTTGAAAAACTTTGAACGATCATATATATCTTTGAATATAAAGTAGTACAGTTCACAGTATCAGGACCAGCTGTCTGCTGGACCCAAATTGTAAAAAAGATCAGAAGATAAATTTAATCATATATTCAACTCTGTAGATGTTAAAAATGTTATCATCAATTATTGTATGAGACTGCGTAAGAATGTAAGATGGGTATTGCACAAGCAGATGGAATCGTTGTACGTAGTCAGTCTCGCTCTGGGACTTCTGGATATGCTGATGAGGGCCTCTGTATAATGTTTAATCTGTCAGATCATAGATCATTGTGCTGTGCTTTTGAAGCTTTTGGCTTGTGACTTTGTGAGTTTGCGAGGCCAGGTAGGGTTGTATTTATCTTCCTGTATCTTTACAGAAAGTGATTAACTTTAGGTTTAACATTTTCTTAGAAATGGTAAAATCTTTGCTGGGATTTGTTTTTAGTGTTGTCTAATTAATTACCACTTTATATGCAATGCCATTTGTCTTTCTTGTAGGTGCACGCTCCATTTTTCTTCTAGGTTGAATCAAAGTGACTCTAAATCAAATTATTGAGCAGAAGTGGGTTTTGCGCACTAGCTAACTTTGCATTGTTCTTTTGAAGAGACAACGATTCCAGATTGATCGATCATCCTCCACCAAAAAGAAGAAGCTAGAAGAAGGCCAATTATATATTCTTTCATGGCATATTTTCTGGGTGCCAGAAGGAATGTACGTTGGAGAAGATTGTTATTTGGTAATTGGAATATTGAAAGAACTGTATAGTAAGGTGATCTTGCACCGCCGAAGCTCAAAGGAAATGAAAAGAGAGTTTCTTGCGTGCAAGGTATCCTAACTCCTAAGCTTAATCTTGATATATATGCATGGCACCATTAATTTGGAACCGAATTTGTTCTCTGTTGACCATTCATACAAAGTGGGTGGACTCATTGTTCATCAATAATGCAACATTTTTCTTGCAACAACTACGTACGATCCCTTCGAGCAACATACCGTAACCCTTTATATTCTGATAAGTGAACTACAAGTCTACAACGATACATTGTTCAGGATTATATCTACGTCACTACATGATTTAGTTGTGGCGGATCTAGAGTCCAAAATTTAGGTTGGCGGAAAAAATATTTATAATAGATAAGAGTAAATGTAGTATCGATGATTCACAATGATGAATAGTCAAAAAAATTAAGTCGGTGGGTAAGATTGATATCAAGTGGATTTTTTTTCTTCAATATACTAACCTTGTAGCTTGTGGATGGGAAATTTAAGTCAAAAATCAAAGAAACATGAAAATTGCTTATATTTTTTATATGAAAAATATAGAAATTTCAATGAATTTTGGTGACTTTTAACAAGAAATTTTTAAGTAATCCTAGCCATGTTAATTGATGTATGTTGGCAAATGACAAATGAGAGGGAGCAGGACTCAATTTGGCTATATATATATTTAATCCTGAGTTAATTGCAATATTGTTTTTTCCATGCTGTGTTTTATATTTTATACTTATTCTTTTAATTATAAGATATATATATATATATATAAAAGGCAACATGGACCTGTCACATGGGGAAAAGTTAGTGGTACTAAATTTTCTTTGATCAAAAGTTCAAAACAACTCCCACTTCGTCTTGCTCAAAAACCTAGAAAAAATTCGCACTGATTGTCTTCCTCAGACTCCCTTCCTCTTTCCTCTTTCCTTCTATCATACTGCAATTTTTAGTGATATTTTTGCCCAGCGGAAAGGATCTTAACACATAATTAGTAGAAAACTTGTCCAGCAATCGCTGAGTTTGCGATCACTTAGATCCGTCTCTGCATGTATCTTTCATTTTGATATTCCATCACTTAATATCAGTTTTATTATTTGTAACTTATTAGGTTTTCCTAAGACTATTTTTTTTCCGTAGTATGCAAGGTCCAATTCCAAACCCCTTTATAATGTTCAGAGTATGAACGTATCAGTATAGAGGACAGACCAATGAAAGAGTTACATATGATTGAGCCGAACGAAAACTATGGTGAAAGGGCAAGGGCATTGCATATTCATCAAAGAAAAAAAAATCAAAGGAACGATGTGGGGGCGGGGTTTGGCTTCTATTGAGAAGAAATATATAGGACTCAAAAACAAAATGATGCAATGTGGGGTGGTACGGTACAATTTGCTGGAAAATAGTGGCCTACAAACTCTTTCGCTCAAACCAAGCCAAGCCACTTTGGATTATTGTTCCTCTAATCTCACATATCACCACCCTGGCCTCTTCATTCCACAAAATTAACTGGTCTTGTACTAGTCTATGCTGTTGATAGCATTTTAGTCTTGGCCTCCAAGAGGGTATATATGTCCGCCGGATTGGATTTGCAATCAACCTCCCTCTTTTCTCTAGCTCTTTCCTTCGATGCCAACCTCATCTCATCCCACGAGTCTATTCCGGGCATTATTTATGATGGTGGCCAAGTGTTCTGTTGTTTGATATTATTTCCTTAGGTTCGCATGAAAATAGGTACGGGTGTGTGTAAATGAAGCGTGAGGAAGTGCGATTTTTTCTTCTTCCAAAACTTAATAGAAGCGGATACGCGAAAGAAACGTCTAATATATAATAAAAATTTAATTATACATAAAAAAATAAAATTCAGGAAGTACCTTAAAACACGATTAAAATTTAATTCCAATTTGATTATTTTCAAGCAAGTACATATGATTCATATATATAATACTATATTTCTCTAATAATTCTTGTGAAAATCGATTTAGCGCTTCCAATATGGAACATCAAGTTTCCAAATGAATATATTTTTGGAATTGTGCTTTCAAAAAGAATATATTCTTGAAATTGTGCTTCCAAAATGAATTTTTTTATAATCATGCTTCTGAGAACTTCCGAAACGGGAAGCGCCTTCACTTTGAAAACTTTACGCATCTTTTAAACCCACTAAACATTGCTAGAATATGATAAATTGTCCTTGATTATAAATTGGTCAAATAGCCTGCTAAGTAATTATCAGGGGCATGCAAGGAATGGGAAACAGAGAAAAGAAAAATAGGGTTGGCATGGAGCAAGATGACATTGACAAGAACTGAGTTGCATGCAGACAGAAAATCTTTGTCAAAGGGTCCAGTTAGCATGCAGCAAGTGAAGCGCAGCTGCTCTCACTGGACTGCTTACTGATTCTACTGGCATGGCATGGGATGGCTGTTTCAAGGACTATATAATGTACCTCAATTAATCCCATAGTCTGTCATCACTGAAGCTTCGCTTGAATTGGTTCCACTTCGAGGACGATTAGCTGCAAGTACGTAGGGTACACTGCTCGATCGTCTGCATGTTCCGATCACGAGGGACTCTAGACTCCGAGTACGTCCACATTAAGGGCCACAAAAACTGAAGTCAGTGCTTAATTAGTTGGAATCCCACAAGCTAGATGATAACAGTTCCATTATTCATGATTGCAATTACACGTACGTACGTTCATAAAAATATAATAATTAGCTGCTGTCCTACATATTCATCTCTCCTACATATTCATTATTCATCTCTCCTACATATTCATAAAAATCCCTCTACTTAACTTACTTTTACTTAGCTGCTGTCCTTCTAAAGCAGTTCATTAAGAAACACTGGCATGAGGGTGATGAAGCATTTGAACAACCTGCTGTTTCGAGTGACGAGAAGGTTTTTCTCCGGTTATATTGACCTTATATACACTTTCAAGAAGCATTGATGACGAGTTAGCTATGCATTCCTATTTTTGGTGCCTACTTTTGCATTTGTAGCTTCTGTTTTCCCGTTTTGTTGTAGCTATGACCTGTGTGTTTTGACTTCTCTCCTACATTCTTCCAGAGGTTTGATGAAGCACCATTGTGCATGTACATTTATGGACTTTTCATGATTCTCAATGATTGTTACAGTGTTTTCTTGTTGTAGATTATCTACTTTTGATATCATATATGTAGAGGAACTTCCATTAAGTTATATCTTTTTTTGGGTCATTTTTAGATATAGGACATTACACAAATTTTTTGATCATATTTTAACATCTCCGTTGTCCAAATATTGGGTCTATATGAGTAGATTATTCCTGTAAATTTTCAGCCAAAATGATGACCGTTAAGGTATCGAACTAGATTAAATCAAGGAACGGACCAAATCTGTCAAATCTGAACCGTTCATACTTATAAACTTCAATTGTTGCTTTGAATATTTTAACATCACAATTTTGGCTAAAAATTTATAGGCTTGATCTACACATTGGGACCTAAGATCTGAACGGTGGAGATGGTAAAATATGATCGAAAAGTTAGTGTAATGATCCATATGTACCTGAAAATGATCAAAAATAGGTATACCTTAGCAGAATGATACTGATATATATAGTTATATATATATATATATATATATATCATATTCAGAGCAGAGTTTCCATTTGAAAACATGAAACAAAGTTTCGATTTTTATAAAATTGAAAAAATTATCACAGGAGGATTACGCTTACAAAAAATCAGCCAAATCGGAGATGCTTTGACCATTTATGTTAAAATTATAGACTATATCGGATGAGCTGTATTTATCAAAAGTTGAATGTGATGCTCAATGGTCAAATTTTCTCTGATTGAGCTAATTTTTCGTGTGAGTGATCCTCCAGTGATAATTTAAAAAATGATTGGTTTCAATTTTCGAATAATTTTTTCAATCTTGTGAAAATCAAAACTCCGCTCTGTTTTTTCAAAGCTCAGCTCAACTCTGAATAAAATATATATATATATATATATATATATATTCGATGAACACAACGATATAGATCGATTAGGTTCTGGCCGGCTCCTCTCAATCTTGTATAAGTTTGAGCAAAAAAGAAAATGACGTTCGTATAAATTGAAACACGCACTTGAAATGCTGGTCGGCTTTAGTTAATTATGTTCATATATATATATATATATCTGTGTGTGTGTGTTGTGAAGTTTTGATGGAATGTCCCAATTAACAAGATAAAAAGAGCTCATACAAACGGTTTATATGCACTGGAAGAAAATATCATTGTCCGCAGATATGATATGAAGATATAAAATTCACATTAACTCAAATCTTTAAAGATATTAAGTTTTGTGAGATTTTGTTGTTGATATTTTGACGGAGTTTTTTTTTTATGTCGTCCATGGTCGACACTTAGGTGCCATTGTCATCTTAATTAGTCTTCTCTTTATATTTTCAAAAGAAAATGATCGATAATTATCCATCTGATCGATCATCTCTTTATGATAATTAGTCCTCTTAATTATAAGCTTCAAAATCATGAAAGCAATAGGCAAATTCATCCTGGTCCAAATGAACGTTTGAACGTCAATCAAGTCAACGCTATTGTGGGACTACACTGCACGTGTATCTATTTCTTGTGTAGCATTGTGAGTTTTGTGACCCCCCAACGTTTCTTCCATCTGATGCAGTTATAATTAAGCACACGTAAACCACTGTTTGTGACCGTCAGTTTTTCATCATATGTATTATGGGCTCCAGCAGATCAGATCGAAGAGATTAGAGAGATACCAGGACCCCTACCAAATTACTTGCCTGTGTTTTGTTATGTTTTTAACAAACAAAGCACGAGGGTAACGGCAAAGAGAAAGAGAGCAGCTTTCACTTTTAAAAGTTGCTGCCTTTCTTTGTTTATTTGAAAGACTGTCTCTTGAATCATGAGGCATTTTAGATCCAATGTATTATCACCTATTTGGGGTTGAATAAGCTAAAAAATAACTCAAGTCAGTTTAAACATTACTACTATGATTACACGATCACCAAATAACCAAAAAGATTTATTCGTTAAGAAGTTTAAATTAAAACGCATGGCACTTTAGTCTCTTATGACACAACTTATATATGCTTCTATTTATGTAAAATTTCGATTTCAAATCTTTATTCATGATGTAGGGTTTAAAAATAAAACTAAAATGAAATATTGACTTCATATAGGGCTGTAGTGACGCGAATCTAATTCTTAGGTGATTCTATAGTGGAATTAGAGAATAAATGGCCAAACTTAAAGGGAGGTTAGATTCCCCGGAGCCACTATGGAAGGAAGGCTTAGCAAATACTGTGGTGATCTTCCCTCCATCTCTCTCTAACTGACATCACTGTAAAAAATTTGATACCAAGTTGTCCTAATCATAGCTTTTACAGTGCTTAACAGGTAATCTTCACTTGCCTGACATTTTATAATGGAAGGGAATAATAGTAAAAATATTAAAATTTCCTAAAGCAAGTACCTTTTGCATACACGATTGAGGGAATTGTCCTCTGCAATCATCTTTTGCAATTATCTAGACTTGGTTACTAGTGTTTCTCATCAGCTTTTATATATATATATATATATATATATATGTATATATATAAATATATATATTCCTTTTCCCTTGCTGCTTTTTCTTTACTGAAACCAGTAGTGACAGAGAGCATGCTTACTTCTCTTTAGTATTCTCTCTACTTTCTATTTACAACCAAACCAGAACCTGTTATTTGGCTCTAGCTTGCTTCTGACACCAAGCCTTAGACTCGGTGACTTTAAATGCATTCCTGGTTTTACTTGGACCCAGTTGCAGTTTTGTTGTGTTGAAGTTTTCAAACTACTTCATCCAGCTCCCTACTTAAACAAGAGCTTTGTATCATTCTGGGTGGCTTAAACTCAATGGAAGTCAGGAAGCAAGGTAAAGCTTTGTGCTTTGTGACTCTTTTGTGCTTGTGGACTAGTGTGAGAAGCTCTCTCACTTCCAAAGGTGTCAACTTGGAAGGTACGTACTTGATCAAATTCTGTGTGTTTGATTGAATGAAGTTAGTAGTGTCTCATGTTTTTGAATGATGTTTCTCAGTGCTTGCATTGGGGAGCATTAAGGATTCTTTGGTTGATCCTCGCGGCGTTCTTCGCAATTGGGATGAGACTTCTGTGGATCCCTGCAGCTGGAATATGGTCACTTGCTCTGATGGTTTAGTCACTGCCTTGTAAGTAGTAGTCTATTTCAAATTGCTTGGTCGAAATTTGAAAATTGCACAATGTATATGAAATATATACCAGTATCTCAGTTAAGTAGTACGTAATTGCAATTGCAATGGTTACTATATTCAGAGGAACTCCAAGCCAGAATTTATCAGGCACTTTGTCACCAAGCATAGCCAACTTGACAAACCTCCAGCTCGTGTGAGTAATCATCTATCTAAGGTAGTATGTTTTTTTTTGCATATAGTTTTCCTAATTAGTGTATTTTATTTTTGGCAGGACATTTCAGGATAATAATATAACTGGAGCAATTCCAACTGAGCTTGGGAGGCTCCAGAAGCTTAAGACCCTAGATCTGTCTAACAATTTCTTTAGTGGTCAAATTCCTACATCTCTATCCCACCTTAAAAGCCTACAATATCTGTGAGTTTTATTTTCAGAAAAATGTGCTAAACTCATTTCTCTAAAGTATATACCAAGCCAAGAATACATATTCACGAAGACTGTTTTGTGTTGCAAGCAGGAGGCTTAACAACAACAGTCTCTCTGGGGCAATTCCTGCATCTTTTGCCAACATGACTCAGCTGGCTTTTCTGTAATTATCTTCAAACATTAGTACACAATACACAGTTGATGTGTTCCTAATTATGTTTTTTTGTTTATTAAATCCTTGAACTTTGATCTGACTAAGGTTTGATTTATGCAATCCTGTAGGGATATGTCCTTTAATAATTTGAGTGGTCCAGTACCAAGGTTTCCCGCTAGAGCATTCAAGTGAGTAATTTTTACTTTGCTTTTATTTCCAAATGTTTTCCCATTTTAATAAAGAAGATGAACAACTAAAATTGTCTTACTTTGTAATGATTGATACAGTATTGTGGGAAACCCTCTAATTTGTGCTGCTGGAATGGAGAAAGACTGCTTTGGAACAGCGCCGATGCCGCTGTCTTTTGCTTTGAATAATTCACAAAGTAATGATAGTTGCTGGTTTCTTTGACTATTTAAAATTTTTACTTTTGAAGTAGTGAACCTGTTTTCTTTCTTAAAATTTGAACAACAGATTTTAGTGCTAATCATGTTAATGATGTTTCTGGTCTATTGTGAATATCAAAATCTACATTTAAATCTGGTCTACATTTTAATGTTGTTCCCTTTGTTTTGTTTTGAAGATTCTCAACCTGCTGGAAGACCCAGGAGCCATAAAATTGCCTTGGCCTTTGCTTCAAGTTTAGGGTGCATCTGCCTTCTAATTGTTGGTTTTGGTTTCCTTCTTTGGTGGAGGCAAAAGCACAACCAGCAAATATTCTTAGACGTTAGCGGTTAGTTTAATAAAACTAGACTGAACTCATTCAGATGCAGACTAGCATAAAAGATTCTTTACTAACATTAACTGATATTATAGAATCACATCATGAACAAGTTCGCCTTGGAAACTTGAAGTCATTTCACTTCAGAGAACTTCAGTCTGCAACACACAATTTCAGCAGCAAGAACTTGGTTGGTAAGGGTGGTTTTGGACATGTGTACAAAGGAATTCTCCAAGACGGTACAGTAGTAGCTGTGAAAAGGCTCAAGGATGCTAATGCCATAGGTGGAGAAATCCAATTTCAGACAGAAGTTGAGATGATCAGCCTAGCAGTTCATCGCAACCTCCTTCGCCTTTATGGTTTTTGCATGACAGCCAAGGAAAGGCTTCTGGTTTATCCCTACATGTCTAACGGAAGTGTGGCTTTGCGTCTCAAATGTAAAGACTCGTTTCTCCATCAACTTACGAAATGTGCAGTAGTGTTTACATTGTAATTGCTTCATTATCTTTAATCTTTACGAGTGAACTCCAATTTTTGTAATTTTGTAGCCAAGCCAGCTCTTGATTGGGGAACAAGGAAAAGGATTGCAATTGGTGCAGCGAGGGGATTACTGTATTTACATGAGCAGTGTGACCCTAAGATCATTCACAGGGATGTCAAGGCTGCAAATATACTACTTGATGACTATTTTGAGGCAGTGGTAGGAGATTTTGGGTTGGCCAAGCTTTTGGATCACCATGATTCACACATTACAACAGCGGTGAGGGGAACTGTGGGGCATATAGCGCCTGAGTATCTCTCAACTGGCCAGTCTTCTGAGAAAACTGATGTTTTTGGATTTGGGATCCTAATACTTGAATTGATATCTGGCCAAAGAGCATTGGAGTTTGGCAAAGCAGCAAACCAGAAGGGAGCTATGCTTGACTGGGTGAGCTAATTTAGTTCTTCAGTTGATCAAGAGTCTTGTATATGGTGATTATGCTTTAGTTGATGAACCTAGCTAACGCATGCATCTTTTACTACAGGTGAAGAAAATTCAACATGAAAAGAAGTTTGATGTGCTAGTTGACAAGGAACTGAAGAACGACTATGACGCTATCGAGCTTGAAGAAATTATTCAAGTAGCTCTATTATGCACTCAAAATCTTCCTGGCCAGAGACCTAAGATGTCTGAAGTGGTTCGAATGCTTGAAGGTGATGGACTAGCAGAGAAATGGGAAGCTTCTCAGAAAGCTGAATCAAATAGGTGCAGAACCAATAATGACTTTTCGTCTTCTGAACGCTACTCTGATCTTACTGATGACTCTTCATTGCTTGCACAAGCAATGGAGCTATCTGGACCAAGGTAATAATACAAAGTTAAACATAGAGCAAGTTTCAAAGAAGATGCAAAGGCAAAGAACACACTACAAGTTGATACCATGAAGTCATGAACATGAGTAAAAGTTGAGTTTGCTGTATTGTTGTATATTGAAGCCCCAAATTGTGGTGTTAGATTTCGACTGTATAGAGTCTGATATGAGAGATCTGACATGTACATTTTGAGTGTTACAGAGACTGTCCAACTTGGGGTCTTGAGATTGTAAGAAAAATGTTCTCGGATTGAATTTTGCCTATCTTGTTAAATTTTGCTGACATATCTCTTGAAAAGACACGAAGGCACCCTAAACCACTCACCTTCTTCTCCCAATTCAATAACCAATTCTTTGATGTCATTCGTCGAAAGAAAAAGTATCCACTGATCTATATCCGGGCAGCTCTGCACATACGCAGTACAGATCTCGAACTTGTGCATAGGGCCTTGGTGAAGAAAGAGAGCTCGAGTTATAAAATTGATAAGGCTTTTCTCCACCAGTGTTTGGTCACTGTGTTTGGGCCTAAATAAAGAATTTCATTTTGGGCTTGGATGGCCGAGATCTATGCGAGCGGCCCATTATAATTAATGGTGCTTGGCGAGGAGTCAAGTTATACAACGTCTGGCGAGCTTCGCTAGAAGAAGACTTTGAGTTCTATTATAACTATGTCTTATTAGCTGATTCCATGCGGCTTTGTTTTCTGTCATACCTGTTTGATTTTGTATAGAGCTCTTGGAGGAGTTGTGATAGAATTAGAAGATCTATGAGTGATTACGACACGTATGCTGGTGTTATATTCAGACTGTGATTACAAGAGCAGGAGAATTTGATGTTGAGTGAATGACTGTTATTAAGCGAGTATATAAGGAGAGCAAGGATCTTATGAGAGCCCCCAAAAAAAATCGATCAATCAACCTTGCTATACGCAAACAAACCTAAACGGTTATCTCGTCCTCGAGATTCCTATCTTCTTGCAACCAGAAGGTCTAAGTGCTTGTCACCTATCGAGTGAAAGTATTACGACTCCAAGGAAGCAATTGCAACCGGAAAGTTGAAGAGCGGCTCACTTGTAAGTTGGGAGCTTGAATACTCAAAGGGAGCGAGTGTTCTCAACACTCTGTCAAGAGATTGTTATGCTTTGCATGAGAAAGGACGTGTGGAGTATCGATTTCAAGGCTTAGCGAGAGATTCACATATCAAAGTCCTAGGTTTCTAGGCAAAAAGGACCTATTCGAGCAGGGTTGGTGCTCTCCCTGTTCTAATCGCTTAATATAGAAGTCAGGCGGCTGTGATCAGTCCATATTCCGTCAAGAGACGGTGGCACGCCAGCATACGAAGCACATACAGGATAGACCGGCCCACGCGGTTAAGACATCCGAGATAAAAGAGACTGCTTCGCGAGAAGGATCTCTTCCCGAGGGATATTTTTGCATCGAACATTTTGGCACGCCCAGTGGGACAAAAAGAATAATAATATATACTTCACCCAATTCTCGTGTCTCTAAACAAGATACCACTGTTGTGTCAAAATCGAACATTTTGGCACGCCCAGTGGGACCTATCTCTTGGCATCCATAAGCGACAATTGGAGATCCTTATCGAATGATCTATCCTCAGTGTCGCAAACATCCACAACCGATCTACCGTGAACACACATCTACGGAGTGTCGTTCATTAAGTAATCAAGCGGTTGAGGTTATTTTCGCCTACAACTTAGACATCATGTCTTTCCAATTTTTAAATGAAGCGGAAATAACAGGACTTACGTTCGAACAATACCTGGCTTATGCAGCCAGGCGAGATGTTCACCAGGCTAATCACCAGTTGCTCCTCGAACAGAAAATCGAGCAACATGCAGAACTTCTCACCACTCAGGCCCAATTAGTTGATACAGCAACAGTTGGATTCGGGGCACTACGGGCAGAATTAAATCAAGATCGTGAGGAGAGAGAGGCCATGGGGGCCCAGGTGACTAGTTTGGTAGAATGTCAAGACAGACTACGGGTAGATATCCTTCGCCAAATGGAAAAAGGATTGGAGGAATACCGCCGATACGCGGCGACTCTATCACAAAGGGTAGACATTGACATAGGATCTTTAACCAAATCCGTATCCGACTTGGCCAAGAAAACTAGGCAGGCGGAGTCTTTTCCTCTTGCATGGGAGCAACGGTTAAATAAGCTCTTGGATGATTGTAACATACAACTATCTAAGATGCATGAAACTTACGAAACACCGTTTCCTCCAATGAAAGACGACCCCAACGAGTGGCGTTGGCCAAAATTTTACAAACACCAAACCTTCCAGACGTTCTCTGGTGATGACGATGCAAATGCGGCAACACACTTGGCCTATTTTACTTTGCAGTTAGGCCAATTTGCCGAGGATGAAGGGCTCAAACTAAGAGTTTTTGGTTCATCGTTGTCATGATCAGCCCTTGTGTGGTATACCAGAATAGAGAAGGGTTCGATCAGTGAGTGGAAGGATATGGAGGCCTTGTTCATAGATCACTTTGGAACAGCAAGGCCAGAGACTACTGTTGGAAAGCTGGTTTCCTTGAGCCAATCGGTGACAGAAAGTCCAGTCACCTTCCTACACCGTTTCCGGTCGGAATACAATCTATGTAAGACCCCTCTGAGCAAGGAAGAGGTGGTTGAGATGGCCAAGAATGGTCTGGAGGACACGTTCCACCAGCTATTCTTAAACAGCAAATATTACTCTCTGAATGAGTTCATCACGGCTATGAATAAAGCTCATAGCAACATCCAAGAGAGGGATAATAGAAGGAATGCGTCCAAAGGAACGTACAGTAGTCGAACCTATGATAAGTTGAAGCCAAAAACGGTGGCTTATATTGAAGGTTTAGACGACTAGGAATCAGACTCTGATGGTGATCATGTGGGTGCTGTTGATTTATCAACAAACAAAGTTATAAAACCCCGCAAGCGCCAGAAGAGTAGAGGTCCAATCAAGCTCTCAACGGTGGCCTTTACTAAGCCAGAATTTGAGAAGTACACTTATGACGCCAACATGACTCATGAAATTTGAGAAGTACACTTATGACGCTAAAACACCTGAGTCTAAAGTTGCAAGTACGTTCGCGAAGCCATATATTCCTCCATCTTCAAGAAATATTACAAAGGAGGATGTTTGGTATATAAGGGAGAAAGGAAAAACCGTGGAGGTGACTCCGAGCAAGAGGAGAAACCTTCAACGACGCTTTGGTAGGGCCAAGAGAGCATTGGATGCTTATGAGGCTGGCCTCATCAAAGAAGAAGACCTGGAGTTTCCTCCAGAAGTGTTGCAAATGAGATTGAACACCCTTGCAGCAAACCCATTGGTGGTCTTTGGGAAGAAATCTCACGAGCCTAAGGTGAGAGCCCAAAGACCAGGGGTTTTCGAACGAAACCCAGAGCTAGGGACTAAAGGTAAAGAGCCTGAATCTACTCAGGAGATTCATCGTGAGAGTTCAAAATGACAACCAGTAAGGAGACGCCTCAACTTTGAGAATGACACGATGAAAACAGTAGGGCTAAAGACACCCCCTAAGGGAACAGGGACCATGCATAAGCAAGATACTCCAACCAAGCCTCCAGTCTTGCAATGGAAACCTAGGCCTTTGATTGTGGAAGAACAAGCGAAGGCCCAAAAATCGATCCTTGCTCCCAAGGAGAAAACTCCACCATGACTTCTACCAGCAGTCGTTGATCCTATCCTTGAGGATCCAATTCAGCAAGTGGCCCATCTTGAACTAACTACAATGTTTAGCGAGGATGGACATTTGGCTGAAGATGATACCTTCGACGACGATGAGCAGTTGGTAGACTACGGTGAAGACGAAGATCTTGAAGCACTTACCTATATCGACGAAGATATTTCCACCATTAACATGGTGTATGTCTTATCTTCTAAATATGCTTTGTCTCCGTCAGCATCAAAAGGTGAATCCAAGAACGTCAACAGTGTGGTACTACCAGATGAAGAACCAGAGCTACCAAATGACTCAACACTGGTTGAAGTACCAGAAATGGATTCATCACAAACAAAAGGACAGATGATGTTCTCCAAGCCTACTATTGACATGGCCATGCACATGCGGCCGTTATATGTCACAGGACAAGTCCAAGGGATTCAATTGAATAAACTCCTAGTGGACTCAGGGGCAGCGGTTAACATCATCACTGTTAAGGCAATGGCCTTAATAGGTGTTCCTAAGTCTGCTATCCAAGAAACCTCGCTTAGTGTCAGAAACTTTCAGGGTAGCATAACTAAAACTTTGGGAATTGTCTTCTTGTAGGTACACATAGGGCTGGCCTCAGGCACTTACACATTCTTTGTGGTAGAATGCACATCTCCATACAGTTCCATTTTGGGGCGTGACTGGATACATCGAAGCTACTGTGTATCATCTTCACTTCATCAGCAGATGTTACTTTGGAACATGGAGTCAGGCGAAGCATAGCTTGTCAATGCTGACCCTCGTCCATATTCTGTTTCTGCTAATGCATTAGAAGCCAGATATTACCACAGTGACCTTAGGCCATTGGAGGTATGTGGCGTCGACGGTAAGGGCCGCCCAGTTGGTGTTACGACCTCTGAATTAGCTCAGTGGGGTATACTTCAAGCAACTCAAGATAGTAAAAGACCCTACACCATTGAGCTACCATCCAACCGTTCTCCATGATTGGGTCTCTATCCGATATAGAGGTCGAGGCTTGTCTTTCTCTACATGAACACTTCCATAATTTTTTACTAGAGAGCCAAGCCTTTGAGAAGGTTCCAATGGTTGCAGCCTTGGAATATGTGGATGAAGACGTTTTACAGGACTTTGAAGAGGAGGCTGAGATTAAATTAGCTCCAGCAGCTCTAGATGATTTACCTCCCAAAGTCAAGGATCCCATCGAACACATTAATATTGGGACACATGAAGAGCCAATCTCTGTGGCTATTAGTACCTTCTTGGAGCCTGAGGAAAGACTCAAGCTTATTGAATTGCTAAAAGAATATGCAGACTGTTTTGCAGAAAAATACGATGATATGTCGGGGCTGTCACCAGACTTGGTTTGTCATAATTTGCCCATCATTGAAGGGAAGAAGCCTGTAAAACAGGAAATGCGTCGCATGAATACAGAAACAGCAATTCTAGTCAAGGAAGAGGTCGAGAAAATGCTCAAGTCAAGGATTATACGTGTAGCCAAATACAATGATTGGCTTTCCAATATAGTCCCAGTAAAGAAAAAGAATGGAAAGATGCGAGTATGCGTCGACTACAGAGACTTGAACAATGCAACCCCAAAGGATGCATACCCTATGCCAGTAGCTGATTTGTTGGTCGACTCAGTTGCCCGCCATGAAATATTAACTTTCATGGATGGCACTGCTGGCTATCATCAAATTCCAGTGGCTGAAGCAGATAGACATAAAACTGCGTTTCGGTGCCCAGGTTTTGCCGGTGTTTTTGAATACGTGGATATGCCATTTGGACTTAAGAATGCAGGGGCAACCTACCAACGAGCTATGAATCTGATCTTTCATGATCTTATTGGTAAGACTATGGAGGTCTATATTGATGATGTGGTAGTTAAAACGAAACACAGAAGTGATCATTTTGAAGACTTAAGGCAAGTGTTTCTCAGAATGAGGCAACATCAACTGAAGATGAACCCAGCCAAATGTGTGTTTGGCGTCCAGGCAGGAGATTTCCTAGGCTTTTTGGTCCATCAGCGTGGGATTGAGATACCGGATGACAAGAAACAAGCAGTTCTCAACGCAGTCCCACCGAAGAGTAAGAAGGAGCTACAACGGCTATTAGGTAAAATCAATTTCTTACGACGGTTTATTGCCAATGCTGCTGGGAAAACGCAACCATTTTCTACATTGCTCAAGCTTCAAAATCAGAAAGACTTTGTATGGGAGCCTATACATCAAGAGGCTTTTGAAACCATTAAAGCCTACTTAACGAATCCACCTGTCTTGGTTCC
The DNA here is from genome assembly GCA_946800695.1 of Geum urbanum. Classification (NCBI taxonomy): domain Eukaryota; kingdom Viridiplantae; phylum Streptophyta; class Magnoliopsida; order Rosales; family Rosaceae; genus Geum; species Geum urbanum. The sequence goes on from OX327012.1 coordinate 41,770,335, forward strand.
TCCAAGACCTGGGGTGCCTCTTAAGCTGTATATATCAGCTACTGAACTTTCCATTGGCAGTCTATTAGCTCAGGACGACACGGCCGAAGTTGAACGTGTTATTTTCTATTTGAGTCGGACCTTGAACGATTGTGAAACGAGATACTCTCCAATGGAAAGGTTATGCCTAGCCTTATACTTTTCAGGGTGTAAGTTGATGCACTATATGCTTTCCTTCACTACGTGTGTTATTGCACAAACAGATTTAGTGAAGTATATGTTGTCCAGACCGATTCTCCGTGGACGCATTGGAAAGTGGATTTTGGCTTTGTCAGAATTTTCTTTGTAATATGTCCCTCAGAAGGCGGTCAAAGGCCAAGCAGTGGCTGATTTTTTGGCTCATCATCCCATGGAAGAGGTGGTTAACGGGCCAGAACTGGATCTCGCTCGTATTGATTTGGCCCCCTGGTGTTTATATTTTGATGGGTCCAGTACGAGTACTATGGCTGGGGCAGGGGTAGCTTTGATCTCCCCACGCGGCCAAACTTATTCTTATTCTTTCAGGTTGGACTTCAAGTGCACAAATAATCAAGCAGAGTATAAAGCTTTAATCATTGGATTAGAACTTCTAATAGATATGGAGATCAATGATGTGCATGTCCTTGGAGATTCCCAACTGGTGATCAGACAACTTGAGACAAAATACAAGGCGGGTCCAATATTAGAACCTTATGCAAGGAGGGCCTGTGACTTATTAAAGTTGTTTACAGAAGTGGAGTTGAGTCATGTTCCTCATGAGAAGAACTATGCAGCTAATGAGTTGGCTCAACTAGTAACGGGTATCAGTTTGCAAGATGGAGTACGTGAACGCATATTAAAGGTCGAAAGAAGAACCCTTCCATCTTTCATTGCACGACAAGAAGATTAGAATGAATGGTACGTTGCTACACTCGATCACATCGACAAGGACTGGAGACAGGAAATCATTTCTTATCTCCAGGATCCCAATAATCCGGCTGACAAGCGGATTCGATTTTTAGCTCCCAATTATGTACTCAAGTATGTTGAGTTATATCGAAGGGGAGAAGAATGCATACTATTACGGTGTGTCTTTGGACGTGACGCTAAAAGGTTAATGAGAGAGGTCCATCTTGGGATTGTAGGGGCACACCAGGCTGGTCCCAAGATGAGATGGTTATTAAGAAGACATAGCTTTTATTGACCAGGAATGCTCAGAGACTGCATTACGTTCGCTAAAGGTTGCGAAGAATGCCAGAAACATGGTCCAGTCAACCATATGCCCAGAATACCATTACAGCCAATAATCAAGCCTTGGCCAGCTCGAAGATGGGCTTTGGACTTAATAGGAATGATTCACCCTCATTCATCTGAAGGACACAAGTTTATCATAGTGGCTACTGATTTCTTCACAAAATGGGTTGAAGCTCGACCTCTCAGGGTATGTTCTGCAAAGGCTATCCGCCAGTTCTTGTTTGAAGATATTATATGTCTGTTTGGCATTCCTGAGAGTTTTGTTTCAGACCGTGGGGCTACATTCATGTCTGGAGAAGTAGATACTCTAATGAAGGATCTCGGGATCCATTTTCTTCACTCTTCTCCATACTATGCCCAATCCAATGGTCAAGCTGAAGCAAGCAATAAAATCATCATCCATATCCTAAAACGGATGCTCGCGAGCAATGCCAGACTGTGGCATGAAGAACTTTTTAATACTCTGTGGGCTTATCGAACTAGTAAGCGAACACCCACAGGTACCACTCCTTATGCATTAATGTTTGGGCACGATGCTGTTCTGCCTCTGGAGATCAATGTTCAGTCTTTACGTGTGATGGAGCAACACAACTTGATCGGTGAAGACTATGTCCAAGCAATGTGGCAAGAGCATGAAGACTTAGATGAGAAACGTATCTAAGCTTATGATCATCTACGTGCTGAGAAACAAAAAGTGGCTCGTGCCTATGACCAACGAACAAGGGGCATGAGTTTTGCAGAAGGAGAACTTGTCTGGCGAGTCATTTTGCCTGTTGGCGAGAAGACTGAAGGACGAGGTAAATGGTCAGAGAAATGGGAATGACCATACGTTATCGATCGACTGTTGGGTAAATGAGCAGTTCGCTTGAGAGATCGAGACGGTACGATACACGCGAACCCAATAAATGGTCGTTACCTAAAGAAATTCATACAACCTGTATGGGAGTATGATGATCCTCCAATTATAGCTTAATCTAGTTTATTTATGCTCTCGCATAAGTAAACTACAGGGGCAACACATACCAAGGATCATGTACATTATAATAGCCTATGTATGGGGTTAAAAAGTTAAGGCCTGTACTCGAGGCCAAATTTTTGTAATTTTTGTGGTTTCTTCCAGGTCAAAGTTCATATTTGCTAGTTTTTGTGGCCTAAGTTTTGAGCAAACTATATATGAGTTTATCAATACAAGGAACTTTTACACTTCAAATAAAATATTACATTCAATACTTGGAAAAATACAAAGGCTTTGCGGCCTCAAGCTCTGATACCATATAGTGAAAAACAAACCTGAATCAACAACAGACATAAAAAGAAAATAAGTTTGTTTTTCACTAGATCCTCCGCGTTGTGAGCCATCCCCTAAGGAAGTTGTTCTTGGAAACCAATTTAAAAAGAGATCGACCTCGGTGAGGATGGGGAGGATCTGAAACGAAGGAGGTGCATCAGGACAAAAGACCCATGCACCTGCCTTGGTGTTTGTTGCCTTCTTCCTAAGGTGATGCCTTCATCTTTTCCTGTCGTTGCAGGCCACATTGAAGTGGTATACCACTTCCAATGCATATGGACACCGAACGGGTGCACCGGGGAAAGGTGAGGGAGTCATCACCTCGGGATTGTGGCTTGTCCATTCCGGATTCCTTCAATCTGGAAAGAGCCAAGGCAACGCCTGGGCATAGATATTGCTATCTAGTCCAGGTTTGGGCATGGATATTGCTATCTAAGGAACACAATATGGAAATATTTATCTGGAGGTTTCTTTAGATGGGAAGACCAGAGCAAAAGAATGTTGAGGTAGTTCATTCTTGCGAAAGTGTTGGTTCATAGCACGAAGGAGAGAGAAACCTTTTATAGACAGGAGTCACACCGGTTTGGTTTCGGGAGAGTAATTACGCTTGAAAATAGAGAATACGTGTCCAAATAAGAGTGGACCTTGAAGACGGTTTATCTGCTCGCAAGAAGTGCATGATAAATGAGGAGATCTTTGGGGCAGGTAAAACGTATTTCAAAGATTTTTTATCGTTTGACGATACGGATTCCAAGTTTAAGAATTCAATTCCATTTATTGTCGAATGATCAAAATAGTCAAATTTAATTACAACCTAAAACGAGGTTGGATCGAAAATTGGAAAAGGGCTTATTCAAGAGGCCCAAAATATTACAATTGGAGGATATAGCTTTTTATTAAGATTTTAGTTGTCTCTGAGGCCATCCATGCTTGGTGTGCTGCTTGGCGAGCATTGTGGGCGTCTTCGCGTGCCTCTTATAAGAGTTGAACTTGAGTCTCGCCTTCCATCACAATTTGATGCTTGCTGTCTTGATGCTTGGGGATCTCAGTTTCCATTGCTTTTGTTTCAGCATCAAGGGATGCAAGTTCAGCCTGGAGGGCAACTCTTCTGGCACGTTTAGTTGCTATTTCTTTTCCTTGGCTTGAGACGTCCTCCAAAATTTTCTGAATTTTCTCTTTCTCCTGCTGAGTTCGTCGCTCTAGAGTTTCTACTGCTTCGTTCTTACGCTCAACGTCGAGTGCCTGGCATTGAGAGGCTTCGTTTTGACTCTGGAGTAGGGAGAGATTCTCTTCAAGCTCATCCAAGCGAGGGTGAAAGTCTTCTGAGGCAGTAGTTTTCAGGGATTTCACTTGGTTGAGGACATCTTGAATATCCACTGGAAAATCTAGGGGTCTGGAGAGAATTTTTCTAAGAGAAACAACGGTGTCAGAGGAAGTGCTCAGTGTGCTCAATTTGCCTACAAGTTCTTGTAGCTTGGTGGTTGATTCTTGAACACTGAGTGGCTGAGGCTTATTTCCTTGTGATGAAGAGGGGACAGGATTTTCTTCGACCATAAGTATGGATTCTTCATCGTTGACACCTGGGGCATCGTCAGGCTGATCTTCAGTGGCCATTGCAAGTGGCTCGCCTGACGTGTTCGCCTGGTTCCTGGGACTGTTGGGTATTGTCTCGGGAACGTCCAGGTCCACAGGAACAAGTTTGGACTTCAAAATGAAAATATCAGGTCATGTTAGGACTAATTTAAAAATCATTAATCTAGAAGTAGGGATGCATAATTCTTACTTGTTGGGGAGACAATGACTGTGTTTCTTCAAGAACTTGAATTTGTTCCTCTGGCAAGGAAGGACTTGGTTTTTCGCCTTCTGGGTTGTTCTCGACCAGGACTTGTGGTTGTTCAGTTGTGAGCTCTGGCGAGGGGATGATTGGTTGCTCAGTCTCTGGAATGACTTGTTCATTCTGGGCGCTGGGACCTTCGCTAGAGGAGAAAGGAATAAAGCAGGCTTGAACTTCAATTTGCAGACGCCTGAGTAAAACTTCAAGAGTCACAGGATTTTCCTTCTCTTCCTCCTCGAGTTCTGCTCGATGGATTCCAGCTAGAAACTAGGCTATGAAGTTTTTGCAGCATTCTTTGTGGCTGTTAAAGATCTCTTGGTCTGTAGTCTCGTCTTCATTGCTATATATGGTGCTGGAATCATCGAACTTCAAAATGAAGGCTTTACCGTGTCCTTCAAGAAGCCTTTCTCCTAGTGTGTCTATTATATAATACGCCTTGTCTTCAGCTTTGAGGACAAAGAAGTGATCATTCCAACTCACTATGTAGACTTGTGGCTTTTGTCTTTTCTGGACGTGTTCCCATAAGCTATCAAATGAGGAAAAACCCTCCAGAGCTTTGAACCTTTCAGTATCGAAGCACCCTATGAAGGAGCCATCAGGCGAAAACTGAAGTGATCTGATGTTTGCCTTCAGGATGGTGTCCAGATCAAAATGTTGGTCTGGGAACTGGCTCGCAAGAGACTCGTCCTTGCATAATTCCTGCCACTCCCTGGAGCCTTGAAGTAGAAGATCATCAAATTGGGAGAGTGTAGGGGTGCTGTATGGATTTGCACATAGCCAGTGTGCAATGATAAATGCCACAGTTGAATAAGCACTGGACCCTGAGGCTTCGTCGCTTCTTTGATCGAATGAGGCAAGGAAGATTTGAGCAGAGATGATTGCTTGTTTATCTCTGCTGGGGACCTTAACCCCCATCCAAGTTCCACTTTCAGGCCCTCGTTTCCTCAATTTAAGTTTCTTGGATTTTGGAGACTGTTAAGAGATTGGGGTTAGTATCAGGATCAGTGATAATTTTAGTTGGCTTTGGATGAGTAAATAGTCTGAAACACTTACAGGGGAGCTAGAACGCTTGGTCCTTTTCTTCCTAAATGATTGAATAGCCACAGTCACATCTGGTACAGGGTCGTACTGTGCAAAGAAGAAAGGAGTGGTCAGTTATGATCCAAGAAGTTGCTGATATATGTGGCAATTTTTGATAAAAACATACCTATGGCCATGGGGCAGAGCCCGTGCTGGGGTGTGATCCGGTGAGTGCAGCCAGGTCTACTTTGAGTGAGAATTTCTGGCTGAACTTATGGAAAATGGCAGCGAAGCATTGGTCTGGCCCTTGGTTTCGTTTTCTTCCCAGAATTGGGAGTACCAGGTGAGATACAATGGGGTGACCGACCTTGATATCGACAGTGGCTTTGTTATTGTTGGAAGCAGCACCAGTGGAAAGCCAAAGTGTTCATCACATGTTTCTGCTGCAACAGGCTTGTTGTTTCCTCGCCAGAGGGTATACTTGTTAACAGAACAGGCGAGGGGCATAGGAGCGTCTTGGCTAAGCCCAAACTGTCTGCAGAAATAGTTTGGGGCATAGAGCTCATACCCGGAGCTGGCTGAGTCTGGGATTTGCAGGTCCTGGCAAGTGTTGAACTTAATGAATAAGTCCTTTGAGTGAGCATCTTGTTCAGGAGAAGGCATGAATCCACTTGCAAGGAGGCCAGGATGTCGACGACTTAGGATTTTCTCAACTACAGTATAAGGGAAGTCCTTATGCGAGCAAAGATGCTTGAAGCAGTCGAGATAGGACCATTGCTTAGTCCTGGGCATGGTAGAAACCAATGATTGACCCAACAACACTTGTTCTTCATAGTGAGGGGTTGCTGAGGGGCAGAAGAAGGGGAAGTAGATTTGCAGCCAGAGTTCAACCATCCACAGTGGTCCTGATTGGTTCAAATCGAGCTTCGATAGAGATACTCGCCTAAGGCCATAGTAGATGTAGGCAAGGATGGGCTCAACCAAGCTTAGTTGTTCACCATTGTAGAGGCGTTCAGTGAGGTTGGTCCATGTCTTGATAACCTTGGTAGAGGTTGAACAGAACACGTACTTCGATAGCCAATACTCTAGGAAGGCTATTCCTCCTTGTGGTGTATCTTCTTCCTCGCGTGCAAAATGTTTTACCCAGGAGGAGTAGGATGGAGGACGTTCTGTTGATGCTTGGTGGGTTGTTTGGAAAGAATCTTGAGGAGCCCAAATGTTGCCAGAGGCAGGAACTCCAAAAATGGTATAGAGATCGAGCATTGTGATGCTCACGTCACCACAAGGGAGTCGAAAACAGTTTGCTGTGCAATCCCAAAAGCACATGGCTGTGGCAAATGGGGCTTTGTTACCTCCAGGCGGAAGAGAAAAGTATAAATCTATGAGCTGGGCAATTCCGGCTATCTCCCACATATCGATGTCTTGCTCACGACGGTGTTGGTACCAAGCGAGGTCGTCTGAGTTTGAATGTGGCAATTTCCCAATAAGACAGAGAGTGTCTTTTTGTGTCCATTCCTTTGGGTCTGCTCTAGGATCTTCCTGGAGTATGAGGGATGAACTGCAGATGGGTTTTCGAAGATGTGTGAAAAGCTCTGGATTTAATGGAGTGTCCAGAAATGGACCGAGCAGACCTGTGTTTGTTACAGGGTCTATAGTAAGAGTGCAGACGGCGTCTGGGTTGTGTCGTTTAGCGACTTCCTTGAGTTGTCTGGAGAATTTCTTGGCGTCAGGAGTTTCATGAGGGATGGAGATGTTCTTACGAGGAGGCATTTTTTCTGGTCTGGTGGAATAAGGATTGACGGCGGTGAGAAAGAAATGTTTAATCTTTTTGACTGTGAGAGTTAGAAAGTACAGGGCTCTGAGTAAGTGAAAAGGTTTTTGTTGAAAGATGAAACTTGTGGATATGGACTGTTGTTCTTATAGAGGTGTCAGTCGAGCGTCAAAATTTTTCGAAGAGTTGGTTGACGTGGCGTTCGAGTGGTGATGTAGCGTTTCAGAGTCAATGGGCACATTGGTCAAGATATATTCAAGTCTTTTCGCTTGTTCAGAAAGTTTCCAAGTTCAAGACCTGAGGGGCAATGTTTGGGCCTAAATAAAGAATTTCATTTTGGGCTTGGATGGCCGAGGTCTATGCGAGCGGCCCATTATAATTAATGGTGCTTGGCGAGGAGTCAAGTTATACAACATCTGGCGAGCTTCGCTAGAAGAAGACTTTGAGTTCTATTAGAACTATGTCTTATTAGCTGATTCCATGCGGCTTTGTTTTCTGTCATAACTGTTTGATTTTGTATAGAGCTCTTAGAGGAGTTGTGATGGAATTAGAAGATCTATGAGTGATTACGACACGTATGTTGGTGTTATATTCAGACTGTGATTACAAGAGCAGGAGAATTTGATGTTGAGTGAATGACTGTTATTAAGCGAGTATATAAGGAGAGCAAGGATCTTATGAGAGCCCCCAAAAAAAATCGATCAATCAACCTTGCTATACGCAAACAAACCTAGACGGTTATCTCGTCCTCGAGATTCCTATCTTCTTGCAACCAGAAGGTCTAAGTGCTTGTCACCTATCGAGTGAAAGTATTACGACTCCAAGGAAGCAATTGCAACCGGAAAGTTGAAGAGTGGCTCACTTGTAAGTTGGGAGCTTGAATACTCAAAGGGAGCGAGTGTTCTCAACACTCTGTCAAGAGATTGCTCTGCTTTGCACGAGAAATGACGTGTGGAGTATCGATTTCAAGGCTTAGCGAGAGATTCACATATCAAAGTCCTAGGTTTCTAGGCAAAAAGGACCTATTCGAGCAGGGTTGGTGCTCTCCCTGTTCTAATCGCTTAATATAGAAGTCAGGCGGCTGTGATCAGTCCATATTCCGTCAAGAGACGGTGGCACGCCAGCATACGAAGCACATACAGGATAGACCGGCCCACGCGGTTAAGACATCCGAGATAAAAGAGACTGCTTCGCGAGAAGGATCTCTTCCCGAGGGATATTTTTGCATCGAACACACTGGATTGTGCGAGACATTTCTAGTCGAAAACAAGATGAGTAAGTGTACTCCATTTCCTTAACAAGAAGCTAGTTCTTACAGCATCTATTATTGGCAAGTAGGTAAGAATGCTCTCTACTATGCTTTGAGGCAGATTACTTAACAAATCAGGATCCGACTCGTCGCTCATTTCACTCCAACAAAACTGACACACAACAAAATGAGCAGTTGGAGAACTCTGAGTAAACTAATAACTCTATTCATGTATATACATTCATCAATCAAACTCCAAAAAATCACAAATTCAAGGAAAACCCGATACTTGTATGCAAATGATCTATAGCCTTTATACTTCACGGACCATAAGGTTTACAGAGTTTTATCTCTCTTTTCATCAAACCAATGTACATAACTTAAATCTATTGTATCCAAGCAAACCCAATTAAACAAAAATCAGATCTTGGGGAAATGAAGAAATGCGAGAACACATCAAAGCAACAATATATAGGGAAATTTTCTATTGAGGACCTCTTTAGTAAGGATTTGGTGAGCACCTTCTTATAAGTCATATTTTATAATAATATTTTTGAAGATCAACCATTGTATATCTAACAATTTGAAAATTGTTAAGGTGTCGAACAAGATGAAATAAATTAACGTTCTAAATTTATCAAACTTGAACCGTTCATATTTATAATTGATAAACCATAATTTTGAATCTCTTAACGATTTTCGATTTAGTTGAAAATTTACAATAATGATCTAGACATATATAATTACACATCTAATGATTGATATGTCAAGATATGATCGAAAATTAAGTCTTATAAATTATTGTATAGAAAGTACTCGTCAAGTCCTCACCATAAAAAATTTTAATGGAGAAACTCCATATATATATATAGACACACACAGATAAATGATCATCTCAAAATGTTTAAGAGAACCAGTAGTGAACGACCAGATAGAGATTTCAGATAAAGATGTGCAACTTTACCTTCTTTCTCTGCTCTGTGTTTGATTGAGGTTGCGGTGCTGTAGTTTGGTCGGCAAAGACAGAACTCCAGTTCAACACATTACAACACTTCTGGTTTGGTCGTGTGTCAATTACATTCGAAGTTACATGGAATATGACAGCATTCCATAAAATAAAATCTCTTTTTCTCTGCCGAAGTATATATATGTTCGACTTGCAAGAATTTAGTGTTGGACCCAAAACCCAATAAATAGCCTAATAAATAGTCATTATTCAGTTTATTTGGAAAATGTAAATCAATGCCAAAATGCAGATACTATATCTATATTATTAGGCAAAAATTCTTAACTTAATTTTGTTGAATTTAACATTTTAGTCACTTAATTTTTGAAAATATAATTTTGATTATTCAAGTTCAGCGAAATGTACACTTTGTTCTCTCAAGTTTTGAAAGTACAATTTTGGTCACCCATTTTTGTGAGGTAAGAAGAGTGACAAAAGTTGTACTTTCAAAAGTTGAGTGACCAAAGTGTATCTTTCGCAAAACTTGGGTGACCAAAGTTATAGTTTTAAAAATCAAGTGACTAATGTGTCTATTTTGTTAAACTTGAGTGTCCATTTTAAAGTTTTTGCCTATACTATTATAAAGGAAACACGCGTTGTTTTTTTTTTGTTGCTATTTCTACCATTTTAAATTTGGTGCAGTAAAATAATTCAGGATTATTACTATAGTTTACAAATAAATTTATATTTCTATAGAAAATTAGCTATGAAATACAAGACATTTCTCTTTTTGAACTTTCTTTTATAGGTAATTTTGCATCTGATTCCAGCGCGGATGAACCGGAAAGTACACGTGGCACGGCTAACAACGTTAAAGGGTGTGATTTTAGGTCTCACCAATACTAAGCGGATGAAATAGAAATGCTAAGGGGGTTTCTCTTGACTTCGAGAATCATTAATTCATTTTTGTAAAATCTGCTGCTTAAGATCTGTTAAAACTAACAAAGTGAAATGTTATAACCAATAAGCTAATGGGGGTAACCCACAAAAATTCCTACAGCACCCTTCTTTACAAGCTCTCAAAGAAGCTCTATAGCTTCGATTTGCTTCCATAACACACTATCTGTAACTGGTTTTTCGCAGCAGAAGGGTGCTGTAGTACTGCAATATAATCGGTGGGGTGGGACTCGCGAGGGCAAAACTTCCAAGTAAAGTCTATCAGTCTAATTAGTTTTCATGTCAGATCAGTTCCGACTTAAGATGCCCTTGTATATGATGACTCCTAGGATTCCAACAGCAAGCGTTACTGCAACAGGAACAGTCACAGGTTCATAACGAGCATCCATGCCGCCTTTACTGCTGTTTGTTCTTGCCGGCCTAGTTCTCTCTCCCATGCTTTCCCGGAGAAGACTGTTGAGATTGTCTAACTGATGCATGATTTGACGTTGTCCCTTCGTAATATTTGATATCTGCTAAGGAGTCATGTAGTCAGTATTAGACTATCAGTAGGATCATATGTTTCCTTACTATATACATGCATGGTCAAATTTCCTCATAAATCATTTAAGCTGCAGATCTTGATAGAAAGGAAATATGAGGTCAATTACAGTACCTCTTCAAGTGCTAGAGACTCTTTGGCCAACTGGGTGGAAGACGAAGAATTAGGCATTATGGATCCAGTTAAAGACCCATTGCCTAAGCCAGAGATGAAATAAGAAGTGGGAGCAGAGCCGTTGCAGGTTTCAGCTTGTAGAGCCAGATTCTGTTGACTAGAACTTTTCTTCACAGTCAACTTGGAATTCAGCTCTTCAATTCGAGTTGTAAACTCATCCATTCTATCATTCAGCGAAGAAATGTGTTCTGATAACTGAGTAAGGACCCCCTGCCACAAAAGAAATGTGATGAGGCAAGGAAAGAAAAAGGGCAATTTGATAAGTGATAAACTACTAGCAGTGGATCCAATGCCAACTGACTCTAGTACCTGACTTGCTACTGTAGCTTGTGATTCTGAATTTCCTTCATCAAACCTTTGACCATTGGAAGAATATCCAGCGAGCCTGGATGTACTTTTGTCCCTATGGTTTGTGTATGACTGTGACATACCACTGTCCACAATAGATTCAGATAACTCAGAGGACGCTTAAAAGAATTGATAGGAATGAAAGCAGAAGGCTGTGCTTGTTAAAAACAATATCATGTCATCTAAATATAGAGATTGATGCTTTGCTATGTCAATGGAATTTGTGCTTGGCTTTTTCTTTGAAATGCTGCACTCTACTTAATGACAGGCAAACCAATGAGTGTTTAGACAGATTATAGAGGAGACGGAATCAACAGAATTCTTACTGACAAAGCAAAACATCTATCTTCTGTGAAGCATATAAAACTTGAAATTCCACAGAACATATTGTCATGCTAAACACTTGAGATTGAATGTTGTCTTCTAACATGTTAAACTGCTGAACTGAAGCTCATGTTAAATCCAAATCTAACCTTAAAAAGTAGAATCCAGCTTCAACCAGATTAAATTTTAGAAACTCCTCTCCATAGCCAAAATCTAATAATACTATATACTAAAGGTGGATTGAAAATCAGACCTTTTGATATGCTTATTTCCCATGGCAGCTGCGGAGACTCTAGAAAGTGCGTCTCTGGGGCTCATAACTTGATCCTCATCTAGGCTAAGCCTTGTCTTCAAATCCTCTGGCAAGGCCTAAATAAAATTTTGAATGAAATAAACTAAATAAGGTAAATAAAGCAAGTTACCCTCTGGATCACCATGATATCATCCCAGGGAGAGATGAGGATGCAGATATCATACCATGACCTCATTCACGAGCTTTTCCAGTTGAATTTGCTCAATATAGGTACGAGGAATATAAGAACCTTCCAAGCCAAGTTGCTCTGCAACACACTTTACAACTACTCGATCTTTTCCTTGCACCTTTTATCCAATATACAGAAAAACAATGTGAATATAAAATAGAAACAACAAGTGAAAATAGAAATAATGAACCATAATGTTTGTGTTTGACAAAGCCATCAGATAGGTATACAAACAGGAATAATAGGGTCAGCCACTTGATGAACACAGCCAGATGGGGTATCGATGAATATACTGTGAATTGCATAAGGAATTTGCCGGGAACAAGAAAAGAAAAGGCAGGTTCACGCATATAAGCAATTAAGAGTAACAAGATGAACAAGTCTCCATATGACAACTCATACATAAGATACTATGCATCTAAGCAATAACTAGTATTTGGGTAATTGGATACTGGAACAAATAAGGGGGGAAAAAACCTGAATATATCGACGATTTAGTTGCTCTAGCCAATCAATTTTTACACAGACGTTGTCATTGAAGAACACATGACTGCTTCTTTTAAGAATAGTTGCAATTGTGTATCCCAGAGCCATTAACCCGCCAAGAAGACGCACACTGACCTCAAAAGTTATTCTTGGTGATATAACAAATGGATTATCTGTCACCCACTCCTGAAATATGGAGTAACGAGTCTGATTATGTACATGCAAATATATTCAGTTTTGGCTACATAACTGTCATATTACTGATGAAATATATAATATTGACCTCACTCAGTCCTTCACAACCTATCTCATCACAAAAACACAGTTGTCAAGCTTTGAAAGACAAACCTCAAACATTAGACTATATTTCCCATCTTTATCCCGCATCCTCAGATATGATTGGCAAGATTCTGGATCTTCACCAGGTGGTAGCAGGTATATATCATAAGTCTCCTCCTTGGCTTCTGTATGCTCTTCAGTAAAAACTGCCTTTATCTGTTCCTCTGTCAAGGGCTTTGCAGACTACAATATAAAGGTGAATTTTAGTGAAGATGCAGTTGTAATCACTTAAGGTTAGCAATAAAAAAAACATGAAAAATATATTCAAAAAGGAAGGGAGATTAACCTTTAAGATGTAAGTAGGACTCTGAAATCCAGTAAATGGATTGAATTTGTTGATAATTTTAATATGAGCAGTTTGAAGATCTGGCTCGATAAAGGCCTTGTACATTGGGTATACCTGTACATGGTAAAGAAGTTCAGAGCTTCTATAAACACAAAAATATGTCAAGTGCTTGGTGATGAGGAGGGAAGAAGAAAAGTACTGTTTCAGATATCTGATGGATTATTTCTTCTGGCTCTTGGCCAGCTCGCTGTATGTCCCGTAAGACCCTTTTGACAAGGTCAAAGTGAACACCACCTGTGACAGATACTCGTAAATCCAGATAAGGCCGCAACTTTTCACTCAAAGCATAAATGCCCTCAATGATCACAATACGGGAGCTTGGGACTTCAACTGTCCTGTCACCAGTACATTCTTTAATATAAGATTTAGGCCATATTAGATGTTATGATACTTGTAGAATACAATCTCTATGGATATATAGTTTTAAGATAGCACTGTTTAAGCACCCAAGAAGTATTTACTTTCAATACATTCAAGAAGCATAACGGAAAAGAATGAAAACAGGGAGGCGGGAACTGAAGGATATGATTAGCTTTCTCAACCTGTATCCTGTGCGGGAACTGGACTTGAAGTCATAAATTGGAACCTCAACTTGCTTTCCTGCTCTTAGGTCACTGACATTCTTGAGCAACGTGTCATAGTCTGTCAAGCGTGGATCTGCACCAGCATAATAAAATGAATATGTAAGCATAAGAATTATAGTTTTGTCCCACTACTAGAAAACATTAGCCCATATATCTTCTGCTACAAAAATTACATATGGAATATGTGAAGAAGAAAAAAACTGATCTGAAAATTTACCATCGAAGTTCCCATCAACAATTCGACTGGAGTCATTGTAGTTGTCCATTGATATGACTGCAACGCTGGGCATGAAGTTCAGTATCTTTTCAGTAAATACAGACTTTCCAGCCCCAGAAGGACCTGCCACTCCTACCAATATTATTCCATCATTATTTTGGGCCAACAACTGACATGCACGGATCACAATAAAGAAACCCTTCTCAAATGACAAAGGACTTTGGATTGGTGCAATCTCATAATGATTGGAATCCCTTCTCTTAACCAATCGGACTTGATCTTTTAGAAGCCCTGATCGTTTTTGACGTGAATCCAACATATCAGCCATTGATGCTATACCCTACTCCCTCTGAGGATAACAAAACAGCAAAAACATGAAGTGAGACAAGTAAACAGAACAGCTTAGAATACAAAGCTAAATAAGGTTTACTAAGTGCAATGATCTAGTTCTGGCTAAAAGATTTGAAAACATAAAAAAATCTACTTTCACACTTCTGATACACATAGAGGATGCTACACAGGTCCAAAAATTAAGGAATTGCAATATCAGTGTTAGCTAGCTATGAAGATTAAAGCAAAGGAACAATTTGCCACAGCTCGGCTATTTGGGGCAATGCTCAGAACTACTGCAGATAGTAGCTGAAGGGAATTCAACATAGTAAATATAGTTCACTACATAAGAGATTAAAAATTGCAATCTTTGTCAGACCAGAACTGTCAGGAGCAGCAACCTATGAACATGACAATCAAAGCAGACACTTTTCTACATTCACCTCGAGAATACAAAACAAATTCTCAATGCAAAACAATGTCCACCGTCACAAAAGCTCGAAATCAATGACCACCCAGATAGCAAAATCACAAACACAAAACACACCCAGAAACCAAAATCCACATAAGAACACACCTACACGAACAAAATTCAACACCAACCTGCTCAAAAGCTCTGTTCTTGGGCCTGGTTTGGATCTAAATATGAGTTCTTTAGCAAACCAACAATCATATATACAAAAACTAAACACAACCCAGAAAATCATAATGCCAAAAAAACCGCTATTAACTGAAGAAAACAGATTGTAATGGTGTTATGGATCAAAAGCAAACCAATGTGTGTGGTGGCAGTGATGATGGGAGAGAGAGCAGTGACCGACTCACTTGTTCACACGGCAATGGAGTTGGAAGTGAGAGAGAGTTCAGCAGAGCTTGACCATCATATTAAGGTTCGGTTTTCCGAATACACAATATTTAATATGTTGTTGATATTGATATTTTTCGCCTGCAAACAACTCCGAGATTTTTAACCCCAGAGAGTTTTGGGAAGTGGGAATTCTAGACAATCTGCAAACTATCGAAAACGAGAGAAGGCAGTTTGCGAAGAGAGAGAGAGAGAGGGAGAGAGAGAGGGAGAGAGAGGGTATTTAATAGTATAATTCGTTATTTATATTTACCTTTTTGCAATAATTACAATTTACTTATAGGGATTTTCCACAAATTGAGGATTGTAGCTAAGAGTTCAATTTCACCTAAACCTCATAGGTGATTGGTTGTTTCATGTAATTTTGGTTGAGAGTGGTGTTTTAGCAAGAAACAAACAGTCTAATGACCAAAAACTTGTCAAGTACTCTATAACTACATTTTTCCATGTTAACTTTAAAGATTATTAAGAACATTAATAGATTATGAGGATAATATCGAAGTTACAATTTAGATATTAATGACGATAGTATCGAAGTTAAAATTTAGAAAAATTGTAATGTGTTACTTACGTCACGAAGAACTTATGTTAATATTTCTTATTTTGATTTCATTATTATAACTTCAAAACGAGCTAAACTTAGCAATTTGAACTTTAATATTTATTACTATTCACATGTAAAACGAGTGTAACATGCATCGTGACACGCGAGTCTTGTTTTTTTTATATCGTCATTAATGACGTTTCAAGAGATGAATATCTCACGACAGACGTTTGACATATGATTATGTCAAATCGTTGCTCCATTTCTCGTGTTGCTATTATCAAGCGAACATTACGTTTTAAGAGTTTAACATACATTTTTTACATTAGTGTCATTGTCGATCTAGATTTATAATTTCGTATTTAAATAAAATAATATCATGAAAAAAAATGACATGATGAACCTTTGATTAGTGACTATTAGTATGCACATGTATCCATCGTGACATTCGGGTTTCTTATTCAATTTGATTTCTTCATTTGTGTTTATCGTTAATGCCAATTGTAACCATGTTTAGCCAAACTAGAAAAGGATCGATTCCCACTTGAAGCTCATTTCCCTGTTTGGTAACTTCCCAGCTCGAAGCATTGCGGAAAGAATCAAAGAATTATCAAGTTATCCTAGAGAGGATGAATGCCTGTCCAATAATAACATATATTCTCTTTTGGAAAATGCATGGCATGACATTTGGTCATCCACTCATCTAAATCACCTAATTATGGTGTTTAGTGACACATCATAACTGGATAACACTAAAATAGATGTGGAATTATACACAATGATATATAATCAACAAAAATGGGTGAAAGTGCCAGAATGAAGACCTAATGATCCAAAGCACCATTTAAAGTTTAGGATTTAAAGTTTAGAATTTTAAGACTTGCTTCAAATGTTGTTTTTGTATTTTTTGTTCCGAGTACTAATCATTTGATCACAATCCTCTCTATCTCTTCTTTTCATTCAATAAATCACTACCCTACACAATGGAAAGATCAAGTACTTTGCTACAAGGAAAGCCAAAGCTCAAAAGGATTAAGATAGAACCAAGCAATCCAAGGATGACAGATATCTATCATTATAACTTCCTAGATTCGGTAAGGATGGATCTTTGTCATTCACAATGACCTTTGAAAAGTGCCGCAAGAACCTTTCAAAAGGGTTATTATTCGGCACACATGCATATGTCTCTCACTTGCACTTTTCTGAGGTCAGTCAGCCACCCGTTGGTGACTTGCAAGAGTCTCAAAATCATTCTCAATAGAGAATGGAATACCCCTTTGAGATAATTTATTGAAAAATAAAAGGATGCTTGAAAGCAAACCCCCTTTAGAGAATCAACTTGGCCAGTAAAAATAAATTTGATCTGTTTATATAGAAGTCAACAAATCAATCACTACCGAGCATTTTGTTAATGATCTGCAAGATTGAGTTGGATGGGAATCATATCGTGCTCGGCTCATATTTAGCAAAATGGTTGAATATTAAGCGAAGAAAAAATTTCATGTGCATTGAGCCCCGTGAATATTGATTGATATTTATTTTTTCGTCTTTTTCATGAAAAAAATGTCCATGATTGAACATTTAATCCAATGATTTTAAACGTTCAAATGAACGAGTGTAACATATATAGAGTCACGTAAAACTCCTTCACATACCTTTCAAAAAAAACTCCTTATCTTATTTTTTTGTCGTCTTACGTAATTACAGTTATATTACACTTGCTTAGTCACTTTAGTGGTCCAATTTAGTGTTAGATGCTCCTGAGCAGACAAGACAAGGTAGATTACTAAATTTTCCACGGTAATTAAAGAAACGATATTGAGGCAGAATGAATATCTCATTGATACTTTGTCAAATATATACAAGAGAGACTTACAGTGGCAAATATTCTATCCCTACAATTTAGGTACAGTTACATGGTAAGTATATCTACACAATCTTCCTAATGTCAATACAATTATGATAAACGATACAACTAGATTTCTTATCACTCTCCCCCAAGTTGGAGAGTGGATGTCAAGAACTCCCAACTTGCACAACAACATTGTAAACTTTTTTTTCTTTCTCAATGCTTTGGTGAACACATTTGCTAGTTGTTGTGAGGAACAAACAAAACGAGTAACAACCTTGCTTTCCAAAATCTTATCTCGAATGAAATGGCTGTCCATTTCTATATGACGAGTTCTTTCATGGAATACCGGATTAGAAACAATATGTAAGATTGCTTGATTATCACAATGCAAGACAACAAGTTTCAACATAGGTATACGCAAATCAGTGCACAAGTATTGCAACCAAGTAATTTCACAACAAGTACCTGTCATTGCTCTATATTCGGCTTCTGCACTAGACAAAGACACAGTCCTTTTCTTCTTTGTTCTCCATGATATGAGAGAGTTTCCCAAGAAAACACAATATCCAGTAGTGGAACGACGAGTAATGGGACATCCATCCCAACCAGAATCACAATATGCTCTCAAATACAAAGGATTGTTAGATCGTAGAAGCAAACCTTGAACATGAGAAGACTTTAGATATCAAGCATCACGAAGAGCAGCTGTCAAATGAGGCTGGCGTGGTTCATATGTTACAACCCGTACCGAAATCACGCACTTATCAAACCACCTTACGCGTTTCGTAGATTAGTCGTATTATTAGGGTTATTAACGACTTTTTCACCGGGCGAGAATTTGACATTACTTTCTTCGCGAGAGTGGTAGAGAATTTAATTTTGAGCTTGTAGAAATTTTTGGAAAATTTATCAGATACGCGAGCTATTTTTAATGCTTATCGAAAGTTTATGCGATAAATAATTTAAATATAATTAGTTTTTGGTCGGTTTAATCACGACTGTTCGATCGATATCAGAATGATTTTGGGCCATTGATTTGGGTCAGCAGCTTATAAGGTATTTATACGTGTTATTTTTGGAAAGTTTTCAAATTTGGCAGAAATACGTACGAGCTCGAACTGTATACCGTACGCCGACCCATTTTCTTCGACCGACCTGAACCACCATTTCCAGCCACCTCCAGCCACACCCCAGGTATGGAGAGGAAGCTCTACTCCTCCTCATTAGTTTGGTGAATGTGTTGATGGGTATTAGGTTGATTTTTGATTCGAATCGACGTGGTTAGCCGGCCGAATTTTGTAGTTAACGAACGTCGGTGTTTTGGCCGTTTTCCGGCGACGAGGGTAAGTGGAATCGACTGGGTTTCATCCCAGAAGTCGAACCCCATAATCTTGAGGTCCGACATGCCCCGTAGCCGGTGATCGAGCCTGAGGCTGACGGCTTTCGAGGCATTTTTCGGCAAAACGACGCCGAATTGGTCAAGATCGTAGTTGGGAAAGTTGTTGCTCTTGGCGGCAGCTTTCCAACGCGGGGTCAAACTCTCCAATTGGAGTTGTTCGGCCAGGATGCGCATGTGGTTCACGCGCCGCCACCTGTGGAAGCACGTAAGGGCCACTCGCCGCCATCCACGGAAGTTTTTCGGCGAGTCAGTTTTCAGAAGTTCTCAGCGGGACTTCCGGGGTTGTTTTTAGGGTTAATTTTCATAGTTTTACGCATATTTTGATATCAAATTATCCTTATTTACAAGACATCGATATCGCGACTTTAGCAGCGAAGGAAATTTCGCAGGACCCCAGTAGTAGCCGCAGACTTGTGAGTGGACTTTTATTTTCACAGTTGATTGCAAGTTCATTATTTTCACGCAATACACTTTACGGTATATTTTTAAAGTGTTTATTCAGAGGCTTGCTTTGTAATGGTTTGTTTAGTTGCATCGATGCTCTAGTTATTGGGCTGATCACTAGATAATTGGTTAGGGGAGGTTATGTGGCCTCGTCAAACCCAGATTGACTCAGGTTAGGTGGCCTGGGGACGATCCCGTCACATATTTGCATATTTTTCATTTCAGTTTAACGTCTCAGGTTAGGTGGCCTGGGAGAGCACTTCTATTTATATTTTAGTTATTCAGTTTAGAACTCACATTATTTCACAGAAAATAGCGGAAAGGCATGAAATTACAGTTTAACGATTTACGTAGATTATTATATTATTTTTGTCTACTCATGCTAACGTTTTATATTTTAAATGTCTTTCCCTAGGTTTTTAGGTTTTCGTTGCCCAGGTTGCAGTGTTATTCCTGAGCATGCTTGGTTTCGTCAAGAACTTCGAGTCCACCAGTCATCCTCTCATCAGTAGCTTCCGGCTCGCTGTCAGTTTGTATCATATGTATATAGAAGTCGCTCTGGATACCAGTATTCTTATGTTGTTACTCGAGTAGTCGTCGAGTTTGCTTCTCTTTGTATTTAGAACCAGTACTTTATAAAGTATGTTTTCAATCTTGAGTTTTACATCTGGTTTAGTTTTTGCAATATATTGAGAAATCCGGATGGATATCGATGGTCCACGGTTTGTTTGTGGGATTTATCTGTGAAGTGTTATTCTTCCTGCAGATTTATGATTGTCTCCATTTTAAGGGAAGCTATGTCAAATATTTTACAGAATTTCAAAGATTATGGTCAGTCGTTAGATCTTGATCCTTGATTACTAGTTAATCTAGGGTTGGGTCCTTTTCATCATACATAAAACTGCTACGAACATGGACTGAATATGTGATGTCAGGTCAAGTAATTTTGAGATAAATCAATTGACCAACTAATCGAAGATACATGGCAGGATCCTTGAGCTGCTCTCCTTTATGTGAAAGTTTGACCTCTTCCATGGGAAACTCAACAAGCTTTGCACCCAAATAACCACAATCCTTAATTATCTCTAAATCATATTTTCGTTGAGATAAGTAAATTCTCATCTTTGAACGAGCTATCTCAATCCCAAGAAAGTATTTGAAGAAATTATTGGTTTGGTCACTCATGTTTGACAGTTGAGACGGATTGGTCACTCATGTTTGACAAATATCAAATTGGTCACTCATGTTTTACTTTATCATTCAGATTGGTCACTTTGTCTATTTTGAACATTAAAAAAATATATTTATTTATTTGTAAAATACATATAAGTATGTTGATTAGCTTGACAATGACAAAAATATCAATTTAAGTAAAGCATGTGTGTGTCATATATGTGGTTTTTAACATCTAAAATGAATAAATTGGCTATTCTAAATAATAAAGTAAAACATGGATGACCAAAGCGATATTTTTCAAACATGAGTAACAGTATCGTCTCATCTGTCAAACATGAGTGACCAAACTAGCAATTTTTCCAAAGTATTTTAACTCACCAAGGTCTTTCATATGGAAACGAGCATGCAGGAAATCCTTTAGAGAGTTAATAGAGTCTAGGATATTTCCAATAATAACAATATCATCAACATAAATTAGCAAGGATGTAAGAGTTGTACCATCTTAACGAACAAATAGAGAATAATCAGCCTTGGACTGTGTAAAACCAACAACAAGAATAGCTCCGGTGAACTTTGTAAACCATTGTCATGATGCTTGCTTCAACCTATAGAACGATATGTGGAGGCGACACACAAGGTTCTCCTCTTGGTGCCGAAGTCTAGAATGAGGTGACATTTATAATTCTTCAGAGAAATCACCATTCAGAAAAGCATTATTAACATCTAATTGATGGAGAGGCTAACCCTTACTGGCAGCAACAACTAAAAGGAAATAGACTATAATCATCTTGGTTGTAGGGGGAAAAGTATCATGATATTCAATCTCGGTTGTCTGAGTTAACCCTTTGGCAACAAGTCGAGCTTTACAACGTTCAATGGAGCTGTTAGCCTTATGCTTAATTTTGTAGACCCATCTGCAACCAATTGGACGTTTTCTCGGAGGAAGAGGAACAAGGGTCCATGGGTTATTAGCAGTGAGCGCTTGAAGCTCGGAATCCATAACAGCCTGCCAATTGGGATTGAGAACAACCTCTTCAAATGAACCAGATTCCACTGCCTGACTAACAGTAGCAACAAAAGACAAATGTGGAGCAGAATAGCGATGGTATGAAATATAACTGCAAAGAGGATACCTCAAACCAGGTAGAGGACTCAGCAAGGACGAGGGATGCTGATGTGGGGGCAAAATCACCTGCGAGCAGACATAATCTTTGAGATGTACATTGGGCATTCGCTCTCATTGTGAACGACGAACATCAGGAATGATTGGTGGATAAACAACATGTAAGGACTTAGCGGATAGTGATATCAAGCTGAAGATGGTTGATGGAGGCGACGAGGTAGAGAGATGTGGCTCAGGAATAGGCGGAGGAGGGCGATCAGCCGCGGAATAGAAGGAGTAGCGTCAGCCAAAGCGGTTTCGTTCAAAGCGATTTCGTTCAAAGCGGCGTCGGCCAAAGTGGCTTCAGCTGGAGAAGCATCGACCGAAGCAGTGTCATCAGGAGTTTCAGTGGATAAAGGGTGTTTGGGTCGTGAGAAGGAGGAGGTGCGAGATGCGGTGATGAGACGTCAGGCATAAGTAAAGGGATGGATGAAGAGTTGGGTTAGGTTGGTGTTAGAGGAGATAAGATTGGGCTTGGCGAATGAGTGGGCTGATGGGAGCTGGAAGAAGAAAAATGAAAGGTATTTTCCAGAAATAAAACATCCCGATTAGTAAAAACCCGGTTTGTTTCAAGATTGTACATTTTATATGTTTTTGTCCCATTGGATACCCAACAAAGATACATTTATGAGCTCTAGGAGAAAATTTGGAAGAAGGGTGAACATTTGTAGCAAAAGTGGTACATCCAAAAATACGCATATGCGAGTAATTCGGAGGTTTATTATATATAATCTCAAAATGAATTTTCTTATTGAGTAAATGAGTGGGTATACGGTTAATTATATATGCGGCAGTAATGATACATTCTCCCCAAAAATAAATGGGTAAATGAGATTGAAAGCGTAAGGCTCGGGCAGTTTGAAGGAGATGACGATGTTTATGTTCTACCACATTATTTTGTTGTGGTGTATAAACGCAAGAACATTGGAAAATCACCCATTTTCATTGAAAAATTGTTGTAAAGAAACAAATTCAGCCCCATTATCATAATGCAATTGTTGAACCCGAGTATTGAATTGGGTAGAAACATAGGCGAAAAAATTGTGAAGTAAATTTTGTGCCTCACTTATCTGCCGCATTAAGAAAACCTATGTAAACTAAGAAAAATCATCGACAATAGTGAGAAAATAGTGAGCGCCAGAAATAGAAGGAGTTTTATGACGTCCCCAAATGTCACAATGAATAAGAGAAAATACTTTAGATGTAGAAATTTGACAGGGAAAAAATGGTTCGCAAGTTTGGTTTGTCAAATGGCAGATATCACACATGCATGAGATTAGAATCAAAAGAGAAGTTAAGATAATTATTAGCTAAATGTTGTAAAGGTGCAGATGAAGGATGTCCTGGACGACGGTGCCAAAGATCAAATGAAATGGTCAAATGGCAAGCGAGATTCACTGAGGGGAAATTGGGAGCCAAAGTCACAAGGTAGTATAGGTCTCCATGTCGCTTATCCACACCAAGGTAGTATCAGAGAGGTTTCCGGCCTGCTCTGATACCATAAAGAAACGATACTGAGGCAGAATGAATATCTCCTTGATACCTTGTCAAATATATACAAGAGAGACTTACAGTGGCAAATATTCTATGCCTTACAATTAAGGTACAGTTACATGGCAAGTAGATCTACACAATCTTCCTAATGCCAATACAATTATGATACACGATACAACTAGATTTCTTAACAGTAATTCCCCTATGCTATCAGGAAAAGAAGAGTTTCCCAAACGTTGGTGCAGCATTCTTCTCTTTCTGCCAGTACAATGTATAAGGGATCGATGGAGATATATCATGACAATGACTAGATTGGTCTTCATGCCTCAAAAGTTACATGTAAAAAAGTGAGGTCATATACATAAGCAGCTGAGATCACTTCTTGATACTAGTAGTACAACAAGTATGGTTTGCAAAATGAACTTTTGTTTCCTTGGGATGTGTGCTATATGCAGAAGCTCATGTGTTCACAAATCTGCAGTTCTTCCTGACCTCTCCTGTGGTAAAGCTGTCCTCATTAGTGATGTTCCCCATTTTCACCATTGAATCCGAGAACTGCTGGAAGAAAGCAATGGCGTCCTCGGCATACCTACGGACAAGTTTCTTTGTTTCAATAGCTAACAAGCTGGAATACAGTTCCTGGTCCGAGATGAGCACTCCCTCCCCTTTCAGAAGTAGATGATAGAAAGAATTGTCAAATAGTTCAGGAGTGACATAGTCCATGGCTGTTATGTTGTTATTGTCTCCGCCTATAGGACATTTGGCTTTCAAGCTGCTGAGATGTGACTGTGAAATAGGGTCGAGTCCTGGGGTTGCTTCGAAGTCACCATAGATCCTTGATCGAACATTCTCACACCGCGCCATGCCAATAGTGTGAGCTCCTGGATGTACGCACAGAGCATGCATTAAGAACTTAAAAGGGATCACATGTAAGACTTCACTCGCATCAGTACTAGTAACTAGTAAGCCTAGAATGATGTTATGAATATGAAATTCCATTATGATCTCAAGTACCTGAAAGAGAAACCGTGTCTGTGACCGAAAGGCCTTGGTAAAGAAATTTAGAAATGATAGATATTAGGCCCTCATCTGCAGTAGGAAGATTAGCCTCAGCAAGCTCAGGACTAGCAGTTGTAGAGTCCTTTCTTCCTAGAGGGACATCCCAATAAGGTCCACCAACCTGAAATTAAAAAACAACACCAACAAGGATTAAGTATAACCTTGCAAACTTCACTATGGTACTGAACGACTGATTGAAGTTAGCCATAGTACCAGAGTCACAGCATCTCTTGCGGCAATAGTAAGTATATCGGCGCAGGAGACAATTCCAGGACACTCTGATTCCAGCTGGTTCTTTATTCTGTCAATAATCCTAAAACCTTTCAAAGAATTTATGTTAGTTGAGGCTTTCTTCTCTCCTTTCAGTGAGATTGTATCGTCTAGCAAAACCGATCCATCACATCCCTGGTTCCATAATATTCCAAAAGATCAACAAGAGTAAGTGACTAGACTACAGCTAATGCGTACTATAGCTAAACAAGGCAATGAACAAAACTCGTACCTGAACAAAACAGTCGTGGAAGTGTAACCGGACTATCAAGGCAGCATTACGAGGATCTGATTGCACCGCACACTCCATTTCTTTCTTTACAATCTGAAACAAAGTGGGACAATTTGATGCATAGTAGTCCAATGTTAAAGGAGGATCACTTGCAAGTAAGCCGGTGGTGTTGAAGATGGCGAAAACTAAAAGCATGAAATGCAGTCTGGAGGGTCCAAAACAAAGGGAAGGCGCCATCTTTTTTTTTTGCTGTAATGGCTTTTCTTGAACAACTGAAGAGAGAGTGGGGAAGATAGTTGGGACTGTGAGAGATATAAAGTGACGAAGCAAGATGGGACTTGTTCACTTGGTACTTTGAGTATTGACAATGGAGAAGCCTGTGGTCAATAGAAGATGCAACTACTACTGCCCCCTGGTAACCTGGTTGGTAGGTTTTCCAAAACCAGGTGTTGCCAATGGCACAAGGCAGAGTTAAATTAAAAGACTTCTGCTTATAAATAGACTAAGCCAGCCACCAAACAAAGCTAATAACAACCAATGTTAACCCCCTTTAACCTTTGGAAGCTTCACTTTCTTCTCTATTTGATCTCAACAGTAAACGAAACCCAGAAAAGTACGTAAAGTTCTTATCTGGCTATCATCTTGTTTGTTAGATGGTCGTCCTATCCAATCTGAGCAGGAAAAGGCTAATCTTGAAGATAGATTTCTTGTACTGAAACACTTACGGTTGAGAAAACTGAATCGCATCCTAGTTTTCTTTACAAACAAGAATTCTACACTCTCGATTGGTTTTTTCTACGAGAGAAAACCTAACATTATGAGCCACACAGTTCACATCAGAATTGCAACTCAACGTTCGAAATTGTCATGAACTAATATGTAGCAGCGAATCTCAGTACATTAGAACAAACCAGCATATTAGAAATGAACTTGGAACCAAAATTCTCAGGCGTAAATATTAATCCATGATGACATAAAAAAAAAAGACCAAGGCTTTTACATCAAGAATACAAATCAGAATCAAAAGGATCCTTATCATAGTGAACAAGCCCATAATTATCATCATTATTAGTATCAGATCTGAAGCCCAGGCCCAAATCCAGAGCAGGCAAAACGCTAGACTTGATCGGCGACGCCGCAGCAGCACCAAATTCCGGCCACGTCACGCACGGCACCGCCTTCATCTTCTTCATCTCATACGTTGCCAACAGAGCAGCACCAACACCATCCACAACACTCGCCGACGGCAAGTACTCCAAGTCCAAACCACCTTTCGATTTCGATTTCTTCTCCGACGTCGCGAGCTAGCTTGCCCCGAAAGTTCCGGTTCTGAACCGTGTCCAGAATCAAGACCCGATCCGGAACGATTTGCCCCTCGGCGATGGGGGACTGGAAGGCGACGAGGGGGTTCCGGCCGCCGAGGGAGTAGATGTTGCAGGAGTTGTCCTTGGGGGAAGGATCGACGGCGGAGATTCCGGCGAAGGAGGTCTCCGGGAGGACTAGGGTTCCGATTAGGGTTTTGGAGGCGACGGTGCGGAAGAGGTGGAGTGATGGGGAGGAGACGGCGATGATGAGGAGAGAGGGGCGGAGAAGACGAGGAACGGTGACGGAATGGGCGGCGACGGAGGAGCGAAGTTGTTCAGATCTTCCTGGAAGAATCGAGACGGCGGCGGAATCTGTGTCAGTACGTCTTCCATTGTTTTGAAAAAGAAAAAAGAAAAACGATGTGCAGAACAAACCCTAACGTAATTTGAAAGAAGAAGATGAGCGATGGAGATCGAGTCCAATATACAAAGTTCCAGTTTGGGGATGCTCGTCTTAATACGTCGTCGTTTTGTTCGTTCTTTTTGAAGAAGTAACCACTCTACTTGTCAAGTGAGGCAGTCTAGGATACAAATCTTAATCACTATCAAAAGAATACAACAAATTCTGTGAAAGCGCTTCATCTCTATGACACAGATCATACCAACAAGTATCTGCAACAAAGTAACTAAAAACAATTTTTAAAATTATAGTTAAAAACTACTTCAACAGAATAACTAAATTTAAACTAACTTTGAATTATTTTGAGTAATTATAATTAGCTACAAAAAAGAGAAAAAAAAAATTTAAAAACTAAATCTTTCACCATCCAAAAAATAGTCACACTATCCAACAATTGATCTAATGGTTCAAGTATTTAAAATGACTTGTTTTAACTACAATTACTAAAATTAAAATAAAAAACATGTAACCTACATTTAACTTTTTAGTTCAAAATGACTATAAATATAACTTTATTGTTGAAAATGTTCCAAGGAATGAAAATAGTGAAAAGAATGCACTCGAGAAGGCTTTGTTTGCTAAAATTTGGAAACAGCAGCATCCACAAGTGTTTATAGTACAAGAAGAAGAGGGATCTTTGGTGATTCCAGCAGAAACTACAACGTGTGAGATGTGATTATTTTGTCGAAAATTACAGGTGCAAGATTGTGGTTTTTTTCGTGGGGGAAACCAAATGAATTCTCCAATATTTGAGGGCACCATTGCAGTGAGGGTCGTACCAAGGATGTAAAATTCTTTCATGGTCAATCTTCATGGTCATTTTCTTCACCTTCGGAATCTGCATAGGAAAATCGTTGAGCAAAGCTCAGGCTACAACATGAGAGGATGCCTGATAGGAGTGTTCTGGGCAATGACACCTAGTCTTATTATAACCTATTTTTAAAACTATAGATACTTTAGCTTAGAAGCTAAGATTCATCTGACAATGTGCATCAACATAGTAGCATAGATTGCAAAAGAGTACTTGCTAACTCAATAACCAAAGTGCCAAGTTTTGGATTAGGTCAGAAAAAGTAACCAGTGCCTTGATCATTTGCTATTAATATCCATGTTTATTTCTTAGACTCGATCCTTTTTCTACCTGAAGTTGAATGTCAAATGATGCAATTATGTGTGTCCAACATAAACCATCTAAAAGACATGTCACTTACCTGACCGAACATCATCAGTAAGCTGTCCTCTTGCTTGAATTTGTTTAACAAGCATCCGGTAAATCAGCACCCACCAGAAAATGTGAAGTACTAGCAAGCAGTACAGAAGAGTATTGAATATATAGTAATATATTGGTCCAACTGCGGCATGCTTTTTCTTGTCCACTGCTTGGATAACTTCATAGCTGCCAGAAATAAAAACAAGCAGAAATTAAAATAAAAGTCGGGTCTAAACCTCCATACTTCTTTTTTATATGAAGTTCATCTAAAGGAACAAATAACTGCTTATAGCAAAATTTGTTTAACTTTAAGGTTTCTTCTACACACACACACAAGTTCAGAACACTGTGGCTCCTCCTAAGAAAAAAACTTTGATTACAAAATTTGGAAGAAAATATTTTTGCATGCAGGAAAAGTTTGTAACGCAACATTCTGGAGTTTGATGCCTCTGTATAAACATCAAAAAACAGAACAAGGACCATAGATATGGAGAGTCTTGATTCCGACCAATAAGAAGTTAAAAGAAGAGTGTGTCGTCTATAACATTTTCCAGCTGATCTATATCACTGATGAAAAGTTCACAAGAATTTTGTGACTAAGATATAAATTAGACAAACCTCGTGCTCCAAAGGATCCAGAATGGGTAGTAAATGAGACGCAGTATGATCCATAACAGCACAAAAAGAATAAATGAAAAGCTAGCAGTCCTTTCAGCACCACTGTATTTAGACATCTTCCCTACCTCCAGAAACACATCACTGGCATCATGAAGAGCTAAAACAACAGAACCTACACGTGCAAACCTGCAAGAGACACATACTAATCTTCACAAACCATCAAATTTTAAACTTCCAAGTACTTAATGCAGTGGGAGATGAAACAGCTTATAAGTCATGACTTCAAATAGCCCTTCACTCGTACCTTTGGCATATAGGTTCTTGCTGGCTTGGTTATTTGACAAAAAGAACATGACAAAGCTACAAACTCACTCCATTCAGAACATACCGGAAAATGTAAGACAGCACAATGAGAATGACAGTTGCTACATGATGGCCCATTGAAACTCCAAAGTCGGACCGCCTTGTTTCCCAGAAAATCAAAGCAAATATGGAGTATGTGTAAAATCCAGCACAGTACATATACACCGCTTTCAATTTCAACCTGAAATTCACAAGAAGACATTTTAAGTACTTTGTTAAACCTAATATCCAAACTATAAACAGAACAACAGTGTCAATCCCATCATATATGAATGTAAACACATAAATTTCTTTGTATATAAACGTAAAATCTTACTTTGTTTGCTGGTCAGGCCAGACCTGATCTCCAGGCCCTATCCAAAAGTGCATTGTATTTGTGAACCAAGGCTCGTTGTAAGTTACAGAAAGAGCCAGAACCTCTGCCGAAAGATAGTATATGCACTTCCACGCCGACTCCTTGAATTTCCTAATCTTCTTCTTTTGAGAATCAGTCTGAACATCCGGCAACTGATACCCCTTCCCAAATATCAACCTTCTCCCCAATTTCTGCAAAATGCAAACTTCAAATTCAGACTAAACCATCAAAGATCTCAAGCAATGACAATCAAACTTTTCGGACTTCTGAGCATAACTTCTTGGTAAATCTCAAAGCTTAAAAGAGATTTACTTTTCATCTTTTACCTTCATGATTAAAAAGCAAACAACTTTTTTTTTACTTGTATAGCTGACAACAACCTCTTCATTTATTGATCTAGTACCAGAGTCAAGCTCTTAAAAAAGTTGACTAAATTGATATGTAACCATTCCTGGTATGCATGACCCATATCAAACAAGACAACATTCCCCAAATGCTCCACTTAAACACATCACAACGATCTGAACTAAACACATCTTAAACTACCAAAACCTTATAAACAAAAAACAAAAACAAAACAGAGCAGAGTTAGAGTTAGCGTCGAGAGTTGGAGTTGGAGAGTTGGGAGCTAGAGTTACCTCAAAGACGAACTGGTCGAGAAAGAAGCGTACAGTTGGGAAGAAGAGAACAAAGAAAGGCAGCACTGTGAAGTCTTCATAAGCTGGGTAGGCTTCGTGTTCCCAATCGATTGAGCTCAAGTAGTCAGTCAAACCCATCTCGGATTTCGGGTTCCTCCGATCCAAATCTCACCGGAAAACGAGTAAAGTCTCTAGCTTTGGGTCAGTGTCGGAGCCAGCTGAGACATTTTCCGAGAGACTTCTGTTCATCACCCAAAAAATAAAACCAATTTTAAATTGGCTTATTATGATTGATTGCACCACTTTGTTTGTTTGGGCAGGTTTGTGTGATTGTGCAATATGTGGAGAAAAATGAGCTCACTCATACAAGTTGCTTCAATCTGTTTATTTCATAGTTCTAATAATGAGCAAAATTTCCCTTTAGATTAGAGTTTTACGCGTTTTTAAACCGTTCTAACAAAGCTGATTTTGCTGCAAGCTACACCACTCACTTGCAAAAACTTCTACTTGCCAATCAGTATGCTCCGCACATCAAATGTGCACCCTTTTATGGAATGGATGAGCCAAAATATCAACTAAGAAGTTAAAAAGAACTCAATTACATTTCATCATATTTAAATATGTGTGGTCACACAGAATTGTGGGAATGTATCCATTCTCTTGGACAATAATACAACAAGAAAGTATATCAGCTAGCAATCCAATTGTTCAGAAAAAGCTGCAAAATTTATTTAAACAGATGCATGTATGTAAGTTGCTAGAAAAGACAAGGAGTAAGACTAGCTTGGTTGTTGGTAAAATTAAAATCTGCAATTACAGAAGCAAAAAACAGAAGGAGAAATTATGAGCTTTGTGATTCACCCAACTCATCCCTATCCATTCTGTTGGAATTTACCCCAAAACAAACACCTGAAATTAGGCTGGTCTTCCTTGGCGGTGAATATCACTGGGAGTCATATGAAAATAGGTCCATTAATTATTGATATGCGCGCTGCTCCCCTATAAAACACAGGTCCCTCCATCTGTTACATATATGTACTACACTAACAAGTAAAGCTTGCATTTTTCTTGTGACAAAGACCAGTATGTAAAGTTATTTCATCACATAGTATATAATCCAATCCTTTTTATCCTATATTTTCTGAGGTAGAATCCATTTTCACCACCAGAATCTTTGGCCTGTAGTGATTGTTGGTGATAAATTTGCCAGGTGGTTACTTGAATCTTGGCAATTCAATAATGAGGGTTTCGGATGCACTGTAATAACTCACTGAGACTGGCTCCTTGTCATCTTCTTCTGGAAAATGTACTATCTGCTTCTGAAGAAACAGATATAAGTTAATACAGTGCATCATAGTCTGTTGAAAATTTTCATATTGAGCAATTTTGCTTTAGAATTTCAAAGATTTGGATATCTACTTTGTGATCTCACTCAAAGCCAGCTCTGGAATGGAGTCCTCCCAAGTTGATGGAGTTGGTGCTGATGAGAAGTGCAGTGGCAGTAGTACTAGTACTGAGTCTGGTTGGACAATGTACATTGGCTCCCCCATTGATGGTGAAAGAGGTGAGGACTATTCCAGTAGTGATGGAATAATCAAAGGAAGAGAGGCAAGTCTTGAGCACGTCGTTGTCTACGAAGATGTTGAAGAGAGTGATGATGATTCCCTGGCTTCGGATGCCTCCTCCGGCCCATGTCACAAAGAAACTGGTGAGAAAAGTTGTGGCGTATCTCGTCTGAGGCGTGCAACTACGAGACAGAATGTCAAGAAACCTTGCACAAAGAAGAAGGAGAAAAGAGATGAAATGACAGATGGAAAGAAAGATGAGGAGGAAATATTGCTGCACAAGGCTGTTAGTGCAGCCAGTCATATTTGAACAATTTGAAGCACAATTACGGTAAGACATGAAGAACTAAACTTCTTTGATTCCACCATTAGCTTTGCAAGAGTTTCAAAATTCACTAGGAATTAGATTCAATGCTGGTTGTGTTAATTTAGCTTGGCTGAATGTGTTTCATATGTTGGAAGTGGTAGAGTGCTGTAATTTGGTTTCTTTTGCTAGTAGCACATGCAGTAGCCAGCTTTGATAGGAATGTACAAGTCTAGGTGTTTCTAAATTTGCTTCTCTCATAATTTCGTTTCATCTGTTTAAGGCCCAAAAAGACTCATCTGACTTGTCCACATCAATGTATCAAACTACTTACCTCTAGCTATTTCTGTTCTGTCAAAATGTACCTGCAGTTAGGAATTGCAATTTACAAACAGGTAAGTATTCCTCGATATATAAATCATTTGAGCTAATCAGAGTTAGTTCTGTTTTTCTAGCTCAGTTTGGCTGAGAATTTACTAGAGAACTCAACTGAATTTTCATAAAGTTGGTAAATCTTGTATCGAAAGCAAAACAATGCCAAGACAATTGTAAGTCTTGGAAATAGACTGCAAGTCTTGAATTCGAGTCATGTAAAATACTGTAGAGGAGTGCCACCATAATCCATCTTATATAAAAATAAAATAAAAGTCGCCAATTTCAATAGTGAAAAAATATATAAATCTTTTATGTTTGAATGTAACACCGTCGCATTATAAAATTTGTATTTCAAGAGAAATATTTATGTCGTGTCTTTTCATAATTAGATTAGAAGTAGATATTCTCTTAATCTCTTATATATTGACTGTAACAGATTGTGATCCTTATTTAAAAGTCATATATCAATGAATAAATGGATGATCTATATTAATTGCGTATCTACTGATCCGACCCTGAGGTATATGAGGCCCGGGCAGAAAGAAAAATGGGGCCCTTTATACAAAATTCAAATAAATAAAATTATCTTTGAAATTAACTTTCAATTAGTTCTCGTTTTTTTCTTTCTGCCAAGGTATATATTTGTCCAATCTTCAAAGAAAATGGTAGAAGGATCAAATCCAATACCAAATAACTGGCTTTAGTGGGCACTTATGCATGCATCCACCAAATGCACAGCAGTTGGTGAGCAAATAGAGACTTCTATCTATCTAAATTTCAAATAGAGCATAGGAATTAGAGAATAAAAGCAATCATGCCTCAATTAAAACTCAGGCTTCTCAGGGTAGGTGCAGCCAGAACTTTAACGATCACATTTGCATAACAACCGGCTTTCTCACAATGTTCAATGGCTTTCTCTTGACTAACTGAGATAGAAAGCCTCCAACAAATGCATCACCTACTTTGTTGGTATCAACAAGCTTTTCTTTAGGCAACAATATCACTGGGAACTTTTGCACTTTCCCATCCTCAACAACAACCTCAAGATCTGCACCAAATTTGAGAGATTGAGAATTCAGAGATGCAATTCACCAACATGAGATGGATTGAGAATTTGAGATGCAAATCACCAAAATTGAGAGATTGAGAATTTGAGATGATGCAAATATTGGTGGAACTTGATAGAGAGATTGGGGAATTTAATCAATTAATACTGAGATCGACTTGGGAATAGAGAAAGAAGAAGAGAATATGAATCAGAGAAGATGAATTGCGTGGCCTAAAATTAGTCCGACTCGCTGCTCTTCTCTCTCTCTCTCTCTCTTCATGGCATTAAGTGTCAGGTTTTTTTTTTCCTTTTACTTGTGACCAACAAAAAAAAGGGCCCCTCACAATTTGATTCTACCAATTATATGCACAAATAGTGTCATGTACCCAAGGATGTTCAGAATGTCTACAAAAGATGTAAGCAGTACTTAGCGCATGAGACCGACGATACTGAAGATCAAGAGATGAATGATTGCGATGAAGTCAATGTTATTGTAGCAAATGACACAAAAACAAGCTTAGAGACTATTTTGATTAGTTTATGTATTATGCTCATATTTCTGCTATATAATCAATTTTATTTTATTTTGACTTGTTGTATTCGGTTTTGTTTAGAATAAGACAATCTTTTGATGTATGCAAAATTATATAAATTTCTTCCTTTCGGTATTTGAAAGTGTTAAGAATGGTTAATAAACTTCATTATACATAAATGGTTTGAATTATACAATAGCTTATGGCAATATGAGACCAAAATACCTTTAAAACGAGATAAAAAGAGAGGATAATTTGATATTAGGGAGTATTCAACCCGTCGGAAATTTCTCTCGACTCGTCGAAGACTACACTCTGTATCAGTTTATGCGCATTATTGACCAGTCAAAAAATTTTGTACTATTTCTTTCGACTTGTCAAAAGATGGTCCTCGGTCATATATTTTGCACATTCGACCCATTGAAGCACCATCTCGACTCGTCGAAGGTATGCCACTGCCTCCAAAATTGTCTGAATTTGACCCATAGATGAAAACTTTTTGACCCATCGAAAAAGATATCAAAAATTTATATCGATTTTAGGTTTTCTTTGATTGGTCAAGCCACATTCTCAACCCGTCGAAGAGGTCTCTCTCGACACAATTTTCCTGATTTTTGACCCGTCGAAAATCCTATTCGACCTGTAGAAAAACAGTATCAAAAAATCAAATTTTATTTTGGGTTTCTTCGACCTGTCGAGTGAATTTTCTCGACCCGTCGAAGATAGTACCTGAAATTGGTATTTTTGATGTGTTTTACATCAGTTTCTCTTATGCCATATCAACACTCTATAAGAGGCACAACCTTTTTGTAAATCTTTAAGTCTTTACTTAAAGTGTTCGCCAAGTCTTGAAGACTAAGTAATTCACAATTCTTTTTGTAGATATTTGAAGGCGAGATTGAGTGTCTAGCAGATAGTGGTACCGTACCACTCATGCTATACAGTGGAATAGACAATTATTTATCGATCTTGTGTTATACACTTTATCAGTGACAACCATAATTGGTTATGTATGGTTTATACAAGGGTGTGGTTCAGCTTAATTTTTGCTACCACATGGTACTAAAATCTATATCACTGATACATTGTACGCGCCTAAGGCCAATCGAACTTTGCTAAGTTTTAAGAATATTAGAGCCAACGGTTTACACTTAGAAACTCATTGCGAGAATGGTAAAGAATTCTTATGTATAACTTCTGAGGAGTGCGGTAGAAAGCACATCTTGGAGAAGTTAGGGGCAATTCGTAGTAGTTTATATCTTACTACGGTTAAGATCATTGAATCTAATGTAATCACTCTCAGTACTACATGTGACTTGGCCTCTTATCAGCCTTGGCACTATCGATTGAGACATCCAGATTGTGATATGATGATCAAAATATTGAAAAACTCTCATGGTCATCCATTTTTTAGAGCAATGAAGCATGTGAAAATACCTATCAGTTTTGATGGAGTGGATGAGATTAACAATCTTAATCCGGTCTTGATATCCAAGCTGAATATGACACCTAGTATTGGTCAACAAGATTTCTTCGTGAAAATCTCTGATGCTCACCGCTCATTTTGCTAAGCTTGTTCATTGGCAAAGTTACGGGCTAAGCCTTCCTTTGCGGTTAATAATACTGAAAATATACCATTCTTACAAAGAATTCATGGTGATATTTGTGGACCTATCAAACTGGAATGCGAACCTTTTAAATACTTTATGGTTTTGGTAGATGCATCAACGCGTTGGTCACCCGTTGCTTTGATATCCACAAAGAATGCTGCATTTGCAAAACTCCTAGCACAGATTATTAGGCTTCAAGATCACCACCTAGATAATCCAATAAGGTATATTAGATTGGATAATGCAGAAAAATTCACATCAAAAACTTTTGATGACTATTGTATGTCAATTGGGATTGAAGTTGAACATCTTGTCCCTTATGTTCATTCACATAATGATTAAGCAGAGGCACTGATACTCACCATTATTAAGTACTAAATTAACACTTAACACTCAACAACAATGAGCCAATTAAAACCCTTTTTAGTAGATGTAGCATTGGTAAATAGGGATCGTTCTTAACCGGGGATTGAGGGTGCATGCATAACTATGCTAGGTTTGTTTATGGGGGTGCGAGATTTGGTTTGTTTAACTAATGACCTACGAAATTTAAACTTAATTCTACTATGTACACATGATCATCACATCATGTCTACCTCCACCATTTTCATGCTTCACTTACCCAGTATCAACGAAATTCTTACCTTCAACCTGCAATTTATACACATGCTTTTAAGAGTGCGACGAAGAGCACCTACACCTTAATTTATTTAAGATTCATACAAAACATGCTAGGGAGGAACGAAGAGCGTATCACCCAACACATTAAGAAGCTTTAAGCATACAAGCATGCATACAAGTCAAAGACCAAAAACTAAGAACACATGGAAGATAACATAAGTAAGTAAAAACGTATAGCCTTTATTAAACAAATCACAAGTCGTAAACCGAATTCTTTACAAGACAAAAGATGAGATAGAAGGTTTATGGTTACACTTTTGGAGTCTGTGAAGAGCACTAACAACGCCTCGAGTGGATGGATTCTCAAGAACAAGACGAAGAGCGCCGATTATTCTTGATCCGTGAGGAGGGAGCTTCGGCCTTGGAGGGGATTAGGCATAGGACGACTTGGGAGGTGTTTTGGGCAGAGCTTTGGTGTCTATGATGTGTGATAATGAATCCCTAGTCGAGCCCTCATTTATATAGGCCAAGCAAAGCCTAGTTCGACTCCTTTTAGAAGTCTAACTACTCCACCCGGGTAACCTGACCCTTCTCCACTAAAATAGGAATTTCTCTCGTTCTAGGACTCCAAATCGCTTTATTTCAGTTGTGTTGGAAACTAGACTTCTATATCTTTCCAACCATATGCTAACCGCGTCTAGATTCATCCGGATCTGTTCACAGTGGCCTGATCTGCACAGGTAGATTTCCTGATTTCTAGCTTTTGATCCATTTTCTTCTTTTGGGCTTCTTTGTGGGTGAATCTTGACATGATCTTGGACATTCTTGGACACATGAGCATGGTCTTGACCCATCTTAGTGATCTTTGATCCATTCTTTATAAATCGTGGCCCATTCTTCTTCATCTTTCCTCCTCATTTTAGGAACTTCCTCCTTAGTAGGTTTTGAGCTCATTTCTGCCTCCTTTACGGATTCCTCCTTTATTTCTACCTACAAACATAAAGTAAGTTAAAAACATATTTACTAAGCACAAAACAAAGTTAAATATAGAGAGAAAGACATTAATAATCAAGCATAAAATGCGTAGATCAGGCACATATCAAGTAGTTACAGCTTGTGGCCAGAGCAATCGTAATGCATACAAATTTGTTAGTATCTGCTTGAGGATATGCAATATTACATGCAATAATGCTTATTCACTTGAGACCCGTAGCACACTAACCATTTAGTGCGCAGCAGTTCGTAACTGGGTATGAGCCTGACATTTCACATCTACGCTACCACAACGTACCAAAATGGGTCCTCAACGTCGTCTAGGAATATATGTTGGTTATGAATCTCCAACAATTGTACGTTACTTAGAACCTCTGATAGGAGATCTCTTTACTGCGAGATTTACAGATTGTCACTTTGATGAAACATACTTCCCAACGTTAGAGAGAGATATGAATGCTCCCATTCCGGTTGAACATCATGAATTGATGTGGTATACTCCTACTATGTTTAAAGGAGATCCACGCACATCTCAAGTGAGATTGAAGTACTTCTTTACTGATATTGCCTAAGTAACGAGATCAGACATACATGCTGCAAATGTTTGTACAAGGTTAGAAGTCCCCAAGAAGGGGCAGTTTAACGAGCAAGGAAACATTTTTCCTGCTCATATGGAGGGAGTAGCATCGGCCTTAGCTCCCACCAAGAAAAAAGGGAGACCAAGAAAATCCATAGATGAGCTGCCGATGAAAAGGCAGGTCATCTAG
The DNA here is from genome assembly GCA_946800695.1 of Geum urbanum. NCBI lineage: Eukaryota > Viridiplantae > Streptophyta > Magnoliopsida > Rosales > Rosaceae > Geum > Geum urbanum. The sequence goes on from OX327012.1 coordinate 41,808,083, forward strand.
GCACAAAATAATCATTTCGTCATCAACATTGTGAATCCTTCACATGATATTGTTCCTCACTATATTTATATGCTAGAATCACAAATGACATCTCTGGAGGACTCTTCAGATCCATATGTGATATCAAAGCACGATGAAATCTCACTAACTAACAATAATGCGTGTATTGTTATGGATAAATCATCCAAGGTAGTTGATGATATTTTTGCTTATTCTGTCGCTCATGACATTATTAACAACGATGAAGTGGAACCTTACTCGATTGTTGAATGTCAGCGAAGAGCAAATTGGCCAAAATGAAAAGAGCCAGTGCAGGCTGAACTAGACACTTTGAAGAAAAGGCAAATTTTAATGTCTGGTGGTGCTATGCCCATCGAATGTGAAGCCAATTGGACATAAATGAGTCTTTTTTAGAATGTGTAATGAGAAGAATGAATTCATGCGGTATAAATCTGGACTTGTAGCGCAATGATTCTCTCAACATCCTGACATTGATTATGAGGAGATCTCCGGTCATGGACATCATTATTTTCCGTTATCTTGTTAGTTTGATAGTATCCAAAAATCTGAGCATGTAGCTAATGGATGTGGTGACAATATATCTCTATGAAAATCTTGATTCATAGATATAAATGAAAGTGTCGGAAGGAGTGGTCATACCCAACTCAAGTAAATCTACACCACAGAGGGCTCATGTGATTAGATTGAGACGTTCACTATATGAATTAAAACAATCTGGTAGGATGTAGTACACATGTCTAAATGACTACTTAGTTGGGAATAGATACAAGAACGATAATTTGTGCCCATGTGTGTTTATTAAGAGAACAAGTTCAGAATTTGCCATTGTAGCAGTCTATGTGGATGATATGAATATCATTGAGTCTCTTGATGAAACCAATTAGACTGTTAGCTACTTGAAATCCGAGTTTGAGATGAAAGACCTTGGTAAGACTCGATTTTATCTTGGTTTAGAGCTGGAACATCGAGTTGGTGGAATACTTATTCACCATTCTGCTTATGTCCAAAAGATGCTCAAGCAATTTAACATGGACAAAGCACATCCTCTTAGCACACCGATGGTTATTCATAGTTTGGAACTCAATAAGGATCGATACCACCCGAAAGATGATGATGAGAAACCTTTGGGAGCTGAGGTACTGTACATAATGCATTAGACCATATATTGTATTCTCTGTAAACTTGTTAGCTCGGTTTAGTTCTGGGCCAACACAACGTCATTCGACTTATGTAAATCACATCTTCAGGTACTTGAAGGGTTTTATTGACTTGGGTTTGTTCACATGTCGTGGGATTTTAACCCATCAAATGTATCTTTTGACCCATCAAAAATTGCACCCTGGACTGACCCAAAGGTGTCAATCGACTCGTCAAAAGGATTGCTCGACCCGTCAAATGATACACCCTGGATCAACCCAAAGCTATCATTCGACCCGTTGAGTGAAAGCTTCGACCTGTCAAATTTCCTTTCCGGCTGCGAGCATTGTACCTCAATTCAATGTGATCCCCTATTTAGAGACACCATGTGATGTCTTGGTTAATTTTGCTAATGTAGGGTAACTCTCTGACCCACATAAAGGACGTTTCCAAATATGTTATGTATTCACCATGGGGAACACGACAATTTTTTGGAGATCAACAAAGCAAACCCTTGTTGTAACTTCCTCGAATTATTCTGAGATTATAGCTTTGCAAAAAGCAATTAAAGAGTGTATCTAGCTTAGGTCAATCAAACACAGTATTCAATGATCTAGTAGATTACCTTCCACTACGATAGCACCAACTTGTATCTTTGAGGACAATACGGCTTGCATTGAGAAAATGAAGCTGAGATGCATCAAAGGTGATCACACGAAACATATTTTGCCGAAGTTTTTCTTTACTCAGAAATAACAACAGCTATTAAATATTCATGTGAGTCAAGTTTGTTCGGTTGACAATGTTGTAGACTTATTCACTAAGTCTTTACCAAAATCTACATTTGTGAAGCATGTGAGACACATTGAAATGTGAAGATTATCTGAACTCTGAGATTGAGTTACTGATCAGGAGAAGTTCATTTCGTAGACATCAGAGGGATTCTATATCATATGTGGTCGTTTTTATAGTTGATGTATTGTACTCTTTTTTTCTTAGACCAAAATTTTGTTTTACCGATGAGATTTTTGTTTGCTTGACAAGATTTTTAATGACGCAACATGTTATGCATTATACATTAGGATCGCAACACAAAGGGGAGTGTTCTAAGAGAAATATTCATGATATCTCGATGTGTGTCTTGTCCTAATTAGAATAGAAGTAGATATTCTCTCAATCTCTTATTTATAGGGATATTGATTGTAACAGATTATAATGCCTATTTAAAAATCATCTATCAATGAATAAATGACAATTTCAATCTATATTTATTGCGTATATATTTACTCCTTCAATAGTTTGACATTTTACAATAAAATTATCGTTTCCGCACATTCAGTGGCTGAACCAAGATTCTTCATTGGGGGGGGGGGGGGGGGGGGGCACAAAAAATTCAATGTGTAGTACTTAATAATTACTTAACATTATAATTAATGTTAAATTAAATTTTTATATTTTATAAGATTGATTCGAGTTAAATGAGTAAATTAGAAAGAAAAACATAAAATTAATGATGAATAACTCTAAATTTTCAACTAGTATAACCCTTTTATATAGAAATTTTTACATATTGCTATGTTTTTTGGCTAAGAAATATATAGTTAGGTTAATATACTAAGAAACAAAGAGAATAATATAATAAACAAGGAGCATCTAAATAAGTAATAGCTACAATCAAAAGAATTTGTAGGAAATGAATGAGTCAAATTGAAAATTATGGCTATTATTTCATTGACTGAAAAAACTTTGGAGGCCATATGATAATTTGAAAAAAGTTTGGAGGGGGCATTAAAGAAAATTTGTTAGAAATAAGATAATCATCTTTTAAATTAGTGGTACTATTTGATTGGTTCAAAATATTAGTGGGGCTATGCCCTCCTTTGCCTCCACTATAGTCCGTCGGTGCGCACATCTTATCTTCTTATTTTTTTGGCTAAGAAAATGAAGAAAACTACAAAGAAGATCCTAGCCTCTATTGCATCTCATTCCCCATTTATCAAACAATTTGAGGTAAGAAGCAGCTGCAGGCAGAGAGTTGCTCCATGTGTTGATACTACCAGTACAGTATCCAACATTTGTAAGATTAACAACAAAATTAGCCTCTTTGAAGATGTGTTTGAATCTGATGTTGTTGAACCTATTAACCAAGCTTTGAATATCTCTAATGATTAAGGATATTCTCCAAGGAGACTTCCCTATATTGAGGACACAACTGATGATGAGTAAAGAGTTCTCTTCTACTTGAATGTTTGTCAATTCCTGCTTGTTTGACATGAAGAAGGCTTTGTTTGAGGGCTTGAGCTTCGGCCATAAATATTTTTGAGTTGCCAAAGTCACAAGACCCCGCTCCAATATATGCACCACTAGAATTCGTGATCACATAACCTCCAACAGCTGAAGAGTGAGGAGTATTCCTAACAGAACCATCAAAATTGATTTTGTTGAAACCTAGCTCAAGGGGAAACCATCTGATAGTAGTAGATTCTTTCCTAGTTACAGTAGGAGTAGTGTTGCTTGAGGTGTAGTTATTCCAGTATGTAGCAGCAATGCTAGTCACTGTTTGGGATTGAAAGTCTCATTCCTGAAGATCAAGTTATTTCTTGCATGCCAAATATGTCAACATATATTTAAAATCATAGACCATTCCTTAGGATCATGCTTTTTAGCATCAGACAAATTTTTCATGCTTGAGATTAGATCAATAGAGCTTGAAAGGCTTGATAAATTTCATAATCTCAAAATTTCTCTTACCATGAGGCATTGACAAAATAAATGGTTAATGTTTTTCTCTTGATTCATACAAAGAGCACAAATATTATTAGCAACTAGTTTCATCTTCAGCAATCTGTCTCGAGTTTTCAATCTTCCTCTAAGAAGGAGCCAACTGATTTTTTTTAGTTTAGGGGGTAAATTTAACTTCCACATTTTGTTCAGTAAATCAGCATGCTCATGTTTTGTGCAATCAGAAAATTGTAAGCTTGAAACAATTTTAATGGAAAACTTACTAGAATTTGAGGACTGATAGTTGCATATTTATGCGTCTATTCGGTATTTAATTTGTTCCTTATATTTAGTTTATTTTTATTAATTAGGTGATTTAATTATGTTTATTGTTTTAATAGGTTTTGTGGAGAAATAAAGAAAAAGGAAACAAAAGAAGGATTCATAGCTCAATACGGAAAGAAAGAAGGAGTTATGTACAATTATAGAAGCCTATTCCAACGTGAACTCTAGGAGAGCAATTGGAGGAATTATATAAACCTATTTTAGGTTTTAGAAAAAGGGAGAATCAAATTTTAGAGAAGAATTTCGTGCAAGGGAGAGAGCAGCCACAAGAGGAGTTTAAACCGTCTTGGTTCAACCGGTCGAGAATTCCTTCGACCCGTCGAATTCAGGCCGGCCATGAGTCTTCTACATCTATTTTGTTTGTTTCAACTCTATGATTTGTTTTGATTCTTTATTTAAGACTTTTAGTAGCTAAACTCATTGTTGAGGGGTTGCTTGAAGCCCCGTACATGAAGTCTTTTTAATGCATACACTTTAACCTAGTTTTTACATGTTCTTTGAATGAGGTTTCTTTCTCTGAATGATCACCGTATGAATTCTTGCATGTTTGCTTTAGTGCGCAATTTAGTATGCATACTAGGGTTCTAGTTTCATGAGATACGGGCGACTGAAAATAATTTCTTCCACCGGATTCTCTATAGTGATACACTGATTTTACGGTCAGAAGATTGAAGTCTATAGGTCTAGCAGGACACACATATAGTGTACCTGTAAACCCTTGTAGATTCTCAAACCTTTTCTAGAGTTTAATGCTTTCTTCTTTGTAAACCTTGGGGTCCATGACTATGAGTTCAATAGAGGGATAGATGTAGGGGAGGTCCATGACAAACCTGCATAGGCATAAGGATTAGGTAATAGGATGTGGTTGTAACGAGCAACTCTTCCTGGGAACTTTCATTCATTGGATATGTGCATTAGATTAAGTATGTGTTAGGAAGATGGAATGGTGGTGGTGGATTGCATTCTTCTTAACTCTTTAATCATATAGTTTAATCCATTTGCATTCATAAGCATTTTTACTTTCAGCATTTATTTTCTGCGTTAGCTATAGCTTAGCCGATTTAGTTCGGTACTCAAATCAAGTCTGAATACCCTCAATTTTGTGTGGTTGTCCACCACTGTGTCTAGTGTATTGTATTCAAATTTTGTAGCATTTGAGTCAGTTTAGATTAGGTTCGTAATATCATTAGTGTACTGTAGTCGAGTCTGTCAGTATTTCAGTTTTGTGTTAGGATTTAGTATCACCAACTCCTTGTGTTCCACAACCCTTATAAGTGATTATTGTAATGATATATATTGGTTGAAAATAAGGTATCTTTGACTAGATGTTTACCCAGCCTATCAAAGACCCCAGACAAAAGCATCTTGTTGGGGAGTTAAAGGGATGAGAATTCCACAAATAGTGCTAACTGATAAAGCATATGTCGAAGTTTGATTTTGTTCCAGGAACCATTCTCAATGTAATCAGCAACACATTCATCTAGGTTCACCTGCCTTCTCAATCTGTTATCAATAAGATGGTAGATAGGGGCAGGGAAAGCCTAGTTGTGGGTCCAAAAATTTGTGTCTTTACCATTTTCGACAATCCATCTCATACCTTCAGTGATTAGTTGTATGCTTTCCAAAATACTTTTCCAAGCATAAGACTTACCTGATTTGTAATTGACAGTGAAAAAGTATTCCTTTGATATATATTTCTTCCTCATAATGTTTGTCCACCAACTGGAGGGCTCAATTAAGATTTTTCAGCCTAATTTTGCAAGTGAAGAATTATTATAAACTTTAACCTGCTTAATTCCAAGACCACCGTACTGTTTAGGTTTACAGACATCATTCCAGGCAATAGGGTTAGCTTTGTTAGAACCCCAAAAGAAATTTCTGGCTTTAGCATCAATCTTCTTGGCTAGCTTCTCAGGGCATTTGAAACAAGAAAAAATATTGTTAGGTATTCCAGTAAGATTAGATTTTATAACAGTAAGTGACAAGACGCGCCCCAGATTATCCCAGTAATCCAAAGATAAGTCTTGTGGGACCCGTATTAAGGTCTCTAACCACCGACTAGTCGGTATCAACTACCTTAGCACGAGCAGCCCAAATTCTTGTTGTGATCCTACTCTGAGAAAGCAGAAGCTGTAAACTATCATGTCTCAAACTCTGGACGGTCACGATTTCAACCAGTTATCCTGCAAATTGGGTGATTGAAAACAAATGGCTTAGGGAAAGGCATAAAAAGATAAAAACGTTAGAGTGAGTGGAAAAAAAATTCATATCGTACGATAATCATAAAAATTGAAGTAAAACTGAATCTGATGTCTTTCCATTGATCTGTGTAAAATAAAGTGAGTTCATCTACTTTGTGGAGGTGGCCACTCAGGAATTTTTTTGCCTAACCTGAGTCAACAAACTGTATGTAAAAATATAGGTGAATGGTCAGACGAGGCAACCTGACCTCCATTGACTGGACTATTCAGTGATCAACCAAACAGTGAGTGCATCGATGCAACTAACTAATGTCATCACAAGAAAAACCTCCAGATTTAATTTGTTCTAAAATATATTGTAAATTAAATTGAAATACTGAATTACTAAAATTAAACTCGTTACGACTGTGAAAATAAAAAGGATCCACTCACAATACTGTATCGTGATCTCCAATAAGTCAAGCACATCTTTTGTCGTCTCTATACATCTGCCACTAACAGGGATAAGACGACACATGGGCGAGCCCAAGCCATGCCCTCCTGACATCTAACAGAAAAAAAAATAGTATATATACTTTTATAGTTATATATATATATTATAGAACCTGTCCTTAAGTTGTAATAAAAAAATAACAAATATAATTCTTGTACAAAGCAAACATCTTTTCCATTGCCAGCAGTCAAGTTGCATATGTACGGAGACAATTGGTTTGACAATTAATATTATAATATATATGAGATATTCTACTAAGGCCAGGATTCCCATTAAAGAAAAAGTTTAGACCAAATTTTATTTAATCAAGGATTCTACGATTAATATAAGTTTTTTGTGTGTTCATATATATATACGCCATTAAGCAGTCAGAAAATTATTATGTTGAGTTTATTCATCAGTTTTGTCTAAGGCTACCATTTATACATACTATTGTTGGGATGGAGAGATATTATAACAGAAAAGAAAATTCTGTAAATCCTACAGTGGAATAATCATCTCTTCCGAATTCAGCTAACTCGTCTTGCCTAATGTTATCCTCAAGACTTTTCTAAACATGAGATAGAGGTACTTGATGATCAATTAGAGAACTATATTATAGACATGCACTCTGACATTGAGTTCTATGATTTGAGAAGGATTACTGAGCTTGCAGAGAAAATGGTTCACCGAAAGAAAGATAAGACATATCCACTAGTTTACTTGTTTTTGACATTATCATTGATTTTACCAGTAGTAACAACAAGTATGGAGAGAGTATTTTCTGCAATGAATATTGTGAATGGTCGTTTACGTAGCCAAATGAGTGACGAGTTGATGAATGATTGTTTGGTATCATACATTGAGAAAGATACTTTTGTTATTATAAACGATGAAGTTATCATGAAACGTTTTCAGGATATGAAACATCGATGAGGACAATTACCTTTGTAATAGATAGTATTTTTTTCAAGAACAATGTAATATTTTATTTTATTTTATTCTATTCTATTTTTGAAGTCTTAATTTCGGCCCCCCTGACTCTAAATTCTAGTTCCGCCACTGGCCACTAGCTGTTCATACGTCGTCCTGAAATAACGACTTTTATGTAAAAACTAATCGTCGAAAATCATATCAAATAACCAAACTCATTACTAACGAGCAATACCGTCGAGAATATCGCATTCTCGAAAATTTCCCTTCTCAAAATAATAGCGAGCTCTAATCTAATTCCAAATTCCAATTTCCAATTCTTAAATCCTTTTTAAAATTGCAACATAAACTTTAAATGTTAAGGAACTCGAAGTTGAATCGATAATCAATGCAACCGTTTAAGAATAACGTAAAAACGTTTAATCATTATCCGATTAACCATACGTCTTAACCAATAATGTCCAATTAAATTCAATAACTTCATCATACCATCGAGAATTATCGACGATAAAAATTAATTACCATCAATGATTATCATTAAATAAATCTTAAATAAAGAATGTTCGGAACAAAATTTCACAGTAAGCCTGCCATCTCTAGAAAGAGAACTTTTTTTTCAACCAGCTTAATCAATCCCATACAGTATCAGACTATGTCGAGAAACACAAAACTGAATAAAGAAGATCAATGAATCAATCAGCATACAATAGTAGAGCTGCAAAAGTTTGGCCATCAAGAAAACAGGGAAAATAAAAATATCACTCTATCTAATAGATAACAACGCTGGCAAGGCCATGATATTAGTCACAAATTTGTCCAATTCATTTTCTGGTCTACTCATGAGTAACAGCAAATTGAATGGTATAGGTAAAAGGTGCATTTAGTCCCAACACGTATATCTTCTGTATCCCTCCACAATGACTATAGATTGCCAATGGACCGATTACATTACTAACTTCAATTCAAAATGTTTGAGCAAGAGTTCTTTAGTATTTATAGGGTCATTTCAATTTATAATATTATAAATTTATAGGTATTTTTTAATAGTGTATTTTTGTTGTATACCAGTAATGCTAACAATTCTTTATTTATCCTAGATACTAACCTTATGGGAAAAATAAAGAGAAGAATTATTGAGATTGATTTAAAGACCTGTAGATTTAGAGTATATGACAAGAACCTTCTTAACATTATTGGCTGCTTTTGGAGTTGCCTTGCAAAAGATCAAACAGTCATAAGTAAACGTCAAGTTAGAAATTTTGTAACCATTAGTAGAAGAAAGAATGTCAACATTTGATTTTACAGAGGAAGCCAGAGAATTCAGGTGCCTGATAAGAGACTCAACACACAGAATAAAAATATAGGGTAAAAGAGGGTCACCTTGTCTTATGCCCCTTAAGGGACAAAATATGCCCTCTAGCTTACCATTAATTAAAATAGAGAAAGAAACTGTAGTAATACAGTTCATTACTCTATCAATCCAGTAGTCATTAAGCCATATTTTTTCAGATAACATTTTATAAAGTCTCAATTCAGCATGTCATAAGCCTCTTCAAGATCCAATTTCATTGCCAAAGCACATGTTTTCCCTTTCTTCTTTTGAAAATTGTTAAACATTTCATGAGCAATTAGAATGTTGTCATGAATAGATTTACCAGGTGCAAAGGCACTCTGGTTCTCAGACATTTAGTCAACAAAGGTCTCAATCTATTGACTATTATTTTAGTAATAATTTTATAACAAACATATATTGCATAAACTTATAGGTCTATAATAGTTAACTTTTTCAGGAGCATCCACTTTAGGAATTAAGGCAATGTTAGTATGGTTAATAAGCTTAATATGGTTACCAGAATTGAAGAAGTTCTTGACCATAGGGATTATAATGCCTTTAACATCCTGCCAATAAGTTTGGTAAAAGATGACATGTAGTCCATCAGGCCCAGTGGCTTTGAGATGACCAATGGAATGCACAACAACAAAGATTTCTTCATCAGATACCTGTTTATTTAAACACACCAGATCAGTGTCAACAATACAAGGTTGTTTATGTTCCACAAAATCATTTATCATCTGGACACCAGGTTTAACAGTCTTTGTAAATCTTTTCTTAAAATCTTATACAATGATCCTAACTATATTGTTAGTCATAAAACCAACATCGATTAACATCTTTAATTTTATTTATCCAATTCATTTTCTTCTTGATTTTGGCATTCATTTGAAAAAACTTTGTATTTTTGGCTCTAAGTTTCAACCACAGGATTTTGGCTCTCTGAGCCCAAAATAGTTCCTCTTCACAACACAGTTGATGTAGAGAGTTCCTGGCTTTTTTGTCCCTTTCTTGCAAGTAAGTAGAGTCAAAATTGTTCATCAATTGCATTTGAATAAGTTCTAGCTCTCTTTGAGCCCTATTAATTTTTTCCTAGATATTACCAAAGACATCTTTGTTCCAACACTTGGCTTCAGCCATAAAGCTAATACAAATAGCAATCCGATTTTTAAGGGGATCTTGTTCATAAGAAATGTTTCAGGTCTGTCTAACAAGATTTTCAAAATCAGGATGTTTCATCCATATAGCCTCAAACTCAAAACCTCATCCTCTTTGAACCTTTCTGTCACCAAATGAGAGGCAAATAAGTTCATGATCAGATCAATGAATTGGCATATTATTAACCTGAGCATTAGGAAACATAAGCATAAAATTGGGATTAACATAAGCTCTATCCAGTACCTCAAATATTAAGATATGATCCTTATGATCATTGGTCCAAGTAAAAGACATTCCAATATAAGAGATTGTAGTCATTTCAACAGAGTTCAGAAATTGAAAAAAATTATTCATATGCATTGTGACTTGGCTATTTCCTCCACATTTTTCATGAACAATAGTTATATTGTTAAAGTCTCCCATAATGATCCAAGGATCATCATTAGAAGGTCTAAGGGCTTCTAATTCATTCCACAAAGCTGCTCATTGTTCTGTTTTTGGGTAGGCATAAATAAATGTAACATACCAAACGTTACTGGAGTTCAGATCAGTAATCAAACAATGAATAAAACGTTCATGGGGACAAATAATAGATAACTTGATATTTCTATAATTCCATAACAAAAGTAGGCCACCACTTTGGCCTATAGCATGCATTACAAAAGGATCATGAAAGTTCATCTTGCTAGCTATATTATTTCCTCCATCGACTAAAGCTCGTGTATTGAGAATAAATAATATATCAAGGGTCAACAAGGAAGCATAAAAATTAGCATGTGCTTGACGCCTTGCCAGGAACTGTCTTGGCTACTCCATGAAGCAACTTTCATAAATAATTAATTATTTTTTAGAATTGAGATGGACTCAAGCTCATCTCGACACCAACTTGATCATTCCACATATTGTTATACCTATCATCTGTAAAATCGGTACTTGCATAATAATTGATCAACAAAGGTACTCGAGCCAAGTTATAACTCAATCTTGTATTATTGGAAATATGATGCCTATTGGAAATATGATGCCTAATCATATAGGCAACAAGATAGCAACAAAAAGATCTATTTAAATAAAAAATAGAGAAAGAGAAACATATCTGGGACGAGCCGTAACCTGGGATGAGAGTTATAATCAAAGGAAAAGGTATATGTAGATTACCATTATTGTTGGAGCTCATCATACTTAAATTGGATAGCTTCAAACCAGGGGCGGTGACAATAATCAGGATTGGAGGAAAGAAACATTTCGTGAGGATCCACAACTCACCATAAGGCTTGATTGGGAAGGGTGTTTTGGATCTATGTGCAGATGACTTACGGGGAAGAAGGCCTGAAATCATACCTTGAAGCCTCAATTTACTTCTGCTTTCGCGAATTGCCTCTTCATGGGTGATTGACGAAATCAATTTGAGAGTGTTTACAACCTTGTTGCTGAAGAGTACAAGAAGTGCACGAGACTTAGGCCATGGTGGCCACCACTAACACACACTTTAGTGGCACCAAGTCGCGAATTAGAAGTTCATGTCTAAACCTGAACTTACTGATTCAAAGGAGGTAAAAACTACAAGATCTTTTGGGTGATTCTGATTGATTTATGAAATTGGGAAGATATTTGATGCTAGTTTAGGCCAAAGAGGTTTCCAAGATTGGGATTTTTTGAAAAAGAAGATGAGCAACTTTGACAAACCTAGAATTTGGGAACAAAAGAAACCTAGCGCGTGAGGCGCATTCCAACAAGACATCTTCCTATATTCATTGTCATAAAAATTGCGCACATCTTATCGTGTCTACTAATCTCTAACAAAAAAACATTGTCTTACCGTGTCTTGTCTGCTAATCTAATAAGAAAGCAATGAGTAATTCTACAATGTGTGAACCACAATTGTGTAAAAAGTAATATATGATGTATCTTGTCTCATGCACTATTTATCTAAACTCAACACATATAAGATTAGAATAAATATCCCGCACATTATAGGGGTGCACTCAGAAAAACAATTAGCAAAAGAATGTGTGGATTACTCAAAATATTAATCAAAAAGTGAAGAATGTCTTAAACTCGTAAACAAGAATGAGTGCCTCCAAAATATTTCGTTACCAGTTTACCGCCTTCAACGAAGTTACCAGTTACCATGAAATTCTTTATTTTCGATAGAAAGTTACCATGAAATTAATTGACTATCTACAATGTCATCATAAGAATGAAATATATAAAAGGAAAAATATCTCAAATAATCACTAAACTTCATCAAAATCGACAATTTGATCACTAAACTTTAAAATATATTAAAAAGGTCACTGAACTTTAAATTTTTCTATCAATTTGTTCACTTTATCTTTTTTAAACATTCTAATTTGTTTAATATTTTACTTATATAAATAGAATTATGAGAGAAATGCACATAACATGAGTGAGAGAAGTATAAAAGTCACTATAAAATAAGAAAAATTGACATAAGTGAACAAAATTAAAGTTCATTGTCCTTTATAATTTTTTATAAATTTGATCTTTATGATATTTTATAAATTTGAACGCTTAAACCGTAACAAATTTGAATGATGATTACAACTATTTTGTCTCTATGAATAAAAAGACGTCGTTGCAATCATTATCTTCCAACGATGCTTCACTACCACACTTCCAGCTCTGCAACAAAACACTACTTTAAACAAACAACAATGCCAGTCTGAGCTCCTCCTCGTCTCCTCATTCTTCCCAAACATGCTCCTACGAGGCCCAATCTCCATCCCACACCTTTCTCTCCGCCTCCGCTCCACCACCGCCGCCGCCACTCCTCCCCAAAACCTCGCCGTCTCCTCCTCCGGTAGTAGCAACAACAACAACTACTCCATCTCCGACGACGACCTCGACCGCCGCGGCTTCCTCCTCCGCCGCACCGCCGCCGACCTCAACCTCGACCACCTCAACAAAGTCTTCGTCGCTGTCGGGTTCCCGAAGCGCGACCCGGATAAGATCCGAACCGCTCTGGACCACACCGACTCGCTCCTCTGGCTCGAGCACGCCAAGTCCAACCGCCCCGTCGCCTTCGCACGCGCCACCGGCGACGGCGTCTTCAACGCAATCATATGGGACGTCGTGGTGGACCCCTCTTTTCAAGGGATCGGGCTGGGCCGGGCCGTCATGGAGCGCCTCGTCGATGAGCTCGTCGAGAAAGGCATCACGAATATCGCGCTCTTCTCGGAGCCCCGGGTTCTCGGGTTCTACAGGCCCATGGGCTTCGTTGCGGATCCGGATGGGATCCGAGGGATGGTATATTCCAGAAAGCCCAACAAGCGGAAATGACATTGCAATGTACAATAATTATTTGGTTTTGCTTGTAAGTTTGTGACATTTTTTATGATGATCATTGAGTGTGATTGATCGAGTGAGAGAAAGAAGAAGACTTTTGGTATGTAAATTTGGTACAAGGGGGTAAGTTTTATTGAATACAAGAGAAGTACTTGATACCCTTTTTTCCTATGAACTTGTAATGTATGGAAGTTTAGAGATTACAATGGTCCAACATGAACAAAACTCATCTTCAAAGCCACAGTGGAATCCCTAGCTTCTTGCCAAGTCCTGCAGAATTTTACAGGTGAAGACACTGTGTCAAAATTTGCCTAATAAGCATAGTCTTGTGAACCAAGTCAATGATGCAGATCAGAAAAAAGGGTTGACCTTTTTTTGGATCATGAATCAAAAGACTTGATCTTGAATGGAATTGATGGACGCCCGGCATAAGTTTGTGTTGAAATCTGAATTTGAGAAAGTTTATTTTATTACCTTAAGATGCGTCCTGGGCGCTGTACAAGCCCACTGGACCATGCAAAATTTATTTTTCTGCCGGGTAGAATACTAGCCCAGGTGTCAAAACTTCAGCCCAATATTTTTGGGCAAACAGAAACCGCACAACTTGCAACAATAAAGAAAAGAACAAAAAAAAACTTGAGCACGTCACTTTGTTGTGATGTAAGAAGATAGACGTTACAAGTCAAATTTACTCAGGTTGCTCTTTGCTCTGGGTTGCTTCGTTCCAATTGTTCTATTCCGTTTGCTTCGTTCCAATCGTCTTCTCAATTTTCCAAACAGAAAAAGGCTCCACGAAGGTATCTTTCATTCTTCCATTCTTTTAACTTCTTCATTATCTTCGTTCTTCAATTTGTTACTTGCGGTAGTCTCACTAGTCTGGTTACTTGTTAATTGTTTAAATTTCATGGTTCCTTATTTAAACACAACTACGAAATATGAACTATTATTTTAGCTATCTTGTATATTGATTTGTTATGGGAGAGCACTGAGACATAAATTCTTTTTTGTGCAAATTGAGTAGATGATCTCTTGATTCTATTTAAATCAGGTGCAACTCTTCTTTTTCCTGAATAGGATTTACAGGTGAGACTCCTCTTCTTGAAATGATACATATTACAGAATCACCTCAATTTTGTATTCAATCTAGCTAGTTATGAGCTTATGATATCACATAAATTTACCTCATTTATTTCATTATTCATACTCTTTTATTTGGTTACTGTACTTTGTTGCAAATTTGTTCTTATAAATAGGATAGCATATGATGTCTGATCATCATCCTAAGTCCAAAAGAATGAAGACTCTTTTTTCATTTTATAAGAAATGATACATCAGTTACATCAGAGATGTCAGTGCCCTGTTCTGATTCTCCTAGTACTTTGTCAGTGAATGAAATGGAAATTCCATCAGAAGAAGCTGAGATAGATTCCCCTCCCCCATTGTTGATGCTTCAAAAAAGTCCCCTATTATAGCTGATCCTGGATTACGTTTGTTGATTTATACATTTTCGGTCAATGAACAAGATCATATTCGAAGGCTGTATATCCTTATGGAACCTTGTCAACCCAAGTTAGAAAATTATCCACAAGTTTTGATGGACGTGATAATCGTCGATTTCAGTATAGAAGGTTTGCACTGTATCCTTGGTTATAATATTAAGAAGATATAGATAGAATATTCTGCTTTCCTTGTTTCCTTTTTGAGAAAACTCCTCATAACAAGAATGTTCAAGGTTGGAGTAACTTATTGAAAACTTCTCAGCATATTGATAGAGTGATAGACAAACTGCCACCGAAAATGGTGAGGCAAAATAGGTTGCGTTTGAAGACAACCATAACAGCTATGAAGTATCTTGGAAAAGAAGGCTTGCCTTTTAGAGACCATGATGAATCTACTAACTCGACTAGTAGAGGACATTTCCTTGAGTTGATACAGGATTTTGCATATACGAATGACAAGATTACAAAAGTTGTCCTTGAAAATGCTCCCAGGCATGCCATGTATATTGCACCATCAATTCATAAGAAGATCCTCGATATAATTGCTATCGAAATTCGAGATACAATTCGTCAAGAAATTGGAGATGCTAAATTTTGTATCTTGGTGGATGAATCACTTGATGTATCTCATAAGGAGTAAATGAAAATTATTCTCAGGTTTATTGATGAAGATAGGTTTCTTCAAGAAATGTACTTTGAAATTGTATGTGTTGAAGACACTAATTTTGCTAATCTTAAGAAGCATATATGCAGTGTGCTTTCTAGAAACAATCTCCAAGTGCAAAATATTCATGGTCAAGGATACGGTGGAGCTAGTAATATGCGTGGTGAATTTCATGGATTGAAAACGTTATTCCTTCAGGATTGCCCATCTGCCTATTATGTTTACTGTTTTGCTCATCGATTACAATTTACTTTGAATGCATGTGCTAGAGATCTTCATGATATGCAACTGTTTTTTCAAATGCTAAGTTCTATTGTTAATTTTTTTGGCTGTTCATAAAAGCGTACAAATCTCTTAAAAGATATTCAAGAAGCAAAATTGGCAGAAAGTTTAGCATATGGAGATCTTGAACTTGGAAGAGGGCTTAACCAGATTCGTAGTTTAAAAAGAGCGGGAGTGACTCGATGGGGTTCTCACTTTGCTTCGGTTAGTACGGTAGTCCATGTGTTTAAAGAAACAACTCAACTTCTTCAAAGCATGATGACTGATAAATAACTCACTGGAAGTGCAAGAGGTGATGCAAAAGGTTTTCTTAAAGCCTTGAGGGCATTTGAATTTGTGTTTTGTCTGCTTCTCACTAACAGAGTTATGAGGATTACTGATTTACTTTCTCAAGCCTTGTAGAAGAAATCACAATACATTGTTAATGCCATGAATTTGGTTTCAAGTATAAAGACACTTCTTCAAAAATTGAGGGATGATGGGTGAGATAGTTTTGTCCAAAGTGTCCTGAAATTTGGTGAACATAATGGCCTTGAAATGCCTAATATGGATGCAGCTTATTCTATGGGTACTGGTCATGGTTGTCAACAACATGAAGTTGTTACAAATGAACATTATTATTATTTTAACATGTTTAATATGTTTATTGATGTTCAGATTATGGAGCTAAAATGATAGGTTCAGATTAAGCAAAGGCATATGGAGCCGTTTTTAGGTCGAGGAGGAGGCAACTTGTTTCTATTCTGGTCCGATGAGATTGATTTACACCTTCATGACCAAAGCCCTAGTTTTTGTGACATGGAGATAGTGAGAGATGGCGATGGAGATTAGAGGTGGCGATTGACATGTTTGTATGGTGAACCACGTACATCACAACGATAGAAGACGTGGGATTTGTTGCATGACTTGGCAGGACAACATATTTTGGATAAATGGGTTGTTATCGGAGATGTGAATGAGATTCTTTGATCATCAGAGACGTCGGGAGGCCTTCTCCTTCCGGCATGGAAAATGGACAACATGGCAAAGTGTATGAATGATTGTGGTTTGTTCGATGTTGGCTTCACTGACAGTCTGTATACTTGGCATAATTCGGTCACTCAAACCCGAATTGATAGAGCTATGGAAACCGATGCATGGAAGTAGGAGTTTTTGGCTAGTCAGGTTATCCATCTTCCTCCATCACATTTTGATCATCTCCCTATATTGTTGAATGCTCGTCAATCACCGTTGATTCGATTTGCAGGTAGGCAACAATTTTTTCGTTTCGAATCTATGTGGGTAGAGGAGGGGTCAAGTTTTAATGTAGTTAACGAGCCAAGATCATTTCACCTTTAACTCTCAATTGAGGTTGTTGAACAAAGTTAAAGAGACGCGAATGGATTTTTGAACTTAGGCGAAGCAAACCTTTGGCACAAGAAAGGAAGAGTGGAAGGAGATACAAAGAAAGCTAGCTAAGTTCCTTAATAAGCCTTTTGAACCGGCTAGGGTTGAGGAAAGGAAGGCATTGTATGATAGGCAAGAGGTGTTGCTTTCTCAAGAAGCAAAATATTGGAAACAAATATTACAAAATCAGAGAATGAAGCATGGGGATCGAAATACGAAATATCATCATCAAAGAGGTACCAATAGGCGGCGTAAGAATCATATATCAGGTCTTTTTTACATGCATGGGGTGTGGCAGACAACGCCAACCAGTTTAGAGGTGGTGGTTATTGATTATTATAGGGCGTTATTTGAATCCGTTGGATTTGATGCTACAAAAATAGAATGAGTTATTTCCTCATTGAAGTCGTTGGTGACTGATGACATGAAGCATTCTTTACTAGCTGAATATACTTCAGAGGAGATCATGTTTGCTTTATTTAATCTGCACCCCAGTTAGGCCACATAACCTGATAATATGCATCATTTCTTCTTTCGAAAATATTGGAATATTGTTTGTAATGATGTGATATAGGCAGTGAAAGAGATTCTGATGTTGGGACAGATGCTGAAAGAGGTGAACTTTACTTATGTCAGCTTGTTACCAAAAGTGAAGACTCTGAAGAGGCTGAATACAGACCGATTGCTTTATGTAATGTTCTGTATCGTATTGCATCTAAAATGTTGGCTGACCGATTGAAGCTAATGCTACAGTCTTTTATTGACCCTTATTAGAGTGCTTTCATACTAGAGAGATCGATTAAAAACAACAAGTTGGTAGCTAATGAAGTGGCTCATCACTTGTGGAATAAGAGGTCGGGAGGCGCTCATGAGATGGCGTTGAAGCTGGATGTCAGTAAAACTTATGATAGGATGGGAATGAGAATATCTGGAGGCTGTTTTGTATCAGTTAGGGTTCCCTGAGAGCTGGATTCGGACAATGATGTTGTGTGTGACTGCGGTCCGATAAGCTTTTAAGATTAATGGGGTGCCAAGAGGTTATGCCACTCCTAGCAAAGGGTTGCGACAGGGGGACCCTATTTCACCTTATTTATTTATTTATTTATTTATTCTCTATACATAGGGTTTTTCAACCTTAATAGGCCATAAGCATTATCAGGGCCAATTGTAGGGTATTAAGGTATGTAGAGGTTCTCTCAGACTACACAATCTTTTATTTGTTGATAACAGTTTGCTAATTTCATAGGCTAATCCCATGGCGTGTGATATGATCAAGGAGGTGTTGAAGATTTATGAGGATACCTCTGGTCAGTCAGTGAATTTTGCTAAGAGCAGTGTCTGATTTAGTATGACTTTGGGTGAGGATGGGCAAAATTTCCTAGTTGATATTCTTGAGATGGAGGTTGTTCCCTATCATGAGCAGTATTTGGGGTTTCCCAATCATATAGGTCGAAGAAAACAAGTAGCATTTGCTGATCTGAAAGACAACGTGCGGGATAGACTAAAAGGTTGGAAGGGGTCTTTGTTGAGTGTAGCAGGAAGAAAGCTATTGATCAAGGTAGTAGTCCAATCTCTACCTACTTATGCTATGAATTTCTTTCTGATTCCAAAGAATATTTGTGCAGAGTTGCAACAGATGTGTGCTAATTTCTTTTGGGGAGATACAGAAGAAAAAAGAAAATTACACTGGTGTACTTGGGACAGTATGTGTCAATCGAAAGATGTAGGGGGTGGTCTGGTTTTTCAGAATTTATATGAGTTTAATTTGTCTTTATTGGCTAAGAAGACTTGGAGGATAGTACAAAACTCAATCTCTTTGATTGGTCAGATATACAAAGCCAGGTGCTTTCGTCATTGTTGTTTTTGGAATGCAGGCATGGGCAGTTGTAAGACCCTGAATTTTTAAATTAGTTGGAATTAAGTTTTGAGGCCATATCTAGATAGTAGACGTTACCACCAGTTTGTAGGATTTTCGTTATATTTTTCAGAGTTCCAAGTTGTTTTCTACGATTATTGGAAGTTAGCAATTTTTTGGTATTTATGTGGTGACATGACAACCTCTTATTGGCCACCAGGCCACTTGTCAGCTTCTCGTTTGGCTGAGTTATCTCAGAGTGTTCGTGCACCATTTGATTTCCTCTTTCTTTCCATAATTTTCCATTATACACTTGACACTTATCAAGCTATGGTTCATTCTTTGTCTCTAAGTTTCTTTCCTATTGGACCATAATTTCTTACCGACCCTTTAGTGTCGGTTTATCAAACCTATAAATAGGCATTCGGCCAACTTAGTTTTCTGACACCAATTTTCTTAGAGGTTCTCTCTCTACTTTCTCTTTTCAATTTTTTTCGATATCTGTGAAACTTCGGTAGATCATAACTTTTGTTTCGTAGTTCTGAATTAAGATCCTTTAATATTTACGGATTCTCCTTGATGAGCTTTATCCATTAGTGGAGAGTAAATCGGACATAGTTTAATAATTTTTGAATGCGTTCGTTAGGTTGCTCGCAATGTCGTTGTTATGCTCGATGATTGTCTCGGATTCGAGGTGAGTGAGTTATGTAACGTGTTTCAAAGTTCTTTATTTTATTTTCAATGTCTTTCATATTTTTCAATTGAAGCATGTGTATTATGTGTGAGTTAGGATATTATACAATCTACAAGTCATAATATAGTGATTGGAAATATTCATGAAACATGTGTACTTACTTATTTGTTATAGGCAAAGTGAGGATGTGTCACATAGAGGTATAAGGCTGAAGTTTCTGTTAGGGTTTCCTGTGATGGTCACTAAATCGAAGGATGACAAATAAGAAGTGACGATGTGATGTGACGTCAAGTCAAGGATATCTTTATATATTAATTAGTGCCTGTCTTTTTATTTATTGAAAAAGCATTGATTCATTGACATATTACATGATTTACTCACTGAGAGCATGGTTAGCTCACCCCTCCAAACATCTTGCGGGTTGGTTCTGGGAATCAAAATGATTAGCCGAGTATAAAACGACGAGCCCTGAGGAGTTCTAGTTATTTGAATAGCTTGTAATAGAGTTTTTGTTGTTATAAATAAGAACCAAGTTCATTTTATTGTTTTCCGTTTTATCTTTTACTTTTCGCGCCCACACCTTAGTTAATACTCCGGGCGGATCGTAGGGTCTGGTCGGCGGTCGAAAATCGGGCCATGACAGCGGTAGTCCATCACCTACTTGGATTAGAGAAGCCTCATGACGACGCATGCGGTGTTAGAGAAAGGTGCCCATTGGCAGATTGAGGATGATCAATCAGTGACAATTTGGGAGGACAATTAGTTGACAACACTTGGTCACTTCAAACTAGCTTATACACTGATGAAGCTGACTACTATTCATTGAGTGTCTCAGTTCATTACTCCGACTAGACAGTGGGATATAGAGCTAGCAACTGAGTTTCTATCACCTACTGAGGTAGCAGTGATGCAATTTATTCCTTTTAGCAGGAGACCGAGGCCGGACCAGATTATTTGGCATTACACTGCAAAAAGGGATTATAATGCTAGTAGTGCTTATATATTAGCCCGTGACTAGATTACCTTACCTCAATTTGCAGCTATTCTCAATTTTGGAAAACTTTTTGGAAAGCAAAAGCTTCTCCTGCTGCGATGATGTGTGTGTGTGGAAAGCATGTAAAGGCTACTTACCAACATGGCAGAGGCTTAGAGGCAGAATGGTGGATGTGACAGGGCAATGTTTGCTGTGTAGTCAGGAGGCGAAGACAGAGATTCATTTGTTTCAAGATTATACAATGGTACAACCTATCATCTCCTCAATAATTTTGGGTTTGGGCATGTCCATTACTGATTTTCAGGTTTGGATGGAGGTATGTATCGTTGGTCTTCCCATCGATCAGTTTGCAAGATTGATTGTGTTTATGTGGTTTATATGGAAGGGAAGGAATGTTAAACTATGGAACAATGTGGAGTTTGATAGTCAGGTTATTAGGGTGCAGACAGAAGCTTGGCATGATCATTATACTATGATTAACAAGTCTGGACTGCCCGATTAGAGAGGCTCAATGGTGGAGATGTCCACCTACTAGTTCGTACTTGGTTTGTATGAACGAAGCCTATGATACAACCCTAAGAAGAAGGGGTATTAAAGTAGTAGTTCGTGACTAGGAATGTCAGTTTATCAGATGTATGGAGTTCAGAGTGGAAGGACAATATTTAGCATTGTCTGTGGAGATTGAGGCAGCTTGGGTGGCAGTGGAGATGATGTTGGATCATTCTTTGTCTTCAGCTCATTTACAGTCTGATTCTATGATTGTGATGAAGGTCATGGAGGATTTGACTACATCTTCAGCTCAATTCGGTATTCTTTGAGGGATGTCCGAGATAGACTTATGTAGATCTTAAATGATTCTTTTAGACATTTGAAGAGTGAAGATAATATGATAGCTCATACTCTAGTTAAATGGGCACATAAGAATGCCTCTCACGTTTGTACCTTTGATGTACCACCTGGCTTCTCGTTAGAGGTGCTACAATCTGATTAATGTATACCTTGATTTGATATTAATATATATAATGATCGTTTCCGTCAACGAAAAAGAACAAGAAGAAGAATTTTTTACGAAGAACTGTAGTAGCAAATCCGTCCTTAACTTTTAGTCAACCCGCAATCCTGCATCTCGGGCCTACATTTTCTAGCCTACATTCATTCAAATGAACTGAACCCATTGGGCGGAATCCCATATGGAAATTTAAAGTAATAGACTGAACGCATTGGGCCATATTTTGTATTGGCGTTTTGATGAGACTACAACATGATGGACTCCGTAGTGGTTCATAATACTTTTAGACGACAGATTTGTCATCGATTAGTTAAACCTTCCCGCACGGACAGTTAGAGGCTTTAGATCTGTCAATGAGGTAGTGTCGGATCAGATCGACCTAGATCCGGATTCATTTAAGTAAAGAAAAAATTAGATCCGATATGTTCCGTTTATCCCGCTGATCTTTAATAACTAAATTTGGATCGGAGCCGGCGGATCAACGGAGCAGAGCCGGACCCGTTTATTAATATGCTAATTACTAAACTTACTTCTTTTATCAATACGTTAATTATTACCAATATGTCACATGACTCCGTGACACAGCCAAAATATCTCATTAAAGCAAACTAGATAGACCAAAATAATAAAAATTTAATTTACATTGTAGAACTTGACAAGAAACAAATTGTTTTGAATTTCAATCATTTAATTGATTAATATTTTTATATAACTTTGATAAAGATATTTAGATTTTTTTTGTCAAAGGGACTAATAGGTTAATGTAAATAAAATAATTATATTTAATAAATTAAAAAAATAAACGAGACAGATCATAAACGGATCGAATTGTTTGTAATTTGAATCCAATTTGTTAAGTAAACGGATCAACATATCCTAAAATCATATCCAAATTTAGAGCAGATTCAGATCAAATTTCACTCCGTTGACAGATCTAAAAGACTTAGAGCTGACCACCCGATAGAACTATATAGTGCAGTGGTTGATTAATTTTTTTTTTCTTTAAAAATTATGGATCCGGCAAGTTTCTTAATCCCCATCGACGTGTCCCAGGCTAGGGTTAAAAGAATACTTTCAACAAGATCAATAGCCAGGCAAATGGAATCCTAAGAGAGATCGAACTAATTAATGACTATCGAAGATTAAAACCATGCACACAAATATATATATATATAGTCAACGAGAAGAGCATCGGTACCATAATCTATGTAGTCCGACGAGCTGACAGAGTGACGCACGAGTGCACGACCTTATACTTCAGATTTCATTAGTTTTGTTAACATTGAAAGAGCTAGCTTCGTGTTTCCCACAAAAGCTCTTTGATTCATGTCGTTTGAGTGCTGAGTGCTGAGTGCTGACCTGACTTAAATTATAGGTTCTTCTCTCAATCTCTCTTATGGCCGTTATGGGATTCCTCGTCGAGTTGATGTTTCCACTGCGTGTCTTAATTGTTCTTGTTCCTGGATTGGTTTTCGTAGAAATGGTTGAAGTCTTGAAGACCTATATTCACCTTCTACTATACTCACCGTCCGTCTATGGATCTTCGTCTATGTTAACAGAGACAACTGTCTGCAATATGATTCAGTAATCAAATGACCAAACTCCCGAGCAGCAACAGTTGTCTAGCTAACACATGCAACCAAAGCATGCATGTGATGACTTGCAGTCTTGCACAGCTCTTGGCCTCTTGCTCTACTTTGTACACCAGTACAGCTAGCTTCGTATTACGCAGACATCAAGGTGAGGAATTCTTATTTAAGCTTCTCCAAAATCTTCAAATAAGAAATCTTATTCCTGTTTTGCCTGTTTTGCGTACAATAGTGCTCAAAATAGAATTTTTTAATACTATTTATTATTATTTAAAATTTTAATTTTTTAAATCCTAATAATATTTTTAACCAATAACTAGATGACACGTGTCATTCTCGATCAAATAATTAGTAGCGGATTTTTGAATAAATTTTCGACCAATAATTTAGTGACACGTGTATTTGTCTGCGAAATTATTGATGCAGCTTTTCGGTAACATTACGAACCAATAAGAACGTGACATGTGTCATGTCCACATGTCGATGTCGGCAAAATTATTGATGATATTCGGTAAGATTTTCGACCAATAAGTTTGCGACACGTAGATATGGCATAGTTTCGTTATCGTCTAAATTATTGATGAAGATTTTTGGTAAGATTTCCGACCAATCAAGCTGTGACACGTGTCGTTATCTTGAAACAGTTGATAATTCAAAATGGCTATAAAAGCATCATCTACGACTCCCTGAATACTCACACCAACTACAAATCACTTGTAGTTCTACTAGTAAACAAATTTCTCCAAACACTTTTTCACATTCCGGTTTCATCAAGATGAATCCTATGGGTTTGAACAATTTTTTCAATAGGAGGCGATAATAACGCCAGCGAAATGCAGAAATTGTCAATGCATTCATAACCGATGCGGTCTCGGTGGATGCAACATTTGATGATGAACCACCACGCCGTCGTGCAAATATACCAAGGATGAAGGAGCCAAGGGGACAAAATCTGATGGAAGATTACTTCATCGAACGCTTGGTGTTCAATGACCACGACTTTCGCTGGAGGTTCCGAATGAGCCATAATTTATTCAACCGTATAATGACAGATCTCTGCAACTACGACTAATTTTGGCATCAACGAGCCGACGCCATTGCAATGCTCGGACTACTTCCCCAACAAAAGATGACTGGTGCTCTACGAATGTTGGCATACGGCTCAGCTGCAGATCAGTGCGCTGAAATCACAATGATGGGGGAATCAACAACTTTAGAATGCATGAAGAAGTGGTGCACCCAAGTTGTAGAGCTTTATGGTAACCGTTATCTCTGTGCTCCAGATCAGACAGACATCACTCGATTTCTAAAAAGGGCCAGACAACGAGGATTTTCTGGTATGATCGGAAGTATTGATTGCATGCATTAGCAGTGGAAGAACTGCCCAACTGCTTGGTCCGGGTAATACTCAGGGATAAAGGGTCGTCCCACTATCATCTTAGAGGCAGTGACCTCATATGACACGTGGATAGAACACAATTTTTTCGGGGTACCAGAAGATCAAAATGATATTAACGTGCTCTATCAATCAGATATTTTCTATGCGCTGCTTACTGGAAGAAGTCTGGCTGCGACTTATAAAGTCAACGGTATGACATACCACAACACTTACTATCTTGCTAATGGGATATATTCGAGATACTCCTCGTTTTTCAAAATGATTTCCAATCTTCAAGAGCTACCACAAAAGCTTTTTACGAAGAAACAGGAGGCAGATCGTAAGGATGTGGAGAGGTGCTTTGACATCTTACATTCTCGTTGAGGGATTATTCGGCATGCAGCTCGGTGTCACCACCTATCGACATTAAAAAGCATCATGTTGGCTTGCATCATAATGCACAACATGATCTTTGAGGAAGAATTCGTGGAGGATGAGTTTGAGGAGAACGAAGAAGAAGATCTCCAAAATCCATCCACCGCTTTTACAATTTATGATGGTCCAGTGGATCAACAAAGGAATCAGATTCCTTTCGACCCGGTTGGAAGAGATGGACAGAATGAACAACGGTTTAATGACCGTCTTGTAGATCTTCAATCTGCTTACATCCATGGAGAGCTCCAGAATGACTTAATTAAGCACAACTGGTTTCTTAAGACCGGTGAACAACTATAAATATGTTGTATTAATTATGTGTTTGCATTGTTGGTGTTTGAATTATGTCTTTCAATTATGTGTGTTTCATTCGACCATGTTTTATTGTAATGTGTGTGAACTTGATCTAAATAAAGAAAGTGTGTTTTTATTTCTTGTAAAGAGAAACTACATAGTACATACTTTAAATGCTTGGAAACTTAAATTACATAAACGATAATTTAAATACTTGAAAATTAAATTACATAATTTAAGTGCTTGGAAAAAAAAGGCGATAACAATTTGAAAAGGCTTCCTCGCTAGCTTCTTCTTCAACTCCATCTACTTGAGCGAGGATTTTGGCTTTCCTCTTTGTAAAATACCTCTTTGATTTAGGAGTCATAGTATCGGTATCCATTGACATAATCCTAGTTTCCTTCGCCAAAGCCCTCAATTTGTAGTCTCTCTCTTGAATGGCGAGTTGCTTTTCCATAAAGGCAACCTCAACAATATCACTTTCTTTTTTATTGTTCATAAAAATTTGTTGATTTGCCGCAATTTTGTTCAAAGCCTCGACTCTCTCATTTGTAGAAGTAATGACATTTTGTCCTTTCTTTTTAGCTTCCTTGACCACTTTCACTCCCATAGGTCTAACCGGAGAAGAGAGACCTTGGTTACTCATTGGTGTAGCAATCACTTCATCCTCGTCCAAGTCGACGGTGGGAGGCATTGAGATTGCGAGAGTAGATGATGAGTAAGGTGGAGGTGTAGTAGCTTCGACATGGATAAAGTAAGGATGATTCTTCACCGCTTCCCAACAATTAAAGTCTCTAAACTCTTCTTTTTTTTGCAACATAAAATGATTGAGCACGTCTCATCTAACCAAAAATAAAAATAATTAGTTGCTATGACATAATAATATCAAATAAAATGGCATAAACAACTAGTATTTCATAAAATAAAATTAAATAAAATGGACATAATAATATTAAATAACATGGTATAAACAATGCATATTTCATAAGAACAAACTTTTTTAAAAATAGACATACTAATTTCAAACAATATGGTATAAACAACTTGTATTTAATAAGAACAAAATTTAAAAAAAATGGGAGATGACAAACTTACCTCATCTTGTAAGTTTGAGCCGGATGGTGTATTACTTCGTGCGAAAGCAAGAGCACTACCCCAAAATTTCAAATTTGGCTTCAACTTTGCGAAACGAGAGGATAATGTATTTTGGGTCCTAGCATCCGGCCTCGATTCACCATGACCTAGCTTCCAATTCTCTTTGTAACCGACAAAAACTTTTTCCCACAATTTGTCTACCTGTTTTTTGTTTTCGGTGAGGGAATCAACAATAAAACGACAATATGAGATGCACAATTTTACATCTTCCGAAAGAAGCCAATTGGTAGCCATTTTTTGCAAAAGAATTAAAGGATTGAGAGGAGAGATGGAGGGAGGGAGAGAATAAATTTTTTGTGCACAAATTGGTGTGAGAAATGGATGAACTGAAGGTAGTATTTATAGAAAAAATATAGGGGGTCATTTGCAATTTTTTGGATTTTTTTTGTATTTTTTTGGAGTTTTATTTGCAAATATTAAATTTTTGGCCGAAGTAGCCGTTTTATTTGAATGAGGGCCATTGGATCGGTTTTTCAGTTGAAAATGGACGGCCCAGATTCAGAGATCCGTTGATGGATCCGTTGCCGACAGCCTGGCCACGTGTCACATTGTGATTGGTTCGGTCAATTTTTTTTTTTTACGAAATTACCGGCGCGTGTATTACATGCACCAGGATGGAAAAAAAAAGTACAGTCTCCCCTGACGTCACCCACGTGCGTGGGGACCGCCAGGGAGAATGTTCTCCGGCTTGATCGATTTTGGGACGCCGGCGAGGACGTTTCTTCGGTCAACGTCCGGTCGTCGCTCTATTTCTTCACCGCTACACCCAAAATCGACACCAAAAATTCTATTTCGACGGGCCCCCACAGAGAACGTCTCCAAATCTCTTCGCCCCTGAATATGCTCTAAAGGAGGAGACGAGGAGAGAAAAAAAGATACGCTTCTCAATAATGTCTCTTCTTGGTGATTCTTCCCATGCAACAATTTATAGAGATTGATGAGCATTGACCCTTTACTGGGGTCTGGGGTAACGGCACCGTTTTGACTTTCTGCACCATAATTTCAATGCTCGCTAGCTCATTCATGTACACTTCTCCCAAAGTCCAAACTCCAAAGGGATCAGAACCTATCATTTCTTTCATCACACTAACCAGTAGAGTGCCGGTCTAGTTCAGTATATATAAACCATCTGAAAGAGCTTAGTATTAGTAACCTACTTCACTACTACTCATCTACTCTTGAGCCTCAAAGTTGGAAGCTTGAGCTTCAGAGTGACCGTACCAATGGCGAATGTTGGCCTTGTTTTCTTTCTTCTGGCTTTAGTTCTATTTTCAAAGGTGGAAGCCAGACCAGTATTTGCAAGCCCCATCTTGCCTACATCGAATCCAAATCTCACAACTTCTTCCATTCCAGTAACATCATTATCTGTAAGTCATTTTCTATCTCTGTTTAAAGCAACCCCTAGCCTCTAAAATTACTCTGCTTCACGGGCATATATATGAAAATTTAGTTTATCATATATAAAGTTAAAATGTCTAGCTATTCTTTCAACATGTAGAATGAAGCAAGCTTGAGTGAGACTGATGAAGATGATGATGTTGCTTGCAAGGGTTTGGGCAGCGAGGACTGTTTGATGAGAAGGTCCACGGCTGCTCACATAGATTACATTTACACACAAGATGTCGGCTCTAGTACTCAACCATGATTATCATATTCTAGCTCATAGTTATCTTATATTTTCAATAGATCAAAATCGATCCTGTAATGATGGAACTGGAGTTTTTTGCATGTGTCTGACTTGGTGTGTAAACAAAGTTCAATTGATGATTGCTACAACTAATGGTTTTACATATGCATAAGTATTATCTAGCATAGAACAACAAAAACTTATGAGCCAGATAAATGGGGATGGGAGCTAGCCTACTTATTTATCTACACGCATGAGGGGCTAGCTAGCATCATATTGTTAATCTATAGGCAAGATGGAGGTTCTTGCTTGCCATAAGCTTTGCCGCTCACATGTGAACACGATGAGTTCGCAGGTCCGTCAACTCCGTTACAAGTTAGGTTGATGTCCCTCAGCCCAATCCCCAGGCAAGGTTTGCTTTTGCTGCATTTCAAATTAACCGCGGTCTTTGTGCTTGAAGTGCCCCACACGTTAGTAAATTTAACATCATTGATCTGAACTTGCGAAGATTGCTGCAGGACAACACCAAGGATCGTTTAATCAACAATGGCTTTTAGATATATACATGAGCCCTAGATTTTAGAGTTTAGACCAATCACTAATTCTACGTACCTGATCGCTACATCCACTTCCAGGACAATATTGTTGGTCGATGACTATGGGATTATTGACCTTGTCCATTTGAATGTGCCCAAAGTTAACATTTGCAACATTTCCCGGTTGAGATGGATAAGCCTTGGTCTTGATTCTGACTCCATTCCGAGTACCAACGAAGCTGGTGTTTCTTATGTCCAACTCAGTGACAAGACCACTAGACATGCTTCCGATACTAATCCCATGTCCAGGTCCACATGTTGACGTTGGTTGTATTGGGAAGGAAGGATATGCAGTCGTCCCCTACGGACATCACTGAATTGGAGATTCGGATAGAATGTGAGTTTGCTACTTTGATTCCGTCGGTGTTTGGACTGTTGGCCGGAGCCGATATGTGAATGTTGCTAATGATCATGGCTACGCATGTGAAAAGGTCGATGTGTGTGTTCTTGCTCTTAAGGAATGTTACGTTACTGATGCTTGCATGAGAAACAAAATCGAACCTCAATGTCTGAAAAAGCGAAATAATGTCACGGAAACTCAAATTAGTAATCAAACAAGAAGGTCCAAAGTCGATCGGATCATTGAGGTTCCTAATTTTACAGATACATGTTTTTTTTTCTTTCTTTTTTTCTTTTGATACACTTTGACAAGGCTAGGTAGGCGAAAATATCTTTACTATAATAAAATCAAGTTATTTTTTTAGTGTCATGGGCTTAAAAAAAATTGAACTCCCTAAAATACCCATAGAAAATTGAATAAAACAAAAAAATATATGAAATGAAGACAATTGTGTGGTAACAAAGGAAAAGAAAGGTGAAGGAAGTGCTTCATCATCTAATAAAACGTGAGATATAGTTTTGTTTATAAAATGAGACATTTTTCGAAACAGTTATTCTGACAAGTATGTACACACGAATAGTTTTATCATAAAATGAAACACGAGATAGGAACATGAAATTAAAGTATGCGTTACGTTGCTCATATATGTGCATGCAGCGAACTCTTTTTAAATAGATCGAAATATATAGAACGTTGCGGTTGAGACTCTAATTAAGCTAAGCTAGAGTACGTGACTGCGCAGAAATTACTTACTGTGGGAAGGTCCTTGCTCTTTCGATCCCCGAGCAGAGGCGCCTTGGCCATCCAACGTACCACCACCGCGAATTACAAACTGCTCGACGTATCTGAAGGTGAGCCAATGATCAACACCAACCGAAGATTGGACGTCGACCGGAGCCAGTAAGGTTCCCTGTATATGTAACTCCATTGGTCCGTTGCAGTGCCCTGATAAAACCACCGGAGCCACCATGTACGTCCCTTGTGGAAACAGACTGACAGCGCCTCCATTGTTTTGATGACAAGATTGGTTCCATACATCACTCAATACCTACAGGCAAACACACCATATCTAGCTAAAAATTAACTTTGGTCATAACCAATTAATCACGTACGTACACACTCTTGTCACTCTATATATACTTCCATTATTTTTCCATAAGATCGATTAACACGGACATATTTAATTAGTGAAGGAAAGATAAGTTCTTTTAATTTATGTTTACGATTATGTACCATGCTGTTATCAAATTTTGCATCTGCAACAGCGCCGTATTGCAATAGGTCATAAACTTTGGGCATAGCTTGAACTTCGAAGTTGTGAATAGCAACGACCAATAGAAGTAAGCAAACACATTGGATGGCCAAGCTCGAAGAGATTTTCTGTTACAGCTAGCGAGGAGCTTCTTCAAATGGCTAATTGTTGTTAACTTTTTGTTATGGTCATTGCATTTGGTTCTTATATATAGCGTTATAGGACGTTGATTATTTGCAGTGGAACCAAAATAGCCCTACTGGAGGAGAGGTTTGGAGCGATGAAGTTACGTTTCTTCGTCGCCCAAAAATAAATGAAGCGACGAAGAATGGAATGGTAGCCTCAGAAATAGATTACGTCGCTTCAACTGACTGAGGCAACGAATATTGATCTTGGTCGCTTCAATACCATGAGGCGACCACATTTTTCATTCCAAGCGATGAAGATAGTATTGGTCGCCTCAAAGAAAATTGGGGCGACGAAGATTGATCAATCTTCGTCGCCCCAATTTTTTTAAATCTGAATCTGCTCTCCTTCTTAAAGTCAAACCATTCATCAAGTTGAAATTTTGGGAAAACAGTTCATTCGCGTTCTGGAGCTGTTCTTGTGCGATTTTGGGAGAAATTTGAAGAAATTGAGAAAGAATGTTGTTCTTGTCATTCATTTGATTCTTAAGTAAGGTTAGTTTGATTTGTATCTCTTTAACCCTCTTTATGACCATAATACATGTTAATTTAGAAGTGAAAATGAAGTTTATGTGAAATTTTTGAAGTTGAATTGAATTTTGTCTTATGTTGTAGTTTTAGTGTTTGAATCATTGAATTGTGATAAATCATGTTATGGATTCATGAATAATGTTTGAACTTTGGTAAAATTTAGTGAAATTTTTTATGATTAGTGTAGATTAGGTGTATTGGTCTCAATTAGTAGTGTTATTAGGGTTAATCATGAAATTGAGTGTATGGTTAAATATAATTGTGGTGTTTATCAACTTAGAACTCCCGTTTGAGAATCAACAACTCATCTAGTTGATCGAGTAGAGTTGTTGATTCTCGAATTGTCCCATTTTTGGACACTTTAGGTGAACATGACTTTGTTAATCCTTTTGCTATTCATGTGATTTCAGTTTCAGTTTTGGGATATGGTTTCGACAGTGTCTCCTTTCAATGTTCCCCGAGTGCAAATTAGGTTGTTTAGATATGTGTGCACTGGGGGAACTGTAGGGAGATGCTGCTGAAATTTTCCTAAACTGGAGCTGAAACGTATGGGTGCAAGAGGGTTGACAAATGTCGTGTTCCCCTGAAGGGGATAGGACCCAACCCGGAGGCATAAGCCGAAGAAGTGTGGGGTTTTGGTTGAATCGTAACTGTGGCGTGGTAACTTTATTCATATTGATTGTTTATGTTGACAGGAAACATGGAAGGATACCCAGACAAAACTTGGATGACATATCCTCATGCTGATCCAAGGTACATCACAGGCATATTCGAGTTTATGAATTTTGTCCGGCGACATAGTAACGGAGCCGATTATCACTTCTGCCCTTGTAAACGTTGTAAGTGACGGATCTTTATCAATCTTCGTCGCTCCAATAGTGAAGGGACCAATTTGAAGCGACGATAACTTGGTCACGTCTCATCGAGGCGACCAAAAAATGATCCGAGGCGACCATAAAGCTTCGTCGCCTCGGATCTCTTCCCCAATAGTGTAGGAAATTAAAGAGATTTGGTTCTTTACAAAAATAAGAAATAGATCCGATTTGTACAGATTATATATTTATATATCTGAGTATGGATTAAGAAAATTTGATATTCCTTAATTAATCACATTAGATTTGGGTAAAAAAAATCACTAATTTTCGTACTAAATCCACAACTCTGTTAACAACTTAACGTTCAGGGTATTTATTAGTTCTTTATTAAAGGAAACAGATTTCAGAAAAATGGATTTAATGCAAATAACCAATAAAAAAAATATTGCTAATGTTGGCCGTTTCTATGTTGATTAATTGATTTCGTGTGATATTACATCACCATTTATCGTTATGTTTTGTAATAATACATAATTTTACGTATCACTTCTGCATGTACCTAATTTTCGCTATCGATAATTTATGTTTTCAAATAGGGGAAGTTCCTTACCAAGTCCTCTTTATCCTCAATGGAGAAGTTCCTTTTCAAATAGATTTCGTTTTGGCAGTGGTATTATTTTTCATTCACAATACGTACGGATTAATCAAATGGTGTATTCGACGAATTATCTTTATTATTTGATGGGTTTGGAACTGTCTTACATGAAAAGAGAACCAAATGGACTCATCATGGACATCTTTGTCAAGCTTAATTATAACCAAATACTAGTTCGATCTAGAGAGAGTTTAAACTATGATTAAGGGGAATGTACTTCGAGCACAAAAAAAGAAAAGATTAAGGGGCATGTACGTAGCTGGCTAGCTTGGGAAGCCTAGCCTTGAATGTAATTAAGGATAACATTATCAACTGGTCGGTCGGAGTTGTTTGCACATAAAAATCAAAGGATGTTGGATAACTTATAGAAAATGGCCGGAGTTCATTCGTCTTTGTGTGATAAAGAATTGTTCGCATACATTTTGTATGATGAGTTCGTTTCATGCACTCTTGTAAATATACTTGATAATTGTTTTGTTTTGCTTATCATCCCTGTGAGGATAAACCTTTCATAGATTGGTGACAAATCATAGCATACTTTAATTTGGAGTTTGTTTCTTATATAAAGAATAGTTTGATCTTATATTGTATATGCATCGATCGAATGCACGTGTGTCACCATTCTAAGTATTATTCCGCTTTAAATTTCTTCTAGGAAGGGTTGATGTGAAGAAGACCAATTGTGTAGATATGTCTAGCTCATATACGTACAAAATATGTCATATTCCCGGCCAATACCAAATTTTTTAAGTATATGGTAACAGTGGCTAGCCAGCTAGCTCCACGAATTGCTAAGTTGCCCAAGTAAGTGTACGTACGTATATTTCTGCATTATATGGTCAGATATGATCGAGCAGTGGCAAAGGTGCATGGGGCACGTACTGTTCAAGCAACACCTGAAGCAAGGATAGGCTTTCTTGCCGGGGATCAAAATCATGACAACATGCAATGACTGAACAGAGTTGGACAAGCCGCATATATTTGATGGCAATCGATCACCAAATACACAAAAAAGGTGAAAATTCACAAATATATTCCTGGGTGTTTTAGGCTAGTGGATCACCTTTTCATTGTCTTGTTTCTCATGTATACATTATGAGTCACCACTAGCTATCACCTGCACCAGCACATCCACCATATTTTGTCCTCTTAATTAGCTAGTCTGTGCAAATCGTACTGCACATCTCAGTGTTATGTTCTAATTAAGCTTCCCACAAGCCCACCAACGTCTCCAAACACAAACTGATCATCGATTGATCTCGATCAATAGCTTCTCTAGAAATCACTGCATTAATTGGACAAAGTCTGTAAGACTGTAACCTGGCCTTTTCGGATATCTTTGAAATTCTGTTTCATGTTCCCTGTGATAGTTTTCAGGCAGTTGGTACGTAGGGTTTTGATGCAAGTACATTAGATACCAGTTTATGCGGCGAGTAGTGATTACAAACAGTAGATAATTAGAACATTAGGTACGTTGGAGTACATATATATATATTATGGATTTGGTTTGAGTGCTAAAGATGACGATATATTAGCCAAGTTGTGGCGAATCTGGCGATAAGATGGTGGCTGGTTAAGTGCGTTTATCCACGGCCTTTGTTTCTAGCCCATACAATAAGGCGATGAAGGAAAAACGGTACCGATCGATTAGCAATAATTAATAGTAAACAAAAGAAGCATAAAAGTAGTTATAATGGGGATGAGGGAGCTAGAACAGTGATGAAACTGATAGCGATTCTCATCTCAACAGAGCAAATCAGTGCTCGAAGCTGTGTCGGTACTGATTTGGATCCCGGTGAGCATTTGGCGGAGATGCGAAGCCTCGTCCTTGAGCTGTGCATTCTCCTCGAGAACTCTATCATGGCTCTCGGACACATGGTTCAACCTGTCTACCAGGTTGTGGTTTTCGGTTCTCAGCCGAAGCACCTGTGTCCAGAGCTCATCCAAGTGCTTCTGCTTCCTCATCCGCGATCTGCGAGCCGATTCTCTGTTTGATATCATTCTCCTCTGCTTCCTTTGATCGATGATGTTGCTCAGTTGCTGCACGTGTTCATCGGCTTCGTCAGAGGTGCTGGAGTTGTTGCTGAGGCTGGAGGACTGCACCGGAGTAGTAATGAACTGATGATCATATCCCTGAGGAGGGATTTGAGGGTGGAATAAGTTGTTAAAGACCGATGATGCTCCGCTGAAATCGAAGGAGGAAGGTATTTTGTCTTGCATGGTATTGATATTTCCAAAGTTGGAAGGATTTGGAATCTGGATTTCAGGTGCATGCCTCATGTAGTGGATTCCTGAAATCTCCATGGCTCTAAATTTTCCGAGAGCTAGCTAGGTAGTACTTTGCTTGAAAGATATATTGTACTGGTGCAAAGGTTGTCTTAGAACGCATGGGATGACAGCATGAAGAAGTGAGAGGGGTTTTATAGGACGGGAATATCTGGGGAGGGTGATGGTGGACCAGAGTTGGCAACAATTAGAGTAATAGTTTCAGGGGCTTACATGAGGAAAAAACAATTATTGAGATGACAACTACAACTCTACGAGTATGTGTAATGTGGCATGTGGAAGGAAGATATGCATATAACACACTATGGACTAAATTTCATCATGTTGATTGTTGGTGGTATTGGTTATTAGTTGGTTGGTAATGTTTAATATGATTATGTGTTTGTATCTATTACTATATGTGTGTATAAATGTCCATGCATGATCAGGCACTTAGGAATCAATGAGAGATTTGGATATATATATATATATATATATAACATATTTAGGGTCACATTCATGGCTTAGAGGGGAAATAAGTTGGTGTGGGGAGTGGAATAATTCAAGAGGGGTGTTCTAGTTTTGCAGAGTTTAAGTCAAATTAAGTTAGTGATAAATAAACCAGCTGTTGGTAGTGCAGCCCTGATGTTACTTTTATATTCTGATAGATCATGTTAATTTGTGTTTGTGTTTAAAAAGATGAGTCACTCGGCACTTCTCACATCTTCAACCTTCCGACTCATCAAGGTGAATACTCTATATTGTTAGCATCAAATACTTGAACCCCTTCCATTTCCTTATAAGAGAAGTAAATATCGAACTTACTAGTTTAACTGTGCCCTGCATATTCTTGCAGATGTGGCCCTTGGCAACATTGATCTTGGCTAGCCTTTTCAATTCTCATGGTTCTCATTGTTTGATTAGCTCATTTCTTTGTCACAGAGATTCTAGTACGTACATATAGACCTATCTCATGCAATCACATACACATATATGTTATCGGTTTCCCTTCGTTAATATAGTGATATAATAAAATTAAAGGGTATATTAACACAAGGTATTGTTAAACAAAAGTAAATTAAAATTAGATGAACATAAAGTATACTGTTTCACAAAATAAGTAGACTGACATCGTGAAAAAAAAGTAGTCTGATTTTATATTGATTTTGCAAAAATCAGTTTACTTAGATGGTCTACTAACAAAATGTAGACTACTATGCAAAACAAGTAGACGATCATCTCCAATAGTAAAGTTAAACGTATAGTTATTTTTAACTAAAAAACTAGATGTACCTCACATATTTTTATTGTGATTAAAATTAGATGGTTTACTAATACAAGCTAGGTAGACTACTTCACAAAATAAGTAGACTGACAACGGAAAATAAGTAAACTGATAATCTCTGATTGGAATGATTTTTTGCAAACGTAATCATCTAATTATAATTTTAAGGATGATTAATTTCGATGAATGAATAATTTTTTCAATGTTGTGAAAATCGTATTTTTTAAAGCTTTGTTGTGCTTCTGATAGAATAAATATTTATATATAAGAGTAAAAAATCTATTCGATCTTCTCGAACGGAGATTATACACACATATATGTCCTTATAGTATACCGAAAGTTTATTATAGGATTGGAAACAAACGGAGGTATTGTGCTCTAGAACTCTGCTACGTCTTGCAAATTTTTAGGTCTAGCTTTATTTTAATCAAGCAGTGCAAAGTTGGTATGGTGATTGGAAGGGAACTAAGTGGCACTATTCCAAAAGGATAGTGATACCATCTAAACTACAATTGAATGTGATAGTAGACCTTGTGTGGATTCGATCTTAGGATACAAAAGCTTTTAATAATTGTTAACTTAAGCTCACACCACTATCTCATGACGTATCTAAAACATATTGAAACAACTGTTCTGAATCTAACCACTACAGGAAAAAAAAAATTAGACGAGAAAGTTATTTCGTTGTTTAGGTTCGAGTTTTTGTTGTCTAAGTACTTAGACGATCAAATTTCTGTCGTTTAAAATTAGTCATTCAAGTGTCGTAGTTTAAGTATTTAGACGACAAAAATATAACATTCCGTCGTCCAAATGAAGGCTTAGACGACGCAATTGATCTATAATTTGAGACACTGCTTAGACCACGAAATAATATTTACGTCGTCTAAGCCTTCATTTGGACGACAGAATGTTATACTTTTGTCGTCTAAAAATTGACTTAGGCTACGAAATTATTTCTTCAAATAAGAATTGACTTAGAGTACGAAATATACTATTTCGTAGTCTAAGTAAATTTAATTAATTTTTTTTAAAAAATTCCCTTAAAAATTGAATTTAAAGTAAAATATTAATAAATTGAATAAAATAGTAATTTTAATTAAAATATTTAAATAATTAAAAATTATACGTACATCGATATCGTTCGGAAAAAAATATATTAAAAACTACGTACAAACGAAATAAATACGGCAGGAGTAGACGCATCGCCGAATCCCCCGCCTCCGGCTATGTCGTCGTTGTCGGTGTGTGGGGTCAGAGCAGGACGACAATCTTTTGGAACCCTGTCTTGCATGAGGGTGAGCAGGTTGGCTATCTACACTTGTTGCTCATCAAGCCTCTGACGCATGGATAACGTTTCCGCCTGTGCGAGTCGAGCCTCCTCAAGGGCTACTTGGACGGTCGCATCCTGACTACTCTTCCTCGTCGAGCATGCCGTAGATGAGTCATATACCCTCGTTGCACCTTGTGTCCCAACCCCATAACCTCATTGCCAGCTCGACGGCCGTATACCGCATCGGCGATTGTAATTTGGCTCTCCCTCAATAGAGGAGGCAGGTCTTTCAGCGTCATATCCAAGTGTGCAAGTTGCATGTTGGTCAATTCCTCCTACGCCAGTTCTAGCAACCTCGCTTGAAAATAATAATGAAAATTCAATAATTATAAATTTTTACGGGATTTTAATAAATTATAAATATTACTTACGTTAATTGAGAGGAAATATATACGACACTTACACCACTTTGACTCGCTTCATTATCGAGCTCAGGTGTTATGTAAGCGGTGACGTTGACATCCAGATAAGGGTGTTAGGAACCCTCATTTCTGTGCTCCTTGGCGATTTATATCATCTGCTTGGAGCCAGAGGTATGATGTTTGTCCTTCTTCTCCCGATTGGCTTTGTTTGCGTCTGATCTCTTATGTTCAACAATAGAAATCATTAAAATAATAATAAATAAATAAAAAATAAATTATTCGATTTCTTCAGTTTAAATAAAAAATGATGAACCCGATACGATTCTTCTTCGAAGTGGTTGACCAACCACTCCCACTCCCACTCATCTTCCCTATCCCCACGCAGCTCTACGGGGTAGGCGAGCAACCAGATTGGAGGTAGTACTTATGAAGTCTGTACTTCCAATCACTAAATGGCGTTGACGGTGGTGTTGATGTGCCTAAGCATCTCCGGTGTGCTATCCACGTCATAGTGTACCTAGAAAAAAAATTAAAATAAAATAAAATCGTAGATATTATGAAATTACGATTTTTATTGGTTATTAAAAAAAGTTAAAATTGTATTACCTAGAGTTCTCTAAACACTTTCCCCTTCTCCAAGTCTGGCAGCTCCTTCCAGTTAGGCGCAACCATACGAATGTTTTTGCGAATAATTGCCTCGATGTTGTGCGCTGAGAGACTAGCTAGTTGCGAGGTCGGAGGGTCGTCGGTGAAATAGTCGAACGACAACTGGATCTGTTGCCCCGTCGCCTTGAACAACTTCTTGGATTTTCCTCCCTTTTCGGTTGAGGGTCTGACGGGGCCCTCCTGACCTTGCGCCGTGCGCTGTAGAGAACTCGGAGGACGACTCCTGGGCACCTTCTAACATCGACGATCGGGCTAAAGGGATGTTACCGTCATTGCTCGCTATAACTGGGGTATTAGAAATTTCCCCAATCGCCGCAGCCGAAGGACCAGCTGAAAGAGTCGGGAGGAGCCGCAACGGTGTCCTCCAAGCGTCGCCAACCCACTTGATCTGCCAAGTGTTGGAGCCGGGCATTTTCGGTCTCTCTCTGTACCTTTTACTTATCCCATGAGATCATTTTAACTTAGGAGCTGTAAAAATTAATTATTAAACATATTTTACCATTATAACTATTTTACAATATTTACTATTTTTCATATTTACCACAAAATTTACCATTTATAATATTTACCATTTTTAATATTTACCACTTTTTAATATTTACTATTGGTAATTTTTATCTTTTTTAACAATTTACTGTTTTCATTATTTACTATTTGGTTTTACCATGTTTTGATATTTATCATTTTTAATTTTTATCAGTTTTAATATTTACTTTTTATATTTTTACTATTTTTACCAATTTATTATTTTTAGCCATTTACATTATTTACCATTTTTTACAAATTTATTATTTTTTACCAATTTATAATATTGACCTAAATACACATAATTATAATATTTATACACAATATTATACACCTTATTATACATAAAAATGCATTATTATATATAAATACATATTATTATACCTAAATACATATTAAAACAAAATTATACGTATGTACGTAAAATTTTAAATTTTAAATTTTACCGTGGTGGTGCCGGCGGTGGGAGGGGGCCGGTGGTGGTGCCGGTGGAAGGCGTCGGAGGCGGTGAGAAGAGTTAGAGGGAGGTGGGAGGCGGCGGATGAGGTGGAGGCCGGTGGGGGACGCCGGAGGGAGACGGTGGATCCTTGCCGGAGGGAGGAGGAGTTTGAGAGAGAGAGAGAGAGAGAGAGAGAGAGAGAGAGAGAGAGAGAGAGAGAGAGAGAGAGAGAGAGAGAGAGAGAGAGAGAGAGAGAGAGAGAGAGAGAGAGAGAGAGAGAGAGAGAGAGAGAGAGAGAGAGAGAGAGAGAGAAATAAATTTGTGTGTGTGTGAGAGATATATATATATCGTGAAACTGCTGGGATTTGT
Organism: Geum urbanum; assembly: GCA_946800695.1. NCBI lineage: Eukaryota > Viridiplantae > Streptophyta > Magnoliopsida > Rosales > Rosaceae > Geum > Geum urbanum. The sequence goes on from OX327012.1 coordinate 41,848,189, forward strand.
AAAATATACAGTTTCACCTAGACGACGAAACCCTTCATTGTCTAGGTGATTGTCAGTTTCACCTAGACGACGAACATGATGTTTTCGTCTGTCATGTTCTTCGTCTAGGTGTTTCTCAGATTTCTCCCCAAATTAATAAGGGGGCCGGCCAAAATAAATAAGCGGTGAATTTGAACAGCCAAAATTTGGACTTAGACAAAGAAGGTGGCCATTTTCGTAGTCTAAGTCAGTTTTGGCGGTTCCCAAAATAAATGACGGTGGAATTTAGACCGCTCAAAATTTGGACTTAGACGACGAAGGTGGCCATTTTCGTCGTCCAAGTGAGCACTTAGACGACGCAAATGGCCTCCTTCGTCATCTAAGTCAGTTTTGGAGGTTCCCAAAATAAATGGCGGTGAAATTTGACCGCTTAAAATTTAGACTTAGAACACGATAGAGGCCATTTGCGTCGTCTAAGTGCTCACCTGGACGACGAAAATGGTATCCTTTGTCGTCTAAGTCTAGTTTCCCTAAATATTATTTAAAAATAATTCGTAAAGAAGTTTCCAATTTGTCGTTCGATTTTTTTTTGTCGTAAAATATCGACTAAATAATCGTATATATAAAAAATGTTATTTAAGACAACGAATTAATTTAGATCTTCAAACTTGTTAAGTATTTACTAATGTGTATAAATTAAGTGCTATTATGTATAGGCTCACTACACATCAATATTAACAAAATTGAATTTGGACAAAACAATTGTTGGATATAGTCACCATAATATAATATATAAATAGAATAATTTTCAGTAAATAGTAGTTCGTTAAGGGTTTCATCGACACAGTCAACCGTAAAACTTAAATTTTAACAAAACGGAAACGTGGATATACAAAAATCCGTAACTCCTATTTTGAAACCGTCGATGATCACAGTCCAGGAATTGTTTACTCTATGCCCTCGATGAAAAAAATATGTATTGGGATATGGTCTACATGGTCATTCTCTTATAGGTGAAATTACGATAACATGACGTAGACGATGAAATGTCCACATTTTGTCGTCTATGTGATCACTTGGATGATGAAACTACACATTTTTATCGTCTACGGGGTCACATAGATGACAAAAATGTTTCGTCATCCAAAAGGTCACATAGACGAAGAAATGTGTCGTTTTGTCGTCTATGTGAAGGGTATAGGGTTTAGGGGTTTAGGATTTAGGTTATAGGGTTTAGAGTTGAGGGAAAATGTGACATTTCATCGTCCGGATTCCATTGCCTAAGATCTTCGCCTTCGACGGGTCGAAGCGACCTCTTTAATTAATTTGAAGTTAATTATGCGAAAAAGTTCAGAACTATAATTAATTAATTATTATACTCCTTGTTTAAAAAAATTTCAGAATAATTGTATTCCTCGTCATAATATAATCATCATTACCTCGAAAAAGTTTAATTACAATAATTAATTACCAATTAATATCCCTCGTCGTTATATTGTACTCCTCGTCATAATCATCATCATCATCTTTCTCACTACTATTATCCGATTGCTCCTCCTCATCATCATACTCAAGGTCGTCCGATGAATATCCTGAGACCTCGTCGTCATCCTGCGCATCATCTTTACTATCATTATTCTCTAGATCTATAATCTCATCTTGAGTTAGATCCGTAGAGCCATCAGGTATGTGTAAGCGTTCACTAGCTTGAACCATTTTCATTATGTCGGAGCGGATGACAAAAATATTAGGTTCTTGATATGCAGTAATGTCTCTTTGCGGTTCAACATCTTCAGTCGCCGGTGTCCCTTCAACTGTCGTGGTATTCCATATTTCTTGTTGAGAGATATGGTTCACTATTTTTCACTCTTCACCAGCTTTCGGATCATCAAGTTAGAACACCTGCCTAACTAAGGTGGCAAGAACGAAAGGTCCATCCTCATACCAGCTTGAGTTTGTATCGACTGATAAAAGGCTCAGGTCTTTCTTTGTACGCTTGAATCATTTGTACTTGAATAGGAAAATGTTGACATCATTTTCGTAACATAGTTGAATGACATATATAAGAGCCCCGTAATATATATCATCGTCTTCCTCAACCGCGACCCCATTGTTTTGTGTTCTTCTTCCTTCATCTCAGGCGAATGGATGAAACTTTACACCGTTCACAAAATATCTGGGGTAAATATAGTGTCTAATCGGCTTCCCTACTTGCAAGTGCACCCCCCTCCCCCATGGTTATCAGATTTTTGTAGATCAATCATCTGTAAAAATAGGAAGAATAGATAATGGGTTTAATTTCTATAAACATGTATATAATTAAATAAGTAAACATACATATCCATTGGAGAAAATAATCGGGGAAATTCTTCTTAACCACTTTTTCAAACCAGGCCAAACTCTTGTCCGGATTTAACGCCTGAACGATCTCCATGTATGCCTTCATGTAAGGCTCGACTTCATCACAGTCTCGCAACACTACCCAATGCGCCTCAATAAGTTCTTCTCGTGTTAACGATTCCTTTAATACTTCTCTAAACGGTCGTACGACATTTGTGATGACAGAAAGATTGATGCGGCCACTGGGATCAGAGACGGTGGGAGGTGGTGGATCCTTGAGGTACATATTGCAGTAAGTAAGATACTCATGTATTATGTATGTCATGTAGCCATCCGGGGCCGACCAATTTTTCACAAATTATTTATATTGTCCAAGTTGTCTACAAAATTAAACGTTCAATTAATTAATTGTAGAATAGGTACATGTAGTAATCTCAAGTGGAACAAATAATGGATCGGAAAACCTGTATAATTAATTAGTTGTATGTACCTTTCTTGAGGATACATCCAAATGTACTGGACCAGACCAGAAATGATTACCTGCTCGGGTAAGTGGATCATTAGGTGAATCATGATGTCAAAGAAAGTAGGGGAAAAATCTTCTCTAGTTTACAAATGATGTGCACAATTTGTTGTTGCAATTCCACTACATCTAACTTCTCTTAACTATCTGGCGCATAACCTCTGCCACCATCTGCACAATGCTACTATTGGCTCTACGATGTCATAAGGCAAATATGGCTGAATTACCGCTGGAATCAGACGTTGCAGCATAACGTGATAGTCATGTGTCTTTAGACCAATAAACTTGTGTTACACCTCGTTCACTGCTCCAATTATTGTACATGCATACGTAGCTGGATAACGAACACTCTTAAACTAATGGAATGCAGCAGCTCTAAGTGTCGACTTCACTGTGTAAGGTGCATCTGACATCTTGTTGTACACTCATCTTCTATCCTTCCTCAACCACAAGCGATGACGTAGATTCATAGATTTCAGATCTTTGCGTGTTTTGGGAGTATCTTTAGTCTTGAACTTAATACCGAGAATTTTTTTCGCCACGCTGTCACACACATTCTATTCTATGTGCATCACATCTAAGTTGTTCCTCAGCTTCAACTTTGATCAGTAAAGGAGTTCAAAGAATATACTCTTGTGATGCCAATAGTTGAGATCTTGTGGAGGTATTGGATTGAGTTTCTTTACATCCTTGTCATTGGTTAACACACCAAAATCGAAGCTACTCAACCTTTCTAAAATCTCTTCGCCAGACCAACGACGGGGTTTAGGATTATTCTCTATTGTCCCATTGAAATGAGCTTCATCCTGTCGCGACGGGTGATCATGAGAAAGCCATCTACGGTGACCCAGGTAACATACCTTCTCCGCGTGCCAACTAGAGTTCACGTCATCCAAACATATAGGACATACATTGTATCATTTCGTCATGCAGGATACCAACATCCCATATGCTGGAAAATCGCTAATCGTCCCTCGTTACAGCTACCCTCATCATGAACATCGTATCAGTGAATTTGTCATAATTTGGGACTACATTTTCCCACAACAGTTTCAGCTCGTCGATCAAAGGTTTGAGGTAGACATTTAAGCACTTCCTAGAGATTTAGGACTTAGAATTAGCAGAGTAAGGAAATTAAATTCCTTGTTCATGCACATCCACAGAGGTAGGTTGTACGGCATCAAAATAACCGGCTAAGTGCTGATGGCAGAGCTATTACTACCCCAAAGATTGAATCTATCTGTAGAAAGTCTGAGTCTAACCATTTGAACCTCTGTTGCAAAGTCTCCAATTTCACTGTTGAAATCTTTGAAAACCTCCCCATCCGTGGCGTGTCTCTCAGCACATCGTTATCTATTCGCTTTTCTGAGTATCATCGTATCGCCTCTGCTATGTAAAGAGACATGTACAGACGCTGCAATCTGGTAATCAATGAAAAATATCAAAGAACCTTCACAGAAGTTTTCTTTTTCGAACTCCTCATATTCTTGTCATCCACATATCTGCACTGGCTACATACGAGACAATAGTCCAAATGTGTATACTCTTTATAAAACAACACACAATCATTTGGGCAGGCGTCAATTATCCTGTACTTTAGGCTGAGGCTGCTCAAGATCTTTCTAACCTTATAATGAGATTTCAGAAGATAATGATCATCATGAAGCAACTTACATATTTAGTTCTGAATTTTGTCAAAAGCATTTACTGACATTTTGTTCTTCACTTTTATCTGCATTTGCTTCATCACATATTGCAACGCATTGTCTTGACATCCAGGGTATACTGGGGTCTGGGCTTCAAGTAGCATCCTATTGTACTTATCTATCTTAATAGTGTCAGTCGCCAAGCTAGCAGCGGGGAATGTGTCATCATGCCCATGAGTGGTATCGTAACCTCCCTCTTGGTATTGGTGTCCATCATGACTAAATCCCGGAAATACATCATGGACCAAATCCATAGTTGGGTTCCAAGCAGGGGGGCGACACCACTACCGTTGGATGAGGCATCATGGTAACTGTACCCTGAGTTGAAGTCTTCTGAGCTAAAGTCTACTGCTTCACCATGCTCGCTCCACGTAGTGTAACTCCACATCATACCATTTTCATAAATGTGTTACATCATAACATTAACCTCCACATACTGATAATTAAGACATTTTTTGTACGGACACCTGAAACGTTTCTTTCCTTGACCATGTTCCATCACAAAATTCACAAATTCTCTGATTTCGTCCATATACCGGACATCACTTTTATTCTGCAACTTTATCCAACTCTTGTCCATACTTCTACGAAATTGAATAATTATCATATTAGTCAACTATTATATATACATATTTTCAAGTAATTATTAAACTATTATATATACATATTTTTACCTACCTTATTAACGTATAATTAATTAAAATATTTATTAATTATCTTTATTAATTAACATTGAATATACTATACATGAATTACTTTAATCTAACGTGCATGTATGTTTTAACTAAATATTAATCAAAATTTTAAACATCCAGGCATACTAATTAATTAACTAATATATATATATATCGATCAATTGCCTAGCTTAATTATAAATATTAGACGTACTAACAATGCAATCAATCAAACGTACAAGTAATTATATATATAAACGTTAATGTTGTCAGAAATTAACTACATACGTACCTAGACTTCACAGTTGATATGGCGAATCGATGGTCGAATCCAAAGATAGTGCCGCTTGTACGTGTGAGGAAGTGTGAGGAGAGAGAGAGTGAGATGATCGAGAGAGAACTAATTACTTTTTTAATTGATGAGAAGAGACTAATCGAGAGAGAATGAGATGACCTGAGCGAAGAGGAAAATAATCTGACACAATATATAATTGTATTTACTTAGACAAAGGAACAAATGATTTTTGTAGTCTAAGTAACTACTTAGACGACGAAGCGTCGGTGCGTCGTCTAAGTAGTTACTTAGACAACGGACTATGTGTAATTTACGTCGTCCAAGTGAGGACGTAAACAACAGACTATGTGTCATTCCGTCGTCTAAGTCATACTTAGATGACGGAAAAATGTTTAAGAAGGTGCAATTTATTTACGTCATCTAAAGTCCACTTAGATAAGTTACTTTTTCTCGTAGTTCTCCTCTACTTTAAACAACGAAACTTTTACAGTTTCGCCGTCTAAGTTACTTTTTTTTGTAGTCCCCCACTAATTTTATATGTAAGTGGTAGCTGCTAGACTGATATGGAAATAGTTCATTGTTGTTGTTAATTTCCAATCTTCAGTTTTTGTGGCCAACTTTTTTCCTTCCGTGCCTACTTGCAATTTTTAAAGAAAAGGATGAATGCTTGAAGAAGATTAGATCGACTAGAAAAGTGTTGGCAAATCTCAGAGCTAGACAGCTACTTCCAGACGCAAATCTTTCTGTTTCTTAAATATTTAAAAACCAAGTTCTCTACATTCTATCCCCTCAACCCTTTATATGAACAATGCATATATGGTTTAGGTGCTTCCCCACTCGAAACTTGTACGTATTCCTCTTCTAAATTCTAAAGCAAACTCAGCATAAGACCAGTGGGGGTTGCATGGCCGATCAATTGTTATAGAGCATTCTCAGAAACTTAAACATCTTTATAGGAAAGGCATGCAAGATACGTAACATGCTTTCTTCTTTATTTATGTTTAATTAAGTCCGTATGTATATATAGTGAAATTAACTCATTTTATTGAGTTTGAGAGTGAGATTTATTCTCTAAATTGTAGGTTTCCAAAACACTGTATTACCAAGATGATATCACTTAATCCCTTAATCATTGAAATAAGGTTTTATATCCGTAGCCAGAATAGTTACTAAAGAAGAAAATAAAAGTAAAAGAAAGAAATTAAAATTGCCTAAATTATGCCAAACAAATTGCCTTACTGTGGCAAACATGCGACTCCATAGCTTCAAAGAGTAATAAAATTTTGTCACTGAGATATTACTAAAAAACGAAACGAAAAACAAATATCCATTGATAATGTAAAGTTGGAAATTTGGGGTCTACCCATTAGAGGAAAATAACAAAGGAAGAAAGAGCTAGGTAGCAAAAGAAATGAACACGATCCAGCTACTAGCCATGGCTGCAAGTAATTGTTTGCATGCTTATGTGCTTACTGCTTAGTCTAATATATACTTGTTTCACAGTTGCAGCTACAGAGATAAAATATGCAGACATGGGAGAGAGGATAGTGGTGCGTACGGAGGGGACTAGATTTAACAGCTGCCCATTTTGATACCATGTATTATTTACATAAGTTGCATCATTTTGGATTAATTTTGGAAATTTAGAAGGCAACCAACATGCATGAAACATATGAAATGATTATGCAAGCTAGCTAGCCATGCCGACTCTCTCTCTCTCTCTCTCTCGCGTGGGGTGCCCGGTCGTGGGGTACCCGGTGGACCGACCCACTTTGAGGGCCGGCCAGTGCCCCATTTGCCTTGGCCTGTCATCTCAAACGTCCCCTAACCCACCTCCCTGGCTCCCTTGTCCTGCGGCCACTGTTCTCCTACAGCTAGAGCACAGTTACTGCAACTATATATATAGATAGACTGATCGATCAGAGGAGTGATTCTGTTGATGGATCGAGCTCTTGTATATGTCTGAGGCTTTAACCTACCGATCGACTACATATGATGATATGCACATTGGTCGGTTTAGGGTTATATACGGATCGAGATGACTAGCTCTTTCCCTCGAACTTAGTTGAGACCTAATTAGGGTACCGGTTTTGGTTTAGGGTTTCCTAAGCACGCACATTGCGATCAATCAGAGTCATTTCAGATAAACATGGGATGAATTTCGATCACTTCTGTCATTGCCTTGCCTTGCAGACGTACAAGTACGTGGTAGAACAGATAAACTTATGTAATTAAAGCAATGTACGTTGCGGGCGTCGAGATTGGTAGTGTCGTCTGGGAATTGGGTACTGGATCGGATGTGTCTGGGATTTGATATGAGATTCGATATTGCTTCTGTAGAATGATGTCATGAATTCTCTAAGTGCTGGTCAAGTATCGTTACTCAATTTTTTTTTTTTGCAGCGAATGTACGTGGTGCTTGGTGTACGTACGTGGTCGTAGCTAGCTCTTCGCCCACAAGAATGTACGTGTACATTAGGGTTTTCTTCGCTTGATTCCTTGGGTAATTTGGTTAACTATTGCATGTGTTCTGTTTTCGACCCAGTTTCTATTGGTTTAGTTCTTAGCTTTGGTTGAACTAACGTGTGTGCTGTAGAACCGATCGAATCGTAGCTGTGTAGTGTGTACTCTCTCACTCGTCGAGTCTCAGAAAACTTTACCACAATGAAGACAACATCATTGTACGTTCATGAACATGGGAAACGAAGACTTCAGATAATTGTTTTTCCTTTCTTTTTTATAATTACTATGTTTATCCAAACTCAGAAGTATAGTACTTCGATATCTTCATCTTCTTCTGCATGCACCAAATGATCAATATCCATTGACTTGCATCCTTCGGGCTTTTACAACCATTTATCACATATCATCATGTACGTACGATTTTAGTTTTCCAATTTGATATTGGGAATGAACCCACAATCGTATAGATGCCATTGTCTCCACTTTCACCCCACTGAAGCAACTAGACCTTTCTCTTCAATTCCCTACCAGCTGAGCTCATCGCACTTTGACACTTTCTGTTGATTGGCCTGTATAGGATAAGCTCATCACCATCGATCATCGATCTTCTTCTTCATTACCCTTTTTCTTGATCTGCTCCGTTATATAGTATACACGATTCCATATATGTTTTTATTCCAAACCATTAGAAGTTCTAGTAGATTTGTTATTCTTCATATCTTTTTGTGGCGTTGTTGTTTATAGAGTATAATTTGTCCTACATTATTAATTTACGGTGAGATATTGATCCATTATACTTAAAAAAAAGTAAGCATGCTTTGTCTTGTACCTACGCAACTTAATTGAAGTCATAATCCACTAACAACGTGGATACTAAAGTTGTTTTAGGTGATTCAAAGCAATAAGGTTCTCTTTAATCACTAGTTTAGCTCAATCACTCCTCTTCAACAGATCGAAAAGACATATATTCATTAGGGTAAGGACGTCAATTATAGGTTTAGCATCCCCACGTGTCACCATTCGACAAGCTAGGTTTTGTTTGAGGATATGAACCGGAACCGGAACCAGATGAATCTGAAACACAGTGAAAAATCGATAAGATGAAAAATATTACCATGTACAAATTAAACAACGTTAATGGTCTCATAAGAGTACATGACACTTGAATGCGCGCGGTGAACTTCTAAATTGAGACAAGTGAATCTCATCAACAAATCCATCTCATCCGTGTTCTAAAGTTTGATGATATCATCAAGAGGAAGAAAAGAGTGATGAACTATTAATTATAGTGTTGGTGTCATTATGCCAAAACTGCCCAGATAATCTTAATCACACACCATAAGAAGCTTCCTAGTACAACCCCAAAGCCTAAAAGTGACACTGTTGCCAAATTTGGAACATTCAAACAGAAGTGCCACATTGATCATTATTCTTGTAAATAGGTAACTAGTCCCTAATTAACAGTGAGGAATCTCCACATGCATCGTATGCATGGTACGTACAATCGTACATACACTGTTAAACTGACCAATCTACTCGGCCAGTTTCTTCAGAGCCGAAGCTATATATTCAACTATATATCCACCGGTTTCTCCTTAGCCAGAAAAAAACCCTACCATATAATCTAACCACGACATAGATAGATTATTTGGATTTTTAAATCGAGGATTACTACTGCCTAAGTACCGAGAGCCACAAACCTGCATTTGTGTTAGTACCACCATAAATAGACTAGCAACTAATTCGGTAACGACAGCGAATAACTTGAGCATGATATACTCGACATCGACATTATATGAAAAAAAAAAATGCCCATTAATTTTGTTTTGTGTGCTCATGATCGTCAGCACTTTGAACCTAACTGAAGGTACAAATCCATGCGTGAGAATGAGAGATTGGCAACCTCAAGCTGCTTTTGCTGTCTCCACTACTAGATTAATTAACATCCCCATTTTAGTTTCATCGATCCCACTATTTTGTGTCAATATTTGCTCTTAATTTATTTTTCCCTTGGACTTAGTTAATTTGTTTTGCTATATGATGAAAATGCATGTAGAATGATATCGATCAATCTCCGATAGAGAATACCAGTTGGCATGGAAAGCAAAGACAACTGTTGAAGCCAAAGCTTTTAGAGAAGGGTCTTCAGAAGAATGATTGTGCTTGGTTCTGAGTTCTGACTCTGTGAATATTATTGACAAACAGTTGAGGCCTAGCTTGTTCGTTTTGTCCTCGATCTCCAATCTTGGAAGGGACATGTACTTTATCTTTGTATTTCGAGATCATAAGAAAAACTGGTATGCAAAATCAAATCCTTAGATAACACTAGCATATATGGAACTAATTACATGAGAAAATATTTCTGGGTTCTGACTCTGCTTAACAGGAGAAATATGCTCAATGCAAGCTCAACAAAGTGTAATAAATTTATTCGACTCCAACCATAAGAATTGACAAGCCTTTGAAAACAAAAATAAGAATTAACTAAATGGAACTATTTCTACCGGATTACGCGGGACGTAATCAAGCAGAAGCAAGTACGAGTAATCTCCTCGCGTCCGAACGTTCGGGTTGTTCGGATGATCGGGTGCTTCCTCTCTTTTCGGGTGTTCGGGTGTTCGGCGTCCACTGTTAGAAGAATACAACAACAAACGGGCAGTCAGATAATCAAGACAGGGTCGGCCTGCCTTCAACGCTCTGATGCCTAAGTTAGAAGATGTATTTGATATAACAGTCGAGCGAACGTGTTAGAAAGTAGGTTGGGGTGTTTAATGCTCGAATCGAATAATATCTTACCTGTAGTAAATGCCTTACCTATATAGGTGGTTGAGATTGTTGCTTTCTTGTGTTCTTCGATGTGGGATGGAGCTGTTTTGCTGTCATGTGTTCCGAGCATTCAGATGTGCGCCTGTCGGGCGCGTGTTTGGTCGGATGGGTTCGGTCTTGCGGGTGAAGTTGTAGTCTGCTTGGTGGTCTTTCGGGTGGTCGGGTAGGTGTTGATCACCTGCTTAATTGGGTAAGTATGTTTATTTAACGAACTAATGCTGCTATACTAACAAGTCCCCCAAGTCCCCAAGTCAAAGAGACATTTCTTGATTGGGGAGTTGAAAAAGGGTTCGTGCGATTAAACAGATGCTTATCCGATTGAGCAGTGATGCGTGGTCCTGTAACCCCCAAGTCCCCCAACTCTCCGTTCAAGAAAGGGCTCGCCTGATGGAGTGGGTACCTGTGCGTCCGATTGTGTACCTGTTCGGGTGCTTCTGTATTCGGGTGTACGACTCCCAAACGAATATTGCTGTTTTGGAGCCGTGTACCTGGGTGTGCGTATGTGGAGCCATGCAGATGTATATGTATGTGTGTTATGCGGATGTATGTCAGTATGTGGGAGTGAATGTGTGCATGTAGTACAGATATACAAGTAGGGGTGACTATGTGAAAGTATGCGGATGTATGTGGATGTATGTGGATGTATGCGAATGTATGTATGGTCGTGCGATATGTTTGGGTGATTGAATGTGTTGATGTATGCGTGTATGCAGATGCATGAATAGTTCTGAGCTGACCCCGACTCCCTAACGAATCGTACTGTTTGGAGCCGTTAAGCCTCGGAATGGTTGTTCTTGAAATGCATGGGTGGATCCGAGCTGACCCCGACTCCCCAACGAATCGTACTGTTTGGAGCCGTTAAGCTTCGGAACGGTTGTTCTTGATGCATGGATGAATCCGAGCTGACCTCGACTCCCCAACGAATCGGACTGTTTGGAGCCGTTAAGCCTCGGAACGGTCTTGCTTAGGTGCCTGAGAGGAGATCCTCCCTCTCGGCACCGACCTATCGTAGCGTCAACGGTGGGGCCCTCGACCGTTACGTACTTGTGTTGCAGCGCGCACGGAGGGACAACGACAGCATGCCTGTGCCGCTCATTGGTATAGCGAGCGCACGAAAGGAACTTGCCGCTATCGTGCTGCCTAATTCGGCGGATGGTAACGTTACGCCCTCGGAAGAAATGGGGCCACTCCCGAGTTGCCCATCATTCGGCGCGTGCTCCGAAAGGTGCGTGCCGCTTTCGAGCCGCCCGAATGGTCCTGCTGGTGGTGCGCCCCGGAAGGTAACGAGTGACGTTAGCCACTTCCGTGCCGCGTAGCCCGAACGGTGGGTCACCTCTTACTGGGTGTCTAGGCGCGGACTCCCAAGCGGCCGCTTGCGCTTCGGCTTCACCAATAGAGCCAGGGAGACGATACCACACGCCGTCTATGGTACATTTAGCGCGCGGACGCCGAAGAGCGGACGAGGACCGTCAAACTCCTTCGGGATGCCTAAATGGTCTTGCTTTGAGCGCGTGCACGCCGAAAGGAAACGCGTGGTGTTGACCTCTTTCGGGACGCCTCAATGGTCTTGCACTAACCTGGTGGGGTGGCGTTTACTTGCCCGTGAGATTGTGAAGCGTTTGATCGTGTTGGTCATGCGGACGATAGTTCGAATGGCTGGAGTCGTGACGTGTGTTTACGTGCCTTGGGTGGGGTGTCATTCTGTCTGACGACACGCTTGAGGTGACATTCCTTTTGACTTCTTCTTGGGAACCGTTGTGTAATAAATGCTAGCCGGCGCAATAAATGCTGGCGTGCCCTTTGTAATTAATGCTGGTGAAGTAGTAACTGCTCGAAGGTCAGGCGTCAGGCGCGTGGGCGCGTGGGGTGCTGTATGGATGACACGTGGCGAGTCGTGGGAGATCGTGCTAGGGTTTGAAACCGAGGCGAGAAGCAGAAGGGTGAGCGCGGTTACTTAGGCGGGTAAGTAAACTGCCTCATGGCCACGTGTCACCATCTGACGGTGGACACGCAAAAAATGAACGACTGGCGTTCGTTCGCGTATGTCGTCAGATCAGTACAAATAGGGCTCTCTGGTGTCGTCTTCCTCCATCGTTTTCACTTTCACTAAAGCTCTGCCAAAAAGTTACCTTGCCCATTGTTCATCATCTTCATTCTGTGTTTTTGCTTTCTTGCTGGAATTTCCTCGTCGACGTTCATCCTCAAGCTTCAATCTCAAATTCTGGTGAGGTTCTAACCTTTTTCTGTTGCTTTTTGTTATGTTTCTGTATTTCCGGCGTTCTTTCCATTCTCTGGTTTTTCTTGTTTTCTGGGTTTGCATCTCAAGAACAAGGCGTGTTCTTGAGGTAGGGCTGTTTTGATCTTTGTTGGGGTTGATTTCTGGGTTTTTTCTTGTTTTTGGTAGGATTTTTTCTAAGTGTTTGTGGGTTTTGCGTGCGTGCGTCTAGGAGATGGAACAGATAGAAGTATCGAGCGGCATGTCGTGTGAACGGGTGTATGTACCGGGGTTGGGGTGGTTTAGCTGTAATCCGTGCACGAGTGGATCGGACTCCTCGTCCGACTCCGTGATGAGTGTGACGCCCTTGTGTTATATCCCTAATGTATCTCCTATCGTGCTGCCGATGGAAGAGGGACGCGTACAAACGGCTGCCGAGGTGATCGGGTTGGGGGATTCTACTTCTTCTTCGGGCTCGCCGGGTGGGTCTTCCTTTTCTGGGTCGTGGGGTGAGGAGCGAGCGCGCGAAAAGGGTCCCTTACCCCGGATGGCGAAGGGTGGACGCGTTCACTGGGTGCTATCGGATGGAGTACCTGTTCAAGAGCCCGAGCATGCGCCCTCGGTGAAGGAAATGGTGCGATGGGTGCGTGACTATCATATCCCCTCGTCCGTCAAGCTGAGGGTCCCGGGGAAGAGCGAGACGTTTACACGGCCCCCGCCCGGTCACATATGCCTCAGCGAATTCCATCTGAAGGCGGGTGTCAAGCTCCCTCTGCACCCGTTCTTCCAGTATATGCTGGCGCTGCTGCGGATCACGCTCGGTCAGTGTGGGCCCACGCTGACCCGAACGCTCGTGGCCTTCTTCAATGTCTTCCGTCTGAGCAGCCTCGACCACCCTACGCGGGCGGAGTTCCTGCACTTCTTCCACCTCAAGCACTTTTCTCGACAAAGGGATTCGGGCACCTTCACCGTGGAGCCTAGGGTGAAGTGGTGGTTGGTCGACCCGCCGAGCTCGTCGACCTCGTGGCGCACGATCAACTGCCTGGTCGGAGGCGACTAGGAGTTCGGGTCCTTCTCCCCAGAGTTTGCGGCCAACGCCCACCGCATTGATCGAGTCCCCCCAGTGTTTCTACCTGCTAAACACCAACGAGTACCTGATGATGCCTGTGCAAGAGGCCAGGGTTGCTCGTCTGAAGTACGTCTTCGACCTGGCGCCCGAGACGAGACACTTCTGGGTGGCGTGCCACTGGGACTTGATCGAGCGCACACGTCTCGCCCGAGCACCCGGTCTGTTCGGGCTTCTAGTACCTGTTATATTTTTGCATGCATACGTAGTGTACTGGATAATTTGCTTGCTGACCTTTCACTTGTTTGTCTTGTAGCAAAAATGACTAAGTCCAAGGCCAGGGAGAAGGATGAGACCCTCCAGCGCCGAATAGAGCTCCTGCTATCAAGCGTTGAGACCGTGCGCCGGGTCGTCGATGACGGGCACGGTGGGTTGGTCGTTGGGGATACCGTCCAAGCAAGGATTCTTGTGCCTGATATGTCCGATCACGCCCCTGCCGTGCGGACGCCTGCTGTCATCATCCCCCGGGTGCCGGTTACCGCTGCTACTGCTGAAGGGGCCGTTCGTCCGCCTCCCGGAGGGTCATCCGCTGCACGGGGCCACGACCGTTCGGAGCGAGAGTGACTTGCCAGTGAAAAGGAGCAGAGGCAGGTCAAACGCGTCCAACGGCGTGTGGAGCAAAGGAACCGGCGGGAAGCGTCCCTGAACTCGGGCTCACAGAACCGGGCTTCCCAGTCTAGTGGTGCAGATCTCTCTGCTGGGTCGCCCATTCCAAAAGGCGAGTCCTCCCGTCCCCAGAAGCGTGCATTGTCGGATGTTACTGTTGCTGCCGGGGAGGGTGATGCGGTCGGTCGCGCTGTCTAGGCCATCCGTCAGGCTCTTGGTGATGGGGTACATGTCTTCACTCCAGCTGCTGCTCCAGTCGAGCGCTGCTCCTGCTCCCGACAACCTTGATCGGGTCTTCAATGCGTGCACAAAGCTTCAGCACCAAATTTTTTAACTGCGCGCGCGGGAGACCTCAGTGGATCAGATAAGGTTGAGAGCGGAAGCTCGTGAGGCTGTCGTAGCCCGAGAGAAGCTGCAAGCTGGGCTCTCCAAGGCAAATGAGCTGGCCGAGCGGAAGGCCACCCGGGTGAATGAGCTGACCCGGGAGGTGGTCCCGTATACTCGCGTCTCCACTAGCGCCTTCTGTACGATGAGGTCCATGATCTCGTCATAGTCGAGATGTTCCTTCCTTACTAGCTTCTCTACGAACGGTGTCACACGCATATTGTCCATCAGGGCGACCTTAGCCACCTGCTTGTCAAGACTCCTGCATGTGCTCGCCAGCTCTCTCCACCGGTTGATGTAGCTAGATAGGCTCTCATCCGTCCCTTGGCGGACCTTTAGGAGGATACCCGTGATGTTGTATTTGCCCTGGAGCCTGTAGCGTCTCTGGAAGCTCTCTGCCAGCTCAAGGAACGAGTGGATGGAGCCTGGCGGAATCTCGTAAAACTAGCTCCTTGCTTCTTTGGACAGCGTCTCCTGGAATAGGAAGCACAAAGTTGAATCCGAATACCTGGTTCCATCCGTGGCGGATCGAAATTCATCGATGTGCGTGCGGGGATCTCCGCTTCCGTCGAACCGAGTGACCTTTGTTGTCTTCGCGTTCAGGTCCCTGCCCCTTTGTAGTATGTGCGCCGAGAACGGACTAACCCGGAGGGTGAACATCCCACCTTTCCCGGCAAGCTTGTCCTTCCGTAGGCGCGAGACTTCCTCCGCTAACTCCTCCATCCTCCGAAGGATCAGGGTGTTGTCTGTCGGGGGTGCCGATTCCCCTGCTGGTGTGGGCGTGCGGACCACTCGGGGGTCGATCCTGCCGAACGGGTGTTGCTCTTCGTTGTTGGCGGTCTCTTGGATCCGTTCACGTTGTATCTGCTGCTGGCTGACGAGTGCATCCAATCGTTCTTCCAGCCTCTGTCGGACCTGGCGCTCATGGTCCCTTTCAAATGCTGCCTTTCGCAGCTCCTGGAGCAGGCAATCGACGCGCTCCTCGCCGCTGCTGCTCGTCCCTAGCTCCACTACTTGCCGCGCTTGTGCGCTCGGGGGTGTTTCTTCGACGGGCGTGTCGCTGACTTTTATCTCCTGGGTATGCATGTGGGCTTTTGGTTGGTGGTGTTTATACGAGGTTTGCAATTTGTAAGCTTCCCACAGACGGCGCCAACTGTTTCTACCAGATTACGCGGGACGTAATCAAGCAGAAGCAAGTACGAGTAATCTCCTCGCGTCCGAACATTCGGGCTATTCGGATGATCGGGTGCTTCCTCTCTCTTCGGGTATTCGGGTGTTCGGCGTCCACTGTTAGAAGAATACAACAACGAACGGGCAGTCAGATGGTCAAGACAGGGTCGGCCTGCCTTCAACGCTCCGATGCCTAAGTTAGAAGATGTATTGGATATAACAGTCGAGCGAACGTGCTAGAAAATAGGTTGGGGTGTTTAATGCTCGAATCAAATAATATATTACCTGTAGTAAATGCCTTACCTATATAGGTGGTTGAGATTGTTGCTTGCTTGTGTTCTTCGATGTGGGATGAAGCTGTTTTGCTGTCATGTGTTCCGAGCATTCGGATGTGTGTCTGTCGGGCGCGTGCTTGGTCGGATGGGCTCGGTCTTGCGGGTGAAGTTGTAGCCTGCTTGGTGGTCTTTTGAGTGGTCGGGTAGGTGTTGATCACCTGCTTAATTGGGTAAGTATGTTTATTTAACGAACTAATGCTGCTATACTAACAGAACCTAGATAAATTGTACTCCATTTCAGCCTAAAAATAACATGGTAGGTGATAAATAACTAATTAATAACGTAGTATAAACTGAGTACTGGTTGACTTAGTAATAGTGTCCATAAAGTCTTCTGTTTCATTTTTCGCATCCTGGAAACTTATTACGGCATTAGTTTTGTTGGTGTATCAATGTATGTCACATTTGGGTCCGGATCCGTGGACACTTAATTTTACACATATTTTGACATATCTTGTGAACCATTAAGCTAGATTAAAGACTCTCACAATTAAGTTTTGTTTCTAAATATTCGTTCTTATTTTCAACTAAATATATTATATTTACAAAAAAGAAAAGAAAATCATATCAGAATCCCTAATCTTTGGAATAGTTTAACTAAATGAAAGAAACACGATGCAACTACCCGGGAGGAAAAAAGAGAAGAAGAACAGATCAAGCAAAGAAGAAGAGAAGAAAGTAAAGAAAAAGAAGAAAACATCTCATTATTTCGATATCTCATATCTAAAACTCCAAGTTCAATTTTCTTAATTTATTGAGTACAACCATAATAGATTAGTGAGAAACTCTCCATAATGTATATGATCAAGGTGATGCTTAATTTTGATCGAACTGATGCTAGGCGGATTCCAATCATTTTGACCAAAATGATGCTTAATATATATGCAAACACGGCTTTGATCTCGTTGTTTATATGATTATATCCATGATGCATCAGTTTACAACCAAACTCAATCTTCTATCTTTGGTTTTACTTGATACAAGCTATCTCTTCTTTTCTCATTTTTTGGCGTGTCTTTTTGGTGTGTGTTTTTCATTGTTTTTCTTTCTTTCTTTTTAATATGATTTTATTTCTTTTCCTTCTTTGTAGATAGAATATATTCGTTAAAAATAAGAATAAATATTTTTCTTTCAAAAAAGAATGAATATTAATTCACAAGATGTGTCAAAATATATATAAAATTAAGTGTCCATGGATTCAGATTCGGATCCGTCACATTTATCATGAAGCTAATAATTTAGTTTATAGATAGGAACATTTAGCTAGCTCTTGTCCATTAGATGAGGGCTGGAAAGGATTCAACAATTTGGGAGGATGTGCGAGTCATTCTTGAAAAATGAAGCAGTTGAGGGTGGTATCTTTTCAGGTTGACTGTTCTAATTCGAAAACAAATTGTAGACTGCCATCCATCGTAGTTTACCATAAGAATTACTGAGTTATAGTTGACATATATGTTCATTTATGAAATCATTAGCAGTGAATTTTCACGGATGGATATGAATTAACCCTAGTTTTCTGGATGTTTAAAACAGCAACAGAAAAGAGAAACTAATTGAGGATCGATGATCACAGTGAAACTTTACCCCCACAGGCCCAGGCCCACGCTCAGTTGGATATTCTATCCCCATGGAAGCCCAATACATGATCCATCCGATAAACAAAAACAGAAGAAAAAAACCCGCGGCAAACAGCAGCTCTCCTCATCTTCTTCTTCTTCTTCTTCTTCTTCTTCTTGTTCGTTTTCACTGAGCTCTCTCACTCGCTCGCTCGCTCGCTCACTCTTTGTTGTTTAACCAGTTCCTTCTCCCCTGTATGATTGGTACCTCCACAATGCTATATCTTACAAACTCTCTCTCCTTCCGTTCCTCAACGCAAACTCAAACTCCAAGGTCACATTCTGCTTCTTTCTCTCCTTCCTCAATTTTCACTTCCATTATCAAATTTCTAATTCTGATGTGCTTCAACAGGTTGCTCGAGGTGTCAGATTCGACGGTCCGGCTATAGACATCAGCGAAATAACGGACACCGACGGAAACGACGGCGATCTGGTCATCGAGACTTGCCTGACTCGGAGTTTGACTCCGGCGTTGACTCGAGAGGATCAGAGAGGCGGTTGAGGAGTTGAAGCTTAATCCTCCGACGAATAGTAGCGGAGTTATTAGGTTTCAGGTACTAGTAATTTTATATTTTAAATTATTTATTAAAATTAGTGATGGATCAAAATGTGGATCGAGTTTTGTGAATTCTGAAGCTGAATTGGATTCTTCTTTTACTTCCAGTGCGAAAGCGTTGAACTGGTTTTGCTGCCAGCCGGAGGAGTCTTCTGTGGTTTATCCGCTGTTTTTCATATCCAAGGAAACCGAAAATCCGACTCCGAAATTGCTCTATGTCAATGAGACTCGAGGATTTTTCGGAATCGGTGCTGCAGTTTACTTCACGCCTTCTTCTTCTTCAATCAAAAGGTGTTTTACTTGGAGACAGTTGTAGTGTAGCTTTCTAAAAATTATTATTGTTTTCCATCAGATGAGTGTTTGTGCTATACTTAGGTTTATGTATCACTTTTCTATGTAGATATTTGTCGAATGGATCAGCTTCCGTAATGGCTTATAGTTGTCAGGATGTTCATTACGACAATGAGTCTTCTGATGTGAAGCAAGAGGCAGGATCTTATTACTTTATTATTCTGCAGATAAACTTGCATTTTCTTTTCCTTTTTTTGTTTTCAATTTTGAGGTTCAGATTGAGGTATATCCGTTAGGATACTATGTGATGGGATAGTGTTTTCACAGATTGAGTTACATGAGCATGAAGGCACTTCTATATTAGCAGTAACTATTGGTTGGAATGAGCATTCCCTTTTTACATTTGAGGAAGCTGTTCATTCTTATGAGATATGTTTTGACCAGGTAATCTGATTGTAGTCTCTCTTTGTATCCTAATGAGTTACCACAACCACTATGATTTAGAAGATCTTGATGGAATTTTCAGACTTTGGTCTTCCAGTTCTCAACTTATTGCTAGTGATGGCATTTTTGTGATTACAATTGTTTTCTTTGCGATTCATTCATTCCTCAAAGATGTTTTAAACTCTCTTATGTGTAATTGTGAATCACTACTTCATCACCATCCTTCAATATCTTTACATGCTGAAAAAAATATTGTTTGTCCAAGTATTACTTAATCCTCCAAAGAATCAATTTGCTTGTTTTTTCCCCTCAAGAATCAGTTCCAATTGTTAGTACTTAATAGCTGTACTTACTCCTCCATTCATCATGTTATTGTGGAAATGTTTTCAGGTTAGCTGTCATGTTTGTTCTACAACAAAGAAACCCCACTCCACGAGTATTAGATCTACTCTTAAAAAGCTCAATCTTTTGGAGGATGGAGTCATTTGTATGGTATAACTAGCCACTATTGAGTAATCTTTTATCAACAGAATTTTTCTCTCATATATTTACACAATTCTCAATGTTAAAATTGATAAAAAGCAATTTTGTTAAGTTGCCGGAACTCCTTGTTGTCCGCCTCCAACTCAAATCTTACTTTAGAACCTGGGATGGTATTTTACTACTGACTCCAGATTCACTCGTTGATTTGTTTTGGAATTGATTTCTAACTGAGAATTTGTAGGTACACGTGAATATGCTGTTAGCAGGTGGAAAAAATAGTTTTTCTGACATCATGGCACTGGTATCCCCGTTGTCCTGGTAATTGTTCATTTTCTCCTATGGATTCATGTTGTTTGTCTCTTAGATCAGATACTGTTTTTTTAATCCCCTTTGTAGTTGAAACATACTTTGGGCATTTACCTCGTTTGGAAACATCATTGTCCTCCCAGTTTTGTGTGATGCTTTCACCTACCATGGGTTTTGCTAGTAATATGGTATGATACTCTCATTTGAGGTCAATTTAGGAAAGCATATGTTTCTAGATACGTTGCATGCTTAGGAGCCATGTTAAGTAGAAAACTAGTGAGAATGCTACATGTCACAGACATCGTCTACTCTTCCATTGGTTAGTTTCTGTTAAATCATGTTAGAGGAACAAACTCGGTAAAATATTGTTCAGGATTTGTGTCTCTTTCCACTATCAGTTGGATCATGCCAGTGAAATGTGCTTCTCAGTGCAAGATTGTGGAAACATCAACACTCTTTGGTCATCACTTATAGTTGAAGAATGCTCTCGGCTTGGTTTGACGGTGAGATTAAGCTTTACTCTTCTTTTTAATTTTCCTATGCGGAAGTTTGTCTAATTTTTTCTTTATTCTTCATTCTAGTATTTTTGTGTAGCTCCAGGATCAAGATCATCCCCTCTTGCTGTCGCTGCATCCACTCATCCACTCATTACGTGTATTGTCTGTTATGATGAGCGGTCACTTGCATTTCATGCTGTTGGGTATGCAAGAGGATCTGGCAAACCAGCAGTAGTCATAACTTCATCTGGCACTGCAGTTTCAAACCTTCTTCCTGCTGTGAGTATTGAATTTCTATCAGATTTATTTGTAAATATCTTCTGATGGTTTTGACTTTGTAACCTAATTGATATCTCAGAAACTGTTCTGTGTTTTGTTCCCATCAGTTCTCAATTTATTGGTATTTGTACTTTAGTTAGACTCTGTCTTCTGAGGATTTTTGTGTGGTTTTTCATGATGATTTTTTTCTTTCTCTTTCTTTATTATACAATCCCTCATTCTTCATTTGTTTAATTATCTGCTATTCTGCTAAGTGCTGACATTGAAGAAAAATGTTCAGGTAGTTGAGGCTAGTCAAGATTGTGTACCACTTCTATAGCTCACAGCTGATCGTCCTGCAGAATTGCAGGATGCTGGAGCAAACCAAGCAATCAATCAGGTATAACTCAGGCAATTGTTTCAATGATAATTGAATTGTTCAGTAAACTGTTAATTGTTGAAGGCTTCCTAGAATAGTTCCATTAAAGGATAATTAGTTAAGGCACTGAGATGATGGATTGTACTTTTGCTTTAGTTCCATGATTTAGAGTTTGTTTGCCAGGTAAACCATTTTGGGTCTTTTGTGCGGTTTTTCTTCGGACTTCCTGCACCCACAGATGATATTACAATTGCATGTGGAGCTATTTACCTCTATTGTTAATTGCATTTGTACATAATAGATTGGGAGCAGGATTACAAGCAAGCGCATTGCTAAGATGCTAGAAGATTGCTTTCCCTGCTCATATATCATGGTTGAGAAGCATCCATTTCGTCGCGATCCTTCTCATATTGTAACTCATAGAGTCCACAGTAACATTGTTGAATTTGCTGATTATGTCCTTAAGGCTGAATTTCCCCCTCTCAGCAAGGAATGGAGCACTTATCTTCAAATATTAAATAACCAGGTAAAGAATTTTATGGATTTAGGCTCTAAATCTTATGTTAAATTAGTTGGTAGTTCCCGTGTTGTTCTTTTCCTTTTATCATGGTGCAACCTCATGTAGGTTAGTCTTTCTGGTGCCAAACCAACACTTGGGAGAACCATTCCATTGTAGTTAGGCTAAGAACACTCCCCACTTTCTTGTATACCTCTGTCACTTCTGCTCATATATCTTTGCATGTTATTCCTGGTTGATCTATTCTTAGTTTCTTACAACCGTTGACACACACTTGATTACTTTCCTTTTTATTCTACCAGAGCCTCGTGTATTCTTGCGAGATAGTATAATATGTAAATTTCATGATAATCATGGTGGAACAAGAAACAATTTTTTTATCCTATTTTATTTTTCTGGGTTTCCTTTGTAAGTTCTCTATTCCTATATTATCGGTTCAAAGGGAGTTGTCATTTCAAATTTGTGCTCGACATTCCTTGACAGAACCTCAAGTCGCATACTTAATATCAGAAGCACTTTCAGCTGAGTATTCTCTTTTCATTGGGAACAGTATGTCAATATGAGATGCAGATATGTATGGGCGTGGTTGGTCAGAATGCAATCCCAGTATTGATTCCATGATTTTACAATCAAAAGTACCCTACCAAATGATCCGGGTGACTGGGAATAGAGGTGCAAGTGGTATTGATGGGTTACTCAGTACAGCTGTTGGCTTTGCTGTAGGATCCAATAAACGAGTAAGCTTGATAAACTTTCCAGTACAGCTGTTGGCTTTGTTGTTTGTTCTTGTTTTCAGTAATTGCCGATATTCCCAGTTGATTTTCTCCATCCATATCTAAATTCCTATCCTTTACTATTTTCTCTGCCTCTAATGTGTGATAACTATTAGGTACTTTGCGTGATTGGAGATGTTTCCTTCCTCCATGACACAAATGGCTTAGCAATTGTGAAACAGAGGTAAGATCGGTCTCTTGTATTGTTTTCCTGGATTTGTAGCTCTCTTCTAGTTTATTCCCATACATGTCCTGTTACTTGTGCTTTAACATATTTATGTTGTGACGAAGGATGTTGCGGAAACCAATTACAATAATTGTGATTAACAATCATGGTGGTGCAATCTTCAGTCTCCTTCCCCTAGCAGATAGAGTTGAACCAAGAATACTAAACCAATATTTCTACACGGCTCACAATGTTTCAATCCGTGAGCTGTGTGTGGCACATGGGTAAGCTTCTCTGTCTAGAATTCTTTTGAATGTGTTTTATGTAGTCATACAAGGATACATATCTATTCTAGGATAATTTTTTTTGGCCAAAAGAACAAGAAAAGTTTCACAGCCTTGTTATTTATTTATTTATTTCTTTTTTTTCATCATTTTCATTGTTGACTTACTGTCATCTATATGCAATTCAATGGTTTCTCAGTGTGATGCATCTACATGCGAGGACCAAATCGGAGCTTGAAGATGCGTTATTCACATCTCAACATGGGCATATGGATTGTGTCATCGAAGTTGAGAGCTGCATAGATACCAATGCCAGCTTTCACAGGTTGGTTGTTACACTACCTTGATGAAAAAAAGATAACATTTGTGTCACCTTACCGACTGACATATATTTCTCGACTCATTTCACTTCTTATCACTTATCTGATATTTATGTTGTTTCTCTTATCTCAGTACGCTTAAAAAGTTTGCATGCCAAGCGGCAAATCAACTCTTAATGCCTTCTAGTCAAGACTCGGTATTAGATTGCCCTTTACTTTGCAGAATCCACAGGATGGAGTACTCACTCTATAGGTTGATTTCTTTCTCCATGGAATATATCTAAGTCTTCTATAGTGTGCTGCAAATAAATTATTTGATATTGTTTAATGCTTTTTTATAGAATGCCGCTGTGTGCTCCTCATACTCTAGTTTCTGTTGATGGCGGTGCCACCGGCTTCTACAGGGAAGGGTTTATTATAACTTTGTATTTTGACGACGGTAGCTTTGGGCTTGGCGAGGTTAGTTTCTAAAAATAAAATTCTACTTGACTAGTATACTTGCATTTATCATATGACCACTCATCATTTTCATCGAACAGGTTTCACCTCTAGATGTCTGCAGAGAAAACCTGCTAGATGTAGAAGAGCAACTGAGATTCCTCATCCATATGATGATAGGAGCTCATATCAGTGACGTCCTTCCTCTGCTGAAGAGTCCTTTCTCATCTTGGATATGGTCCACCTTTGGAATCCTGGTATATCCAATTTTTTTCATGTTCATATAGTATAAACTTTGGAATAGGAGAAGTAAAAGTGTAAAACATATGTAGTCTATTGTAAAAAAGAGAAAAGGATGAAGCATTTTTAAAAATGTATTCATCTGGAATGTAGTTATGAGTAAACATTTACTTTTTACTGTGATGCAACCATGTACACTATTTCCTAGTGTGAGATGTGGTTTGGAAATGGCAATTCTCAATGCACTAGCAACTAGACAAGGTTCCAACATATTAGGCATACTCCATCCCCACAAAGTTGGAGGTATATCAAAATCGTTGTCTACAGTTCAGATTTGTGCTCTTGTGATTCCAATGGGACACCGACACAGGTAGCTGATGCTATCGCCACAATTGTTGAAGAAGGATTTAGTACAGTAAAGTTAAAGGTAGCTCGTTCTGGGAGTCCTTTGCATGATGCTGCAGTTATACGAGAAGTGAGAAACAAAGTTGGAGACAACATAAAAATTCGTGCAGATGCCAATAGGAACTGGACATATGACGAAGCTATCCAGTTTGGATCCTTGGTAAAAGATTGTGATCTGCAGTATATTGAGGTATATTTGTAAAGAATTGGTTAATACTTGTAATTCAATTCTGTCTGGATGGTCGTTATTTGTTAAAATTGCAGGCATTGCTTAATTTTTTGATCAAGTTTGTGACGCATCACCTGTTAGTATCAATTTAGGATTCGATACTTATCGTTATTATTTTAACATAGGACTGCTTTATTTTAGGAACCTGTTCAAAGTGTAGAAGACATTATCAAGTTTTGCGAAGAAAGTGGGTTACCTGTGGCACTGGATGACACTATTGACAGTATGGGAGAACATCCAATTAAGATGCTGGCAAAGTACGCCCATCCAGGAATAGTAGCTGTTGTAAGTGACAATTTTGCTCAGGGACATATAAATAATGGATGCATATATTAGCATCTCATTGCTGCATATAAGCAACTCAATGCTTTATTCCAGCCACTGGTTTAACTGCCTCATGCATTTCATGGATATTATTGGAGTCTTGGGTGCGTCACCATTATTCATTTAATAATAAAGTGTCATTGTGAGCAATTGAACATTAAAAAAATAGTGGTTATCACAGGAAACCATCTAATTACCTAAAGAAAAGAACAAGATTGGACTTATTCATTTGCAAGTGGACATAGTGCCATTGCCTGCTGGATTTTGTGAACTCTACTGCAATAATTCTTATATTTTCTTCCTGATTCAGTTTGCTATATATGATTCTTTCAGGTTATTAAACCAAGTGTTGTTGGTGGCTTTGAAAATGCAGCAATAATCGCGCAATGGGCCCAGCAACACCAAAAATTGGCTGTTGTTAGTGCTGCATTTGAAAACAGCCTTGGTTTGTCAGCATATGTTCAGTTTTCCTGTTATCTCAACCAGAAAAATTTAGACATATGTACGATGATGGACTATCCATTGGCCTCATCAATAGCCCATGGCTTAGGAACATACCGCTGGATAAAAGAAGATGTAACAATTGCTCCTCTCAAGATGAGTTGTAATGCACATAGTGGGTTTGTAGAAGCATCTGTTTTCGATGCCGATCAAGTTTTGGAGCAATTTCATATAAATGGAAACATAATTCAAAGAATTTTCACTGGAGAGCAAGTATGTACATACCAGTTGCCTGTCAACTCAAAGGGTTTGTCTTGCTCCATCAAAGTTCAAGAGATTGGACAAAAAGATAATGTTAGTAAAAGTTTATCTTCCTTCCATTCCCCGAGTCTTGTGAACATATGGAGATATATCTGCATCATGTTACCTTGCATTCAGTATTCATCACCATTTCTTGTGGATTGATGTCTATTACCTTTACTATACTGAGTGTTCACTACAGCCAAATCCAACTCATGCAGGATAATGTGTTTGTATTTCTTTACGGGTTTCTTGGAACTGGTGGAGACTGGGTTGCTATCATGAAGGCCATATCAGGTTGTGGAAGATGCATTTCAGTTGACCTTCCTGGCCATGGTGGAACAAAGATTCAACAGCATGGTGATAAGGATGTTAAACTGGATTCGGGTTTGTCACTTGAGGTAGTTGCCGATGTTCTCTGCAAATTGATTGGACACATACTCCTGGGAAGGTTACTCTTGTCGGATATTCTATGGGAGCCAGGATTGCACTTTACATGGCTCTGAGGCATACTAACAAAGTATGTTTACTTTTCTGAAGACCAGTTTATTTTCAATTTAAGCTTGACTTATGTTGCTGATGTGTGACAAAAGTTTTAATCTATATGAAGATTAAGGGATCTGTTATCATATCTGGAAGCCCTGGATTAGAAGGTGGAGTGGCAAGAAAAATTTGTAGAGCTGTAGACGACTCTAGAGCAAGTTTTCTTGTTGCATATGGCTTAAAGCTCTTTCTAGACACCTGGTATGCCGGAGAGCTTTGGAACAGGTAATCCTAAGATTTATCTCCCAAGTGGTATTTTCCTTATAAGGATTTTGCTGTTAAACTGAAAGTTCTTATAAAATTTAACAGTTTAAGAGAACACCCTCACTTTCATCAGATAGTTTCTGACCGTCTGCATCATGGAGATGTGCAGAGTCTTGCAAACGTTCTGTCTGCTTTAAGTATTGGGAGGCAACTGTAAGTTCACCTAGTCAGTACTTTACTTGGACGTTATTGATGAATATATGTATTTTGAATCGGAGTTAAATCTTTGTATTTTACATGTTAGGTCATTGTGGGAAGACTTAAAGCACTGCAAAACGCCCCTTTTGTTCATTGTGGGAGCGAAAGATAGAAAGTTCAAGACAATCGCTCAGGATATGGCCCTTGAAATTGCTTGTGGCGATGGTGCACCTAATGGTCTTTCTGAGATAGTCGAGATCCCAGATTGTGGACATGCTGCCCACCTGGAAAACCCTCTCCCAGTAATCAGGGCATCAAGGCAATTTATGACGAAGCTGAACCAGAGGTCCATTTGAGATGAAGTAATTCTCTGACACGAACCCTTATGATGTGCTTGTCTCAGTCAGCTGCTTCTAAGATTTTGCAAATCAGTTAATTGAATCTCAGCTTATAATTTGGTACAACCGTACAAGGCACATCCTAAATAGATCAGTTTACATGGTCATTCCGTTGGAAGAATTGATTTTAATTTTTTTTTCCGAAGTAATTGAGTAGATTTAGATTTTATTGGTCCCTTACAGAAGATTATTGTGAGAGCATGCATTTTTTGTTTTGTAGATTTTATTGGACGGGACAATCAATCCCATTGTCCCATCATTTTTCTGCAACTTAAACATGAATCAATATCCATAATTATTTCAGAGATCTAGATAGACAACTAGTATTACGCATAATTCATTTTCATATTGCTCACTCTCCAAATTTTCTCTTATTCCTCGACTCTATGAATCTTTGGCCAGTTTCATTAGTAACTTGAGTACCATCCTTATTCGTCTAACACTCGCACTAGCTTACAACTAAAATGCACTGGTCTCTACGCTGACTACGCATTGGCATCGGTCATGATCGAGTTTGGGGCACCCCTCTAAACATGAAAGGAATTTTGAGCACTCAGACGGAGGGCAATGAACCGCCGGAGAGTTTTCGGCGACAGGGGCGCCTGCTTCTTCTGCGTTCGCCGGAGCAAGGCCAGTGGATTCAGCTTGAGGTGGCACATCGGGTGCACATACTTTGCATGTGCATTCACCACGCCAACACGAAGCAGAGCATCCGATTGGAGAACATATAAGGTCTTCGCAATCTGCGTTTGTACGGCATAGTACTGCAGTCCCATCTGCCGGAGCAGGAGTGGTGGTTAGTCCTGGTGATCTTGCTGCCGATGGCAACGGCACGCCTGCATATTAACACACACACACATATATATATACATATGTATGTCTAATTAGCTAGTCCAGTCCAAGCATATGAGAAGAGAAATAGTTAGATCGATCAGGGACGAACTAAAACTAACTTACAAGATGCAATGACGACCAAGAAAATGGCCAGGATAGCTGCCTTTGATTTATCCATTTTCTCTTGATATATTTCTGTATAACAGCTGCAGGGGAGGGATGAGCTGACTTTGATCAAGGCTTAATTTGCTTTGTGCACTGTAGAAATTAGCTGGCTGTTTGCCTCGTATTTATATATAGGGAGGGAAAAGATTTGTGTTCAATGGTCATCTTCTGTTACAGATATGCATATTTAATTTGCAATTTTGCATCCATAATACCCACATACATATGGCGTCAAATTAATGTCATAGATTCATTAAATTTGACTGGAAATGATGTTAGGAGAAAAAGTAACGAGAAGAATGAGATTGTAAAGGTACAAGCCTCAACTTGTTGCACAAGGTTTTTCGCAAACGTTATGGAATCGTCTAGGACGAGACTTGTTCTATCATCATGAATGTTGTTACATATTCAGCTACTTTGTCAGTTTAGTAGTTTTTTTTTTCCACAAGTAAACTTGACATAAAGCATATAGATGTACTTACCAATTATCTATCTGAGATCTAGAAACGAAAAGTTACATGATGCATGATTCAAGTGAGCAAACTTAGAGGTTGTTTTCTCTGACATTCAAATGTTTTTTTTAAAGAAAAAATGGTGTGTCACTCCATTAAAAGGGAACAACGAACAATAGTTTACAATTACCGCCTTCGAGGGGCAACAAGCATATATGAATCGTTGCTCTACTAGGCATTACTATGTTAGGGATCCTAATATCAAACTGCTATCGCTAATGACGCGCTCTAGTTCAAAAAGTAATTATGACACTACAATTAGAGACACAGATGGCCAAGACCCTAATCGCTTCTTATTGAGTGTAATGACTCAACTCAGGCCCCAAAATAAAATAGGACCTGACTAATCTTCTTGCTCGGCATTGCATCTCGTAAGTTCTGATCATTAAACTTAGATCTCATGCACATATAATATGTGAGTTTTGATCACTTTCTACATTTGTGGTTAACTGCCATTACTCCATTAATTCATGCGATTAACTAATTTCTATACTCGGGTATATGTTTGTGGTCTAATTTGTTTGTTCAGTATGCATTTTTAGGCCATCTCCAATGGTATGAGCTATATTAAGGTTGAGTTATAAAAAATAGAATCATTAGGCACTATTCATTTAAAAAACAAGTTCTACAATTTGATAATCTCATAGTGGACACCACATGTAGGATTCATATACTGTGAGTGAAATGAGATGCATAAGTTGTAAAAGAGGTTTAAGTAAATACAACCCATTTTAGAACTTATGCAACTCAACCTTAAAAATATGGATATACATATATACCATTGGAGATAATTTTTTGCCAAAAAGATGCAAAAGTTAGTATTGGAGATAGCCTTACATCCAGTATATATGGCAACAATAGGAATAATTCAGTTCTATACTCGAGTATATGCAATTTGTTGTCTAATTTATTTGGTCAATATGCATCTTTTACATCCAGTATATATGGCAATAGTGCGATTAATTCAGTTCTATACTCGAGTACATGCAATTTGTGATCTAATTTGTTTGGTCAATGTGCATCATTTACATCGAAATAGAGAGTGACAACATACACTAGTCCATATTTGTTTCTGCTCGCTTTCGCTTTCGCTTTCATCTTTCTCATTATTCCATGACTTCATCAGCCTCTCTAGGACCTGCTTTCATCTTTCTCGTTCTTTCCATGGCTTCTTCAGCCTCACTAGGACCTACAGCTACAGCAGAGGTTACACTACTGAAGGAGAGATTCGAGGCGACGAAGATTGGTGGTCGCCTCGTCTCGATTTTACGTCGCCTAGATTTCTTGTGACCAAAACTACGTCGTCTCGTCTTGTCGCTTCAGATTGATCACTCCAACATTGAGGCGACAAAGAACCAATCTTCGTCGCTTCATTTGATTTCACGCGACGTAAAAAATGTTACGTCGCTAGCCCTCTGAAGCGACGTAGATTGCTAAATCTACGTTGCTTCATTTTATTTATTTTTAAATTTTCTTTTCTTTTTGGCTAAATGAGGCGACGTATATTGCTCAATCTACGTCGCCTCAGTGTATTTAATATTTAATTTTTTTTTAAATAAATAAAGCGACGTAGATTGAGCAACCTACGTCGCTTCAATGTATTTAATATTTAATTTTTTTTTAAATAAACAAAGCGACGTAGATTGCTCAATCTACGTCGCTTCAATGTATTTAATGTTTATTTTTTTTTTCTTTTTGAATAAATGAGGCGACGTAGATTGCTCAATCTACGTCGCTTAATTGTATTTAATTTTTATTTTTTTTATTTTTGAATAAAGGAGGCGACGTAGATTGCTCAATCTACGTCGCCTCAATGTATTTAATTTTTATTTTTTTTCTTTATTTAGACAATGAGGCGACGTAGATTGAGCAATCTACGTCGCCTCCTTTATTCAAAAATAAAAAAATAATAATTAAATATTATTGTACCAAGTCACGACCTATCGCAATTTACAAACACAAAAACCCATTTAACCACAAAAACGCATTCAACCAAAATCAAGTTATATAGAAAAAATTGGCACAAATCAAAACGTTAAAAGTTTATACAAATCAAGTTTACACAAATCAAGTTTATACAAAGCCTAGATACAGTTTACGAGCCAGGAGGTGGTGGAGGAGCTTGAGGTTGTTGACTCGCAGCCTGGAATGATCGCATCATGACCTCCATTTCTTGCATCCTTTGGGCGAGCGCACTGTAATCCGCTATGGCCTTCTGCGCCACCTCGCTCGATCTGCGCGCCTCCTCTTTGGCTTCAGCGATCTCCCTTTGCATTCGGGTTTGGGTTTCCTGTACTCGGGCCCCTCCTCTCGGTTTGGGGTCGCGTGTGAGAGCGCGCCCCACCCCTGTAACGTTGAACAAGAACAAATATTAGTATACTCTATGGTAAAGCAAAACGTAAATCGAGATGAACGACGGTGATTTAGGAGATTTATTACCTCTTATAGAGGTCCCGGGCCTTGAACCCACATCTTCCTCTATGATATTTATTTGTGTATCAAGAGGAAGAGGCTGGGGTTGGGAAACCTCATCGCCGTCAACTGGGCCCGCAACACTATCTTGTTGCGACAAGACTTCATCGAGTCGACGCTTCACTGCCGCCTGCTCAATTAAAATAGATCAAATAAATAATATTACAATATAGTAAACAAAAATAATTGAAATAACGTAACGTGAACCTATTTGAGCTTAGCACTTTCTCAGCCGCATTCCTCTCCGGCTGGTATACGTTAATCCACGTCTGGACGGCGGGCGCTCTATGACCCTCCTTCTCCAACACCTCGCTTCGGTACGAGAGGGCGAGGGATCCCGAATGGTGGTTGAGCTGCTGCTCCTTGTTCTTGTTTAGGTTTCCTCGGTTCCGTTTGCACAATCGCTGCCACACACACACAAAAATCATTTTAAAATCATTTTTCGAATGTTGGCTACCAAAACTGTGCGGATAGTTTATGAAGCTCACCAAGTAAGCAGGGTCTTCGAAGTGGGATTTTAACCACGCCCATTGGTCTTCCCTCCCGAGAAACTCGGCCGGAGTCTCCTGGCTGACGTGGAGATAATGTTGATGACAATCGTACTTCCAATCCTTGTAGATTGTTTGCGCCGTCGCATCAATGAAGTTCCACATCTCCACATCAGTCGTCGGGATGTCGTAGTTCGTCTAGCATAACACATTTAAATTCCGTTATGTAAAAGTTATATTTACATTTACTACAAGTAGGTAAGTAAGCTAAAGCCAGTAAGTATACCTCAAGACTGTTACTGACGATATCGCGATGCAAATCGCTAAGTCCCAAAAAGCTAGGTGCAAGCATTGGAACTTTTCCGCGGATGATGCTACCGATGTCTCTGCACATCAGACTCCTCATTTCCCTCGTCGCAGGCCCCCGATGCCTCGTAGAGTAAGCGACTTGTAGTCGCCCATTGTTGTTCATCCGGACGAGGTACTCCGTCTTCATCCCGACAACGACTCCGCGCTGTTGCGTCGTCGGATCTCCGGTTGCCATGTCGACCAAGTTGGGGAGTTTGGTCTTCTTGCACCGGATGCTGAGGGCGGGAGGGTGCTGTGACGCCGTAGTGGCGTCGCTGTCATCCACTTGAGGAATCGCATCCTCAAGTGGAGGGGCGGACGTTAAAACCCCTACTTCTGGAATCGTCGGGGTCGCAGATTGTCTCGTGGGGCAACCCGACCCGGAAGCCCCATCTCTGCTGAATGCTCGCCACGCCGCCTCCGTAGCCTCCGCAACTGCCGCCTCCGCA
This sequence comes from Geum urbanum, assembly GCA_946800695.1. NCBI lineage: Eukaryota > Viridiplantae > Streptophyta > Magnoliopsida > Rosales > Rosaceae > Geum > Geum urbanum. The sequence continues at coordinate 41,880,709 of OX327012.1, forward strand.
GCTGCCGCCGCGGCCGCTTCACGACGCTGGATCGCCGCTTTCTTCCTCTGGTATCCAGTATCTCCGGGAGCCATTCTTTTAAAACTATTCTATTAAGATTGAACTACTATTATCAATCTAGGCTTTGAAAGAAACGATAGAAACATCAAGTAATAATCACATAAGATTAACCAAACTTCAATATACCAAGGAGTTTTACCAAACAATCATCCACATTACGCATATATTCATTTAACCAAACCCTTAATCCTTAATCCCGACAGTACTATAATAATTTAACCAAACCCTTAATCCTTAATCCTTAATCCTTAATCCCGAGAGTACTACATATTCGGTGAACCAAACCCTTAATCCTTAATCCCGAGACTAACTAAGCATTTCATGAAGCCCACACACACAAATTACAATCCTTAATCCCGAGAGTACTACACAAATTACAATCCTTACCCTCAATTTTAGTTTAGTAATATTTTCTCGAATACATAAATTATGCTTTAAAGAAAATACGAATTTAGGTTTCAAATTCATAATAATATTAGTTTAGTCCTCGTCTTCGTCCTCGTCCTCCTCCTCGTCCTCGTCCTCGTCCTCGTCTTCGTCCTCGTCCACCTCCTCGTCCTCGTCCTCGTCCTCGTCCACCTCCTCGTCCTCGTCCTCGTCCTCGTCCTCGTCCTCGTCCTCGTCCTCGTCTTCGTCCTCCTCCTCCTCCTCCTCCTCCTCCTCCTCCTCCTCATCCTCGTCTCCTTCTTCGTCCAAAAGTAGTTGAAAATCTGGGTAAAATTGTATCACCGTGGGAGTGTCCTCTTGGTAAGGCTCGAATATATGATCTCCTGTACGCGATATGTTTTCATCTATGGCCAGTACTTCGGCGCTGTAGACATTGCGGTGCGACATTTCTTGTACTACCTTCCAAGTACCACCAGCCTTTGGATCGTCTATGTAGAATACATGTTTTGCTTTGGTTGCAATTATGAAGGGTGAATCCTCATAGTAACTGTTGTTTGTATTCACTGATATCAGTCCATGATCTTTTATAAGGGTGTCAAGATCTTCAGGGTACTCGGAGTTATGCCATGTGCACTTAAACAACACCACTGGCATACGGCCTGCATATAATACTTCGACCACGTAGTTAACATGGCCGTAGAACTTGGATGAACCCATGTCTATCATGACACCGCTGTTTTGAGTCACGGTTCTTTGATCTCTATCAAACGATGTGAACTTGACACCGTTCACATAACACGACTTATAAACCCGACATTGCAGAGGTCCTTGAGCTAATGACTTTATTCCTGCAACCAAGCTCGGGTCCGAGTTTTTTTCTTTAAGGGACACCTGAGAGATAAGTGTTATAAACAAGTTAGTTATAAGTGTTATAAACCCTCAAAGAACCTTACAAGAATTAATAGGCATATGTACCCATGTTAAGAACCATCGAAGAAAACTCCTCCTCCGACGAAGCTCGTCGAAATCTTCACCATTTTTAGCCTCGAACCTTCTGAAATGTTCTTCTAGGTAAGGTTTGACTTCGTCTGTTTCCACCAAGACTTGCCAGTGAGCCTCAGCAGTCTCTGCCTCAGTCAACCTGAACTGGCGACGAGTCTCGATAATATCTGGTCTTACTAAGAGTGAAACACAGCTGATATTCCACTCAGCTATAGAAGTGTCGATATCTTCATTGTCCATCCGTCTGAGATAAGACTTACAATACGTCACCGACTCATGTACGAGGTACTGTTCAGCAATACTACCTTCCGGGTAACGTGTATTCCTCATTGACTTTTTATATTTTCCTAATTGCCTGCAAAAACACCACTCAAGATTAGTACAATAAACCCTAATTGCCGACATATTACATAACGAACATAATATTAGCAATAACAAAACATTTTACCTTTCAATTGGATACATCCATGTATAGTGTACTGGACCTGTAAGGAATACTTGTTCGGGCAGATGAACCATGAGATGAACCATAGATGTAAAAAAATGTGGAGGAAATATGAGCTCCAAATTGCACAGAATCATCACTATCTCAGTTTCCATGTCACGCACAACCTCCTTCTTAAGCTCCCTACTGCATAGTTGACGAAACCAATTTGACAGTGCTATCAATGGCTTCACAACGTTTTCTGGCAGGAACCCTCTGATAACCACAGGAAGAAGACGTTGAAGCAAGACATGGCAATCATGCGTCTTCAATCCATAAAACTGTGACGGGGAACTTACTTTCACCTTACTTCTCAAACTACCTGCATAACCAAGAGGATACTTAACATCCCTGAACCACTGGAACACATCTTCTAGATCATCCTTTTTAACTAAAAAGGGTGCATGAGGAACTTTCGCCGTACCCAAGTCACCCGCTCTTTGCCACTGGTTTTTTCGCACATTCCTCTTCTTCAAAGCAGCGCGAGCTTTTGGACCATCCTTAGACTTCTTATCAATCGAAAAAATGGTTCCAAGGATGTTGTCACACACATTTTTTTCAATGTGCATGACATCTAAGCAATGTCTGATCTTCAATGATGACCAATACGGCAGCTTCCAAAATATGCTTTCGTGAGTCCAACACTGTCTGTTATTCGGATTGTACGGCACCTTCAAGTCTTTATGTTGGCTAAGAATAGGGTAAACGTGTGACCTAACGTCCTCCAAAATTTCATCTCCCCTCTTCTGATAGGGTCTTCCGCCAAACTCCTCATTCCCGTTACAGGCCTTGCTCAATCTCCAAGGGTGATCTTGGTGGAGCCATTTTCGATGACCTTCATAAACTATCCTCCCACATATATGCTCTGAAGTTAGCTCATCTAGACAGATTGGACATGCCTTGTACCCTTTCACAGTTGACCCCGCAAGCATCCCTAAACCTGGAAAGTCGCTAATAGTCCACATTACCGCTGCCTTCATCAAGAATACCTCATTGTCTACTCGATCAAAAGTATGGACTCCAACAACCCATAAATGTATTAGCTCCTCGATCATCGGCTCAATGAGTACACTAAGGCACTTTCCGGGAGATTTAGGGCCTGGAATCAACACTGATAACATGTTATATTCCTTCTTCATGCACATTGACGGTGGTAGATTGTACGGCATCACAACAACGGACCATGTACTATGCAAAGTTCCCATTGTTCCGAATGGATTGAAACCGTCTGTTGCTACTCCAAGGCGCACATTCCTGCAGTCCCGTGCAAAACCTGGAAAAGTTCTGTCAAAATGTTGAAACGCTTCTCCATCAGCTGGGTGGCTGAGGCTACCAGCCACGCATATCCGCTCCCCCAGCCATCGCATATGCTTCGCAGTGTGTGGGGACATAAACAAGCGCTTCAACCTTGGTGTTAGAGGGAAGTTACGAATTATTTTTTTGGGAATATCATTCGTATATGGCTTATATCTTTCAGAATAACACACTGGACAAATCCTCTCGTTTACAAGCGCCCCCCTAAACAACATACAGTTAAACTCACACGCATCAATTCTTTCGTAACCCAGTGAAAGATCACTCAAGATTTTTTTTATTCTCGAGTATGAACAGGGGAATGTGTGCCCTTTAGGAAGAAGTTTATTAATGTAAACACATAAAGAGTCAACACTTGTGTCCGACCATCCATTTTCATTTTTCATTTCCATTGCATCTAATATGGCACTCAAAACAGTTTCCTCACTGCCTTCATATAATGGAGTATGTGACTCCTTCAATAATCTATCGTACTTTTCATAATCATCGTCTACCATGTCATTGAAGTTCATGCTCGAATTATCTTCCACTAATTGTTGGGGTGCATCTGCATGGTATCCAGGATAATAGGGATATGCATCATGTAGAATCTCCAACTGCGGGTTCACTGAAGGACCGGCACCACTAGAAGGACCGATTCTGTCTTGAAGCCACTGTCTTCGTTGACTGAGCATTGCCGGTTCACCAGAAACTTCCTCGTGAAGGTGCCAGACTGTATAAGTAGGACTCAAACCACTGTGTGATAAGTGATGATACATGACATCCATAGTAACCTTGAACGGACCGTTCTTACAACGTTTGCACGGGCAGAAGTAATAATCGGCTCCGTTACTATGTCGCCGGGCAAAATTCATGAACTCGAATATGCCTGTGATGTACCTTGGATCAGCACGATGATATGTCATCCAAGTTTTGTCTGGGAGTCCGTCAATGTTTCCTGTCAACATAAACAATCAATATGAACAAAGTTACAATGCCACAGTTGCGATTCAACCAAAACCCCACACTTCTTCGCCTTATGCCTCCGGGTTGGGTCCTATCCCCTTCAGGGGAACACGACATTTGTCAACGCTTTTGCACCCATACGTTTCAGCTCCAGTTTAGGGAAATTTCGGCAGCATCTCCCTACAGTTCCCCGAGTGCACACATATCTAAACAACCTCATTTGCACTCGGGGAACATATAAAGGAGACACTGTCGAAACCATATCCCAAAACTCAAACTGAAATCACATGAATAGCAAAAGGATCAACAAAGTCATGTTCACCTAAAGTGTCCAAAAATGGGACAATTCGAGAATTAACAACTCAACTCGATCAACTAGATGAGTTGTTGATTCTCAAACGGGAGTTCTAAGTTGATAAACACCACAATTATATATAGCCATACGCTCGATTTCATGATTAACACTAATAACACTACTAATTAAGGCTCGAATACACATAATCTACACTAATCATCAATTAATTTCACTAAATTTAACCAAATTTCAAACATTAATCATGAACCCATAACATGATTTATCACAATTCAATGATTAAAACACTAAAACTACAACATAACACCAAAATTCAATTCAACTTCAAACATTTCACCAAAACTTCAATTTCACTTCTAATCATCAATAAATTTCACTAAACTTAACCAAATTTCAAACATTATTCATGAACCCATAACATGATGTATCACAATTCAATGATTAAAACACTAAAACTACAACATAACACCAAATTCAATTCAACTTCAAACATTTCACCAAAACTTCAATTTCACTTCTAATCATCAATAAATTTCACTAAACTTAACCAAATTTCAAACATTATTCATGAACCCATAACATGATTTACCACAATTCAATGATTCAAACACTAAAACTATAACATAACACCAAATTCAATTCAACTTCAAACATTTCACCAAAACTTCAATTTCACTTCTAATTTAACATATTATGGTCATAAAGAGGGTTAAAGAGATACAAATCAAATTAACCTTACTCAAGAATCAAATCAATGGCAAGAACAACCTTATTTCTCAATTTCCTCAAATTTCTCCCAAAATCGCCCAAAACAACTGCAGAACGACGGGGAACTGTTTTTCTAAAATTCTAACTTTATGAACGGTTTGACTTTAAGAAGAAGAGTAGATCCAGATTTTAAAAAAACGAGGCGACGTAGATTAGTTTGATCGCTTCGAATGAAAAAGTAGTCGCCTCAGTTTGTTGAAGCGACGTACTTTTTATCAAGGGCAATGTACGTCGCCTCATCTAAAATCGGAGCGACGTAGAAATATAACTACGTCGCCCCGATTCTCTCCTCCAGTAGTGTTAGCTTGGACTTGGTGGAAGAATGGAAGATTCAACTCTTTCAAGCATTCCGGCCAGTTTTTATTACAGATAGTCAGATTGTCATACATTCCTGAGTCATACAGATTGTCAAAGACCCCACTCAATATGGGAAAGGCATTCCTCAGTCTTACATTCCAAGCCATAGTTAGTTTTGTTCCTGCTTTCCAGAACAGCAATTCATCTCCCATTCCACCAGCTTTGCACAAAGTTGAAGTGGCTATGATAATTGCATTCACTTCTTATAACAGAAATCTGTTTACTTAATTAATTAATTTGTTCTATGAGAAATTTGCAATAATTGAATGTCTGTAAGCTGATCTTCACATGTGCATTACTTGAGAAGTAGTTTATGTCATAATACTACACTCAAATTATATGCACATTACCAAACTTTGTAGTACCTTGCAGTATATAATCAAAAAGTACACTTATCAGATGAAGAAGTATAGTAATACACTAATACGATGCCACAAAATGTCTCTCCCTAGCTAGCTCGGCCCCAATTGTATATGCATAACAAGAGAAGTAGCAATCTACAAGCAAAGAGATAATTTTCAATATTGCACCATGCTCGTACAGTCTGAAACATAGATTCATTTCAGACTATGAATTTTGGTGCCCAAATCCTTAGCTTTCATCAGCCAACCAAAATCAATACACAAACTGACAAAGAAAACCAACTCAAAATTTCCAATCCCATCCAAACAGAAGGACTACAGAAGACACCTGAAATAGCAATACCAATTTAACACAAGGAGTTCCGTATAGAACTCTTCTAGATATCATGCAAGTAAAAATAGGACATCAAACAGATATAGCAAAGCAATCAGAGAACTTTGAAGGCATAATATATGGTTCTACATCATATTCAGATTCAAAAAGTTTCATCCTTTTGCTTTGCCAATCTTAAAGATAAGTTTTTTCTTTGTTCATTGGACAAATCGCAGTTGAAATGCTTTGAATCACTGAACAACAACTCATGCCAAAGATTCAATCTTGCACACAAAAAAACCTTTTGCTCGAAATTTCCTCACAACTATATTTCAAAGCAGCAAGGGGCTATCTGGTGCATGAGATCATACTTGTGTACTTGTCAATCCCAGTACAAATGAACCCAAAAAATGAAACGAACAGAAAAAGAAAAACTGAAATGAATATAGAGGCAGATCTATCAGTTTATGGTTTTGCTTCCTCATTTGTGAAAGAGAAGCTTTTATAGGGGTTTTTCTTGCGATTAGGGTTTTGGACTTTTGGAGCAAATTGGGTAATATTTGTTACCACGTGGCCCTGCCTAGAATCCATGGTCGTAGTGATCATTGGCTATGTATTCACCTGATAATGACTTATTGTTGATGGGCTTTGGGTCCAGACTGAACAAAATGGTTTATGGGCTATGGGCTCAATCAAGATTTGAGTTCTACAGTAGAACTTCGATGAATTAATAATGTTGAAATTGACAAAATTTATTAATTTAGTAAATTTTTTAATTAATTAAGTATTAAATTAATACTCAAATTTCTAAATTGGGACCGACAATAAATATTATTTTAACGAGATGATTAATTAATCGAATATTAAATTATCGAAGTTTTACTATATTTTCTTTTTCTTCCAAGGTTTTAATAGTAAACGTTTAAAATCACATTATACATGAGCGTACAATGTAGATAAATTTTGAAAAATGCCCCTTTTTTGATTACCAAGTTGATTTATAACCTTATTTTTTAGTTTAGTTGAAAAATAACCATTTAAGAGGGCAAAAAGTTTTTATCACCCTCTTCTGTATTTTTTTTTCTTTTTTGAAAGTTATGAAATTGCATTAAACACAATTGAGATGATTACATCGATTACAAGTACTGCCTAAAAGAAATACATGAAACAAAAACGTCTTCCTAACTAAAATATACGCTACCTGATTACATTTTCTAGAAACAAAAATACAAGTAACTTCTATATCTTTGTTTCAATTGCAAATATTATTCGAGTACAAGTGGCCGTACGTCTACCTCATTCTTCAAAATTTCTTCATGTATGTCAACTTTAAAATCAGTACATAATCTGCTTTAAAATGAGTACATAATTGTTCGAAGACATCTCACATGCATTTTTAAATATATTGTCCTCCACTCAAACATGGATGCAACAGTAAGAAAAATTTAGGCAGCTAAGTTCAACTAAAGTCGAAGTCTGTAATTTTCAATCAAGAAACTATAATCCAAAAAAAACAGTAGATAACAAAAATATAAAATAAACATAAATGAATATGTCCATCAAGGAAGATGAATGGGATTTTTACAAATTGCATAGTTATGACTTTCTCCACTGCATTTTGTGTCTTTTTTCTTCTAAATATGTCTTTTCCTGCTGCCGGAATTTGTATCCTTTTTTTGTTTTTCGAGCACTACATGTATTGTAGGTGGTAAAACTATTCTGTTTCGCACATCTTCAAACACATCTTACTCACTTTTATTTCCAACAGGCCATATTGTTTGGCTCCAAAAATCTCAGGGTGTTGAGAAATCTCAAACTGTCTTTTTTCTCGACCGATTGTGTGCTAGGCGTGCCACTGTCGCTAGGCAGAACATTGACCACTGGTTCGCCGTAACTGAACTTCTAAGAAGCGATTGGAACAGGAAGAGAACCAACCCCGTTTGATGAATCATTTTTGCCTAAGTGACTTAAGACTTATGATTTTTGTATCTCTTGATGAGCCACGAAAATTGATACCTTATAGCTCATTCGGTGTAAGGAAGAGCAATTTCCTTGATGAATGTTGAGAACACTGGTTTGTGACTTTTTTGACCGTCAGAACTTTCACGCTCTTTCGAGTGAAACCTCTTTTGATCGCTTTCGTTTGACAATACAGGATCTTCAAATCCATCATACTCTGTTGGGTGAGAATTATGGATACGCCATCGCCGGTACTCTCGCGAGGAGAGTTGTGTTTGTCGAGGGAAAATTGTGTGACTGTTGAAGTTGACGCCCCGATTTTGTGAACTTTTCCTCTATATATAGGAAAATTTAATGTTTTTTTATAGTTGACTTAAGATTCTTAGCGCTTAACAACTGCAAGTGATGTAGTGGTTCTTGCCTAGTTGGGTTTGCTTCCCAACCTATGTTCGAATCTCGAAGTCGTCAAAGTGATCAAGCACTGTGCTGCAATGCGCAGTTGGACCATTTCACATGGACCATGGACCGGGAGATCTGTTTTGGGCCTAAGAAGCCTTTGGGCTACCCTTGATATAGTCAAAAAAATAAATTCTTAGCGCTTGGACTCACTTAATGACTCTAACTGCTCGAGATCTTACTTCCTAGGTCTTTCAATCAAAATCTAAGACTTAATGATAAAATTGCCAAAGAATTCTTTCCTCCTTGAGAAAAGTTATTTTTTTTACACGGGTCGTAGGCATCGGCCCAATATAATGAAAACCCATTAAAAATAAAAATTGTTTATTTTGGATTCAAACACATATAGACATATAGTAAAGTACATTAACCGTATAAAATTGGGAGCACATTATAATGGAGAACAATCATAAACGTACTCATTCAATTCCCTATGTAAACTTCTACTTTTTCTGTATAAAAATAGCTACATAGATATCACTATGATACATGTTCACCTACAATAAATTGGTTGTTGATAAAAAGAAAGACAAGTGTAGTTCACTGTAAAACTAAAGGTATATATAGTTTGAACATGTATAATGGGGATATCACCAATCAAAGACATTGACGAATAGAGATGCTTCTTGTCCTTACTCACAAGTTAACATAAAGTATAATAGTTTTGCATATAGTACGTGCTAAGATTACAACTATCATAATTTGATTGCATCAGATTAAACCTTATTCCTAAAGTTTAAGTCGAAGAACCCCGAATTAAACCCTAGATCAATCTTCAAGAACATTATCAAAATCCTGAACATCAAATGTTAAATCTATGATACAGTTTAAGAAAAGAAGAAAGAGGTTATCGATATACATACCTTGTGAAACAAAGAGAATTTTTTTTATTATGGTAATTGTGAATCAGTAAAACAACATTTAACTATTGTCGACTTGTAGGTTCTCTACAACGACTTGTGGGTTCTTTATCTCTGTCTCACTGCTTAATTGTGTTTAGTATTTTGGGGGTAATAAAGACTTTTTGTCTTCTCAAAAAGTTATTTTTCAACTAAACTAGAAAACTATTGTAAAACCTCTATAAATGCATAATCTTGGGACTAGAGAAAATTATTACACTTTTAACGAAGTTAATATTTTTGAATTATCCTAATGAAAACGATATGTGATAGAATCACCTATAGATGAAGAGATGATGTAAGGAATAATGAATATGCATGATGAAGACGATCATGATTCAAATGACAGTTTTGTTATACCGGTACCGATAATTTCTCTTAAAGAGGCATTTAAGGCATTAAATATCTTGAATAACTTTTTGCTACAAAATGAATAGCTTTGTGATCGAGAAAATAGGGTTATTGGGAAAATTTAACATAGATGCATCTTTGGATTGGTATCATGTATGTACATTTCTATTTATTGACATGATTGTTACTGCCATATTTTATATTTAACTCATGTTAATGTGAAACATATTGTTACTAAAAATTTAACTTTCTACAGCAAGCCTGGGCTCTGCCTTTCTTCGTGAGATCGAAGATTTGTCCATGATGTCGTCAAGGCTAAGGCTTTTTTTGAGCTTAAATCATGATGACGGTTTCAGTTTAAACTCTCCTTCTTCCACTTGTTTTCCCGATCGATTTCTTCCTTCACACTCAACTCTACTGCAACCCAGGGTTTACATATTAGTGTTCGAACCATGTGTGACGTCAATATCCTTGCTTGGAACATGCAAGGATTGATGGTGGATTCAAAGATTGACACTCTAAAGTCATTGATATTCAGCAAGAAACTGAGTCTAGTGTTTCTCCAAGAGACCAAATGCTGAAATCAATTAAGCATCAAATCTCAATTAGGGTTTCGGCAATGATGATGAGTGTATGTTTGGATGCAAGCGTCGATGGTCTCATGGTCTTATGGAAATACGACATTGATCTTCACCACCGAGATTATTCACCTTGGTTCATTGATGTGGAAATCTTGGTTTCGGCATCGGCGGGCCAATCATGGAGGTTTACCGACCTCTATGGTGTGTTGTATACACATTTGAGGCATATAACGCCGACTTTATTGAGGGATCTGGCACGGTGCCCGAGACCATCTAGGTGGTGTGTAATGGGAGACAACAATGAGATTATGAGATCAACAGAGAAGTCCAGAGGACCAGTGCGACCAGACTGGTAGATGATGGATATGATCCGATGTATGAATGATTGTGCATTGGAGGATTTAGGGCATACAGGAGGTCACTTTATTTGGCATGATTCAACAACCCAAGAGCGCCTAGATTGGGCACTTACTACGATAAAGTGGAAACAACAATTTACAAAAGCTCAGGTGATCAATCTACCTCCTCTCTGTTGTGATCATGTACGTATACTGTTAATGGCAAAGCAGGAGAAGGAAATATGTTCTTTGGAAAAACAAAGTTTCTTCCGTTTTGAGGCTATGTGGGCAGATGATGATAGTTGTAGAGAAATGATCAGGGTATCGTGGAATAGCTCCAGCCAGAGGTATTTACAAAGCCAACTAGTCATGAAGAATGCTAATACCTGGATGCGCCTGAAGAACTGGTCTAAAGAGGTGTTTGGTAGTCGAAAACAAGAGTTGGCTTTCATTCAAACTGAATTTGCAGCTTTTTTGAATAAGTCTTTTGATGTCGGCAATAATCTGCGACGAAAGGAGTTGTATTCCACACAAAAAGTCATCTTACAGCAAGAGACGACTTACTGGAAGCAACGATCGAAAAGTGAGTGGTTTTGTAAAGGGGACAAGAATACTGGCTATCTTCACCAATGAGCTTCCAATCACAAACAGAAGAAGTGGATTAAAGGTTATATGATGACAATGGTATATGACAGGATAATCATGCCAGGAGATATTACATTGGCACAAATGGAGCCGGTGTTTGTGATTATTGAATCCATGGTTGCGGCTCTTACTGCTAAGTATTCGAATGAGGATATCAGAGCGTTATTTCAAATGGGACCTAACAAGTCCCCTAACTCTGACGGTATGTCTCCTCTCTTTTATAAGAAATTTTGAGATATTATTGGGCCAGATGTTATTGCTATTGTCAAAGAGTTTCTTGTTTCGAGTCAGTTGCTAGGGAAATTGAACCACACTCATATTTTTTTTATTGCCAAAGGTTCCTCAGCCTACCAAAATTAAGGATTACATGCTCATTTTTTGTGTGTAATTATTTCAAATGGGACCTAACAAGGCCCCTGGCTCTGACAGTATGTCTCCTCTCTTTTATCAGAAATATTGAGATATTGTTGGGCCAGATGTTATTTCTATTGTCAGAGAGTTTCTTGTTTCGAGTTAGTTGCTAGGGAAATTGAACCATACTCATATTTTCTTATTGACAAAGGTTCCTCAGCCTACAAAAATTAAGGATTACAGGCTCATTGCTTTGTGTAATGTTATACTCAAGATCTGCACGAAAGTGTTGGCAAATCGACTTAAACCGTTGTCGAATCATATCATTGATCTTTGTCAAAGTGAGTTCATTCTAGGCCGTTTAATAATGAATAATAAGTTGGTGGCGAATGACGTGGCTAATTACCTTTGGACGAAGAAGAAAGAAGATTTAAGGTAGATGGCGCTGAAGCTTGATATGAGTAAAGCTTATGACATACTGGAATAGAGCTTCCTCAGACCTGTTTTGGACTGCTCGGGCTTCCCAGCTCAATGGACATCATTGGTGATGACTTGCATCACTACAATACAATACTCAGTAGTGGTGAATGGGTCCCCTATAGGTAATTTGAGGCCGACACAAGTGGCTCAGGCAAGACACAGGTGGCTCAGGCAAGGGGATCCAATTTCTCCTTATTTATTTCCACTCTGCACGTCAGGATTGTCAGCCATGATTAGAAGGGCGTATCAGGCGGAGTAACTTTATGGCATCATAGTTTATACAAGAGCACGTTCGTTGCATCACCTTCTATTTACGGATGATATTCTTCTCTTTGCTCAGGTATTTGGCAGATCATGTGACTCGGTGAAGGAGTTACTACAAACTTACGAAGCAGCATATGGTCAGTTGATCAACTACAACGAGAGCAGTGTATGATTCATCCATAATTTGGTATTGAGCTGATTCCTTATCATGACAGGAAAAACTAGCCAATATACTTGGTATGGAGTTGGTTCCTTATCATGACAAGTATCTAGGTCTCCCAACATATGTGGGCCGTAGTAAGATCCATAATTTGGTATTGAGTTAATTCCTTATCATGACAGGAAGAACTAGCCAGTATACTTGGTAGGGAGCTGGTTTCTTATCATGACAAGTATCTAGGTCTTCCAACGTATGTGGGCTGTAGCAAGAATGCAATATTTACATATGTCAAGGATAAAGTCCGAGATAGATTGGCGAGCTGGAAAGGATTGCTTCTCAGCGTTGCAGGGAAATATGTATTGATTAAGGCTGTGATTTAGGTCATTCTTAGCTATGCGATGAATTGCTATCTACTGCCCAAAATATTTTGTGATGAATATTACAACAATTATATATGGACTTCTATTGGAACGATACATCGAATAAAAGAAATATTCACTAGTGTACATGAGATCATATGTGTAAGCCGAAAGAATAGGGAGGCCTGGGTTTTTGGAATTTTTATGATTTTAACCTGGCAATGTTGGAAAAGAAATTATGGAGGGTGCTCAAAAATTCGGGTTCATTGGTCAGCTAGATATAATGAGCCAGGTACTTTCATTTTTGTTCATTTGGGATTCTAAAGCGAGTAGCTCTCCTTCCTATACATGGCATAGCCTTTTAGCTGCTAGGCCAATATTGGACGGTGGGACTCGTTGACTGGTGGGTGATGGTACTTCTATTACAGTTTAGAAAGACAACTGGTTATCTCGTCCTTGTTAGTTTAAACCAGAATCACCGTTGAGGTTCCATGCGCCTATCCGCTTTGTTTTCCAATTCATTTTGCCTCACTGTCAGTGGAATATTCCTCTTTTGGAAAGATATTTCAGTCTGACAGATGTGACTGTGATAAGGTCTCTATCTTTAAGTCATCGTTCAAGACCAGTTAGACTAATCTGGCATTACAACGCCAAGGGTGAGTACAAGGTGAGTTCAAGTTATATTACTGCAAGATCTGATAGTACTTCCCCAACAGAATATCCCAGTATCTCAGGCCCATTCAGATTTCTATAAGAAGTTTTGGTCAGCAACAGTTGCTCCAACATCTAAAGTCTGTTCTTGGAAGGCTTGGAAGGATTTCCTCCCAGTATGTACACGTCTACATTCCAGAATGGTAAACGTTAGGCCAAATTGTGTCTTATGTGGTGAGGTAGCAGAAACAGAGTTGCACATTTTCATGGATTGTAAATGTACTAACCCTCTGATTCAGTCAATCACCTATGGAGTGGGGAACACTACTAATTCATTCACGAATTGGTTCTTAGCTTGTCAGACAATCAGGTGGAATTCATTGGCGACACGGTATGCATTCAAACCCTAGCCTAACATGAGCATTATCTTTTTGTGAATCAGAAACCACTTACACCATTGCGGCAACCCCAACGTTGGAAAGCCCCGTTGACTGGTCACTACTGTGTGAGTATGGATAGGGCCGGACTTGACATTTATGGACATGAAACAGGAACCAAAAATGGTGCCTCCTGATGGTGGTTTAAAAAAAATCAGAGACAACGAATATTCGATATTATTCACATAGTATTCAAAATAATTTTTTAATCACAAATCTATAGTAAGTAGTTAAAAATCTAAAGATGTTCCAAACTAACATAAATAGTTTTCACGAGCAAAAAAAAAGGACCGGTTATGTTATTTTTCATATATTTATATAAATATAATTTTTTAAATTATATATAAAAAAAGAGTATAAAAGAAATTTTTTTGAAGCCCCCAAAAATTTGGTACTTGAGGCGGCAGCCTCCCCCACCTCACCTCAGGTATGGGTTTGAGTAAGGATGAGGCTTTTGATCAAGCTTCTACACGAGGAGGGGTTGGTATAGTTGTCCAAGACTGGTTTTGCAAATTCATCATGGCCTTGGCCCAGTGCATCGATGGGAAATATTCTCCCTTATCAGTAGAAGTTGAGGTGGCCTACGAAGCATGTCAGTTTAGTAGGTTGCATAACCTTCACCCCGTCCAGTTCAGTTCAGATTCACTTATATAGTAAAGGCAACCGAGGATGTCACAACAATTGCGGTGGAATTTCAAGACTCAACGGAAGATGTTAGAGAGCTTCTTGCACAAAATTCAAATTCGGTCTTTGTTCATCACCCAAGAGATTGTAATAGAGTAGCTCATGTTTTAGCTAGGTGGACACTTCTAAATGCGATAAATACGCATGTTTTCTTTGATGCACTGACATTCCTAGAAAGTGTGCTATTAAATTATGTAACCTGATCTTATTTAATGAAATTTACGTTTCCCTCAAAAAAAAAAATCTACAACATATGGAATCAATTTTGTGATAGACACTAAACATGGTAATTTTTTCCCCCTTGAAGAACAAGGTTATTGAGAAAATTTAACATTGATGCATCTTTGGTTTGGCATCATGCATGTATGATATTTCTATTTATATACATGATTGTCACTGTCATATTTTCTATTTAACCCATGTTAATGTGAAAGAGATGCCCAAACTCCTCCTGCATTAATGGGTTTTTTGTTACCTGAACCTAAAACTGTCGAGGGTATGCTTTTTTACCTTTTGCTTTGAAGAAATTCAACACTAGCTTCATATCTTCTCATGGCAATGCAACTACTACAACACTATATACTGCATAATATATATATATATATATATATCATCCACTAAATTTTGTTTTCTTTCCCTTGATAAAAATCCTTGATTCCAGGAAAGAGATGGGTGTTCACAATAAGTGGTTTGATAAATCTCTGAATTTCCCTACCGTTGGATATGGCAAAACAATTTATGAGGATTTATTCAATTAATTTAAATTGCTCGTGATGAGGCCTGAAAAAAATATATTTATACTCAAATGTGTCCTTATCATTTAATGATATGAGCTATGTTCTAGTCAATCTTGTTCCGGTGGTCAGTGAGTTCTGTTGTCAGTCGTGATCAACTACCGTTAGATCTGCATTCAACAGATATTAAATTTCTTCTAACTATCTTTTAATTATCTACTGTTTAATGCAGATCTAATGATAGTTGACCACGAATGGTCACATAACAAGACTCATGTTCTAGTTATATATTTTGGTTACGATTTCTTTTTTATCTAATGAACTCTAGTTGGAGACTTGGAGTGCTACGAAATGATGGGTGCCTATGCCCTGCGTAATGTTTTGGTATATATTAAGTTATACTTGCTTCACCTAGCTCATCATGCTTTGCTTAATCATAGTAGATGACTAAGTTGAAGTCTCTATTTTCCCCTTGCTTTATGTGTTGTAAGTTGTTGCTGGCCCTTTTTGGGTTCTTTGTAAGTAGTTAATCTTGAAGTTTTGATTACTAATTACACGAAGAGGCTTCCCTCCACCTCTCACTTAACTCCACTAGCTACCAAATACCTTATGTGCCCTTAGAACTGGGTTTGGGGCAGATTTCCAAAATACCCAATTGATACCAACCTTCGATTTGTGCACCCACATCACTCCTCCTCTCCCTCTTTTACGCCGCCGTCTGCATCCTCAATATCTTCCGCGCGTACCAGCACTCACTGGACGGAATTGGCTCCGGTGCTGTTCCTCCCTAGTGACTGAAGATCTCGGATCTTACCGTTTCGGCTATGTCGTACGCGCTCAGAATCGCCAACGCGTTGCCGAGGCTGTGGCCGGTGCTGGTGATATTGTGATCATCACCCAGGTATTTCTCCCTGAGTCTGGATTTGGGTGTGGATCCGCTCGCGGGCTGAGTAAGTGCAGAAGCGGCAGGTCGGATCTTTGTCGGCGTAGAGATCCAGGAGGCCGATTTCGTGGTGGTCAGCGGCGAGAGGCGGAGGCGCGAGTGTGGGATGAGGTGGTCGACAACGGAGAATTACAAAGGTTGAAACAAGTGAAATGTTTTTTTTTTAAGATTGTTGGGAGGACGCCGAGTAGGAAACAAGTGTGCAAATATATTTTTTTGGCAGTGTGATAATGAGTGGAAGTCATCAAAGATTCTTTTGTCCAAGTTTTAATAAACAAACAAGGCAGATTTTGAGAGCCTGAGTAGAGGGTTCTCAACTAAGGTTTCGTCGTTGTCACTGTTACACTGCTCTGGCACCCTCTGTGGGTTCGGGGGAAAGAGTCTTGGGTCTTTCAAGGCTCAATTGCCTTCGATCTTTCAACTCTGGGAGAGGAGATCGTCGGGTTGGAGCGTTCTTGTGCAGTTTGAAGTGGCGACTATTGCCCGGGTTACGGGTGCGCGGGGATCAAATGCTTTTCGCCTGTGAACCTTGAGGTTAGGCCGGATATTGTCGGAAGATTCAACCTACTCGGACAAAGCAGTTCGCCTTTACTTTGTGTGGAAAAGGGTGTGCCATTGCCAGAAGGGCTGATGGGGATGGTGGTTTTCCACGATTGTGCGGCAGAGCTGGTCTCGAAATGGGCTTCTGGCTGTGCTGGGCTAGATAAGGCTTGATGGAGTCGTCAATGATTGAGTGTGCTGCCACTGAGGGCACGGAGTAATTGGTTTATGCTTTCGGGGTCTGGTTGGATAGTCCGCCCCAACAATGTCTCTTGATCATGGTCAAATGGTTTGTTTTGTGCTTCAATTAAGTGGTTTCATTTCGAACATCACATAGGTTCTCTAGAAACGTTTGTGTTCCCTCCCTCGTGCTCTTTGTGTGAATCTATGTATAATGTAACACAATATTTGTTTTAATGTGACGAGTGTTTTGTTTCACAAACACCAAGTCTCACCGTAGTAGAACAAATGAGTCATTCTCGTGATATCATTAATGTTCAAATTGATTAGACTTTAAGACCTTCCATTTACCCGCTTTGACTCTTTGAGTATCCCGTTATACGCATCATTGATCATTCCCTCTCTATAAGAACGAATGCAACATACTTCTGTTTTTGTCAATTCCTTTGTTGAAGTTATCTTCCTGGCTCCTTTTGTTGGCTACAAATGGCTTGTTAGCCTCTCCATATCTCTTCTTCACACACAAAGTTATAAGTTTGTGATTAGTTTATGAATAAATTTGATTAATGAGCTCGGTTAGACTTATGATGAATGAAATGTTTACAGGTATAACAAACATTGTGGAGGATGCGGGGAGCTGAAGCAAGGGGTCCGTTTCGATGTCCTAGTATGATATATAGACTGCAGTTCTGTGTGTCAAGGGTATCCATGGCGCTGTGTTGAAGGCCAATGCATATGCACCAGCGACGACACTCTTCCCCGTCAAGTCAAAGGTGAAGCCAATTCTGGACTAGATCAAGTTCATCTACCATGATTTTTTCTTAAAAAGGATAACATTCATGTATAAGGTGAATACTTAAAACAACACCACTATTTGTATTACTCAAATCTAGGTCAAATTTTTCCAACATATATCTGCCAAGTATATCTTTATATGTGATTGCCAAATATCAACCACTGATATATAAAATTTACTCAAAAGATAAGTAACTACATGTGGTACATCTGCCAGGGGCGCCTTAGCTTTGTAGTTTTTTATTTAGTTCTTTTGAGTTCCTTCTGCTTCTTGGACCAAAAAGAAAGTTGTTTTGCTTCTTTACCATTCACATTGGGTGCCTAAAGAACAGATCATGACATTACTGTAGTTAAAGGCATGAATGAAATGTGATTCTCTTGAATATGAAGAGCTTGATCCATCCCATACAAACAATACTGGAAAACCTTCTTTACACACTTATATGCTTCCTACTTATAAAACATTAGAACACCTAGATGAACACACCCTAGCTTATCTAGAGTTCTTCGCAAAGAATATATAGCACAACACATCAGCAAGAAACTCATCATAGTTCGTCGAGAAAGATAGGTTTCTGGTCAAGAAAATACAGGGCTGAGACTAAAATCAATGAGACAAAAATGACTTTGAAAAAACACTCTAGATTCAAGCAGTGCCTGGCTTCTCCACCAGTACTGTCAAGTTCTGAATCAATGCCAGCAGCTGCATCTAACGAACTGGAAGCCCCTTTAGTATCAAACTCAGGTTCTTGTGACTGTTCATCCACCTGATTCAAGGAATAATATAGTAGAAAATATGAGAAAAGGGATCCATTATCTCCAGGCTCTTGCTAAATCATTAACATTCTCACACACAATATGAATATCCATTTAGATACCTGCCTGTGAACTTTTATCTAAGGACTCCGTCACAGCTTCCACGGATGGTTTTGAAACTTTAGCAGTTGAGACATCATTCTTGAATAATGGATGTTCTTTGGTGTCACCGTTTTCATTGTTGCGACCGGTTACAGAAGCATTGTTTTTAGCATCCCATAACTGCTCTACCAGAAGGCTTTTCTCCATAGTCAAGACTTGTAACTGCAGAGAAGATAATATAATTAGATGGGATTGATTTAAATATGCTAAAAGAGGACTGATATAGAGAAACGAATATAGACCTGCTTTTGGATGCGCTCCCTTTCTATGGCTAGTTGTGTTGCCATATCCCTAATTAACTTGATTCTGGTATTGAGTTCCTTAGCACTTGCAAGCTTTGCATTGTTAGCTCGATCCAAAGATGATAGCAAATACTCCACTCTACCCCTTAGATCAATTATTTCTGCATTGAGCTCTATGTTACTTTCAGATAACATAATGCATTGTTCTTCAACAGTGTCTGTCTTATTTTCAGCTTTGGAAACCTTTGATTTTAGATCTTCAATCAAAGTTTCCATGTCCCAAATTGCAGAATACAACATATTCTGCTGCTCTTGACTTGCTTCCGACGATGCCTTTGCATTCTGTAATTGGATCTCTACGTCCCTTAACTGCTTCTCAAGAATCCCAACTTTCTTTTCTGCACTACTCACACTTCCTTTAAGAAAATTCATCTCTTCTGTGAGTTCCACATTCGTTCCTGTTAATTCTGCAACCTTAAGAAGTGCACTCTCAGCCTTAACTTCTTCCCTATAGCTACATTCTTTCAAAGATTCAATTAAACTCTCATTTTCTCTAAGTTTCTCTCGACTTAATTCATTGGTTGTAATTGCATTCTTCAGCTGGAGCTCAGTGTCTTTCAGCTGTTTCTCAAGATTAGCCACCTTTTCTCTCAAAGTAGATATCTCAGCATCTTTTGCAATATTTTCTTCACTGATATGCTTGAGCTTCTGTAAAGCGGCATCCTTTGCTTGAAGCCCTTCTAAACTATCTTTAAGTTTGGTTTTCAACTCGCTTTCACGATGAAATGAACCATTCAGATTAAAATTCAGAAGCTGCAGTCTCCCTAGTAAGTCCTTTGAAATCCCCTGCAGCACCTCAGCAGCATTCTCTGCCTCTAAGAATCTTCCCCAAATTCCTTCTGCTGCTTCTTCCATGCGAAGCACTACCTGTTCTGTATAGTGTAGCTTTAACTTGAGCTGTTCCTCATTTTGTCTTGATTCAGTTAATTTTTTCTCAAGATCTATCTCCCTTGAAAGCGACTTTTCAAGCATCCGTAGATTATGTCTTTGTTGTCTAGGCATCTGCATATTGTACTTTCCAAAATTATTTGAGAGTTCACCATTTTCTGATACATCCATGGGGCTGTCAGCTTTCCCTGTTGACATATTGTACCTCAAGTAAATAAAAAAACAGTAGTAGTGAAATGAGGTCAACGAAACTCTCAGCTAGACAAAGAGTTTGAACTTACAGTTACCATGTGCAAAAGCTATAGCAGTTTTCCGAAACTTAGCTGCCAGCATCTTGATCTCTGAGACCTGCTCTTGGCATTGCTTTATGGACTCTTCAGAATCATACAACTTTTCTTCCAATGCAGTGTACAATTCTCCCAAATGATTGCATGAAAATATCGTGCGACGGGCATCAATAATCTCGGCATGGACAGTATCCAAGAAACTGTCCATCTCTCTGGCATCCGAATCTAAAATGCTAGACAGGAGATTAAACACCATTACTTCCTCATGAAACTCGACCATGACATAGTTATTCGTGGTGGCCATTGCTTCAAGATCATTTTGCTGAGCAAATAGGCGCATCATAAGAGCCTGCAGATTTGCCAACTTCTCGGCAGAATATGCCAAGTCCAAATCCACCTTTGCCAAAACTTTCATTGAATTCTCCAACTCTTGAGCACCAGATTCATTAGACAATGACACCCCTTCATCTGTGCAGCTTATATCAAGGTCTGGACTGCGAACACTAACATCACACACAGCTTGGTCTTCCATCCCCAATACTTGGTAGTACTTATCTCTTCTATTTAAGTCTCTACAATGTCCAAAAAGAAAAGGGTGACTCAAAGTTCAATTCTTTCTCTACAAATTCTGAATCCATATACTTCTCACCAAGTTCAGTTCAGTTCAGTAACCAAGTAACTACCCTATTTAAGTCTGACATCAATAAAGAATGTGAACTACAAGTCAATGAAACACTATCACCGTTCACATCCAGATGCCAGTCCCAATTAAATTGTGGAAATGAACTCAATTACTGATTTCTACAACTAGAAGACCCAAATTAAAGCCAAGTAATCATATGTTGGACCTTATATTCCTTTCTCTCATCAATTTCATTCCAGAAGCTCTCACTAAATATTATAGAATCCCATAAACACCAATTGATCCAGCAAATTCAATAAAGTACAAAACTTCAACATCCAATATGGTCAATTATACACAAAAAATCTGCGAAATTTAACTTCTGGGTCCTGACTTGAATACCTGGGAGAAGACCCTTCTGTAATTCTGGTCTTTCTGTACTTGTGCCAAGCTCACCAGGGAAGTTGAACCAGAAGAGATTGAGAAGCTGAAACGGTCAAGTTTTAACTACCTATCTCATGCAGTACGTTTGACCGTTAAGACCAAGGTTAAGTTGGACTTTGAAGTTAGCTGTGGTCTTTTTTCTTTCTGGGATCTGTGAAGCTGAGCAAGTCTGATTGGTTGTGATACTGCCACAGCTAAAACTCAAAACAGCTGCCGTACTGGGAATGTTGTGCTGCGCGGTGCACGTTCATTACTCTGGACCTTCAATAATTGAGGACTAAACTATTTCTATTATGGGTAAAATACATATAAGGTCAGTTACCTAAGATTACTTACGCATAAGGTCACATTATTTTTCTTTCATAAGTAAGGTCATTTGATAAAACAAAAAACCTTGAAGTTTGATTAATTTACGCTGAATGCCATTACTCTTTTCCCTCTTCCTTCACACCAGAAATCAGAACGAAACCAAAATTCAAACCTTGCCCAAGCCCTAGCAGAGCTCCATTCTCCTCTTCACTGTGATTCTGCCCATTCCACATACTTCCGAATCGACTTCCGTCACAGCAGCCCAGCCTCCATCTCCACTTCGATTTCCGTCGCCAGCCTGTGGTTTTCGATCACCAACGAGTCCGACGCCGTCCGACGCCACCCCTAAAGTCAAACGCCACCGTGTCCCCCCCTCAATTTCAGGTCTCTCTCTCTCTCTCTCTCACAGGTTTGATTCTCTGTCTCTTTCTCTAACACTAAGGTCCTCTCCCCCTCCCGGCAGCTTCAAGACAATGGCTCCTCCGGCTTCAAACCCTACCGTTGGTAAAAAGCGCCGCTCGAAGCAACAAAGTGCAGCTCATGCAGGTGAGGGATTTAGTGTGTAGTTTGTAGTACTGTCTGTTAGTAGTGTGTAGTCATGTGATGAGTAGTTTGTTGTTTGGTCTTAACTAGTTTGTACTCCTGTCTTGAGTAGTTTGTACTGCAGTCTGTTAGTAGTGTGTGGATCTGTTGTGTGTAGTCCTGTGATGAGTAGTTTGTTGTTTGGTCTTAACTAGTTTGTACTCCTGTCTTGAGTAGTTTGTACTGCAGTCTGTTAATAGTGTGTGGATCTGTTGTGTATAGTGTGTAGTCCTGCGATGAGTAGTTTGTTGTTTGGTCCTAACTAGTTTGTACTCCTGTCTTGAGTAGTTTGTACTGCAGTCTGTTAGTAGTGTGTGGATCTGTTGTGTATAGTGTGTAGTCCTGTGATGAGTAGTTTGTTGTTTTCTCTGAACTAGTTTGTACTATTGTCCTGAGTAGTTTGTACTGCAGTCTGTGAGTAGTGTGTGGATCTGTTGTGTGTAGTGTGTAGTCCTGTGATGAGTAGTTTGTTGTTTGGTCTTATATAGTTTGTACTCCTGTCTTGAGTAGTTTGTACTGCAGTCTGCAGTCTGTTAGTAGTGTGTGGATCTGTTGTGTGTAGTATGCAGTCTCCTGTCTTAAGTGTTTTTCTCTTATTTCAATTTCCAGAACGCTTAGAGTGTTGTTTCCAATCTGATTACAGAACGAGAAAGAAACTGAAGAAGAAGAAGAAACTGAAACAGCAGAAGGAGAAGAAGCAGACGAAGAAGAGACACAAGCAGACGAAGAAGAGACACAAGCAGACGAATAAGAGACACAAGCTGAAGAAGAAGAGACACAAGCTGAAGAAGAAGAAGCAGTGGAAGAAGAAGAAGAAGAAACAATAGAAGAAGAAACAGAAGAAACAGCAGAAGAAGGAGCAGAAGATGAAGATGAAGAAAAAAATGATGAAGAAGAAGAAGCAGAAGAAGAAGAAGGTGAAGAACAAGCCGGAGATGAAGAAATCAACCTGGTATGTTGTGTATTAGTGCATTTACTGATTTAATTTCAGAAATCTGCGAAAACATTACAACAGTTTATTGCATGTGCTACTGTAGTTTTCACATAGTACTACTCTAGGTGTTGGATAGTACTACTGTACTGGGACTTTGTGCATGCCTGTAATACTTTTGTTTTCAGAATGTACTACTCTTGTTGATTTTTTTGTTTGTTTTGAATTTGATGATAAGCAGGGCAGCAGTGAAGATGCATATGAGATCAGATCGAAATTTAAAAATGATAGCATGGCCCTCGCAGCGACACGACAACTGAGGTCGCGCAGTGGGAAGGTTAAAACAAGCAAGCGGAAGTCACCTCCTTCGATGATAAAAGCTGTCAAGACCAAGAAGAGGAAGACTACAACAAAGGACCCGCTTTATGATTACCAAGTTGCAAGAAGAAACACTAGAAGCACAGCAAAAACCAATTAGTTCTTTATGTTCTTTCTGTTCTGTTAGGCTTCATGTAGTACATTCTTCTGTTATGGTCTGATGTACTCAATACTAGTAGTTGCGTTGTGTTTAAGTAGTACCCAGGATGTTTGTTAGTAGTACTTACTAGAAACTGCAGTAGTGTTAGTAATACACTACATTTTTGTGAAGTAGTACTTTCGGTTGTGAAACAGTAGTACTTACACATGTGTTGAAGTAGTACACTTAATGTTTTGGAGTAGTGCTTACAATGGACAATAGTCATGTTAGTACACTAAATTTTTGTGAAGTAATACTTTCTAATCTGAAACAGTAGTGCTTACTCGATTAATCAGTAGTATGTGCTACATTTGTTGTATGATGACTGTACTACTATTATTGTTGGATAGTACTAATGTAGTTGGTTCCACACACAAATCGTTGCCGCATACAAAGAATAATTGACCAACACAAAATCACAAAAACCGAAGAACAACAAACTCGAATTAGTATGTTGAAACAAAAAATCGCACAAAGGAGAAATTACGTTAAGGTAGCACATATTCTGTTCAGGCCGAGTGTACTACTGTAGACTGCTGAATACACTACATGTGAGTAACGTAGACACTAGTTAGCTGTTGATGACTTTGGTACACGTCAATCTGTTGTGTCTTCCTTTTTCGCCACAACGACCACATCTGATTGGCCTTGGCGTCTTCCCACCTTCAACGGAAGACTTCATGCGAGTATCCTTTGGACGCCCGGATGGTCTTCATCATCAATTTCAAATCTCTATCGCAAGATATCATGCAATTCGGATAGCGTGGCAATGAGAAACCAAGAGTGAAAGAGTACGGTCTCAAGCCAGGAAGACGCGATGACACTTCCATCACCATATCAATGAAAGTTTTAGTAGGCGTAAGATCAAACATGATTGTTTTGTCGATGTAGGTGCACTTCGCATACAAATCAAAATCCATAGATCCCAATCTGCAAATCAAAAACAAAAAATACTTACAAAAAAGAAGTAGTATCCTTACTACACATCAGTAGTGTATTCACACAAAATCGGACACACAGAACACACAGTACAGCTGACTAGAGTTTTCAATAGGATAAAGTAGTGTATTCAATCAACAGATGTAGTACAATCAAGTCAGAACACACACAGAACACACAGAACATGTAACTAGCGTGCTCAATAGGATGCAGTAGTGTTCTCACTCAACAGAAGTAGTACTATCAACTCAAAACACACACAAAACACACAACACAGGTAACTGGTATGTTCAATGGGATGCACTAGTATGATCTCTCAACGGATGTAGTACTAACAGTCTGTAACTTGTCATAATTTATACGAAATATCAAAACACACAAATTAGCCACATCAATCACACACGAACACTAAAAATAATATCACTGAAATTCGCCATACATAATCCAAAGTAGAAGAATCAAAATCGGAAAACCAAAAAACGAAATCGGTTTAATCGAATCAAACAATACATCAAATCAAACAAAACAAAGCACAGAATATCAGCTGAGCAGAATGGAAACCTTACCCAAGCTTTTATCACCGAAAACCTCCGATTCGCCGGAACTTCTCCTCCCAAAATTCGCCGGAACTTCTCCTCCCGAATTCGCCGGAACTTCTCTCTCTCTCTCTCTCTCTCTCTCTCTCTCTCTCTCTCTCTCTCTCACACACACACACACACACACAAACACAACAGTACATACTACAAACACACAGAGCTGAAGCTCTCTCTAGAACACAGCAGCTCTCCCTCTCTCTCCGTTTCGGTGGTGTTCTGAATTCAATTCAATTTGAATTCAGAAAATATCTATATATACGAGGGGCAAAAGTGAAAACTGAATTTTTTAAATGATTGTATAATGACCTTATGTGTGTAAAACTTACACAATAACCTTATGTCTAAATTAAGGCCTCTAAGTGACCTTAAGTGTAATTTCCAATTCTATTATCACGTAGAAATACGATTTGATCTTTAGAAACTCAGATTTAAATGGACAAAATCATCTGTCATTGTTTGTGTAATTCATCATAATCCAAAGCAATTATTGTAGCAGGGATTTGCATACTTCTTTTGCATGTGAGTTGCAGCATAAAGTCCGTGGCTAAAGCAATGTCGTTGATAGCGGGCGATTTCAATAGTTTAAAGAGATTAATGGCTTTACTGATGAAATGAATTATGAGTCTCAATTAGTGGAGATTTTAGTCATTATTAGATAGATGCAGTGCCTCTGTTTGCATATAAACAAATCGAGTTTTTTTCAAAATAAAAATAAAAAAACAAATCGAGCTTAAATATTACTATTTTTTATGTTAATGTGGTGGCAGCTCTTGAAACAGTAAGATTTGCTCATAGCCAAACTTTTTATAACAATTTACTTCAGAGGAGTTGAATCTCATTAACTGACTCGGTTTTATATAAAAGTTATACTTGAAATATTGTCAAGATTTAAACTTTGAATTTATATATGTATGTCATGCAGTGTATTTGTTAAACTGATGAAACGATATCAAAAGCGTAACGTATATTAAGTCATACACAAATTTGTTACTTATATTTTCAGGCTTATCAAACTTTAATTGTTTCTCGTTTTTCTGATAAACAAGTAAAACGATGGAGCACATCAACAATTTCAGTAGCCAAATGATGGTAAAGTGCTCAACTGAAGTAAATGCTTGCTCTATTTCTCATCTCAATTTGGCACCACTTGATTTACCAAAAACAAATAAAAATTGGCACCACTCGATACAGGCTCATAGTCGTCACTGCCCTAATGATCCAAATTAACAATCCCAACTTTGTTGAAGTAAAACCAAGGAGATGTAAAAACTACGTTATCTGTGTCTGAATTTTTCAATCACCATTTCATAGTTTTGTTACTTGTCACTTCATCTCTGGCTAGCACTAGCAAAGCTCAAGTTTGGAGTTTGGACCACCTTATGACCATTACAAAATATCTTTGGGCAGGGCCGGGTTTTGACGATTATGCACCTGGAGCCGGGAATGAAAAATCGTGTCTCATCATGGTAGTTCAAAAAAAAATATCAAGTAATATTCCACATTATTCACATATTCACATAGTATTCATGAATTTGTTAATAATCAATTTGATAATATATGTTGCTGCGTGTATATCCACATATTAATTTGCACAATTTTATCTGGTGCTAATTTTCTTTTTAGAGATATCGGGTGTTATTATTGGACTATGCGAGAAGAACGGAGTACTAGTTTTCTAATTTTTTTTTCTTCTATATTTATATTAGTAAAATAAAAATATTATACATACGAAAAAAAATTTAGGATTCCGGCGATTTGGTATCTGAAACGGCGGCCTTCTCTGCCTCATCTCAGATACAGGTCTGTCTTTAGGTCCTCATATAAGGATTATAGATCACAAACTAATTCAAAGTACTTCTTAATTTAGGGATACACAATCCAAAATGATCCATCTCATTTGAGAGAGTTTTGTTTCCGAAATCAATATGGCCTATTTTAAGTGAGAAAAACATGCTCAAGCAACACACACTTATCTTTCCCTTACCATGAGAGACATTGTCTTTACAACACAAAAGACAATGTCAAAGGTATTCAATACGTACTACCCAAGAAAGATGAGATGTTCTTCTTTCATGACTCATCACTTCACTTCAAAACTTGGGTTTCAATTTTCTTTTGTTAAGCCCCAAACCATTAACAAAAGAAAGCAAGCAAAACTGGGATTGCCAAACCAACTGTGGTTCCTGCACGACGATCTAAACCTGATGCTTATTTAACTACTAGCTAGCTTTCCATGCATTTGCTTATGCACTTTCCACCAACCTTTTACACTGTTGTGGTCAGATTTGGATAAATTGGTGACCAACCAATAAGCAGCCCCAGTGAGTTTTGTACTTGGAAGAAAATTATTGGAGATGAATTATTGCACAGCTGTTCAACATGGTACAGTGGTCAGTCCCGCGAGTACAAAGAAACCCAATGATAGGGTTACTTGGAAAAATCTCAATTATTAGTTTGCCATTTTCGAAGAAGTACTGTACTTGTGTACATGAATTCATTTGGCTCAGTATGATCGAAACGACTTGTCTCGACCTATTGTGAGAGTTCACTGGCAGTTGTAGTGCACAGTCATTAATCTCATCCTTGATTAAGTTGACTTTATCATGCCGATTTTTTTATAAAATTGTGTATTTTGATTTTGCCCCTAGTTGAAAAATTAGTTAGACTGCTCTTCACCAAGAAACAATCGCCGCAATTTTTCGTAACGGGTTAATCGTTGCCGCTCCATTCATGACACGCACCCTCACCGCCCCAACCCATCTCACATTGGACACATAAGCTCTATTTGCAACCAACACAAATTTTCTCGCTCGATCAATTTGGTACTAGCAGAACAAACATCAAAATTTTCAACAAACCAGTAACACCCAAAAACTAAAACAAGGGTATCAATTTTGTACCAGAGTCAGTTTACAAAAATAAAAACTTGACACCCATATCAATCCAAGTTTAATTCTAATTAGATGATGAGCCTGGATCGCATCCTCCAATTAGAGGCTAGGAATCTCTTTGGCATCATCTTTGTCACCTTCTCTATCCTCTGCAACCAAAGTCGTCAACCGATTCCCGTTGGACCCAAGTGGCTCATAAGTCATAACTCAATGTTAACCAACTGATCTGCATCACTATCGGCGAGCCAGTCCTTCTATTCTTCTTTTATAGTGATTGCCGACATTGATGGCGGGAGAGGCATCAACTATTGAGGGTGAGAGGACAGATAATAGGGAGGAGAGAGGGAAAGAAGGTACGACGAAGTGATCACATTTGGTTTAGGACTATGGGTATATGTGGAAATTATATGAAGGTGGCAGTCCACTAGTGGTGGAGGGAACTGGCTCCGTAGTATGATCACCACTGTATGTTTGTTAACTGCAGCTGTTAGTATTGCACCAATTAGTTGTACGATTAACATACTTATCCACTTAAGCAGATTAGCAACACCTACTCGACCACATGCAAGACCACCCAGGAAGCTCTAACTTCGCTCACCGGACCCACCCTTTCCGAGCGCGCACGCGCCCAAAGGAGGCGCGCCCGAATGAGCAAAACACACACCAGCAAGTACAGGTTGTCCCACATCGAAGAACACCACCAGGTTCCAAACTCAACCACCTATATATGTAAGGTATTTATTACATGTAAGACGACGCATTCACGACTCTATTAGATCCCATCGAGAGCCAGCTGACTCACTCGATTCATATCGCACTACTCGCACGTTCGCTTGACTGTTATATCCAATACGTCATCTGACTTAGGCATCGGAGCGTTGAAGGCAGGCCACCCCGTCTTGACCCCTGACCGCCTGTTTCATTGTTGTATTCTTCTAACAGTTGCGCCCGAACGTCCGAGAGAAGAGCAAGCACCCGACAGGAGATCCCGCACGCACGAAGAGAGGGAAGCCCATCACACGAAGAGAAGGAGAGAACCCGCCCATCCGGACAGCCCCACCGTTCGGACGAAGGAAGAGAGGAAGCACAACATCATTGCTTCTGCCCCATTGTGCCCCCGCGCGTAATTCGGTAGAAACATCTGGCGCCGTCTGTGGGAAACTTACAAATTGCAAACCTCGTATAAACACCACCAAAACCAAAGGTCCACATGCTCAACCCGGCGACTAACGGCAGCAACAAGCCCGACGGGGAGACTCCGCCAGACTCACAGGAGCGGAATGTACAGGCGACCAACGGAAACGACGACGACAGGCGCATCATCGGCATGATCCAGGAATTGCGGGAGGCGGCGCTCGAGAGAGCAGAGGAGCTCCAAATCCGCCGAAGGATGGAGGAACGACTGGAAGCGCTCATCAGCCTGCGGATGGAGCAGCACGAAGAAACCCAGGAGACCGACAGCGAGGAGCGACACCCACTCGACAGGACCAACGCCCGAGCGCCATCACCTGTGGAGGAGTCGGCACCCCCGACGAACAACGATCTGATCCTGCAGAGGATGGAGGAGCTGGCGGAAGAAGTCTCGCGCTTACGCAAGGACAAGCTGGCCGGTCAGGGCGGGACGTTCGCTCCCCGGGTCAGCCCGTTCTCGGCGCACATACTGGAGAGGGGAAGGGACCCCCACGCGAAGGTAACGAAGATTGCTCGATTCGACGGAAACGGGGATCCACGAGCGCACGTGGACGAGTTTCGGTCCACCACGGACGGGACCCGATATTCGGACCCAACCTTGTGTTTCCTGTTCCAGGAAACACTGGCGGAGGAGGCACGGAGATGGTTCTACGAGATCTCGCCAGGATCCATCCACTCGTTCCTCGAGCTGGCGGAGAGTTTCCAGAAGCGCTATCGGCTCCAGGGGAAGTACAACACCATAGGTATCCTCCTCAAGGTCTGCCAGGGGACGGACGAGAGCCTGTCGAGCTACATCAACCGATGGAGGGCGCTCGCCAGCACGTGCAGGGACCTTGACAAGCGAGTGGCCAAGGTAGCTCTGACGGACAACCTGCTCGCCACTCCATTCGTAGAGAAACTTGTGAGGAAGGAGCATCTCGACTACGACGAGATTATGGACCTGGTTGTACAGAAGGCGCTGGTAGAAACACGGGTGTACGGGTCCGCCTCCGAGTCTAGCACCAACATGCCAGAAGAAAACGCTCAACCTCGACGGCCCTCGGGCGGCGGAGGGACTCCAGCCAGAGGATACAAGAGATACCAGGACGCGCCAGGACAGGGCAGTCAGAAGTCCCTTTTCCGTAACCATCGGGCGGATAGATCGGCGCAGCAGGGCGCCCGCCCACCGGAAGGGCATGAGGTCTTCACGATCGACGGGCAGTCACCCGAACAGCTCCTCCACCTACATTGGCGCCGACTTCCACCGCCGAGCGGCGTAACGGCAGCAATGGCCCCGGTTGGCCGGATCCCGAGCATTTGGTGCGAATACCACAACGCCGGTACCCATCACACCAACGACTGTCCTCTGCTAAGGAAGGCCCTCGAGAACATGAGGAACGGTCGTCCCAGGACGGGAGGACGACATCGCCAGGCGAACGCCGGGACCCGTGGGACTATCAACACGATATCCGGGGGTAAGCACAAGAGAGCATCATCGCCCGATCATCCAAGCAGGGATGTGCTGGCAATCGGGGCGGGGAGAACGCCCAAGGCAGGAAGGAAGGAAGCGCCCACCATCAGCTTCACAGCAAAGGACGAGGAAGAAAACCCGAAGGACAGCACCCTACCGTTCGTAATCGACGCAATCATCGGTCAATTCCTTGTGAAGAGAGTGCTGGTTGACAACGGGGCGTCCGTCAACATAATCTACCTCGACGCAAACCTTGCGCTCGGAAGGCCCGCACGAAAGATGACGCAAGACCATGAGGGCATCGCCAGCTTCACGGGCGAGACCTCATATCCCATCGGGAGCGACAGCCTGCGGGTCGAGATTGGCGCACCCGACTCCCCACGCAGCGAAATCCGAGCAGACTTCATCATCATGGACACCCCCTCCCCCTACAACGCCATACTCGGGAGGCCGGGGATCTGCAGGCTGAGGATGATCATCGCAACATACATACTCTTGGGACGATTCCCGACCGAACACGGAGTCGGACATGTCCGGGGATACAGCGGCGAGGAGGCAGCAGAACCTCGTAGCAAGCATGAGGTCCTCGCTCTGGAACCCGCGCCAGGATCAGAAGTACCCGACGATCCCCGCGACGGGCTAATGGCCGTATCACCCGTCCCCGAACGCGAAGAGCTAAGGACGATCCAGTTATCCTCCGAACGCCCGGAGAGGACAGTCCAGATTGGGGCGTCATTAACCCCCACGATAGCCGAACAACTGATCACGCTGTTGAAAGAGAAGCAGGAAGTGTTCGCCTGGTCGTACAAAGACATGCCCGGGATCAGCACGAACATTATATCCCATCGACTGAGCGTCAGCGCCAGCGCCCGGATAGTAAAGCAGAAGCGGCGGGCATACAAAGCAGAGCATTACGCGGCCATGCACGAGGAGGTGGACCGATTACTGGGCATCGGGTTCATCCGGAAGGTGGATTATCCCGAGTGGATTTCCAACGCGGTAATGCTGCAGAAGAGCAACAAGAAATGGAGGATGTGCATCGACTACAACAATCTCAACAAGGCGTGCCCAAAAGACAGCTTCCCACTGCCAAGGATCGACCAACTAGTGGACGCAACGGCAGGGCACGAGCTCCTATCAATGATGGATGCCTACTCAGGCTATAACCAAATCTTCATGGACCCCGCGGACCTGGAGGCAACGACATTTGTCACGGACAAGGGCCTTTATTGCTACGTTGTCATGCCTTTCGGGCTGAAGAACGCCGGTTCCACATACCAGAGGCTCATGAACGCGATATTCCATGGCCTCATCGGCAAAATTGTGGACGTGTACGTGGACGATATATTGGTGAAAAGCGTCCAGGCGGTCGACCACGTCCAGAACTTGGGGACTGTGCTCGACGTCCTCATCAAGAATGGCATGAGGCTGAACCCCGCCAAGTGCACCTTCGGGGTCACCAATAGCAAGTTTCTGGGGTATATTGTCAGCCAGCGGGGGATCGAAGCCGCGCCCGCTAAGGTCAGGGCGATCATTGACATGAAGCCGCCCGTCAAGAGGGTGGACCTGCAGAGCCTCACGGGGAAGCTCGCATCCCTAAACCGTTTCATCTCACGCTACTCGGACAGGTGCGCGCCATTCTTCAAGGCCCTGAGAACCACGAACAAACGTGAGGTTGTATGGACGCTCGAGTGCGAAGAATCCTTCCTTCAGATCAAGGAATACCTGGCGTCCATTCCGCTCCTCTCCAGACCAGTCCAAGGGGAAACCCTGTACCTCTACTTGGCCGCTTCCCTCACTGCCGTCAGTTCCGCCCTCATTCGCAGGGAGGACTGCACGGAGTTACCCGTTTTCTTCTCAGGAAAGGGCATGACAGGCGCCGAGACGCGATACCCAACGATCGAGAAAATAGCGCTCGCACTCGTAACCGCTGCCCGACGGTTGAGGCCATACTTCCAGGCGCACAGCATCCACATCCTCACCAACGTACCCTTGCGCCAGATACTCCAATCGCCCGACCACAGTGGCCGCCTGGCGAAATGGGCCATCAAACTTAGCGAATTCGACCTCCAGTACAAACCTCGCACGGCAATCAAGGGGCAGGCCGTGGCGGATTTCATCGCAGAGTACACGGAGGCAGAGGGGGCGCTAGCCCGACGGTCCGACGATAGAAGCGCCCAATGAACCAGAGATCAAGGAGCGACCATTATCGGAATGGAACCTCTACGTCGACGGATCCTGCACGAAAAAGGTGAGCGGCGCCGGTATAATCCTAACCGGGCCAGGAGGGGTAAACGCGGAGTACGCCCTCAAGTTCGAATTTAAGGCGACGAACAACGAGGCCGAATACGAAGCACTCATCGCGGGTCTACAACTAGCCAAGAACTCAGAGGCGCCCAACCTCAACATATTCAGTGACTCACAGCTGGTGGTGAGCCAGATCGGAGGGGAATTCCAGGCGAAGGGGGAATCCATGATCGCCTACCTAAAACACGTGCAGGCGCTGATCAAGGAGTTCAGATACGTCAACATCAGTCATATACGCCGAGGATTCAACGCAAAGGTAGACAAATTGGCCCGATTGGCCACGGCGCCCGTGCACACAGGACTGGGGCAGCGCATCGTTGAGGTACTGCGACGACCGAGCATCTCAGGAACAGAGCAGGTCCTGACAATCGAGCCGCACGAACATAGTTACATGGATGTGCTCATCGCCTACAAAACAAGGGGGGAGCTACCAGGAGATAAGAAAGAGGCCAGGACCATCGTCGCACGAGCGGCCAACTTTAGCGTACGGGACGGGCTACTTTACCGCCGAGGGAGGACTTGGGCGAGCCTCAAATGCATCACTCCAACAAAGGGCAGCTCGATCTTAAAAGAAATCCACTCGGGCATGTGCGCCCATCATGCGGGCGCCAGATCAATCGCGCACAAAGCCCTTCGGCACGGATTCTGGTGGCCCACAATCCACGCGGACGCCACAGCCCTAACGAGCAAATGCCACCAGTGCCAACTCCACGCGCATCACCACCACGCGCCTGCCGTCCCACTATCCGTCCTCCTGTCGCCCGTTCCATTTGCACAGTGGGGACTAGACCTAATCGGAGAACTCCCGAAATCGAAGGGGCAATATAGGTATCTGATCGTCATCATCGACTACCACACGAAGTTCATCGAAGCATAGCCCATGGCGAAAATCACCACGGAGAAGGTAGAACGCTTCCTCTGGCGTTTCCTCTTCTGTCGCTATGGGACGCCGATCAGCATCATCACAGATAACGGGCCACAATTCAACAACCCCAGACTAATAGACTTCTGCAAACGCCAGGGGACGGACCTCATCTTCGCATCGCCCGCACACCCCCAGACGAACGGGCAAGTAGAAGCAGCAAACAAAATCATCAAATCCGGCATCAAGAGGAAGATCGGGGATATCGAACCCGGGGATACAGGTTACGGGCGTTGGCCCGATGTCATCCCAGAAATCTTGTGGTCCATCCGAACGACAGCCAATGCAGCCACAGGCGAAACCCCGTTCAGCCTGACATTCGGAACAGAGGTCGTGCTACCCCTGGAAATTACCCATCAAAGCCCACGGATCGAGGGGTACGACCCGCACACAAACGGTGAAGGGCTCAGGCTCAATAATGATCTACTAGAGGAACGCAGAGATACGGCGCACCTGCACAACGCCGCCAACAAACAGATGATCGCCCGGTTATACAACCAGCGCATACAGGCTCGCCCAATCCAACTGGGGGACTGGGTAATGAAGGCAATCCAACAGAAGGTGAAGGCGCTTCACCCGTTGTGGGAAGGCCCGTACGTCGTTGACAAGGTGGTAAGCGACAACACTTTCTACCTTAGGGACATGCAGGGTCAACGACTGCGCCACCCGTGGAACATCCAGCACTTGAGGAAGTACTTCCATTAATTCTTACCATGTATTTTCATCCAAGTGTAATCACTGTCGCGTTTGTCCTTACACCGCCCGCCTACGTACTCGGGGGACTGAGGATAGGCTACTCGCAGACATAATGGGGAATCGCGCGCCCGTACAAATTACTCAAGATGGCAAACAAAAGTTCAAAACAGCAAAAGGGAACAACGACACAGGTGGACGGAAAGGGAAAATATCATTCATTTCTGGCAAAAAAATCCAGAGCACCAGGGCCCGATTACAAAAACGATCTAAAAAAAAACAGAAGGAAAAAGCTGCTCTACTTCGCGCCACCCGCGCTTGCACTACCACCATCGCTCGTCAGCACCCCCTGCTCCGCAAGCCAAGCATTAAGCTCATCCATCTTCAGGAAAGGCCCTGCCATGTCCTGGAATTGGGCGACCTGAACCTCAGCCTCGGCGTCCATCAACTCCTTGAACTCCTCAGAATTCTTGAAGTCAGCAACCGCCTCCACCCGCGCCTGCCGGACTTGGGCTTGCACCTCGGCCATCAAGCGGGACTCCACCTCCGCCACCCTATTATCCGCCAGAGCTTTCGCCTCTTCCAGAGCGACAAGAGCTGAGTCACGTTCGACCTTGAGCAGCGCCTCCCGCTCGCCCGCCAGCCGCTCAGACTCTTTACAGGCATTGGCGAGCCTGAGTATCTCCGCATGCGCCTTCTCCGCATAGCGCCTGTTGGCAAAGCGCTCGCGCGCCAAGTACATTTTGCGCTGCAGCGCCATGCAGAGGTTATAGGCAGTGTCCATATCATCCCTGTTACCCTCCGCCACCTCTGGCGCCATCTCATCAACGGCCTTCATGCTCATCTCAATAGCCCGAGCCAATGGGGTGTAGCTGGCGAATGGATCACCAGGCTGGCCAGCTGGCGGTTTGACAGGCGGGTTATCTGTCCGGGGACGCTTCGAGGAAGGCCCACGTGGGGGGCTAGACGGACGCTCTGCCGATTGGGACCTCGAGGAGACACGCTCGGACGATTGGGGCGTGGAAGAAGACTGGGCGCCCGCATGGGACGTACGAGCCGCATCCCGCATATCATCACGGTCCTGCCGGCGCATGTCGCGGCTATCCTGGTGCTTCTCCCTATGACGCTCGGCACGGTCCGCCTTATCTTGTGCCTTCGACCCGCCAGCGTTACCTGACGGTGGGCGACGGGCACCCGCCGAGATGGCAGGCGCAAACTCAGACACAGGAGGAAGGGGGAGCTTGGGCTGCTCGATATTCCCTAACACCAGATCACCCCGCTCGTCCTCCACCACTCTTCGGACCTTCTGACCGGCATCTCGAAGGGCGGCCATACGGCGCTTCGCCACATCATCAACAGAAGCATTCTTGCCAGTCATCTTCTTAACTGCAAAAACAACAAACGGAAGGTCAGCAACAGCAAAAACAGTTGGTCAAAATCTACTCCAACTCCTAGACAAACGAACTACAAGCACACGTACGAGGCAGCTCGGCAAGGCGCGTCTCCGTGATGAGATCCCAATGGCAGGCGGGGTAGAACGACCTCGCCTCGGGCGCTGGGTCAAACACAAACTTCAAACGGTTGACCCGGGCCTCTTCGGCGGGCGTCATCGGGTACTCATTCATATCAAGAGGATGGAAGGCTTGGGGGACTCGATCAATCAAATGGGCGTTAGCAACATACTCATCCGAGAAGGAGCCCAACTCCCAGTTACCACCCACCAGACAGCTAATCATGCGCCAGTTGGTTGCAGAATTGGGCTGATCCGACAACCACCACTTCACGCGCGGCTCCACGGTGATGGTTCCCCAGTCCCTCTTACGCGTAGAATAGCGCAGCCCAAAAAAGTGAAGAAACTCCGCCCGCGTAGGATGGTCCAGTCCGCTCTTCCGAAAGATGTTGAACATGGCCACGAGCGTATGGGTGAGCATGGGCCCGCACTGACCAAGCGAGATGTTCAACAGCGCCAGCATATACTGGAAGAACTGGTGCAATGGCAACCTAATCCCTGCCTTGGGATGATACTCGCTCAGGCATACGTGACCAGACGGCGGGCGAGTGAACGTATGACCTCTACCAGGTATCCGCAACTTCACAGAGTTAGGGATGTGGTAATCCCTCGCCCACCTGGCCATCTCCGAGACGGATGGCGCACGCTCGGGCTCTTGGACGGGCGTGCCATCAGGGAACGCCCAGGGGACGGGTCCACCGGCCGTAGGTTGAGGAAGCGAATCTCCTCCTTCCGCCCTCTCCTCGCCCCAGGGATTCGAACCGCCCGACTGCTCGCCCGACGACCCAGACGAGCTCCCCAACCCCACAGTAACGAACGCTTGACTAGCTTCCATTGGCTGCACGGGAGAGGTATCAGGCAAAATACATTGCAGAGGCGGGACACTCAAAACAGACTCGTCCGAAGACATACTCGACGTACTCGACGAACTCGACCCGCCCGACCCACAACTAAACCACCCCAACCCCCGAATGTAGATCCGCTCACGTGACTGATCGCTCGGTATCTCAATCGGCTCCATCCTATAGACGAGCGCACGACCAACACTTGGCCAAATTTCCCTCCCCACACAGAAACACCAAAACCCACAGAAAATCGCCCACAAACAGATCCAAAAACGCCCCACCCAAGAACACACCCTATCCCCAAATTCAAAAAAAAACCCAGAAAAACACAAAAAAACACAGGTACAAATCAAACAACAGAACCAAGGACGAGAGCCTCACCAGATTTTTGGTTTACGGACCGAAAACGTTCACGACGAGCAGAGATTCCGACAAACGAAGAACACCGTACACAGAGAAAAGCTTGAACAGACGCAAGTCGCAGAGTGATTCCGGCAGAGTCTCGGCAAGTTGTGAGAGTGATGAAAAGACAAACGGCAAGGCAACCCTATTTATACTACTCAGACGGAACACGCCAACAAACGCCAGTCGTCCGTTCTTCGCGTGTCCACCGTCAGATCATGACATGTGGCCAGAGCGGTTTACTTGCCCTCCTCAGTAACCGCGCCAACTCCTCCACTTCCCGCCTCCATTTCAAACCCTAGCACGGTCTCCCACAGCCCAACACGTGGCGCCCATGCCCCACTCCCACGCTCCCACGCGCGTGACGTCTGCCCTCCCGGCAATCATCACAACATCAGCATTTAATGCAAAGGCACGCTAGCATTAAATGCGACGGCTAGGCATTCATTACAACGGTTCCCAAGAAGAAACCAAAAGGAATGTCACCTCAAAACGTCTCATCAGAGCACCACCAACCCCAAGGCAAGGACAACACGCCACGACACCAACTATCCCTCCTGGCGCACGCACCACCCACACGTCCGGGCGCTCACAACAACATCAGGTTAGTACAAGCACCGCTCGGGCGCCCCGAAAGAGGGCTAACGCCTGAATTCCCTTTTGGCCGTGTCCCAAGCGAAGAGCTGCGCCGTACGGGATGGGGTTCTTCCTCTACGTACGTGCACGCATTAGCAAGCCGGATCAGGCGGCAGAGGCACGGGGCACGCCCCCTCTCTGAGCGCGCGCTGAGCCCGATGGGCGGCACAGGCATGGGGTCCGCCCCCTCCGTGGGCGCACCGTTACATGATCGAAGAGCAAGCCGGCTGTCATGACAGAGGCATGGGGCCAACTCCTCTCTGGGCGTGCTAAGTCGATGGGCGGCATGGGCGTGGGGTGTTTCCCCTCCGTGTGAGCGCAACGTTAACATCCGACCCCGACTCGGAGCGCCAAGGGCGTGCAGTCTGACCCCTCCTTGCGCGTTCTGGGATTGATGAGCGCGGGCATGCGGTCCGTCCCTCCGTCGCGAAAGCAAGCCAGCTGTCATAACGAAGGCATGGGGTTTAACCCTCTCTCTGAGGGTGCTAAGCCGAAGAACGGCACGGGCATACGGTCCGTCCCCTCCGTTGCGCGTTACTTATAGGTCGCGGTCTTGATCCCTCCGTTGACGCTATACCGTACGGAACGGCATCCCCGTTGATGTACGCGGTGCACCGCGCCATCCCAATGTCGGTGTCACGAAAAACATTTGCATACACACATCATACCATACATTCATGCATCATACCATACATTCATACATCATAACCTGCATACTTATATACCTGCATATCTGTTGTACTTGTATATATTTGCAAAACTCACCCCATCTGGGCGCACGGCTCCCAAGCATATATGGCAAGTCATGCTTGGACGCCGGGCCCAGAACACAAGAACAGGTACACCACCAAACGAACAGGCACACGCTCGGACACCCAGGTCCCACTACGTCATGCGATCCCTTTCTTGACCGGAGAGTTGGGGGACTTGGGGGGTCACAGGTTCATGACCACTGCTCAACCGGATAAGTATTCTTGTTAATCGCACACCCTTTTTCAACTCCCCAGTCAAGAAAGTTCTCTTTAACTTGGGGAATTGGGGGACTTGTTAGTATTGCACCAATTAGTTGTACGATTAACATACTTATCCACTTAAGAAAATTAGCAACACCTACTCGACCACATGCAAGACCACCCAGGAAGCTCCAACTTCGCTCACCGGACCCACCCCTTCCGAGCGCGCA
This sequence comes from Geum urbanum, assembly GCA_946800695.1. Classification (NCBI taxonomy): domain Eukaryota; kingdom Viridiplantae; phylum Streptophyta; class Magnoliopsida; order Rosales; family Rosaceae; genus Geum; species Geum urbanum. The sequence continues at coordinate 41,920,186 of OX327012.1, forward strand.
CGCGCCCAGAGGAGGCGCGCCCGAATGAGCAAAACACACACCAGCAAGTACAGGTTGTCCCACATCGAAGAACACCACCAGGTTCCAAACTCAACCACCTATATATGTAAGGTATTTATTACAGGTAAGACGACGCATTCACGACTCTATTAGATCCCATCGAGAGCCAGCTGACTCACTCGATTCATATCGCACTACTCGCACGTTCGCTTGACTGTTATATCCAATACGTCATCTGACTTAGGCATAGGAGCGTTGAAGGCGGGCCACCCCGTCTTGACCCCTGACCGCCTGTTTCATTGTTGTATTCTTCTAACAGTTGCGCCCGAACGTCCGAGAGAAGAGCAAGCACCCGACAGGAGATCCCGCACGCACGAAGAGAGGGAAGCACATCGCACGAAGAGAAGGAGAGAACCCGCCCATCCGGACAGCCCCACCGTTCGGACGAAGGAAGAGAGGAAGCACAACATCGTTGCTTCTGCCCCATTGCGCCCCCGCGCGTAATTCGGTAGAAACAGCAGCAATGTAAAACAGTAAGTTCATCTTGACTGAGAATTAATTCTCTATCTTTGTATTATAGGAATTGAACCGAAATAGTTATCTGTGAATCCCGTTCAAGGCCGACCAGCTTCTTCTTCATGTACGTAGCTGATGTGGGCAGTGAGGTGATTTAAACCATGTAGGATTTATTGACGTAGTCACCCTGCTAGGGTACGTAAGAAAAATCTAGATAGGATCTGTGCAGACCTTACCTTCGTACAAAATTAGGTCTCGAAGTCGACTTGGATTTGATGGTGGAATTAGCTAGCTAGCTACTGGTTAGATTTGGGAGACAAGTCATGAATTTTGCAAATCTTATTGTCTTCTTCTCTTGAAGTGATTGATAGGTATTTTTCGATGCAAAAATATCTCTCGCGAAGCAGTCTCTTTTATGATTTCGGATGTTTTAACCGCGTGAGCCGGTTTATCCTGTTTGTGCTTCGTATGGTGGCGTGCCACCGTCTCTCGACGGAATATGGACTGTTTACAGCCGCCTGACTTCTATATTAAGCGATTAGAACAGGGAGAGCACCAACCCTGCTCGAATAAGTCCTTTTTGCCTAGTGACCTAGGACTTGATATGTGAATCTCTAGCTTAGTCTTTGAAATCGATACTCCACACGTCCTTACTCGTGCAAAGCAGAGCAATCTCGCTAACAGAGTGTTGAGAACACTACTTCCTTCGTGTGCCCGAACTCTCACTCGATCGGTGACAAACTCTTCGACCGTCCGGTTGTAATCTGCTTCCTTGGAGTCGTAATACTCTCACTCGATAGGTGACAAGCACTTTGACCTTCTGGTTACAAGAAAGATAGAAATCTCGAGGACGAGACGTCTGTCTAGGTTTGTTTGCGTATAGCAAGTTTGTATGTTTGATAGGGGACCCTTCTCACAAAGTTCTTACTCTCCTTATATACTCGCTTAATAACAGTCATTCATTATGTTTCAAACTCTTTCTGCTCTTGTAATCACAGTCTGAATCCAACACCAGCAAACGTGTTGTATCACTCATAGATCTCTAATACCATCATAACTCTCATAAGAGTTCTATCATTAATAAAACTAGTTATGATAGAAACAAAGCCGCATGGAACCGGCTAATAAGATATAGTTCTAATAGAACTCAAAGTCTGCCTCTGGCGAACGCTCGCCAGGCGCTACCCTCACTTGACCCTTTGCCAAGCACTTAGAATACAGTGGGCCGCTCGCATAAACCTCGGCCATCCAAGTCCAAAATGAAATACTTTATTTCAGGCCCAAACATTGCCCCTCAGGTCTTGAACTTGGAAACTTTCTGAACAAGCGAAAAGACTTGAATATACGTTGACCAATGTGCCCATTGACTCTAAAACGGTATCCCATCACTCGAACGCCACGTCACCCAACCGTTCAAAAAAGTGTGATACTCGACTGACACATTATAAAAGCACCAGTCCATTATCCATGTGACGCTCGATTTATGTTTTTCTCTTCCAACTGGAGGTAACAGAGCCCCATTTTCCATAGCCATGTGCTTTTGGGACTGTACAGCAAATTGTTTCCGCCTTCCTTGTGGTGATGTGAACATCACAATGCTCAACCTATATACTATGTTTGGAGTACCTGCCTTTGAAAACACCTGGGCTCCTCAACACTTCCACAAAACACCCAATCAAGCCTCCCCAGAACGCCCTTCTTCCTACTCCTCCTGGGTAAAACACTTTGCTCGCGAGGAAAAAGACACACTACAAGGAGGAATAGCCTTTCTGGAGTATTGGCTAGCGAAGTACCTCTTCTGTTCAACCTCTGCCAAGGTCACAAAATCATGGATCAACCTTGCTGAACGCCTCTTCAACGGTGAACAAGTAAGCTTGGTTGAATCCGTCCTCACCTACATCTATTATGGCTTAAGGCGAGTCATATTATCGAAGCTTGACCTGAACCAACCAGGACCACTTTGGATGGTAGAACTCTGGCTGCAGATCTACTTCCCCTTCTTCTGCCCCTCAGCACCCCCTGTCCACGAAGAACACAAGCTGCTGGGCCAGACATTGGTTTCTACAATGCCTAGGACCAAACAATGGTCCTATCTCCAGTGCTTCAAGCACCTTTTCTCACACCAAGACTTCCCAACTACAACAGTTGAGAACATTCTGAGCCGTCGCCACCCTGGCCTCCTCACAAGTGGATTTATGCCCTCACCAGAACAAGATGTTCACGCGAGGAGACTCTTCATTCGATTCAACACTTGTCAGGACATGCCAATTCCAGACTCAACCAGCTCCGGGTATGAGCTATATGCCCCAAACCACCTCTGTAGACAGTTTGGGCTCAGCCAGGATGCTCCCATGTCCCTCGCCTGTTCTGTCAACAAATACACCCTCTGGCGAGGAAACAAACATCCTCTCGCGTCAGAAGAGCGAGATGAACACTTTGACTTTCCAACAGTAATGCTTCCAACCATAACAAAGCCACTAGTGATTTCTCAGTCAGTCACCCAGTCGTACCTCGCATGGTACTCCCAGTTCTGGAAAGAGAAACGACACCAAGGACCGCTTTTATGTTTTGCTGCCATCTTTCATGACTTCAGCCACAGATTCTCAAACAAAGAAGACTTGGCCGCATTAGATGGATCATACAGGAGCACCAGCTCTACCTCATGGCCACAGGTATGCCCCTTCATTCTAAAAAATTGCCACATGTATTAGCAACCCTTCATATCATGACTGACCATTCTTTAATCTCGCTTGCACAGTACACCCCTGAACCAGATGTGACTGTGGCCATTCAATCTTTCAGGAAAAAACGATCAAACCCCTCTGGATCCTCTGTAAGTATTTAAACCTGCTATTTCCAGAACAATCTGATTTTGCTTTGTAACTAACCCCAATCCTTTGACAGTCTCCAAAACGTAAGAAGCTTAAATTGAAGATCAAAGGGCCTCAAAGTGGAGTTTGGCTAGATTCAACAGTTATCAGCAGAGATAAACGAACAAAGCTCCAAGCCCAAGTCTTTCTTGCCACATTTGATCAAAGAAGTGACAAAGCCTCAAGATCCAGTGCTTGCTCAGCCGTAGCCTTTACCATTGCACACTGGTTATGTGCAAACCCAAATAGCACACCTACACTCTCCCAGTTCGATGACCTCCTGATTCAAGGTTCAAGGGAGTGGCAGGAGCTATGCAAGGACGAAACCCTTGCGGGCAAGTACCCAGACCAACACTTTGATCTGGACACCATCTTGAAGGCAAACATCAGACCACTACAGTTCTCATCTGATGACTCCTTCATTGGGTACTTCGACCCAGAGAAGTTTACAGCTCTAAATGGCCTTCCCTCTTTTGATGCTTTATGGGAACAAATCCAGAATGGCCACAAGCCACGAGTATTCATAATGAGTTGGAACGATCATTTCTCCGTCCTCAAAGCTGAAGATGAAGCCTACTATATAATAGACTCACTGGGAGAAGGGCTTTCTGAAGGATGCTGTAAAGCTTTTATTTTGAAGTTCGATGAATCCAGCATCATACTTGGCAATGAGGATAGCGATGCAGGCCCTGAAATCATCAACAGCGCCAAAGAATGCTGTAAAGATTTCATAGCCCAATTTCTAGCTGGAATCCATCGAGCAGAACTCGAGGAAGGAGAGAAAACAAAGCCTGTTGATTCTGCCATTTTGTTCAGGCGTCTGCAAATTGAAATCCAATCTTGCTTCATTCCTTCCTCCTCTGGCGAGAACACCAGTACTCTAAATGAGCAAGTCACTCCAGAGCTTGAGCGTCAAATCATCTCCTTGCCAGAGCACTTGGTTACACAACCACTAATTCTGGTTGAGAATAATCCAGAAGGCGAAGAAATTGGTCCTTCCTCGCCAGAGTCCTCAGTTCAAGCAGTTAAAGGAACACAATCATTGTCTCCCCAACAAGTAAGAACTCTCCACACTTACTTCTGGATTAATGATTTCTTAATTGGTCATGATATTCTGTTATCCATACTGTAGTCCAAACATGTTCCTGTGGACCTGGACGTTCGAGAGACAATTCCCAACAGTCCCAGGAACCAAACAATCTCATCAGGCCAACTTCTTATAATAGCCGCTGAAGATCAGCCTGGCAGTCCTCCAGGTGTCAACGATGAAGGTTCTGTTCCTCAAATCCAAGAAAAACTTACAACAACTTCATCGCGAGAAAGCAACCCTCAGCTACCCAGTGTTCAAGAATCAACCACCAAGTTACAAGAACTTGTAGGCAAACTGGGTACACTGAGCACTTCCTCTGACACCACCGTCATGCTTAGAAAAATTCTCTCTGGGCCCTTAGATTCTCCAATAGACATTCAAGCTATCCACAAACAAGTGAGAACCTTGAAGGCCACTGCCCCAGCAGACTTCATCCCTCGCCTGGATGAACTTGAAGAGAATCTCTCTCTACTCCTGAGCCAAAACGAAGCCTTCCATCGTCTAACACTCTAGGTTGAGCGTAAGAACGAAGCAGCAGAGACCTTGGAACGACAAACTCAAAATGAGAAAGAGAGAATTCAGAAAATATTGGAGGAAGACTCTAGCCAGGAGGAGACCTTAGCAACCAAACGGGCTAGGAGAACTGCTCTCAAAGCTGAACTCGCCTCCCTTGATGCCGAAATAAATGCATTGGAAACTGACATCCCCAAGCGTCAGGACAAAATGCATCAAGTTGTAATGGAAGGCGAGAACCAGGCTCAACTCCTACAAGAAGCACGCGACGAAGCCAGTAATGCTCGCCAAGCAGTTCACCAGGCCTGGATGGCCTCAGAGACGGCTAAAATCTCAGTGAAGAACTTTCTCCTCCAATTGTAAATCTTTTGGGCCTCAGATGTAGGTCCATTCACTATTAAACTATTTATGTATTCAAATTGGTTTTGACAAGGTGTGAATTGGGTCCAAAGACCAAATTGGGCTTCTCTAATAAGCCCATTTTTATCTTAGATCCAGCCTCGTTTTAAGCTGTAACTAATTTTGACTATTCTGACTGTTCAACAATAAATGGAATTGAATTCTAAGCTTGGAATCAGTATCGCGTCAAACAATCAAAATCTTTTGAAATACGTTTTACCTGCCCCAGAAATCTCCTCATTTATCATGCACTTCTTGCGGGTAGATAAACCGTCTTCGCGGTCCACTTCCATTTGGACACGTGTTCTCTATTCTTGGGTGTAATTACTCTCGCGAAGCCAAACCGTTGTGACTCCTAGCTATAAAAGGTTTCCCTTCCTTTGTGTTATGAAACAACCCTTTCGCAAGAATGAATTACCTCTTTGTTTATTTGCTCTGGTCTTCCTATCTAAAGAAACCCCCAGATAAATCCTTCCATGTTGTGTTCCTTAGATAGCAATATCCACGTCCAAACCTGGACTAGATAGCAATATCTATGTCCAGGCGTTGCCTTGGCCCTCCCAGCTTGAGTCAGTAGAAGAAGGGAGAAGCCACGATCCCGAGGTGAAGACTCCCTCACCTTTCCCCAGTGCACCCGCTCGGTGTCGATAAGCATTGGAGGTGGTAGGCCTCTTCAATGTGGCCTGCAAAGATGGGGAAAGATGGGGATATCACCCTGGGAAGAGGGCAACAAACGCCAAGGCAAGTGTAGAGGGTCTTTTGATCTGATGCACCTTCTACCTTGGCGTTTCAAATCCTCTCCATCCCCTCACCGAGGTCGATCTCTTTGTCAACTTGGTAGATATTGGAAACCTTGACCCCAGGGGATGGCCATCAAATAAGAGGATTTATGGGAAACAAACTATTTTATCTTTTTTTCTCTGTTGCTGATTCAGAGTTTGTTTTTCATATGGTATCAGAGCTTGAGGCCGCAAAGCCTTTGTATTCTTCCATTTATTGAATGTAATAGTTTATTTGAAGTGCAGAAGTTCCTTATATTGATAAACTCAGATACAGTTTGCTCAAAACTTAGGCCACAGAAACTGGCTAACATGAACTTTTGACTTGGAAGAAAAACACAAAAAATTTGGCCTCGGGTACAGGCCCTAGCTATTTAACCTCATGAATAGGCTGTTATAATGTACATGATCCTCGGTATGTGTTGCCCCTGTAGTTTACTTATGCGAGAGTATAAATAAACTAGATTAAGCTGTAGTTGGAGGATCTTCATACTCTCATACTGGTTGTATAAATTTCTTTAGGAAACGACCATTTATTGGGTTCGCGTGTATTGTACCATCTCGATCTCGCAAACGAACGGCTCCTTTACCCAACAGCCGATCGATAATATACGGTCCTTCCCATTTCTCTGACCATTTTCCTCGTCCTTTAGTCTTCTCGCCAACAGGCAAAATGACTCGCCAGACAAGTTCTCCTTCTGCAAAACTCATGCCCTTGGTACGTTGGTCATAGGCACGAGCCACCTTTTGTTTCTCAGCACGTAGACTATCATAAGCTTGTATACGTTTCTCATCTAAGTCCTCATACTCTTGCCACATTGCTTGTACATAGTCTTCACCGATCAAGTTGTGTTGCTCCATCACCCGTAAAGACTGAACATTGATTTCTAAAGGCAAAACTGCATCGTGCCCAAACATTAGTGCATAAGGAGTCGTCCCTGTGGGTGTCCTCTTACTAGTCCTATAAGCCTACAAGGTGTTAAAAAGCTCTTCATGCCACAGTCTGGCATTGCTCGCAAGCATCCGTTTAAGGATATGAATAATGATTTTATTGCTTGCTTCAGCTTGACCATTGGATTGGGCATAATATGGAGAAGAATGAAGAAAATGAATCCCAAGATCCTTCATTAAAGTGTCCACTTCTCCAGACATAAACGTTGCCCCACGGTCTGAAACAAAACTCTCAGGAATGCCAAACCGACATATGATATCTTCAAATAGGAACTGACGGATGGCCTTTGCAGACGATACCCTGAGAGGTCGAGCTTCAACCCATTTTGTGAAGAAATCAGTAGCCACTATGATAAACTTGTGCCCTTCAGATGAATGAGGATGAATCATTCCTATTAGGTCCAAATCCCATCCTCGAGCTGGCCAAGGCTTGATTATTGGCTGTAATGGTATTCTGGGCATATGGTTGACCAGACCATGCTTCTAGCATTCTTCACAACCTTTTGCAAACGTGATGCAATCTCTGAGCATTCTTGGCCAATAAAAGCCATGTCTTCTGATTAACCACCTCATCTTGGGACCAGCCTGATGTGCTCCTGCAATCCCAAGGTGGACTTCTCTCATTGACCGCTTAGCTTCACGTCCAAAGACACACCGTAATAGTATGCCTTCTTCTCCCCTTCTATATAACTCAACATCTTTGAGCACATAGTTAGGAGCTAAAAATTGAATCCGCTTGTCTACCGGATTATTGGGATTCTGGAGATAAGAAATGATTTCATGTCTCCGATCCACGTCAATGTGATCAAGTGTAGCAAAGTACCACTCGTTTTTGTCTTCTTGTCGTGTAAGGAAAGATGGCAGAGTTCTTCGTTCAACCTTTAATATTCGTTCGCGTACTCCATCTTGCAAAATTACACCCGTTGCTAGTTGAGCCAGCTCATTGGCCGCATAGTTCTTCTCGCGAGGAACATGACTCAACTCCACTTCTGTAAATAACTTGAGCAGGTCACAGGCCCCTTTTAGCATAAGGTTCTAATACTGGGCCTGCTTTATACTTTGTTTCAAGTTGTCTAATCACTAGTTGGGAATCTCCAAAAATATACACATCAGTGATCTCCATATCCAGCAGAAGTTCTAATCCTATGATTAAAGCTTCGTATTCTGCTTGATTATTTGTGCATCTGAAGTCCAACCTGAAGGAATAAGAAAAAGTTTGGCCGCGTGGAGAAATTAAAGCTACTCCTGCTCCAACCATAGTACTCGTACTGGACCCATCAAAGTAAAAACACCAAGGAGCCAAATCAATACGAGCAAGATCCAGTTCTGGCCCCTCAATAACCTCTTCCATTGGATGATGAGCCAAAAAATCAGCCACTGCTTGGCCTTTTACCTCCTTCTGGGGAACATATTGTAAAGAAAATTCTGACAAAGCCAGAATCCACTTCCCAATACGTCCCCGGAGAATCGGTCTGGACAACATGTACTTCACTAAATCTGTTTGTGCAATGACACATGTAGTGAAGGACAGCATATAGTGCCTCAATTTACACCCTGAGAAGTATAACGCTAGGCATAATCTTTCTATTGGAGAGTATCATGTTTCACAATCGTTCAAGGTACGACTTAGATAGAAAATAGCATGTTCAACTCCTGATGTGTCGTCCTGAGCTAAATAGGCTTCCAATTGAGAGCTCGGTAGCTGATATATACAGCTTAAGAGGAACCCCAGGTCTTGGGGGTACCAAGACAAGCGGGTTCGTTAAGTAGGTTTTAATGGTATCAAAGGCCTCCTGATGTATAGGTTCCCATACAAAGTCCTTTTGATTTTGAAGCTTGAGCAGAGTTGAGAATGGTTGTGTCTTCCCAGCAGCACTGGCAATAAACCGTCGTAAGAAATTGATCTTTCCTAATAAACGATGTAGTTCTTTCTTACTCTTTGGTGGGACTGCATTAAAAACTGCTTGTTTCTTGTCATCCGGTATCTCAATCCCACGCTGATGAACCAAAAAAACCCAGGAAATCTCCTGCCTGGACGCCAAACACACACTTGGCTGGATTCATCTTTAGTTGATGTTGCCTCATTCTGAGAAACACTTGCCTTAAGTCTTCAAAATGATCACTTCTGCGTTTCGTTTTGACTACCACATCATCTATATATACTTCCATGGTCTTGCCAATAAGATCATGGAAAATCAAATTCATTGCTCGTTGGTAGGTCGCCCCTACATTCTTAAGTCCAAATGCCATATCCTCGTACTCAAAAACACCTGCAAATCCTGGGCACCGAAACGCTGTTTTATGTCTATCTCCTTCAGCCACTGGAATTTGATGATACCCAGCAGTGCCATCCATAAATGTCAACATTTCATGGCGGGCAACTGAGTCTACCAACAAATCAGCTACTGGCATTGGGTATGCATCCTTTGGGGTTGCATTGTTCAAGTCTCTGTAGTCAACGCACAAGCGCATCTTTCCATTCTTTTTCTTGACTGGGACTATGTTGGAAAGCCACTCATTATATTTGGCTACACGTATAATCCCTGACTTGAGAATTTTCTCGACCTCTTCCTTAACTAGAATTGTTGTTTCTGTATTCATGCGACGCATCTCTTGTTTCACAGGTTTCTTCCCTTCGATGATGGACAAATTGTGACAAACCAAATCTGGTGACAAACCGGGCATGTCGTCGTACTTTTCTGCAAAAAAATCTGCATATTCTTGTAGTAATTCAATAAGCTTGAGTCTCTCCTCAGGCTCCAAGAAGGTACTAATGGCCACAGAGATTGGCTCTTCATGTGTCCCAATATTGATGTGTTCAATGGGATCCTTGACTTTAGGAGGTAAATCATCTAAAGCTGTTGGAGCTAATTGAACCTCAACCTCCTCCTTGAAGTCTTGCAAAATGTCTTCATCCACGTATTCCAAGGCTGCAACCATTGGAACCTTCTCAAAGGCTTGGCTCTCTAACAGAAAATTATGAAAGCGTTCGTGAAGAGAGTGACAAGCCTCGGCCTCTATACTTGATAGAGACCCATTCATGGAGAACTTTTGGATGGTAGCTCAATGGTGTAGGGTCTTTTGCTATCCTGATTTGCTTGAAATATACCCTACTGAGCTAGTTCAGAGGCCGTAACACCAACTGGGCGGCCTTTGCTATCGACGCCACATACCTCGAATGGCCTAAGGTCACTGTGGTAATATCTGGCTTCTAATGTGTTAGCAGAAACGGAATATGGACGAGGGTCAGCATTGATCAGTTCTGCTTCACCTGACTCCATATTCCAGAGTAACATCTGCTGATGGAGTGAAGAAGGTACACAATAGCTCCGATGTATCCAGTCACGTCCCAGAATTGCACTGTATGGAGATGTGCATTCTACCACAAAGAATGTGTAAGTGCCTGAGGCTAGACCGATGTGTACCTGTAAGAAAACAATGCCCAAAGTCTTGGTTATGCTACCCTGAAAATTTCTGACGCTCAACGAGGTTTCTTGGATAGCAGACTTAGGGACGCCTATTAAGGCCATTGCTTTGACTGTGATGATGTTCACCGCTGCCCCTGAGTCCACTAGGAGTTTGTTCAACTGAATCCCTTGGACTTGCCCTGTGACATATAACGGCCTCATGTGCATGGCCATGTCTATAGTGGGTTTGGAGAACATCATCTGTCATTTTGTGTGTGATGAATCCATCTCTAGTATCTAAATTATTGTTGAACCACTTACTGGCTCTGGTTCTTCTTCTGGTAATACCAAGCTGTTGATCCTCTTGGATTCATCCATGGATGCTGACGGAGATAAAGCGTTTTTGGAGGATAAGACGTACACCATGTTAATGGAGAGATCGTCTTCCTCAGTACAGTTTACTGCATCTTCATCTTCATCTTTACCGTAATCCACCAACTGCTCATCATTGTCGTAGTTTTCAGCTCCAGCCTGATGTCCCTCCTCGTTCGAAGTTGTAGTGACCTCGAGATGAGCTACTTGTTGTAACTGATCCTCAGGAGTGGGATCAATGGCTGGTGGTAGCAATAATGGTGGATTTTTCCCCTTGGGATCAGGAAACAGCTGTCGGGCCTTCTCTTGTTCGTCGACAATTAAAGGCCTGGGTTTCCATCGCAAGACTGGGGGCTTGCTTGGAACGTTCTGTTTCTGCACGTCCTGTTTTCCCTGAGGGGGTGTTTGTAGCCCTACTGTTTTCATCGTGTCCTCCTCAAAGGTGAGGCGTCTCCTCACTGGCTTCCGTTATGTAGGTTCACGATGAATTTTAGGAGTAGATTCGGGCTCTTTGCCTTTAAACCCTAACTCTGGGTTTCGTTCAAAGACTCCTGGTCGTTGGGTTCTCACTTTAGGCTCACGAGATTTTTTCCCAAAAACCACCAGTGGGTTTGCTGCAAGGGTGTTCGGTCGCCTTTGCAACACTTCTGGAGGAAACTCCAGATCTTCCTCTTTGATCAGGCCAGCTTCATAAGTCTCTAGTGCTCTCTTGGCTCTGCCAAAGCGTCGTTGAAGGTTTCTCCTCCTGCTTGGAGTCACTTCAATGGTTTTTCCTTTCTCTCTTACGTACCAGACATCCTCCTTTGTAATATTTCTTGAAGCTGGAGGTATATATGGTTTCACGAGCGTACTTGCAACTTTGGACTCAGGTGTTTTAGCCAAACTGGCTTGGTCTGTTGCTCGCGAGCGCTTGGGAGCTGGAGTATCCCTTTGTTTTATTGGCTGGGGGTGATGATCTGTACTTGAGAACAATTCTGGGAAGAACTTGGCTGCATCAACCAGTTCTTCATAAGAGATCTTCAACCCGCTTCTCAGTTTGCAATGTGCACAAAAGGCTACTGGCGATTCCGCCTTGGGGTCCACCTTCTCTTTTCCTTTATTCCTTGGTATGTATGATGGACTTTCGCCAGTAGTTGGATGATCGTTGTATTGTTTTCTTTTGTTTGACTTGTCACGTGTCAGCTCCAACATTCCAACCATCATTGGTATGGAGGTCGCCAAGCCCTGCGAGGGTTCTTGTTCTATCATTATTACTCCCTCGTTAATCCACCGCTGTATCTTGAACTTTAAATCCCGACAAGCACTTGTGGTGTGACGGCCCCATTTATGGTGGTATCGACAATAAGGCAAACCCCTAACATCCTCAAGATATGGGTCAGGTGTTCCCCAATTGTCAGGAACCACAGCTATTCCCACTTGGCATAGCTCATTGAATATCTCATCTCGCCTGGACGCGTCGTATGTGATTTGAGTTCGCTTAGGTCGAACAAATGCTATATTTCGTCCAGACCTCCGTCTTGACCTCTTCTTCGCATAGGTTGGCCTAGTTTGACTACTCCTTGAAGAAGTGCCATTGGTAGGAGAAGTTGTGACTGGATGAGGTGATGCCCTGTGAAGATATTGTGGGTGAAAATCCACCTCGCTCCTGTCGTTGATTTCAATCACTTCCCAGTTGATCAAACCTTGGATTTCATCTCTCAAGGTGGAACACATTACTGTTCGATGACCAAAGTGATTATGAAACCTGCAGAAGTGCTGGGCTGGCTCTTTGTACCGTAATTGTTTGAGCTCATTAACTGGATAAAAAGAGATCAGCCCCATGTCCTTTAGCCTATCAAAGAATTCTTCTATCATATCAAGTCTGAATGAGTAGGCTGAAAAGGATGGTCGATTCCAGGCCTCCACACATTCGAGGTGCCTATTAGGTGATGTCCATTTCACATCAACCATATTCACCTGTGCAGCAGGGAAAGGCTCGGAATCCACTAATGCAGCTGTTTTGGACGTTCCTTCTAATTCTAATCTTCCTTCATTGATCCATCGCTGGATTTGATCTTTAAGGTTGATGCAGTCTTTAGTGGAGTGGTTCCATGCTCCATGGAACTTGCAGTATTTTTTACCCTTTAACTGCTCAGCTGTAGGAAGTGGTCCAAAGTCTGCTTTGACGGCACGCAGACTATACAGCTCGTCCAAAAGTTCATGAGCCATATTGGCGTCATAGGTGTATGTCTCAAACTCTGGCTTAGTGAAAGCCACTGTTGAGAGCTTGATTGGACCCTTACTCTTTTGAAGCTTGCGGGGTTTTAGAACTTTGTTTGTTGACAAGTCAATAGCACCCACTTGCTCGCAATCAGAGTCTGACTCTGGATCGTCTACACCTTCAATATAAGCCACTGTCTTTGGCTTTAACCTATCATGGGTTTTGTTACTGTACGTCCCCTTGGACGCATTCCTTCTGTTGTCCCTCTCCTGCATGTTACTATGAGCCTTAGTCACAGCCGTGATGAACTCATTCAAGGAGAAGTACTTGCTGTTTAAGAATAGCTTATGGAACGTGTCCTCCAGACCATTCTTGGCCATCTCGACCACCTCTTCCTTACTCAGAGGGGTCTTACATAGATTATACTCTGACCGGAAACGGTGCAGAAAGGTAACCGGGCTTTCTGTCACCGATTGGCTCAAGGAAGCCAACTTTCCTACACTGGTTTCTGGTCTTGCTGTTCCGAAGTGATCTATGAATAAGGCCTCCATATCCTTCCATTCACTGACCGAACCTTTCTCTATTCCAGTATACCATACGAGGGCTGATCCTGACAACGATGATCCAAAGACTCTTAATTTGAGCCCCTCATCTTCGGAAAATTGGCCTAACTGCAGAGTAAAATAAGTCAAGTGTGTTGCCGCGTTTGCATCATCGTCACCAGAGAAAGTTTGGAAGGTCTGGTGTTTGTAAAATTTTGGCCATCGCCACTAATTAGGATCGTCTTTCATTGGAGGAAACGGTGTCTCGTAAGTTTCATGCATCTTGGATAATTGTATGTTACAATCATCTAAGAATCTATTTAACCGTTGCTCCCAAGTAAGAGGAAAAGACTCCGCTTGCCTAGTTTTCCTGGCCAAGTCCGATATGGATTTGGTTAAAGACGCTATGTCTCTGTCTACCCTTTGTGATAGAGTCGCCGCGTACCGGCAGTATTCCTCCAAACCTTTTTCCATTTGATGAAGGATTTCTATCTGTAGCCTATCTTGACCTTCCACCAAACTAGTTACCTGGGCTCTTATGGCCTCTCTCTCCTCTCGATCTTGATTTAAATCCACCCGCATAGATTGGATTCTAGCTATCGTTGCATCTATGATATTGCTCTGGGTGGTGAGAAGAGCTGCCTGTTGCTCGATCCTCTCCTCAAGGGCCAAATGGTAATTAGCCTGATGGTCATCCCGCCTAGCCGCGTAAGCCAGGTATTGTTCGAACGTTAGTTCAGCTATTTCCGCTGCATTCAAAGATTTGAACGTCATGGTGTCGAAATTACTAGCGAAAATAACTTCAACCGCTTGATTACTCAATAAACGACACTGACTAGATGTATGTTCACGGTAAGCCGGTTGTGGATGTTTGCGACACTGAGGGTAGACCCTTCGATAAGGATCTCCAATTGTCGCTTAGAAATGCTAAGAGATATGGTCCCACTGGGCGTGCCAAAATGTTCGATTTTGACACAACAGTGGTATCTTGTTTAGAGACACGAGAATTGGACAAAGTAATTTTTTATATCCAACTGGGCGTGCCAAAATGTTCGAAGCAAAAATATCTCTCGCGAAGAGATCCTTCTCGTGAAGCAGTCTCTTTTATGATTTCGGATGTTTTAACCGCGTGAGCCGGTTTATCCTGTTTGTGTTTCGTATGCTGGCGTGCCACCGTCTCTCGACGGAGTATGGACTGTTTACAGCCGCCTGACTTCTATATTAAGCGATTAGAACAGGGAGAGCACCAACCCTGCTCGAATAGGTCCTTTTTGCCTAGTGACCTAGGACTTGATATGTGAATCTCTAGCTTAGTCTTTGAAATCGATACTCCACACGTCCTTACTCGTGCAAAGCAGAGCAATCTCGCTAACAGAGTGTTGAGAACACTACTTCCTTCGTGTGCCCGAACTCTCACTCGATAGGTGACAAGCTCTTCGACCGTCCGGTTGTAATCTGTTTCCTTGGAGTCGTAATACTCTCACTCGATAGGTGACAAGCACTTTGACCTTCTGGTTGCAAGAAAGATAGAAATCTCGAGGACGAGACGTCTGTCTAGGTTTGTTTGCGTATAGCAAGTTTGTATGTTTGATCGGGGACCCTTCTCACAAAGTTCTTACTCTCCTTATATACTCGCTTAATAACAGTCATTCATTCTGTTTCAAACTCTTTCTGCTCTTGTAATCACAGTCTGAATCCAAACACCAGCATACATGTTGTATCACTCATAGATCTCTAATACCATCATAACTCTCCTAAGAGTTTTATCATTAATAAAACTAGTTATGATAGAAACAAAGCCGCATGGAACCGGCTAATAAGATATAGTTCTAATAGAACTCAAAGTCTGCCTCTGGCGAACACTCACCAGGCGCTACCCTCACTTGACCCTTCGTCAAGCACTTAGAATACAGTGGGCCGCTCGCATAAACCTCGGCCATCCAAGCCCAAAATGAAATACTTTATTTCAGGCCCAAACAGGTATACACAATTGCACACTTAAGAGTTAAGACCTTCGTTTCAAACTTCAAACTATTTGCTATTGGGTAGCCATTCAATTTTTCGTTACAAGGGTAATTGAGCATGGACCTCGAAATCAAAATGCCAACCGGTATATGTTTAGTTACTTGCTTATGATTTTTAGTTTTTAATTATCAGAACTACGTTGTCAAGTCTTATAAGATGTTTGATTATACACTACAACGTCAATTTCAATGTGCATGTGTACTTACCATATGAAGAAGACATTAAGGGATAATGTAAGATTAAGGCACGTAAAAAATCATGGATTTTAGAACAAGATCACCTACAAATCTTGAGAAACGACACACACGTTCCAAAAGTCTGAGCTTTAATTTTCACCGTCTTATCTATACCCATCAAGGTTTGAACAGTTTCCTCTTACCAGTAGCCCTAGCCTACGTACGCACATACACTCGTTAAAGATCGATCGATATCTACAGACATTCACATCCACGGAGATCAGAAGCAAAGAGTAACGAAGCAGACACTCTTTTATCACAGGGATGGTCCCATAAATCTCTGTTATATGAGAACATTTTCAGTTCATCGATGTACTTGCACCAGTCTATCTAAGTCATTTGCCAATAACGGGTCTGTTAATCAACTTTGTCCCAACCTACAAACATTATCACAGTAAAAACTGAATAATCATCGACTCGGGTTTCAGAAAAATTATGAAAGTGCCACGAGTTCTCTCTCCGTCCCTCAGCGCAGATCATCACGCCCTCTCTGACCTCAGTGGACGCGCCGACGTCGTCGACGTCAACCTTGAATCTCTTGACCACGAGATTCCTCCGACCTCGATCGATCTCACTTTGCCCTTGGATTCATACTGAGCTTACAAGCGGGGAGCCCAGTCCACCGATGGCAAAAATACGAAAATTGCACGGGAAGGGAAGCTCAGGCGCGAGGCGACAGTCGATGAAAACGACAACGAATTCCAGTGCCAGCACGCTCGAGCCAGGCGCTGACAGAAGTCGTTTAGAGGCAGCAGACATGAACACAAACCGTCCCATGGAAGAAGCTGACGACCGGGAGTAGCTTGGCGGCGGAGGTGATCGGAGTTAGAGACGAAACCAAAGGTTGCCGAAAGTGTCAACGACAACGTCGGAGTTGGTGGGTTTGTTGCAAGGTTTAGTCATGGGGGAGGGATTGTAGTCGAACAAGTTGGAGAGGCAATGGTTGACGGTAAAGTTTGGGTGGCAGGAGGAGTCGGCAGCGAGGGAGGCGGCGGAGACGAATGGCCGGATGCTCCAGGGCCGATTTGGTGGAGAATATCTTCAGTGCACCAGGTGCACTTGCACCAATCCTGTGCTATGCAATCTTAATCATTTATTTAATCTAATTATTTATATTGGCACTAACACTAATGTTAACGTTAAGATAATAAACAGTTGATCTTGTATTTTACAAATTGTTGCACTTGCACCTGGAGCACGAAGCATTTTTCGATTTGGTGAGCTTTAATTTAATTATTAAAAAAAAGGACAAAACTTCAATTAAAATGCCATTTAACTTGCGAAATCGGGCATGTACCAAAGCTATTTAGGACCTAATTAAGTATATACTCTTTCTCAAAGAAAAAAAAAGGTATATACTCGAGTAAATATATATTTAGTTGAGATACTAATTTGATGAATGCTCAGAGTATTTTCTCTCAAACTCTAGAAAATTTTGTGCGACGACGATAATACCCTTGAAGTCCTGACTTCCGTCGAGCATCACGACTTTCCTTCCCAGTGTGGCCTCCTGATCCCTTGCTCCTAGCAATGGAAAAGGAGTTCGTTCCTCTGTTTGCTCCTCCTCACTACGTAAGTGGTCAGTGCGTAGCGGGTTTTTTTGTTTCCATTGGGTTCTTAGATCCCGATGCTCGGCGCCCACCAAGGGCACGTTTGAAGAAGTGGTTACAAGCGTGTTAGAGGCGACTGCTTGGGGTGTTAATCGCTCGTAGGAGGCTTTTGGCTTGTATCACGGTGAGTGAGTTTTTCTGGGGGATTGCGCGACTGCCGGTGGTTGGCTACCGGATGATTAGTTTTACCGGCAAGGTTCCAAACGAGGTGCAGGTGGTTGGACTTGCTCGAAGGTCAGCGCCGTCGGGGGCGAGGAAAGGAGTGGTTCTTGTGTTCTCTATCAGCTTCTGGGTCTAGATTTTGGGCTTACCTAGGGTTGGGCTAGTTAAGCTTGGCTTTCGAACTCATTAGGCTAGCATTTTGGTCTTTTGGATCATGGTATGAGATCCGGGAGGATTTCCTCCTTTGTGCAATTTTAGATCGGGGTCTTGCCCTTTCTAATTTGCGTGTAGTAAGTTTAGGCGAACATTATGTTGGTTTACCCATGTTGGTGTTTGCCTAGTTCACGTGTGGCATATCCTGGTTACTGTTGTTCCTCATTCTTGGTGCAACGTTCGTGAGTTATGTTAGGGAGGTTCTCTAGTGTAGTTTAGCAGTGGTCTTTTCTCATGTACCCTCAATATGTCTACTGTGTAACGTTGTTACTTCATTGATAAATATCATGTCTCGTGTCTTTGCCATTAAAAAAAATTGATGAATGCTCGTAGTCATCTCATACCTTAGAAACAAATACCATATACAATGTTTTTTTTTTCAAAATTATATATAAACAAATCTTGGATATTACAGTTGCAACGGTACTCTAAGACGTGGACCGATGAATCAAATTAATTATGAGAAAGAAAGAAAAACGTGCCCGGTCGAGTTTTTGTGATTTAGCCATGTGTTTTAATTAAACAATTAAAATAGCTATTATGCATTTTTTTAGGAGCCACATCATATCGACATTGAGGTTGCTTAGACAAATAAGGAAAAAATTGTATTCAAATTTACAAATGTTTACTAAAATAATTTCTTTTAAATTCTTGAAAAGAATGTAGTTTGTGTTGAAGGAGAAAAGTAAATACGCAAGAGATATGATATAAAACTATACTTTATTTATTAATAAATGACCTTAAATAGACATTACAATATGTTACGATCAATATCCATATAAATAAGAGATCGAGAGAATATTTACTTGTATGTTAATTAAAACAAGACACACACCGGGATACCAGGAATATTATTTCCTTAAACACTCTCAATTGTGTTGTGATCCTAATGGATGTTGCATAATCTGTTGTCTCACTAAAAATCTTGTCAAGTAAACAACAAACCTCTTGGGTAAAAATAATGTTTGGTAAAGAGTACAATGCATCAACTACAAATGCGACCATATGTGATGTAGACTCTCCCTGATGTCTAAGAAATGAACTCCACATGATCAGTAACTCAATCTTGTAGTTCAGACAATCTTAGCTTTCCAATGCGTCTCACATACTTTACAAATGTAGATTTGAGCAATGACTTGGTGAACAAGTCTGCATCATTATTCACCGAACCAATCTAGTTCACATGGATATTCAATAACCACTATTATTGCTGATTGTAGGAGTACTTCGGTGAAATTCGTTTAGTATGATAACCCTTAAGGTAACCCAACTTTATTTATTGAATGCAAGCCATATTATCCTCAAACATGCAAGTTGGTGCTGTTATAGTAGAAGGTAATCCACTAGACCCTCGAATATGGTGTATTACATGCCTAAGCCAGACACACACATTAACCGCTTCATGCAAAGCAATGATCTCAGAATGATTCGAGGAAGTAGCAACAAATGTTTGTTTAGTTGATTTCCAAGAAATCGTCATGTTCCCATGATGAATACATAACCTATTTGGGAACGTCATTTATGTGGGTCAGAGAGATACCCAGCATCAACGAAACCAACCAAGACATTATAAGGTGTCTTTGAGTAGGGAACCGCACTGAATTGAGGCACAGTGCTCGCAACTAGAGGAAAATTTGACGGGTCAAATCTTTCACTTGACGGGTTGAATGATAGCTTCAGGTCGATCCAAGGTACAACCTTCGATGGGTCGAGAAATCTTCTCGACAGGTCGATTGACACCTTCAGGTCCATCTAGGGTGTAATCTTCGATGGATCAAAAATCTCAGAACCTGCATGATGCGATTCAACCATCCATTTTTCAAGAATTTCAAGTTTCTCTTTGTTTTCTTTGTAGGGAAAGAATAGGCCCAAGTCAATGGATCCCTTCAAGTACCTAAAGTTATAATAACTCTATTCCAATGACTTTGCATAGGCGCAGACCGAGAAGATAATGTCTGGATGTGTGCACCAAACTATATATAACCAAGCTCCAACTGCACTAAAATATGAAATCTCAGCTCCAAAAGTTTCTCACCATCATCTTTTCATATGAAACAGATCCTTATGGGCTTCAGACTGCAAACAACCATTGATGTGCTAAGAGGGTGTGTCTTGTCTATTTCCTGATTTTGACATAAGCAGACTGGTGAATAAGTATACCACTAACTCGATGTACCATCTCTAAAACCAAGAAAAAATTGAGTCCTACCAAGGTCTATCATCTCAAACAACTCGTTCATGTAATAAACACGCATGAGCATAAATTATCATTCTTTCATTCCTTCCCAATCAAGTAGTCACTTAGAATAGTGAACGTCTCAATTTGAATACATGAGCACTGTGTGGTTTAGAGTTACTTGAATTGAGTATAACCATGCCAATTGGTACTCTCATGTATAACTCTAAATTAAGATCCCCATAGATCCATTGACTGCATACTTAGTTTTTTAGACACTACCAAACTAAGAAGGTAGTGAAAAGTAACAATGTCCATAACCAGAGAATACATCTCCTTATAATCAATACTAGGACGTTGAAAAAATCCTTGTGCCATAAGTTCTTCTCATTGTGCTTCCAAACAAAAACTCGTTTGTGTCTAACCAGCTTACTATTTGGTGGTCATACCACTACCATACTAAAAACTTGTCATTCATAAGAGAGTTTAATTCAGCCTAGATTACAACTTTCCATATCAGTCAATCTGCTACACGTTAACCTTTGACAATCCGCAATAGAGCAATGTTCCACTTCATCGTCGTCAATCCCTGAGTGACAAAATAAGTAAAAACATCATCAACAAACCTGAAAGGACTATCCATAATACTTCTAGCATTTGTTTAACTTGGTGATATTTATTTGTTTACTGATATCGTCATTGACTCTGAGGCATTCCCCAGTGTTTGTCAATGTCAACTCCTAGACACAATTTTAGTCAGAAATAATCTCATGTGTTTATGATGAACAGTTGTGCCTTAATGGCTTACCTTTTTCACCGACAACTCATCAATGGATTTTGATCGACGTTACACCCCCACTATGGGTTGGAGAAATGCTACATTGCCCGGGTGTTGCCTTAACTTGCCCAATTCTAGGGACTTTCAACCTTGCATGATTTGCAACAGGTATAACCAATCTCGTTACTTTCATGATATCAGTAAAGGAGTTAGGCATCGAATCTGCTACTTTATAAAGATCTAGAATTCATTGCACTGCAATCTCACAGTGAGATGTGCGAGGATCATGATGATACATAGTGGGGACATACCATGTCAATTTTTGATGTTTAACCAGAATAAAATCATTCTTATCTCCCCCTAACGACAGGAATTATGTCTTATCAAAGTGACATTCTACAAAATAAGAAGTAAAGAGATCTCTTGTCAAGGATTCTAAATAGCGGACAGTTGTTGGAGAATTATAACTAGCATAAATGCTTAATTGTCATTGATGACCAATTTTTGTACATAGTAGAAATTAAATAGGCATATGTACCGCACAACCAGAGATGAGTAAGTGTGTGATATCAGGCACATATCCAGTTACCAACTGGTACGCTCTAAATGATTGGCGAGTTATGAGTCTCGAGCTAAAAATCATAGCTCCATGTAACATAGCATATCCCCAAGCATATACTGGTAAATTTGTATGCATTATCAAATCTCTTGCCACAAGTTGTAACCGCTTGATTTGTGCCTCTACGAGACTGTTAT
Organism: Geum urbanum; assembly: GCA_946800695.1. Taxonomy (NCBI): domain Eukaryota; kingdom Viridiplantae; phylum Streptophyta; class Magnoliopsida; order Rosales; family Rosaceae; genus Geum; species Geum urbanum. Next base: position 41,941,781 of record OX327012.1, read on the forward strand.
GTGAATGAACATGGGGGACTCCTGCATTATCCAATCTAATGGATCTTATTGAATTATCCGAGTGGTGAGCCCAAAACTTAATAATATATGCTAGGAGTTTTGCAAATGCAGCATACTATGTGGATTGCAAGGACGTGTGACCTATGTGTCGATGCAGCAATCAAAACCATATATAAAAACTCTGCATACCATTTTGATTGGTTCACAAATATATTCTTTAGAATCTGTGGAGGAATGAAAGTCGTGTCTACAACAAAAGACCATCATACATGTAAACAACATTACAGACATGAAAAGCTTTACAAACCGAGCGATGTACATTAGATTTTGCCACAAAGGCATCCAGTGGAAAAGTATTGTACTCGTCTTGGAGACCGAGTCTAGATCGAGTGGAATAATCTTACTCCCCCCATTCAAACCGATAGTTTTAGGTATTCACACATGCTTCTTTACTTTTAAGAATCAATGACCATGAAAATTTCTCAATATCTTGATCATCATAATGCAAAAGCTCATATGAGGCCAAGTCATACATAGTAATATAAGTGACTACATTGGATGATTTGTAATGTAGTAACATATAAACCACTACAAATCCTCATAAACCTTTTCAGATTGCACCGTTAGCAACATTCTATGGAGATTACATACAAAATTCTATTTCATCCTCATAATATTGTTCCAAGTGAAAACCGTTGGTAAATATTTTTGAAACTTAGCATGGTTCGATTAGAGTGCTGATCATAGTAACATCCAAAAATCGATGTAAAACAACATATGACTGGTCGAAATGACCCTTGTAGATTTCGTTTTATGGCATGACAAAACCAATATAAAACTACATCTGATGTAGATTACCAGGTGCAAAATTTTGGATTAATTTTTCGAAGAAAAATTTCAAAAAAAAAATGTTGAACTTTTATTTGTCGATAAAACCGATGTAAAACACATCAAGAACACCAATTCTAGGTACATGTTTTGACAAGTTGAGAAATACACTCGACGGGTCGAAATAAACCCAAAAACAAATTCGAATTTCTGATACCGATTTTCGACAAGTCGAGGAAAGCCTTTGACGGGTCGAAAATCAACAAATTTCGGGACGGTAAGTTACCTTCAACATGTAGAGTTAAAACTTTGATGGGTTAATGGAAAACCTTCTTTTTTTTCGATAACCATTCTCGATGGGTCAAAAAACAGAAAATTTTGAGACAATAGCTTGCAATTGACAGGTTAAGAGAATCTTTCGACTGGTTGAAGGGCTAAAATTTGTTGTGGAGGACCACTTTCGACGGGTTAAAATAAAACCAAGCATAATTTTTGACGGGTCGAAAAAATGCAGAAACCAATATAGTGGGTTACCATCGACGAGTCGAGAGAAAATCCTGATGGGTCGAGAATTCCCAGTATCAAACCATCCTTTTTTTTGTCTCATTTTTATGATATTTTGGTGTCATAGTGCCATAGAGTGTATAAATAAAACCATTCAATTGATATGAAGTTGTATAACCATTCTTAATAGTTTCAAATACCGAAAGGAAGAAATTTTATTATTTTGCCAATCATTAATACTTACATCAAAAGATTATTCTTATTCAATAACCATGACTACAACTAGAGTCAAATACATAACTAAATTTGATTACATAGCAAAGACATGAGTCTAATACATAGACTAACTAAAAACTGAAGTCTCAAGACTTGCTTTGGTGTTGTCTGCTATAATAAGATTGGCTTTACCGCAATATTCAATCTCATAGTCTTTAGCATAGTTGGTCTCATGTGCCAAGTATTGCTGACACTTTTTGTAGGTATCTTGAACATCCTTTGGTGCACGACATTGTTTATGCATGTGCTTGGTAGAACCACACCCATAACAAGGTGACAAGTGAGAAATAGAAGCAGAATTTGAATAATTTTCACCATTCTTAGAACCAGGATTGGATTGATTCTCGTTAGAGTTGTTGTGGTCGTTGTCATGGCGAGTCCAAGTCAAATTTCGAGTATTTCCTCCTCTACCATAACTTCTACTCCGCCCTCCTCTACTACCACGAGTTTAATAAGGTTCATAGCATTGTGGCCCCTTATCCTTTCATGTCTTCCCACTAGTGTTGTAGGTTTCATAGACTTTATTTGTACTGGTTGATTTATCATTGTTATGGAGAAGGCTTTCGTGATGCCTCTCTTTCTTTGCCAACACACTTATAAGATCACTGAATGATTTAAGTCTTCCTTACTCATAATCAATGTGATACTGATGTTCAAGGGTGTCCATAGAAGTAGGGAATGTGCTCGCTGGTCTTTACAATGCCACAAATGGTAAGCTCTGATTGTAGCTCTAACATATCTGGATAAAAATTATTTATCTTAGGATTATCCGAAACCTATTTCTAGCCCACTTTTCATGCAGCTCTGGAAGTTGTGTGTCATGCACATTATTGAATCGTTCTTGCAAAGTTGCCCACAAATCTGCCGGGTCATCCTTTAACAAGTATTGTTTCCTCATAGCAGGATGAGTATGTCTCTTGAGAAACATGAGAGCTTGAGCTAGGGTGTCCTTGTTGGCTTCAAGGCCAGGTGGTAGTGATTGGATGATATCAATGAGACGTTTACTAAGAAGAGTATTCTTAATGTCTGATACTTATCTATGGTATTCTGCTCCTTGAATGGCAATGATATCAAATTTTGGCATTGACGGCTCAATCATCTACAAAAGACAAGAGATGTAATTCGTATCCGATCGAATGAACCACGATCACTAATATCAAGTTTAGGGAATAAAAACCATGATCAATGCTGTTTGGTCACAAAAATCGATGCAAAATTGGTGGCTTCATAACTGTGATATTCACTAATAACCGTCACCCCCCAAGACCGTCACTAATCTTAAACCTTGAGGAATATGTGATTAAATCTCCTTCACTCATACTTGCATTAATCCATAGGAACTAAAGACATATAATAATTTACGGTATTTAAACCTAAATCTAGACCTAGATCTAGAGTATTGTGGTAATTAAGTTTTGCAACTTAATTCTAATGAAATTGGAGAGGGATATTTGACTTACGTTGAGGGTGTTATACTCGGTCTGAAAACTTTGTTGAAAAGAAGTTTGAAGAGAAAAAGTCCACGAATTTTCGGCGGCGAGCTCCGATGACTGTCAAATAGTCATACAGATCGACTTCCCTTTTTCAATATGAAATCACAATTAACTGTGATATTCACTAATAACCGTCACCCCCCAAGACCGTCACTAATCTTAAACCTTGAGGAATATGTGATTAAATCTCCTTCACTCATACTTGCATTAATCCATAGGAACTAAAGACATATAATAATTTACGGTATTTAAACCTAAATCTAGACCTAGATCTAGAGTATTGCAGTAATTAAGTTTTGCAACTTAATTCTAATGAAATTGGAGAGGGATATTTGACTTATGTTGAGGGTGTTATACTCGGTCTGAAAACTTTGCTGAAAAGAAGTTTGAAGAGAAAAAGTCCACGAATTTTCGGCGGCGAGCTCCGATGGTACCGAAAATCTGGCGGTGATTGGTGGTCGGCGGTGGAGAGATTTCGTCAAGGAGGGAGGTCGACAGTGGAGGTTTTAGTGTTTAGGGATTTGGGGTGATGGCTATCAACATCAAATCAAGAGCCGTTGATAACGTGTTGAAGAAGAAAAGTAAATACTCAAGAGATATGATATGAACGTGTACTTTATTCATTGATAAATGACCTTAAATAAGTTTTACAACCTGTTACAATCAATATCTCTATCAATCAGGGATTGAAAGAATATCTATTTCTATGTTAATTAGGACAAGACACACCGGGATATCAGGAATATTATTTTCTTAAACAGTTTGTTTATTTACTTAATTTTAATTAATATTGAATCATCGTATACACATATGTCATTTAGATGTTAATCGTGTAATCAGACTAGTACACCATGGACTTCATACCTATGACAAACAACTGTACTATAGTGGATTTAAGATTCAAAAATTTGGTTTAGGTTTTCGGGTAAGGGGTTAGGGATTTGAATTTTAGATTTAACAGTTGGGGTTAGGGTTCATGGAATTGTGTTTAGGGTTTAGAGTTTGTGGTTTAAGAATTTGGGTTTTTGGGTTAGGGTTTCAGGGTTTAGAATTGGATTTAAGGTTTATGGGTTTAGGAATTGGATTTAGGTTTAGGATTTATGACTTGGGGTTTATAGTTCGGAGTTTAGGGTTTATGAATTTGAGTTTAGGGTTTAAACATCAAAGGACAACTTGGTATAAATCAAAATAAATTAAAACTAGAAAGAGAGAAAATATATAAGAAAAGTGGGGCGCATGAACAATTTCCCTTGGTTGACTATTTTTTTGGGATGAGTGATTCCCACTCCCATTTTCTCTATTCTCCTTATTTCTACACTCTATTTTCCTCTCACTTCTTTATTTCAGTATTTATATTTTAATTTTAGCTTTTTCTTTACCAAAAAAACTCTTAAATAAATAAGTTGAGAAGCGAAAACTTAATGATAGTCTGGTAAGAAAAAATGATTGGTAAAAAAATAATATAATAAAGAGGAGAGAAAAAAGTGGAGTATGAGAATAACCAGAAGAGAGAGCAAATTGAAGTATGAGAATCACTCACTTTTATTTTGTTTCATTCTTTAATGATATTAGTCTTGACCTTACTTCATATAATTAATTGATTAAATGAATTATTGAGATCATTTTATGAATGTCTGGTACACTTGTACTTGGTGTATGGAATAATTTTCCCAGTTAAATATCATAGAAGGAACATGAAAGACCTCTACATTTTCAGGAAGGCATCTTCTTCTAAACTATCTAAGAAAAAGTTGAGTTAATTATGGAGGATTAGGATTTAGGAAAAGTGACCCCAAAAGAGTTACGAAAGTTCGAAGAAACAATCATTCACCGATGCATCTCATCATTATAATGTTGTATAATGATGTTTGCATGAAATTCTTCACAAAATTTCGAGGTGATGAATATCTCATGTACCTGGAGAATATTGTAGACCCATCAGATTTTCTTTCTCTACTCTTCAACATCTTTGCATTAAGGTCTGAAAAGTTTTATGTCAAGTACGTGCATTGATCAAGTATATTAACATGGAGTAAGGCTATGGTAGAGAGGCTTCATTATATAAATTTTCTTATAATTAATTAAATAAAATTACAACTTCTTAAACTAAAATTTATAATATTTTGAATAAATTTACGATTATTTTTATATTATTTACAAACAATTGAACTAAATTACAACAATGATAACGATTTGTTCTCAAATTTGTAAAAATATGCTTGTTGAAATAATTACTTAAGTTTGAACAAAAATAGATAAAAAATATCACATTTTACAACAATAATAACAACAAAGTTACTTAATAAAATTTAAGTCGATTACCCTCACTGTAGAATGATCCATTAAGTTGATACATATATATATACAAGAACTAATGTGGTATATACATTAAGATAAAGTAGTTAACTAAATTTATTAAGTACATTGTGTAGACACAACCGATATAGAGGCAAGTCAAACAACTAATATTTTTTATATCGGGACCTCCACTTTGTTTAAATGACCTTCTCTTGTTTTGTATTAAATAATTAAATAATTATCTTTATACAAAATAACATATAGACATAAAATAAAATCTTAATTAACTATCTTATTAAATCTTCATATTTAACTTCTTCTCTTAAACGTTATTATTTATTCGCAAGACATTGTAATTTTCATCTGTTCTTTAAATGATTATGCAATAATCATATAAACATACGAAACTTATAGTAATTTCAAAGTTCTATTTTTTCTTTTTTCAGTTGATAACTCTACAATTACATAGTTACTTTTGTTGAATTTTGGATTTACGGTGGTGTAGTACTTGTCTTTAATTAGTTTATTTGTAATCTCTGTTTAATTGATTTCTTTATTTGCATACAATCATATAAAGTAGTATATTATAAACGACTATTTGTAATATTCGATATGTTTAAGATCAATCTTTATATTCCTACATTGTGAAATATACAATTTTACTTCAGAATAATTCAGCTTCGATTTTTTTAGGATCGTTTGTATCATCGATGATTTTATTTTATTTTTATAGTTTTTCTATCTGAAAATAAAATAAGGATCGGAGGTTCAGTGAGAAAATAAGAGGTGTAGTGAGAAATTCAATAGATTATAGATGAATTACACTAATAAGGTCAAAATAAGTATTTAATGAGAGGTCTAGTGAGCAATTTCATGTAATCAAAATAAAAGTAAAGGTGTGAAAAGTAAGGAGGTGTATTGAACAAAATTGGAGGTGTAAATAGAAATCCTCCGGGTAGTTAAGTTTAATATACGAGAAATTTACTAATGATGACACTCATGTTTGACAGTTAAAATAGATCAGTCACTCATGATTGACATTTTCATTTAGATTGGTCACTTTGTCTATTTTGGATGTTAAGAATCACACATGTAAACACACATGCTTTACTTAATGTATATTTTTGTCATTGTCATACTAATAAATTGATTTATATGCACTTTACAAATAAAGAAATTTTTTTTTTAACATCTAAAACGGATAAAGTGACCCAATTTGAACGAAAATGTCAAACATGAATGACCAATCAATCTTAACTGTCAAACATGAATAACACCTTAGCAATCTTTTGTATTAAATGTATCAAACTCGTAATTATCAGTGATATGCCTCATATACATAGACAAACTGAACATTAGGGTATTATACAACGTACTTGAACAATGTGTTCCTATCTAGCTAGGAATAGTTTGATCGACCAAAAGTCAAACAAAATGCGATGTGCGATTCAAGCTAGCTACGCATAGATTATATCTTATGCATGTACTTAATTTATTATTTTGATTATAATAGAATTGGAATAATCTAGCTAGCTAGAACCATACGTACACGATCTACAATCAGTTTTACCTATTTTCTAATATGAGATTTCCAACTTGGACTTGCAGCTTAATTAGTGGGAGCTAATTTTCTAGTTCCCAAATAATGATTATGATTATGCACGGACGTAGCCTATAATGCGAAGTACCAACAATGTTGAAGTTCAAACGTGCTTCTCCAATCTTTGGTTGAAGGTCAAGTGCAAGTACGTACTGGTTCTACATTTATTGATCACAACATCTTCTAGAACTCGTGAGCTTGGTCTTTAATTGAGGTTAAAAGAAACACTACAGCTCTGGTCACATAAGATCTCGAATCCCCAACTCTCATACCATGTTGATGTTGCCATTGCTTGGTTTTAGCTTTCCCAAAAGAAGAGCCATGCCGACCCTATATGAACCAGCTCCAACCAACTCCATCACTCTCAATATAATACTTTGGTTGGATTCCATATATCATACCAGGAGGATAGCTTAGTTCCAACTTTTACATACCAAATGACACCAATCCAATTGGCCTCCAATACAAGGGCACCAACCTATACGCGTGGCGATGACACATTGGCCTAGTTCTTGGCTCTCTCAATCTAATTGGAGATAACTGTAGTCTCGAGGAATCTAAATCTAATCTTCTCCATTTTCTTAATACGTAGGGCGGTAGGTCTTTTGTTCTCTGTCTTCTCCTTTGGACCATTCCATGCATTACCCTATTCATCATTTCTTCCATACAATATACATGCTAACATGCATAACTTAATTGTTTCAACAATAGTGTTTAAAGCAATCCAATACACATAAACGCATCATTTTCCACTTTGTTAATTACCCAGTCTTAGTCAAAGCGCATTGCATTAAGTTGTAGATTAGCAGAAGCATATGGATTAGTATACAAATTATACTCGGAGTTTTTGGAGCAAGTAGGTCGGGATTTTTAGAAAGCAAAATGTGGAGGGAGATTTCATTATTTTAAGGCTTAGGTCACTGTGCTTGCAAGTCCCAATGCCAACTAATAATGACATGAGAGAAAGAGAGAAAGGGACAGTCCATCAATGGTATAGGCCACACTGTACTAGAATACCAAGAAGTTTTCTGCAGAACATATTTACCTTTGAATTTTTCTAACATTCATGGATAACCCCTCGGTATATATAAAGGCTTGTAAAAATCATCAACAATAGTTTGACCGGGACTGGCCTGGACTCCAAATTTTACTTTTAACTTGAGATAAAACATTACACAAAATTTCAACTTTCAAATGTTTATTTATAACTGACTTTCCCTATAGTTTGGTAGTTAAAACATATGCCTTGCAGCCGCAGGGGTTCGAAAGCTGGTATGGTGGCGGTGGTAGTGGTGATGGAGATGAATTGTTTCCGTCAGGTATTCTCAACTTCTCCAGACAGAAGCATAACAAAACAGAAAAAAAGGTTCATTAATAAAAAAAATTATAGCACGTTACTTCGGAAGAAATGCTGTTAGACTACACATTTTAGATCTCAACGATACTAGTTTACCGAGAGAAATATCAGTTGTGTAATTTTTTTCTTTAGTGAAAGATAGTTTTTCCAAATATAATTGCTCTAGCAAGATAAGACGGTCAAGCTATCAGAATGGAATAGCCTAGATCTTCCCGCATCAATTATGTAGTCTGCAAGAAAACAGATGGATTAGTAGTATTCCTAATTGAATAATTTCCACATATAAATATAGGTGTGATAATGAGCTAGAGTTTTGGTCTCTTGACCAAAACAAACCCCATTAAAGATCTCAATGAAGCTCTCCTCCCAAGGTGCAATGAAGGACAATGCTAATAAGATAGAAGGAAAACCCCCAAAGCAAGAGTTGGCAATGCCAGTTTGTTAGCTCAGCTGGAACAATTATCAGCTTAAACAACTCCAATTGTGCAACTCGAATCAATACAAACAGTAAAAAAAATTAAACCAGAGAGGTGTTTTTAAATATTTTACAGTAGCAATCGCGGTGGTTAATCATCAGGAGCTCTCTTTTTGGTGTAAGCGTGGGTATAAAAGCAGGACCTTTGCCCATTACTCTCTTCTTCTTCTCTTTCTCTCTCTAAAGCAAAAACACCCATCTCCTTCCCTCTTTCTCTATCACTGCAAACGTTAAAAGCCATTGATTTTATTCATAGCTATCTCTCTCTTTATTGGGTGTGTGTGTGTGTGTGTGACAGTGTAAGTGTTTTTGCTGAGCCAAAGAAAACAGAGGAGGAGAGTAGTTTCAAGTTTGAACAGAGCTACTACCTAAATTCAGTACAAGTAAAAAGCTTGAATGAAGAGCAGAGTACCAAAAGTAGCACAGAATCTGAATTGGGTATCTTTCTCTTACAACATTTAGTTCTCTTTCTCTCAATTCCATAGCCTCTGGGTTTTACTTCTCTGTTTTCTGACTAGGGTTTTGAATGAGGGGAGCTATAGTAGTATTTATTGCTCTGAAATCAATGTTCTTTGTTTTCTAATTGACTGGCCTCACCAGACTTTTTACCAGCTCCATTGTTTGAACAGTCCTTTTTTGCTTCTCTATATCGAAATGGCTTCCATTTAATGAGTTTTGGTACTAGTACTACTACAAGGTTTCAGTAGTCTTCTTCTTTGGAAATGGTAGCTGCTGCTGAATTGGTGTGATATTTAGTACTCCTTCTACTGGCTACATGGGTCTTCTATCACTGTTTTTGGGTTCTTCTGCTCATTAAATTTGAAGGGGATCAGCTTTCTTTACTTTTTCACCTGCTGGAATTATTGAGGTAAAATTTCTCCGAGAGTGAGATTTGGGGAGAGTATAAAGTTTCATGCTTTGTGTTATTGGGGGTGGAATTTCATTGTAAAGTTTCTACCTTTCACTATGGAGTTTAAAGTTTCTTGCTTTCTGTAATTGGGGATGAAATTTGCTTGTAAAGTTTCTATCTTGTAGGTGTTGTTGCACTAATTTCTGATGTGAATTCTCTTTTTCTCTAGGTTTGGGATCACAATTGGACCTTATTGAGCTACTAGGGTTTGATAAGGGGGGGTGGTCTAGTTTTGGTGTTGTTGATTGGGGAAGAGATGGATATGAGTGAGAAAGATAAGTTTGAATTGGAGAATAGGAGTGAGGATCCTATGAACTATTCACATTCTATGTCCTACGGGTATGGTGGTTCCAATCTCACAAATTCATCTATGGGTTTAGTTCCCACTGGAAATGCCGTGACAGATAGCAAAGGGAATCCAATGGTGGACTCATTCAGCCACGCAGTTTGGGACCACCCAACTAGTTCACAACAAAACTTGGGTTTTTGTGACATGAATGGTCAGACCAGTTCAAGTACTTCAAATGCAATGGGAATTCGGAAAGGGATTCCTGCCTCTTTGAGAAGTGGTATTGATATGTGCTGGAGTCCTCCGAATTCAATGTTGAAAGGGGGAATTTTCTTACCCAATGGGCCTGCAGGGATGCTCCCACAGAACCTGTCTCAGTTTCCGGCTGATTCCGGGTTCGTTGAGCGTGCAGTGAGGTTTTCGTCCTTCAGTGGTGGGAATTTTACTGATATGATGAACCCTTTTGTTGCTCCTGAGTCAATGAGTCTGTATGCCAAAGGTGGAGGAATGATGCAGTGGAATCAGGAAGTTGTTAGTGGCCAGATGCCTAGAGTTATGTCCAGCAATGAGCTAAATCAAGTGGGTAATGCTTCAAACGATGTTTCTGCTGCACCTATGGAGCATGGGGCAACTGATGGGAGCCCACGTAAGAATGAGAAGAAAATCGAGACCGTCAAATCTCATGATGAAGAGAAAAACACAATGGATGGGTCTGGTAATGATTCTGATGAAGCTGATTTCAGTGGTGGTGCTGGTGTTGGTCATGACGAGTCGATGGAGGGTACGGGTGTAGGACATTCTAAGGGCTCAAAGAAAAGGAAAAGGAGTGCAGAGGTGATCATTGTTTTGTAAATTATGTAAAAAGTGCTTTAGTTCTAGTTTCTTCTTTACCAATGCCATGTATCTTTGATGACAGGCCAGTGAACTTGATCAAACCAAAATAGCTGCACAACCGCCTGGTGATTCAACAAAGGATGATACTGAACTCGTACAAAAGGGAGGTCAACAGCCAGCTTCAACTACCAACAAGACTACTGGAAAACTTGTTAAACAAGGGTCTCAAACATCTGAGCCAGCAAAGGAAGAATACATTCATGTCAGAGCTCGAAGAGGCCAAGCAACAAATAGCCATAGTCTTGCAGAAAGAGTAAGTGTTTTAGGCTGAAACAACATTGTAACATTATGTATGTGTTGGAGTTGATCGATCTTTTCAAACAGGTCAGAAGGGAGAAGATCAGTGAGAGAATGAAGTTTCTTCAAGATCTTGTACCTGGATGCAGCAAGGTTGTTATTAATTAAATTACAAGCTCAGCAACCAAAATTATTCTGATTCTGAACTTAAATGCTGTATAGCGCTATTCTTGACCGTACACTTGTTTTTGTCAAATTTCAGGTAACTGGGAAGGCAGTAATGCTGGACGAAATCATTAACTATGTACAGTCATTGCAACGGCAGGTTGAGGTATGAAAGTATTCTACTTGTTTAAGATTGTGGCTCTGAGTGTACCTAGTCTTGTCTTCGTGTATCGTGAATTGGGGCACCAAATATTTGATTTTAACAATGAAATATCCTTTCTGTAGTTTTTGTCAATGAAGCTTGCAACAGTGAATCCACGATTGGACTTAAACATTGAAAGCCTTCTGGAGAAGGATGTAAGTGCTTTTTGCCGCAGATGTATCTCATGTAGTAACCTCATCTGATTCACAACTTTATCTATTCTGCATTTTGTGACAGATGATCCTTCAGTCACGAGTTGGGCCCTCATCTACGCCAGGGTTCTCTTCGGATTTGCATATTCCTTATCCTTCTCTTCATCCATCTCAATCAGGACTTATCCCAACCAACTTTCTGGCAATGGGGAGCTCTTCTGATTTACTTAGAAGGGCCATGGGTTCCCAAATGACTCCTATGACCGGAGGATTCAAGGAGCCTTCCCAGGTAAATTTCAGAGAATGGCTAGGCTTGTGTAATTGTGTTGCATGTATTTCATACCCAATCTCATGACACCTCATGCATGTACACCTTATCATATACTGTTGTGCTGAAATTCCATAATTGTCTATGGCTCAGCTACCGAATGTGTGGGAGGATGAGCTCCAGAATGTTTTCCAAATGAGCTATGGAGCCGGAACTCCTTCCAACAGCCAAGATGTGGATGGTATGGTGACATCAGTGTTCCATATAAGCATTTTCCCTTCCATATCCCTGAACTTTGTTAAGCTAAGTTTGGTGTTCTGATGTTGCAGGATCTGGGACACCAGGCGATATGAAAGTTGAACTTTGATCACACCCTTCCCTTATTGACACATATGGGGCCATATATGCACAGTACTACCTTGATGAAATAACAATCCTCACAAAATTCCTTCTTCCTATCACCAAGGAAGCTCTACAGACATAAATGCGATGCCTTCTGGCTCAGAGGATTCTCAGATTTACAATGCTGAAGCAGATGCCATGCTCATTATCTTTCAAGAATGCCGCATATGCAGAAAGGTGATTGTTTTGGTTCAATGGGGTGGCGGCATTGCTATCTGACTCGACTGACTTTTGTGGATCAGTCATGTATAGAGATTGAGAGACTAATGGGGTCCTTATCTCTCTGGGGATGAGAATCTTTGTGATGCTTTTGTTCATTTTTAGAATTTAGAGTGAAAAGCTGCTTGTGTTGATTAGTTATGGGTGTGTTTGAGATTGTTTTTAGAATGGGTAAAGTGCTTTTGAATTGATAAGAATAATTCATTATAAATAGAAAAAAAATCAAGAAAATGAAAACTGATTTAGTTGAATTTTGAAAGTCCTTGGAAGCATTTGAGAATGTGCTTCTTGATTTTGAAGTTATTTCTAAAAAATTGTGAAAGTGCTTGTAATTTCAAACAGGTTCTATATATGACCAAATGTAATGTAATTTCTTCTTTTAATACATTTATTCCTCTACTTGAGCTCTCTTGCTAGCTTAGTTGCTATCCATCCTTCTGAGTCTACTTTTTCAATTGGCTCTGAGCCTCTGAGCTCTCAAGTCTGCTGCTTGTGAATAAAGGAAGTTCTCATTTCTTCCCAGACCCCGTCATAACTTGCCAATAACGAATCATGGGGAAAGAATCAAATCGACATCATCTCTCCGTACAGATTAGTTGATTGACTTGATTCTCGGCAACTCAAACTACGCCCGCCACGTGTTCGACCAAATTCCCCAACCAACTCTCTTCTCTTGGAACTTGATCCTCTCCGTCTACTCCAAATCGACGGCGTGTCCTGGTGTTCCTTCATTTCGGGGCTTATTAATCGTGGTTTGAATGCTGAGGCTGTGAGGGTTTATTGTTTGATGTTGAGGGATGCTGCTGGTGGGGCTAGTGTGAATTTGACGAGGGTTACGTTTTCGACGATGCTTGCGGTTTGTTCGAGCCTCGGCTGTGGGAAGTTGGGGAGGCAGCTTCATGGGCATATAGTGAAATTTGGGTTCGAGTCGAATGTGTTTGTTGGGAGTCCGCTGATTGACATGTACTGCGAAGAGGGTTTTTGAGATGATGCCGGAGAGGAATGTGGTTATGTGTATTACGCTTATCCCGGGCTTTTGCGGTCTGGATTGGTGGAGGATGCCAAGTGTTTGTTTGGTGACATGAGTGAAAGGGACGCCATTTCGTGGTCTACCATGATTACAAATGCGGCAGGCAGAAGAGCGCTTGAAACGTTTTGAGAAATGAGATTGGAAGGTTTGAGGATGGATCAGCATACGTTTGGTAGCGCATTGACTTCATGTGGGGGACTAGTGGCTTTGCAGGAGGGTAAGCAAGTTCATGCTTATATTATTAGGACAGATTTTACGGATAATATCTTTGTCAATAGTGCTCTTGTCGATATGTATTGCAAGTGTGGAGGCATAAGAGCTGCAGAGACCGTTTTCAAGAGAATGAGTTGCAAGAATGTAGTGTCGTGGACTGCATTGCTCTTTGGTTATGGCCAGAATGGGTACAGTGAAGAAGCTGTTCGAGTATTTTGTGATATGCAGAGAAGTGGGGTTGAACTGGATGAATATACCCTGGGAAGCTTAATTAGCTCATGTGCTAACTTGGCGAGCTTAGAAGAAGGTGCCCAGTTCCATGGTCAAGCTCTATCTTTGGGGTTGATTGCTTACACTACAGTTCAAATGCACTTGTTACATTATACGGAAAGTGTGGAAGTATTGAAGACTCCAATAGGCTGTTCAATGAGATGAATATCAAGGATGAAGTCTCCTGGTCAGCTTTGGTTTCAGGGTATGCTCGGTTTGGAAAAGCCAATGAGACAATTGGTTTGTTTGAAAGGATGTTGGCGCGTGTTTTGAAACCAGATGGCGTTACTTTCATAGGGGTTCTTTCAGCTTGTAGTAGAGCGGGGCTAGTATATAAAGGACATCAGTATTTTGAATCAATGACAAAAGTGCATGAAATTGCACCGACTCTTGATCACTACACTTGCATCATTGATCTTCTCAGCCAAGCTGGAAAGTTAGAAGCAAAGAGCTTCAATGAAAAGATGCCAATGCCTCCTGATGTCATTGGTTGGGCTACCTTGCTTAGCTCATGTGGATTTCGCTCTAATATGGAGATTGGAAAATAGGAAGCTACATCTCTTCGGGAAATAGATCCTCACAATCCTGCAAGTTATATCTTGCTCTCAAGCATCTATGCTGCTAAAGGGAAATGGGATGAAGTGTCTAAATTGAGGACAGGAATGAGAGACAAGGGAATCAGAAAGGAACCAGGATGCAGTTGGATCAAATATAAAAGCAAAGTACACATCTTTTCAGCAGATGACCAGTCAAGTCCATTTTCAGATCAAATTTATGCTAAACTGGAGGAACTATATTCTAAAATGATAGAAGAAGGATACGAGCCAGATGTGAGTTCTATTCTCCACGATGTTGACGAATCACAAAAGATGAAGATGCTTAATTACCACAGTGAGAGGCTTGCAATTGCCTTTGGATTGATATTTATTCCTTCTTGCCTTCCTATTTGAGTTGTTAAAAATCTTAGAGTATGTGTGGATTGCCACAATGCCACTAAATATATTTCCAAGATCACCAAAAGAGAGATACTTGTAAGAGATGCTGTTCGCTACCACTTATTTAAAGACGGAATTTGTTTGTGTGGAGATTTCTTGTGAAGGGGTTCTGATAGTATCTATGGCTGTTGGAGAGGTTTGTAAAACCATATGATGGTTTCCATATACATGAATTTCACTGGGAAGACTGGAATCAGGTGCTCATACTTTAACCTGGGGAATGTGAGTTTTATAGTTGATGACTTTTTGGAATACATTTTTTATGGACTACAAATGTCAGAATGTGCTACACTGTGATATACTTACTAACTGGTTGACTGCTTATAGGTTTTGACCTCACTATGCAGTTGATCCTTGGCTAACTGATCATGTGGATTAGGCTGTGAAGATGGTGATGTCTTACTTAAGGTATTCCATTCTTTTAAATAAACTGTATCTCAATACATTCATCTTATACAGGGCAACATAATAGTACAAGCAGAATATGTGATTAACAAAATAATAAAGAATATTACATCCTGAAATCACAGTGTGTTCATTTTTTATACATTGTGAATCTGAAGTATGCAGGATCCAACACATTCGAACTGCAATGATCTTTAATTTGACTCCGCTTGACTTTCTTGTTGGTTCTGCATAGTGTAAAAATTGACCTGTTAAATATAAATTTATATTTCATGCAGGTTCAAGAGATCTAACAAGAATTACCTGCAACTGGGTACAATTTCAACAACTTCAGCTATAGGTGCCCAATCCCCAAAATTCCTCTCAATAAACTGGTATGCAATGCCACTTTTCCCACTGCCAACTATAAAGAGCCCTCCCTTAATCTCACCTTCTCCTTTGAAGTTTTGTTGTATTCCCATAGCTTTTGCACGCTTATAATTGGCAATAGCTCGGGGGTTGAACAAAAAACCTAATAGAAAATTTTCCTTCAGCAGTTTCCCCCCACCAAGTGCTTTAAAGAATTCCATTCCCCGATCATATATTACAGCACCACCCCAATATCTAGGCCAGAAATCTTTAACCTGAAGCATTAGATTCTTGAGTCAACAATTAGTTGGCGACCAAAAGAACCAAAAGTTGCAGGCTGAAAGTATAGTAATTACCTCTGATTCTTTATATTCATGAAGAACCGCAAAAAGTTGAACTCCTAGTGCATCAAAGAGGGGTTTTTTGGCATACAGCTGGTGAGCTTCAGCTCGACACATAATACACCTGTTTCAAGTCCAATATGTATACAGTAGAAAGTTAAGTATTTACAACAAAGATGCTTATACTTTGAAGTGGATATAGAGATACTGTACCGAGTCTGATTGTTCTAAAACTACTTTTATATGTTTAATTTAAATCTTTTGAAATAAAAGACATGGTATCATCTATCCTCTATATAATCTTTATCATCTTTTGCACGCTTTATTGTTGAATAAATCTCTTTCTATTTTCCCTTGATGAACTTAGCACAACCTGTAATTGTAATCAAAGCCTAATCATAAGCAGAGTATGTGAATTACCCTGGACGTCGTATGCATAGAAGCACAGCCGGTTTATTCTTCCACAGTTCTGAAGCCTTCATTGGAGGAGTTTTGGTTTTGACCAAATGCTCCATTCCAATCTTGTATTCTGGAGTCAGCTTCTGCACCGAGATGCTTTCAATAGCAGAGTATGGAGCAATTTTGTCAGTTATAGCAGGAGGTTGTACGCATCCACATGCTCTAGGCTCAGTTGGCTCCATGGAAACTATCCCTTTAAAGATGTATCCATCCTTGATCTTCAAACTTGCCAGTGATTGTTCAAGAGTCCGTTCGGTGATTGAAGTAGTTCTTGATGCGAGTTTCCGAGAGTTTACAGATTGAAAACTCCTGTAACTGCTATTAGTCTTTGAAAGTGTGCTAGTTCTTTTTGTTGCAGGTGAAGGATTAGCCTTTTGGTCTTCTACACATGCAGGGGTTCTGTCCATGAAACGAGCAATATGGCCGCGCTTCATGCCAAACTGAGAAGAAAGTTCTGCAGCGCCTAAGGTAAGGGTCTCGGCCAGACTTTTCCCACTGAACTCAAGTGCATCTCCATATTGCGTCAAAGCTCGCTCATGCAGGTATGATCTGATTTCCAGTGCTTCCTAGAGTAGACAACAAAAAGTGGAACACACATAAGGACTCCTTATTAAGGAGATATTTTCTGTAGATTCATACTTGTTGATCAGAAATGAGGAAATGATGATTGAGAAGTTGAAAACTGAAATTTGAGAATAAATATTGAACAAAAGTATGAGTTTAGTTCCAGCTGATGTAAAATGAAGAGATGGGTCTGTAGATTATCTACCTTCTGCTGCTGTGTCATGTTCATTGCATCCATATCCTCCAAATTCATGATTTTCAAGGTTGGCACATCATCCCAACCTTCTTCTAACAACTTCGGAATTATTTCTTTTAGAACTCCATTCCCAACAAACTCTTCTATCGAAAAAGAAGCCATTCTTATAGAGAAAGCAGATAGTGGTCAAAATGCACCAATTTTTACTGGAACGGGTCTGGGATATTGATGAATCTGCTGTTGTTTAGGCTGAACTACTCGTAGGCATTTAAGGACCACAGATGGTTCAATGTTTGAACCATTAAGCATCCATTGCCGGCCATATTACCCATATTCATGATGCCATGATTGTTTAAATTAACTTTGTTTTCTTTTAGAATGGTTCAGGCTGTTCAGCACTTCAGCTGTTGACTGTTGTCCAATGAATATAAATTACGGTTGTTTCAGTCCTTTCAATATTGCCGGCCAAAAGTTGCACTGCCTTATTGTATCACCATTGTCGTCTCAGTGTGAAGTTTGCTTTGGCCAGCTTGCTCCTCCCTTGTAATCTTTTTTCTTTTATTTTTATATCTTGTCCACTGGTGTCGTCTCTCCTTTGCATGTTATTATGTCTGCCTTGTTTGTTCGGTTTATAGTTGGACTTGAACACAATATCCTGAAAGTTGAGATAAAGAGTCGCCCCTTACAGATTCTGTGTTTTTTTTTTCGTTTTTGGTTTTGGAGTAAATGAAAAAATACTCCCAAACAGTGACATCCAAAATCTGGATACTGTGTTATGGAATTTGATCTTTAACCTGGCCCTAAAGCTCCAATTGCGTATTCTGTGTCCCCTTCATTTGGTACTTTGTTATATATTAACAAAAAATGATAGTAAACAAAACGAGGTGAACATGGAGCCTAACATGCATTCAGCATACTGCAAAGCCGCTTGGTCTGTGACTGAGTCACAAGCATAGGGAAAAAGAGGTTGCCAAATGCAACCAATGCCTCCTTCCATAAGTTGAGATGTTTCATATCGGTAACACAAGTCACATCCATCAACAACCAGAATCATTAAAGTTCATTCATCTTTGACAGCACAAAACAACATGGCATGCTGGTGAGAGGTGAGCATCGATCTGGCCACTGTCAAGGAGAAAGACTGAGAAATAAACATGTTTGGGAAGATACGGACTACCTGCACCGGAACAGAAAGATCGTGTGAAGCTTGTATCATATTTCTACATGGCAATAGCAGCATCACAATGTGTGACCAAGGAACATGTTTTTCACTTCCACATGGTGTAGAAGACAGCATTGGATGTAGAGGTTAGGGCATCTTATTCAGATGCCTCAAAATCTTCTCAGCCATCAGCCTGGTATTTCCTGCTCCGTTATGGAAAGCACTGACCAAAATAGCAGCCAAAACCCTGTCATTTGATATATCTGAAGCAGACTTATCGCCGCCTTTGATCAAGAACTTTTCGAGCACCCAAAATGACTTCTGCCACAATCCCTCTTGTGTATGCTCTTTCACTACATTCAGAACATGTTGCACAACATTGACCTCGCTCAACATGCTCACAGACTTGTCCACATCCACTTTGTCGTCCAACAAAGTGCTTATAGTAGACAATGCAGCTTCAACAACCTCTGGATTCTCATTTTCCAAACAAACTAGTAGCTTCTCAACTGCCTTGGCAGAAACTATGCAGAAGGTGTTTTGGGATGAGCAGGCTCCTCGGTGAACCGGGCACAATGATATTCTCCTTCGCTCTGAAAATCCAGAAGATAGAGTTTTGGGGAGAGAGAACAACTTTAGACTTTTCTTATTCTTGATTTGAGGTGGTTTCGATAAGTTTATTGACTCCAAAGATAGATTCTCGAGCCCTATTGCTGACAACCTCTGGATTTCATCACTTGATGTCTTCATGAGCAGTCCTGTGAATACTGCTGTAAAATTTTGCGTTTTTGCTAGAAACAATATTTGAGGTTCATATAGTGTTGTTGTGAATCTGACCAGAACCCCCACTAGACCTTCTAAATAACTGGTTTCAAACCTGCTTGATATTGCTCCTCTTCTTTGAATTTGACTGATTGCTTGAAGCATTGCAGGCACAATGTTCTTGTGAAGAAGAGCTAGGTTGAGTGTCAAGTTGTCGTGAGGAAGTGTTGCTAGAAATGTTGCTGAAACTGCCTGCTTCTCAGTAATCAGGATTGTCCCAGGTGAGCTCTCAATAAGAAGACTCTCCGGTTGACCTCTAGTTTTGCACAGTTTTTCAGCTAGAATATGGCCCATATGGGGTGAAAGAACTGTTAGTAGCTTGATTGCTCCAATTGAAAGTTTTTCATGTGAGTTATTGATGAGCTCTATGATAGTGTAGCTTGCATCAGTCTCTTTCAGCAATGAGACAATGGTGGCTGTTGGTTTTGGGATCTTAGCAAAAAGAGATAAAAGAATTCTGATAAGGTTGCTGGCTAATTCATCTGGAGTCGAGTTATTGAGCATGTATAGAATGTTATACACGACATAGTCTGAAGCCATGGTGTGACCGTGAGAGTTAACCTGGATGTTCTCAAACTCAAGATCAGACTCGAGTATATTTGCAAGAATTGCAGCTGCTTCACTTATTGAGTTCATTGGTTCGTTGTGAACTTTCCGGATGAACATCTCTTCAACCATGGTTTGTACAATTCCAGCTTCTATAAGTATGTTGGCGTTTGATTGGTATGAGGAGAGTTGCACTATAGTTTTAAATGCCGCTCTGCTGGCCAGCGTGTTTCCACTACGTACCATTTTGATGAGAGTTGAAGATGCCCCTTCAGCAACACAGGTTTGGCTGTCATGTCCAAGAACAATTTCCCCAAGGTAACTTGCCATTTTTATTTTCCTCTCTTCACAACCTGTTATTTCACATTGCAGAATTATACTACCAACATTTTATTTAATCTAAACTTGTAGAATGATCTCTTGCATTTCTATTTTGCACATAATTTTTCATTCAATATTTAGCTTCAACATGAATGAATGCTTGATTATCTTTTTACCTTCAGTAAGATTCTTTAGGAGGGGTTCAACATGTCCATTTTCGGCCATGCGTTTGATGTTGTTTGGTGAGTACTCCAAATTTCTCAAGGTCTCGTCTGCTTTTTCTGCAGCAAAGGCATCATAGGATTGTCCATATTTAACTGTGATCAACATAAGAATTGCTCCTGTAACTGATCCAATTTTCTCACATAATGCTTGTGCTCTTGAGATCTGAAGCAGGATCTGCAATGATGCATGCCTTATGGACTTGTGATTACTAGAAAGCAGTATAACTATAGTTGGTATGTTGATTAAACTGGTAATCATTTCCTGCACAAGAAAATATACTTTGTTAGGTAACAAGTGGTGATGGTAGTATTCATCTGTTTCGTGAATCTTAGTCATTAAATTTGAGGAATTTGAAATCTGACCCTGCTGTCATTGTCATCCTCCATAAGTTGTAGCAAAAGCTTCAGCACTGCACATCTAATATCTTTGTCTTTGTACTCCAGACACTTCACAAGCAATGGCAATATTCCAACACTATGAATTTGTGCATTGTTGCATGGCCTCATTTGGCAAATATCTTGCACATCTCTTACTGCTTCAAGTACCATTGCATCTGAACTAGCCAAAGACAATGATGCACGGGCAACCTTAATTCTCGCTGCTGCATTCCTTTTCTTCCATTGTGCTATTGTGGTTTTCAAAGCTATGTTCTTAATGAAGGCTTTACTCAATAACTTCTTGCCAGTGGTTGGGCACGCTATTTGTTCCGAGCTATTGAACTTCTCAAACCACTCAACAATTGCTTTCCTCTCGAATGTCACTCCACTTTTTATTGTTACCGGGTCATCCATGATCTTCTTGGTCAGTGGACAGAAGAAGGTCTCATACATAGGCTCCATACTTGCGTTTTACTTTGCTTTCACGTACTTGTACCTAGTGAAAGAGATGTATGCAGCTATATTAAACTCTGCTGGAATTACTTTGTACAATGTCTATCTGCTCTTAAGAAAAGTGGCATGTTTCAAACTTTCAATCAATGTAATGTTGTTCTCGCTTAGAAGAACTTTTGTAAATTATGAACAGCTTTCCAGAAATTGAATTATCAGATACATAAAATTTAAGGAAGACACAGGAAAACTCATGGAGAGAAAGCTCATACCAACATCCAATGGGAGAGCTGAGAGCTCCGCACAATGGCCTTTTCCTGCGGAACTACAACTTACATAAGCTGTGGTGACATAGTCTTACTGCAGAAAACGTCGATCTGCAACATATATGAAACTTCACAGATAATATCTATAAGACTTGGTCAGCAGCTGAGTACAAGACTTGGTCAGCTAGCAGTCACTTGTGGTTTGGTTCAAGGTTTCTTTCTCATAATTAACATAATGAAGAAAGCTAGCAACTGGTACATATAGTCATTGTTTTCAAGATCTACTCCAATAGGGTTGAATTGAATGGGTACGCTTCTTGATACTCTGCTATAGGCTTGTATTGTGCATTACGTTGACAAGTAATTTCCTCAAGTGATGCATCTTTCGTAGAACATAGTTAACAAAGTTAAGTTGGACCTTTTCTTCCAAGTTTCTGAATTAAGGTAGACTATTTCACATGAAACCCACAAATTATTATTTTCACCACGGAAACTTCGTCGGCAAAGAGTTCATTTTATGAAAACAAACAAGAACACCTCTACCGGCGATGTTTCCGTCGACAGAGGCCACCTGAGAAACATCGCCGGAGGCCACCTGAGTGACTGAGAACAAAACAAAAATCGCAGCCCTCACATTAAATTAACATTACAAAATACAAATACGCCGAAATCTGAGGACCTACATTTGTACGTATCACCAATTATGAATTATTACTACAATAAATCCAAAAATGGGGTAGGTGTTGCAGGAGAAAGTAAAATAGACAGAAAGTAGTTACTATTCTCATTGATAGAATACCTTAAATACAAACTGATACAATTAGTTACAATAACTATCCTGATATAACATGGATTCTCTGTATCTATTTAATCAATATCCATATATAAGTAGAACAAGACACACACCAGGATTAATGAAGAATAAATCTCCTTAAACACTCTCCCTTGTGTCAATGACCATAAGAATGATGCATGACTTGTTGTCTCATTAAAAACCTTGCCAAGCAAACAAAAACCTTATGGGTAAAACAAAAGCTTGGTCTAAGGGAAAAAGAGTACAACGCACCAACTACTAAAGCTACTACATGTGATGTAGACTCCCCCTGATGTCAACAGAAATGAAACTCTCCCTGACTGTAAACTCAGTCTAGGAGTTCTGATAACATGCGCATACCAATGCTTCTCACATGTTTCACAAAAGTAGGGTTAGGAAGTGACTTGGTAAACAAGTCCGCATCATTATCAACAGAACCAATCTGGTTCACATGAATATTCAACAGCTGCTATTGTTGCTGATTAAAGAAAAACTTCGACGATATAGGTTTTGTATAGTCACCCTTAATGAAACCCAACTTCATCTGTTCAATGCATGCAACATTATCCTCAAAGATGCAAGTGAGATCAGCAACAATAGATTTCAATCCACTAGAGCCTCGAATATGACCTATGATTGACTTAAGCCAAACACATTCTCTAACTGCTTCATGAAAAATAATTATCTCAGAATGATTCGAGGAAGTAGCAACAAGGGTTTGCTTTGTTGATCTCCAAGAGATCGATGTGTTTCCCATAGTGAAAACATAACCAGTCTGTGAACGACCTTTGAATATGTCAGAATGGTACCCAACATCAGCAAATCCAACCAACACATCAACCGGTGTTTTGGAATAGGGGATAACATGAAAACTGTTCGAAGCAGGACCATTTTTCGACCATTTGAGAGAATCCCTTGATGGGTCGAGGGAATCACTTTGGTCATACTATGGTGCAGTTTTCGACGGGTCGAGGAAAATCCTCGATGGGTCGAAAACCCCAGAATTCACTTCAACTTTCTCTTTTCCGAGAATTTCATACTTTTCTCTGTATTCTTTGTAAGGGAAGAATAAACCAATGTCAATGGAATCTTTCAAGTACCTAAAGAGTTGTTTCACTCCGTTCCAATGACGTTGCGTCGGTGCAGAGCTAATTCTTGTCAACAAGTTCACTGAGAATGCAATATCTGGACGTGTGCACTGAGCTAAATACAACAAAGCTCAATTAGCACTAAGATATGGAATTTCATCTCCCAAGATCTCCTCCTCATCATTTAACAGACGAAACATATCTTTCTTGGGGTCTAGACTGCGTATAACTATTGGCGTGCTAACATGGTGTGCTTTGTCCATATTGAATCGTCTGAGCATCTTTTGGACATAAGCAGACTGGTGAATAAGAATTCCACCAACTTGACGTTCTAGCTTTAATCCGAGACAAAATCGAGTCATACCAAGGTCTTTCATCTCAAATTCATATTTCAAGTAGCAAACAGTCTTATTGATCTCTTCAAGAGGTTCAATGATATTCATATCATCAATATGGACAGCTACTATAGTAAATCCTGATCTTGTTCTTTTAATGAACATGCATGGGCATAAATCATCATTCTTATATCCCTTCCCAATCAAGTAGTCACTGATGCATGTATACCACATCTTACTGGATTGCTTCAATCCATACAGTGAATGTCTCAACTTTATAACATGAGCACTCTGTGGTTTAGAGTTACTTGATTTGGATATAACAATGTCATCTGACACTTTAATATATATCTCTGAATCAAGATCCTCATAGAGATATGCAGTAACCACATCCATCAGCTGCATACTAAGCTTTTCGGACACTATCAAGCTTATCAGGTAGCGGAAGGTGATGATGTCTATAATTGTAGAATACGTCTCCTCATAATCAATTCCAAGACGCTGAGAGAAACCCTGCGCTACAAGTCTAGTTTTATAACACAAGATCTCATTCTTCTCATTACGCTTCTGAACAAAAACCCATTTATGTCCAACTGGCTTAACATTCGGTGGGCATAGCACAACCGGACTGAAAACTTGCCTTTTATTCAGAGAGTCTAGTTTAGCCTGGATTGCTTCCTTCCATTTCGGCCAATCTGCTCTACGTTGACATTCATCAACTGAGCGGGGTTCCACTTCATCGTCGTCAATAATCTCATGAGCGACGAAATAAGTAAACATATCATCAACTAACATGGAAGATCTATCCATAAGAATATGCGCATCATTTTTTCTAAGTGAGATTTCCGAGTTCTCTGATATCACAAAAGGTTCTGGAGCGGCCCCCAAAGATGCAAATTGTGATTCAAGGACATAACCATCATCAGAGACAATCTCATGTGAAAGATTCACAATGTTGATGATAAGATCTTTTGGTGCCTTGATAGGCTGCCTTTTAATTGACGGCTCTTCTGTGGATTTTCTTGGTCTCCCCATCTTTCTGGTGGGAGCCGAGGCCGAAGCAACACCATCCACATGAGAAAGAGTAACGCCTCCTTTCCCAGTGTTGCTATTAATGAATCCTTTTATTGGGATTTCCAACCTTGCAGGAATATTAGCAGTAGGTATATCCGATCTTGTCAATTTAGCAATATCAGCAAATGAATCAGGCATGGAGTCTGCCACTTGCTGAAGATCGAGTATCCTACGCACTTTTGTCTCACTCTGAGATGTGCGTGGATCATGATGAGACACAGTGTGATCAAACCACGTCAATTTCTGGCGTTGAACTAGAATAAAACTATTCTTATCTCCCCCTAACATCGAGAAATATGTCTCATCATATTTACAATCTGCAAATCTAGCAGTAAAGAGATCTCCTGTCAAAGGTTCAAGACAGTAGATTATCTTGGGTGATTCTAAACCAACATAAATGCCCAATCTTCGTTGAGGACCTATCTTAGTACGTTTTGGAGGCGCAATAGGCAAATAGACCGCGCAACCAAAAATGCGTAAATATGAAATATTAGGCTCATATCCAGTTACCAACTAGTACGCACTGAATGGTTGACAGACAACAAGTCTAAAACAAAGAAGCATTGATGCATGTAACACTGCATAACCCCAAGCAGAGATCGGTAAATTTGTATGCATTACCAAAGCTCTAGACACAAGCTGTAAACGCTTGATATGAGCATTTGCTAAACCATTCTGAGAATGGACGTGGGGAACAAGATGTTCAACATCAGTCCCAAGAGACATGCAGTAATCATCAAAAAAAATTTGATGTAAACTCTCCTGCATTATCCAATCTAATAGACTTGATTGGATGGTCCAGGTGGTGAGTCCGGAGCTTAATGGTTTGAGCTAGGAGTTTTGCAAATGCAATATTCCTTGTGGACAACAAAGCAATGTGTGACCATCACGTTGATGTGTTTATCAAAACCATGAAATATTTAAATGGTCTGTATTCAGGTTTGATAGGTCCAAAAATATCACCTTGGATCCTTTGTAAGAATGTAATATTTTCATTATTATCAACAGCAAAAGAGGGACGAATAGTCAATTTTGCTAAGGAACAAACTTTGCAGAACGAGCGATGTGCATCAAAGATTACAACATAAGAATTTGGTGGGATAATGCACAATGCCTCAGCAGTATGTTGTTGGGAAGGTGCTATACTTGTCGGGGAGACCAATTTAGGATTGAGATGGGTAGTCTCATCCTCACCATCTAAATCGATGAAAATAGGTAATCCCACATGTTTCTTGGCTTTAAAGAATGGATGACCATGAGTATTTTTCAAGATTTTGATCATCATATCACGACATGGGTGTCCCAGTCGTACATGCCAAAACTTATATGAGTCAGAATCATACGTAGTAGTGTGAGTCACGGCATTAGATCCAATAATCTGAATCGTAGTTAAGTAAAACCACTACGAATTGCTAGAAACTTCTCTAGAATGCGCTTGCGGCCACAATCAAGAGAGGTTATACACAAAAATTCTTTTCCATTCTCACAATAGGTTTCCAAGTGAAATCTGTTGGCACGAATATCCTTGAAACTTAGTAAGGTTTGATTGGCCTTTGACGCATATAAGACATCAGTGATATATAATTTTATACCATGGGGCAGCAGAAACTCTGCACTACCACGCTCTTGAATAACGGGCGCTGCACCAATCATGGTTGTCACCGAGAATTTGTATGGAAAAAGATCCACAAACAGTTGCCTATTCCGCAGAATGGTATGAGTAGTACCACTATCTGCTAGACACTTAATTTTGCCTTGAGATATCTACAAATTAATGTAAACAAGTAAGTCTTTATAGCAAAGATGAGGCGCACGCTTCAAGTATACACTTAAAGATTTGAGAAGGGTGTAACCCTTGTTGAGTACTAATATGACATGGCATAAACTGATGTAATAACAACATCATAAGCCAATGAAATAGATGAAAAACTCATCTAAAAATATCACATTCGGGTTGCATTTTTGACGGGTCGAGGAAACCCAAAATACTTGTGATTTTCTGATACCAGAATTTCGACCGGTCGAGAAAATTTTCAACTGGTCGAATTTGGACCAATTTTGGGACAGAAGCATGGCTTCAACGGGTCAAAAATTATTTAGTTCAATTTTTCGACTGGTCGAATTTGAACCAATTTCGGACAGAAGCATGGCTTCGACGGGTCAAAAATTGTTTAGTTTAATTTTTCGACGGGTCGAATCTGCTCTGTGAACTGCTTCAAGTTGTTTTTCAACCGTTTTTTTTTCTTTGTCAAAATGGTATCTTGGCTTGCTTGTGCCATATATATGTAAACCATATATAAGAATCATATGAAATAGAACATTCTCAAACACTTTCATATATCAAAAATTAAAAAATATTCATTGCTTGCCAACAAAAATTACATCATAGATGTGTTCTTATTCATAAAACAAAGAGAAGTGTCTTTAAAAATTGTTAACCGAAAAGTAAGTCAAAAACGAAACTAAAACTTGAAAGATTATAGAGACAACTGTCTTTTACATAGGCTTAATCAAAATCCGGGCTACCAAGTTCTTTCCCCTTGTCATATGCTAGAACGAGGTTGGTGTCAACCTCCATCTCATAATCTCTAGTGTAATTCGACTCTTGAGCCAAATATTGTTTGTGCTTCTTATAGATATTTTGGATTTCTCTACTAGAATGACACTATTTGTGCATATGTCTAGTAGAGCCACACTTGAAACAACCAAGTTTGCCAGATTGTTGATACCATTGACCATCACGAACCGAACTAGACTGGTTCTTTTGAGAATGAGCGTTTTGATCTCTATATCAAGTCATATTTTGGCTGCGGCCTTGACCACGCCCACGCTCTCATTTTCATCCATGTGGAGCATGTCCACCACGATTATAAGGTTCTGAACGAGCAACCTTATTATCTTTTCGAGCATTTCCTCCTGTATTATAATTCTCAGGCTTTTTGGTACCAGCCGGTCTTGAGTTATTATTCAAGATGATCTCATGATGCTTTTCTTTAGTCGCAAGACTGTTAATGAGATCACTAAATTTGGTAATCCTCCCTTGCTCGTACTCAATCTGATACTGATGAGCTAGAAGACTCATTGATGTAGGGAAGGTTTGTAACGCCTTCTCAATCATGTCTTCCTCAGATTTTTCCACACCGCAAAAGCTTAATTCAAATTGCAGATTGATATAGCTTGGTTAAAATCGTTGATCTTTGGGAAATCCACAATTCTGGTGTTGTTCCATTTCACAGTCAACTCAGGAAGCTGCGCATCATGAACATTATTGAACCTCTTTTTTAGAACATCCCACAAAACCATGGGATCTGTCTTGTTCAAATAATGCTTCTTCAGAGATAGGTGAATATGACGCATCAGAAACATGAGGGCTTGAGCTTTTGTCTCTTCATTTGGTGGGAGGAGATTTGTCCCAGGCCCAGTGGGTTTGATGGTGTTGGTAAGTCTTTTTCTGATAAATGTGTTCTCTACATCAGAGACCTAACGATGGTACTCCTTGCCTTCAAGGTCAAGGACCTCGAATTCCGGCCTTGCAGTCTCATTCGAACTCATCTACAAAAATACACAGAGATGTTTTATTAGAAAGAATCGAGTACTACGATCACAAAACTTTTAAGTTTTAATTCAATAAAAACGTGATTCATGATGCATGGTCACAAAATAGATTATAAAACGGTGGTAAAAATCACACCCAACGACTGTGATACAACAGTCATATAGAATCGATTTCCCTTTTCTTTTCCAACCCGTGACTCCCATAGGACCATCATGTATATTCTATGGATATATGTCCATAAGAGTTCGGGTATAAACATGTAATATTCACAACTCATATCAAAATTCCAATAATCCTAGATCTAGGGTTTTGCGGTAAGTAAGTTTGACCTAGATCTATCAATAGATGGTTTAGAAAATGTTTACCTCAACAAGTATTGTGCTCGGTATGACCGGTACATTTGATGAAGAAGTTCTTCTGAAATGATTCCTAGGAAGTCATGTAATCTTGTCAACTTCTGAAACTTTGTGGGATTCGTTGAAAAAAGAAGGAGGCCGACAGTGGAACTTGGTTGCCAGCGGTGATCGATGGCGGCGGTGGTGTTTGCTGGCGGTTATGTTTCTCCAAGTTTAGTTTTTTTCTATCAACTCTAGGAGTCGTGCTGATGTGCAAGAGAAAGTAGAATAGACAGAAAGTAGTTATTCTTCTCATTGATAGAATGTCTTAAATACAATCTGATACAATCAATTACAATAACTATCCCGATATAATAAGGATTCTCTGTATCTATCTAATCAATATCCATATCTAACTAGGACAAGACACACACCGGGATTATTGGAGAATAAATCTCCTTAAACAGTAGGATATTTAATGTACCTAGTTATGGTGGAGATTACAGAATATGGCAATGAATCCTATCTAGAGATGTATTAGGATTCCTTACTTGTATGTACATCTTATATTCTCCTATATAAGGAGTTGCTTCTTCATTAATAAAGTGAGACAGCTTATTGCTTCAACTATTCTCTCTACAATTACATAATTACTAAAACACGTTATCAACACAAAGCCTTAAACTGAGCACTGTTGCCGACCGCCGCCGTGATCCCAAAGAGAAAAGAGGAAGAAAAGAATTGTTTTGCAATCAAACAGCAAGTAAGTTTTTATAAACTCAACTTCGTCTTTTCAAAATAACCTACTCTTTTGGGAAATTTGGATTTTTCCGTAGGAATTTCGGGATAACAACCCATCCCTCCTTTCTACGCCGCACCTTTCTTGAAGGTGGACATTTGGAACTAAGAGCGTTCCCACATGAACTAAGAGCGTTCACAAAATTGATTTGAACTAAGAGCGTCCATAAAGAAAAAACATCGATTAACGAACAAAGAGAGTTCATAAGACCATATGCATCAAAGTAAATGTCTAATCAAAATAATATATTGGAAAACAAATTAGTTGTCGAAGAAGTCTTTTACGACTGCGAAACTAATATATTTTATGTTTTCTCATGGTATTTGATATGCAAAAAAAGGCATTGACATCTCCCGGATCTAAAAAAATAAGTGGAATAACGTGTGGTTTTCCGACTTCAAGCATATTGCATCAATAAATAAAGAAATACTTAAGCTTAGATCCATACTCCAATTATGCCGAAAGCAATTGAAGAGCAAAATTTAATCAAAAAAAATCCTCTAAATAATCATAATTTAAGGAAAATTGGACCCAAGAATGTTCACTATGCGAATTCTAAAAGCGCATCAAGAGAATGAAGCATGGCGCGGAATTCTTAAAGTAAGAAAGGACGCTACAAGGTAGAGCCATGAAGGCCCTAATGGCTATGATAGAGGAAGTGCCGGCCATGGAGGCCGTGGTGACCAAGGAAGCCATGAAGGCTGAGGTACCAATGTCAAAAGAGATGAGGATAAGACGCATGATGTTTCTCGAATCAAAATAATTGTTTATTCTCAAGATGTTTGAGACGATAGATTTCAAAAAAATTGGGTCAATAGGTGTTGAATACTATTGATAGGTAAAATATGTGAGGAATCCATGGATTGCCAAGATCACCAATTTGAACTACCCAATCTGAATCTACTTGATCCTAGAACACATCTGTTTTCAGAATTGTTTTCTGCCTACTATTGTACAACTTATTCGACCTAGCTACAGATCTCTAAAAATTATGAATTTTTTTTAAAAGTGTTCATATACGTGTCTAGTATGCGTCTACAAAATTTCGTTGCATTCTGGCACACTAAAAATTCGGAAGAAATTCAACCAGATAGCATGATCAGACTCATCAAATTTTAAGGATTAATTAACAAAGAAAAAGAAGATGAAGATAAAGCTAATGCGAATCTCAACATAGCACACTTCAAAATTGGCAGAGACTCGATTGAAGAGATACCGAATTTTGATTAGACATTTATGTTTTCCATGTAAAAAGGCGTGTGTGTGCCTAAGTATTATGTTTGACAATGTTGGTCAATTACTTTGGATTAGCAAACTTTGATGTATCATGTTGGATTATTAATAAAGGCACTATTATATTGGTTTATTAATAACAGGCTTGTCTAAATTTTCTGTATCACATTCATGTTTTGTGGTTGCTATAAATCTATCATCTACTAGGGATCACCTTAGTAACTTGTGATGTTTAGAAAAAGAGATTTTCGATAAAAGTATTTGAGCGGACCTTGTGCCCCACCTACATTGATCTCTTTTCGCCTGGTTATGAGTGAAAATATCTAACCAAATTATTATAGATGGCATACTAGACTAAAAAATTCGTCCATGTATCAAATCGGGATAGCTAAGAGTGCTCTAAATCCCCGAAAATGGAGAAAACAAAATCTTCCGCACTAACAACCAGATTTGACAACAAACTGAGAATTTCCCACAAAGAATCAGCATATGAGTATTATATGAGTGAAAATATACGGATGTCTAATTTTTAGAAATACCTCTGGATTGTCGATAACTAATTTCTAGAAAAATTTGTGCCCATTTTACTGGACAAAAGTCAGAAATAGGGTATAATGAAATATGCTCTGCAGATCATTTGACTTCGACAATAAACTGGGATTTTCTCGGAATAAACCAGCATATGGATGGCATATGGTTAAAAAGATAAGGACCTATAGTTTTCAGAACTATGTCCAGCTCATTGATATCTATTTTCTAGAAAATGTTATGCTTGTTTTACTAGATAGGGGTCAGAAACTGACATAACACAATTGGTTACACAGATTGCTTAGTTTTGACATAAATCTGGGATTGACTCAGAACTATCCAACATATGTGTAATATATGTTCGGAAAGCTATGGATGTCTAGTTTTTAGAACTTCATCCGGAACTCTAAAATCTATTTTTTAGACAAAGTTATGCATATTTAAGTATACGGAGGTCGACTAGACCCAAGGAAGGCCAAAACCCAAGGAGGATCTTCGATGGATCGAAGGTGTACCTCGATGGATCAAAAAAGTAACCCGAGGAAGCCCTTCGATAGATCGGAGGATCACCTTAATGGATTGAGGGATCAACCTGAGGAGGCTCTTCGATGGATCGAAGGCATATCCCCAAAAAACTGAATTTTTGAGTTATTTTTCGGTTTTTCCTCATGCAAGTCTTGTTTCTTTGCAAGTATTTTCTCCGAGAACTTTGAGTGTCTCATTGATATGGGAATTATACATACTATGCTATGCCATAGATAACTTATATCGACTTTATGCCTTGTCAATTATGTTTATATAAGATGAGAATGGACATACGTCTTCTCATCATCTATGCTAACAATTTTCAAGTGAGAATGAACATGAGTTCCTTTGCATTATCTATAATTATTGAGGTATGATCCAAATATTAGAGAAACTTATGTGTCAGCCAAATGGACTATGTAAGACAACTAAAAGAGAGTTGTATAATCAAATCATGTCATGAGAGATGACTTATAGGATTCAGACACATATAAGGCTTTGACACGACAGACTGAGATATCTAGGTCGTGATATGATGGTCTAAATTTTGAGAAAGTCAATCGTACATCCCTTCTTTCGAGTGAAAGGAAGCAAGAACCAGAGTTGGTTTATAAGATAGTGGAGTTGGGCACCATTCAGTGGTGGCTCCATCGTCTAAACGTCGACTAGTGACCGACGCCTCTTCCCTCAAGAGGAGAAAACTAGACGTCGAAGATGGCGTGCTAGTCTCTTATCCTGCTTCCCAAGTCCACGGAGACTCCAAGCCTCAACCAAAATCCTTATTGGTTATTTTTAACGGCTCATCACTTATTACAAAGCTTACTCATTTGAGAAATTAGGATTGAGACCAACCTATGCAAATGACACATATATTCTCACTATATAGATTCTAAAGCAATTCTATGGAACAATTCAACCAACTAGTGGACCACTACGATATTTTGTGGTGTTGGTCATAATGCAAACATGTTGGTCACGTGTTGTGCTATCGTCCACTTGTAATGCTGCTCAAACTTCTAGCTCAGATCATATGACTGCGAGCTCACTACCTGAATCATCCCATTGATAGTCGATTCGACTTAATAATGCTAGAGAGTTTACATCGAGGTTTTGATGACTAATATTGCACATCATTGAGATTTGGTATTGGTATCATATTCTCATGAACAAACTCAAATGGTCTCGCAGAAAACTAGAAACTACGATAGAAGTCTGAGCATTGGTGATGCGCACCCCGATATTTTCTGCTTATGGTTATGCAATATCACAGTGCAGCTATACTACATCGTCTACAATACACCATCACTCAATCTTGTTTTGCGTAGCTAGTGACTGTGTGCAAAATAATATCTCGCACTTACGCATATATGTGCCAAAATTGCTCTGCCACAACACATATTGATGGGTCAATCGAGATAAATGAATATATATGTTGGACATGAGTCTCAAACTATAATCCGCTATGAGAACCTTGACAGGCGATCTCTTTACCACTGTCACTTTGATGAGATAGTCTTCCCATTAGGGGGAGATACGAACAAACATGTTCAATAGGAACGACAGGAAGGATCATGTCCTCACTATGTCTCATCATGATCTCCAAATGATAGAAATTAACAGATTCGATGCCTAATATATTTTCTAGTATCATTAAAGTGATGAGATCACATATACTTGTTGCAAACATGCCTGTAAGGAATTATGTCCCTTTGAGAGGACGTGGCGCCACCAAAAAGGAGTTGGTTATGGCGTTGCCACCATGGAATGTGGCATGGTGAAATCACAAAGGGGCATAGCGTTGTCACAGGACATGGGTTCTGCTGGAGAGCGTAGGAGACCCAAATGTTCGATAAATACTGGTCCAAGGAAGGGAGCGAGATTGACACAATATAATTCATTGATCATTGGTACTCAATTCCATCTTATGGTTATCAAGGGATGCCTTAATGTTAATATCAATTACTCATAATATAGAGATCTCTACAAAGTACAAATTACACTAGTGTACATGAAAGTATGAAATTTTGAGACTTATCAAACATATCTACATTGAAACTCTCGAACTTAGTAGAAATTGGCATACATGGAAAGATGTGATCCAGATTGAATTATGTTCACTAACAAAGATAAAGGTAGTTGGGTTGGTGATGCCGACACACCCAAGTGTAAAGCCTATCGAAATGGGTCTTTGTTAAAAAGTATGATGAGAATAAAGAGATTATACTCGTCTCATGATGCAAGGCTTCTCACAATGCTATGGAATCGACTACGATAAGATAAATTCTCTCGTAATGGATGTCATTGCACTCCACTACCTTGCCAGCTTGGTAATTTCTAAAAAACTTGACATGCAGCTTATAATCGTGGTTATGAAGTATCTCTATGGGGATCTAGAATAAGAGATAGATATAAATGTCTCAGATGGACTTCATTTACCCAAATCAAGTGGCTCTAGACTACATAGCGCGTTTGTAATGAGATTGAAACGTTCATCAAGTGACTACTTGATTGGAAAGAGATATGCCCATGCGTGTTCATTTAAAGGCCAAGTTCAGGATTTGCAAAGTATTTGAAATCCAAATTTGAGATGAAAGATCTTGGGAAGCACGAGTTTGTCTCGAATAAAGGAGTCATAACTAGTGACGGGAACTCGAGCACCATAATGATGGTATTTTCCATCATCGGCTTATACTCTAAGATATGATACACTTTATGATGATAAAGTGAAGTCTATGAGTATTCCCATGATCTGCTATAGTCTTGACCCTTAGAGGGATCCGTTTTCGTCCAAGGGATGATGACGAAGACGTGTTAGAGGTTAAAGTGTCTAATCTAAGTATAAGAGTGTACTTAGCATAATACACAAGACTTAGCTCCTCATCATTATTGAACTTAATAGCTAGATGAAGCTATGCGCCCACGCAATGCCATTTGGAATGGTTTAAAGATAATATTTTAGTGTCAAAAAGTATAAAAGATATGGGCTTAATCTATCCTTACAGAGAGGCCATGAAGAGAGTGGTGTTGGAAGTAAGGGCACCACAAAGAGAGTGGCGTTGATTTCCCTTCACCCCCTACACCAACAATCGTTGTGATGTGTTGGTAAGTTTTGCCGAAGTTGGATATCTCTCTGATCCACACAAAATTTATTCCCAAGTTGATTATATCTTTACCATGAGTAACACCGCGATATCTTGAAGTCTAGAGAGCACACTCTTGTTGCTACATCTTCGAACCATTTTGAAATTATTGATCTAACATGAAGTTGTTATTGAGTGTATATGGTTGAGGTCCATAAGTGCACATATTGAAGATCAAGTTATTTATGAATCACCACTGATGAACATACATGTATTATGAGAATAATGTTGTTTGCATCAAGGTGATGAAGCTAGATTACATGTAGGGCAACAACACCAAACATATATCGCATAAGTTATTCTATAGTTAGCAAACAATAACAATTCCTCAAGGTTATGGTTGACCAAGTTTGATTTGAGAATAATGTGGCAGACTTTCTAAGTCATTGGCCAAATTTCACATTTGAGAAGCATGTGAAGAGCATAGGGTTGCTCAGCTACCTTGATTGTTGACATTAGGGGGAGATGCAGACTTCAGGGGGAGTCTGGCATACACATGAGTGTTTCTGGACGTGAAAGACATGTTGTATTCTTTTTCTTTGACTAAGGTTGCTTTTATCCCAATGAGTTTTTATTACTTAACAAGGTTTTAATGAGGCAACATAGTTATGTGTCATTTCATCATCTACGACGATCTGCACTCTTTTTACTTGGTGATACCGATTTTCTCCTGCAAAAATTTTTGGTTGGCAAAGTTTTTTGTAAAGCATCAATGAAGCAAATGAAGAAGCCTCACCACCATCACCCGGCACAATGGAGAGTGTTGTAGGATATTTTATGTAACTAGTTATAGTGGAGATTACAGAATATGACAATGAATCATATCTAGAGATGTATTAGGATTTCTTACTTGTATGTACATCTTGTATTCTCTTATACAAAGAGTTACTTTTTCATTAATAAAGTGACACAGCTTATTGCTTCGACTATTCTCTCTATCATACATAATTCCTAAAACAAAAAAGGCATTGTTTCCTCTTCTTCTTCTTCCTCCTCCTCCTCCTCCTCCTCTCTGCTCCAGTCACGTAGTACGGTGACGTCATGGGGTTCGCTTTCGGTAGAGTTGGCAAGGCTGTGTTTCAGATACGTATCTTGGTTAACAATCTTGGAACTCTTATTGTGTACATGATTATACTCGGTAAGAAAAGATTGATTCCTACTTTAGAAGTTTTTTACTTACTTTCATGGGAGACTGGCTTTTATAGCTTCTTCAGTTTCTATTTCTGAGACCATGTTTGTGTTTCTGGAGATTTGACTGTTAGTAAATGTAGTAATTTTGTTTTTGTTTTTGGGGTGAAATTTTTTGTGTTGATGTGAATTGATTAGGTGATGTGTTGTCTGGGACTGCTAAAAGTGAGGAGTTCATCATACAGGAGTATTGGAAGGGTGGTTTGGTGAAAATTGGTGGAATGGGCGTCATTTCGTTCTGTTTATCATGACGATTTTCGTGTTTGCGCCGTTGGTATCACTGAAGCGGATAGGTATATATAATCTGCTTCTTTTTAAGAGATTATGACTCCTTGGTGCTTGGACATGAGACATTGGTCATAAGTAGAAGAAGTGTTGTTACCTAGTGGTTTCTTGTGCTAGTTTGGAAATAACAAGGTGGGTGGAATGGAGACTTAACTATCAAGTAGTTGTGTGATTTAGTGCTATTTTTGTGCTTGCATATTCATTGAGATACACATCTGCTTTAGCGGTTGGGCTGGCAGTTGTTTTTCTAGTCATCACTGCAGGAATCACAGCTGTTAAATTCTTTTACGGAAGTATTGAGATGCCTAGATTTGTTCCTAAGGTGACTGATATGGCATCGGTGTGGAAACTCTTCACTGTTGTTCCTGTTCTTGTGACGGCTTTCATCTGCCACTACAATGGTATGCTAGTTGATGCAATGCGCAACTTTTCTTGGTAGTGGAAAAGCATAAGACTTGATTGTTTCTTTTGTGTGTGTGTGTGTGCGCGCAGTGCACACAATTGCCAATGAGCTTCAGAACCCTGACTCAATTCAACCAGTTGTGAGGACATCA
This sequence comes from Geum urbanum, assembly GCA_946800695.1. Lineage (NCBI taxonomy): Eukaryota > Viridiplantae > Streptophyta > Magnoliopsida > Rosales > Rosaceae > Geum > Geum urbanum. The sequence goes on from OX327012.1 coordinate 41,978,794, forward strand.
TTGATTTTATGCTCTACGGTCTACATAATGACCAGCATTTTCGGGTTCCTACTGTTTGGGGATTCAACCCTTGATGATGTGCTAGCCAACTTTGTACTGACCTTGTCATCCCTTATAGCTTTCTGCTCAGTGATGTTGTTCGAATCAGCTATGCCCTGCACCTCATGTTCGTATTTCCCATTATCTTCCATCCACTGCGAATCAACTTCAATGACCTCTTCTTTCCTTCATCTGGGTCTTTAGAATTAGGTAATCGCAGGTTTGCATTAACCACCATAGGACTCATTTCCATTGTCTTCTTGGGCGCAAACTTCATTCCAAGCATCTGGAATGTATTCCAGTTTACAGGAGCTACCGCTACTGTCTGCATTGGATACATCTTTCCTGCCGACATTGTTCTCATGTGAGTTCGTTGACACTCAATTGTTTCTGTTTGCCATTAATTTGAGCAATGATGAGCATATTTGTATGTGTCTGCCTATTCGCGTGGAATACTCAGTAGTTTTGGTTGAGCTGTTAACTTGCTAAGCTTACTGCTCCCTCAGCCATTTGATCTCACTTTCTGTAATGCAGGGATCGGCATGACATAGCATTGATAGCAACAACGAAGGACAAGTACCTTTCTGTTTTCATGATTGGTCTTGCTGTGTTCTTAAATTTGATAGCAATATACAGTGATGCTGCCGCCTTGTTGAAGAGGAATATGTCGCCTCTTCAATGACTTTACATTGTCTGGCTCACTTGGCGTAAGAGACTAGAAGGATTCTTCTGTTAGATGAACCAAATACGTGATATACCGATACTGCAATGAAAATACAAACCCAGAGAAATGCTGAAAGTTTATTTGGAGATCGAGTGTATATATGCCTATGATGATTGATAGAAACATTGAAGTTTCTTTGGCATACATACACTCGATCTCCAAAGGAACATTGAAGTTTTTTTGGAGATTGGTGTATATGTTTTGATAGGTGAAAGTAAAATTTCTATCCAATAGCATTTCTTGCATTTGAACATGCTGCCACTGGTGATACTTCTATGTAAACTGTGATATTCACTTTATATCTCCTGAAAATTTGTTCAAGAAATATAATTGGTACAGGGGCTTATTCTACACTATATCTCAAAGAATACATGATTTCTCTGTAGTTCCTACAAAAAATATCTGACAAAAGTTATGTTGACTTTCAATTCAAGCCAATAAAATCACACCTTACACCACCCAACCTGTACTCATCATCTTCGAATAGAAACCTCGATAGCTTTCGCATACCATCGGGTTGCCCACCTGCTTTGATCAACAAGCCATTGATTTGACAGTGTTGATCACTTAATCTGCTCTGATTTACACCGATGAAGCTGCTCTTTCGACAATGCTGCTGGTTGACCATCTTATTTCAACGATGCTTCAGGTTGACCATCTTATTTCATTCAAAAAAAATAGTGGATGCAGAAGACGGCCAAGCCCTGTCAGCTATTTCCAGCTCGTATCAAATTATGTACACGGGGATATGAACAAGACATGGTTACCAGCAGCCAAATGTCGAGCTCTGTTCTTCTGAACCATCTCATTGACAGGGGTTTGAAACTCGTCATGACAAGACTTGCATCCATGGATGAGAGAACTATGCATGGCCTTGATCGGATGACATAGGGAACTAAACAAGCAGAGAAGGCACTGCAAGCAATCATCAGGCTCAGACTAGTTGAAGAAATAGGTAGATTCGAGAACCTGTCTGAGATCAAAATCACCACGTTCCGGTAACGGAGGAAATTTATAGGTGGGGAAAGACTTTTGAAAGCTCTCCAACAACTGTAAACATACAAGCAATAATTTAGAAACTGATCATTCAGAGGCGTCTTCAAACTCATATGTAGCAGTAAATATATTATTAAGCAAAAAACTAGCAAGGAACAGCCTATCTGGTACGTATAACCTATAATAAAACAAGGCTAGGCACACGCACACACAAAAAACAAACAAACTACCAATTCATCAGTCAAGGTTTTCTGATCTTTGTCTAATAAATAGGACAAAGTTCGGTTTACCCCTCTTAACTTTGGCTCAAACATCATGTTAGTCCCTTTTGTTTCAAATTGAATGTTTTACCTTTATACTTTGGCTCGGACATCAGTCTTACCCCTCCGTTAGTTTCCCATCCAATTTAGCCGTTAAGTGATGACATGACAATTGTTACGTCAACAAGTGGGTCCCATTACCAAAAACAAATTCCTATTTTATTTTATTTCTGATCTTTAATTTTCATGTTGATTATATCATTTTTATTATCATTATTTTTTCATTTTTGATCTCTCATAAAAAGAAAAATAATATAAAAGAATAATAAAAAAATGTTTAAAAAAAGAGATCGACGAGATTGCAATTAGTCGTAGAGTTGCGAGACATAACAAAAAAGAGACAAGATTGCAATTTTTTCTAATTTTTTAACCGACTCATTTCTATTCTAATTGCGATCTTTTTTTTACTCTCGCTACTCTGACTAATTGAAATCTTGTCTTTTTTTAAAAACATTTTTTATTATTCTTTTATATTATTTTTCTTTTTATGAGAGATCAAAAATGAAAAAAAAATAATGATAAAAGATAAAAATAAAAAGGAGACAATCAAAATGAAAATTAAAGATTTAAAATGAAATAAAATTAATTTAAAAAAATGTTAAAATATGAATTTATTTTTAGTAATTGGACCCACTTACAGACGTGGCAATTGTCATGTCATCACTTAATTGTCAAATTGGATGAAAAACTAACGGAGAGGTAAGATTAATGTCTGAGCCAAAGTTGAAGGGTAAAACATTCAACTTTGAAACAAAAAGGGACTAACATGATATCTGAGCTAAAGTTAAGGAGGGTAAACGAAATTTTGTCCCAATAAATATATAAACTTCCAGGTAAATGAACTCACATTCTCCAATATTGGTGTCTCGTATAGTTCAACAAACTTTTCTCTTAGTATCCTATTCATTTCGTCAACGTCACTTGCATGAGTCCAATATGAATCATGCACTCCTGTAATCAACAACAGTATTAAGAAAAGAAAAGAATATGTTACAGTATATGAGAGAGAAATAGAGGGAGCGAGAGAGATGTAGAAACCTGCAAAAGTTAAGCCTGCCTTCTTGCATGCGAGAGCAGTCATCATCATGTGGGAACCGTCAAGGGAGTGAACAAAATTTGGGGGAAAGGCTGTCTTCTGCCGTTTAGCCATCACCTTATCAGTTTCCGTCTGTAACGTCAGGATCTGAAGGGATGTCTTAACCTGCATATGATTCAACGTAGCACCTTAACGAGATACTGATTTTCATCTTTTGTTTTCTCTTCTTTTTTTTCTCTTCGAAATTCTACAATAAATAACAATATATGGCCATATTTTGAAGTCTTGGAAAACTGAAAAGTTGTTGAAGTATTACCAGATGCCTTCCTACTTGGCGGTATGGTTGTACAACAGGAAGCCCAAGGGGTGAGGTCCATCGAACTGCATGATTCTCTGCAGCTATCACCTATTTATATTTGATCACAGCTGTCAAGACTTGTAGTTCGCATGTATTAAAAATGATAGTAGAAGCAGAGATTTTTAAAGAATCATAAAGGATTTTTGTTCAAAAAGAGAGACTTCGAACTCTGGTTGAGTTCTAGACAGTCTATATTGTGGTGAGGTAAAAGGAATAGAACTCAACCAGAGTTTGACGTCACACTGTTTGAACAAAGATCCTTATTAAATCAAGTAAACAAACCTTTGCACATTCACCAAGCCAACTCATAATACTTCTTGCAGCTTCAAACATCTCTCCTAGGGCAGTCAAGGTGATCTGTAGACAGCAAAAAAATCATTACAGGCTGCAACTCAAGAACCATAGAGACACATACAACTATTGAAAGTGTCATTCACTTACTCTAGCAGCATAACAAGCTGCACCAAACAGATCAGAGTCCTCAGCTATGGTTCCACGCTCCTTTAATCTCTTCTTTATTTGCTCCCGTGCACCAATATAAGTAACACCGTATACAGATGTCATAACCGTCTGCTTTACCAATTTACGATCCACCTATTTTTCCAATTACAAAACGCAGTATTAGAAGAAAGATATGGACAGTTACAGAAACCAGACAGAAACTGGTCTCCAGGAGAGGGCAATCCAGATTATTTGTTTCGTAGCCAAGTCCTCAAATTTAGAAGAACTTGGCAGAATATTAGCAATCTCTGAAGTTATTATCATTATTACGATGGCTACCAGCTTCATTGTTAACAATTCATACCAACGGACGCAGGATTAATGATATTAACCTCATTAAGTAAAAGCCTAGCGTGCAATGCATTTGGATTACTGGCTGGATCTTTCTCCGCATCTGTGCGCATTATATCAAGTACCCTGCACAGCATCAAACTATTAGCCAAACCAATGGTGTAGTTTATGAATATAAATCCGAGAGATGTCAACAAATTTTATCATTTTTATACTTATTTTCTCCTTCAAGAAAACATATATGTTAGTATATGAACCGGTCTGCTGGCTTGTGAAAGAGTCATACATGTTAACCAAGTATATAAAATAAAATAGAGAGAGAGAGAGAGACCTGTCAGCAATTCCTGAATAAACATCAGCTGGTTTCTCTCCCCCAACAAGATTTACAGCAGCTGCTCCAAGCTGAAATATAAATTCAGAATTTGATCAGAAAAATGAATGAGCATGTGAGGTAAATGGTATAAAACGTTCAATGAAGGCAATGATTACAAACTGGACACCCCAACTCTCAGAGCGTCCTACACTCCGACATTTTTAAGCTGCAAAATTAAGAGATGTTTAGTACCTTGTCCCTTCCAAGGGCAGCGTAGTGTTGTAAACCATTACATGATCCATCCTTGCAGCAAAAAAGAGATACCAAGATCAATTTTTGGATAAAATGACATCATTGGTATCAACTACAAAATAACAAAGTACAAAGTATAAGAAAGCATGGAACATGTTCAACAGCTGCCCAACTTCCATTAATTAAAAGGTTGATAAGTGAATTTCTCAAGATCTACCACTACAACACAACACAACACCACATCCATCTATCTCATTTTATACTTTGTACTAAGTTCAGATTTTCTCCATGCATTTTAATCTCTGTGTCTTTTGATTCAATAACCAGAGAATTAACTTCTCATTTTTTATTACAGCCAGAAGGGAAAAGAGACTTTTCATTCAATGATACGACTGTACACAACAATGTAGAATTTACAACATCTGGATCAAAGAGAACGAAATAATGGTTTTGTTGCAGATTATGATTTGACTATGTCGAATGGTCTAGTACCTGGTGAATAGGCGTATATGAAATGGTAGTCTCTGGTGAGGGGCTTCTCAATGCTTCAGTAAGATTAAAGCATGCTGCCAAGCATTGGAAAGGATCTTCCGCACTCAACCACCAGCGCCTTCCTTCAAGAGGTCTGTCTGCGCTATCGAATATTTCATCTATATGGTTCTCTGTAAAAGCTATTCGATCATCATAGGAGAGTTTGTCAACACCACCAGCATATAGATTTGCCAAATGTATCTTCAACCAGTGTAAACCAGATTTTCCAAGTTGACGCCCCTCTGCAAACTCCAGGATGCCTCGGCACATATCAGAACCAAGATGGTTTAAATATGGGTGCATGGGGTAAGCTCGACCTCGGAAATCAAGGTTGTGTGGATAGTAGAAGCCTTCCTCATCCTTCATCTTTCGTGCTACCTGCTCCCATGCAGTGAAAATAAATATCAAAGTATCCAATCACACTACTTCATTCACCTCATGAGAATGGTTCTTACAGCAAGTTTAAGTTCTGTATCGCACCGCTGTGAGTGCCTCTCACTATTCTTCTTTTTTGCGGCTTTAACTTTCCATTTCCATTTTCTTATTTCGTCCTCATCTTCTGTGTCTGGTTCTTCAGGCCAAGAAACCTGTTTGACAAGGAAAGAAAAGTAATGCTGGATCATTTAGAGATAAAATAAAATAAAATAAAAAAGAACCTCAATGATGTTTATATTATGGAAACGCAAAAAAGTTTCTGCAAACCAATGGGAATGCACCATTGAATATGAAAAGAAAATTCCAGTTAATGAAACCCACATCTTCACGGTCAACCAGGTCACCGACACAGCCTCCACTAGCCCATAGCCTGTCCACTATATGAAGTAGCCTTTTGTTTATCCTCCATTTGGTACTCCCAAGAGTATTCAGGGCCTAATACAGAAAACAAGAGGAGGTACAAGGGAATAAATTCAGAAATCTGGAATACGGAAAAACTTATGGATGTCTTGTGAAGAAACAAGGAGGAAGCACTAATACTTGAGACACGAACAGGTTTCATAGAGAAACTAGATGTACTAGATTTCAAAGGATTTCAGACCTCATAAACAGGTTCTAATTGCTGCCTTGGAGTCGACTTAACAACTTGGCGCTGTTGCTTCGCTCCATGAGTTCGCATAACATAGGATGGTAAGAATAAATATGCTCCTTTGTCATACCTGCCCAAAATATAACAACAGGGCATGAGAAGTCGCCCAAATCCCTGTGTGTGGATCCTACCTAGTTGCTTAAACTGACCTCTGATGACAACACCATAATCAACCAAGAAAAAGGTCATAATGCTGGAACCAATCAGTTCAACTAATGCAAACGAAAGAACTAGATTGTGCAAAGTAAAACAATTTACAACTGATCGAAACTGCATACCCTGTCCAGTTAACTGGAGGCACCAACATCGGCATATATGGAATGACCATGTGTCTTGCCTGGTTGGTCAGAACAGATCAATTAAAAAGAGATGAAAAAGAAAGGGTTAGTGTATCTATTACTGCTCAAAGATGGAAAAATGATCATTGCCTATCAATACTGTCATGAGTATACAAGATGTATAGGTAAATATGAACATCCAAGAATGATGAGCATTGGCCAAACCAGGTAGAACTATTCTACTTACAGTTTTCTCCATCCCTTTGCAAACTAATGGGTCGCATTCAATAACACCATATCTCCTGTTTGTCTTCCTATGCAAAACAATAACAGAGAATTGAGAGAGAGAGAGTTTTTATGATGTTAAGTAAACCATAGATCGAATCTTTCTTACTGTCCATCTTTAGTGATCGTCTTAAGGGAATGTATGAATGCTGGGCGTATGTCAACTGGAGTATCTCCTAATTGATCAACTGGCGGTTGTATATAAGCTGTTTCGATCAATAACTGTATCAATCGACAACCAACCTGGCAAGTAAAAGAACCAATATGATGTAACAAAAATTATGACCAGATAATTTGGACTTATAATCGCTCCACATGACAAACCTTAACATGACCCTCTTGACCCCATGGCTTTAACTCATCTTGTTCCTTCAAAATTTGGTTTACTTGCTGAAGTTTCTTCGATTTCAGCAACTTGTGGACCTTTCTCCTCAGCCTCTGCTCTTTCGCTAGATTCTCTTGCTCCTGTTCTTTGGTTAGTTTCGTTTCTTTACTTGCCACGGTATCAGATTCACCTTCAGGTTTCTCAATGGCACCGCTTGTCTTCTTTTTGTTAAGCAAAAATCTGTGTATCTTAACCTGTCACATGATCATCAAATCAAAATTCTATTATTCAAAAGCAACTCCACCAAATGAAAGTTCAAAAAAATACACAATGTAAATTGACAAACAAAGTTTACGAAACAATAAAATCATCATTCTAAGCTCAAAACAGACCTCATGCTCAAGAGCTTCACCAATGGCACAAGCAGCCTGAACCACCTTGACAGACCCAACTGCATTATTCGCCATCATCAGCCCCATAAGCTTATGCATTGTAATCACAGCCATCTTATTCGGCGGCAAATGCTCAAAATAGGGAGCATGACTAGGCCTATTATGCTTCTTATTAGCCCAAATCTCCGGTTCAGCGGCAATGGCATCCCTAAAAGGCTCAAACCACCCCAGAAACAATGATTTAATGTAAGGCAGATTCGGCGCAAGCTTCCTCTCACACATATCAGTCAAAAGATCCTGGTACTCATTCGCCGCCTCTTCCCATGCCTCTGTCTCAATCTTTATCTGCCTTTTCCGAAGAATTGCATACTTCCCTATCCCCATTCCATTCACAGCTCTCTTTGTCTGCTGCTGCAATCTTTGCCTCATCCTCGTTGTTTCGTGTTCGGCTTTGCTCACCAAACCCTCAAGCATTTTCTGTATCTCCTCCGACCCGGACTCACCGGATTCCTCGTCGGTGGTCGAAGCAATTGCCTCTGCAGAAGTAGCAAAGCTGCTTCGGAAATCGGAAATCACAGAGCTCTGAAGCAAACTAGGGTGTTGTCTTCGGCTTAATTCGTGAAATCGACGCAGACCCATTAAAGAGGACAAGTAGTTTGTGCAGACCCGGGTGTCAAAATGAGAGCGTTGCTCGATAAAGCTTGAATCTTTGGTGAGTTTCAGAGTAGTGGGGGAGCTGAAAAGCTTGGACTTTCGTGAAGAAGAGGCTAGTTTGGATATGTTTCGCCACATAGTTGAACAAGTGAAGTCCGATCAGATTAGTGATACAGTATGATGGAGTACATTGAAGTAGACAAAGATTTGGGTTTTGAAGAAGTAGAAGATGAATTGGGGAGTGGCGGCCTTAAACCCTCCTTAAAACCTACGAGCTCTCTGTTATTGATGAAAAGCTCGGGTCTTGCAGAGGTTTTTGGAGCCCGACCCGCTTCGTTTGTCTGACCCGGTTTATTGGGCCAATCCAATTGTTTACGATTTTAAATGATAAAAAAACCTCAATTTAAGGGATCTCCTTCCAAAAAAAGCTCAATAAATTTGTCCTCGTCACAAAAAACACAGAATTTTTGGCATTTTTTTTCTTCTAAAAAAGCCCAAATACCAATTCTAAAAAAATTCATTTTTTTCGTAACTTCTACTTTTTCTTCCAAAATTGCCCTCGAGAGCTCACTTGATTTTTCTTGCACTGTAGTCACGGAATATAATTTCTTTGAAAACTCTCCATTGTGTTGAGCTCCGAATGTATGATGCATAACTTGTTGTCTCAATCTTTGTCAAGTAAATAAAAACTTCATGGGCAAAACAAAGACTTGGTCGTAGAGGAAAAAGGTACAAATGCATAACTTATAGATGATACACATGTGATGTAAACTCTTGATGTCTACCAAAATAACTCTCCCTAGATTGCAAACTCAATTTTAGAGTTCTGATAAGCATCGCATACCAATGTGTTTCACATGTTTCTCAAAAGTATATTTTCAAAGTGACTTGGTAAACAAGTCTGCAACATTATCCGTAAAACAAATCTGTTTACATGAATATTCAATAATTCTTGTTGTTGCTAATTATAAAAAAAACTTTAGCGAAATGTGTGTAGTAATATCACCCTTAATGAGCCCCAACCTCATCTGCTCAATGAAAACTGCATTATCCTCAAAGATGCAGGTTGATGTTGTCATAGTAGATGGTAATCCTCACTACCTAGAAAGTATGCTATTGGGTCCTGAGTTCGAGTCACGAGAGTGTAAGAGTGAAATCTTATAATCCTTTTAAAAAAAGTGAGATAGTAGATGGTAATCCACTAGCCCTCAAATATGATGTATTACTGACTTAAGCTAAACACATTTTTTAATAGCTTTATGCAAAGCTATAATCTCATAATGATTCGAGGAAGTAGCAACAAAAGTTTGCTTTGTAGATCTCCAAGAAATCACTGTATTTCCAATGGTAAAAACATGTTCAGTTTGGGAACGTCTTTTGTGTGGGTCAAAGAGATACCCAACATCAGCAAATTCGACCAACACATCATTTGGCGTCTCAGAATATGGGACTACACTGCAAGAAGGTGCAGCTGTGGTAGCTTTCGATGGGTCGAGGATGCTATTCGATGGGTCGGCTGACTCCGGTAGATCCATCCAGGAGATATGATTCAATGGATCAAGATCCATGTTCGATGGGTCGAACTAGGTTTAATCAGAAAGTTGCGATTCCGGCTTTCCTTTACTGGAATCCCAATTTCTCTCTTGCTTCTTTGTAAGGGAAGAACAAACTCAAGTCAGTGAACCCCTTCAAATACCTGATGATATGCTTTATTCTATTCTAATGATGTTGCATTGGTGCAGAGATAAATCTATCTAATAAGTTCACTGAGAAGACAATGTCTGGACTTGTGCGTTGAGTAAATACATCAAAGCTCCAATAACATTAAGATGTGGAATCTCAGCTCCCAAAAGTTCTTCATCATTGTGTTTCGAACTAAACGGAACTTTTTTAGGTTCCAAACTGTGAACAACCATTAAAGTGTTAAGATGGTGTGTTTTGTCCATGTTAAATCGCATGAACATCTTTTGGACATAAGCAAACTGGTGAATAAGAATTCCACTAACTCTATTTTCCACATTTAAATCAAGGCAAAATCGAGTCCTTCCAAGGTCTTTTATCTCAAACTCGGATTTCAAGTAATCATCGGTCTCATTAATCTCATCAAGAAAAATGATGATGTTCATATCATCAACATAAACTATTACAATAGCAAATCTTGAACTTGTTTGTTTAATGAACATGCATGGGCATAAATCATCATTCTTGTATCCCTTCCGAATCAAGTAGGCACTTAGACGTGTGTACCACATCCGACCGGATTGCTTCAATCCATATAGTAAACGTCTCAATTTATCACATGAGCACTTCATGGTTTAGAGTTACTTGATTTGGGTAAAACTATGTCATCTGGCACTTTCATCTATATCTCTGAATCAAGATACCAATAGAGATATGTTATAACCACATTCATGAGTTGCATACTTAATTTTTTAGACACTACATGTGAGTGCAGAATTTGTCCCTCAAGTTATGCACCTCTGGTGAACCTGCAAAACAAGTCGGAGCATGGGTGGTACCACACTCAGACCCTTTGATGCTTAAGTCAGATATTTTCACAAAATCTAAAAAGTTTATAGGTAAGAATATGTTAACTTTTACCACGCCAGAATGGTCTATATATAGTGATCATATTAGGTCTAAGCATAGATCACATCGTATCATGTATCTACATGCTTTTGGGTAAGGAAATCCTATTAGGATTTTGTTTCCTTATCCAGGGTTAATCGGAAAACTAACTACCACAACCCCTTTGGTGCAATCCCCCATGGTTCCACATCGTATACAACTAAGAGCTCGAGGATTCCCAGAATCCCCCGATCTCCCATCGCTCTTTGGGATTGTCGCACCTAATTTTTGAACTTTCCAGAGACTTCTACATTGTTCCAGACATTTCAAGATAGTTCCAAACATCCAATAATCATTTGAACATTCTTTCAGGCTCTGCTAACCCTACAGACCTCGGGACTCAGACCTTCAAGCTCGAGGGTGGTCAAAATCGTCTCCCACAAATATCCTCACAACGGAGGAAGGTGCGACATGTGTCACCCTCCTCTTGTTGTCTTAACGCTTCACCAAATTTAAAAAGAAAAAAAAATCCTCCATTTTTCTCTCCTTAATCTTCCGCGCGAGAATCGAGGTATCCATTTCCATCATCCCTCTTCAACTCGAACCTCTTCATTCCTAAAACACTCTTCCACTTTCAAAATTCATCATCACCGATCTTCTCGAGATCTCACACTTCGTCCCAAACTGTCACACCCAAACGTACCAACGTCTCTCTTCGACAAAACCTTTTCGCTTATAATAAATTGATCTTCCATCTTGCCCATCATTTTCACCGATCTTTTACTCTCAAGCTTCTAAACCCATAAAAACTTCATAACTTTCCAATTCACCAATCATTTTTGACCCTACTTTAATTATGGCCTCTAGCCCAAAATCTCATCGTGCTACAACTGCCGCCATGACCCCCTGGAGCCCATACAACGCTGGCATGGAAATCCCAGGTTACCGATGGGTATCTCTCATTCCTCATTCCACTGATCCTTAAGCACTGGTGGATTACTTCGAGCCAGTGGGGACATACATGCCCATCGAGTCACCGGTGAAGTCATCCAACAAGGCGCTGAGTTCGGCGCGCGATGAGGCAGCCGAAGAAGCTATCGCTGTGAACGTCGCTGAGGGATCCACCGAGCCACGGGCTCCCAAGCCAGTCGAGCAACTGGAGCTACCCATGTCGTTCAACCTGGAAAACGTGGACCTCCCAGATCCGATCGATACTGCCTCGTCGGAGCCAACCAGCCACTCGCTCCATGCATGCACATGGAATATGGCAGAGAAGACAGAGCTCTTCTCTAGGACGCTCCGAGTCACCTCTGAGTCATTAGCCTCCTTTATCGAGACATACCACCAGGGCGCCTCTGAGAAGTTCACCTTCATCCTTGCTTCTGACAAGGAGAGGTTCGCGGAGCTCAAGGGAACTCACAACCCTGGCCTCCGTTCTAGATTTTGTAGAGCCTTTTTTTCTCGATCCCGGCCATTATCAGTGACGCCCTCAAGTCTTATGGGTACGCGATTAAGCAGTGGTGCCTCGATAGCTTCTGAATCTTGTCATGTTTTGATCGTCTTAACATGTGGTTCAATTGCAAGTTGGGCCTCCCGGAGTTTCGAGTGATTTTCCAAGCGAAGTTTACGACTTCCCAAAGCTCCAAGCTGTATCTGTCTCATAGGTACATGATCTACAAGGAGATGCTCCTCTTCGACTCCCCAACTTCCTCGAGGGACCAGAAGAAGACCCCCTCACAGTGTTCAGAGATTGGGGAAGGTTGGCCAGGGAGGCCGGGCACACAACCCCGACAGCTCTCAATCCTGCACACCTGCCCACGGAGCTGGGGAGCGCCATGAGGTACTACGCCGATCTCGCCAATGACGGCCTCAAGATCCCTACTAAGTATCGGTCTATGTACTGGCAGGTGAGTCACGATCGCTTCCTCCCCAGAGCTCTGGACAATCTTCTAGTAATGTCCCACGTCGATCGTCGCAGTTGATACTTGACCTCTAGGCCTCCGACGAACCATAAGGCTGGGGCCTCCAGCTACGTGAAGCCAACTCCCGCCAAGTCGTCCTCCAAGAAACTCCCAAAGCTCATACGTTGTCAGCTGTGGTCATTGGTAAGCAGGCCCCCTCCTCCAGCAGGTCTTGTCGCGGAAAACTGGTGACGATTCACTTCAAAAAAAAAATTGCTATGCCAAAGGGTGTTTTGATGTCGCAAATAAGAATTGGCAACATCAATGGAGGCGTCGTTATTGGTGCAGTCGCTAATGCTATTGCTGACGAAAAATGACCATCACAAAAAAAAAATTGGCAACAGAAAATTGCCATCGCCAAACATGTTAAGGGCATTTCTGTCTTTTGCCATATGGCGTTCTGCTGACAATTTTGCCTGGAATTGACTACGAGGGGACATACTCTCCCGTAATGAACGTCATAACGTTCCACTACCTTGTCAGTTTGGTAGTTTCTAAAAAACTTGACATGCAGCTCATGGATGTAGTTATTGCATATCTATATGAGGATCTAGATTCAGATATATATATATATATATATATATATATATTTATAAGTTCCTAATGGACTTCCATTGCCCAAATCAAGTGACTCTAAATCATGGAGTGCATTCTCAATAAGGTTGACACGTTCACTATATGGATTGAAGCAGTTCGGACGTATGTGGTATAACCGTCTAAGTGAATACTTGATTGGAAAGGGATATGTGAATAATGAACTATGCCCACGTGTGTTTATTAAAACAACGAGTTATGGATTTGCAATTGTCGTTGTTTATGTCGATGATATGAACATTATTGAGACTCTTGATAAGCTAAAGGACACTGCAAAACAATTGAAATCCGAGTTTGAGGTGAAAGATCTTGGGAAGACGCAGTTTTTCCTAGGCCTAGAGCTAGAGTACCGTAGCAGTGGAATATTAGTCCACCAGTCGACTTATGTCCACAAAATGTTGAGAAGATTTAACATGGACAAAGTACACCGTGTTAGCACTCCCATAATTGTCCGCGGCCTAGATCCAAAGAAACATCCATTTCATCCAAAGGATGAGGACGAAGAAGTCTTAGGGGCTGAAGTGCCTTGCCTAAGTGCAGTAGGGGCATTACTGTACTTAGCTCAATGCACAAGACCGGACATCTCATTTGTTGTGAACTTGTAAGATAGATTTATCTCTGCGCCCACACAACGCCATTGGACTAGCATAAAGACAATCTTTCGATACTTGAAGGGTACGATAGATATGGGCTTGTTCAATCCATACAGAGAGGCACAAAGGAAGGTTTTCGTTGCAGAAAGCAAGGGTGCCACCAATGGGGGTGGTACCACTTCTTCCTTCACCCCATACACCAACAATTCATGCGATGTGTTAGTTGGTTTTGCTGATGTTGGGTATCTCTCTGACCCACACAAATGTCGTTCCCAGACTGGTTATGTTTTTACTATGAGAAACACCGGGATATCTTAGAGGTCTACAAAGCAGACTCTTGTCCCTACATCTTCGAATCATGTTGAGATTATTGCTCTACATGAAGCTGTTAAGGACTACATATGGTTGAGGTCCATAGTTGCACATATTCGAAGATCAAGTGGTCTAGAATAAACCACTGATAAACCTACAAGCATATTTGAGGATAATGCTGCTTGCATTGAGTTGATGAAGCTAGGTTACATCAAAGGAGACAACACCAAGCACATATCGCCTAAATTTTTCTATAATCAGCAACAACAACAGTTTCTCAAGATCCAAGTAAACCAAGTTCGATCTGAGAGCAATGTGGCAAATTTATTCACTAAGTCATTGCCTAAATCCACATTTGAGAAGCATGTGAAGAGCATAGGGTTTCTCAACTTATCTAAGCTATCTTGATGGTTGACATCAGGGGGAGATGCAGACTTCTGGGGGAGTCTGGTATTCACATGGGCGTTTCTAAATGTGAAGGACACGTTGTACTTTTTTTCCTTGACCAAGGTTGTTTTTGTCTCAAAGGATTTTTATTATTTGGCAAGGTTTTAATGAAGCAATATGGTTTGGGTCACATCACCATCTACGACGACCTACACTATTTTTTTACTTAGCGAGATCATATTTTCTCCTACAAATGTTTTTGGCTCGACAAGATTTTAATGAAACATCAAGGAAACATCAACTATACACTCATAACCGCACAAGGGGGAGTGTTGAAAGATTTTCAAATGTGTCTAGTTATGACCAATTACTATCATTGTAACTCATATCATCATTGTAGTTTATGTCTTGCCATGTAACTCCTATAACGGTTTGTAACCGGTATAACGACTATATGTCATCAATCGTATAATCATCATAGGTTCATCATATCCTCCTATAAAAGGAGCATCGAAATTGAAGTCATCGAAAGATGGGAAACAATCATCGAAAGAGCACGTGCTAGAAGCACTCTTTGCGAGCTTGAAATAAAAATCCTTGTTTCGTAGCTAGAGCGCCCGATCCGCACCTTGGTATCAGAGCGGGGAAAGGTATTATTCTTTTCTACCTCATGGCACACTAAAACACTTTCAAGGGGGGTAGGTTAAGTTTAGGAGAAGCATAGAAAGACTAGGAGTTTATCCTTGGTTTAGAAATCCTAGGAGAATCACAGGTAAAAGGCAAACCCAGGTCCTGAGTAAGTCCTCAGAGAAGGCCATAGAGGAAACTCGGTGAGATGAGTCTGTCTCTCATATGATTGTCTTAGCCAAGCATAAACAAACAGTTTTTCTGTGTTAACCTATTCTTCACTTACCAACCTTGAATGTTTCAAAAGCCATCCGGTACAACCAATAGAAACCAAGCTTTCAATATTAATGAGCTGGACCCAAACAGCTAGTTCATCGGCATACAAATAAGCGTTACAAGCAACAGAGTCAATCGATCCTCCAGCCAAAGGATTTGTACGACCCGGCGAGGATTCTGGAACAACTCAAAAGGGGTTAGCAACCCTCATCAGGCAAAACAACACCACCATCCAACTGCTGATCAAACAGATAGAGCATATTGAAGACTGTCAGGAAGAATTAAAGAGGATAAGAGCACCGAAGGGTAAAAGCGAAGTAAGCTCCAACAACGACATAGGAATCTCCTTTGCCAACTTGGAGAAACAGCTTGAGCAACTCTCTCTGGGAAAACCAGCCCCCCAGAAAAGAAAGAAAGTACCCTTCTTCGTGTACAAAGATCCCCAAAAGATCTACGACGAAGAAAAGGCTAAGCTGAAAGAACCATGAGTCACACCAGGACAGAATCACTACCACCAATAATGGGAGATCATAGCAATCAGAGAACTGGTCCGGCTACACAAGAGGATCAGATTCGGGACTACAGATGGAGTAGTTGTGCGAGGTACGAAGCACAAATGAGACTGAATAGAAGAGTTGGGAGATACAGAAGGAGCTTAGAAAGCAGGCTCGACCCAGAAGTGCAACTCAACCTGTCACAAAGAAGGAGAGCAAATCTGGTACCTGCAGAAGTACTTTATGAGTACGGATGGTCGGGAGCCAATCACAGAGTATCAGCATTACTCTGAAGAAGAAATCCTATGCGTAAGCGAAGGACAGCAAATAAACTTGCCACTAATAACGCGGAAAGCTACAACACAGTCAGCAGAGAAGGATTTCGGTTCATACACCCAGGACTCATCATGATAAGAGTCCACGCACTTCACAGACGAGGGGCATGCACAAACGCTCTACTAGTAGTAAGGGACACAAGATGGTCAGATGATGTGTCCATAATCGGTACCATGGAAGTCGACTTATCCCAAGGCATACAACTCATCTACATGACAATAGATATGCAACTGTCAATAGGAGACTTCCACAACCACGTAGAAGTAGCTATTCAGACGCACGGGTATGAGAACTGGCGGGGAGGAGAAAGCAATCTCCTAATAACCAGATCCCTAATAAGGAGGCTCACAAATACAAGCCATGTGGGATTTCGTTATCAGATACAAAATGTGGCAGACTACCTTGCAAGTACAGGCATCCAAGCAATAGCGGGACAACACCATAGTACGGAATTCCTGCAAGGAAGAAGTTGGACGATTCAACCCTCACAGGAACATGGATCAATCCAACCGCAAAGGGCACTAACACGGTCAACGTCAGACAGACGAGTAAGGGTATCTTTCAGTGGATACCACAGAATTCCACCAATGGTGGAGGAAGACGAGACAGAAGGCATGAACGACGAAGAATTCGCAGGAGTCCTCTGGGAAAGTGAAGCAACCCAAACAAATCATGCTAAAGTAAAAGGAAATTATTACTAATGGACAAATATGCTTTTGGTGAGTGGGCTGATTCATCCTTATCCCTTATCTTCTGAGTGGATTGCTTTGGTAGTGGTGGGTGGTGGATGTCATATCTCCTTTAGAACCTTGGAGATGATGGTCTTCCTGTAGCAGTTGGTTGTATAGTATGAGCATGGTATAGGCATGTGCTCTTTGCAGCTGGGCAGCTTGTAATTGTTCTGAGACATAGTTATCCTTTGTGGCCTTGCTCTTGAGTTCATCTTCTTCCTTTTGAAGGATTGTGGCTGTGGATAGCAATGCTCCCCCGAGTAGTTGCAGCTGCTCATACTTAAGTCTGTGAGCATGAAGCCTATGTCTTACGTGTTCTTCAATGGTACATGGCAATGTTGCCCCTGCTTGGTAGTCCCTTGCCTTTTGATTGGGAATAATAGCTGTGGCTTTGTCAGGGAGATATATTATTGGAGGTATACGATCAGTTCTGATGGAATCCCTATGCTGTGTTATTCCTCTGGAGCTACCTGTACTGGCAGTGGAGCTTTCTGCGCTTCTTTTGTGAGACATGCTGCTGCTCTGGAGAGGTTGCTGGTTCTTCTGGGAAGATTGTCTGCCAAGGTGTTGCCTGCTCTCTTTATATATGCGTTGTGACAGCATGGTTACATGTCGTTCGGAACTTTTCATTTTGCATCTGATCTCGTTCCTGGCCCAATGCTTGGGGTGCTGCTTTCCTTTGACTCCTTGGGCTTGTGGGTCACGCATTCGAGGCCCATATGCTGGTGTGCAGATTTGTTCGGATTGTGGGATTCCAAGCTGTTTTGTAGACTCCTGTAGGTTGCAGGAGTCAGTCACCACGTCCGTGTCTTGGCCTAACATGAAGGCTCCTTCCTCAAATGGTAGTTCTGAGAGCAAAGACTTCATGGTGAAGCTGATTTGTCCTGTTTCTCCTTCTGAGACGCTGCAAATGTCGATGTTATCAGAGTCTCCTTGGTCCACAGAGACTACGTCGTAGTCATCCGGTAAGTCCAGGCTGTCCATGACTGCTTTTCTGGCCATATTGCCTGTTCTCCTGTTGCATTCTCGCGTAAAATGCCCTTCT
Source organism: Geum urbanum (assembly GCA_946800695.1). NCBI lineage: Eukaryota > Viridiplantae > Streptophyta > Magnoliopsida > Rosales > Rosaceae > Geum > Geum urbanum. Next base: position 41,997,097 of record OX327012.1, read on the forward strand.
TCTCCGCAGACATAGCATTTGCACTTTTTCGCTCGGTCCGGATGCTTTCTTTTAAAGGTCCTCACATGTGAATTATGAGGCTTTCCTTTATAAGTTCGTGCTTTTCTGAGGTCGTATCTCTTTCCATTGTTGTAGTAGCCTGGTATTGGTATTTTGCTACAGAAGGAGAGGTTTTTCAGGCTTCTTTGTAGTGCAGCCTTCTTGCATAATTCTGCAAGAAACTGGTAGGAAAAGTAGATCCTTGGAATTACCCCTATTGTATTTCCCGGGTATTTTTCTGCAAATGCTTGTTCCAGTTCTTTTCCTATCAGTGGGGGCATTTTTCTGAAGAATTTTTCTGAAAGTTCGGAGGATATGAACATACGTCCTGACTTTGCTGCTAGGATCTTGAAGTCGTTCATATAACTGAACAGATCCTTAACATTGCTGCACGTAAGTCTCTCCAGGTCTTGGTATGCCCTTTCTTGCTCTATAGTGGATCCTGTGTATGGGTCTTCTATGATGAACATTCTCTTGATATGAAATGTTATGTTTCTTGGGTCTTCGGCTATGTTGACCAACTCCTCATATTCTTGAGAAAACTCCGTTCTCCACTGGATCCATGTTTTATTTTCAATTTCTCCTAGTAGATTTTCTATGAAATCTACCTTTGACCTGTTGTCATCCCATTGGTACTTCTGATTGATTAGATTTACTGTGATTGTTTCCCATCTTTCGATGACTTCAGAATACAGGCCAATGTCCTGCGGGAGTATTAGAAAAACTCCCGTTGATTGTTCTGCTGGTGGAAGGGTCCACATTCCATCGTCAAGGCCTTTTCTGCTAAATCTACCTTTCCAGACTTCTGTGCTAGCTGATGGTTGTCTTGATGTGGAAGCAACTCCTGGTGCTGGTGGATATCGTACCTGTCCCATGAGTGGTTCTGTTGGCGGAGGTCTGTTTAAGATATTGCTGAGGAAGAGCTTGGGTAAGCGCCTTCTTCCTGGAATTTCTTGAGAGCTATAAATGCTGGGTATTCCAGTTCAGGCTCCTCCTCTTTCTCTTCAGTGACTGCTGCGATGGTGGTGTTCACCGTTCTCCTACTCTCCTCGGAAAAGAATGGGTTATCCCATTCGCTCTCATCTTCGAAGGTGTCCCAGAGTGGTTCTGTTGGGTACGCATCCCCTCGTGGTAAGGCGGCCAAGTATTGAATGTACCCAGATGGGTTATCAATATCTTCGTCATCTTCCATGTCATCACCGTCGTCTGGTTGTAATTCTGGGCTGTCGTCACCCCATCCGGTTGCTGTGATTTGGTCGATTGGGATTTTTGATGATGCCGGAGCATCATATCGGACTTTGAAGTCATATTTCCCACTGGGTTGGCCCAGTGTATCCCAAATTTCCTTTTTCTTTTTAGCATGATTTGTCTGGGTTGCTTCACTTTCCCAGAGGACTCCTGCGAATTCTTCGTCGTTCATGCCTTCCATCTCATCTTCCTCCACCATTGGTGGAATTCTGTGGTATCCACTGAAAGATACCCTTACTCGTCCGTCTGACGTTGACCGTGTTAGTGCCATTTGCGGTTGGATTGATCCATGTTCCTGTGAGGGTTGAATCGTCCAACTTCTTCCTTGCAGGAATTCCGTACCATGGTGTTGTCCCACTATTGCTTGGATGCCTGTACTTGCAAGGTAGTCTGCCACATTTTGTATCTGATAACGAAATACCACATGGCTTGTATTTGTGAGCCTCCCTATTAGGGATCTGGTTATTAGGAGATTGCTTTCTCCTCCCCGCAAGTTCTCATACACGTGCGTCTGAATAGTTACTTCCACGTGGTTGTGGAAGTTTTCTATTGAAAGTTGCATATATATTGTCATGTAGATGAGTTGTATGCCTTGGGATAAGTCGACTTCCATGGTACCAATTATGGACACATCATCTGACCACCTTGTGTCCTTTACTACCAGTAGAGCGTTTGTGCCTGCCCTTCGTCTGTGAAGTGCGTGGACTCTTATCATGATGAGTCCTGGGTGTATGAACCGAAATCATTCCCTGCTGATTGTGTTGTAGCTTTCTGCGTTCATTAGTGGCAAGTTTATTTGCTGTCCTTCGCTTACGCATAGGATTTCTTCTTCAGAGTAATGCTGATATACTCTGTGATTGGCTCCCGACCATCCGTATTCATAGAGTACTTCTGCAGGTACCAGATTCGCTCTCCTTCTTTGTGACAGGTTGAGTTGCACTTCTGGGTCGAGCCTGCTTTCTAAGCTCCTTCTGTATCTCCCATCTCTTCTAATCAGTCTCCTTTGTGCTTCGTACCTCGCACGACTACTCCATCTGTAGTCCCGAATTTGATCCTCTTGTGTAGCCGGACCAGTTCTCTGATTGCTATGATCTCCCATTATTGGTGGTAGTGATTCTGTCCTGGTGCGACTCATGGTTCTTTCAGCTTAGCCTTTTCTTCGTCGTAGATCTTTTGGGGATCTTTGTACACGAAGAAGGGTACTTTCTTTCTTTTCTGGGGGGCTGGTTTTCCCAGAGAGAGTTGCTCAAGCTGTTTCTCCAAGTTGGCAAGGGAGATTCCTATGTCGTTGTTGGAGCTTACTTCGCTTTTACCCTTCGGTGCTCATATCCTATTTAATTCTTCCTGACAGTCTTCAATATGCTCTGTCTGTTTGATCAGCAGTTGGATGATGGTGTTGTTTTGCCTGATGAGGGTTGCTAACCCCTTTTGAGTTGTTCCAGACTCCTCGTCGGGTCGTACAAATCCTTTGGCTGGAGGATCGATTGACTCCGTTGCTTGTAACGTTTCTTTGTATGCTGATGAACTAGCTGTTTGGGTCCAGCTCATTAATATTGAAAGCTTGGTTTCTATTGGTTGTACCGGATGGCTTTTGAAACATTCAAGGTTGGTAAGTGAAGAATAGGTTAACACAGAAAAACTGTTTGTTTATGCTTGGCTAAGACAATCATATGAGAGACAGACTCATCTCACCGGGTTTCCTCTATGGCCTTCTCTGAGGACTTACTCAGGACCTGGGTTTGCCTTTTGCCTGTTATTCTCCTAGGATTTCTAAACCAAGGATAAACTTCTAGTCTTTCTATGCTTCTCCTAAACTTAACCTACCCCCTTTGAAAGTGTTTTAGTGTGCCATGAGGTAGAAAAGAATAATACCTTTCCCCGATCTGATACCAAGGTGCGGATCGGGCGCTTCTAGCTATGAAACAAGGATTTTTATTTCAAGCTCGCGAATTGCGGAAGTGTTTTTACAAGGTTGAGAGAGTAAGACTTCTTGGGTCTCAAGCGTGTCTTGCTCCTCTTAAGGCTATGCCTTATATAGGCTTACAAACTGAGAAAAGAATATGAATAATTGAGTCCGGGTGCTCATTGGGCCCCATCGATAACTCACAAGATTCCTTCTTATCTCTTACATATCACTCAAAACAAAAAGACAAAATAAAAGAAAGCATCACAGCACATGGACGGCTGCCTTTGGGTTCTTTTCAGAATGATGCTAAAGTAAAGGAAAATTATTACTAGTGGACAAATCTGCTTTTGGTGAGTGGGCTGATTCATCCCTATCCCTTATCTTCTGAGTGGATTGATTTGGTGGTGGTGGATGGTGGGTCTTCTTTTTGTTTTTCTTGTTGATTTCTTTACAGCTGTGAGCCGCGTTGAATGCGTTGGTTGAGCTCTGCAAACCCATATGCGAGTTTTGAGAAGTTTCGCAGCTGTCTGACCAGTTCAACGTACAGTTGTCCCCATCTTATGTCGATTCTTGCCAGCTGGTGGCACCAGTAAGCTCTTTCCCAGAGTATTTCTTTGACAATTTTGGCTCTTTGGAGGAAATCACTGAGCATATTTTGTAACAGATCTGTGGCTTCTTGTCGTCTTTGGTCATTGGTCTACTCTGCTGTTTCATTGAAGACCTCTCGATTGGGCCTTCGTGATTGGAGGCCCGCCAAGGTCCTGCTGGGCATGGACCTTTGGTATTCCACTGTTGTGTGTCCTGGGCGACTTTCGTATAGCTCTTGAGCATATACTGGGGTCTGCCCAATCTCAATGTCTCTGTGTGAGTCTGTTTGGGCCATAATTCTGAACCTGTTGAGGTTCCCAATGGTTCGGTCTTGATCCATGAGTTGGTGGATAAGAATTGGTCCAAGGTTGCCCCTAGCTGGCATGCTTGCCCCTCTGGGTATTGAGGTTGTGCTGCTTCTTCCAGTGCTGCTGTTGCTAACCTCAGGGCTCCCTGGTGATCCCCTTCTGTGCATTCTGCTGATATTGACAAACATATTAGTCGAGATAATGAATCGGCCAATATGTTATGCTTGCCATCTATATGCTCAAATTTTATTGTGACCCCAGTGCCTGTGATATAATCAGTAAAGCCTATCCATCTAACCCTAGAGGGTTTGTGTTGGGCTGATTTGTTATAGAAACTGATTATGGCCTAGCAGTCCTTTCGAAGGGTGATCTCTCCTTTGTCTAAGTAATGGATTTTTAGGTTTTGGAGAGTTTCCATGCATGCATAGATTTCTGCATCTATAGTGGATTTGACCGTTGGGAATTTCCCACTGGCATAGGCGCAGATGGGTCTGCCTTGTTGGGCTTCCATTTGCAAACACCATCCCATCCTTCCATACATCCATTAGTCTCCAGGATGATGTAGCATTCTTCTGGTGGTAGCTCTAGATCTGGTAGACTTTGTACCTGGTCTTTGAGCTTTCTGATGATTTCCCAGTCTGAAGGCTTCATTTTCTTATCTCCGTTGTGACTGGTTTTTGAGTATAGTGGCCCTAGCAGGGTACCAAGGTTGGGAATGTAGCTTCTGACATAGTTTAGGATTCCTAGCCATGATCTCAAACCTTTCTTCTGTTTGAGCTGTTCCTCCTTGAATTCCACTATTCTCTTGATTATGTGCGGTTGTAACTTAATTTTTCTGTTTCCAATTACTGCTCCTAGGAACTCGATCTCTTTTACCGCCACCTTCATCTTTGTTGGTGATAGCACCATGCCATTATCCCTGCAGATTTTTACCATCTGCTGTAGGTGCTTTGCATGCTCCTCCTCATTTTTTGAGAACACCAGGATATCGTCAATGTAGATTGCGATGAACGCTGATGTACCCTCGAAACAGGTATCCATTTTTCTTTGGAACACTGCTGGAGCATTTTTTAATCTGAACGGCATGACTAGCCATTCATACAACCCTATCTTTGGTACCACGAAAGCTGTCCATGGTATGCCTTCTTCTTCCATTGCGACTTGGTGGAATCCACTTTTGAGATCAAACATATAGTAGATATCGCTGTTCCCTGTGCGATTCAGGATTGTATTAATGCCAGGCAGGCTGTACTGGTCTTTATGGGTGTTATCATTGAGCGTACGGTAGTTGAACACCATACGTTCTTTCCCTCTTGACTCCTTGCCAGTGACTGGATCTACAGTTGTCCCTGAATGAACGATTATGGCCATCGTTCTATGTTTGCTATTGCTTTTTCTGATGACGCCTAATTTGAGTAAGGCTTCAACATGCCTCCTGAAGGCATCTTCCATGGCGGGTGTGACGTAGCCCAATGGCTTGTCTTGTACGGTGATGACCGGGTTAATGATCTCCAGTTTACATTGGATTTTGTTCTTCACCCAGTGTTTCAAAGGATCTTCTCCAATGTATCTTGCCTTCTTCAGCTCTTCTATTGTGCCTTTGAACTTTCTTTGGAACCAAGGGCTAGTGGTTCCGATGTTGAGGTAGACAGAGTTTTGTATCTCTTGATATTCCTGCTCCTCCATATCCAACTCTTGTATTGCCGCTGCTGAAGTTTTTGTTTCCTGACTGGTATTGATGCAGGCGACGTTTTTAAAGAACGTTACCCTTGTCTCCTTCTAACCAAACTCCTACGAATTTGGCTCTGATGAAATTGCAGCCTACCAGGAATTGGATCCCATCTTGTATGTTCATTGGGAAGCAGTATACAAACGGTATTTTAAACCGATGTCTGCCAATGATCATGTCCCCTCCTTTGAGTTTGGAGTTAGCAGCTTGCCTTGAGTTGACGCCGTTGAAGTATGTAATGTAGTTTGTTGGCGTCACCGCTTCTTTTGGGACAATTCTACTATCGATGCAGCACGTGGTTGCACCTGTGTCAAGTATTGCTTGTACTATGAATGATTTTGAACCTGGAATTTCGAAGGTCACCAGGATGTTAAACAACTTGTTTAGCATTTTTCTCTTTATCTGGGTGCCTTCAACCGAGTTATTGGCATAGGCTCCTTCTTCTGTGTCTGATGCTTCTGATACATGACCTTCATTTGGTTCCTTTAGTACAAGCCATTTGCCTTGTCATGGCCTTCCTCCAGGTTGGCTTCCTTTTCCATATTCAGCCTTCTTCTGAGTTTTTCATTCTCAGCATGTAGGTGAGAGATATATTCCATCAGCTCATTGACGAGCTGATCTTTTCCTTTGTACTCTTCTGGTTGTTTTGGTGCTGGGTTGATCTTTTCCTTTAGATAATACCCCACACATGCCGGGCAGCTGGTGATTTTACAGATCCTGCAATGGATCCTCATCCTTTCGCTCGTTCTTTCTTTGCAGAACGTGTAGTTGATGTGTGCAGCTTCTTCTATTGGCATGTTCCTTTCCCATTGGTGTATGCAGTTTAGCTGACTGTCTGGCACTTTTATCTTGCATCTCCATCCCTCATCTCTTCTTAACATAAAGGTCCCTTCTTCATGGGTTTTTGCACTGACTACTGGGTATTCCAGTTCAGGTTCCTCTTCTTTCTCTTTAGTGACTGCTGCGATGGTGGTGTCCATCGTTCTCCTACTCTCCTCAGAAAAGAATGGATTCTCCCATTCGCTTTCATCCCCTGATGTGTCCCAGAGAGGTTCTGCTGGGCACGCATCTCCTTGTGGTAAGGTGGCCATGTATTGAATGTACCCAAATGGGTTATCAATATCTTTGTCATCCTCCATGTCATCACCGTCGTCAGGTTGTAATTCTGTGCTGTCGTCACCCCAACCGGTTGCTGTGATTTTGTCAATTGGGATTTTTGATGATGCTGGGGCATCATATCGGACTTTGAAGTCATATTTCCCACTGGGTTGGCCCAATGTATCCCAAATCTTTTTTCTTTCTTTAGCATGGCTTGTCTGGGTTGCATCATTTTCCCAGAGGACTCCTGCGAATTCCTCGTCGTCCATGCTTTTTATATTGTTGTTTTGGCAATTTTGCAGTTGCTTAGTCTGTTTGATCAGCAGTTGGATGATGGTGTTGTTTTGCCTAATGAGGGTTGCTAACCCTTTTTGAGTTGTTCCAGACTCCTCGCCGGGTCGTACAAATCCTTTGGCTGGAGGATCGATTGACTCCGTTGCTTGTAACGCTTCTTTGTATGCCGATGAACTAGCTGTTTGGGTCCAGCTCATTAATATTGAAAGCTTGGTTTCTATTGGTTGTACCGGATGGCTTTTGAAACATTCAAGGTTGGTAAGTGAAGAATAGGTTAACACAAAAAAATTGTTTGTTTATGCTTGGCTAAGACAATCATATGAGAGACAGACTCATCTCACCGGGTTTCCTCTATGGCCTTCTCTGAGGACTTACTCAGGACCTGGGTTTGCCTTTTGCCTGTGATTCTCCTAGGATTTCTAAACCAAGGATAAACTCCTAGTCTTTCTATGCTTCTCCTAAACTTAACCTACCCCCCTTGAAAGTGTTTTAGTGTGCCATGAGGTAGAAAAGAATAATACCTTTCCCCGCTCTGATACCAAGGTGCGAAGCTCGCAAATTTCGAAGGAGCATCTTTCTTTTCATCATATCCTTCAGAATACGTGCTCGCAAAGAGCACGTGCCTATACCATGCTCATACTATACAACCAACTGCTACAGGAAGACCATCATTTCCAAGGTTCTAAAGGAGATATGACATCCACCACCCACCACTACCAAAGCAATCCACTCAGAAGATAAGGGATAAGGATGAATCATCCCACTCACCAAAAGCAGATTCGTCCACTAGTAATAATTTCCTTTTACTTTAGCATCGTTATGAAAAAGAACCCAAAGACAGCCGTCCATGTGCTGCGATGCTTTCTTTTAGTTTGTCTTTTTCTTTGGAGTGATGTGTAAGAGATAAGAAGGAATCCTTTGAGTTATCGATGGGGCCCAATGAGCACCCGGACTCAATTATTCATCTTCTTTTCTCAGTTTGTAAGCCTATATAAGGCATAACCTTAAGAGTAGCAAGACACGTTGGAGACCCAAGAAGTCTTACTCTCTTAACCTTGTAAAACACTTCCGCAATTTGCGAGCTTGAAATAAAAATCCTTGTTTCATAGCTAGAGCGTCTGATCTGCACCTCACAGACTCAAGTATGAGCAGCTTGAAGCCTATGTCTTGCGTGTTCTTCAATGGTACATGGCAATGTTGCCCCTGCTTGGTAGTCCCTTACCTTTTGATTGGGAATAATAGCTATGGCTTCTTGTCATCTTTGGTCATTGGTCCACTCTGCTGTTTCATTGAAGACCTCTCGATTGGGCCTTCGTGATTGGAGGCCCGCCAAGGTCCTGCTGGGCATGGACCTTTGGTATTCCACTGTTGTGTGTCCTGGGCGACTTTCGTATAGCTCTTGAGCATATGCTGGGGTCTGCCCAATCTCAATGTCTTTGTGTGAGTCTGTTTGGGCCATAATTCTGAACCTGTTGAGGTTCCCAATGGTTCGGTCTTGATCCATGAGTTGGTAAAACCTTGCAGTACAGAATACATAGAGATTTTCTTCCAATTCTATATTTCCTACAATAGGGGGACTTATTTTCAAAATTTAATTTTTTACACTAAAATTTAACTACAAAGTAGAGTATTTTTTAAATTTACGGGAGATTATAGCCCACCGTAACCCGTATGTAACTACACATTTGGTAGAAATAATGAACCTGATCCTATAACAATAATAATACAAGAAAAGGGTAGATTGATCAGGTTGATAATAATGACAACACCAAGAGTATTTTGACGACGGCATAACATTATGAATATATATATATCTTAAGCAAAACAAGAACAAATCTTGAATATATAAATAGAACAGGGTGAGTCTGTAAGTATAAATTTAAAACACAATTCAATGCATACTAATCATTCTTGTAAAATGGCCCGTTATGATACTTGCTAAGGTAGGATCTGATTTCAGTGGCTCGGAGAAAACTGAACGACATTCCGATGATGCTCCTGTCGATGCCTTACTCATGGGAAGATCGAGATAGAAGATTGTCTAATTTAGGATTCGATGAACTGACGGCATATTCTAAGTTTTTATTCTTTTCCCATTTAACTTCGATTTTATTTATAATTTTTTTTAAAAAAAAATACTTCAAAAAGTAATTGCCGCAACATTTTCGAGTTCCTCCATTTCACAAAAAGTGCACATATGTCACCATTTCAAGATGAAAACAACTTGTTGAAATATATCAATTCTCTTCTCTATAAGGCCTTTTGAGTTTTAGTTCTCTTCTCATGTAATGTAATTTCGCTTCAAATTATTATTGGAAGAGTTGCTGCAACTTCTATTGGATTAGGTGTATGTAGTGTATATGAACTCGGTGTCTCGGATGTTACTAATGATGATAGTGATGTTAGATATCAGTATTTTACAGTGCGGCAGTCAAAATTCAGTGAAGCTTGAAACTGTTTTGGTGATCCGCTATGATTGGTTTTAACTATGATCTACGTTCTTTTTGTTCCATCCTTTGGATTCATTCAGACAACGGGAACTTGGTAACATTTGGGATGATTATCGCAAACAAGGAAAAACTAGAATGCTTTAGTACACTATTGATGGAGACCATAGTTAATTGCCTCCTAACTAGTCCTAGGACCGAATACATGAATCATTAGAACCTTCAACTACATTTCAGGAAATGCAATGCAACACCTGCATCCCCTTTATCTGAACTTTATGCTTCCTAAGCTTAGCAAATAAATGCTGCAAAAATTTCTTATTAGTTTATTTTGAAACAATGACATCTATTCACTCCATGGATCGCTCTCCGCCCTCACTTCTGATGGTTCAATGACTTGTGTTTCAGAGGCTTCACCGGCACTTGCATCAGATTCTGCGGCATTGTCATCTGTTGCCTCTACCTCCTCTTCCGATCTGCCCCATCGTCCTCCGAGGGCCATTGCCATCATCTCGTAGATCTTGTTTCCCAGATCAGCTGGGCTGTCGGGCTGCATTGAAGGTTAAGCTGGTAAGGATGACAATAAACTATTTACGATTTTGTGAGGAGTACAAGTGTGAATGGAAGGGTTGTCCTTACAGTGAATCCACTGGAGATCAAAGCAGTGTCGAACAAGAGGGATACAGCTCTCTTGGCTTCAGTGCTCTCAGGGGCGTTCTTGCAGGCAGCCTGCAGTAGTAACAAGGATTGTCAGTCCACTAATCTTAAACCAGAAGTATGTTTTTTCGCATCTTGGAACTCCGTCTAGGCAACAACTTGGTCTGCAATGACATTTATTTGTTACACATTAACCACTAGAGAAGTTTCGAGAACTTACATTTAGGTCCTTAACGATGGGATGATCGGGATTGATTTCCAATATTCTCCTGCCTCTCATGAACTCCAAACTTGATGTATCACCAAGGGCCTGTGCTTTCATCAATCTGTAAAACAAAAGTAAAAGATATAGTTTGCAAGAGTATGAATCAAAGCAGCTATTAGGAGCACTGGACTGACTGTAATTTTTACAACAGCAAAATATACCTTTCCATATTAGCAGACCATCCAAACTTGCCCGAGACAAGCACACATGGAGATGAGCTTAGACGCTTTGAGACTTGGACGTTTGCAACCTTATCACCCAGCTGTTGCTTTATCCAATCACATAGAAGAGTGTATTCTTGTTTAATTTCCCTGTCTTTGACCTCATCCTCATCACCTGATATAATATAATTTATGGTCAGTGATGTCAAGATGCTTTAATGTTTGCGATAGTGAAACAATTTCCAAAAAAAAAATGAGCATGCTGAAACCAATTGCTGAGAATAAGATCAGGGAGGTACCAAGTTCTAAATCTTCCTTGCTAATGTCTACAAACTTCTTCTCTTTGTAAGTCTGTAGGTTCTGAATAGCCACTTCATCAATAGGTTCAACTAAAAACAAAACCTACAAAAAGAAACATGTAAATCAGCAAACAGGGAGGCATAGTCACCATTATGAAATTTATGAAAGAAAATAAGGAAAGAAAGAAACAAAACTAAAATCAATTATATTAAATTTGTTACTTCACCTCAATATCTTTTTGGACCAACTTCTCCAAAAATGGAGCACTTTTTGCACTTTTCAGACTGTCTGTTGCCAAATAATAAATTGCATTCTGGGTCTCGGGCATGTTTTCAACATACTCGTCCAAACTTGTCAGTTCTTCCTCGCTTTTAGATGTGTAGAACCGTAACAGAGGTGTTATGCGCTTGTGATTTCCAGTGTCCTCGATACATCCCAACTTGAGAAACCTGCCAAAGTTCTCCCATAACTTCTTGTAGTCCTGGGATTAAGTTCAATGACTTCCTAGTTTAGTAATAGTTTTAAACAGGAACAGAAAAAGATAACAGAGCATGAGAGTAGCTTCCTCTAACCTCTTTATTTTCACTATCAGCAAGCTCTTGAATCATGTCAAATGTTTTCCTTACAAGTCTCTTTCTCATAATTCTCACCTGAAATCAGATGAGCATAAACTATGAACTTACATCATGTAACGAAAACCATTATAATCACACAAGACTCACAAGATGTATAGTTATAGTGGTGATCTCAAAACTTTAGCAAAAGTAGCAATGGCATGGAAATGAACTTACAATTCGACTTTCTTGAAGAATTTCTCGAGAAACATTTAGAGGAAGATCGTTTGAATCCACCACACCCTTTACAAAACTCAGGTATCTTGGAAACTGCAAAAGATGAATGAAAAATATTTAAATAATAAATAAATAAAGACTATAAATGAATAAAATGATAATTTTTCTGCTGTGATAGTCCAACAGGCATCTGACCAAAGCTCTACTAATGATGGATGAAACAATCCGAAATATTCAAAAACCATAACGAGCAATGATTACCCTGTGATCTCTCAATTACAGCATATTGAACAGTCAATACACAAACAAACACTACTTTATAATAGACAAATTGTTACTCAATTATAGAATAATATCACAAGATGGACCCCTAATGTTTAACAAGACCGTTATGAGCATAAAACAATGAGAACAAACTTGAGACCAAATTCATTTTTCTAGTATGGCAACACTTACCAGTTCACCGTCAAAATCATCTGAGATAAAGACCCTCTTGACATACAAACGAATATTCTTTGTTTTCGGATTTGCTATATCCTCATTGTTCATAGGTGCCATCCCAGGGATATAAAGAACACTCCTGAATTCCACCTCCCCCTGCAAAGATATCAAAAGTAATTAGCATCCAAATTGAGTTTGTTTCTACCTCCCCAGCTAAATTTCTGAAAGACAGAGGGTAGGAGTCATTTCAGTACCTCGGTGGTGAAGTGAGTGTGAACAAGTGGATCCAAGAACTCATTAAATGTTTTTTTGTAGAATTCATTGTACTCATCTTTCTCAACTTCCTTTGGACTCCGCATCTGCCAAGAAAAACAATACAAGAGAGGAAGACAATAGCATGAATATTAGATATCATACATAAACTATATTACATAACTTTGAAATCTATAATGCAATGGCTTAAACTCACCCAAATGGGCTTTGTTTCATTGGCCAATTCCCAATCCCAGTACTTTTCAGTTATGGTCTTCTTTTTCTTCTCACCCTAATAAACAAGTAGACAAACTTCAATGTCATATATACAAGTAAAATACATTGCCTACACTTCAGATTACCTCCGGCTTTGCTTCTTCACCTTCTTTTGGTTCTTCCTCCTCTTCAACCTGCCAGAAGTTTGAACTTAGTACAGACTGATGATAGTGCAAGTTGACTTATCGTTTATAGAGCAAGTACACTAAGTTTATAGCTGCCATATAAGAGATACAGGCTTAAGGATTATTTGGTTCGGTCATGACACTGAAAACTATATAACCTGATGCCTGAGAGTTACATTCTGATGCAACGTCGTTTTATAATTATCATCTTCTCTGGTGTTTCTCTTTTTTCAAATGTTATCAACATCCATAACTAGTATAGATATAACAATCTAACCAATAGTAAGAAAGTAAAAAAAAATAATAAAAAAATAAACCTTTCAAATGAAAAAAAAAATGATTTAAGATCTAATCTAGCAAAACGGGGAAATAATGTTAGATAAAGAAAACGGACCTCAACAGTTCTTGACTTTTCTTGCCATGTGTAGATGGGGAAGGAAACAAACTGTGAGTAATTCTTCACCAAACTCTGTATCCGGGCCGGCTCTGAGAACTCATACTTGTCATCCGGCTGCAAAAGAATTAGTTTAAGATGGCTAACTACCCACACTAATTGTGTACATATACCAATTGCCCAAATGTCATCAAATGAGAAATGATATAGGAGAAGGTACCCTCAAATATAGTTTGATCTGCGTCCCACGGGGAATGATATTTTCTGGATCAGTTTCTTCCCTAATCACATAAGAGCTACTCTCGGCAGCTGATTCCCATACATATTGCTTGTCTGATTTTGGGCTTTTTGTAGAAACAACAACCTGATTTTGCATAAGAGTGTACAAATCAATCAGTGACTACTCAAGACTGCCATCCAGACTGGATGTATACAGTTCTTACAAGGCATAAAATATTTGCCAAAGCCATACTGCACCTTGTCAGCAACAAGAAAAGCAGAGTAGAACCCAACACCAAATTGACCGATCAAACCGTTGTCTGCACCAAGATCCTTATTTTCCTGTCAAACAAGGATGAAAGTAAATTTCCAAAGCCTAGTAAAAAAAGAAATATTTTCTATTAGCAACAAAGGACTGCAAGGTTATGCATTATGATTCATACTAAACAGACCTTTAGAGCCTTCAAAAATTTTGAAGTACCACTTTGAGCAATGGTACCAAGGCAGTCAATGAGCTCCTCTTTCGTCATTCCAATACCAGTATCTCTAAAATTTAGAATTTACATGTCAACAACCTCCCCTAATCCATCAACCAACAAAATTGACTCAAAGCTTTAGAAACAAACATACGATATAGTTATAGTCCCCTCCTCAGGGTCGGATTTAATGCGTATCTGCAGCTCACCGGCATCTCCAAGCAGAGATGGCTCAGTCACACTCAAAAATCTCAACTTGTCGAGAGCATCACTTGCATTACTAGAACACCAAAACAAAACAGACTTAGCATAAGGGCCATATTGCACATATTAACAGATTCTAATTCTCACCTAAACCAATGCCGTTGAGAAATAAATACAGACTAGTACATAGAACTTACCTCACAAGCTCTCTGAGGAACACTTCCTTGTGGCTATATAGACTGTGAACAATCAAATCCATTAGCCGACTCACCTGCAATAAATTTCAAAGTCCTCAAGTGTCAATTCAAAACTCATAAACCAATAAAACCCAAAACTGAACATGAAAACTACACCACTCTATATTATACAAACATCTGAAATTTTATTACATATTAGAGCTAGAAGCCTAGAACCCAATTGGGTCACAGAACCCAAAACTGAAAATGAAAACTACACAATACTATATCATACAAAAGTCTGAAACTTTATGACATATATAGAGCTAGAACCCAAAAAGACCCAAACTTTAATGGAAACAAAGAGAGACCCACCTCGGCTTGGTACTGGAATTCCTCGCCGGGAGTGTCGCCGGCGACCTCCTCTTTCTCGGCCACCGCCGCATCGCAGCGAACAGTGACTTGTCTATTTCTGGTCTCAAGCCTCCATTTTAGTCCACTGCAAGCAAGGCCCTTCCTAGAAAGGCCATTTTGTGGGACGAAGGCAGTTGTGAGATTCAAGGCTTTGTTTGGGTTTCTGAGAGTGAAGGAAGGAAATGAAGCAAGGGAGGCTGTGGATAAGCTTCTGCTCAGAACTGGAGCCATTGAAAGACCCCAACTAACAGAGACAAAGAGAGAGAGGTGTGTACACAAGTGTTGAGTGTTGAGTCTAAAAACCCTTTGCGACTTGTGAGGGTTTAACAGTTTTTAAAGTAGGGTGGAGAGACTGGGAGAGTTGGGAGGGTTCTAGAACGAAGAAAACAATAAGCAAAAATAAGCCTAGGCACTTTTGTTTTGACTCTTGAAGAATTTTGTAAGGTCTAGATGCTGCCATATCAGCCAACACAATATCCGATCCCTTCTTTTCTTTTTCTTTTTTATTTCATTGATATTTCCATGATCTGGTTTATGAAGGTTCATGACGTTCATCGAGTGGCACGCTATGTTAAACTTTACGGTAGGGTCACCATTGTGGGCAGCCAAAGTTTGAAAAGCTCGAGTTCGGATCGAGGTATCAAAATTCATGGGCTAAAAAAAAACTCGGCATGTGAAGACCCGACGAGGCCTGTCCGTATTGTCAAGTCCGTCAAACTCATAAATTATATATATTATAGATTATGTAATCAATTTAAACTTCTAAATTGTCTAATTTATCTTAATATTATTCATTCATATACTAAATATCACTTTTTCGAGGTATATATATTATTTCGTGTATATAATTGTTGATATATTTTATAATTAAACACTATTAATTTTTAATTTTTTTTATTGAATACAAAAAAAATCCCGGCCCGGCCTTAAAAGCTTGATAAAGCCTGGGGCCCAAAAAGCCCATGAACGGCTTGTGGGCTTCAAATTTTCAAAAAAACTCGGCCCGAATTTTGGAGAGGTGACGAAAAATTCTGGCCCGGCCCATTGCCAACCTTTACTTTGTGGCACGCCTAGAGAACTCGTCATTACGTTATAAGAATATTTGAGAACAACAAAGTTTCAAAAATTGATATGGTAGTCACATTTACGTCATTGAATATATTACACAAGAGTATGTTTCATCTCTATAGAACATACGATATATGGTGGTTCCCTATACATTCAAAACAATAGACTCTACAACATGCAACTAAGTTGGCCACCAAAGAAACATATATATAGTAGAAACCATCGACAAAAATATAGTGTATAACTCATCCAAATAGTTAAATAAATCACAAGGGGCTCAAAATCGTTAGTATGTGTAGGATTTTGATCGACCCCTAACTAGGGAAGTTTAGCTACTCATAATATAAATTACAAAATAGCAAAACATGATGAAAAAGAATGATGAAATAAAAAACCCTAGAATTCTTGGCAAAAGGATTTCGACAAGTCGAAGGCAATCTTCGACAGTTGCCTATGAGCTGACATCTGACACATGATTTTATGAAATTCATGTGCATCCTTGAACAAAATTTTCCAGAAAAAGCCACTTTCTAACACCTTAAGCGCGATTTTTTTCCCACCAAAGTGAGCTCCACCTACATGTGAGTGACAAAATTGAAACTTAGTTTTAGGAACGTACCAACTTATCAACAAATCTGGACAATGTTACCCTAAATAAGGCTCATCCCAAGTAAAGTATGAACAATATCAACCTTAGCTTTGTCACCTTCTATACCCCTAGCAGATATCACATGTGATTTGAAATTGTGACACGGTGTCAAAATTTAAAAAATTCTTTTGAAAATGTTTCACAAAGTCCATTCCTGGTTTCCTTAACCTTTTTAGGAGATTAAGTCAGTCTCCATCATGCAAGATATGTTGCTTTGCGGAGGAGTCTAAGGAGCATATCTTACTCTTATACCCCTGGGTTTATTTAGTCTGGTTTGGGTCTCCATTGGGGCTTCGAATTGATAAAAAAAAATCACAACTCTGGTGCAATGGATGGAGAGCTAGCTGAATGTTATAGTGGGAAAAATGATGAAAAGGCTTTTTCTTTCTACAGATTGCTTTTTTGGGTGGGAGATCTGAAAGGTCAGGTGTGATTTTGTTTATAATCATAAGGAGGTATCACCTCACAAAGCATTGCACTGTGTAAAGTCTTTGTTAAGTGAGTACTAAAGGGCAAATGGACTGAGCAATGTGTCTCCTTGTTTGACTAGGAGAAGTGGAGAGTGGATGAAATGACAAGACTCAACCTAGATTACCGTTGTAATCCAGGATAAGTCTTGCGAGACCTGTATTAGAGTATCTAGCACCGCCTATTCGGTATCAGCTACCCTAGCACAAGTAACCATGAACTTCAACTGAGAACCTAAACTGAGAAAACATAAGTTGTGGACTGTCAGGCCTCGCACTCTGGACGGTCATGACTTCAACCGACTAACCCGCAATCTGAGCAATTTAAAACAAATGGACCAGGGAAAGACATAAAAACATAAAACATCAGAGTGAGTGAACAAATATATAATCCTACGATATGCGTAAAATTGAAAAAGTACAACTGTATGCATTTCCACAATTTCTACTAAAACTTATGCGAGTTCAAATATCATAGAACTGTAATAAGAATGGATGTGATCGTTTAAGGTGTTTGTCCTCACCCCGGAACAACTATATATATGAAAAGTACAGGTGATGGGATCTTCTAGGGTGTTTGTCCTAACCCGAGACAATCTGGGTCGGGCAGGGTGTTTGTCCTAACCCGGTCCGACCGATTATTCGGTGTTCAGCCGAATAACCAAGGCATCGATGGAACTAAATAAAATCATCACATAATAAACCTCCAAATTTAAATGCTCTGAAACATAAATATGGACTCGCTATCCACTGTGAAAATAAAAGTTCACTCATAGTACTATGCCGTGATTTCCACCAAGCCAAAGCCTATTTATTGGCATTTCTAAATATCTGTCGTTGGCTGCTAACACGTCGTCCTGAAATAACGATTATTGTTTAATAACTAATCGTCAAAAATTATAATGAATAGCTAAACTCGTTTAACACCGAGCATTATTGTCGAGATCCTCGCATTCTCGAATAACTTGTTTTCCGAAGTAATTACGAGCTTTAATAAAATTCTAAATTCTAATTCTTGAATCCTTTTTAAAGCCACAACGTAATCCCCAAACGTTATACGACTCGAGGTCGAATCGACAATCGATTCAACTATTTAATAATATCGTAAAATTGTTTAATTAATATCCGATTAATTCTAAATCCACACCAAACTATGTCCAATGCATTTAATATCCTCACCAATAAACTCATAGAATCAAAACGAATCAAACAATATAAAATTTGACACAATTCAGAAACTTTTTCGATCAGACGCGCCGCCACAGGCGGCGACGCGTGCTACCCATGCACCACTAACGACCACCATAGATGGTGGCATTTGACATATAAATCCATTCCTCTCATTAAACCCAACAACTTTCCTAACTACACCGATATCTGATTCTGAACGAGGTGGAAGGAATTACCCCCGAAAGCTCGCGGCCTCAATTTCGCCGGAAAAATTCAAATTGAAATTTTGGCCCCGTCGAGCCACATCGAAGATCGAGGCTGGTCGAAAAATACTTACAAGGAAAGGGGCAACAAAACCTCCTAATCTCAAGCCCCCAATCGACGTCGTCAACTGCCGCTCCCAACGACGCTGATTCGACTGCGATTTTTGAATGGAAATCGTGTCGATTCAACCACAAATTCAATTGCAAATTACAATTTCAACAACCCATATCATTCCACACATCACAAGGATTCGAAATATACCTCAATCGTCGCCAGAAGTGTCGCCGATGACGATGATCGATTTCACCCGAAAACCTAATTTTTCTCGGCTTCAATTCACTGTCCTCCGCCATCAATTGCTGTAAAAATGGTCACCAAGTGATAGAGAACAACGAGATGCATCAAACCCAACAAATTTCACGGTTGGAGGTGGCTGGAATCCGCCACACCACCTCTGCCGACTTCGGCGTCGATTTTAGGCCGTTGAAGCTCGGTTAACGCAGGTCAAATCCGAATTATCCAAAATAGAAAAATCTCCCTTTCTATTTTGGAAACCCGACTTCCTATTTAACCAATTTCGTAAAACTGTATCAAACTTTCTCTGACTATAATTTCTTCATCGTAACTCCAATTTTAATACTTAACGTGGCCACGAACTCATCTCGATAAACTCTATGACTGTCCATAATAAAATTTCCCGAAAAACTTACTCAATAAAATTTTGATGAAAAATTCATCGATAATTACTGACGATAAAAACTAATTACCTTCCTTGATTAACCTTAAACAAATCTTAAAACGAAAATTTTCGAGACGGAATGTTACATGAAACCTCTCCATAACTTTGTCAAAGTTATTGTGGATGCAATTGGGATTGTAGCACTAGTTTGGTTGGTCTAGAAGTCGCAATTCATAATCCTAGAGGGGAACTAATTTTGGGAAGTCACTGTTCCACTTCTAGTAGCTCTGCCTTTATGGGTGAGATCAAGGGAGTGGCCTTTGGTATGGAGTTGGCTAATGATTTTTAGTTCAAAAATGTGGTTGTTGAGTTTGATGCATTGGAAGTTATTAACACTTTTGAAGACAAGAAGAAATTTGTTGATCGAAGGTGTTACAAACCTTGTTAATGAGATTAGAAGATATTGGTCCATGCTTAAGAGCGTGGCATGGAAATGGACTTTCCGAGATGTTAATGGTGCAACACACACTACAATTAAGTTTGGTTGGGAGAAGGCGGATCCTAACCAGTGAGCAAATATGTCATCACTATCTCTAGTTGGCATCAGGGGCAGAGCCACGTTGGGCCAAGATAGACCCAGACCCCTCCTGAGATTTAAATTAATCAATGTAGATGGTATACAACGTAAAGAGTATGAGTTGGTAGAGTGGTAAGACTTTCTTTTTCTTCAAGTTTGTGCCCCCTCGTTACAAATCCTAGCTCCTCCACTGGTTGGCATTTTGAGGAATGGTGGTTGCCCTAGCCCTCCTTGCTAGTGGATTTTGTTTGTTTTTTGGTGTCTACATTTCTCCTCGGCCCTCCTTCTTTATGAGAATGGTGGAGACTTTGTCCATGACTTTACTGGTGAATTTGCTTCCCAGTTTTGTTTGTAATTCTGGTTTCAGCTTTTCTATTTTTCTTTGTATGAAAATAAGAGGTAGAACCAATAAAGATCTCTTTTTCTATTCATCTTATTTAGGTTTTAATGAAGTTTTTTGTTATCACAATATATATAAGGCCCTTCTGCTAAGGTATACATTTTTGGGGTCATTTTCAGGTATATGGCATTACACATACTTTTTGATCATATTTTACCATCTCCACCATCCAATTATTAGGTTTATACGTGCAAATCATTCCTGTAAATTTTCAGCCAAAATGGTGATCGTTAAGGTATCGAACTAGATTAAATCAAGGGACACATCAAATCTGTCAAACCTGAATTGTTCATACTTATAAACTTTAATTGCAATTTTGAATACCTTAACGATCACCATTTTGGCTGAGAATTTATAGGTTTGATCTACACATTTGGACCCAAGATCTGAACGGTGAAGATGGAAAAATATGATCGAAAAGTTGGTGTAATGCCATATACCTGAAAATGAGCAAAAAAGAGTATACATTTGTAGAGGGACCCTATATACACACTACTGGAAACACAAGTGTAGATACAAATTTTTACTAAACAGAAACTCAACAAAGTACGTACTATATATCATCTATATAAATGATGTATATATAAATGTCATAGTTCTATGATTGCACTCTCATTATGCCTAACATAGTTCTATAAAGGTCACAACTCACAGTTCTATATATTAAATGTCACAGTTCTCTTCAAAATACCTAACACAAATTTTGTTGCATCCAAATTACACTAGAAATTTTGTTGCAGACATGAGAAATAAATCCATGTGCCCTATAAGTCGCATTTGCACCTACAAGTTGATGCAGGAATTGCAGTATGCAAGGTATGATAGGATTCATAGGAAAAGATAGACTGTTATAGAACAAGAGCTTTGAACTAATGACAACACCTTAATCAAAGATATTGAATGACTGAACATAAAGCTTAAAATGGATTAAGACTCTCCGAACACTAGAAAGGAGAAAAAGAAATTCATTATTCATAGTCGAAAATATCTTAAGCATTAGATCCAGGATGGTATTTAACTTCCTTGTGGTGCTTAGACGCAAACTGATTGAACATGCTTGTAGCTCAAATAAAGGATGAAAGCTAGGAATAGCTGAATTGCAAGATAGCTGCATTGATTATCAGTTTCTTAAATATATATTTCTGAGATCCTCCATCTTTTCGTGATAATTTAATTTGTCTTTTACGCCAGTGATAAGCAAAATAACTTTAGTCTTCTTGTTCTAGTCATATAATTACATTATACGATTAGATCAAATTATATGCATATTGATCAGTAGTCTCAAACTTTCAGTACAACTCATGGCAACAAGTAGGGGGTAGCTAGTATATATAAATAAGAAGAACCCGTATGCAATGCACAAAGAAACATAGAGAAAAATGGCAGAAGAAGATACTAGTAGAGTCTAAAGAACGTCCAATGACCGGTGGAGATGGCCTCAACAACTATGCGAAAACTCTACTTTCCAGGTTTGTTCATACTAGCTTCTCCTGTAGATTAAAAACAAACTTAAATAGTTGTGAATCATCTGAAGAATCAACTAAGCCTATCATGTGTAAATCTCTCCTTTTGTAGAGAAGCAGCGTGGATGTTGTCAAGAACTTTGTGAGCAAGACAATAGCGGAAAAGCTTGATATGGAAATTTGTTTACCTTCCAACACCTTCTGCGTCGCGGATTTGGGCGTTGCTCGACTGGACCAATTACAATTCTAGAAGTCGAAAACATACTTGAAGCAGTGGCGTCAAAGTTTCAAAGCCAAGGAGTGGACTCTCGAATCCTTGAGTTTCATGTTTTCTTCAATGATCATACCTTAAATGACTTCAACATGCTCTTCAAAACAAAAGAGAAAAACAAGTTCATTATTCATAGTCGAACTCACGAACATCGTCACTTGGAGAACTCAGTAACTTGACAAAGATAGGAACACCGCCGTGATCAATAACCACCCTCGTGTTTTCAGATGTCCCAGATGCAATATTTGTAAGTGCCCATGTTGCCTCAAACTGTAGAAAATAGAAGTCAATGAGATTATTCTCAACTCACTTACATTAAATAGGTATGTCTATATATAATGAAGGGAGCACACTGACCTGAAGTTGTGGAAAATCCTCCTTCATCAGAAACTCTACAAAGCGAGGAACTATACCAGACTGAATTACTTCTTCGATGGGTGGGCTACACTCTAGTGTACAGAATAACACAGATATTGGTAGTCAGGGTCTAGCAGATTCATTACATATACTAAATATAAAAAACACTTGCATATGTATGACATTGTACTCACCAATAGAAAGCAACTTCCTGAACTGAGTAGTTGCCTCGAGCTGCAGGGCACTCTCATCATTCCAAACACCAGCAACCATGGAAGGTAAATGTTCTAGCTATATTGTAAAAAGACATGTTACACGATTAGTATTACATTATGAAAGGTAAAGATACTTCATCGGAAGTAAAAACACAGTGAGAATAACTTGCACTCCACGCATGCAGCAAAGGTTTTAAAATGCTCATATAATGTGTGTTGATCAATGATGCAATTGAACAAACTATCCATGTCTGTCGATCAATGATGCAATCAGTCAAATTATCACTATCCATCATCCCAAGTCAAAAAACCAAGTTGTGCTCCACCATAAGAAACATGTACTGAATAAATCTAAAACTGAATTAAAACCCAGTCCTCAAATTAAAATTAATCCAAGTTTCACGGAAAAGTATACATACAGTTAATTCAACCAGCATAAACAGCAATCAGACTCAATCGCTAAACCAAACAACAATATCACTACTCGTTTATTGGATATCAAAGCTCATAGTTATACAAGTCGAAAATCAAAACCTAAATTAGGGAAATTAGGTTTAGGTTTAGGTCAGTACCTTCTTCTCAAGTACAGTTGGAGCCTGAATATTCGCCGGCAATTGCTGCGCCCAGAAGCCTTTTGCGGCGCTTCTTCTGAAGACTCTCCTCCCTTCGATTCTTCCTGATCTCCACCATATTATCCTCTCTCCTCCACCACCCCTCCTCTGTGTCCACCGCCACCTTGTACTTGTTCCGGCGACTCTCCACCTTCGAGTTCGGCCTCAACAACATCGTTTCAAGAAGCGTTAACAAAATTTGAAACCCTAAGAGTGAGAAAATTAGGGTGTGTGTGTGTGTGTGAGGCCGAGAGAGAGAGAGAGAGAGAGAGAGAGAGAGAGAGAGAGAGAGAGAGAGAGAGAGAGAGAGAGAGAGAGAACCAAAAATCAAAGTTAACCCCAAAATTGAGAGCATTGACCTATCTGGTCGAGTCAAAGAAGGTAGAGGTTTTGCTCCAGAAGCTTCCGCTCCTTCTAGAAATCCAATAGGAGGAGGGCAGTCATGACAGAGATAAGGAGTTCGTCGAGTCAGTGGGGGCTTCGACCGAGCAAAGTGATTTCGAGGGTTTGGTCCAGTTTCAATTTTGGAGGAGATCGACTTGGTGTTTCTCCTCTTGAGAATGAGACTTGGTGATTTTTCTTTTGACTCCGTATTTTTTGATCGAGAGAGAGAGAGAGGCGCATAGAGAGATGATTTCGAAATAGAAGAGAGAGGCGGAGGGAATGTGTTAGACACTCTGGGTTGACCTAGAATTTTTTTTTATTTTTTAACAAATTAGTTTAGGGTTTAGGGTATTCGTTTAGGGTTAGAGTTTTAATTTAGGTTTAGAACTTTCAATTTCGGTATTCGTTAAGGCTTAGATTTTTTTTTACATGGCAAGATAGATTTGAATTTCACGAGAATAGAAGTGACATACTTGGTCTCAAATTATTTTTGACGAAGCGGCAAATTGCGTTTTATTCTTTATCAAAGTCCAAAATTTTCAAATTAAGTCAATTTTTTTTCCTTTAAAATGCAAACCCTAACAATGAATTGGGGGGAAGAAACATAAATTTTTGCCAAACTTAACCACCAAAATTCTAAGGTAACCAACTAACAACAAAAAATTAGTTATACGTTGTCTGATTCAAACCCTAATCTATGAATTCAGTAAACAGACAATAGATATATCTCAATATGTTGTTTTACAAAAACACACAAATTTTTATACTATTCATCACACAACATAACATAGAAATCAATTGTCTGAATATTACCTGGTCAAAATCAGACCACTTTATCACACAACATATCATTTTTCCTGTTGTGTGAATCAAAAATACCAAAACATAAACAACAGATCAAAATAATTTCTGTTGTTATAACGTGTCCCCAGATAGAGTCGTTTTCGATAACAAAATTCTGCAGTTGAAATGGTCTTATAACAACAGTCAGCAGAATTATATGTTGTTTCAATCAAAAAAAATTCGATTTTCATGTCACACAATAGAAAACAACACGCATTTATTGTTGCAGTGGTGTTGTCTATCTACGGTTTTGTAGTAGTGAATATCACTAAATTATTAAATAATGTCATGATCAAATGGTTAAAATTTCTTCGATTGAACATAAAAAAATTGGCCTAATCGGAGATGATTTGACCATTTGATTATCACATTCAACTTTTGATAAATATTGTTCATCTGATATAGCTTAAAAATTTGATGTAGCAATCAAATGATCAAATCATCTCTGATTGAGTTGATTTTTTGTAAGCATGATCGTCTAATAGTGATCTAAATAATGAGTGGTTTCAATTGTCGAGCAACATTATCAATCTTGTGAAAATTGAAACTTTGCTCCATTTTTTTAAATGAAGCTCCGGTCTAGATAAAGACTGTATATATATCAAGTCACATTATAACATCTAACATCCGTGGAATCAGTGAAATGTGGATCATTTGAGAATGTCTACTTCAAAATGAAAGTGGACTCGTACAAATCTTGGGAGATTCATCTAGTGTGTCAAATTGTCACAGGAATCACCCGACTATAGTTTACTTCATCATTTGTTTGATACATATATACTTCTTCATCATTACATGTACCCTTTCTTTTCTGGATAGAATTGAAATTTGATGCTGAACTTCCATGGTTTATAAGGATAGAACCCATTATTTTAAAGCAGGAACTTCCTTATTGATTCTACAGCTGGTTCCATTCTATGGGTCCAGGAGAGGACTTCCTTCCTGAGGAACTCTCAAAAACTTATGAAGAGTATATTATGAATAACCCTGAGTTTAACAGAGTCAGAGTGATCAATGGGAGTAATCTTCTCCACTTTATTGCAAGGTTCAGCCTCCCTTGGATTTGGCAATGGACTTATTCAGTCTGTCACCTAGAAATAGGGGTTTTATCCCTTAACCACCAATTCCATTATAAATGATGGTCTAGATTTGATTATAATCCTCCTTTAATTAAAATAAAGGAGTGTATTGTTGCCTTTAAAAAGGTAGAAAAGGAATATTCTCCTCAGCAAAACTCCAAAACGGATTTTGTTATTCCTTCATTGGCGGATCTAAAAGCCGTTTTCCCCTTAGCTTCTCCTAGAAAGCTTAAGGAAAAATTATTGCAGCAGCTCTCATCCCAAGTTGATGACAATGTAGCTGTCTTATTCAAGGAGACTTCTTCTAAGACTTCGTCAACTCCCGCTTCTATGATGGATGAAGACGAAGAAGAAGAAGGAGAAGAAGAAGACTTTCCCAAGAATAATGAAGACATGGAAGATTATTTGGGCAATGTTCCCTTCATAGCCCCTTTCAAAGAATTCTTGGACTCATTAAATGATGAAATTCCTCAGAGTTCTAAGAAGAAGAAGAGCAATGCTAAGGTGGAAATCAAGTGAAGCTTCCGGCCACCTTTCTTATGGATATTTTCCCATTAATTTTTTTTTAATATCTTAAGGGATCTTTCTCAATCTTCTATTTTTCACGTGTTCGATGGGGCTCTTTGAGCACTTGGCCCAATTTTTAGTAAAGCTGAGATTCCCTTTGCTTTTCTTTGTCGGCCATCTAGCTAGTAAAGGCCTTTTGTCTTTTCTTTTTACCAAATCTTAGAGTAGCCTCCGGTAGCCGGTTGCCTTCCTTTTTGGGTCTTTTTTAAGTGGAGTTCTCCTTCAGATTTCCATAAGTTTTAGTTTTCAGATACATTAGCTCCATCTCCTCTCTAACCTCTCTCTCTCTCTCTCTCTCTCTCTCTCTCTCTCTCTCTCTCTCTCTCTGTATCTACTGTAACTAGAGCTTATATTGTAATCCTATTGAAACACTCTTCAAATAAATAAAGTTTTCAGATACATTAGCTCCATCTTCTCTCTAACCTCTCTCTCTCTCTCTCTCTCTCTCTCTCTCTATATATATATATATATATATATCTATCTATCTATCTACTGTAACTAGAGCTTGTATTGTAATCCTATTGTAAACACTCTTCAAATAAATAAAGTTTTAAGACTTGAGCTGATCCTGTTGTTATGGTATCAGAGCCTGAACCTTATCGGACAGCACCTAAGTCGCATAGAAGAGCACCCATTGCGCGAAATAAGCGGTACATGGTAAGTTTTCGTAAATCATTGACAGCCGTATAAGGCAAAGTCTTTTTCGGATTCATTCATTGAATCTGCTCAATTCTTGTATTTTATTTATTTTGAAATGTTGTCTAAATTATCAAGAACAAGTTCTTCTAGATTCAGTTCTTCCAACTCAAGGAGTTATATTCCTCAAAAATATTATCAATCATATTAAAAATATAGAGGATATTGAATTCTCTAATATTTAGAATCAGCTTCTTAGCAGGAGTCTCTCGAAAGTTAAACCTTCGATGATATATTCTATGAATATGTTCAATTTGAATATAGCTATGATCATCAAAACAATTGAACAAACTATTCCTATCAGAAAGGAACATGAAACTATTCAGTTATTTTAACCTGAAGAAATTAGAAGATATAAAGATAAATACAGATATTTTCATTTGGGTATGGTTCAAGTAGCTATTCGACCACTTTCCAGAGAAGGCTTAAATGCCTCATTATTGGTTGCCTTGAAAGACTGTAGGTACCTAAATTTTAATGACTCCTTATTATGAATCATTCAAACGATCTTATGTAATGATCCATTTTATTTTAACTGCTTCCCTAATTTCTGTGTCTCTTTGACAGACATAAATATTCTTGATGTTAAAACCAGTGGCTACAATCTAAAAGAAAGATCCGTGCCACTAAATATTACATGTCGAGTGTATTACAAAGCAATGAATACCCTAAACCCAAGAGAAAAAAATTATGATACAAAGGGAAAAACAGTCTTGATTGAGACCAATTTATTAAAATAAGATATGTCTATTCCTCAGACTATTCAATGCAAGCATATTAAAACTCTTGATGAATGGATGCTTGAATCCTCCACTCCATCTAAACCTGTAGAAAACAAAATGATTGAAGAAATTCTACAATATGATGATGGGGATGTTATTATCAAATTTCATAATAGTAAAGGATCAGCTAGATTATCATTCTCAAATGATGGTCTATCTTCTATTTCATAAAAAAAAGTGAGAATATTGACTCTCAAAGGTTTTATACTTCAAACCAATCTATAAAAGCCTCTTCGTCAGGCACCAAGGTTCCCAACCTAGTTTTTGACGGAACTTGTACTTCGTCTCAACATATTCCTCAGGGGATTTACCATGAAGAACCTAAGGCGTTGTCTGAATTCAATGATATTTCATCAATAAATGTCATTTCTATTCCTTTCACTTATGATCGGCAAACTTGCGTTAAATATTTTATGCAAGAAAAATATATGCCCTTCAAAAAATGGTTCTTCTCTAACTTCACAGAAGAAGAACAACAAAATTATAAAATCCTTTATTATGGCACTATTGATGCCCAGAGGAAAGTCATTTCTTTCCCCGTTTGGTTTTTAGAATATTCTATCAATGAAAATTCTCCATGTTTAAATGTGCTTAAGTCCTTAGAAAAGAATTGGACTATGGCAAAAGGTAATGTGATTACCTCTATTCATCCACCTTCAGAACATATGAAAATAAAGGCAGGAGAAGCTATTATTGAGTCTATTGTTTTCAGTCATGAAAAGTAATATAATTATACAAATTTGACTCTACAAACTATGTGCTCTCAACTTGAGAGAATGGAGGAAAAATTAGAAAAAAATTACACAATCTCCCATCATACAGGATACTAAATCCATATTATCTTCCTTTATTATTCATTCTACTCCAAAGGTAGTAGAACCTTCTATTTTAAAGCTAAGTATTAATATCACTATGCCTAATAAAAAGAATATTGATATTGTATCCATTCTAACTTAGCAGTTAGAATCTTTACAGCTTGGCAATCATAAATCTGGTGAGAAGAAAGCTCAAATAGCTACTATCTTAGAAACATTCTATGATTCAGATAATGAATAAGATATTAATGAATTTGAAAAACAAATTCTTTCCATGGAAGATGACCTTAAAAAATATCATCCAGGTCAAATTCCTAGCATAAATCAAAATGTTTTTGGAAGAAGCACTACTTTTGGCAGAAAATCAATTCCTACTGCTTCAACCAGGTATTATTATACTCGTCCTACTCCTCAAGATTTATTATTCGAAGAAGAAAATTCGAATATTACGGCTAGATTTAGTGCTAGAACCATCTATGAATGGAATATTGATGGATTGTTTGAATATCAGATAATCACTTTACTTCATAGAATGACTGTGTATTCTGCGGTTTGCATATCTGCTCATAATTCAGATAAACAAATTGCAAAATATATTGTTGCAGGATTTGCTGGCCATCTTCGTGATTAGTCGGATAATATCATTTCTCCAGATCAACAACAACAAATTTTTAATCCAATTAAAATTATTCAAACTACAATGACCCTGAAAGATGAACAAGGTCATGACAATATTATATATACTGAAACTCCTATTTCTAATGTAGTTTATACACTGCTTACTTCCATTTTATTGGCTTTCGTTGGGTCTAACCCAGTATCTTTCGAAAGAAACAGAGACTTATTAGTCAATCTTGAATGCCCTACCTTAACTCAATTCAGGTGGTATAAGGATGTATTCTTGTCTAAAGTTATGATGCCAATGCTGACTTCTGGAAGGAGAAGTTCATTACAGGCCTTCCTACTCTTTTTGCTCAAAAGGTCAAAAACCGTACTTTGAGAAAGCATGAAGGAAACTCCATTCCTTATTATGAGTATACCTATGGTCAACTCATCAGTGAATGCATTGCTGAAGGCCTATCCCTTTGCAACGATATTAAGCTTAAAACTCAATTAAAACGTCAACATTTGACTGGCAAAAATGAAATTGGTGAATTTTGTGATCAATTTGGTTTTGATCTCCAAATCCCTAATAAACATAAGGGAATATAATCAAAATCCTATTCAAAGAAAAAAAAAACGCTTTGTTAGGAAATCTTCCTCCCCCCCCCCCCCCCCAGGAAAAGAAGAAAAAACAAAATTCAAAACTATATTATAAGAAGAATTATTCTAATAATTCTTCCAGTACAGATATTTGCAAAAAATGTGGTAAAACAGGCCACTATGCTAATAAATGCTGGACCAAAAAGAAAATTAATGAGATTTCTGATGAAGGGATAAAAAAGCAGCTTCTAGCAATTCTTCTAAACCCTTCTGATAGTGAGTTAGAAGAACAGGTCAACATTATTGATCAAGATTTTGACAGTTTTGATTATGAGTCTTCATCCTCATCAGACTGTGGTTGTAATGCAAATCATTACAAAGCTATTCTTGAGATGAGCGGATTAAGCATAAATGTGCTTACAACCCTAGAAAGATCTATTCTTGACTTAATTAATGGGATCCAAGATTCTGAAACCAAGAAGAATATGATCGAGCATTATTTGGAAACAATAAAAAGAGAAAATAAACCTCGAGATTCCCCTTATATTCCAAAGGATCCGTACTTCTTAAAAGAAGTCTTTGATGGGTTAAAAACTCACTCTTCCAAGAAAGTATCTATTTTAACTTACAGGAAGAAATTAACTCCATAAAAATGGAGGTAAATATTATCAAAGAAAGAGAAACTTCTATTTCTGACTTAAGAGCAGAAGTAAATAACTTAAAAATAGAAACAAAGTTTCTCAAAGAAATTATCAACAAGATTATTCCTAAACAAGGAGAATCTTCTAGTCCGGATGAAGAGAAATTTCTCAACATCATTAACCAAGTAACTCACCAGAAATGGTATTCTAATGTTACTATTGTCATAGACAAAGAATATGTCTTAAAATGGATCGCTCTCATTGACAGTAGAGCAAATCTAAATTGTATCAGTGAAGGGGTAATCCTTACGAGATATTATGATAAATCATCACAGTCGTTAAATATTGCTGATGGATCAAGACTAAAAATCAGGTATAAATTATCCAATGCCTATATTTGCAATTCTAGCATGTGTTTCAAAACCCCCTTTGTTATGGTCAAAGGTGTGACACAACAAATTATTTTGGGAACTCTTTTCCTTAGTCTTCTTGATCCCTTTATGAAAACAAATGAAGGGATAGTTTGTGAAATTGAAGGTCAAAAGATCGTTTTTGACTTTATCTCTAAGCCTCAAAATCATGAAATTGATATGATCAAAAATACTCTTAAATTAAAAGTTATGAGTATTATAACTCAAATTAACTCCTGCCAAAATTAGATTAAATTCTTATCTGGTATTATTAAAAGGGAAATCTGCAGTGATTTACCTAATGTTTTCTGGGAAAGAAAAAAACATATTATCACTCTCCCTTATGAACCTGACTTTAAGGAACAAAATATTCCTACTAAAGCCAGGTCAGTTCAAATGAATGTTGAGCTGATCGAATATTGTAAAACAGAAATTAATTCTCTCCTAGACCCATAGAATGGAACCAGCTGTAGAACTAATAAGGAAGTTTTCGTAAATCGTTGACAACTTTATAAGGTAAAGTCTCTTTCGGTTTCATTCATTGAATCTGCTCATTCCTATATTTTATTTATTTTGAAATGTTGTCTAAATTATCAAGAACAAATTCTTCTAATCTAGTTCTTCCAACTCAAGGAGTTATATTCCTCAAAATATTATTAATCATATTAAAAATGAAGAGGATATTGAATTCTCTAATATTGAGAATCAGCTTCATAGCTGGAGTCTCCCGAAGGCTAAACCTTCGATGATATATTCTATGAATATGTTCAATTTGAATACGGCTATGACCATCAAAACAATTGAACACTCTATTCCTATCGGAAAGGAACATGAAGCTATTCAGTTATTTCAACCTGAAGAAATCAGGAGATATAAAGATAAATATAGATATTTTTATCTGGGTATGGTTCAAGCGGCATACCCAGATGAAAATATCTAACAGTGAGGAAGCGGAGCAGCGTCCGGAAGCCAGGTTACCATCATCACCAAAATACCCTATACTTCTTTCTATTAATTACCCTCTGCGGAATTCGGTAAAAACAGTTGGCACCGTCTGTGGGAAACGAGACGTCAAGTTCAAACCACGTACAAATACCACCAAACCAAAAGCCCGAACTAGAAAAACCCTAGAGCAAGAATGGCGCACGAAGCCTGAGACATGTTCACAATGATGCCACCTCAGAGTGTGAAAACCTGGAAATCCCTCTCAAGCATGGCTGAACCCACGACATGACTGAGGATAAGGCAGCCAACCAAGTCTTTCAGGAGTTGCGAAAGGCTAGAGCCGAATGCGATCAGGAACGACAAGCTCGACAAAGGTTGGAAGACAGGCTCGACGCATTCATTTGGGGGCAAAAGGCCCAAAATGTGGAGGAGCTACGGGTCCAGACGAGAGGAGAGATAGAGCATAATGTAGAGGTTGTTTGGATCCATCCGCTTGGGGGACTCAACTCTCAGTTACCCAGGCCACTCCCATTACCCTAAAAGGATCAGCAGGATGAAGAAACCTCTTTAGTCATCGACAACTTGGCAATGCTCCAAAGGATGGAGGAGTTGGCGGTAGAAATCTCATATCTCTGAAAGGATAAGTTGCTCGGGCAAGGTCGGATGTTCACCCCTCAAATCAGTTCATTCTTGGTGCAGATACTGCAGCATGGAAGAGACACGAATGCAAAGACTACTAAGATCAACCGGTTCAACGGGAAGGGAGATCCGAGGATCCACATCGATGAATACCAATCGGCCACCGCTGGGATCCGATATTCAGATCGGACCCTGTGTTTCTTATTCCAGGAAACTCTGATCGAGGAAGCAAGGAATTAGTTCTACGAGATACCTTCTGGTTCAATGCGATCATTCGAAGAGCTAACTGAGTGCTTCCTCAAGCGTTATCGACTTCAGGGAAAATTCAATACTGTGAACATACTCTTGAAGGTCCGATAGGGGGAGACAGAGAGCCTGTTCAGTTATGGGAATCGATAGAGGGCGCTAGCTAGCACTTACAGAAACCTCGACAAGAAAGTGGCCAAGATGACCCTGATGGAGAATATGATCGGAACACCATTTGTCGAGAAGCTTGCTCGAAAGGAATATCTCGACTATGATGAGGTCATGGACCAGATCGTATAGAAGGCACTAGTTGAGACGCGAGTCTACGATACATCCCATTTACCAAGCTATCCCACCCCACCAAGCCAAGAAGACATCCAGCCCATCCCACAACCAACTGATCTACCATCTATCCTGATTATCATACCCCAGGCTTAAGAGACGCAACCCCAGTTCAATAACCACAAGCATGGACGGAATCACCACCAAGAGCAGAAGAACCAGAAGCCATTCCAACAGCCCAACAACTGCCCGAATAACCAGCCACAAAACCAAACACGACCACCGACATCAGAAAATAATCAATTCTGAAACACCAACCAACACCGAAGAGATTTCTTCTCTATCGCCCAAGCTTCGAACAAAGACCTCCTTTGGCAAAACAAATTTTAGATCCGGCCCCCAATCCCGAGAGCACCAGGCACACCTCCAATGCTCAATAATAGAAACTAGTGGTATACCACGAATCGAACACCCATCACACTAATGACTGTGAAATACGGAAATACAACTGTTACACAAGAATGGCAAGATCGTTCTCCCAAAGTCGAATGAGACTCGCCAGGTTACGAGTATTGAACCTAGCGGTATAATCAACACTATCTCGGAGGGAGGGGGGGAGCAGAAGAGGGAGATGCCAGGGGAGGAGATTGGATGCGCGACTAGGGAGGTCTATGCGATCAGTTCCAAGAAGCCCATGAAAGCAGGAAAGAAGGAGCGATCACCCATTATCTTCTCGTTCGACGAAGGGGACATCCAACACAACAACACCTTGTCATTCGTCATCGATGGTATCGTGGATCATTACCTTGTCAAGAGGATATTGGTAGATAATGGGGCCTCAGTGAACGTCATATTCCTAGATGCATATGCGACATTGGGACGACCCAAGCACAAGATGACTCAAGATCACGAGTGCATTGCCAGCTTCACAGGCGAAACATCATATCTAATCGGCAGCGATTATATATGATTTGGAATCGGGGCACACGATTCTCCACACAACGAGATCCGAACGGATTTCGTAGTTCTGGATGTCCACTCCCCGTACAACATGATCCTCGGGAGGCTAGGCATCAGCAAGCTGAGGCTCGTAATAGCGGGGCATATGCTGCTAGGCAAATTCCCAACTGATCAAGGAATAAGATATGTGCAGGGATATAATTTTGTGGAGATATTCGCCTTCCCGAATGGAGATAACACTCGATTTGAGGTATTGACAGTTGAGGAAGCATCGCTCAGGGAAGAAATACCGGACGACTCATAGGATAGACTGACTGTCGTGCATCCAGTGGCCGAGCATGACGAGCTTCAAACCATCTGGCTTTCGGAGGAGTATCCTGAACGCACTATGCAGATTGTTGCCCAGTTGGCACCTGAGCTCTCCGAGCAGTTGGTCCAGATATTGAGAGAGAGGCAATAGGTGTTCGCATGGTCCTACGCGAATATGCCCGAAATTTCTACATACATTATATCACACAGGGTCAGTATCACCCCGGGAACGAGGTCGATCAAACAGAAGAGGAGAGCATACAAAGAAGAACACTATGCTTCCATGCACGCGGAAGTCAAGAGACTGCTAAAGATCGGCTTTGTTAGAAAGGTCGACTATCCGAGTTGGATCTCCAATGCGATTATGGTGGAGAAGAGCAGAGAAGAGCAACGAGAAGTGGTGAATGCGCATCGACTACAACAACCTAAAAAAAATCTGCCCTAAGAATAGCTTCCCGCTACCGAGGATTGATCAATTGGTCGATTCACAGCCGGGCACGAGCTGCTGTTAATAATGGATGCCTACTCAAGGTACAATCAGATCTTTATGAACCTTGAGGGCCAAGAGGCGGCTTGCTTCACGACCGATAAAGGCTTATACTCTATGTTGTGATGCTGTTCGGCTTGAAGAATAATTGGGCCACCTACCAACGCCTCATGAATCTCATCGTCGACGACTTAACTGGCAAGATCGTTGAGGTTTACGTTGACGATATACTCATGAAAAGTGTCAAGGATGTGGATAACACCAAAAATCTAAAAATCGTGCTCGACCTCCTCATCAAGAGTGGCATGAGGCTAAACTCGGCCAAATGCACGTTCGGTGTTACCACTAGCACGTTCCTTGGGTACATCGTAAGTCAGAGGGGTATCAAGGCCTCGCCTGCAAAGGTAAAAGCCATTATTAACATGAAACCTCCCACCAAGAAAGTTGACCTTCAGAGCCTTATGGGGAAGCTAGCGTCGCTGAACTGCTTCATGTCACGTTATTCTGATAAGTGTGTGCCCTTCTTAAAAGCCCTCTGAATAACTAACAAATTGGATGTCATTTGGGCGCCCAAATGTGAGGCATCATTCTCCAACATCAAGCAATATCTAGCCTCTATTCCTCTCCTTTCTAGATCCTTGAAAGGAGAAACTTTATACATATACTTGGCTATTTCGCTAACATCCGTAAGCTCCACCCTTGTTCCCAAGGAGGAGAGTTCGGAGTTACCTATTTTCTTTTAAGGAAAAGGCATGACAGATGTAGAGACCCATTATCCAATGATCGAGAAAATGGCACTCACATTAGTCACTACGGTCAGACGATTGAGACCGTACTTCTAGGCTCACAGCATTCGTGTTCTTACAAACGTAGGCCTCAGACAGGTCCTTCAATCGCCCTATCATAGCGGTCGTCTTGTGAAATGGGCAATTGAATTGAGGGAGTTTGACGTACACTATCTTCCCTAAACAACACTGAAAGGACAGGTTGTGGCCGACTTCATAGCCGAGTATACAGAAGTTGAAACACTAGCCTGAACAGAAGCCAACGTCCCGAGCCCGACCGTCGCACCCGAAAAACCATCTACACCCCAGTCTCATTGAAATCTCTATATGGACAGATCATGCACGAAGAAGATGAGTAGAGCCAGAGTTATATAAACCGGGTCCAGGAGGGGGGGTTAAACGCCGAGTATGCCCTCAAGTTAGAGTTCAAGGCAACGAATAACAAAGCCGAGTATGAAGCCCTCCTTGCCAGGTTACAATTGGCCAAGAACTCAAAATCCCTAGACATCAACATCTTCAGTGACTCACAGTTCATGGTCAACTAGGTAGATGAGGAGTTCCAGGTAAAGGGAGAGACCATGGCCGCTTACCTTGGTTACCTAAAAGCCTTGCTGAGCAGATTCAGATTCTTCAACATTACCTATATCCCCAGAGGAAGGAATGATAAGGCAGACAAGCTCACCTGATTGGCTACGATACTCATGCACTCGGAGTATGGACAGAGGGTGGTCAAATTTTTGAAGAGCCCGAGCATCCTCAAATCACTGGAGGAGATATTCACCATCGTGCCACATAAGGATAGTTACATAGACATGCTCATTGCGTACAAAACGAGGGGAGAACTACCAGCAGACAAGGCAGAAGCTCGCAACATCATCGCTAAGGCAGCAAACTTTAGAGTCTGAGCTAACTGCCTATACCGACTAGGGAAGACCTGGGCGAACCTCAAATATGTGAGACCAGAGAAAGGAGAGAACAACTTAAGAGAGATACACTCGAGAGTGTATAGACATCACGCGGGCGCCAGGTCTATTGCCTGCAGGCTCTTCAGAGTGGATTTTGGTGGCCCACGATACACAAAGATGCTATCAAAATTACGGGCAAGTGTCGTCAGTGCCAGCTACACACACACAAGGACCAAGCACCTGCCGTACCCCTCGCAATCCTCATGCCCCCTGTGCCGTTCGCACAATGGGGACTTGACCTGATCGGAAAACTCCCAAAATCCAAAGAACAATATTGCTTCCTCATCGTGATTATTGACTATCACACCAAGTTAATCGAGGCCCAGCCATTTGTGAGAATCACGACCGAGAAAGTAAAAAGATTCCTATGGCAATTCTTGTATTGTCGCTATGGAACACCACTCAGCATCATCAAAGATAACGGGCCCCAGTTCAACAATGACGAGTTGAAGACGTTCTGCAAACAACAAGGCACTAACCTCATCTTTGCATCACCAGCGCATCCCTAAACTAACGGGCAAGTTGAAGTAGTTAACAAGATCATCAAGCAAGGCAAAAAGAAGAAGATCGAAGACATCAAGCTTAGTGACACCTAGTAAGGGCG
Organism: Geum urbanum; assembly: GCA_946800695.1. Lineage (NCBI taxonomy): Eukaryota > Viridiplantae > Streptophyta > Magnoliopsida > Rosales > Rosaceae > Geum > Geum urbanum. The sequence continues at coordinate 42,033,738 of OX327012.1, forward strand.
ATGCCTCGAGCTTGTGCCTAAGATATTATGGTTAATCTGAACAATAGCAACAAATGCCACATGAGAGACGCCTTTTAGTTTGACGTTTGGAACAGAAGCAGTGCTGCCTCTAGAGGTCACCCACCGGATCCTGAGGATAGAGAACTACGATCCGGTTACGAACGAAGAGGGGTTACGACTAGACAACAACCCGCTCAAAGAAAAGAGAGATATAACACATCTGCACAACACGACGAACAAACAGCGAGTCGCTCGACTTTATAATCAGAGCCCATTATTGAAGGTAATAATGAGAATGGTATTACCTTCATAACCCGCCATTTCCCAAGTCACCAAATACTCGGGGAACTTAGGGGAAGCCCATTATTCGCACTCGCGAGCTCTGTTGTATGGAACTACTAGCAACTTAATGAGAATGGGATTATTCAGAAACATCATTTATGTCCGACAGTAAAAAAAGCAATACGAATTTACAACAGGAATAAATGGATAGACCTGAATAGATTCCAAAATAACCTCTCGTTGGGCAGGCTATGCAAAACGAAGGCCGGGTACTTACGGAGCACCATTCTTGGCCCCACCAAAAATAATATGCTCGTTCTCGGAACGAGAACGCAAAAATCACACGAAGGCATTAGTGTACTTTACAACCAAGAAAAGCAAAGAAAAACTCCTAACTAAAAATCATGTAAAAAAAACAGACACAACGAACACCTTCAAGCTTAAGCACCACCTCTACCCTCCTTGTTCGCATCATGCTCCCCCTCGAATGTCGAATCGATCGCCCCTTGCTCGATCGAGACCTGCAAATTCATCGCTTGCTCGTCTTTCCAAGTGTTGAACTTCTCTAGATCGAGGAAGGGCTTGATGATCTCGGCATACTCATCCACCTGATACTGCCCTTCTTCGTTAACCATCTCCTCAAATTTGGCACTCCCTTTGAACGCAGCAACCGCCTCAACCCCCACCTTGTCCATCATCTGCTCGAACTCGGGGGAGCATTTGAAGTTGGCCACGGCCTCCTCCTCGATCCAGATGCAACTTTCGGAGGTGAGAAGCTCGCTTTCCATCTCGAACATTCGACTTTGCAAGTCAGACACTTGCTTCTCGACCGCCTCCTTTTCTGCCTTCACCCTCACCATCTCGTCTTAGACCTCATTCAAATCCTTCTGTGAGTTCGACAACTCAATATTGAGTTGCTTAACCTGCTCGCCCTTCTTTGTCACAAGCTCATTGGCATTAGCGATAACGGTCTTGGCCTTGGCCAGATTGGATTCAAGGGCCCGCTTCTCGGACTTGACCTTTGTAAGCTCGGTCGTCTGGAGGAGAGATCCTTCCAAACTCCGCATAAGGTAGAGCTAGTGTTGGAGCTAGGTGCACATTTCGAAGGCCTTGTCGAGACTCTCAGCCGGGGTAACTCCAAGCTAGCGACACTTCTGCAGAGCCTTTGTGCTCACGTCCGTCGACTTTCGAACCTTTGTCAGTTAGTTGAAGGCATAACTTGTGGTACCCTTCACGGCAACACTAACAACCAGATGGAGCCAGGCCCAAGTGCAAGTTTTTGGCACTTCGTGGGAGGAGAGCTTCCGGTGTTCGACCCGTCGGGATTTGCCTTGCTCTTGCCCTTGGCTTGAAGGGACTCAACCTTGTCATCGGGAGAGGTGGACTTACCCCCAGTTCGGCGGGTATGCCTGCTAGCTTTACCGTCATCATTCGAGGCCTTCAGCTTCTGGGTCTTAATCATGTTGCGAGAATCTTTCTTCTGCCTCTTCGCATTTTTTCTCGCCCTCTCGAACTCCAGGGCCACATCATCGACCCTCTCGAGAGTCGGCGTATCCCCGGCTGGGCGGATTTGTTCGGACTCCACCACATCTTTGACCGAAGCCTCGACCTCGATCGAACTTACGTACTCGAAAACCGGAGAAGGTTGGATGGTTGGCTAAAACTCCTCACCAACCTTGAAATTCCCGTGCTCGTCCTCGGGAACAAGCTTTCGCACTGACAAGGCAGCACTGAGGGTTTTCAACATCCACTACCAGAACAAACACTATAGCCGACAAATTTTTAAAAAGCAGGCCAACGACACATTTTTTGCTGGCTATACTGTACTTTAGCCGACGAAGAAAAGTATCATCGGCTAAAGTATTTAAGCCGACGAGAAAAAAAAAGTCGCCTGCTTTTGCAGGAAAAAAATGTTGGCTATAGTGTCAATTATAGACGACGATGTATAATGTCATCGGCAATAGTATACCCGACAAAATAATGTGTAAAAATTGGGTTTATATTCCGAGAACGCCGCTCCCCTCTCTCAAAAACCCTAAAAAAAATTCTCTCTCTCTCTCTCTCTCTCTCTCTCTCTCTCTCTCTCTCTCTCTCTCTCTCTCTCTCTCATACCTCTGCCTCTCCCTTCGCCGCTGCTGCCTCACCCTCTCCCTTCGCCGTTGCTGCCTCACCCTCTCCACTAATTAATATTTCAGCTTTGAATTTGTGAAATATAATTGTAATTTTGTTTTTGGTGAAATTATATATGGTTTGGTGAAGTGATTATGGTTTGGTGAAAGATCTGGATGGTGAAAGAATTGCAGATCTGGATTTCTCGGAATAAAAATCCAGATCTGCAGTTTTTTTTTTCAGATCTGGAACTTTGGCTGACGAGTTGATGTGTTGTCAGTTAAAGTCCACACTTTAACCGACGACAACCACTTACCTCGTCGGCTATAGGTATAGTCGACGACCTTCTGCCGATGATGCTATAGATGACAAAAGTTCGTCGGCTATAATTATAGCCGACGACATTTTGTAGTAGGCCGACGAAATTTAATCGTCAGCTATAGTAGTTCTTCTGGTAGTGATCCGCTCATACGCAAGCTGTTGTTTGTCGGATAGGCAGTGAGACTTGGTCATTTTCTCTGCACAACAAACAAAACGTTAACACAACTTCTGAACAAGAGCAATAAAAGTTATGTCCAAATCTACCAGGAGCTTTCGCAAGGCCTGTTCGCTTGATTATCTCCCAACAAATGCAAGCCCAGAAATTCCAAGCTTCCGGTTGCGGATCAAACACATGCTTGATACACGCAACCTGGTGGTGTTCCAGGGGAGTAAGGGGATAAAATCATCGATCTGCATAAAAAAAAACTAAGTACGAAAACCTATATGAGCACGAATAGAAAAGCACACATCACTAACCCAAAGGTTAGAACGACTCAGGGACTCGGTGAATCTTATCCCGATTAAGTGCTAATTCATTATCTGGATTCTCAAACTCCCACTCCCCGAACACTAAACATTGGTATCAACACCACGACATTGATCACGTTGGCGACACCGTGAACCACTACTTCGTTCGGGGCTCCAAGGTTATCGTGCCCTGATCTTTTACTTGAGGAGAGTACTTTAGTCGGAAGAAGTAGAGTATCTCTGCCCGAGTGAGGTGATCTAACCCACTCAACCGCCAAATGTTGAGCATGGCGATAAGCACCTGGGTCATTGTAGGCTCGCATTGCCCCAATGTCATCCCGAGCAACGAAAGGGCATATTGGAAGAACGGCTTCAAAGGCAATTGAATTCTGATCTTCAAGTGAAACTCGCTAACACAAACATGTTCGGGAGGGGGCTGACTAAATCTTTCATTCGGTTCTAGATCCCGAAGAACTACCCTACCTAGGATATTGTACGTCTTCCGTCATCTCGCGATCTCTTTCACTGAGGGTGAACCTAGAGGCTTCTGAACGGCCTTATTATCCGAGAACCTATAAAAGCAAGGCCCGCTAGATCAGTATACAAGCAACGCAGTACTTGGGCCACCATGGTTAGAAGGACGAAGAGCCCGAACATCTTACGCTTCCGAATTCGAGGAGTTTGAATAATACTCTGTCTCCATCGATATTCCCTTACCCGAAGGACCAGGTCCCCCGAACACTCACCTACACTCCACCATGTTCGGACGAGTGAACCTAAGAATGGCACTGATAGTGTTAATGGACTTGAGGGATACATTACACACATTATCAGACGAGGAGTCCGAATTTCTAGGGGGAGTCCTAGGCTCGACAGATCCTACACCGGACATCTGGTCGGATTGCTTATCCTCACTCGAGATTGAAATAGCTTCCATGGTCCTAGCAAAAAAATAAAAAAAGAGGTCAATTGTGTGAATGTTCGGGCATACCTTACTTTTCTAGGTAAAAAAAATAACAAAAAACTACCCTGTAGTAAGCAAAACGGATCAAACAACCCAAACCTCAAGAACACGAGGCTGTTCTTCAGCAGAAACCTAGAAACTCGAGCGAAATTCCAAAAAAACCCAGAAATCACCCAATCTTCGACTACATAAACTACCCTATTCTCCTCTCCCCAACAAACAACACATGCAACAAATTACCCAGAAAATCCTAATTAACAAACAAAACCCAGAAAATAGTACCCGATACAACAACAATGCAAATCCACAAAACTCAAACACAACACGAAAACAAGTAAAACGAGGCAAGGATCGAGGGTTTACCTCTATTGAAAGCTTGAGAAAGATCCATGGATGGTGAAGCTCCAAAAATCTTCAAGAACACAGCATAGCAATTTCGGCAGCGTTTCGATAGAGGAAGCGAAATAGTGAGGATGTGAAAAAACTGAAAAAGGCCTATTTATAGCAAACCGGTTTAACCCTTCGAGCAACCCCAGCCGTCCAAGCAACAAACTAGGGGCTGTCGGATCAGCAATGCATGTCTAGCATCTCACACACTCCCACCCATTCTTTTTTACCCTAATTCATTTCGAATTCCGAGGGACATGCGTCAGACATGCAATGTGTAACCGTTTCACACGTCTGGACGTGTGCCCACACACAAGAGATAACCGTTGTAAATTCCAAACTCGGAATGCAAAAGGTCCATCCAAAGCATACGAACATGAAAGGCCAGGCATGTTCGGACTTTCGAACTAACCTATGATAGCCGAACGACAAAGATGTTCGAACTATCAGTATCTCGGTCAAACCAGCAACATCAGGTTTGAGCCCGATGGGCGATTCAAAATTAGTGACTTCATAATGCGTACGTGATTGACGAACTGCAGGAATTGTTCGGTCTTTCACTACCATGACCGGACAAGCCCCATGGTTCGATAACATGAATGCGCTTTCGAGACAAGCAATATCATCTCAAGAAGGCATGGGTTAGATGAACGGCAGGAATTGTTCGGACTTTCTCGACCATGATCGAACAAGCCCCATGGTTCGGTACATGAATGCACTTTCAAGATAGGCAATGTCAACTCGAGAAGGCATGGGTTAGACGAACGATAAGAATTGTTCATACTTTCTCGACCATGATCGAACAAGCCACATGGTTCAGTACATGAATGCGCTTTCGAGATAGGTAATGTCAACTTTAAAAGGCATTGGTTAGACGAACGGCAGGAATTGTTCGGACTTTCTCGATCATGATCGAATAAGCCCTATGGTTCGGTACATGAATGCGCTTTCGAAACAAGCAATGTCAACTCAAGAAGGCATGTGATCGACGAACGGCAAGAATGTTCAAACTTTCACAACATGATCGAACAAACCACTTTTGTTCCATACATGGGGATGCTTTAAAAATTAGGCAAGTACATTTTGAAAAAGCATTCAGCTCCGAACGACAATAGTGTTCAGAGTACGAGGGTCAAACCAGTAACATCAGGTTTGAACCAATCAAAGCGACTCCAAACAAGCAACATCGTCCATCCGACAAACAAAGAAAATACCAAACATCATCATCGTTTCGAAGTCCACCCGAACAGGCAAGACCGCCTCGGGGAGCATACGATTACGAACAACAAGGACGTTCAGACAATCAAGAGCGTTGCAATTATTTTAACACCCGAATCCTTAGCTTAACATCGTTCCAAAATAGTATACACTTCAAAAAAGCATTCAACTTAGAACAGCAACAACGTTCAGATTACAGAGCACAACCAGTAGCACCAAGTATGAGCCATCTGAATAGTAACACCTTCAGCAATAGCCATTCCAGCATCTGGACCAGCTCCTGGTCGGAGAGTTGGGGGACTTGGGATGACTGGGTGTCAACCCCGCCCTTTAGTCAAGTATGGTTAATTAAGCGAAAAAGCATTTTTCAACTCCCCAATTAAGAGTTGTTCGCCTTGACTTAGGGACTTGTTAGTATAGGTCATTACATCACCTAATTAACGGACACTTAATCACTGAATGGGTCAACACCCCTTTAACTAGTAACAAGACCGTAACCAGGGCTCCAACTCCACACAAGGAACCATCTTCATCCGAGCAACGACACAACCGAATAAGCACTTCGAATATTCGGACCAAAATAGGAAATCCCACATCGAAGGACAACAACCAACTATATGCTCAACCACCAATATAATCAACTCATTTATTACAGGGATAAGGTTCCCGAGCAGTCAACTCTTTTATTCGATACATTATTTGACTTGGGCATTGAAGGCGAGCAATCCTCGTCCAAACCTCTGACGTTTGTTCGTTTTGTATTCTTTCTAACAACGAGGAAGCGGAGCAGCGTTCGGAAGCCAGATCCGAGCAGATAAATACCATCGTCACCGAAATACCGTATACTTGCTTCTATTAGTTACCCTCTGCTAAATTCGGTAGAAACACAAACAACAAAAAAGCCAAGACAAAAGCAAAGCAAGATAATTAATCTGATGCGATTAATGGTGGAAGCCATCTGCAACCTTCTTGATTAATCGAAGATACATATATGTATGCACAGTATTATGATGTTGTGCTGCTACTGGGGCTTTTTCCCAGAATAGAAGGCTTAACTTCGCCAGTCTTTGGACTGTTTGCTCCTCTTCCGCCGCCAGAACGAGGACTTGGCACTCCTCTTAGCTCACTTATGCGAGGACTAAAGGAGCTCGAGACTCGCGGACTCTCTAGGCTTTTAGGTGCATTTGCTGGTGTTGAAGTAGTACTTGTGACCTTGGGACTGCTCACATGCTTAAACTCACCTCTGCTTCGAGTAAAAACCTCGTCTAGTATTTCTGCATCTCCGGCATAAGAAGCTCCTGCACCCAATTCAGTTTCCTGATCGATTGTAGCACATCACACACAAAGAATGAATTAATTTCTGTATGATAATATGAAAAAGAAACAAATTAACGAAACAGAAAGGAAGGCAGCACTTGAAAAGTTCAAGTTGTTGTACCGCAGCAAGAGCAAATGATAGTGCCGGAGCTTCCTCATACTCTGCAGCATCCAAGTCTTGGAGATGAGCTCCTTTGTAAAACTTGGGCAGTAAGTATTGTCTCACAGGCACCAACAACATAATCATAAACGGAAACATGACTCCAGCAATTGGAACCCACGTAAGTCCAAAACATATAAGCAAGTAGACAGTTTGAAAAAGTGTGAACCACACAATCGTCTTGAAAGGCACAGTTTCCACAAAAGTTGCATGATACTCCTCAAGGACTCTGACAGACAGAATCACAAACATGCATGCATGATGCGTTAAGCAAATGAGGAAGGGAATTCGAAATTAAAACATGAATGAAACAAAGAGGATCGACATAGGGTTTGAAGGTTTAATTACTTGTATCTTCTACTGGGGGCAGTAAATAGCAGTAAGATCCTCTCCCAAAATTGGTTACCAGGTAAGCTTTCAATAGCCATGAAAGCAAAGTAGCCCCAAAGGACTGAAGTTGGGATTTTTTTGAGTAAAGGCATTGCTGCAACACATACTCCTACAAGTGCAGCTTGAAGTAAGTTACTAAGACGCTGTTCTTTCACTTCAACAGGCAATAGATCATCGATCTCTTTTTCAACATCAAATACTGTATCATCAACAGGTGCATCAATATAGTTTCCCATACTTGAAGCTGCCTGAATAGTTGATTCTTTTAATTCGTTCAGTCCCTGTACAGGTAGATACGCATACGTAGAAGTTTCATTTGCAAATCAAGTATATATGCAGATAAGATAAATATTTCCAAAAAAACAGACAAACCGCACCATATCTAAATTAATTTTCGATCTGTACTTTAATACCTGAGATGAGGCAGTCTGGTAAATTAAAGGAGTCTGCATTTGCTGATAGGCTTCTTGCATATTTCCATACACCTGTCCCAAGCTAGCATTCTTTCTCATACTTTTGCGTGCTGTTCGTACAAGTTTATTACGAAGCAACTGCACTAGCAAATAGCATTCTGAGAAAAAAGAACAAGTGGCCGGGGAAAATATGAACAACAGAGAAAAAAAGTTTGAAGGTGCATGTTCTATGTTTACCTGGTGTTTAAGAGTAGCCAGACTTTTGGTATGCATTGGAGACTGTGGAATGACACCATTGGATGGAGGAATTCCGAGCAGACCACACATTAATGTCTGCCATAAATAGTACGTAACAGACTTAATTTATAGATGAATATCTCTGGTGATAATCGAGAACCATATATACACGGAAAAAATGGGTAATATATAGAACTTAAAACAAAAATATTAAAAGTTAGGAAACTAAAAATTTGCCTTTGGCATATATACCAGAAAACCCAAAAGAAGCAAGTCATAATGATAAGAAGACGGCTTTCTCAAATTGAACTCTTTCTGCTGAGAAAGCTGAGATGCTACGCTGTGGTCAAAATAATAAAGCACCGCAATCATTGTTGCTGGAATGAAAGCCCCAATGATGTAAAGGACTGGAACATCGAGCATTTGCTGAAACAATTCAAGAGAAGAGATCTGGCCTTCAGCTTCAATTAATTGTCTTAATAATTAATTAATTATGTGAGAGAAAAGGAAGGAAGGATTTATATAAACTAGCTAGCTAGCCAATTAACCAAGTACAGAGATCGAGATAAGTCAATCTGAACACATGCCTTGACGACAGTCCAATTGTCATATGCACCAGGTGACCATGGATTCGGACTAAAGAGCCGCCGTGGGATTCCTTTTGGAACACTGCCAGTTGGTATGTAAGACACGGCAGTCCAGACTAGAACCATAAGTGGCACACCATAATCTGCTATGAAGCCTCTTAGAGATCCTGCAGTACCATAGCATTTTAATTATCCATTAACGGATGGATGCAAACCTCCGATCGATCCAGCTGGTACTTACCAGAGCCATAGCGCCAAGACCTTGCTTTCCGACTTTTTAATGCAGTGAGAAGAAGGCCAAATGACAATACCAAAGCAAACATCCCGTTTGCAAACCTCCATGAAGGTATAAACTGGGCTAAACTTGTATCTTCTCTTTGTGGTATGCGAAACTCTTCCACAAGTCCCTAGAGTCAAGTACGTTCACGACGTGGTTCAGTTCTACTTCGATCGATCCATCATTTCAGTACTAATATGCATTAATCAATAAAGAATATATACTCATAACTTATGGCTAGGACTGTATATATAGGTTCATAGTCATTTCCTTTTGGCGACCAAATGAAGATTCCTATTTAAAGTGCAATCTATTAATGTACCAAAAGGCAACCAAACTGCATGTGGACGGACGTATACAATATGAACAACTTAGCAGTTACTCTTACTTTAATGGCTTGCTGCATGAAGAGCATGGCAATCAGGAGGCCAAATAGTTCTCCGGCTACACGGGTGAACCTATTGATGATGGAACAAGCGCCCAAAATAGCCAGTAAGAACAGCAACCCTGCTGTCCATACACAGACCCTACAAAAAAAATAAAATTTAATCAGAAAACTAAGCTAAGTCAAATCATTTAATAGAAAAAAAAAACTGGATTATTGTGGGAGAAGACAAAATCCCAAAAGCGTGACTGAGTACGTAGTTAGTTTACAAATAAAAAAAACAAAAAAAAACATAGAAAATGAATTTTCCATGATTGCTCACCATCCTGTCCATGCTAGAAATAGCTCTGCACCCAAGTCTTTCTGCTCTTTTGCAAAATTGAACATGAAGGTGTACATGATTACAGTAGGCTCGGCCACACCTAATATCAGCAAGGGTTGACCTCCAATTATGGAGTGTATGATGCCACAAACAGCCGTAGATACTAAGGTTTGCACTGCTGTCAAAACTCCATCTACAAAAGTATATTAACAAAAAGTCCTAACTAGATCAATATATATCATATCATAATCAATAGAAAAGTCCCATATGCTCACCATAAATATCACCAATGATTACTAACATATATAGTATTTTTACTTAGCAGCTGTCTATTGTCTCTTTCTTTCTCTCTTACTTTCTCTCGATGCAAGTACGTATGAAAATATTCAAAATAATGTCTTTTTCAGTTCATTGATCATACCAGTACTTCGCTCCAGCTGTTCGCCAAATGAAATAACCGGGATTGCTGAGGCAAAAAAGATATATGTGGTGGGAGCCAAAATCCTGCAAACCATATTATTAGAGGCGGAGCTAGGTTTCGAAGTGAGGGCGGGCACAAAATTATAAGAAAAAATACACAAGGAAAAATCAAAAAAGTGTATAAATTGACCAAAAACTGAAAAATGAGAAGAAAAAAAAATGAACACTGATATTTTTATGTTGAAATAATGTAAAAGAAACTCAGAAGAAAAGAAGGTTAAAATAGGTAAAGAAAATAAAATAATTTTTTTTATTTCAAAATAGTGTAAAAGAAAATAAAGTTTAGATTAAAATAGCTAAAAAAAAGTAGTAAAAACAATGTCAGAAACAAGAGTCAAGCTCAATCCCTCATCAATCCATTAGAAAACCATAACCTACCACTGCACCAAGGCAACTTTATGTGCACATTACACAAACTATATCAATATATTTGATGTGCACAAACTTTATGTGCACATCAATGCAGGCCCACCCTCGCCTGCATGTGGCTCCGCCACTGCATATTATTACCATTTTGTCATCGAGGCCTCTTTCAAGTCACCATAAAACAAGTCCAAAATCAAACAGCATAATACATTGTACAACATTGATATATATCTGTATATATATATATGATACTTCTACTAAAGTATATCTATTTTTGGTCATTTTTAAGTATAGAGCATTACACAAACTTTTCGATCATATTTTACCATCTCCACTATCCAATTATTAGGTCTATATGAGTAGATCATTCCTGTAAATTTTCAGCTAAAATGGTGAACACATTGGGAAGGTAAATTTTCAGCTACATGGTGAACACAATGGTAAATTTACTAAGGTAAATTTTCAGCTGAAAATTTACATACTTGATCTACACATTGGGACCTAAGATCTGAACGGTGAAGATGATAAAATATGATCGAAAAGTTTGTGTAATGTCCTATATATACCTGAAAATAACAAAAAAATAGGTTTACCTTAGTAGAAGAATGTTTTGTGTGTGTGTGTGTATAGTGAGGGATCGAGGTATCATTAGCCGAAAAAGACCCTCGCCAATCCAATCCACGTGGCCTGCTATTCACACTACAACATTTGGAGACATTGCCGGCGACTTTTAAGTCGCCGGCAATGTCTTTAGACATTACCGGCGATTTTCGCCGGAAAATCGCCGGTAATGTCTTTTTTTTTTTTTTTTTTTTAACATTACCGGCGATTTTTGTCGCCGGTAATGTCCGTCGCCGGCAATCCCTCGATGGTAATGTAAAAAAAAAAAAAAAAGACATTACCGGCGACTTTATTTATGTCGCCGGCAATGTCTTTAGCTTCGAGACATTACCGGCGACATAAATTCATGTCGCCGGCAATGTAAAAAAAAAAAAAAAAAAATTACATTACCGGCGACTTAAGTCGCCGGTAATGTCCAAAAATCGCCGGCCTTGTTTTTGGACATTACCGGCGACTTAAAAGTCGCCGGCAATGTGTAAAAATGTTGTAGTGTCAGCTGAGAATGTCAGCATTTAAATGCGGATTTTTTGATTTTTTTCTTAATTTGACTCACTTTAAGGTCACATAATTACATCTTCACCATTCAAGTTCTAGATACTAGTGTATAGATCACTTATGCAAAAATTTCTTCCAATTTGATGATGTTTAAGATACCTAATTAGATCAAATCAATGAACGGACTGTAATCTGTCCAACTAGAGCCGTTAATGTTCTTATGAGGCAAATCATGATTTCAAAAACTTAAACGATCATCAAATTAAATAAAATTTGAAGAAATGATATATAGAATAGAATGTAGAAACCGAATGAAATTAAAATGAGTCAAATTTTGAAAATCTGCATTTATTAATAAAACCTTACCAGACAAAAGGGTGCTTCTTTCCTTTTTTGGAATCTTCATTTTTTTTTTGGAATCAGGGTACTTCTTTCCTAAGTATGTTATGTTGTCAAAAAGTCAACTGCCTTCATTGCCTTAACAACGAAAATAATTTTGCTGCTGACTACACGTTACTGGCAATTTGACAACATAATATGTCAAATTGTTCGTAAAAGGAAATCAAATTAAGGAAAAAATACACCATACTGGCAGACTGAAATTAAAGAAGTCAAGAGCTGAAACTTGAATTGGGTAGGTTACCTGTATCCTGCTTTAAAGCCGCCAGTCCAATCTTGCTTGTAGCACAGCAATCTTCCTCTAAGATCATTCGTGATGCCCCGCATAGGCACAAACGTCTCTTCCATGCTTCTTTCTCTAATGAACTCGATCAACTACAATTAAGCTCTGTTGCTTGGAGGAGCCTAGCAAGACGGCCTTCACTATATCAAATGATGAGGGTACGGTGTTCCTAGATAGTAAGGCTTTTGTCAGTAAGCTGATGTGCATACAGAAGATATATTGCCATATTAATTTGAAGAACGTGGCAATCGATGGATCACAAAAAGTAAATATATATCTATATATATCGCTCCTAAGCTACATGATCTGGCCGGAGATGATTCTCTCTACAAGCTTCAAACTTCAAAGCAAAAACTGCATGTGAGCTAGGATACCCACAGAATTGAAGAAAGAGACCCAAAAATGTGAGACGTCAGAGAAGAAGAAGAAGAAGAAGAGGAAGAAGAGAGGATACTCGCACCGGTTTGAAATTGAGAGCAGTGAATATATATATATATGAGGGGGGCAGAGATTTGATGAGGACAGGCTGGACAGCATTGCGGGTCACAAGGGAATAATGGAGGTGCGAATCTCCCTCTCTCTCTCTCACACAGAAGTCTGAACAGTTAGTTTAATAATCTTGGGACTCGACGCTGCTTCGCTAGTCTTTCCCGCTTCCCCCTGGTCCCCACGCCGTTTAAAATTGTTTACCACTCCTCCGGAACGGAAACAACCCCCACCCCCCACTAACAGTTTCATGCTATTGTACACAACTCGTAGGAAATGGGGAAATAATGGGTGGGTGGAGGGAAGGTATTATCGGAGATATTAAAGCGTAATAATATCTACCATATTTAAGATATTTCGTATTTCTCACGAAAATCTCTTATATCACGAGATACCACAAAGAGAGGATACTTGGATCCAAATTATTTTGGACTCCAAGATTTAAACTCATCTCATTTTTATCACTTTTGATTCGTAATTTTAAATTCAAGACCACTTATTCTATAGATTATTAGTTGACGATCAACTTTTTAAAAAATGAATTAAAATGGAGATCATTTTAGTATCCTATCTTGCAAAACAAATGAACATTTGTTATTGTAATGCTAAAATTCACCATAACCGTTCATTTGTTTTGCAAGATCGGATACCCAAATGATCTCAATTTTGATTCATTTTTTATAGAGTTAATCTTCAACCAATAATCTATAGAATGAGTGGTCTCAAATTTGAAATCACGAATCGAAAATGGTAAGAATGAGATGGGTTTGGACCTTGGGGTCCAAATAACTTTGGACCCAATCAAAATCCATCACAAAGTATACGAAAGAGAAAAAATAATTGGGTCCAAATGAGTTTGGACCAACTTTGTCCAAACTCCTTCATTTTTTACACTTTTCGATTTGTGATTTGATGATCGAGACTATTTAGTATATAATTTACATCTTAAGGATCATGCACACAAAAATTCAATCAAATTGAAGATCATTTGGTCATCCAATTTTGCAAAACAAATGAACGGTCTTTATTGTAATGTTAAAATTCACCATAACCGTTCATTTATTTGACAAGATCAGATACCCAAATGATCTCTAATTTGATTCATTTTTTGAAGAGTTGATCATTAACCAACAATCTATAGAATGAACGGTCTCAAATTTGGAATAACAAACTAGTTTATGCCCAAATGGTATAGTTTGGACAAAGTTGGTCCAAACTCATTTGGACCCGCATATTTTTCTATGAAAGAGAAGCCGCATGTCATCATCTTATACATCTAAAACTCACTTAAAATCACAACAATGCTATGGTTCGGACATGCACTATTTTTTTTCTTTGAAGTAAAACGATAGAATATATTGATAGTTTCAAACAATATAATCAGCCGTTAGCCACCTCTGTAAGAAGGGAGAGGCTGAAGAAAAAGCAATAGGAGCATTTGCACGATGGAAAACTTATCTAACAAGCTTATGAGCCACAACATTAGCCTCTCTACCTAGGTATATGAACCTAAAGTTTGAAAACTGACTAAGACTATCAGAAAGGTCTTGACAAATATCTCCAAACATGGCTGAGGATGTATTAGGATCAGCTATTCCTTGCATTACATTCAGCGAGTCCGAGCTAAACCGAACTGGATGGAAACCGCGGTCCATGGAAATCCACAAAGCATGAGAACATATCTACAACCACTCCATACAAGAATCTGCATGTAGCTTGATCTCCTGTGCAACTGAACTAACAACTTGTTGGACAGTTGGGTAGTCCCCAAATAGATGCACCTCAGTCACAGGGCTATGATTGCATAGTAGACATATACTATCCACGTTACCCCGCCGACTTTGTAAGTGAGGCTCTATGGGCAAGTAGCCTCTGCATGCCTTCTATACACACATCTTTGCAGCTGGCGCAACCTTTAGACTCTACAATTTCCTCCAAAATCACCCATGTTGATTGGGCCCTGCAACCTGAGGGATGACCAGCACATCTCGGGCTACTCTATATGCAAAACTAGCAGTATAATCCTCTCTCCATGTGAAGTGCCATACTAATTTGTCTGACCGTGCAGTCCTACTAACATGCATTGTCTTACAAACTAAATAAGGAACAAACCACTCACACCAGGTCAGATTTTGATAGATAGATCAACCTAGTTTATATATAAGGGGTTGATTTTATGTCATAAAATCACAAATGATATCTTAAATGAACTCAAAATATTTATCGACAATTCAACTCTATCGATATTTTCATTGAAATATCCATATTTCAACTTATCAATATTTCCTCAATATCCGATATTTTATTCCTTGGATAGAGGGCATCTTCTAAACTCGACTAGAGTACGGATATGCATTTATTTTACTAGATTTGATTCAAATCATTTGAACCTGAAGTTCCGAACCCAATTTTGGCCTACCTATTTTTTGTAAAATTATATTAGAAAAATAATAGTGTCTAAACTGTTGTTATTCACTTAATAAAAAAAATCCTAATGTCACCCAAAGTTCTAAAATCATATATGTGGACGCCAAATTTGGCCACATAAAAATTTCAATGGATTTTGGTTATAAGGTTCTTGGTTTGATGTACGCCTATGTCCTCCGAGATATGTTGTTCTTCACTATAAGAATAATACTTTTATTAGATAAAATTGAACTATATACCCTAACCTAACCCCGTATTCTCTTGTACACCCACACTCAAAGAATTCTACAGAACACTTGCTCTCTTAGAGAGTTGTACTCACCCTTTACATCTTTACTCTTTTACCCAAGAGATATACACTCTCTTCTCGATCGTGGCATGATACACTTTGGTTGACAACTCATACCTCCTATTTATGGGCACACTTGTTTATAATCCAACTGCTTGTAGTAAACCAAAATTATCTTGTAAAAGAAAAGAAATATCTTTGGCATAATACCATGTCTAATTAGGAAGAATCTTCATCCAATTAATTCTCATCAAATCTAACAATTCTCCACCTTGATGATAATGTCATACAAATCTCCTTGGACCTCTTTTGTCATTGGCCTTTCTTGTACTAGCTACACATAACTCAAATCAAATTTTTTCCTCCTTGATTCATCACAGCTAATCCAATGTGTAACTGCACCAAATCAGCAAACACTGTCAACTCCGAAGATGGACCTCAAATTAGCCCCTTTCTTAGCAGGAATTTCCTTCTCACCATCGTCTGAACCTGGAAACATGCCGACATCTATGCTATACACACAAACAAGCTTATCTCAAGTACTTGATTTCATCTGCACTCCATTTTCCCAATATTCATTAAGGTCTGACTGTCATCAGACAATATCTTCAACAATGTTCTCCCTTTACGAGGACTATACTTGGCATATATGCTTTTTTGACTCTACCTGCTATAAAGAATCTATAGCCCTTGAAATCCAACTGGTTGTTGAATGTCACATTCCTTTGTAACTTTGGGATAAGTCACACCACCCAAATTACTACCCCGAATATAACATCCATCCTAAAAACATGTGTAACATATACAGATTGTGAAAGCATCTTCATAGTCCTTTACCACTATAGTGTCATCCAAGCCTTTGTTATCCATCTTGATGATTCTGCTTCTTATATCCCCACTCAAGACACATGTAACATTCCACTTTTCACTGTAATCACTAATCTTCTAGTAGCTTCTTTCTCATATGATCAAGACCAAAAAGAAGAGATATGTGTTGTCACACTGATTGAGAAGTGAGGTAGGAGTAATATGGTTTACTCCACATCCTCAGTCATCAACCTGTCACCGATTGACCCATGCATCATCCATTGTCTTCTCTAGTTTTTACATCAATCCCTTTAACCCTTGTTGATTAAGCCTTGTTGAACTAAGATGTCATCCACTCTTTTATAGCTAAGAGCAAATCCATTTTCTATCACACTGCTCCACCTTAAAGCAAGCCACGACGAACCACTAAGATCATTCCCTTGAGTCATGGTCCTTTGTAACTTCACCATTGATTAGGATTTACCTAAGTCTATTTCACCGGAATTTTCTTGAGCTATCTTCAACTAATTCACCTTTGAGTTTACAACTTGATCAACGAACTCCAACTTGAATGATGAGATGTCCCAACCGAACCTGGCTCTGATACCACTTGTTAGGAAAATTACATCCCTCTATCATGGCTAACCAAATATACTAATAGACCAGAAGACAAATCATAAGAGTACACTGGGGTTTAACGAGGTTAGACAAAATCCATGCCTACGTCCTCTGAGGTATATCGTTCTTCACTATTAGAATAACACTTATACAAGATACAATTTTAGCTATATACCATAACCCAACCCGTATTTCCTTGTACACCCGCACTCATAAACTGAGTGGGTATCAGAGTGGTAGCCACTACCGAGGTGATGCATGTTGACCATGTGTCATCCATGCAGGAGCCTCGGTTAGGGCTCATGGGACAAGTGTCCTACATGCAGGACAACTCTCTCTCTCTCTCTCTCTCTCTCTCTCTCTCTCTCTCTCTCTCTCTTGGGGGGGGGGGTGTCTATTGACTTTGTCTGATTCTGTGCAAGTGTCTGGTTCACTTACCAATGGTATTTCACGGTCTGGTACTTTTTCAGGTAAAGAGGTATCTCGAAGGCTCTAGTTTCTTATGTCAGATCAAATCGACGATGCACCTTGTGACCGTCTTAATGGACAAGCTCCCCTCATGTAGATGTGGCATCTCTGCTCGATTCGTGAAGAGATACCCCCACTTGAAGCGAATGAGGCTAATGAGAGGAAGATTGGGGCACACAAGTTGGAGTCCCTAGAGAAGAAGGTAGCAATAGATCCGGAAGCACTCACGAAGATATAAGCGGAGGAGTGTCAGATGACTTAAATGTAGTTTGGGTAGGGTGTGAGACTTCCGATTTTTTTAGTCCTTGTTCTACACCTAGTCACGTTTAGCTATGTTGTTGGATACCAAGTCCATATTCTATCATTTCACCTTAAAAAAAAAAAGAAAAAAAAAAGACTACGGCCAAGCTGAACCTTTCTATTAAAAAAGATTGCAGTTCAAGCCTTCAAGGCAATGGTACTGTTAATTAATTGGTCCAATATGGTTGACAATTATTACTTCAGGACCCTTCTCTTTTATATATTTATAGGTCCTCAAAAATTGGTTTGCCTAGCTAGAAAGTCAGTATCTAAAAAGAGAAATTACAAAGTCGGAACTCATAATTAAGTGACATCTTCCAAATCATGATTATATAACTTTTTTTTAAGAAAGAAAATAGAACTACAACGAGACTCCCCTAGCACACCCTCCACCAAATGCATGCATATGCTAAATGTTGTTATTACATAACTTATAATGTTATTTAGCATCAAATGTCTTTCCGCGGCCTGAGATAGTATATTGTTTGCTTTGTAGCTCAGTCATTCGAGTACTTTGCCAACAAACTATTTCCATGATATATATGATACTATTTTATCTCAATAATTAGATTAAAGGACATGGAATTTTATAAGATATAATCATCAAGTGAAGATGAACGGGAGTACGACTCTGGCCATTTTATAAGAAATAATTTTAAGTGAAGATGAATGGAATATAATTCTTGGGGTTACAACTTACGATTGAGGCTTCACGGAGGGATGTCGAAGAAAATAACAGATAAGTTAGGCTCAACTCATATCATTACATATTGTCAATGTATTAAATATCGAGATTATCGACAAAATATCGTTGATAATTTTGGTTTTCTCACGTAGTAATATTAAATCGTAATAATATCTCCATATATCACGATATTTCGTATTTCTCATGAAAACTCCTCAATATATCACGAGATATCACAAGGTACATGAAAGAGAAGTCAAAATAACAGATAAGTTAGATTCAAGTCATATCATTACATATTGTCAATGTATTAAATATCGACATTATTGATAAAATATTGCCGATAATTAATTTTGGTTTTCTCACGTAGAAATATTAAATTGTAATAATATCATCATATATCACGATATTTCGTATTTCTCACAAAAATCTCTAAATATATCACAAGGCACATGAAAGAGACGCCACCTGTTATCATCTTATACATTCAAAACTCACTTAAAACCACAACAATGTTATGGTTCGTACATGCACCGTTTTACAAATTGAATAAGGAACAAACCAATCACACCAGGTCAGCTTTTGTTAGTTACAGCAAACCAGCTTCTTTCCAATGGGTTGATTTTATGTCATAAAATCACAAATGATATCTTTTAATTGAACTCAAAATATTTATTGATAATTCAATTTTATCAAAATTTTATCGAAATATTCATATTTTAAACTATCATAATTTTTTCAATATTTGATATTTTGTTCCTAGTATATTGTTGCCATAATTACGAAAAGGAAAAAATAAGTGTATGGTACTGGACCTCTTTCTGTCCCAAATTTTTAAAATTATCAATATAATACTCAAATTTTTAAAATTATCAATATGGAGCCCAATCTTTCAAATCCTTATCAATGTAATACTCCTGTCAATAAATCCGTCAAACTAACATCTTCTAGCTGATGTGACAAAATTATAGCTTAAGTTTGAGGGGTATAATGGTCATCCTACACTTCTTAAATAAAAATGAACTTTCCTTCAACTTTTCTGAGGAAAATTTTGTGGGTATTTCAAAATTCATTTTGTTTTGAAACATTCAACATTTTCTTTTTCTTTTATGGTTAATTAAATTTGTATTATGAAACCCAGTAAACTCATCTGGGCAGTGGGTACCCCATCTTCCTCGACGTCCCTCCACCACCAATTCACTTAATCTCCACGATCTAAGTTAAACAAGAAGAATTTAACATCACAAGTGGTGAAGGAATTAATATATGGAACTGGTTTAAGTGATGGTGATCAGTTGACAGTAAAAGCCAGAGGATCAAAAATCAACAGATACAAACACGTATGAAGACATTCATATATGGTGGTGGCCTCTCTGAAGAGCTTATTGCAAAATATCGGGTCGGGTCGATTTTGGCATTCAAAACTTTCACATGTCGAGTTTGAGTTCGAGTATATCAATATCTCGATAGATCATTTACAGTACACCCAGCTTCCCTTAAAAGCAAAGCTCCACATTCAAACAATGCAAACATCTTTAACTAATCGACAAGCTGCATCCAAATCGCCCGATTTCCCATAAAGATTAATTAGAGAATTAACAAGCTTTTCCTCCCATAACAAACTCAATTTCATTGCAACTCATATCCATGTATGTACTTTCCTCCATCAACAACTCCTCCGCTAGCACAAGCCTAGACTAGAGACATCAACGTAACCTCATTCGGCTATGTACCATTTTCAAAATTCATCCCAAGAAACACATTGAAGCATTTCTCCGCATACCCTCTTCACGAAAACCCAAAAATCAGAGAGTTCCAGTAGACCAAGTTAATGGGTATTTCATCGAACAAGTTTTGTGCAGGCATGAAGCTAAGGGAGGGATAGGGTGTGTTACAGCACCCCAAGTTTTTTTACCAAAAAAAAGTTGATACATATATGTACACATATCTGGCTAAATCGTACATACTTAACGCCTTAAAATACTTGTTATTATGTCTCACCGCTCCCATAACAACGCTCACCGACAAGAGGCCCGCAACTTCGATGACAAGTCCGAGTCCCAAGTCGGCGTCATTATCGCTCACGCGCCCGTTCAAAATCCCACCAGGGAGCACCTCAACAAAAAAATAAAAACACTGATCTCACATCGAAGAAATGGTAAGAGCCTTAGATCCAACCACCTTCATAAGCCTAACGGTTCAGCCGATAGCTACAACGACCCTAATACCATCAAGAGCGACAGCGACCCTAATACCATCAAGAGCGACAGCGATCCTAATACCAACAAAAGTGATAGCGACATTGACCCTGATAAAGCAGCAATGACACCGACCCCGGTGGAGCGACATCGATATCAGTCCCGGTAAAGCAACAGCGATCTAGTGATATTATTTTAATTCATTCTTTCCGTTTAAATATTAAATACCTTGTGGTTTTGAATATTAACATTGGCGCCGTCTGTGGGAACGAGATCGGAAACTATTTTTCTAACCCACGCAGCGTCAGAACAACGAACATGGATACCTTCTTGACCCTCGACATGACGCCGAGCACTCGGCATGAACTTCTCCACAAAACACCCGCTACACATGAAAACACCGATGAGATTACCTTCGTTCAACGGCCAGGAAAGCAGCGTGCTGTTGAAGATCAGCAGGCAATCACCAATGATGGAAGACACGCAAGCGATATGGAGCAGCGGTACGAACTGACAATGCAGAAATGCCTCGAGCTCGAAAAAGCCCGGGAATTCGAGCATCAACGATACATGCAGTCCGAGTCAAGACTGAGGATCGCCGAGCAGGGGCGGTTTAATCCGGAATCCATAGGGGAATCCCTGAGCATAGAGCCTCACGAGGTGATACGACAGCGGGAGGTATTTATCCCATCATCAATATGCCCTCCGCATCAGCAAGGCGTGGGGCAGCCCCTGACCCCGGAAAGGTTGCAAAGAAATCTCGAAGCAGAGTTAAACAATGCAGCCCATACACCCCACCCACCCATCTGGATCCAGCCGTTACCTTTGTTACCCCCGTTCGAAGGTCGGCACCAGCTGGCCAAGGTAAAAAAGGAGCGATACAAAGGCAAGACAAACTCATCCCTCCATATCGACATCTTTGTCTCGGCAACAATCGGCAGAGAATATGACGACGCAACAAACTGCTACCTGTTTATGGAAAGCCTTACCGGCGAGGCCCTGAGCTGGCTCTTCAGCTTACCACCAAGATCCATCAACTCCTTTCAAAAACTTATTCGAACATTCCTGAAAAGATACATTACATCAGCTAACTGTTCTCTCACTTATAACCAATTGCAGGCTGTGCGTCAGGAACCATCAGAAGGATTGTCCACCTTTATCTCCCGATGGAACACCGCCATAGCTAGTTGTCGCGACATTTCGGGCGACTCGACTTTTTGCGTACTCTGAAACGCTCTGCAACCAGGATTGTTAACGTGGAAATTCAACGAAAATCCAGCAATCACCTACGACGACCTACTGGATCGTGTAACCTCACACGCCCAACTAGAGCTACAAACGTTTGGTTCCAACCCTACACCCACACAACAGGTAAACACCTATTCTAATACCACAACTCCAAGTGTACAGAGCATGCTCCCCGCACCAAACCCAACCCCGACGAGATCGCCCTATCGATCCAGATCGCGCGACTAAGACCACAGGGATGGGATGAGAGATAATCAAATAGCACAAAGGCACCACATGCACTACCAGGAGAAGGGCAACTATAACAACAACGGAAAAAGATACCGCGAAGATAGAAACGATCGGCCTCACAACAACATCGCCACGCGACCTCGAATAGAGCAGCAGGTCTTCAGCGTGTTCAACACAAAGTATGCCGATATATTAGCGGCTCATCCGGATCTATTCCCGCTGCCAAAAAAGACATACAGGGCTACAGCTGTCAGGAAAACTAGGAAATGGTGCAACTTCCATCAAAATGAGTCGCACGACACCAAGAAATGTTACAATATGAAAGAAGCGGTATAAGCGCAACTCCAGAAGGGCAACCTGACGAGATTCAAATCAGGAAACGAGACGCCACCAGTATAGGGAATCGCTAGCATTAGAAGAATTAGCGCGATCACTGGCAGGAAATCTAAGGCAGAGTGGAAGACCGAGTGAACGGTGTGTAGTGCACAGCAAGGACCGACAGAAATAGCAAGAACGGGTCGGGGATCCATCACATTATACGAATAAGGAGAACACAGCCACCTCCTGGTGTTGGAAGATTACCCATTCTTAATCGACGCCACCATCGACCTTTGCAGCGTCAGAAGATGCCTAGTGGATACCAGGTCCTCTGTCACGTCATATTCTTACACGCATACGAGAAGCTAGAGAGGCTTCTCTCAAAGCTTAAACAGGACCACTTCCCATTACTCAGCTTCTCGGGTGACCAAATTCAGCCGCTGGGCAGCGATTACCTATGAATCACCATGGGTTAGGAGGGCTGTAGCGCGGAAACCCATATCGAATTCCTAGTAGTGGACGCTCCATCATACTATAACGCCATCATTAGATGCAACACACTGAGCAGAATTGGCGATATAGTATCATAGCGAACGTTACTTATGGCGTTCCCCACCACAATCGGCATATGCACGCTACGAGGAGCAATGCCCGATCTACCTGGATCGCCAATCAACACCACTTACCCTGCAAGAGAGGTATGCCTACTCACCACCGACGCAACAATGGAAATATCGGATGACCCAAGAAGTGGACCCCTCACAGCCAGATCGATCAGTGAAGAATCAACCAAGCTCATCTCGGTATCGGACAAGCACCCCGATCGAACGATCAGAATTGGGGCCAACTTGGATCCAATCATAGAAACCGCCATTATCAACATCCCAAGAGAGTGCAGCGACGTATTCGCCTGTTCTTGCGCAGATATGCCAGGCATACCAACCAGTATCGTATCACACAAGCTAGGTATCTCGCTAGGTGTGGTACCAAAGAGGCAGAAGTGCTTGGCTTACAACGAGAAGCAGTACGCCGCTATGCAGAAGGAGGTAACCAAACTCCTCAGCATAGGATTCATTAGGAAGGTTCAGTACCCGGCATGGGTCTCTAACATCATTATGGTAAGAAAAAGCAACAACAAATGGAGGATGTGCGTTGACTACACCAATGTCAACAAAACCTGCCCAAAAGACTCCTTCCTACTACCAAGAATAGACCAACTCGTAGACGCGACAAGCGGACACGAAATCCTGTCCACAATGGATTGTTACTCAGGGTACAACCAGATAAGAATGGACACAGCAGATGCCGAAGCGACATGCTTCATTACCGATCGGGGACTGTACTGTTACAATGTTATGCCATTTGGGATGAAAAACGCAAGGGCAACCTACCAACGCTTCATGACGGAGCTACTAGCACCATTGGACAACGACACAGTAGAGGTCTATATCGACGATTTGATTGTGAAAAGCAGGCACCGACGGAACCACGTCAGGAACCTCAAAGCAGTGATGGACACCCTTATCAAGAGCGGGATGAGGCTCAACCTGGCAAAATGTATCTTCGGCGTCTCGACAGCTAAGTTCCTAGGATACATGGTGAGTCAGAGGGCCATAGAGGCCAACCTAGAGAAAATCCAAGCAATCCTCAACACAGCACGATCGGTGACAAGGCGGGACCTCCAAACCCTAACCGGGAAGCTAACATCACTATCGCGATTCATCTCCCACTACACCACAAATGCAACCCGTTCTTCAAAGCAATAAGGGTCACAAAGAAGAAAACAGTGGAATGAACCGATGAATGCGAAGCGGCCTTAACAGGGATCAAGATATACATCGCCCATATCCCATTCTTATCCGCTCCAACACCAGGTGAGATCTTATATATCTACTTAGCCGTTTCTATGACCGTCGTTAACTTCGCTATTGTCAAGCGAGATGTGGACACGGAGTTACCCGTTTTTTTTGCAGAAAAGTGCCTAGACAGAGCAGAGACAAGATACCCGACCCTGGAACAACTAGCTTTAGCGTTAATCATATCGGCTAGATGACTTAGGTCGTACTTCCAGTCTCACACCATCCATGTCCTAACGGACCAATTGCTACGACAAGTGCTGGAAAGCCCGGACCACACGGGAAGGCTAACCAAGTGGGCAATATAACTCAACGAGTTCAACATTAAATACCAACCATGGACGATAACCAAGGGTCAGGCAGTGACGGACTTCATAGCAGAACTGACACCGACAACGGATGACCAACCATGTTTGCCAGCAATTCCGACCCCACAATCGTCTGATTGGAACCTGCACGTCGATGGGTCAAAAACGTACGACACAACAGGAGCAGGAGCAATCCTAACCGAGCCAGGGAAGGTATACGCCGAGTACGCCCTATGGTTTTTTTTCAGCATCAAACAACGAGGCCGTGTATGAAGCCCTAATTGTCGGCCTACAACTCGCCACTGACTCAAGAGCAAAAAACATCAACATCTTCAGCGACTCCCAGCTGGTGGTAAGCCAAGTCAGTAGGGACTTCGAGGCAAAAAGAACACATATGGCAGCATACCTAGGGTACGTAAAGCCAATCCTAGGTAAATTCTCTTTTTATAACATCACTCATATCCCCAGGGAGCAGAACGCAAGGGCCGACGCCCTAGCAAGGTTAGCAACGGCGCCACTAAACGCGGCGAAGGGACACACCATGGTGGAAACGCTAGAAAAGCCTAGCATCTCTAAAAGCTTCCATGAGGTATTCACGTTCACGATAGCCACACCACCACCAACAGAGGACTAGAGAACAGGTATAACAAACTACTTGGTCAACGGGGTGCTACCGGCAGACATAACGGAAGCAAGAAAACTAATTTAGTGAGCGGCGTTCTACAAAATGAACAACGGCCAACTATACTTAAACAAGAGAGTTTTCCTCATTTTGAAATGCGTTACAACGAAGGAAGGCCAGGAGCTACTAAAAGACGTCCACGGATGCAAGTACAGGAACCATAACGGGCCTAACACTATCATCCACAAACTACTCCGCTATGGGTTCTACTACAAAGGAATGAGGGAAGACGTAAGGAGGATCGTGGACAAATGTGCATCATGCGCCCAACACACAACCAGAATACACGCGCCGGCAACCCCAATGTCAATCATCATCAGCCCCATCCCGTTTGCAAAATGAGGACTGCATCTTATCGGGCCACTAAGGGCCTCATCCGGCCAGTTCAAATATATCATCGTCTGCATCGATTACGATACTAAGTACATTGAAGCAAGACCGCTCGTACTTATCACTACGTAGAAGGTAATCAACTTCCTATGGAAAGACATATACTGCCGGTACGGAGCGCCGCACACCATCATCACCGATAACGGAAATCAGTTCCATAATGACAAAATGAAAAAATTCGCGGGCGACCTGGAGACCAGGCTAGTGTTCGCGTCAGTATACTACCCTCAAACTAACGGACAGGTGGAAGTGGCCAACAAAAAAATCAAAGCGGGGCTAAAGAAGAGGATGGAGGACTATAGTCACATATAGGCAGAGTGTCTCTACAAGGTACTATGGTTCATCAGAACTACACCAACCAAAGTAATGGGCGCCTCGCCATTTTTGCTTGAGTATAGGGCAGAGGCCGTCCTACTATTTGAGATCACACACAAAGGCCCTCGCTTCGAAGGATTTGATAAGGACACCAACACAGACGGGCTCAACATGGCAAACTTATTACGAGAAGAGCGGGAAGACGAAACCAATATCGCACTGGCAGCAAACAAGCAAAGAGTCGCCCGACAGCACAATCGCCGAGTCCTTGCCCTAAAACTGCTCATTGGCGACATGGTTTGGAGGGAAGTCATCCCAAAACCAAACAGATTGGCACCAATATGGGAAGGACCATTCAGAATCATCGAAAGCTTAACACTAACCACGTTCATCCTCGAAGACAAAAACGGCGTGAGAGTACCAAAGACCTGGAACGCCCAGCACCTCCGGTATTACCACCAAATAAAACAGGTTCTACTATTTCAGCAAAGCAAACCATACAAAAAATGAGGAGGGCGCTAGACACAACAAAGTATGATTATATACCGTTGATAAAGAAACGAAAATTCTTCAGACCTTTGCTTGTGAAATCAAAAAGGCGCTTGGGCCCAAAACTACTATTTTCACAACCCAATGTGCATGTTTGTTCTTATTAGCGTCGACATGCTAGCTATCTTTACTTCACCCATATAAGAAACGGGCATACAGTACAAGCAAATGAATTTCCTTCAGACCTTTCATTAATCAGTGATATATAATCATACTTTGGAAATATTTATCAGAAACAACCATATCACTTTACAAGCAAAAAGCCTCAACGGCAGTGTATTATTACAAAATGGGTTGTTCCAAAAAAATGGGGGGGCTAATACTATTACAAGGGGCACCAAGCCTCACGCTGGGCCATGAGCTTCGCCACATTACAGGTCCTCTTGTTCAGCCTGACATTGACGCTCACGATAGTTGGCCGCCATCTCCTTGCTCCACTCCTAAGATATGCCCTTAACATTACGAATATGACGCGTTAGAGCAGTTGAAGGTAAAGGGTTAGGAGTTAAAGGATGGGAGCCATGAGGAGTCATACATGCCGCCATATGATCGCGCTACCGCTCCTTCTCTGCCTCTTCCTCCTTCTTCAGCTTCTCCAGGGCAAGCTGGTCGACCTCACTTTTCGCTCGGCGCTCCTCATTTATCCGGGCGGTGTCAACATAATACTTCTCATTCACCCACCCGTTCTGGATAAACTGATTCCAGGTCTCTTGAAGACCTTGTCGGAAGGCCGATTGCAGCGCCTCACGATACTCAGCACTGACCCTAAAGTCTTCAACAACATCGGTAAGCTCTTGCTCCCGATGCTCCTCAAACTCCCTAACCTGGCCCTACAGCGTGGTAACTTGGCCCTCAAGAGCAGAATGGGCCGCCTGCACGTCCCTGGATTGCTGGAGCTCAGCATCAGTCAATCGTTGGCGCTCCTCCCTTAACTCAAGCTCTAGCTCCTTGGACCGCTTGACAAAATCATCCAAGAAGTGGTCAGCCTCCTTCAATCAAGCCTCCAGCCGCTCACACTTCTGCTGAAGCTCTTGCCACTGCTCGCTGGCCCGTACCAGCTCTTCCTCCCTCTTAGCTAACTCTCCGCTAAGACGGGCCAGCTCTTCGGAGGAAAACACCAAAGTTTGGCGTTGATGGCACAACAGCTAAAGAGCGGCAGCAACAAAGCGGAGGCACTCATTGGCACCCGCTAAAATGTCAGCAATAGTGCAAACCTTCGATGGGAGAATGGAGACAATCTAGGCAGAGTAGGGAGGCGGCCCCTGCCAGCTAACGGAGCGGGGAATCACGACGCTCACTAGAACCTCCCCAGAGTAGGACACGGGCACAGAGTTTCCGGACTCTTGATCGGAAAGAAGATCGACATCAACGATGGGCCGACCCTCAGGAATCTCCTCGATGCTGAGGGTCTAGTGGTCATTAGCATCGCCCAACTGGCCAGCAACTGTGACAGCATCAGGCGACGAAGCAGCAGGAGGAACGACGGGCTGCTTTGTAGACCTTTACCATGAGCTGGAGGGAGCACCCTTTCTCTTTTCCACACGCCCAAGGGCACTGGAAGCGACAGAAGCAGCGACGACCCTTAAGGGACCATCAGTCCTAATACGGTCAGTCTTGGCCTCATTCGGAGGGTCAATAGGCGTCAGCTCAGAGATAGTGATGGTATTGTCCGACCGCACATCGAGGAGATTCCTGAGGGTCGACCTTGGTCTTCAAGCTTAGCAATTAGATCGTTAATATTTCCATAAAGATTCTCCATCTTCTTATCCCGTTGGGCGTTAGTATAACCAAATGCACACACAAAAACAAGCATTACAACCAACACCAAAACCAGAGGCGACGCGTACATAAACCAAATAAAGACGTAGAACGCTATGAAACAATCATCAACGACTAATAACATACTGGGCGTCTTGGCAAGGCCGACCAACTCCATTACGCGGTAGTCACTCAAAAGGTACACGCTCCTAAATTTCTCAGCGTACCCCTTTTCTACCCTATGGCAGCGCCGCTTCTTAGTAGTGCAAATGGCGTAGTAACGGGAAAATACAAGCAAGGGAGACGACGAGTAAGAAAAAGTATACAAGCAGATCACTACAAAGAAAACAAGCTCCAAGAACGACTGATCACCTCGAAAATGGAACCGGCTGGGCACACGGGCCCAACCCCTACTATTTATAAGTCGGGACTAGGAATCGCTAGTGAGAAAATGCTCGGATCGCCATTCAGGATTGAAAGTTTGGAAGTCGTGAAGCGCAAGAGAGCTGCCTTGGCACTAAACCAAACGGAGTGTCCCGCGACATCTCTTCTTGGTGGAATACATCACATCGAAGTAGTGCAAGACTTCATTGCAGGTAGGGTAGTTAAGACCAGCAAGCTTCCATAAAACAAACATAGCATTTAGCGATTGTAGCATCAGCGGAGAGACTTGCCCGATCGCACACCTCAACTAGCCAAAAATGTACACATGGAACAGGTGAAGCGGCAGCCTTATGTCAAAGCGTAGCTGAGCGCGATCTAAGGCGATTAAGCCATTGGGCGGCCTAGTAAAAGACTCATTTTGGCCCAAGGGTCTGACAACAACGGCCCCTGGGATCTGGAACTCCGTCTTCGTGGCCTTAATAGCAGAATGGGATAAAGACTTCACGAGCTCATCCACCTCCTGTGAATCCGCTAGCGACCACGACCTCGGGCCACCTAGCCCCAGCATGAGCGGGTTGGGAGAGGGCTCGGATGACGGCCCAGGGGGCGAGCTCGTTGCTCCGATATTGCTAAGATCAGTTTGAGAAGACGTCATATTACCTATGGAGCATTTACAGATAAGGTAAAACCAAGATTCACCCAGTTCGGCCACCCCATCCGTAAGCAACTACACAAGGAACTTGCCCGATACCCCCAACACCAAGGCAAGTCCCCAAAGAAAAAAACTACGGACCTACCAAAGCCCCAAACAGGGGGACTAGACCCAGAGTCAGGGTCGCATGCCAAGCATGGCCCACATATGAAAAAGACAACAAAGAATAAGGAGGAGCCTGAAGGCAAAAAGACAAGACAGGGTGGCGGCAAGAACCCTTCCGACCACCGTTAAAGATGCATTCCGGCAGATAAAAACACCACTAAATACAAAATATACAGACACGGCCCAAAAATTCAGAGGACCATAGTAACTACTCAAAGGAAACAAGAGCAGAATGGCAGGGGAACACTTACTTGACCATCAAAGGAAGGAAACCGGAGAGCAGAAACGACAACGAAGTAGGAATCAACGACGGCGCTACGACGGCAATGGATGGATTCAGTCTCTCTCTAAAAACCTAAAAAAGAAAATCTCAGAATGACGAAAACTGTAGAAGGAAGGGGGAAAAGAGGTTTAAATAGGCCACCTGGGTTCAAACGGACACGTCAGGTCACCAGATACAGTAACGTGTCCAGTGACGTCATAGGGCACGGAAGAGTCCGGAACGTGAAACGATACGCACCTTTTCCATGATTGCGATCTCCAAAAAAGGTAATGATCACACTTTAAAACCTACGATGTGACGTTGGAAAAACCAAGACGCTTAGGGCGGCACGTGGAAACCAAGGAAAAGACGGCATTAAATGAAGATATAAAGCTACTTCACCTACCATCTTGGGGGCGAAACGGTAGTAAGAGCAGGTCTCACCCAAGCAAGAGCAGGTCTCACTCATATCGCCACGGACACAGAATTACCGCAATCAGAACTACCGGCCTAAAGTGCCGCAAAGCCGCAAGGAGGAATCAGGCTCGGGGACTTAAGGGTTATTAATCCAAATGAGTTCCCCCTACCACAGTGCCTCCACCGGTTTGAGCTAACCACAAGAGAGCGATAAAAGCTACCGGATAGGGCAGGGCTGAGTGTCTAAGTGCTAAAGAGCATATCCCTCAGTCGGTGCAAAGTCCGCTCATTTGCACCCCCTTGACACTGAACAGTTACAG
Organism: Geum urbanum; assembly: GCA_946800695.1. NCBI lineage: Eukaryota > Viridiplantae > Streptophyta > Magnoliopsida > Rosales > Rosaceae > Geum > Geum urbanum. The sequence goes on from OX327012.1 coordinate 42,064,352, forward strand.
AAGAGTATGGCAGTGACTGGGAATGGCTTCATTAGGAACGAGCCTACTGTGTTAAACCATTACTTGGAAGAACCCCGATATGAAGTCATGATTCATTAGGGAGGCAAACAAGCCCACGGGCGTTACCATTGTTTACTTATTTGTGTCGGGAGACGGTGAACTAGCTACTCACCGATCTCGTCACTACTAACAAGCACCAATCTTGTCTTCACTACAGGTTACATGATTGCCAAGCATCACAACCTTGGTCGCCGAGTTAAGGGACTATATGGTACGATATCCGACTCTAAATAGGTAACAACCACCGTTAAGTACGTACGAATAAATATCGCCGGTATACGATTCTTCAACTCACCAACCAAGATTAATGCCATTGGCTGAGCGAGTTGGGGGCTTGTACACATACCTGGTTAAATCGTACGTAATTAATGCCCTTAAATACTTGTTATTATGTCTTACCACTCCCATAACAGCGCTCACCGACGAGAGGCCCGCAACTTCGATGACAAGCCCGAGTCCCAAGTTGATTCACATTTTTTTAAGCACTTAATTAAACACTCAATCAAACACGAAAACAATTAAAACCTTTCTTTGTTGATGTAGCATTGATAAGTAGGGATCGTTCTTAACCGGGGATTGAGGGTGCATGCATAACTATGCTAGGTTTAAATGGGGGTGCAAAGTTGGTTTGTTTAACTAATTTCCTACAAAATATAAGAACAAAACGTGGCAACCATACACAAATAGGAACCTTAGAATTCTAACATGCTTCACTTATAAACAAGCAAACAATCAAGAACCCTAAAAACCCTAAACATGCATAGTTGTCGAAAATCAATCTATATCTAATATTTACATGATCAACTCATCAAATTACCTATCCTTTAATAACCTAACCAATTTCATGCAACCTATTTGGTCTCTAAGTCATTAGCTACGTTTTACATGCATATCTCATAATTAAGTGCCAAACTCGGGAATTGCCCGATATTCAACACATCATAATCTAAACCGGGAATTGCCCTGCATTCAAATTAAGCGTTAGGAACAAATAAGCATGAGTAACAAATTTCTAAGAACACCAAACAAGTCATACAAAACTAATTAAAAGTATTTAACCAAAAGACTTCAAGAAACCAATCCATAGTAATCGTAAGTTTACACAAGGAAGAAGAATAAAGAGAAGAAGACATGGTTACACTTTTTGAGTAAGGGAATTGCCCTATACTAATTCGTGCTTGATTCTCCTTCGATGGATGGAGGATGAAGACACCTTGAGATTGCCAAGCTATGTATTCGGCCCTTGAAGGATGGTGGAGGCGGTTTGTGAAGATGTGCGACTTCCTTGGAGACTATGACGTTTTGGAGAGGCTTGAGAGGACTCTAGGACAGGGGTTCGGCTCTTTGATAAGTGATGATGAAACCCTAGTCGAGCTCTCTTTTATATAGGCCAAGCAAAGCCTAGTTCGATTCCTTTTAGAACTCTAACTATTCCACCCGGGTAACCTGACCCTTCTCCACTAAAATAGGAATTTCTCTCGTTCTAGGACTCCAAATCGCTTGATACCAGTTGCGTTGGAAACTAGACTTCTAGATCTTTCCAACCATATGCTAATCGCGTCTAGATTCATCCGGATCTGTTCACAGTAGTCTTTCGAAGTGGGCTGATGTACAAAGGCTGATTTTTGATAACTCATTTTAATCCATCTTCTTTCTTTGGGCTTCTTTGGACATGCTTTTGGTCTTCAATTCTTGACACCATGTGGGAAAACATTTTAGTAACCATTTTGAAGACCATTTCTCGGACCATTTCTTCTCTGGAATTAGGAACTTTTCTCCTTAGCCAACCTTTAGCTCCGAAACGTCTCCTTTATTATTTCCTCATTTATTTCTACCTAAAAACATAAAGTAAGTTAGAAACATATTTACTAAGTATAAAACAAAGTTAAATATAGAGAAAAAGACATTAATAATCACGCATAAAATACGTAGATCAAATTCTCCTACACTTAGACTTTGCTAGTCCCTAGCAAATACACAACAAAACAATGGACTCGATAAAAGAAAAATAATAAAGGGAAAACCACAAAGGTAAACGTGACACTTATATACAAACATACTTAGATATTTCAACGTTTCAAAGCCGCAAATTCTCATGTAATCATGTTTGAAAACGATAGAATACTAAGTTGAACAAAACTAAGCCCTTACTCAAATTTGTCTCAGAAAATTCTTCAAGTCTATGGCGATGGAATCATAATGTTTTCACATGAATGTTCAATGAATTCAATAGATAATAGAGACATGATCATGCTATGAACAAGTAAGACATAGAGAAAACAATGGTGATGTTAAAGCTGTGCATGTTTCGAATGAAGTTCAAATCAACTCTCATGGATGCTCTCATCATATTTCCACTCATGCAAAGGTTTCACTCAAAGTGTTTAAATCAATGAATGGAATGAATTACTTGCTCAAATGAACCAAAACCATATGCTTACTCATGCAGCTTACTCCACAGATTGAAGGCTACTCATCTTAAGGATCAAAAAGGACTTTCAAGGGTTTGTAATGGGGCTAAGGTTAAGGCATTCGAAATTTAGATATGTGGTGGTTAAGAACATTCTAAAGACTTAGCCAAAGCACCAAAACTTGATCAATTTTAAGCTCTCATATCACCAAAACATCACCATGCATGTCTTTAAAGTACAAGGGCCGGATTTCATCGTGTTGGGCCCTATCTTCATTCTAAACTTCCCTTGAGCTTTGTGAATAGGACAAAGGCCAAATCTTACATTGTTGGGCCTTCATTTCGAAACAAACTCCAAACTCACAAATATGGGGGACATTAATTCAAACAATGTACATTTAAAACCTATTGCCGAAGAGCTTTTGATTTTTCTTTTCTTTTCTTCCTTCTTGCTCTCGAAATTTTTCTCTTTTTCTGTCTTATTTTCGGTAATTACTACTTTAAAAGCTGTTTGAATAAGTCTATCCCCATACATACATTCTCCTTGTATTTCTCACGCCAATCTCACGTACTAAGCTTCAAAAATCCCACCAAGTCTTTAGAACAAAGGTAAGGACAATCTACACTAAGTTTAAGTGTTTAGATGCATATGGCAATGAAAGAAAGGCTTAATGTAGGCTCAAATGGGTTGTCTAGGGGTGTCGCAACTCGTGCGCACATATGGGATACATGGCATTTTGGCAAAGTGGTGGAAAACCTAAGTGCCTTTAATCATATCCAAAATCAGAGTATGTAACAATTATAAGCTTTGCAAGTCGACATGAGTAAGTTCTAGTATTCTCTAGTTCATTAAGATCTATGGCAAGTGAGTGTATGCATGATTTTGAGACCTATCATATGTAATGCACGAAATTCACTCTCAAAGAAGTAGTGTTTAGGCTCAAAATCTCACTTGTAAGGCTCATATGATTCAAAACTTATTCTAACATGCGAATTTCTGTACCAAGTTTTACAAACCATATCTACTACATGTCATAACACTCAAAGATGTCTCCATTAGCAAATGAATTCCTTCTTAATGATTTCCAACGCCATAGGTCTGTTCTTTCGGTCCATTTTCATCATCGACTAACTAAGGGCATCCTAAGACTCTTTAAAAACACTAAGTTCAACAAAAAGACTCAAAAATACACTAATTATGACTCAAAACAAAAAAAATTTAGGGCATCATCCGTCGGAAAGTTCCATTGTTCGCCCGATTTTTTATTTTTTTATTTTTATTTTTTATTTTTTTTATGACTCAACAAAGTTGTAAACCCCTCCCCCACACTTAAACTCTACATTGTCCTCAATGTACCAAAGTAAAGTCATAGAATTCAAGCATGGAAGAAGGAACTCACGAAAATTTTAACTAATTAAACAAAAGCTACGAAAATTAAAAAGATAAGGGGAGAGAATGCAAATCTGTTGTAGACTCCTCCATTGGGTTGCCTCCCAACAAGCGCTTGTTTTTTAACGTCTTCCAGCCTAGACGTGATGCATCCTTCTTGTGGTTGAAGTTGGCGGCTCCTTAAGCTTCACATCTTCAACGAGTTCCTCCTTGAAATTTGCATAATATGGCTTCAAACGATGGCCATTGACTTTGAACTCATTGCCGGTTATTGGACTTTTGATCAAAACTGCTCCATGTGAGAATACTTCAATAACAATGAAAGGTCCGATCCATCTTGAGCGTAGCTTGCCCGGAAAAAGCTTGAGTCGAGAGTTGAATAAGAGAACTTGTTGACCAATCTCAAACTCCTTCCTTCGGATCATCTTGTCATGAAACACCTTTGTCTTCTCCTTGTAGATCCAAGCATTGTCAAACGCATCATTCCGGATTTCTTCTAACTCACATAGCTGCAACTTTCGATGTAATCCAGCTTCATCCTTGTCCATGTTGAACTTCTTCACCGCCCACCAAGCTTTGTGTTCTAGCTCCACCGGAAGATGACAAGACTTCCCATAAACAAGTCTATAGGGTGACATGCCTATAGGGGACTTGTACGCTGTTCTATATGCCCACAAAGCATCATCCAAACACTGGCTCCAGTCTTTGCGATTTGGTTTGATAGTTCGCTCCAAGATCTTCTTGATTTCTCGATTTGATACCTCTGCCATGCCATTGGTTTGTGGATGATAAGGTGTAGAAACTTTGTGCTTGACCCCATACTTTCTCATCAACGCTTCCACTGTCTTGTTGCAAAAGTGACTTCCTCCATCGCTGATTAGAACGCGTGGCATTCCAAACCTAGAAAATATGTTCGTCTTGAGGAAATCTGCAACAACTCGCGAATCATTAGTACGGGTGGCTTTTGCTTCCACCCATTTTGAAACATAATCAACAGCGAGTAAGATGTAAGTAAAACCGTTAGATGGAGGAAAATGTCCCATAAAATCAATGCCCCAAACATCAAAAATGTCGACATTTAGTATGAACACTTGTGGCATCTGATCTCGAGATCTAAGATTGCCGGATCGTTGGCACCTATCACACTTAGCACAAAAATCATTAGAATCACGAAATAGGTTAGGCCAAAAGAAACCACAATCTAACACTTTTAGGGCAGTCTTTTTCGAACCAAAGTGACCTCCACAGGCACCACTATGACAAAACTCAAGAATAGATGCAAACTCACAATCCGGAACACACCTTCTAATTACTAAATCAGCACATTGTTTTCATAAGTAAGGTTCATCCCAAATAAAAGTCCTAGCATTACTCCTAAGCTTGTCACGTTGGGCCTTATGCATTGATGGTGGAAACTCTCCAGTAACTAAGTAGTTAACAATATCTGCATACCATGGAGTTTCAGAGGTACTTACCTGAAGTCCGAAAAGTTGTTCATCCGGAAAATGCTCCTCAATTGCAACGTTGGATCTCTCTCTCTCAATCTGAGAGAGGTGGTCGGCTACCACATTCTCTACTCCTTTCTTGTCCTTGATTTCCACATCAAACTCTTGTAGAAGTAGTATCCAACGTATGAGCCTTGGCTTTGCATCCTTTTTCTGCATCAAATACTTCAAAGCAGCATGATCAATGTAAATTATAACCTTACTCTGAAGTAAATAAGACCGGAACTTGTCCAATGCAAACACTATTGCCAACATCTCTTTCTCGGTTGTTGTGTAGTTTGCTTGAGCCTTATCAAGTGTCTTAGAAGCATAGTAGATGGCATATGGCTTCTTGTCCTTCCTTTGTCCCAAAACAGCTCCAACGGCATAATCTGAGGCATCACACATAAGCTCAAAAGGTAAGGACCAATCTGGTGCTTGAAGAATATGAGCACATGTGAGCAACGCCTTGAGCTTTTTGAATGCAACGTCACACTCATCATCAAACACAAAGGGTGTGTCTTTCTGAAGCAGCTTGCACAAGGGACGTGAGATGTGGGAAAAGTCCTTGATGAACCTCCTGTAGAATCCTGCATGTCCAAGAAAAGAACGAATCTCTCTAACCGAAGTTGGAGAGGGTAAGTGTTTCACAAGATCTACTTTTGATTTATCAACCTCTAACCCTTTTTTCGACACAATATGTCCAAGAACAATCCCTTGAGTTACCATGAAATGGCATTTCTCCCAATTGAGTACCAAGTTCGTTTCAACGCATCTCTGCAAGATTAGTTCTAAATTTCCCAAGCATGTATCGAAATCTTTCCCAAAAACACTAAAGTCATCCATGAATACTTCAATTATTTTCTCAATGTAATCAGAAAAGATAGAAAGCATGCAACGTTGAAACATACCTGGGGCGTTAAAAAGTCCAAATGGCATGCGTCGATAAGCAAACGTTCCAAAAGGGCATCTGAACGTTGTTTTCTCTTGATCCTCCTCAGCAATGCTAATTTGGTTGTAACCTGAATATCCATCAAGGAAGCAGTAGTATGAATGACCAGCCAATCTCTCAAGCATCTGATCAATGAATGGCAAAGGAAAGTGATCCTTTCGAGTGCTGGCGTTGAGCTTCCTATAGTCAATGAAAAATCTGTGTCCAGTGACAATGCATTGAGGCACTAACTCATTCTCCGCATTCTTTACAACAGTGATTCCAGACTTCTTAGGAACAACTTGCACATGTGAGACCCATCGGCTGTCTGAAATCGGATAAATGACCCCACAATCCAAGAGTTTGATGACTTCCTTCTTCACAACCTCCATCATTGGTGGATGGAGTCTCCTTTGAGCTTCACGTGTTGGCTTGGCGCCATCTTCAAGCAGAATACGATGAACACAAGTAGCAGGATTGATACCTTTGATATCCGCGAGTGTCCAACCAATGGCGGGCTTGTACTGTTGAAGCATTCGAACTAGCTTGTCCTCTTGTTCTTCCTCCAATGTTGATGAGATGATAACCGGTAATGTCTCATTGTCACCCAAGTAAGCATACTTCAAATGATCCGGTAATACCTTGAGTTCTAATTCTGGTGCTCGAATGATGGAAGAAACCAGCTTGTTTTCGCCGTAGACCAAGGGAATTGGTGGAGGTCTAGACGTCACAAGGGCTGCTTCATTAAGTGCCAACGCCATTTCTCTAAGTCTGGGCTCCAAGACTTCAATCAAAACGTCAACTAGGGCATCATCCCTAGTGTAAGTCAGCCCAATTCCATCTTGAAGGACAGTGTCAAGCTCATCCTCTCTAAGTACATCCAAATGCTGCTGTGCCATATCTTCAACTAAATCCAACGAAATGCATGAGTTGACAGTAGCAATGGGAACCTTCATAGCATCAAGGATGTTGAACTCGATCTTCTCCCCATCAATCTCCATGGAGAACTTGCCTTCAAACACATCTATCTTTGTTCTTGCGGTTCTCATGAAGGGACGTCCAAGCAAAAGTGGCGTAGTATTCAACGGACTCTCCTCCATGTCAACAATGTAAAAGTCTGCAGGGAATATCAAATTGTTGACTTGCACAAGAACATCTTCAACGTACCCTCTTGGATACTTGTGAGAACGATCGGCTAGTTGAATGATGACATTGTCTTGCTTAAGCTCGCCAAGCTACATGGATGTATAAAGATAGTAGGGCATCACATTGATGGATGCACCCAAGTCGAGCATGACATCTTCAAATCTCTTGTCACCAATCATGCAGGGAACAGAAAAACTCCCAGGGTCCTTCAATTTAGGGGGTAGTCGTCGTTGCAACACTGCAGAAACTGTTGCATTCACCTTCACAACCTCCTTCGCTCTCGTTTGCCTCCTTTGGGTGCATAGCTCTTTCAAAAACTTGGCATAGATAGGTACTTGCTTTATGCACTCGATCAAGGGCAGATTCACTTGCACCTTCCGAAAGATGTCCAGAATTTCCTCGTATTGATCATCTTTCTTTGATTTGGATAACCTGTGTGGAAATGGTGCACGAGCAAACGATGCATTAGTATTAACTAAACTTGAAGGGGTAGAGTCAATACCTTTCATTGGGGTAGGGTGCGTCGATGTTGGTGTTGGTAGTGGCAAAAGTGGTGCCACTTTCTTCTTCCTTTTGAGCTCTTCATTAGCTGGATCTTCTTCAAAAATTTCCTCCACAACAACTTCATCTGGTGATGACGTTGCCTTCTGCTTTGGCAGCTCCAAAACCTTCCCACTCCTTGTAGTAACCGCACTCACATTCCTAGTAGGTGGCGTTAGTTGAGATGGAAGTTGTCCAGTTGTTCGAATATGTCCCATAAAGTCCACAAGTTTGCCCATTTGCTTCTTGATTTCATTGATGTTTTGACCATGTGCATCCAATGTTGCCTTTGTTTCTTTTTGTCCATCCAAAAGTACTTGAGTTGAGGCAGACAGTTGAGCAATCATCTTGTCATAATCCGGATTTGTGAAAGTCTGAACCGGAGGGGGCAAGGGAACTTGTGACGTTGGGACCATTGGTGGCCTTGCTTGATATTGTTGGGGACGTTGGTATTGCTGCTGCTGAGGTGCTAGAGGGTTAAGACATCCCTCATTGCTGCTCCACTTGAAACCAGGATGATCACGGTTGCCAAAGTTGTTGTAATTGTTGTAGCGTTGGCCTCCTTGATATCCACCTATGGCATTGACGTGTTCTTCATGTGGTTGCTCGGCCAAGGTAGGACATTGATCACCTAAGTGCCCTTGAGAATGGCAAACGCCACATAATTGTCCAAGAGAGACTTTCTGACGTTTCACTTCAAGCTCCATCATCTGCTCCATCAAGTCAGAAAGTTTGTCATACTTGTCATCTGCAGTGACTTTTGCTGAGCTCACTTCGGCAACAGTCTTCCTTGGAGCCATCCCATATTGAGCATCATTGTTAGCTCGGTTCTCCAAGAGTGCACGGGCACGTTCTTCATCTAAATCCATGAAGGCTCCATTTGCAGCAGCATCTAGAAGCTCTCGATCAATCGGTTTGAGTCCATCATAGAAGTAGTTCATAAGATTTGTCTCAGAGAAACCATGGGAGGGACATGTGGCGCAGAGGACTTTGAAACGATCATAATACTGCCCAAATGTCTCATCTGATGCTTGCGTGATTCCAGTGATCTTTTTCCTCAAAACAGTGATCTTTGAGGCTGGAAAGTACTTGCTCAAGAAAGCATCCGCAAGTTGCTTCCATGTACTGATGTGATTTGGTGGAAGTTCCATGAGCCAAGTCTGAGCTCTCTCCTTCAAAGTAAATGGAAATGCTTTCAACTTCATAAGCTCATCATTTGCATCAGTGGGCTTCATACTCGAGCACACAAACTGAAACTGCCTCAAATGCATGTTAGGATCTTCATGCGCCATCCCTTGAAAGATTGGAAGGAGATGGAGAAATCCACTCTTGAGCTCAATATCCTTCTTGCCATCTTGAGGTTCAGGAAATCGAATGCAGGAAGGGCCAGCACTCCAATCTGTTGAGCAGGTTTGTTGGCGAAGAGTTCTCCTCACAATGTTGTTATTGTTGTTGTTGACGTTAGGAACCACATTGTTGTTGGGAACATTGTTGTTGTTGACGTTAGGAACCACATTGTTGTTGGGAACATTGTTGTTGTTTCCATTGAGTCCCAACATTCTTGATTCCTCTTCTTGATCTTACTCAAAACTGTGCTCGGAGTGATGAGATCTTGGTGAGTCAGCCTCGTCCTCAACAAGAGGTCGGTCAAGGTCTTCCACTACGTTAGGAGGAATGATCACTGTGCGGTTACGGAGTTGAATTTCACGTGGAGAAGGTTTGGTCATTCATAACCTGAGATTCAACCAAGATCAAGTGTTAGTATCAAAAAGAATACACAAAGAATACATGATACTTGATCCAAAACGTTAGAAATCACAAGGACTTCACAAAAACACACAAAAACAAATCACACAAAATTCAAAACACATCTTATTCACATACATACATACAAGTGACGTTTGGATTATGTATTATATATACATAAGCTGCGTTTTGTACACTAGATGAAATGCAAAGTCTATAGGTCATCCTAAAATGAATGCAAGTTACTAAGAACAAGTTATGTATATTTGTACATGTACCCTGCAGGGGTTAGTTGTATAAATACTAAGGTAAACGTTATATACAAGTTGTTACTCAAAAGATGCAAGCACACACCATAGTCCACGAAATTCATGCAAGAATTCATTCAAACTTTCATTCAAAGTGCATCAAGCAAGAACCTAAGTGAAGGATTGAGTGAATGCATAAGAGAAAACGTTAGAACCTGTAGAAAACACAAGAGTTACGTGCTAAATACATGATGCAAATGTGACCACTCTCTTGGCCTCATGCCCCTAACTTCACTTAGGTTAGGGTGTGTGGTGATGAAATCCACACATCACAAAGCCGCCAGAGGGTTATGCAATCTACAAATGCAAGTGGTTAAGGCCTTTACATGTTGACAATATACACAAAATTTTCGTTGGTTATGTACACTTAGGCTTCATTGTGTTGCGCTTTAGATTTGAAGAGAGTACATTCGCTTGATCTTTAGGTCGTTCAAAGGACGTGCGACCCGCGCAATAAAAGTGTACACTTTCAATCGAATGGTCTTGGTTCAATCGGAAAACATGGCCAGTTAGGGATAGAGATAACGCGAGAGGTAGGACTAATTTTGACAATACACCCCGAGGCTAACCGGGCCAATGGTATATACTCCAATGGTGTAAGTCTTTCTTAGATCCAAAACCTGTCACCAGTCATAACCCGTTTCTAGACACCATGTCCGACATTCAACCAATCTTTCGAAAATGTACAACTCCCTCATAGTCCAATGTAAACTCCGCCATCAACCTCATGTCCATAACTTCACTTAGGTTATGATGTATGGTGATGAAATCCATACATCACGAGGGGTTAAGGAGATAAACACGGAAAAGATGCGCCATCTATTCAACAATGAGTGCGACTTAATCAACCAAGCTCATGTACTCAATGTAAATCCAAGCTTCCTTTAACGTTTAAATGGTTGCAAAAATAACATTATGAACAAGTGTTAGTATAAATCTCGAAAATTTACAAGTATATATGCACAAAATTTCACATATTCACAAAGGACATATACAAATTCCAGATTCGCGTAAATTGCGCGCAGCTGCTTGTCAATTTTTTCAGAATTATTGGTTAATCCGATGGGGCTGAAATTTTACAGTCAAAACCTAGACACATAACCACACAATCCTGCACATTTTCAGATTTTTAGGATCTCTGTAGCTACGTCAAAAAATTTACCCAAAACTGGGCAGTGTGCAGCCCTGCAAAACAGAAAGTTATAAACATAATGTACAAGCATAATCACACAATTCTTTTCAATCCCCGGCAACGGCGCCAAAATTGATTCACATCTTTTTAAGCACTTAATTAAACACTCAATCAAACACGAAAACAATTAAAACCCTTCTTTGTTGATGTAGCATTGATAAGTAGGGATCGTTCTTAACCGGGGATTGATGGTGCATGCATAACTATGCTAGGTTTAAATGGGGGTGCAAAGTTGGTTTGTTTAACTAATTTCCTACAAAATATAAGAACAAAACGTGGCAACCATACACAAATAGGAACCTTAGAATTCTAACATGCTTCACTTATAGACAAGCAAACAATCAAGAACCCTAAAAACCCTAAACATGCATAGTTGTCGAAAATCAATTTATATCTAATATTTACATGATCAACTCATCAAATTACCTATCCTTTAATAACCTAACCAATTTCATGCAACCTATTTGGTCTCTAAGTCATTAGCTACGTTTTACATGCATATCTCATAATTAAGTGCCAAACTCGGGAATTGCCCGATATTCAACACATCATAATCTAAACCGAGAATTGCCCTGCATTCAAATTAAGCGTTAGGAACAAATAAGCATGAGTAGCAAATTTCTAAGAACACCAAACAAGTCATACAAAACTAATTAAAAGTATTTAACCAAAAGACTTCAAGAAACCAATCCATAGTAATCGTAAGTTTACACAAGGAAGAAGAATAAAGAGAAGAAGACATGGTTACACTTTTTGAGTAAGGGAATTTCCCTATACTAATTCGTGCTTGATGCTCCTTCGATGGATGGAGGATGAAGACACCTTGGGATTGCCAAGCTATGTATTCGGCCCTTGAAGGATGGTGGAGGCGGTTTGTGAAGATGTGTGGCTTCCTTGGAGACTATGACGTTTTGGAGAGGCTTGAGAAGACTCTAGGACAGGGGTTCGGCTCTTTGATAAGTGATGATGAAACCCTAGTCGAGCTCTCTTTTATATAGGCCAAGCAAAGCCTAGTTCGACTCCTTTTAAAACTCTAACTATTCCACCCGGGTAACCTGATCCTTCTCCACTAAAATAGGAATTTCTCTCGTTCTAGGACTCCAAATTGCTTGATTCCAGTTGCGTTGGAAACTAGACTTCTAGATATTTCCAACCATATGCTAATCACATCTATATTCATCTGGATCTGTTCACAGTGGTCTTTCGAAGTGGGCTGATGTACAAAGGCTGATTTCTGATAACTCATTTTAATCCATCTTCTTTCTTTGGGCTTCTTTGGACATGCTTTTGGTCTTCAATTCTTGACACCATGTGGGAAAGCATTTTAGTAACCATTTTGAAGACCATTTCTCGGACCATTTCTTCTCTGGAATTAGGAACTTTTCTCCTTAGCCAACATTTAGCTCCGAAACGTCTCCTTTATTATTTCCTCATTTATTTCTACCTAAAAACATAAAGTAAGTTAGAAACATATTTACTAAGTATAAAACAAAGTTAAATATAGAGAAAAAGACATTAATAATCACCCATAAAATACGTAGATCACAAGTTGGCGTCATTATCGCTCACGTGCCCGTTCAAAATCCCACCAAGGAGCACCTCAACAAAAGAATAAGCACACTGATCCCACATCAAATAAATGGTAAGAGCCTTGGATCCAACCACCTTCATAAGCCTAACGGTCCAGCATTAATGGTACGCATTCATTACTCTTCTATGTCGTTACTTTACCATTATCTAATTTCTGACTTAGGCATCGGAGGGTTGAAGACCGGCAGCCCCGGTCTCTCCTTAACGATTGTTGGTCTTAGCAGTGAGAGCGATCATAATACCATCAAGAGCGATATCGCTCTCCATTAGGAACGGGCCTACTGGGTTAAACCGTTACTTGGAGGAACCCCGATATGAAGTCATGACTCATTAGGGAGGCAAACAAGCCCATGGGTGTTACCATTGTTTACTTATTTGTCTCGGGAGACGGTGAACTAGCTACTCATCGATCTCATCACTACTAACAAACACCAATGTCTTCATTACTGGTTATAGGATTGCCAAGCATCACAACCTTGGTCGTCGAGTTAAGGGACTATGTGGTACGGTATCCGGCTCTAAACAGGTAACAACCACCGTTAAGTACTTACGAATAAATATCGCGGGTATACGATGCTTCAACTCACTAACCAAGATTGATGCCCTTGGCTGAGCGAGTTAGGGGCTTGTACACATACCTGGCTAAATTGTATGTAATTAGCGCCCTTAAATACTTGTTATTATGTCTCACCACTCCCATAACAGCGCTCACCGACAAGAGGCCCGCAACTTCGATGACAAGCCCAAGTCCCAAGTCGGCGTCATTACCGCTCACGCGCCCGTTCAAAATCCCACCAAGGAGCACCTCAACAAAAGAATAAGCACATTGATCCCACATCAAAGAAATGGTAAGAGCCTTGGATCCAACCACCTTCATAAGCCTAACGGTTCAGCATATCATTATCTAATTTCTGACCTAGGCATCGGAGGGTTGAAGACCGGCACACCCGGTCTCTCCTTAATGATTGTTGGTCTTAGCAGTGAGAGCGATCCTAATACCATCAAGAGCGACAACGACCCTAATACCATCAAGAGCGACTGAGATCCTAATACCATCAAGAGCGACATCGATCCTAATACCAACAAAAGCGATATCGACATCGACCCTGATAAAGCAGCAACGACACTGACCCCGGTGGGGCGACAGCGATATTGGTCCCGGTGAAGCGACAACGATCTAGTGATGTTATTTTAATTCATTCTTTCCGTTTAAATATTAATTACCTTGTGGTTTTGAATATTAACATTTATATACCCAATATATATATAAACCCAAAACGACAATTTCAGTCTTTCTTGTTCGCTTTCATCTCAGTTCGGCAGTCCATCCCTTCCTGACTTCCGTAGTTCTTCTCGTGCATCTCTGCTTGGAGCTCGCTCTCCAGTCTCCACCGCTTTTCTCCATGTCTCAAACTCTTTAGGTTAGATGTTTCATCAAAACAAAATAAACTCTATCGATTTATTTGAAGAAAAAAAATTTCTTCCTAACAAAGAAATTTTAGCACACCCAAGATTTAATTCCTGGCTATATGCCTGGTTCTGTACATCTTTGGCACAACCCATTTGGGCATAACAAGTGACAATTTGATCGCCGATGAACCTATCATTGTAGTTGTGAGACTTGATGACGCAAGCGTGAATGGCGCAGACATAGGAGATCGAAGAGTATGAGCTTATAATTGAAATTAGAGCTGAAATATGAGTGTTTGTGTTTGAAGGTAGCGAATGAATGGGATCGAAGGGGTTTGGTGGTTGTTATTGAAATTAGGGTGTCGCCTTCCTTGAGCTGCTTTCCAGTAAATATGAGCATCATATGATATGAAAGGATGCCTCCCCTGTCTCGAGTTACCTGAGTCGATCCACGTCCCCGGCGTGCGAGGCATCAAAAATGTCGTTGTTTGGGACCTTCTCTAAAGGGAGATGCGATGCGAAGTCAGCGGTGTCGAGGTCGATCCCTTCCAGATCGGGATCGATAATCCAGAGTTGGCGCTCTGGTTTTGATCGATCAAGAATGATCGTGCAAGAATGCAAAAGAAAAAGAAAAATGGCAAAAAAAATGCAAAGGAGAGGACATTATTGTCTTTTCAACTCAAATTTAGATAAAGAGTGTGTCACGTCATTCAGTTGATGGTAAGTTAACGGAAAATTAGACCGAGATACCATGCTAATACTGTTTTGGAAGGTTGAATATTATATTGAATGTTGAAAGATTGTGTACTATATGAATATGAATATGACAGAAAGAGATCTGATACCATACGCTATTTTTTTCTTCTTATGAAAATGGTTGTCTCTGGACACCTTTGATGAAAAAGACTTATAACTACATATTGACTAACGATGCACATGTTCATCAACGTACATTAACTAAAAGATGATCATCGTAAACAAATGAATTCGACGTCGGTCAAACCTTTAATCAAATATAATTCAATATGTTTGTTTTGTTTTTCTTTATTCCTTGGGCAAAAATTTCATCGAATTTACGGTAAGATACAAGAAACACACCATACAATGGCCTGAAAAAAAAAATGGTCTCCTACAATGTCCTATCTAGACTTGGGTCCTTCATGGCATAGCGAACTAAAGAGAAAACAAAGTGTGGGACACTGCTACAACTAGAACTTGAATATCAATTTCAATAGTGAGGGGGGAGTCTCGTCTCATAATTCACTATTCAATAACCATATTTAGAGCGAGCGGGTCAATAAACACTTGCAACGATGCCATCAAGCTGTCACCAAAGAAGGCCTCCAATACAATTGACCCTAACCAGCCCCCACCACCGAGATCCCATGTCCAAATCCAAAATTGAGCTGATGACGACTCCCAACATTATCTAACAACAGGAGCGGATCTACTCATAGACTAGGTTGGGCAGTTGCCTAACCTGATATTTAGAGGTTAGCATAAGTTTTATAGGTTGGGTGTTGATTTGGGGCAAAAATGGCAACAACAAAAAACCCAGGTAAATGGCAGAAGACGGAGGAGCTATTTGAAGAAGATGAACAATTTAATAGAAACCGTCGTTTTTACTAGAAGAAAATAAAAGACGTCGGTAGAAGAGTCAGTCCTCTACTCCACTTTTGTCGTGGATGACAGTTGTTTTGTGTCACTCTTTTTCTTTTTCTTTCTTGCATTGCTCTTGAACCAGTGCAAGTCTTACACTTTGTTTAAGGTAATAGATCTTGTTTTTCCTTTGATAAGCAATCAAGGTAATAGATTGATCTATAACTCTATTTGATTATAATTATTTTTCTGTTTGATTGTCAAATTCATAAATATCGTGTACAAACTTGATTTTTTATTTTAATTAAACTTTTTATGTCAATAGATTTGTATTTTATAGTTTCCTATTGTTATCGTATTTGTATAAATTGAATGAGTTATTATTTAAAATCTTACATTTGGAATACGGTTCATATTTGTGATTAAGTTTGAAAACATTATTTATCGATTTAAAGAATATACAATATAAATAGATTTCCATGAATTTGTCAATTTTGTGATTTATTTATTTTTGCGATAAATTTTTACGCTCCCTCGTATTAAATTTGTCCAGCCCAACCTAGAAAAAAAATTTGCATCCACCGCTGTCTAACAAATGGAGCATATTCAAATAGAGAAGCCCTACCCTATACATGGTCTGCATTGACCAAGAAGCCAACCAACCTAATCATAAGACCCCACAAGGCCTAAAGTCTGCCTAGGAAACCTATTGTAGTCCAGCCCCAACAATACTTGGTCCAAGCCCATCTCATCGGATATGGACACCAAACCTATTTGATTTGGGTACCCAATTCTCCTCCGCCACTGGCCCCATGTCCCTTTGTTGAAAACCGTCGTCAGCATCAGAGCTCGCTTCTCAACAGCCCACGTACACCTATGTCGTACTTGTCTCCCATGGTTTTACAACTACCATAAATAACTTCCCAACATATTCTGGTGACCCATTTTTGGGAGTGTTTAGGCCACTAGTTTCCTACATGAGATCCAATCCCACATCACCTATGAGTAGGAAGATGATGTGCTTACTTGCACACATCTTCATAGTGGTCTAGCGTGTGGAGGGATGAGCCCAAGAAGAAAACTGTGGGGGCTAGGTCTAAAGTAGACAATATCTCCTTATGTGGACTCACTTGGGAGTGGATTATTTCTGCTTGGTGCGAAGTATTACCTCTTGCTGTTATTTCCGCTTCACGCAGAGGTGACTTCTCGATTACCGTTTGCATGGAGTAATATCACTATTACCGTTTGCAGGGGTGCTAGCTATCTATTGATATGATATGCGAGGTTTTGGTGGTGTTGGACAACTACTATGGTAGGCTTGAGGTTGACCTTAGCGATGTGCATTGTTATGTCTCGCGTATGATGCCCTTGCATGTAGAGTTGTGGTTGGTATGTGGCTTATACATATAAGTCCCCTAAGTCCTAAGTTAAAGAGATCAATTTTGCTTGAGGAGTTGAACAATTCATTGTGAAGGTCAGAATTGTGTGCGCCAAGCCCCGAGTAATGGCGAGGCACTAAGCCCTACCTCAGAGTCCCCAACTCTTCGAGGAAGATTGGTATCTAAGGCGCTACAAAGTAGAGGAGAGTATCATATGCCTAACGAGGTGTTAGTTTTCCACAATTTTGCACGCGTGTATTTTTTTATGTAGGCAAGTTTTGTGTTCTCGCCAATGTGACGGAAATGATTGAAATTGCGATAGAGTGCCAAAAGGCGTTAATCTAATAAATAAACGACAATTGTATTAGAAAGCCGAGGTTTGAAGAAACCAAGTCTTTTTTTATCAACTTGACAGTGATGGTTGGGTCCTCATATAGCAGGCTTAGAGCATCTGCACCAATTTAGGAATTTTTATTCGCTTAGGAATTCTTATTTGAGGAAGTGTAATCACTATTCATCGAATATGAGGTTCTATTAATGTTTTTCGTGCAGCGGTGCAAAAAATAATAATTTATATTACTATTCAGTAATTATAAAATTTATTTTTTAATTTTTGGTTATATTTTCATTAAATGACAAGACAACATGTGTCATTATCGTCTTAATTATTGATCTAAATTTCTGATACGATTTCCGACCAGTCATAATGTGGCACGTGTCACTTCCACGTGTCGTTATCGTCTAAATTACTAGTGAAGATTTTCGACCAGTCATGATGTGACATGTGTCACATCCACGTGTTGTTGTCGTCTAAATTATTGATGAAGATTTTCGGTAAGATTTCCGACCAATGAGAATGTGACATGTGTATTCATCTTCAAACATCAGATTACATGAAATTTTCTATAAAAGTATCATCTATGGCTCTTTGTATACTCACATCATCTACAAGTCACTGGATATTCTACCCGTAAACACATTTCTTCAAACACTTCTTCACATTCCCTCATCAGCAAGATGAATCCTTTTAATTTCGATGACTCTTCCAAGAGGAGGCGACAACAACGTCAGTGAGCTGCTGCAATTGCTAATTCCTTTGTTATTGATGCAATCATGGTAACTGTAGCGTTTAATGATGAGCTACCTCGTCGCAGCCATCCAAACGAACCAAGGCAGAGGGAAGCAAGGGGTCAGAATCTGATAGAAGATTACTTCATCAAACGCCCTATTTTCAACGAGCATGATTTTTGCCGGAGGTTCTGAATGAGCATGAACTTGTTCAACTGGATCATGAAAAAACTCTACAACCACAACCCATTTTGGCATCAAGAGCAGATGCCACTGGATTGCAAGGACTTCTTCCCCAACAAAAGATGACCGGTGCTCTACAAATGACTGCGTACGACGCAGTTACAGATCAGTGTACTGAAACCACAAGGATGGGGGAATCAATAGAACTAGAATTCATGAAGAAATGGTGCACAAAAGTATACTTTCTTTATAAAGACCGTTACCTCCGCACTCCAGATGCAGCAGACATCACAGGACTTATACGAGAGGTAAGGAAGCGGGGATTTTCTGGTATGATCGGAAGCATCGACTGCATGCACTAGGAATGGAAGAACTACCCAATAGCTTAGCAAAAGTCATACTCAAGGCTGAAGACTCGTCCCACCATAAGAGGCGGTGGTGTCATATGACACATGGATATGGCATAACTTATTTGGGGTGCCTGGAGCACAAAATGATATTAATGTGCTCAATCACTCGGATATCTTCAATGCGCTCCTTATCGAAAGAAGCCTGCAATCGACTTATAAAGTCAACGATATGATGTACCACAACACTTATTATCTAGCTGATAGAATATATCTGAGGTACTTCTCATTTGTCAAAACAATTTTCAATCCTTAGAATCTACAACAGAAGCTGTTCGCAAAGAAACAATAGGCATATCGCAAAGAAGTGGAGAGGTGCTTTGACATCTTACAATCTCGTTGGGCAATTATTCTTTATTTAGCTATATGTCATCACACATCGACATTGAAAATGATCATGTTAGCTTGCATCATAATGCATGATTGTTGAGAAAGAATTTGTTGAGGAAGCTTTTGAGGAGAATGAAGAAGATATACAAAACCTGGCTAGTGCTTTCACAGTTTATGATGGGCCAGTAGATCAATATGGTAACCAAATTCCTTTTAAGCCAGTAGGAAGAGATCAAGATCAACAACGGTTTAGCGACCGTCTCGTCAATCTTCAATCGTTTATCTCCATGGACCTAGTGAAGCACAACTGGTTTCTTGAAACCGGTGAACAACTCTAAATAACGTGTTTTAATTTTGTGTATTTACATTTTATGTTGTTTGAGTGCAATTTATTATGCTTTAATGTAATGTGTTTTAATTTTATCTAAATAAATAAAGTGCATTTGTATTTCTTGAAAATTTAAATTACATAATGACATGCCAAACATAGATTTATTATTAAGACAAACTAAACTAATCACTAAAATTAAGATCGTGGGGGCGATAACAATTTGTAAAGCTTGCATCGCCATCTTCTTCTTCATTATCATCTACTTACTTAAGGATTTCCACTTTCCTCTTCGTGAAATACCTCTTTGACATTGGGCTCATAGCCTCCAAATTCATTGTCATGATCCTTGTTTCTTCCTTTTGGGCCTTTAATTTGTAGTTTTTCTCATCACTTGTTTTTGCCAATCGGTGAACATTTTTTTATTAGCTGCAATGTTTTTCAAAGTCTCATCTCTAACCTTATTTTTATTTGTCATGACATTTTTTCCCCTTCTTTTTGCTTCCTTGGCCGCTTTCACTCCTTGAGGTCTAGTTGGATTCGAGGTACCTTTAAGGTTGCTTTGTGGTGCTGGAATTACTTCATCCTCACTCAAGTTAACGGTAGGGGGCACTTCACTGACGGGAGGAGTAGCTTCGAAGTTGGAATAGTAAGAATGTGGAGTACTAGTTTCGACGGGTCTACAAGAAGGATGATTCTTGACCATTTCCCAACACTCAAAGTTCATAAACTCTTTCTTCTTTTTTGTCACATAAAGTGTTTGAGTTTTCCTTAACTAAAAAAAATAACAAATTGATATGTCACAATAATATCAAATAAATTGGACTTGACATTTTTTATTTCATAAAATCAAACAAAATTGAGAGGACCAACATAAATAAATTCTTCTCTCATCTTGCAAATTTCCGTCGGATTCCGAATTCTTTTTTGCGTATGCAAGCGTAATTTTCCATTGTGTCAAGTTTGACTTCAACTTAGAAAAATGAGAGGTAAATACATTTTGGATCCTAGTCTCCGTCTTCGATTCACCATGATCCATCTCCCAATTTTGTTGGTAATCGACATAATTTTTTTCCCACAATTTGTCAACCTTTTGTTTTTTGTCGGAGATATGGCACACGCTTTGACGACAATAAGATATGCACAATTTTACATCTTCAGAAAGAAGCCAATTGGTAGACATTTTTTGCAAAAACTAAAAGGATTGAGAGAAGAGATAGAGAGAAGAGAGGGAGGATGATGATAAATTTGTTGTGCACAAATTCGTGTGAGGTGTTTAGAAAATGAAGGTAGTATTTATAGAAAAATTGTATGGGGTTATTTGTTTTTTTTAGCAATTTTTAGGGGTTTTTAGTGAAATATTTGATTTTTGCTAGAAATAGTCGTTTTATTCGAATATGGACCGTCAGATTGAAATTTCAAATCAAACTGGATGGCTCAAATGAAAGAGACCGTTGGCAGCTAGGTGGCAAATAGCCCCACCATGTGGTGGGCTGTCATTGGCTCGTAATTATTGGTAAAAAAATTCACTTATTACGGCGCGTGTATTACACGCGCTAGGTTTTTTTTTAAAGAAAAATCACGCACCCTGGCGTCACCCACTTGCGTGGACTCCCCCAGATGACGCATTCTCTCCATGAATCAATTTCCGTTCATCTCCGAGTAATTCCTCGAGGTCAACGATCAGTCGGCAACCCAGAATAGCACCGCTGCACCATTTTTTCCTGCCAAAATTCCTATCACCGATGGGACCAGTGAGAGGATTCCGATTTCAGCCAAAATTCCACCTTGGTGTAGATGCTCTTAGGCCTATAATGTGCTTAGCAGTGATGTACTTGATGTAGCTTTTACAAATGTTAGGGCTCGTCTGACTATATGCAGAGTATGTACTGTGTTTGGCAAGGATTTGGGACAACAGAGTGTCGGCTAGGCAAAATATATTCGGAAACTGCTCTGCGCCAGTACATAGAGAGAGAGAGAGAGAGAGAGAGAGAGAGAGAGAGAGAGAGAGAGAGAGAGAGAGAGAGAGAGAGAGAGAGAGAGCATAAACTGAACTTATCGTAACCCCAATCAGCATTACCCTCAGGCCATATATTGCCAAGGCTTACTGAATTCAGCCTTAGCACCCATAATCTTGACAATTAACAACAACACAAGGAGAATATCCCCTCCCAGGCGTATCATCAAGCACATATGCTCCCCTTGCGCTGGGTCACTCTACTCATTTTAGCTATTAATTAGAGAGAGAGAGAGAGAGCATAGACTGAACTTATCGTAACCCCAATCATCATTAGCCTCAGGCCCAGTATAGCCAATGCTTACTAAATTCAGCCTTAGCACCCATAATCTTGACAATTAGCAACAACACAAGGAGAATATTCCCTCCCAAGCGTATCATCAAGCACATATGCTCCCCTTGCGCTGGGTCACTCTACTCATTTTAGCTATTCATTCTCGTTACTCTACCTCGTTACACTTTATACGTTCACTAACTAAGGCATCAAACCGTTAGAGGCAGGTCAACCCATCTCAACTCTAATCCTTATTTATGTGTCTGTAACAACTCGTTAGCTAAGGACTTAGTCCCAGGCTCCTAGCAAGAGATGTGATCTCGTTAATAAAATAAGAGAAATTGTACATTTTAAGGAATTATATAAAACGAATCAAATGAAGGATTTCGAGCGGACTACCGCCGAATTATACTTTTGGTCTAAGAATTAATAATTTTAATTTTTGTATTTGTACTTTGATTTCATTTACTTACTCACATTCTTTACTTCTTAAGTTTGATTTGGGATAATGGAGGATTTCAGATGGACTACCGCCGAATGGAACTTTTGGACCAATAATAACTAGCTAATTTTATTTCTTGCACTTTCATTTCAAGTTTATTTACTTAATCCCTCTATCAATTTACTTTAAAGTATAATTCAGGATAAATGAAAGATTTCGGGGCGGACTACCGCCGAATGAAACCTTTTGAATTAGACCAAAATTGATAATTATTTAAATATGATTAAGTTTGATCATTTTTCCTTTACAAATTTTATTATGTATATATTTATTACAATATTATGATATAAATATATAGTCTATGATCTATATATACATAGTCTTAACTAAAGACTTGTTTGTGGTCGTTATGGTTGAGCTGTGAAGTTGGGCGTAATGTACGAACTACTCCGTGTTTAAGAATTGCTGGAAAATTATTCATTTTGACTGTACGTGGAAGTTAGTCAAGGGTCATAGTTCCTCATAGATAGTGCACTA
Source organism: Geum urbanum (assembly GCA_946800695.1). NCBI lineage: Eukaryota > Viridiplantae > Streptophyta > Magnoliopsida > Rosales > Rosaceae > Geum > Geum urbanum. The sequence goes on from OX327012.1 coordinate 42,087,123, forward strand.
TTATACTCTTAGGAATGAACTGTGTCAAAATGAGAGTATACATGCTTTGGTAGGTGGTCTTAGTATGTTGTGCCTCTACATGTGTGTTGGCATTGTGAGACTAAGCACATAATTTTTGAATAATTATCAGTTAATCTAAAAGAATTCACTTCAGAAGTATTGGCGTGTTTGTGTGTAGATGTGCATTTGTGAAAGTACGTATATTATGCATACCTATATGTTTATATTATAAAGACACAAAGTTTTGATTATTTTATCTTCTTAAATTGGTTGTTTGGTTTGCTGTTTCTTAGAGATAATTAAGTATATGCTTGTAAACTGTACTTACTAGGTCGGTGTGATTCATGATAGTACACCTTTCTCTTTTCAGGTGATGAGTAGGATGTTTGGGGATGAGATTTGTCGTTCACTAAATAAACGAATTATTTTCTTATTGTATTTTGAATTGAATAAATGTAATGACTATTATTTTTAAAAACTTCGGTATTGTATTATTAACGTTTTAACTTTTCAATAAAATTATCATTGAGACATCTTCATATTTTAAATTAGCTTACTTTCTTATTCATACCACAAATCTTAAAACCGTATTTCGGTATAATATTTGCTCCGAATTTGGGGGTGTGACACTCGATGTATCCTTTTTGAGTTATTCCTAACTCTCTTAGTTTTTTATATGAGTATCAGTATCAGTGGGCAAGGCATTGACTGTTTACATTTTTGTGCGTAATCTATTATTTTTTTTCGTCCATTCACTCTAACAGTTTTCATGTTTTTCTCTGTTTTTCTCTTGAGCCCTTCATTTTCCTAACGCCTAGGTTGCAAAGTGTTAGCTAAAGTCGGGCGTGCACACAGTTTGAGGCATAACGTCATCCACCGTGGGATCTAAGGTTGATCCTACGAGTTAGTATTTTAGTTTGCATAACTAATTTAGAATGTTTAGTTGCTCTAATGTCATGAACAATTGCTTATCTTCTATATTTAGTTGTGAACCAATATAAGGAAAAGTTTTTTTGATTTATGGATCTTCACTTCGGTTTTCAAATAGTATGTATAAACTATGTTAGTAAAGTTGTTAGGGTCTAATTCCGATTTAGGTAGCCAAATTGGGGTTGAGTTCTTTCACAAAAAGCCTTGGTCACGAACAAGAATGAAATGATTTAAGCATCCATCTTCTCCCATAGTCTTATATATAGTGTCTATCAATCTCCACATTCTCTCATGCTGAATTGAGTTATATGAAATCTCAACAACAACTTTCTTATCACAACAACACACGTAGCTCTTTGAACCTCAAATATCTCAACAAATATCCTAACCACAGTGATTCAATCTCCATGAGTCATGTCCTTATACTTCAACGAGTACAACCTTCTGCTTTTGCCTTTTCAAGCTGATCAACGCATTTTATGTTTTATTCTTATTGTTTTTCTTAGATATAATCAATGAGTAAAATATTGGATATCAAGTAAAAGAATATTGAGAAAGAGTCAAATTAGATAGTTTTATTTCTCATTCTTTCTGACTTACTCTCAAGGAACAAAGTCGAAGAGATTGGGTAAGTGTGTTAGGTTGAATTTGGAATGACAGTCTTTTCCTACAATGTTGGCCTGATTCTTATTGTGATTATGTTGGTTGTGCTTGTCTATAGATGTGTTTTTGTAAGTGTTACGCATGTTATATGTTGTCATTTTTTATCAACAATAGATATAGAATGTCAGTGAGTAAAATTGACTTTGAAAATCTGAACTAGCTCAACTTTGAAGTCACATGAACGAGTGCTTGGAGGAGTGCTTGGAATTTTTGAAACTCGAGTTGGGTTGGCTTTAACTTGATTTGGAAATGAGTTCAGCAAGCAACATTTGATATTGGTATAGTTCTCAGTTTTTGGCCAACGCACCATCGTCCAACTTCTCAAGGGATGATTGTTCCTTCGAAAGAAATAAAGAGCTTTACAGAACTGTTCTCCTTGGGGAGTCTTTTTGCGGAACAGAAAAGATTAGAGAATGAAAGCCGTTGAATGTATTCATCAATTAATGAACGACAAAGATTGGAGATCTTTGTTGTTTCCCTTACACAATCTCACTTCTCTCTCTCTCTCTCTCTCTCCGAGATCCCAATTGTCCCTAGATCGCCAAACACCCCTGCCTGGCCTCCAGCGCGGGCGCGCCTTGGGTGAATTCACCTCCATCGCTGGCCTTAAGTGACATGATCCTAGGCTAGACATTTGAAAGGACCCAACCCCGATTTAGTTTCTTAAACCGGAATCAAACCCCTTCTGAAAACACGAACTTTCAAAAACCGAAAATTTGAACAGAGTATCCTCTATAACGTGCGGTTGCCATTAACCTGCACCCGAAAACACACTTCATCCTATGACACAAAAGCCAAACCGTGGGCACCAATCTTATCCGGATTTCTCAAAAACATATCATAATATAAAGCAATAAGCAAAACTATAACTTTACATAAATCCAGAAAAATCATATGAAAATATAGACATCAGAATATTCAGAGCGACCTCTAGTATATATACATAAATACACAATAGTAGGTCAAACAAGAAACCTACTGAGAAGGAAAAGTAGCTCGAATACTAAGCCTCCAACTGCGACCTGCGACACCAGAATCCAAACTGCAAACTGGGCAAAGAAAACGAAGAGCTCAGGGAAAGACATATAAACCGTTAGAGTGAGTGGACAAAAATAAATGTCTTTCGCCGAATAATATATATATATATATATATTATAAAAACATATACGAGTCTAAATGCATGAAAATAATATGGTACACGAGGGAGACTCTAACTCTTTACGCGTACAGAGCATGCATTGAAAATCCCACTGGGTCGCTCATGGACACAACCGTGCTAGTACAATCCGGATTACGGGATCTCAGTCACACACGTGATTCAAGCCAGAAAGGCCTCAAGTCAGAGGTCTGCCCTCCCCCTCCTCCCCCCCCCCCCCCCCCCCCCCCCCCCGGTAAAGGCCTCGGGTCAGGGGTCACAGCCTCCCCAGGTAAACATCATCGGGGATCAGCCGGGATACAAGTGTATCAATACAACCACATATACTAAGATTGTACTCTGTGTAAATCAAATCATAAATAGTTTTATGCAAATGTATAAAGCAATATATAAATGCATATTTGTAACATATAATTATAAAAGTATATTCGTTGATGCATATTCGTAAATGCATAATCGTAAAGGACATGCTCGTATAAATCATAATCACATATGCATGCTCATGCTCATAAAACATATAATAAAGACTAGCAATCAATCAGTGAAAAGAAATGTGTCCACTCACAAACTAGCACGACGCAAAACGCGTTAATCCTGTGATCCGGCGGAAAATCCCTCGCCAAACGAACGATCACGATCTCCTGAATAATCATAAATACTAATGTTCAAAATCACAATTCAAAACCTTGAACCACATCTCAAGAACCAACCATTCCCGAAAACATATAACTCGAATATCGACGAAATCGTCAAAAATCCAATAAACACACTATAAAACCTCGCTACAAATTCCGCTGCTCAATTCAAAATATAAACCTCACCACTGCGATCGGTGCGCGATTTCGAGCAAAACGACATAAAACTTGTCGAAAATCACTTCGGCCGGAAAACCTCCACGCACGGCGGCGCGCCGGGCCGCCGTCGGAAAATTTCATCGGCCCATAAAATTTCAACATACACATGGATTTGAAGATCTCGACATTTACAACAACTTTCTAGTTTAAAGTTAAGCCCAATTTTGACCGGAAAATGTCCAAATCACACCTTGAAGTCGAAAATCCTCGCCGGAATTCTCCACCTCCGATCTCCTCCGTCCGGCCATGGCAAGGTGCAAGACCACTTCTAAAAGCTTCCTCTCCTCAAGGGCTGCAAAAACCCTAACAAGTCGACCTCCATCTCGGCCTCCACCGTCGCCACCATCGCCGGCGACCTCCATCTCGGCCTCCACCGTCGCCACCATCGCCGGCGATTTCGCCGGAAAACCCACCGAAATTCCCGAACTTTGACAAGCCATGACTTCTTCATCCGGCAACCAAATTGAGTGAATGACCTATCAAAAGAAAGATAATCTCAAGCCCAACAACTTTCATGAAGGAACCACGACACCAGAATAAGGCACATCGAAGGCAAACAAAGCTCGGCTTGAAATGGTGAATAAGGGTGAGTCAATTCATCCGAGTTGACTCGGTCAACTCCCCAAAGTCCAAGTCTGACTTACCCAAAAAGGAAACCCACTATTTATACTTTCCATTTTTGGTAACTTTCGTATTTATTTTACGACAAATTTTGATCGAACGTAACTTTTGCATCGTAACTCCGTTTTCAACGATTCTCGTGTCTACGAACTTATCTCGACAAATTCTTCAATTTTCACCTGAAGTCAACCAACTTCGAAAAATTCGATAAAAATTCAACGGCTCAAATCAACACAACCTTATCTGATAAAAACAATCAACGGTCGAAAACAGATCGAAACCAATCGGATAAACACGACTAAATCTAACGGCCAAAAATATTCATAACTTATTTCTCGTAACTCGAAATAATCCTCCGGAAATTTCCACGAGCTCGAAATTAAATTCTCTACAACTTCTATGAAGGAACTCAAATCAAATTCTTACTCGATAATTTAGTCGTTAACACACCCACCATATCGACCAATTACGACAAAACCGCGACTAATCGCAAAACTCGCAGATCAAGCCAATAAACACACCATTTCCAGTTCGGGTTGTCACACATTGACCTCCAAAACTTCAATTTACGTGCATTGATCTCTACTCCAACTGTCCAACCATTGTTGCTCCCATGCCTGACTCCATCTTCAATGGCCTCGTCGCCAACAACGAAAAGACGACATCATACCCACCGAGCCACGCCACTGTATATGTATATGCACATTACTATCGAACTCATCTCAGTGTCGAGGCGGCAACACCACAAGACGCCTAGGCTCGTCAAGGCCATCTTCCAGAACTCTAAGGTTGTGATGGTGCTCGGCAAGGGCATTGTCGACGACTGAAGTCGCGAAGAGGTTGAGCTCGCGGTTGCAAGAAGCAAGAGACGGTGATAGCATGTGTGTTTAGTGTAAGGAAAAATAATAAGAGTTGTAATCTCAACCGTCCATTCATTAATAAGTAGATCAAACAGCTAGCATCCTTCGATCCTATTTGGTTCTACAAAATCAGTCCTGCAGAAGAGCGGGCTTACTGATGAAAAGTTGTTGAAGATATCACTTATGTTTGATAGTTAAGAGGTCACTCATGTTTTACATTATCATTCAGATTGGTCACTTTGTCCGTTTTGGATATTAAAAAAATATTTGTAAAGTGTATATAAGTAAGATTATTAGCGTAGCACTGACAAAAATATCCAATAAAGTAAAACACGTGTGTGTCACATGTGTATTTTTTAACATAAAAAATGGACAACGTGACCAATCTGAATGATAAGGTAAAACATGAGTGATCAGCCTTATATTTGTCAGTATGAGTGACCATTCCGTCTTTAGTGTCAAACATGAATGAAATCTTCCACAGATTAGATGGTTGTTCTTATTTAATTTTTACTTTTAAGATAGTAAATGAGCTCAAAATTTATATGTTGCATTATCTAGGACAATCTAAAACTGAGAAAGATTGCCCCTATGAGGAATGGGGTGTTATAATGTTATATAATAATTTGCTGATTTACCAGTTGAAAAAAAATCTTGGGGAGAAGAAGGTTCCCAGATATCGAAGGAAAAGTACAACCTAGGTAAAAGTCATTGCCTTGAGCCAAACTCCCTATCAAGCAAACATGGAGTCTCTAAAGATGTCACAACAAACAAAGTATATATATGAATATGATCACTCAACCTTTCTAGCAACTTCAAGCCTCGAGCGCTGCCGCCTTCATACAATCAACGTTGCACAAACCAACTGATCTCACCATATCTCCCAAGCTGCACAAGCATTATGCACACAATGACATCAACAATCAGAAATTCACAAGTATAATGGCAATGGAAAGGAATGAGTACCGGTCGAAGCTGTTTCTTGCTCTATCCGAATCTGTACTATTCCTTGGCTTCCCAGATTGTTCCACATTCGATTTTCTAGACCAGTTCTCTCTACTAGAAATGCTGCCTCTTGATGATGCTTTCTCTCTATTCTCTGTACTTCTCGATTTTTCTCTGAGCTGCCCAGTGCTCCACCTAGCCTTGTCTCTCTTTCCACAACTTGATCTGGCCTTGTCCTTGTGAATGTTGTCTATGGTCATGAGAGGACTATGATCGTTATGATTTCGGCGTCGTGGCAACTTTTCGATGTCAGATATGAACTTCCTGAGATGTCTCAAGTACTCTGGATAAAGTTCAAGATTACAATGCTTCCCTCCGGTAAGCCACAAAGGTTCATACTTGTCTTTGCAAAGCTCCCACAGCTGCTTACCGTGGGAGACATCCACCACATCATCTTCAGTTCCCTATTAACATTAACAAACTCTATCTGTAACAAAAATGTCACTTTCAGAATAAGTAACAGATACAGTTCAAAGATCAGTGATAGAACTTGAATTGGGAATCCCTATGCTATTTCTCTAGAGTTTTGGACTTCTTGCTTCAAAGTGATAATTAAATGTCCATGCACAACCTCATCCTCAAACGCATACTTCATGTAGTTCACAGTAGAGTCACTACTCAATTAGGCTATACAATTTGCCAAAGTAAGCCAACATCATCATCATATATATATGGTTATATATAACAGAAGAATACATGAGAAGAGATCAGTTTATCATGGCTTACATGAATCACCAAAACCGGGCATTTGACAAGGGGGATTTTATCAATATTCTGCAACACAAACAAAGAAGAAATTTCAGTAAAACATTTCTGTAACATGTACAAGTATATGCATGTGCTTGCTCAATGAATAGCTAAGAAAAGAACGTACCTTGTAAATGTCAAACCAAAATGATTTCTTAACAGGGTACATTACGCGAAGGCCAGAAAGTATCGGACTGTGAAGAATCACAGCTCTGAGGTTTGGCAAGCGAGTAGCCAAATCCAAAGTAGGTCCACTGCCGACTGACTGTCCGTACAATATAACATCCTCCTCCTTTACACCATAAGTCTTTTCAAGGCAATTATATGCAGCCTGTATGTCTGCATATGTGTCCTGCTCACTTGGCTGATAGACAAAGATATGTTACTATTGTGAAGTGAATTCTTGATAAGTAAATGCTGAGTTGAACACATTGAGAACATTTGTGTTACAGAACTGATTTAGAAGGAATCTCTGCCTGTCTGCTTATAAATTGCAAATCTTGATCAGTAGTAGTACTGAAGTGACATGAGATTGCGCTAACATGATGAGAAAGTTACACATATAATCATATTAGTAGTCTCATAAAAAGATTAAAATCAAACATATGATGCTCGTACAGTGCCACATTAGATCAATCATGTGTCTTTTAATCAAGTAAGTTCACATGTGTAAAATTCTTTTGCTTACGGACTTAGATGGCACATTATTTTTCCCAATCCCTAATTTGGTCTACAGAATAACAGTTCTGCCAATAACCACACAAAGCTTTTACTGTGTTGGTAAAAGTATATTCTTAACGAAGCTAATCAAGCTATTGCTGTGTTTCAATTATTTTGAAAGAGTGGCACATACACTATGTTCAAACGAATTGATCTCATGAGAAGAAACATATATACCTTTCCAGAAGATTGTCCATAGCCAGAATAGTCATACCTGGACAGCAAAACCAATCACATTCATGCGTCAACATACTAAAGCAAAGTCAACATGGAAACTCAAATTCAGGTACTGACCCCATTAGATTGACACCCAGATGAACACTGAGCTCACTGAAAATGTGGTACATCTGACCAATATCAGCAGCATTTCCATGGGAGTAAAGCAGTGTGAGTGAAGCAGATGGGTTTCTGATAAACATGGCCACAATCTCATTCCCTTTCTTGGTGTTGATCTTCATCACGTCGACGTCTTCTCTTGGATGAACATCAGAGATCCTCATTCTCCCAGTTGGTTCATCGACATATATGTTATATGATGGAGGATCCGGTGGAAAAAATGCAAGCTTTGCAGCCATGGACGATGTTGCAGACCCCATTTGGAAACAAATTGAAAGAAAGATCTCTATGATTTGTATAGCATGCTAATATATGGCTTTTGTTTCAAGTATATAATTTAAGTCTTATCTAGGATCATATTTCATTTCTCCCCTAGCTCCACAAAGAAAAGAATAAAGTGTTCTGTGGTTTTTGGTTACAGAGGAATTGTTTGAATTAACTCCTGTCTTGTGGGAGATTGAATTGATAGAGAGGCAACAATGGAAAAAATGACAAGAGAAAGATACTTTAGGAATGGATTTGTCAGACGAGAGAACATTAAGTCGTCCTAATCTTCTTTCTTCTTCGAATCCTAATATATGATCATTTGATATTTCTGATTTTGCAATTTTTTGTATTTTCTATTTTATTACGCATTAAGAGTGAGTGTACCTTTCAAAAAAAAACAAAAATTAAAACACAAGCTCTTAAAGGAGACGGATAATAATTATGAACACAATTTAGATTTTAGGTTTGAGCCAACACAATTTCGAATATTGAATGTGATCATAAAATCGGAGGTTACAATTGAACATAGCATCATTGGTGGCCAGAAGATCGTACCTTATTAACAAAAAAACAAGAAATTAGGCATGAAGTGGAACAATAAAGGAAATTAAAAGAAAATACTGGCAAATCAATTGCCATAAAGACCTCAAAAGTCATTACATATGTAATTGATGGATTGCATGTTGATCGAGTCTCATTGGATTATATGGCAAACTGAATTAGTTAAGATACTTTTGGTAAATGTTTAATATAAAGATTCACTTTTTTTTAAGCTAGTAAGATTCAAAATTCTAATCCTTTTTAGTTAATGATGATATCATAGAGGATGGATATCATTGAGAGCCAAAAGTAAAAGGTTAGCTCCGAAGAAAATTGTTACCAAGAAATTAACATCGATCCTCCTTGCTTAGAAAAATCCAGTTTAGCTTGAAATGTTGCCCTTGTGGCTTTGCATTTCATCGAGTGGAGCTCCAAAAAATAAATAAGAGATCGAGTAATTAGGTGGGAAAAAGTAACAAGTGAATGATGAATTTGTGGGGTAGATGATGAATTGGTGCTGCGTGGGGGCTGACTTAGAAGAGAGTGGAGCATGACATGATTGCATATTGGACTATATTTAGTTACCACAAATATTTAAGTATTTAACTTGATCATCATTTAATCATAAGGGCTAGCAACTTTGTAGTTTCAACCTTCAAGCTGAGGTCAACGTTGCTAATTAAAAGACCATGCATCATTCCTAATTCCTAATGAAATGCATGTAGTAGAGAGAGCAAAGGCTTTGTAGGAATCCAAAGCTAGTTTACCATACACATGGTCGATGCCGTCCAATTTGATCATTGTCGTTGGTTATGCATGCGTGAATCAACAAGATTGCCTCAAGGATATATAAGTGGTGATGATCGATGTACGAGATCGATCGGTATATATGATAAAGATCAATTGATAAGTAGGTTACTTGGATTGGATTCTCATGCTATAGAAAACGATTGTAATGGTTGAAATGGTATTTATTAGATACAGATCCTGCTGTTGCCCTTCTTTCTTGTTTTTCCTCGAGAAATCAACTTACTTGTTGTTTACGATTGTGAAGATCATCTTCTAATTTCTTTCCTTTTTTCGTATAAACTAGTTGTATATATAGCTGCTTCTTGTTGATGTAAAAACACATTGTAATTGATACACATTGATCAATATAAGGTTGCAAGATCAACCTATTACCCCATTATATTATTCAACATGGTATCAGAGCAGTGATCATCAAAGACCTGCTTCGCTATATACATTTTCCTTATAATTTCATCTTCATTTTGTTATCCTCTTCACAATGTCTGGAAGTTCAGCTTCCTCTTTTCCTAAAACTGAGTTCGTTGAAAACTCCACTCGTCTCATATCTACATTACTCAATGAGTACAACTACATCTCATGGTCAAATGCCAATATCACATTCCTCGAACACTATGGACAACTTACAGCAAAATGGAATGAACTAGAAGTTTATAGACCACATACTACTGATGCTGCCACAATCTTAAAAAGAGGCGAAGAAGACAAGATTTTCGAACTTCTAATCAGTCTTGGAACTGAGTACAAGGATTTAAAAAGAAATATACTTATGGCTTCAGAACTTCTCTCTCTGAACTCAATTAGTGCCACCATTCAAAGAGAAGAAACCAGAAGAAAGGTTATGCATGCTGAGGATGCCTTGACTGAAAAAAGTGTCCCTGAAACTAGAGCTTTTTCGAGTAGTAGGCCATACAAAGGCAAGAGACCTGGTTTGGTGTGCACTCACTGCAAGAAGATTGGTCGAGCAGGTATTGGTCACCTCAAGGAAAAATGCTGGATTCTGCATCCAGAACTTAAGACAAAATTTAATGAAGAAAAGAATGCTCGTGATCAACTCAAGGGTAACTACAGGACAAATCATACCACCAGCAATATGGTTGATTACACATCCAATCCTATCAGCCTGCTACACGAGTTTGTTTCATTTATTCAACAAAAATAAGGCAAAACTCAAGATAGTGATGCTACTGCCATGTTAGGCCAATTTGCCGAATTTCTTGCTGAATCAAATCTAGCTGAAACTGTAGACATTCCAGGTATCATCCAGACTATTTCAACGGCTTTAAATCTCAGCAAAACACAAAATTTATGGATTGTACATTCAGGAGCCTCAGACCATATGTCTAATGATATTTCCTCTCTACTTAATTATCAGTCCTTTCCTAAACTTTCACGTGTTTCTATGGCTAATGGTCATACAGTTCCAATTCTTGGGAAAGGAACATTAAAGCTGTTATCTACTCATATACATTCTAGTGTCACATTTGTCCATACCTTTCCTTTTAAACTCATGTTTGTTGGTAAATTAACTCATCAATTCGATTGTCTTGTCACCTTCTCAACTCGTACTGTTATTTTACAGGACCGAGTTTCAAAGAACACGATTGGTAATGGTTTCTTCCTCAACAATCTCTACTACATTTTAGTCCCTTCAAGCTTTCCAAAGAGTCTTCTTGCTGAAACAAAGTCTCCTATCCTTCATCAAACGTTGTGGCACAAACGTTTAGCTCATCCATCCTCACATGTATTGTCTTTTTTGTTTCCTTAAAAATGTAAAAGTAATATTGAATGTGAAACCTGTCACAAAGCCAAATCTACTCGGCTCCCTTTTTCTAAATCCATATCTAGAGCATCTCATCAGTTTGAATTAATCCATTCAGACGTATGGGGGTCTGCTCGAGTTTTATTTGAGGATGGATATAAATACTATGTCACATTTATTGATGATTTTTCTAGAACCACATTTGTTTATCTACTGAAATCAAATAATGAAGTAAGCCAAAGCTTTCAAAACTTTCATCACCTGGTGAGAAATCATTTTGCCTCTAACATTAGTACATTGAGATCTGTCAATGACACTGAGTATACTTCCAAGATCATGCAAGATTACCTCAGTGAGCATGGTATTCTTCGTCAAACAAGCTGTGTAGGTACACCACAACAAAATGGTGTTTCTGAACGCAAGAATCATGATCTTCTTGAAAAGACCAGATCCATTATGCTGCAATCACATATACCAAAACGATTTTGGTTCTATGTTGTTCAATGTGCTGCCTACATGATCAACATACTCCCTAACAGTGTACTAAACTTCAAATCACCACTTCACGTCCTGAAGGGAAGAGAAATCGATATAAGTCACCTTCGTGTATTTGGCTGTGTCTGCTATGTTCATCTCCAGTCTCATCAAAGAGATAAATTTGATCCTAAAGCTGCAAAATGCGTGTTCTTAGGATACTCTTCCTTACAAAAGGCCTACAAGTGTTATGATACAATCAGTAAGAAATTGTTTGTAACCAAGGATGTTTTTCGATGTTCCTCTTATGGTTCCCACTGATTCCTCTCTTCCTGATAATCATCATATATCTCCTCGAGAAGAACTTACTTAGAACATCGAGGATCCTGCTGCTGTCATAGAAGTAGTTAACTCAAAGGCTGGTCACCCAGCGGCTTCCCTTCCTTCTAAGAGGTATCCTAGTCGCACTAGGAAAGCTAATGTAAGGTTGGAAGACTATGAGTCCTACACTCCCAAGCACCCCCTTGGCAACATATGCACTCTAAACAAAGTCTCAGTGTCCCACAATACATTTCTCAACCATATGTGTGCTACTTCAAATCCTACAAATTTTGCAGAAGCCTCGAAATCTCCTGTTTGGAGAAAAGCCATGGCAGATGAGTTACAAGCACTTCATGATAATTGCACTTGGAGTATTGTTCCATTACCACCAGGTCACAAAGTAGTCAGAGCAAAATGGATTTACAAAACAAAGTTTCATTCTGATGGCACCATTGAAAGACACAAGGTCAGATTGGTTGCACAAGGGTTCACTCAAACTTTTGGGGTAGACTACAAAGAAACATTTGCTCCAGTTGCCAAAATGAATACTGTTCGGGTTCTATTGTCAATTGCAATTAATCATGGATGGAAGTTGTTTCAAATGGATGTCAAGAATGTCTTTCTTTATGGAGACTTAGAAGAAGAAGTTTACATGCGTTTACCCCCTGGTCACGAGCAAGAAAATGCACCTGGGATGGCTTGCAAGTTACACAAAGCCATCTATGGGTTAAAACAGTCCCTCAGGGCCTGGTATTCTAAACTAAGCTCCGTTCTTCTTGCCTCAGGATTCAAAAGGAGTCATGGTGATTCCTCCATGTTTGTTCGAACTAGAAATGTAGGCAAATTGGTGGTGTTAGTTTATGTTGATGATCTCATTATCACTGGTGATAGTAACATTGAGATTCAAGCCTTAAAAGCTTCTCTTCTGTTCACCTTTGCCATTAAGGACCTAGGACAATTACGGTACTTCCTTGGCATTAAAATGGATCACTCTCCAGACTGCTTATTTTTGAATCAACGTAAGTACATTTGTGATCTCCTCGCAACTGCCACTACAAGAAAAATGCACTTAGACCACGGAACTTTTAAGGTTCCGCGGTCTAAGTGCAACTTGGACGAGGGAGAATTTCTCTGCGGTCCAAGTGAAACTTGGACGACGAAAAAAGTGTTTCCGTCATCCAAGTGTCACTTGGACCGCGGAGAAATTCTCCATTGTCCAAGTGGTTACTTGGACGACGGAAACACACTTCTCCATCGTCTAAGTGGCCACTTGGACCGCGGACCGACACGCCGTGGTCTGAGTGGCCACTTGGACCGCGAAGAAATTCTTCGTCGTCTTTGTAAGCACTTGGACAACGGAGAAGTGCCCAATCCGTCATCTAAGTGGCAACTTAGACGACGAACCGACACTCCGTCATCTAAGTGAAGCATTATATAATGTCCATGCCGAACTCTCTTCCCCTCCGCTCGTTCGTCTCATCTTCATCTCCATGCATATATATGTCGATCAATCATTCAATTAATTCTCTCTCTTGATCAATCAGACTCTACGATCCTCACGCGTACGTATATGGCGCATGCACATGTAAATTCTAGCTAGCTAGCACTGTATCCGAGCATCGATTCGCCATATATCAGAAAATGCTAGGTACGTACGTACGTAGTTAATTTTTCAACACCATTTAATGTTTATGTATATAATTAATTGTACGTTTGATTAATTGCATTGTTAATAATTAGTACGTTCTAATATATATTTATAATTAAGTTAGGTAATTGATTATACATATATATTAGTTAATTAATATTGACCAGTAAGTAGTACGTATATATATGCATTGATGTTTAAACATTTTGTTAATATTTAGTTAAAACGTACATGTATGTTAGAATACATATATTCACCAATAATTAATAAAGGTAATTATTGAAGGTAATTAATTAATAATTTAATTTAATATATTAAGGTAGTTGAAAATTTGTGTATATATATAATAGTTTCATATATAATTACTAGCTTGAAAATCTATATATATATATATAGAATAGTTGACTAATATGATAATTAATTGTTAAAATTCATAGAAGTATGGATAAGAGTTGGATGAAGTTGCGGAATAGAAGTGATGTCCGGTATATGGATGGAATTAGCAAATTTGTGAATTTCGCGATAGAACATGGTCAGGGAAAGAAGCGTTTCAGGTGCCCGCGCCAAAAATGTCTTAACTGTCAGTATGTAGAGGTTAATGTTATGGTGCAACATCTGTACGAAAATGGTATGATGTGGAGTTACACTACGTGTAGCGAGCATGGTGAAGCAGTAGACTTCAGCTCAGCAGACTTCAGCTCAGAGTACAGTTACCATGGTGTCTCATCCAGCGTCAGTGGTGCCGGCCCCCTGCTTGGAACCCAACTGCAGATTTAGTTCATGATGCGTTTCCGGTATTTAGTCATGGTGGACACCAACACCAAGAGGGAAGTTACAATACCACTCATGAGCATGATGACACATTCTCCGCTGCTAGCTTGGCCACTAACACTAGTGAGATAGATAAGTACAACATGATGTTACTTGAAGCACAGACCCCGGTGTACCCTGGATGTCGAAAGAATGTGTTGCAATATGTTATGGGCAAATGAAGATAAAAGTGAAGCACAAAATGTCAGTCAGTGCTTTTGATGAAATTTAGGAGCAAATATATAAGTTGCTTCTTGATGATCACAATCTTCCTAAATCCCATTATAAGGTTAGAAATATCTTGAGCGGCCTCGACCTAAAGTACAGGATAATTGACGCATGTCTGAATGATTGTGTGCTGTTTTACAAAGAGTATAAAGATTTGGATTATAGTCCTGTATGTGGCCAGTGCAGATATGAGCTGAATAGGAAGAGTTCGAAAAACAGAACTCCTGTGAAAGTTCTTCCATATTTTCCCTTGATTCCCAGATTGTAGCGCCTGTACATGTCTCTATACATAGCAGAGGCGATACGATGGTACGCAGAAAAGCGAATAAATGACGATGTCCTGAGACACGTCGCGGATGAGGAGGCTTTCAAACATTTCGACAGAGAATTTAGAGACTTTGCCGTAGAGGTTAGAAATGTTAGACTCAGACTATCTATAGACGGATTCAATCCATGGGGTAGTAATAGCTCCACCGTCAGCACTTGGCCAATTATTGTGATGCCGTACAACTTGCCTCCGTGGATGTGCATGAACAAGGAATTTAATTTTCTTACTCTGCTAATTCCAGGTCTTAAATCTCCGGGGAAGTGCTTAGATGTCTACCTCAGACCTTTGATCGACGAGCTGAAACTGTTGTGGCAAAATGGAGTCCGAACTTATGACAAATTCACTGACATGATGCTCACGATGAAGGTTGCAGTAATGTGGAAGATCAGTGATTTTCCAGCGTATGAGATGTTGGCAGCCTACAGAATGAAAGGATATAATGGATGTCCTATATGTTTGGACGACGTGAACTCCAGTTGGCACGTGGGAAAGGTGTATTACTTGGGTCACCGTAGAAGGCTTCCTCACGACCACCCGTGGCGACAGGATGATGCTCATTTCGACAGGACGGTAGAGAACAATCCTAAACCCCGTAGTTGGTCGGGCGAAGAGATTTTAGAGAGGTTGAGCTATTTTGACTTTGGTGTGTTGACCAATAACGCGGATGTAAAGAAATGCAATCTAATACCTCCACATGATCTCAGCTATTGACATCACAAGAGTATATTCTCTAAACTCCCTTACTGGTAGAAGTTGAAGCTGAGGAACAACTTGGACGTGATGCACATAGAAAAGAATGTGTGCGACAGTGTGGTGGGAACAATTCTCGGTATTAAGTTCAAGACTAAAGATACTCTCAAAGCGCGCAAAGATCTAGAATCAATGAATCTACGTCATTCCTTGTGGTTGAGGAGGGATAGAAGAGGAGTGTACAACAAGATGTTAGCTGCACCTTACACAGTGAAGCCGACACTTAGACGTTCTGTATTTCACTGGTTTAAGAGCGTTCGTTATTCGGCTACGTATGAAGCTACTATAATTGGAGCAGTGGACGAGGTGCAACACAAGTTTTTTGATCTAAAGACACATGACTATCACGTTATGCTGCAACGTCTAATTTCAGTGGTAATTCGACCATATTTGCCTCGTGGCGTCGTAGAACTAATAGTGGCATTGTGCAGATGGTGGCAGAGGTTATGCGCCAGAGAATTAAAGAAGTCAAATGTGATGAAACTGCAACAACAAATTATGCACATCATTTGCAAACTAGAGAGGGTTTTCCCCCTACTTTCTTTGACATCATGATTCACCTAATGATCCACCTGCCCGAGCAGGTGCTCATTTCTGGTCCGGTCCAATACATTTGGATGTATCCTCGAGAAAAGTACGTACAACTAATTAATTATACAAGTTTTTCGATTCATAATTTGTTCCACTTAAGATTCCTAATGCATGAGTGTGTTACTTACTGCAACAGGTACCTCAAAGATCCACCACCTCCCACTGCCTCCGATCCTAGTGCTCGCATCAATCTTTCTGTCGTCACAAATATCATACGATCGTTTAGAGGAGTATTAAAGGAATCGTTAACACGGGAAGAACTTATTGAGGCACATTGGGTAGTGTTGCGAGACTACGACAAAGTTGAGCCGTACATGATGTCATACAGGGAGAGGTTTAATTTTTTTTTTCAGGCGAGGTTGGTAGAACCGGCGCATCAGGAATTGGCCAACACGCAGCTTGCACACCCGGATTTATCGTCGGAAGACCTGCCTCCTCTATCGATGGAGAGCCAAATTACAATCGTCGATGAGGTATACGATCGTCGAGCTGGCAAAGAGGTTAGAGGGATGGGACACAAGGTCCAGCGAGATTTGTCCTCCAACTCATCTACGGGATGTTTGGCGAGGAAAAGTACTCAGGCTGCGGCCGTCCAAGCAGCTTTTGAAGAGGCTCGACTCGCACGGGAGGAAAATCAATCTATGCGTCAGAGGCTTGATCAGCAAGAAGCGCAAATAGCCCAACTCGTCGCCCTCATGGAAAATCAGGCTCGACAACAGTGTCAACCTCCTCCGAACCTATACTCTGACGATGACGACACGGCTGGAGGCGGGGGACTCGACGATGCATCTGCTCCTCCAGTATTTTAGTAGTTTGCATGTATTCTAGCTATGTAGTTTGTCATATCGTTTTTTCTGATTCCGAACGATTTAATTTCATGTATGTACAAATTTTTATTATTTAAGTAACAATTTATTATTTTAATTAATTTATAATTATTTAATTATTTAAATGAGAATTTAGTATTTTAATTAAATTATTAATATTTTACTTTAAATTAAAATTTTAATAAAAAAATTAAATAATCACTTAGACTACGAAGAAAGTATTTTCCGTGGTCTAAGTGAACACTTAGATGACGAAATTATGCATCATATCTGCGGTCTAATTGTTCACTTAGACCACGGAAAAAACTTTCTCTGTAGTCTAAGTGATCACTTAGACCGCGGACTTTTTGCGCAGTCTAAGTGCTCACTGATCTACGCATTTTATGCTTGATTATTAATGTCTTTCTCTCTACATTTTGCTTTGTTATGAGCTTAGTAAATATGTTTCTAACTTGTTTTATGTTTTTAGGAAGAAAATAAAGGAGAAATAATAAAGGAGACGATTCGGAGCAAAATGGGTGCTAAGGAAGACGTTCCTAAATTCCGAAGAATAAATGGTCACGTGGAATTGCATGGAGCTTTGCATGTAGTTTAATTGCATGAAGAGGATGAAGTGGTGATGCATGATAATTGCATGGTTTTGAAATGGACCTTAATTGCATGCATGAGCAAGTGTACGTGATTTTGCTAAATGGAGGACCAATTATGCATGCATGAATAAGGAGATAATTGAGCTAGAAGACAAATGAGATGAGCTAGCTAGCAAATGGAGGGTACTGTCTAGAAGTGATTTAATTGCTTGGATATTGCATGTAACGGTGGTGATGATGTGAGCTATGTGCAGCAAACGGGTTTGAGCTTGAATGGTTTGCTAGCTAATAGAGGGAATGGTTTTGAGATAGAAGATGAAATGGTGGTGAGCTAGATTAAGTGCATGAAACAGCTAGCTATTGCATGGATGATAATGCATGAAACGGATGTACAATTGAAAACAGAGATGATTGCATGCAAAACGGACTTGAGAAGAATGCTAGCAAACGGCTTTGCATGAACGGGTGAACAAATTGCATGAACGGTTTTTGAGCTTAATATAGAGCTTAATTACAAATTCATTCCTTTGATTTTGAACGGCACAATCACCATCTCCTATATAAGGAGAGCTTTGGGGAAGAGAAAAGGATCACTCATTTTAGAGCCAAAATCTTGTCCAAGAGTTCTCTTACTCTCCAAAACGCTAAAAGTCTCCAAGGAAGCCGCCTCTCCACCACAAACCGTCGTCACCATCCTCTAAGGAAGGCATAGCTTGGCAATCCCAAGGTGTCGTCCCCTCCATTGAAGCCGAAGGCATAGCTTGGCAATCCCAAGGTGTCAACGTCTTCTCCATCGAAGAGCATCTACACGGCTAGTCTAGGGCAATTCCCTGATTTAAAAGTGTAACCATGTCTTCTTCTCTTTATTCTTCCTTGTATGTATTTTCAGTTATTATGGATTGGTTTCAAGAAGTTTTTTTGGTTAAATAATTCTAATATGTTTTTCTTGTATTTTATTTAGTGTTCTTTGAATTTAGTTACACATGCTTGTTGGCAGTTAATGCTTAATTTGAATGCAGGGCAATTCCCGGTTTAGATTTTGAAAGTGTTTGAATGTAGGGCAATTCCCAAGTTTGGCACTTTAACTATGGAACATGCATGCAAAACGTAGCTAAAAACTTAGATGCTAAATAGGTTGCATGAAATCGGTTAGGTTATTAAAGGCTAGGTAAAAAGATGAGTCGATCACTTGTATATGTTAGTCTTAGATTTTATTTTTGGTCTAGTAAGCATGTTTATGATTTTTATGTTCTTTAATTGTTTCTACTTGTCTATGAGTGAAGTATGTTAGAACTTAGGATTTCTATATGTGTTTACTTGCCATCTTTTGTCTTTTAATTTCGTAGATTAGACAAACCAACTTTGCACCCCCATTTAAACCTAGCATAGTTATGCAAGCACCCTCAATCCCCGGTTAAGAACGATCCCTACTTATCAATGCTACATCTACAAAGAAGGGTTTAAATTGTTTTCGTGTTTGATTGAGTGTTTAAATTAAGTACTTGAAAAGACGTGAATCAATTTTGGCGCCGTTGCCGGGGATTGAAAAGAATTGTGTGATTATGCTTGTACATTATGTTAATAGTTTTCTGTTTTTCGGAGCTGTGCACTGCCTGGTTTTGTGCAAATTATTTGACATAGCTATAGGACTCACAAAAATCTGAAATTTTGCAGGAATGTTTGGTTTTGTGTCTAGTTGGTGCCTGAAAAAATTTCAGCCCAGTCGACCGAGCCAATAATTCTAAAAAAATTCGACAAGCTGCTGTGCTCATGTTTGGCAGAATCTGGAATTGCATGTGTTTTTTGTAAAGTTGTGAAATTTTGTTCATATATACTTGTAAATTTTCGAGATTTATACTAACACTTGTTCATATTGTTGTTTTTGCAGCCAATTAAACGTTAAGGGAAGTCTTCGATTTACATTGAGTACATGAGCTGGTTGATTAAGTCTCACTCTTTGGAATAGATGGCGCCTCTTTTTCTAGTTTATCTCCTTAACCCTTTGTATTTCATTCGAGATACAAGGTTGTGGGCAGAGTCTACTATGGACTTGAGGGAGTGTGTCATTCTCGAAATTTTGGCTGAACGTCGGACATGGTGTCTAGTTGGGTTATGACTGGTGACAGGTTTTGGATCTAAGAAAGAGAAACATCATTGGAGTAAAATCCCTTGATCACGGTAGCCTCAGGGTGTTTTCTCGAAATTAGTCCTACCTCTCACGTTATCTCTATCCCTACTGGCCATGTTTTTCGATTGATCAAAGGCCGATTGATTGAGAATGCATACTTTATCGCGCGGGTCGCACGTCCATTGAAAGATCTAAAGGCCACTTTCGTGTACTCTCTTTAAATCTTAGGCGCACTCAATTTGGACATGCTTGGACATAATACTATGTCGAAATTGTGTGTTTGTGCATATAAACTTGTAAAGGATTAATCACATATACTTGTTCATAAAATTTTCGAGACTTATCATTCTTCTGTTTTGTGAAAATTGTTTGACATAGCTGTAGGTGTCGGAAAAATCTGAAAATTTACAGAATATTGTATATATGTGTCTAGTTCTTGCTCGTAAAATTTCGTTGCATTTTGACATGCTAATAATTCTATATAAATTGTTCTTGCAGCTGTGCTCATTTTCTGTGATTTCTAACTTGTAACATGAATTGACTAACTTGTGCACATTCTTTTTGAGAGAGGTTCAACCACATCTTCGGTTGAAAATGTGGCACCTAGGGCCACAATGGCACATTCGTTTGAACAACTTGCCCCAACAAAAGGTAATGACCCTATTCCTTCAAATTTGGTTGTTGCTAATTCTACGTTTGCTCGTGAACTGTTTTCAGGTAGGTCTGACGAGTCCAACTTGGAGAAATTTCTTATGCCCTTGAGTGCATCAAACAAGTGCCAAAATATGAAAAAGTTATGCACAACAAGGAGGCAAACGCAAGAGAAGGAGGTTGTTTAGATGAACAAAACCGACGCGGTAATTATGGATGGCTACCCCTAAATTGAAGGACCTAAACGTGGAGGAGATGCCCTCAAAATTCAGGCCATTCTTAGAGCAAAATTGAAGCATCACGTCTAGGCTGTAAGACTTTAAAAAACAAGCGTTTGTTGGGAGGCAACCCAATGGAGGAGTCTACAAACCAGATTTGCATTCTCTTCCCTCTCTTTTTAATTTTTGTCGTTGCTTTTTAATTTTCTTAGATAGAATTTTCGTAGATCTCTCTTTCATACTTGATTCTATACTTTTACTTTGGTACATTGAGGACAATGTAGAGTTTAAGTGTGGGGGAGGGGTTTACAACTTTGTTGAGTCAAAAAAAAATTGAAAAAAAAAAATTATTTTTGTTTATAATTTTCGTGGGTTTTATTATTTTGAATTTTTAGGAAGTCTTTTGAGTCTAATTTAGTGTTTTACAGAGTCTTAGGATGCCCTTAGTTAGTCTATGATGAAAATGGACTGAATTTGAACATACATATGGCACTGCATTCATGATTTCTTGTGTTAATTGAGTTATTTTGAGTGTCATGACATGTAGTAGATATGGATAGTTAAACATGGTACAGATTTCGCATGTGAGAATAAGTTTAAGTCATATGAACCCTAAACGTGAGTTTTGAGCCTATACATTTCTTTTGAGTGAATTTTATGCATATTAGTCTCAAAACTATGCATGTGCATCATTTGGTTACTTGCCATAGATTTTAATGAACTAGAGATTACTAGAACTTACTCATGTCGAATTTTCAAAGCTTATAGTTGACATATACTCTGATTTTGGATATGATAAGAGGCACTTAGGTTTACCACCACTAGCCAAATTCCCATGAGTCCCTTATGTGCGCACGAGTTGCGACACCCTTAGATAAACCATTTGAGCCCACATTAAGCTTTCTTTCGTCACCCGTAATACCTAAACACTTTGCCTAGTGTAGGACTTCTTTACCCTATGTTCTGCAGACGTAGTGTGAAGTAATGTCGACAAGAGCCGAAGATGGAGATTTTTGGTGATGCTCCTTGATTGGTATAATGTGTGTATGGGGATAGACTTGTCCAAATAGCTTTAAAAGTGTGTTATTGCCAAGGAATTCGAGAGAATGAAAAAAAAAAAAAAATTTGTGATCTCTCATGGCAACGTGTTCTGTTTTGTAAATGTTTGGATTAATGTCCCCCATACTTGTGAATTTGGAGTATGCTACGAATTGAAGGCCCAAAAAAAAAATAAAGAAATATGGCATTTGTCCTGTTCACAAAGCTCAATGGGAGCTTAGAATGAAGTTAGGGTCCAACAAAATGAAATTTGGCCCTTGTTTATAGAAGATTGACCATGGAGGCATGGAAAAGATGAAGGAGTCTGGTTTTACAAAGTTTGTGATATTTCGACTAAGTCTTTGGAACGTTTTTAACCACCACTTATCTAAATTTTCGAATGCCTTAGCCTTGCCCCATTACAACCCTTCGAAAGTCCTTTTTGATCCTTAAGATGAGTAGCAGTTAATCTGTGGAGTAAATTGCATGAGTAAGCATATAGGTTGGTTCATTTGTGCAAGTAATTCATTCTTGAGGTTTTCAATTACTTCTATCCATTTTGAGTGAGAATATGATGAGTGCATCCATGTGAGTTGACTTGAACCTCTATTCGAAACATGCACAGCTTTAAACATCACCATTGTTTCCACCACGTCTTACTTGTTCATTACATGAATCATATCTTGGTTATCATTTGAAATTTTGTAATGTCATCGCCATATACTTAGAAAAATTTCTGAGACAATTTTGACTAAGGGCTTAGTGTTGTTTTACTTAGTATCTCTTACGTTTTCAAACGTGATAACATGAAAATCTGCGGCTTTGAAACGTTGAGACTTCTAAGTGTTTTGTACATATAAGTGTGACGTTTTTCCCTTTGTTATTTCCCTTTATTGTCTTTCTTTGTTTTTGAGTCCTTGTTTTGTTTTGTATTTGCTAGGGACTAGCAAAGTCTAAGTGTGGGGGAATTTGATCTACGCATTTTATGCTTGATTATTAATGTCTTTCTCTCTACATTTTGCTTTGTTATGAGCTTAGTAAATATGTTTCTAACTTGTTTTATGTTTTTAGGAAGAAAATAAAGGAGAAATAATAAAGGAGACGATTCGGAGCAAAATGGGTGCTAAGGAAGACATTCCTAAATTCCGAAGAATAAATGGTCACGTGGAATTGCATGGAGCTTTGCATGTAGTTTAATTGCATGAAGAGGATGAAGTGGTGATGCATGATAATTGCATGGTTTTGAAATGGACCTTAATTGCATGCATGAGCAAGTGTACGTGATTTTGCTAAATGGAGGACCAATTATGCATGCATGAATAAGGAGATAATTGAGCTAGAAGACAAATGAGATGAGCTAGCTAGCAAATGGAGGGTACTGTCTAGACGTGATTTAATTGCTTGGATATTGCATGTAACGGTGGTGATGATGTGAGCTATGTGCAGCAAACGGGTTTGAGCTTGAATGGTTTGCTAGCTAATAGAGGGAATGGTTTTGAGATAGAAGATGAAATGGTGGTGAGCTAGATTAAGTGCATGAAACAGCTAGCTATTGCATGGATGATAATGCATGAAACGGATGTACAATTGAAAACAGAGATGATTGCATGCAAAACGGACTTGAGAAGAATGCTAGCAAACGGCTTTGCATGAACGGGTGAACAAATTGCATGAACGGTTTTTGAGCTTAATATAGAGCTTAATTACAAATTCATTCCTTTGATTTTGAACGGCACCATCACCATCTCCTATATAAGGAGAGCTTTGGGGAAGAGAAAAGGATCACTCATTTTAGAGCCAAAATCTTGTCCAAGAGTTCTCTTACTCTCCAAAACGCTAAAAGTCTCCAAGGAAGCCGCCTCTCCACCACAAACCGTCGTCACCATCCTCTAAGGAAGGCATAGCTTGGCAATCCCAAGGTGTCGTCCCCTCCATTGAAGCCGAAGGCATAGCTTGGCAATCCCAAGGTGTCAACGTCTTCTCCATCGAAGAGCATCTACACGGCTAGTCTAGGGCAATTCCCTGATTTAAAAGTGTAACCATGTCTTCTTCTCTTTATTCTTCCTTGTATGTATTTTCAGTTATTATGGATTGGTTTCAAGAAGTTTTTTTGGTTAAATAATTCTAATATGTTTTTCTTGTATTTTATTTAGTGTTCTTTGAATTTAGTTACACATGCTTGTTGGCACTTAATGCTTAATTTGAATGCAGGGCAATTCCCGGTTTAGATTTTGAAAGTGTTTGAATGTAGGGCAATTCCCAAGTTTGGCACTTTAACTATGGAACATGCATGCAAAACGTAGCTAAAAACTTAGATGCTAAATAGGTTGCATGAAATCGGTTAGGTTATTAAAGGCTAGGTAAAAAGATGAGTCGATCACTTGTATATGTTAGTCTTAGATTTTATTTTTGGTCTAGTAAGCATGTTTATGATTTTTATGTTCTTTAATTGTTTCTACTTGTCTGTGAGTGAAGCATGTTAGAACTTAGGATTTCTATATGTGTTTACTTGCCATCTTTTGTCTTTTAATTTCGTAGATTAGACAAACCAACTTTGCACCCCCATTTAAACCTAGCATAGTTATGCAAGCACCCTCAATCCCCGGTTAAGAACGATCCCTACTTATCAATGCTACATCTACAAAGAAGGGTTTAAATTGTTTTCGTGTTTGATTGAGTGTTTAAATTAAGTACTTGAAAAGACGTGAATCACTCACTTAGAGTACGGAAAATTTTTTCTCCGTGGTTCAAGTAAAACTTAGACCGCGGACTTTTTCCGCGGTCTAAGTTCCACTTGGACGATGGAGAAAGGATTTTCCGTGGTCTAACTGAGCACTTAGACCGCAGAAAAAGTCCGCGGTCTAAGTGAAACTTGGACCGCGCAACCCTCCTTTTCCGTCGTCTAAGTACCTGGACGACAGTACTTGGAGAACATAACCTAGTCCATGGAAGGTCGGTCGTCTAAGTACTTAGACGATGGAAAAGCTCACCTAGACGACGGAAACGGTCCGCGGTCTAGGTGAGTTTTTCTTGTAGTGTGCAGGCATGCAAGACACCAAGACTACTCGGTCACCTCTCCCCATCAATCTTAATCTGAACACTATAAGTGATTTTCTCACTGATATCTCTTCTTATCAACAACTTGTTGGGAAGTTGATTTATCTCACTATTACTCGCTCTAACATTACGTATGTTGTTAGCATGGTTAGCCAGTTTATGCATGCCCCTCACTCCTATCACCTTCAACTGGTCAAACGTATTCTTCGATACCTGAAAGGCACCATCACCAGAGGTATTCTTATAAAGAAGCATGGTCATTTCACCCTTGAAGGATACACTGATTCTAATTGGGCTGGCAATGTCATGGATAGGAAATCCACTACTAGTTTCTGCACGTTTGTTGGGGATAACCTTGTCACTTGGAAAAGCAAGAAATAATTTGTGGTTGCTCGATCTAGTGCAGAGGCTGAGTACAGGGCCATGGCCTCTACCGCTTGTGAATTAATTTGGTTAAAGTTATAACTCAGTGATTTAGACATTGTGTCTTCTGCTTCAATAGGTCTTCATTGTGATAATCAAGCGACCATGCACATAGCTACAAATCCAGTGTTTCACGAGAGAACCAAGCATATTGAAGTGGATTGCCACTTCATTTGCAATCAAGTCCAGTCCCAAGTTTTGTCTACAACTTAGATTAAATACAGTGAACAGCTGGCAGATATTTTCACCAAAATCTTGCCTACTGCTCAGTTTGATCATCTTCTATTCAAACTTGGCTCTCGAGATGCTCTTGATCCCGCTTGAGGGGGTGTATTAGATACAGGTCCTGCTGCCGCTCTTCTTTCCCGTGTCTCCCCGGGAAATCAACTTACTTGTTGCTCACGATTGTAAGGATCCTCTTCTGCTTTCTTTTCTTTTTTCTATATAAACTAGTTTTATATATAGTTGCGTCTTGTTGATATAAAAGACACATTGTAATTGATACACATTGATCAATATAAGGTTGCAAGATTAACATGTTACCCCATTATATTATTCAACAGTATTTTTATGTGTCAATTAAATATAAGGTTATATACATAAGATCACTTATAAATAAGATCACATAATATTGTTATTCTAATTTAGGTCATCCGATATAAAGTCAAAGATAGAAATATCCTTAAACTTTATAATATTAACATCCATGTCATCATTTATAAACAAAATAATCAGACAAAAATTACTCTGCTAGGGTTTTGGCAAATTACCTCTTTCATTTTCATTGCCAAAATCCTAGCAGAGTAATTTCTCTTTCTCTCTTCCTCTTCATTCGCAGCCCTCACTGTCGCACTTCTCTTCTCCCTCAACGATGTCGTCGTCGCCCCACCACCTATCACTCAGTCGCAGTTGCCAAGCTCGGACGCCCATCTCTCCTCTCCTCTCTCAATCGCTTGACACCGTCACTACTCTTCTCCTCCGTGCTGCGCCACAAAGCTTCTCTACCTCTACACTGCCGCTGTAACTCATTTTCTTATTGTGAAGCTCTCTCTCTCTCTCTCTCTCTCTCTCTCTCTCTCTCTCTCTCTCTCTCTCTCTCTCAATGTGCTAGGGTTTCTATGTTCAGATGCTGATTTTAGCGTTTTGATTGGTGTGTGTGTGTATATGATTGTTGGTGCTAAACTTTGGTGTGAGAAACCTGAGTCAGTTTTGATGAGTGTGTTTGGTTGAGCTACAGTAGTGTTTTTGTAAGAAGTAGTATATTAGATGTGCTGATGTTAATAGTGTGTTTGTTTCAGCTGTAGTAGTGTTTTTGCTAATCTATAGTAGTATGTTTGCTGGTGAGTAGTAGCATTTTCGTAGACCTGTATCTTTTTTAATGTTATGAACTGAGTAGTATGTTTGATGGTTTTTGGTAGTGTAATCATAAGTCTCAAGTAGTATATATAGGTTTGATAATTTTGTAGAATGTGTAATAGTCTGTGGCAGGATGTTTGTACCTCTGTGGTAGTGAGATTGAGGTCCCAAAGTAATTAAAAAAGGATGTTGCTACGGCTGGAACAAGTAAGGAAGTGTAATGACCCATAACTTGATTAGCAATTAATTACACTTTGACATGCTTATCGAGATTTATTGCAACTAAAAATTGACTTTTTTAGAAGTTCCGATTTTGGATTCACTTTCACCATAGAAGTTGTGGAGGAAATTATTTGGAGTTTATTGATATTTTTATTAGAATTTTTAGAGCTTTGAGTAAATTTTTGCGAATTTTGGAAGTTTTATGGAAAAGGAAATTAAAAAATAAATTTACACTTGGTGATTAATCATAGACGTCAAATCAAATAATAACTTTCATCTAGGCCGTTGGTTGATGCGGTTTATTTTTGATAAAATTACCCAGAAGGATAGAATCTAAATTGCGATTTCTCTCTCACCCTGAGCCTGACACGGCTCAACTTCGCTGGCGATTTTTCGGCGACAGCCACCCCCGACCCAAAACTATGTGATTTCTTGATTGTCTCCCTCCGCTCTACACTTATCCATCATCAGTTTGATCCAGTTCAAGTCAGAAAAGTCCAATTGGCAACATTAAATTCGAGGGTTTCAAGTCAAATTTCTCCCCGCCCACAATAGCGCTCCAAGCCGTGTTGCACCATCGAATCATGGGGTTCCAGAAGATCTTGGTGTGGGCTTTGGAATGCATCTAGCCTCGACACCTGCGATATCTAATCTTGCTCTAACGATCGGCACCAAATTTCGACGAGTTCATCCCTGGGCATTTGATTACTGATAATAAGCTAATGGCTAATGAAGTGGCACATTACCTATGGAATAAGATAATTTAAGGCAGATGGATTTAAAGTTGGATGTTAGCAAGATTTATGATTGGTTAGAATGGAGTTTCCTTAAGGCAGTGATGTTGCGGATGGGTTTCCCTAGCCAATAGGTGAAGCTCATTATGACATGTGTTACTATGGTTAAGTATGCTTTTGTGATAAATGGTTCACTTAGAAGCCACCTGACTCCCTCACCAGGTCTTCGTCAAGGTAACCTAATCTCCCTATATTTGTTTCTACTATGTACTATAGGCATGTCGACACTTGTTCGTAGGGTTTACCACGCTAAAGAACTGCATGGTATTCGGGTTTATTGGCATGCCCTTAATTTGCATCATCTATTATTTGTGAATGTTAGTATCATTTTTTCTATGACATCGATCTGGTCAGGCTTGTGAAAAGATCGAGGAAATCCTTAAAACCTAGCTATGAGTAGGCTTTATGCCAGTCTATAAATTATGCCAAAAGTAGTGTATGTTTCATCCAAAACATAGCATGGGACAGCCAGGAGGAGCTGGCACATGTGCTAAGGATGGAGCTTGTACCATACCATGATCAGTATCTTGGATTGCCTACACCCCTGGGTGGGAGAAAAAAGACTACGTTTGCTTACATCAAAGATAAGGTTCAAGACAAGCTTGCTAGATAAATGGTTTTCTTCTTAGTGCAGTGGGTCTCAAACTTCTGGTAAAGGTAGTGGCCCAATCACTTCCTAATTATGCAATGAATTACTTTATTTTTCTACAGGATTTTTGCAATGAACTTCAACAAATGTGTGTAGACTTCTTCTAGGGTGACTTGGTAGACAAAAGGATAATTCATTGGTGTACTTGGGATAGTATGTGTAAACTGAAAAGCCAAGGTGGGCTGGGATTTCAGAGTTTATATGCCTTCAATCTGGTAACGCTGACTAAACAGCTTTGGCGTATCCTGCAAAACCCTGATTCTCTGGTTAGTTAGATTTACCAGGCAAGATACTATCATTCTTGTTCTTTTTGAGATGCAATTGTGAGTGGTTCTCCTTTCTATACATGGCGTGGCCTTTTAGTTGTTATGCTGGTATTGGACAGTGGGGTCTCGCTGGTAGGTAGGTGATGGTTCCTCTATTGCAGTGTGGGAAGACAATTGATAATTCCGTCGTAGCAACTTCAAGACAGAATTTTTGTTGAGGTATCTAACTACTATTTCTATGTTTCCTAGTTTATCTTACCAGACCATACTTAGGATGTTTCGTTGCTAGAGCGTCACCCCAGTCCATAGGATGTTGATCTCATACGAGCCATTCCTCTTAGTTGCCAGATTGGAAGAGATAGGTTCATATGGCATCATACATCAAAAGGACATTTTAAGGTTAGTAGTGCTTAAATCATAGCTAGAGACTGGCGTTTTACCATATTAGGTTGCCCTTGTACTTCTGTCTATTTCTAGATTTTGGAAAACATTTTGGCGTTAGTAAGTAGCACCTACATCAAAAATGTGTATTTGAAAGGCTTGTCATGGATACTTTCCTCTTTGTACTTGTCTGTGTACCCAGATGGTAGCTGTGGCACCAGATTGCATCCTATGTGGATCATCTCCAGAGACGAAAATTCATTTTTTCTTTGACTGCAGATGTACATAGGGTTTCGCTAAATAAATCAAAGCAGGGGTAGGTTGTTTTAAGAACAAATTTTCCAGCTGGTTACAGGTCTGTGCGACTTCTCCGATGAAACAACAATTTAGTCAACTTATAGCTCTTATCTAGTTTCTCTAGAAGGCAAGGAATGAGAAGCTCTAGATCAAAGTTGAATTCCCTAGGGATACTATCCGGATTCAGGCATTGGCTTGGCATGAACATTATGTCTATATGAATCGAAAACCTCTGAAACTTGCCCGTCAGGTACAACGTTGGACTCCACCATGTTTAGGATGCTATTGCATTTGTATGGATGATGCTTTTGATCGTCAGACCGCTAAAGGTGGTGTAGGCATTATGGCCTGGGATTGGTTTGGACACTTTATTATGCGCTTTGTGAAATAACTGGAAGACTATTTTTCACTGCTATCAATAGAGATTATGGCAGCTTTGTAGGCTTGTCGACTGGGGTTTGAGTATTGTTTTGACCCAGTTTGGCATAATACAGATTCTCTCATTCTTGCTAAAGGTGTTTGGGACTTAGACACTGTTTCGACTGATCATCGAAACTCTTGCGAATATGTGGTGGATTTGCTTCAGTAGTACATCCCTAAATTCTACTTTCAATCATCTTCACCAGGAAGCAAATAGTATGGCGCATGTGTTAGCTAAGTAGGCCTCGTCAATGCCCAAAATACCATGGTTTTTCATTATGCATTTTTTTTAGAGGTAGCTCTGTCCCACAATTGTACTTAATTCTCGTTTAATGAAATGGGCCAATTACATATAAGGTCATATATATGAGATGTATACAACATAATGCCACTCAACAATTTTATCCCAAATAAGGTCACAACCAAAAACAGAAATACCCTTAAACTTCCTAATATTAACATCCATGCCATCATTTATAAACAGAATAATCAGACACAAATTACCAAATATATCTCTCTCATTTTCATAGCCAAAACCTTATTAAAGAAATCTCTCTCTCTCTCTCTCTCTCTCTCTCTCTCTCTCTCTCTCTCTCTCTCTCTCTCTCTCTCTCTCTCTCTCTCTCTCTCTCTCCCTCCCTCTTCATTCGCAACCCTCATCATCACACTTCGCTTCTCCCTCAACGACGTCGTCATTGCCCCACCACCTCCTCTCTCACCTCAGTTGCGTCTCTCTCCTCTCTTCTCTCATTCCATCACCACTGTCATACCTCCTTTAGGCCACGTCTCTCTCCACCACACCTCTCTAGTTACCTCGACGATGATGATGCAGCTGCGAAGGTCTTCCTCTCTCTCTCTCTCTCTCTCTTTCTTTCTCCCCCTCTCTTAGGTTTCTAAATAGAATCAATGTTGAGTTTAGGGTTCACATAAGTTTAGGTTGTGATAGTGTGTTTGTTGGCCGAAAGTAGTACAATTAGAATTGATGATGTTGTTAGTGTGATTAAGGGTGTGATAGTGTTTGTTGACCGAAAGTAGTACATTTAGAATTGATGATGTCAGTAGTGTGATTGAGAGTCTGCGATAATGCATTTCTTAGCTGGAACTAGTACATTTAGAATTGATGTTGATAAGGATGATGATGTTAATAATTGTGTGGTTGTTAATCTACGGTAGTATTTTTGCTAATCTATAGTAGTATGTTTGTTGCAGAGTGATAGCACTTTCATAGAGTTGAAGTTGTTGATTCGATGAATTGAGTAGTATGTTTGATGATTTTGGATAGTGTAATTGTAGGTCTCAAGTAGTATATGTAGGCTTGATGATTTTGTAGAATGTGTGATGATCTGTAGCAGGATGTTTGTACCTTTGTGGGAGTGTGATTGAGGTCCCAAAGTAATTAAAGAAGGATGTTATTGTGGCTGGAACAAATAAGGAAGTCACATTCTTCCTTGGTCAAAGTTGTGAAGCTTAAAAAGAGGAAGATGACGACTAACAACATGCATTTTGAGTACACAACAAGAAAAAGGCAACTAAAAGCAGAAAAGTTCAAAAAGTAGATATGTAGTGTCTATCAAATAGTAGTTTTTTCATTGTGATGTAGTAGTGTGTACAAGAAACAACAGTGGTATGTTTAACAATGAGGAACTACATTGAATTTTTTGAAGTAGTGATCTAATGTGTGGATACATTGTAGTGTGATTATTAAACAGAAATAGTTTTTTCTCTTGTGATGTAGTAGTATGTGTATAGTAGTGTTTATCAAATATTAGTGTTTTTGTTTTGATATAGTAGTGTGCACGAGAAACAACAATAGTATGTTTAACAATGAGGAACTACATTGAATGTTTTGAATTGGTAATCTAATGTGCTGATACATTGTCGTGTGATTATCAAACAAAAGTAGTGTTTTCTCTTGTGATGTAATAGTGTATGTGAAACAACAGTAGTAGTGTTTATCAAATAGTAGTATTTTTGTTGTGATGTAGTAGTGTGTACAAGAAACAGTAGTAGTATGTTTAACAATGAGAAACTACATTGAATGTTTGAAGTAGTAATCTAATGTGATGATATATCGTAGTGTGTTTATCAGACAGAAGTAATGTTTTGTTGTTGTGATGTAGTAGTGTATGTGAGAAACAACATTAGTCTTCGTTTATGTAATATTTATCAAATAGTAATGTTTTCATTGTGATGTAGTAGTATATGCGAGAAACAATAGTAGTATGCTTAACAATGAGGTACATTGAATGTTTTAAGGTAGTGATCTAATGTGTTGATACATTGTAGTGTGTTAAGCAGACAAAAGTAGTGTTTTTCGTTGTGATGTAGTGGTGTATTCTTGTTGATATGTATGGGGACTGAATGTCAAACATGTATCGACAAACATAAAACTCAACACAATATCGACAAGAATAAAACATGTACAATAAATCTGCAAAAATAAAACACAAGAGAATCGACAAATTCGGTGAACTTTGGTAACTTTAAATCAATGTGTAAAACAAATAAATGTGTTCCAGAAAAATATTGTTAGTGTTCTAGAAAAGCCCTTCAGATTCAACAAACTACCAGTGACTATCAAACACACTACCTGCGACAAATAAAGACATTACATATTCAAGTTTCGGCTGATGATGAATTTATTACAAGTTTTCTGATGTGTCTTCCAATTTAGCCATATCGACTACATCTAATGGCCTTCGTCTTCCCACTTTTAACAGAAGACTTCATACGGTTACTAGATAAAGCACAATTTGGATAACGTGATTATGAGAAACCAAGAGTGAATGAATATAGTCTCAAACCATAAAAATGAGACGACACCTCTATCACCACATCACTAAAAGCCAAGGTAGGCGTAAGGAAGAACGTAAGAGTGTGGTTGTTGTAGGTGCACTTCACATACGATTATGATTCCCTAGCTACTTATCTACAAAACAAAGAGAAACTTCTCATAGAACATAAGTAATATGTTTAATAGTCATCAATAATATGTATAGTCAACACTGATAGTATTGTTAAGTACCACATGGAGGAAGCTTACAAAATAACAAACTAGTATGTCCAGAGGCTTGCAGTAGTATGTTCACTTAACACAGGTAGTACTATTAAATGATACTTCATGCTTATTGTCATAAAATATAAATCAAAAACATCAATCACATAACACATTATTCAACAAAACGAGCATACAATAATAACACTAGGATGAATTGGTCCATCAGAAACAATTTCAGGATACGAAAGATCAAAATTCGAAATCACAGAACAAAAGTAGTATGTTTAATAGTCATCAATAATATGTTTTGTCAACACTGATAGTATGGTTAAGTACAACATAGAGGAAACTTATAAAAAAACAAACTAGTATGCTCAAAGGTTTGCAGTAGTTTGTTCACTTAACACAGGTAGTACTATTACATAATACATCAAATTATTTATCATGAAACAAAAATCAACAACATCAATCACATAACAACATACAAATTAACGAAATAATAAGTTAGACGTAAGGAATAACATGATTATTTGGTTGTTGTAGTTGCACTTGACATACACATCTGATTCCATGACTAGTTATAAAACACACTGGAAACAACACTTGTATGTTTGATTGCCAACACTATTATAAGCCAACGCTAGCAGTGTATTTAATTGTAATCAAACACAATAGCACAAGCATCAAAAGACATTTTGAAAGCGATCAAGGGCGCGTATGTACCTGTCGATCATGTGACCACAGTCATTGTTCGTACACAAACTAATTAATCACACTGGCAAATTCAAATTCAACAAGCAGCTTCATCCATGGTTTATCTTCATTAGGCATTTAATCGAACACTTGGTGGGCATGGTAATTCAAATCAATAAAACTGAAATCGAATTTTCAAATTAAAATTGAAACCCACCAAATTTGAAACAACAAACAACAAATCATCAAAAAGAGATTAAAAACCAAGATCGAACTCACAAAAAGCACCGGTGTCATCTCTGTCCCGAACTCTCGACGGTCCGACATCGTCTTTCTCTTCAACATTGAGGCGGCTTCTACATACAGTTCTCTCTCTCTCTCTCTCTCTCTCTCTATTTAGAGCTTAGAGCTCTCTGTGTTTAGAACAAGAAAGAGTCCCGTGAATGTTTATTTTCCATCAAAGATGTTAAATTTATGAAAGGGAAATAAAGGAAAGACAGGAAAAAAGAAAATGTCAAAGTGACCTTATTTAGAATAAAAATTGTTAGTGACTTAAAACGATATTATGTGTAATTTGTTATAATGAAATTTGCGACTTAAAAAAAATTATGTAAAAATTACTCTACAGATTTGTCTTCGATTATCTCCCCGTCAAAACCCACTAAATAGAAATAAATTAATTTTTTCATCTAAATGCATGTAAGCCGACATAGCGAGGAAAATGATGGGTGAACCCAGGCCATGGGGTGAGCCATTGAAAGAACAAGATGAGTATTTTCCGAAATAAGCATTTCACATATAATGCCTTTACAGTTTCACAGCCTCTAGAAATTGCTTAAACTTACAGTTACATGCATCTGATTCACTGTACTACAATGAATACAGATCGATATGGGGATGCTCAAACTACCACAGAGCTGCACTTTCACGTATGAGAAACAGCAGCCTCCCCAAATGCTGTATACATGGAACAAGCTTAGGCAACCTCGGCATGCAAATTAACAAGACCAGCCTAAGCTAGTTAGAGCTAGCCAGCTCTTGTTTTTATTCTTGTTGTTGGAGGCAGACAGGCACAGAACACCTTAACTTCCGTGGCTTCCGTTCCACGCTACAGTTCATTTTCCTCCTCTACTTGACCATGGCCTCTCATGCTCTCACCATTTCTATATTACAGGTTATTAGGTTCGTTTCTGAAATTTCGAGTAAAATTACACCAAATTCTCTCAAATGCTTCGAAGATCTAACTAACACATGGGCTACGCGCCGTTTTATGCAGCTATATATCGTTTGTAGTGCGTGTCTTGGCTAAAGAACTCTTTACTTCTTTAGAAAACTTTCAAGTTTTGGGGAACCCTAATTTTTTCCGTTTAACTTGGGTATATATGTGGTCGACCTCGCTACCCATATATTTGACTAGGGTTTTACACACTTGACTCTCTTTGAGCTCCATATTCTATTACAGTCTGATAGCTAGCTTTCATTCTCATTTTATTCTCTTGTTCTTCGAGAGAGCTGAGGTAGAGAGATCGATCGATATACTTATGGGTCGTCTGAAGTGTACTTACTTGGTTCTTTTGGTGTTTCTCTCTGCTGCATTCCTGTGCAGTACCTCCGATGCACATGTCCGTCGTAAATTAGGTACACCGCTGCCTTTTATCTTCTCTTTTATTTTTATTAAAGCCTTGTTTTGATCAGGAAAAGGTTAAAGGTGGGGGAAATGTTTTAACTGTTCTTAGCGATCCATATTGGGATCCGGCATATCTTTCCATGGCTTTACTTACGAAGCAGGAAAGGGAAATTGGAGAGGAGTTATTTTCACAGAACCAATAAGTTTCTTTCTAGCTAGCTAGATTGTATATAGTTCATATATGTGTCAAGTGCAAACCAAGAGTGTTATATATCAAAGCTAAATAATGACTAGTTATGATCGATGTGTAGAGGGGAATGCTGCTGTGACAAAAACTCGTGCAGTTTCCAGCGTAAAGGTAAGAAATATATGTAGTATATATGATGGACCATATACATTTTGCGTAGTCATCA
This sequence comes from Geum urbanum, assembly GCA_946800695.1. Taxonomy (NCBI): domain Eukaryota; kingdom Viridiplantae; phylum Streptophyta; class Magnoliopsida; order Rosales; family Rosaceae; genus Geum; species Geum urbanum. The sequence goes on from OX327012.1 coordinate 42,122,589, forward strand.
GTAAATGGTAATTTACTGATAATGAACATACCTCCAGGGTGGTGATATTATTGCTGTCAATCTTTCTAAAATTGCTGTTGTGGATATGATGAGCCTGGGAGGAAGAAAAATGGCGGTTCAGAAAGCTGTAGTAGATGGAAAGAGTACCGTAAGGAGCTCAAACCAGCTTGAAAGGAACCAACACAGTGAAACCAGTTCTTCTGAGGGAGGTTCTGTAGCGTTCAATGAGGATTACCATGCTCCAAGGCACCACCCACCTAAGAACAACTAAGTGAAAACTAACTGATCAATCGATCAATATGAAATTTGGGGGTTAAGTTAATAGCAATAGCTTCTTTCTTTTTTTTGAATAAATTAATAGCAATAGCTAGTGTCTTCCTATAAAGGTTGCATTGGATCTTTAACTAATTTGCCAAACATCCTGTAATCTCAAGAAATCTTTCTTGTTTTACTTTTCCTTTTCCGTCTTCGTTTCCTTCTTTTATATATGATTTCCATTTATCATATGCTCACCTAAATACTCAATAATCTGACACAAATCAACGACAATAAGGAATATGAGCACATTTTAGTGCAGATGGATCAGTGGATCACATATGAAGACAACATCTAAGCGCTAAAATAGCCATACACCAAGTCATCTAAGTTAATTAACGTAAAATATTGATCTTATTGTTGAAGAAGAAAATAGATACGCAATCAATATAAACTGAAACCGTATTTTATTTATTGATAGATGGTTTTAAATATAGGCATTACAATCCGTTACAATCACTATCCTTATAAACTAGGGATCGAGAGAATATCTACTTCTATTCTAATTATAACAAGATACACACCAAAATACCAAAATATTTCAAATAGACATTACAATCTACTACAATCATTATCTCTATAAATCAGAGATTGATGAAATATCTACTTCTATTCTAATTAGGACAAGACATTCACTGAGATAGCACAAATATTTCTCCTGGAAGACTCCCTCTTGTATCGTGATCCTAATGTATGATGCATAACCTGTTGTCTCTCTAAAAATCTTGTCAAACAAAAAAAAATCTCATGAGTAAAACAAATTCTTGATCTAAAGAGAAAAGGTACAACACATCAACTACAAAAGCGACCACATTTAATGTAGACTCCCCCTGATGTCTACAAAATGAACTTCCTCTTATCAGTAACTCATCTTGAAGTTCAGACAATCTTTGCATTCCAATGCGACTCACATGTTTCACAAATATAGATTTTGGTAAAGACTTGGTAAATAAGTCTGCAACGTACATTATCCGCCGAACCAATTTGGCTCACATGGATATTCAGTAACTGCTGTTGTTGCTGTTTAAATAAGTACTTCGACGAGATGTGTTTTGTATGATCAGCATTGATGTATCCCAACTTCATTTCTTCGATGCAAGCCGCATTGTCCTCAAATATACAAATTGTTGTTGTCGTAAATAGTAATCTACTAGACCCTCGAATGTGGAGTATAACTGACCTAAGTTAGACACACTCCTTAACCGCTTCATGCAAAACAATAATCTCAAAATGATTCGAGGAAGTAGCAACAAAGGTATGCTTTTTTATCTCCAAGAAATCATAGTGTTTCTCATGGTAAATACATAACATATTTGGTAACGTCATTTATATGGGTAAGAGAGATACCGAGCATCAGCAAAACCAACCAAGATATCACATGGTGTCTCTGAGTAGGGGACCGCACTAAATTGAGGTACAGTGCTTACAGAGGAAACATCCTTCGACAAGTTGAGAGACATGTTCTAATGAATTCAGGGGCTACCATTTTATGGGTCGAGAGATCTACTCGACGAGTCAAAAATTCCAAAATTTGAATGTTGCGATTCAACCATCCATTTTTCAGTAATTTCAAGCTTCTCTATGTTTTCTTTGTAGGAAAAAATAAAATCAAGTCAATTGAACCCTTCAAGTACCTGAAGATGTGTTTTACACCATTCCAATGACGTTGCGTTGACGCAGAATTAAACCGAGCTAACAAGTTCACAGAGAATGCAATGTTTGGATGAGTGCATTGAGCTAAATACAACAAAGCTTCAATAACACTAAAATATGATACCTCAGCTCCCAAAAGTTCCTCATCATCATCTTTCAGATGGTATGGATCCTTATTGGGTTCTAGACTGTAAACAATCATTAGTGTGCTAAGAGAGTGTGTTTTGTCCTTGTTAAATCGTCTGAGCATCTTTTAGACATAAGCTGACTGGTGAATAAGTATTCCACTAACTCGATATTCCAGCTCTAAACCAAAACAAAATTGAGTCCTACCAAGGTCTTTCATCTCAAACTTAGATTTCAAGTAGCCAACCGTCTCATTGATTTCATTAAGAGACCCAATAATGTTCATATCATCAACATAGACCGCTACAATGACAAATCTTGAACTTGTTCTCTTAATGAACACGTATGGGCACAAATCATCGTTCTTATATCTCTTTCTAATCAAGTAGTGACTTAAACATGTATACCACATCCTACCAAATTATTTCAATCCATATAGTGAACGTCTCAATCTAATCACATGAGTACTCTGTGGTTTAGAGTTACTTGAATTAGGTATGACAACGCCTTCCGACACTCTCATGTATATCTCTGAATCAAGGTTTCCATAGAGATATGTTGTAACCACATCCATCATCTGCACGTTTAGTTTTTCAGACACTACCAAACTGACAAGGTAATAGAAAGTAATGATGTCCATGAACGAAGAGTATGTCTCCTCATAATCAATGTCTGGACGTTGAGAGAATCCTTATGCCACAAGTTTAGCTTCATATCACATGACTTCATTTGTCTCATTACGCTTCCGAACAAAGACCCATTTATATCTTACCGGCATAACATTCGGTGGACATAGCACTACCAGACCGAAAACTTACATTTTCTTCAAAGAGTCTAGTTCATCCTACATTACCTCTTTCCATTTTGGTCAATCCGCTCTCTGCTTACATTCAACAACCGAGTGAGGTTCCATTTCATCGTCGTCAATAATCTCATGAGCGACAAAATAAACAAAAGTAACATCAACTATCTTTGATGATCTATCCATAACAATACGCGTATCATTGTTAGTTAATGAGATTTCACCGTTCTCTTACATCACATATGGATCTGAAGCGTCCTCTATATATGTCATTTGTGATTCTAGGACATAACTATTGATAGGAACAATCTCAAGTGAAGGATTTATAACGTTGATGATGAAATGATCATTCTGTACCTAGAAAGTCTGCCTTTTCACCGGCAACTCATCTGTAAATTTTCTTGGTCTCTTATTCTTCCTGGTGGGAGTTGAGGTTGACGTTACTCCTTCCACATAGGTGGGAGGAACGTTTCCCTGCCCCTGAGTGGCATTAAACTGCCACTTCTTAGGGACTTCCAACCTTGCAAGAACATTTGCACCAGGTATATCTGATCTCATCACTTTGGCAATATCAGTAAAGAAGTCAAGCTTCGAATCTGCTTCCTTCTAAAGATCAAGGATACGTCGTACTTCAATCTTACTTTGAGATGTGTATGGAACTTCTTGAAACATAGTGAGAGCATATCACGTCAATTCCTGACGTTCAACCGGAATGGATGTATTCCTATCTTCCCTTAACATAGGAAAGTAGGTTTCATCAAAGTGACAATCTGCAAATCTTGTACTAAAGAGATCTCATCTTGAAGGTTTTAAGTCACGGACAATTTTTGGAGATTCATAACCAACATAGATTCCTAAACAACGTTGATGACCCATTTTAGTATGCTACGGAGACGTTATAAGAAAATATACAACGCAACCAAATATGCATAGATGTGAGATATCAGGCTCATACTCAATTATCAACTGGTACACACTGAATAGTTGACGTGCTACAGGTCTCAAGCAAATAAGCATTGCTGCATGTAATACTGCATATCCCCAAACAAATACCGGCAAATTTGTATACATTACTGTTGCTCTGGCCACAAATTGTAACCGTTTGACTTGTGCCTCTGCTAAACCGTTCTGTGAATGAACATGAGGGATGAGATGTTCAACTTTAATCCTAATTGACCTGTAGTAATCATCAAAAGTTTTTGATGTAAACTCTCTTGTATTATCCAATCTAATAGACTTGATTAGATTATCCGGGTGGTGACCTAATAGCTTAATAATCTGTGCTAGGAGTTTTGTAAATGCATCATGCCTTGTGAAATGCAAAATAATGTGTGAACACCGCGTTGATGCATACCAAAATCATAAAATATTTAAATGATCCGCATTCCGGTTTGATAGGTCCACAAATATCACCATAGATTCTCTGTAAGAATGGTATATTTTTAGTGTTATTAACCATAAAGGTCTTGTCTATAACTTTGTTAATGAACAAGTTTTGCAAAATGAGCGATGAGCATAAGATATTTCCACGAAAGAATCTTGTAGACCAACATTAGGTGTCTTACTCGTCTTGGAGACCGAGACAAGATAAAGATTTTTAATCTCCCACCCCATCAAAATCAATGAGTATTTCCACATATTTTTTTGTTCTGAAAAAGGAATGACCATGAAAGTTTTTCAATATTTTGATCATCATATCGCGATCAGGACATCACAATCAAAAATGCCAAAGTTGATAAGAGGCCGACTCACATGTAGTAGTACGAGTGGTTGCATGGAATTTAATGATCCTAACCGTAGTAAGATATAAACCACTACGAATGGCCGCTAACTTCTCTAAGATGCGCTTTCTGCCGCACACCTCAGAGGTTATACATAAGAATTCTTTACCATTCTCACAATGAGTTTCCAAGTGTAAGTCGCTGGCTCTAATGTCCATAAAACTTAGCAATGTTTGATTGGCCTTAGGCGCGTACAATGCTTCAATGATATAAACTTTTGTACCATGTGGTAGTAAGAATTGTCCTGAACCACACCCTTGTATAACCGGCTCTGAATTAATCATGGTAGTTACTGATGAATTGTATGCCACAAGATGCATAAACAATTGCCTATTCTGCAGTATAGTATGAGTAGTACCACTATCTGCTAGACACTTAATCTTACCTTCAAACATCTACAAAAGAATGTGAGTTAATTAATCTTTTATCTCAAGACATGCAAAAGACTTTAAGTAAAGACTTAAAGATTTTTCAAATGGTTGTTATAGAGTGTTGATATGGCATGATATAACCGATGTAGAAATACATCAAAAGCACCAATTCTAATAGCTACATTCAACGGGTCGACCATATAGTTTGATAGGTCAAATGTAATACATCGTCACGGTTGACATGTCAGTCGACAAGTCAACAACCATTGAAATCATGTCCAGAACACCATCTTCGACGGGTCGAGAATATGGCTCATTTTTCGAAGAAAATTCTAAAACTAATATGAATTTCTGATATTGTTTTTCGATGGGTCAAAAATGTACCTCGATTGGTTGAAAATTAGAGAAAATTGAGACCGTAGCTCTCCTTTGACATGTCGAGATGAAGCTTGGTGCAATTTTGGTGACCAGAGGACAAAATTTGACGGGTCAAATGAAAACCAGGTAAAATTTTGACGGATCGAAAAAAATACTAAAATCAATCTAATAGGTTGTCTTCGATGGGCCAAGAAAGAATCTCAACAGGTCAAAATTCCCTGAGATCAAACCATCCTCTCATTTTGCTAGGCAAAATGTATGAAAAGGATCATTCTTAACACTTTCAAATATCGAAAGGAAGAAATTTTATTAATATGCCAACACAAAAACTTACATCAAAGATTATCTTATTCCACAAACCAAGACTTAAAACAAACTCTCAAACTATGACTAAAAATAAGCCAAAACAAATCTAAACTCGATTACATAGAAGAAACATGAGTCTAATACATAGACTAATCAAAATTCGTAGTCTCCAAATTTGCTTTTTTGTCATCTACTACAATGAGATTTGCTTCACCGTCATCTTTCATCTCATAGTCTTTAGCATAGTTGGTCTCATGAGCCAAGTACTGCTTACACCTTTTGTATGCATTGTGAACATTCTTTGGTGCACAACATTGTTTGTGCATATGCTCGGTAGAACCACACATGTAGCAAGGTGACAAGCAAGAAGTAGAAGCAGAATTTGAAGAATTTCCAGATTGAATCATATTTTTCTTGCAGTTCTAGAAGTAGTGCATCATGTACATTATTGAACCATTCTCGTAATGTCGTCCACAAATCCGTGGGGTCATTCTTCAGCAAGTTCTACCTTTTTAGAACTGGATGTATATATCGCCTCAGAAACATGAGAACTTGTGCTTTGCGACTCAAAATAAGTTGGAGTTGTTCTAGAGTTGGTGGCACATCGTTTTCACCAGGTGGTGGTATTGGTTGAATAATATCAATAAATTTTTTATCGGGAAGAGTACTCTCAACATCTAATACCCAACGATGGTATTCTACTCCTAGTGGATCAAAGATGTCAAACTCAAGCATAGTCGGCTATGTTGATGGCATCTACAAAAGAGATGTAATTAGTACCAGTCGAAAAACCAGGATCATTAATATCAAGAATAGGAAATAAGAACCGTGATCAATGATGTTTGGTCACAAAAATTGACGCAAAACTGGTGGCTTCATACCACACCCAGAAATCGTGACTTTCACAATTAGTCACAAATATCAACCTCCTTTTTTTCAATGTGAAATCACAATTAACCGTGATATTCACCAATAATCGTGACTCCTCCAGGACTGTCACTAATTTTAAACTCTTTATCAACATATATTTATCCATAGGAACTAGGGCATAAAAAGTAAATCACGGTATAATAAACCTAAATCTAGACCTAGATTTAGATTTAGAGTATTGCGGTAATTAAATTTTGCAACCTAATTTTTAAATCGAAGAAAGTTAGAAAATTTACCACTAGTGTTATACTCGGTATGAAAAACTTAAAAGTTTGAACAAGGGAGAAGATCCATCAAAATCTGGCAAAGGCGGTGATGATTCCGGCGGTGGTGCTCTGGAGGTAGGGACGACGGTGATGGAAGTTTAAGTGTTTAGGAGTTTGGGTATTTTGCTTTGGCGGTGATGGTTATGATTGATAATATATTGAAGAATAAAATAAATACGCAATTAATATGGACTAAAATTGTACTTTATTATTGATCAATAATTTTAAATATATACATTACAATCAATTACAATTATTATCCACATTTTTAGTTTATGGAGGGAATGTCTATTTTTATTTTAATTATGTCGAGATATCAAAATATATCAAACACTTGTATAATTTCAAAAAATTATACGTAAGTATTTAATTAAGTAGCAAACGGCCGGGACGTCCCATATATGAGATTATGAGAACACCCGTGTGCACAGGTTATCACCCTAGACCATTACATCATAACACCAAAACGAAGGCCACTTAAATCATGACACCATGAGTCCATGCACGACCTTCCCCTAGCCTAGCTCCCCTTGTTTCAAACTATCGATCTTTGTTTGACCCAAAAGAATCACGTACCACCCCCCTTCCCTCACCTACTGGTCTCTAAGGACAAAGGCGTACTCGTGGGAGATATTTTATTATACCCCTAACACCAATATTCAATATTGTTGCGCATGATGAACCACCATACCACAGCCGTGTAAGAAACCTGAACGACCATAATTGTGCCCACCATTACAAACCTCTCCTCCCAGCTGGTCTCCTGTTCTAGTTTCAAGGCATCTTACAAAAAGTTGTACACTTACAGCACACTGGTGTCAGCTCACGTTGACTACCTAGAGTAGCTTAAAAACAAAAGCTCATCATCTTCTTCTTCTAAATCTCATAGACTCATCCTCTTACGAGAAACTAACCATGTCGATTTCCGGTGGAAAGCCTCACATATTAGTCTACCCTTTCCCGGCCCAAGGTCACATGCTACCTCTTCTCGACTTAACCAACCAACTCGCCATCCGAGGCCTCACCATAACAATCGTGGTCACCCCCAAAAACCTCCCTACCCTCACACCCCTCCTCTCAGCTCACCCCTCCTCCATCAAAACCCTAGTCCTCCCATTTCCTTCTCACCCCAAAATACCCCCGGGCGTCGAGAATGTCAAGGACATCGGAAGCCGCAGCAACCGCGCCTTCATCAACGCCCTCGCCAATCTCCACGACCCTATACTCCGGTGGTTTAACTCTCACCCTCACCCACCTGTGGCTTTGATATCGGACTTCTTTCTCGGCTACATTCTCCGCCTCACCGACGAGCTCAAAATTCCCAGAATAGCTTTCTGGTCGTCGGGAGCTTACTTGGCTTCTATTCACGAGTACTGTTGGCACAACTTGGATCTGGTTCATAACTCGTCGGAGGTGATTGAGTTTCCCGACGTTCCTGGGTCACCGTCGTTAAAGAAGACCCATGTGCCGTCCGTTGTGCTGGCCCACAGCGGAGCGGATCCGGAGTCTGAGTTCTTGAGGATTTCCATGGTGTCGAATTTCAAGAGTTGGGCTTGTGTTTTTAATAGCTTTGGAGACTTGGAGGGTGAGTATTTGGACCACTTGAAGACTAGAATGGGCCACAACCGGGTTTTTGGGGTCGGCCCATTGAGTCTAGTGGCTGCCGGAGATGGTGGTTTGGACCGAGGAACGGTAACGGATCCGGATATGGTGACGTGGCTTGACGGGTGTCCGGACGGATCTGTGCTCTATGTTTGTTTTGGGAGTCAGAAGTTGCTAAACAGTCAACAGATGGAGGCTTTGGCTAGTGGGCTGGAGCGAAGCGGTGGGAGGTTCGTTTGGGTTGTGAATGTGGGCTCCGCCCAAGAACCAAAATATGGGTTCGGTGACGTCCCCGAGGGGTTTGAGGAGCGGGTTGCCGGCCGGGGACGGCTGATAAGAGGTTGGGCGCCGCAGGTGTTGATTTTGGGCCACCCGGCCGTGGGCGGATTCGTGAGCCATTGCGGGTGGAACTCAGTGCTCGAAGCGATTGTTGGAGGGGTTTTGATATTGGCCTGGCCCATGGAGGCGGACCAATATGTGAATGCCAAGCTGTTGGTCGAGGACATGAGCGTGGCTATACAAGTGTGTGAGGGTGCCGACGGGGTGCCAGACCCAGCCCATTTAGGGAAAGTGATTGGTGAGTCGCTGAGTGAGGACTCGATCCAGAAGGTAAAAGCAAGAGAGTTGAGGGATAAGTCATTTGGGGCCGTGAAGGATGGCGGGAGCTCTATACGGGATTTAGAAGAGTTTGTGAAAGATTTGAGACAACTAGATGCATGATGCATTATTTGAGAAGTATTGTTCAATTGTTCTTATATTTTGTACCTACTGTGGCTAGCTTGTATGGGCTTAGTTGAACGTTGGTGTAAAATAAAATAAAGGGGAAATGAAAAAAAAATCAATTTCATTATTCTTTTTTCTCAAAAATTTATCATAAATTTTCAATCCCAAATAAATTCATTTTATTTTTTAAGTACGTAACAACCCAAATTTATTTTTATATTTATTATAGATGCTACCAATTAGTGAAACTCTCTCTCTCTCTCTCTCTCTCTCTCGATCTCGATCTCGATCTCGAGCAGAAAAACAGTAACAGAGCATCACTCCTCCCCGACTCCAATCACGCTGAGTTCGATCCGCCGCCTCTTGGCCTCTTCTGTCGCCCTTTGACATCAAGCACGTGCAAGACACGAGTGACGTTGACTTACAATCGTCTTCTTCTTCAATCTCCTCCGACTCTGACGACCGCATCCTCCTCAAAATGGTGTCGTCGCCACCGGCAAGACAAGAAGAAGAGAAAGGAGAAGAGAGAGAAGTGAAAGAGTAAGATAGAAAACACGATGTGGTGCCATGGGCTTGTTTCCATGTAAGCAAGATGCGGTGTCATCCATGACGCAAAGCGGGCGTTTACTTTGATGACTGAACATGATGTGGTCTCTTGGAATAAATTATTATCAAGTTATGCTCATCATGGATTTGGGAAGAAGAGTGTTGGGTTGTTTGATGAAATGAGACGAATAGATGTCAAACCAGATATTACCACATTCTTAATTGTACTGACTGCTTGTAGCCATGTTGGTTCGTTGGACAAGGGACTTGAGTATTTCAATCATATGAAAAATGATGATTTGCTTGAACCACCCAAGATGAAGCACTACGCTACCATTGTTGATCTATCCATCGATTCACTCATTCATGGATAACTGTCTCGAGAACTATTTGGATAGTTGTCCAACGAGTTATTTAGTAGTTGTCTATATAGTTGTCTTTGACTTAAGAACTGTATTTCAATACCAACTATACATCCAATTTTGAGTTGTTTTTGTATTATAAAATGTATCATAAAATACAAAAACAAACATTTTATTTTATAGGCTTAATCAATTAATTCACTCATTCATAAAAAACTATCTGAATAGTTATCTTTGTCTCCCAAATTAATTTCATTTGAATTAATAATGTAAAAATTACGTGATAATGATGCACGCAGACAAATTATTCACTGTTAATGATGCATGCAGACAAATTATTCACTGTTAGCTAGCTACTTGAGTGAGAGCAAATCTCATGAACTTCTGCAGCTGCACTTCATCTCTAACCTGACATGCATGGACAATTGGCGCTACATATCCCTATAACACATCAATGATGTGTCTCAGTGTCCATTTCTACTTGTTTTATTTCAAGCGCAGGATCGATCATACGTATACATTGGTTCCTGTACTATCAATACACTTTATTATAAATGACTTCATAATTTAATTAACCAGATTCTTTCCCTCTTGTTCTTTTCTTCTTCACGGTTCAACATATATGAAATATTTTTTCTTAAAAATTATATATAATGAGAAAGTAATGTTGAATCTAATTGTAGAGTCTTTTATTTAATATATTCCTCCACCACAATATTTTTTTTCCATGATTTATGATTGGAGACTACCTTAGCTTACTCATTTATATGTCATTATATATATATATATATTACCTGCTCAAGAATCTGATCTGTGCAGATCATATTGTGTGGCAATGAGAACGCTAATGCATGGGCTCCCCAAAAATGATGAATTATTCTAAATGAAAGTGTTGTAAAATGCATCGTAAAGTATAAAAAAATATATATTTTATTTTATAGGCTTAATTCATTTATTCACTCATTCATGGATAGCTATCTGCAGAGTTGTCTGGATAACTGTCGATTTGTTCATCCATTTTTTCGTGGTCTGAGACTTATTCTGCTCAAAAAATCAAACAACAAACAGTTTTCTCTTCTACAACATCCTTCAATTCTAATTACAAAACCTCGAATTTACCTTTGAATATCAAAATTCCAAAATCTTCAATTCTTTGATTAAGTGAACACCGACTGAATTAGGGAGCAACCAAACTATGGTTAGCTTCGTAGAGATAAGGGCTACAGAGCTTAGTGAGTCTCGTCATTTGATTCAGCTTGAAATCAATTAAATATGAGAATAGGAGTTGAGGGAAAGAGAAAGAAGACGTCGAGGTGGTCATTTTGGCACCTTACTCGAAGTTTTTGGTGGCCGGACAACCTTGGACCGTCGCCAACGATTTCGCTGCGTGAGAGAGACAGTCGAGGAAGAGAGAGAATGTAGAGAGACATAGAGAGACTAAAATGAAAGAGGATGAACCGACGAAGCAACAACCCCTTCTTTAGAGGCAAAATCGAAATATCAAAATTGTGTTTTATAATTTTTTTAGATTTTTTTAGAGAAAATAAAGTCAGCTGGGATTTTTTTTTTTAAATAGGGGTCATAAGTTAGACATTTTTTTATCATAGTATAATAAGTTGAATTTTTTTAAAAACTAAATATGTTTTTGAGTTTTTAAATAATTTTCTTATAAATAAAATTTGACTAATTTTCATCAATGAAATTGTATTACTAAGATTATGTGATTTAGGTAGTTTTGCCTTCTTTCTATGAAAGCTAATCATGCATGGTTAACGTTATTAATAATAGTTTGAATTTAGAATCAGTGTACTAGATAAATTTTAGACATGTCAGAAATTTCTGCCGTTTCATTTTAGGTGATCATAACTTGACATTTAAGTAATTACACTAATTGGATTCTAACGTACAGTGCATATTTTTGGAGTTATGTATTCACTTACACCATGACTCAAATGCACATTTCCATATAGCATGTCTCTCTATCCTACTGTGATTTTTGGTTTGGATTTTGAATGTGAGTTTCGGATTTTGAAAGTGACTCAAATGCACATTTACTTTTTCTTCTTTTTTGTTTCGTCTTCTCTCTCTCCCCGATCGAAGACCAACACCTAGGGTTATCGATCGGTGCCTCGGCAGCAAAGACGCATACAACACCAAAGATTATATGATCTTCGACGCGCATAAATTTTGCTCATTCTCATTCGTCCCCTGTGGGTCTCCTCTCTACCGCCACCTTGACTTCCTCAGCTGCTCCTTCTCCAAAACCTCCTCGGTCGTCTTCGGCGACTCCTCCATCTCCCCGATTGTTCGGTTCACTCCTCGTATTTCGCTCGAAACTGAACTCATTGCCTCAGCACAGTGGTTTGGGGAGAGATCGATTTGATTCGATTCTCTCTCTTCATACATGTGAAAACTGACGGGTAGTAAGGTATCAGTAAGAGAGAGGGTGTGAAACTAGCCGGTGAAGTGACCAGAGGTGGCCAATCGGCCCACAATTGTCGGATTTACGAATAGGGTCGGGCGCAATGTAACACCTCAATGTACACCTCCTTAAAGTGAATACATTACAGTGCCACTAACTTTTAGGATCGCAAAGTAAGATGCACCACTCACGTCCTAAAGATAAGCAAGGAAACTTTATTTTTCAAACAAGTAATTAAAATCATTTCAAAGTAGACACTAACACTGAATTAAAAGGAGGTAAAACATAACACTTTAACTAATTAACAAGCATCAAAGAAAATGTGAAGATAAAAGAAAAAAACCTAGAACAACGAGTAATCTCATTACAAATGATGTAAACCTCAAAAAGGTGGTGAAATATACAAAGGTGATCTTGATATAGAAATAAATATATCGACACATAACTTCAAGACATATCACCCAGCTCCGTCCCCAAATTCTCCTTAATTCTTGTGCATGGTACCTGCAAAGTAGGGGTAAGCTTTTGTCCTCGCCGCTCAAGCTACAACCTAACTAGGTTTGAAAACACAAATCCAACTAGTATTGGTGTCGGTTAAGTAAAATGCATAAAGAAAATTAGTAAATAGAAATCATGTTCTGTATAGTAAGCCATATGAAAACAAATGAAGTACCCGGGCAATGTATCAAACTTGATGACCTACTATCATAGCCGACTACCTTCTTATCAAAGATCTAAATCTTTATCAAACGATAAGAAGTAGCGAGAGTGTCTATTTACGCTATACCACCTAGGATTGATGCCACACCTCAAAGGATGTTAGACACTATCCCGTCCGTAAAGCCCCTCTAGAGGTTTAGGGGATTAAAATCCAAGGAAATTGTTATGCCCCACTCACTCTTAAGTCATCCTCAAGAAAAACAAGTAGTAAAACAAAAACCATTGCAAAGTTTAGCAATTCAGAAAAGTCACTAATTAGGGTGAACCATCCCTACCTCGATTATCAATATACAATGACATGTTGATGTGCAAAAATTCTCCATTAGTACGTAGTCCTTCTCTGATCGTTATTCACAATTTGCTCAAAGTTCTAGTCTAACACATATCGCAGGTATCACTTCATGTACCATTTTCTATGCACACGTTTCTAACGTCTAAACACTCAATTCACTTATGAAGACTAGTATTGAGTACTAACATATCAAAATCTAGAATACAATTAGGTGTCAAGTGACTCTCATTCACCTCTTACGATATGGAACTTAGTGGACAGGCTTGGAACCAAATGAAAAATAACAGGTTGGAATGAAATGATTTGCTCGCATTTGAAAAATCATCAAGAATTCAGATTTTAACCAATGAAGATGAAACTTTCTAGAACCAAACATCACATGCTAAGGTAGAACATACTAAAATTTCATACAATTCGGACTTCAAGAAGCAATGCAAAACGATAACACAAGATGACTTATCTGCTAGATTTCAATAAATAACCCAACAACATTGTTAACTTAGAAAATTCACCAAAAATTCAATTCACCTCCAAATGAGGAGAAATCAGTCTTAAAATGACCATTTAAATGCTTAATTTGAAATAGGATCATCACAAATTAAAAGGTCAAAACGAGCATAAAAAATGAAGATCAAACAAGAAACCGAAGATACTCAACTTAATATTGAAGTATATAGACTTACCAATTGCCATTCTAGAGGGTTTTGGCTCAATTTACAGGTTGGGACTTCATCAATAGAACCCAATATCAGTATAAATCTAGTACCCAAAGCAAAGGTAATCTGGATTTTAAAGGAAACAAACATGCAAACTCGAATCAGAAGCAAACTAGAGCCAAACTGGGAAGAGAGTACTTATGCGAACAGTTCAGTCTTACCTTCTCTCCTAGAAATCCAACCGTTGGATTTTTCATGAAATTCGACAGCGGAATAGAAGACACGATTGTGAACATTTCTTCTGAAGAACTCGTGATGATTTGAGTATCCAAATTGGTAGTTTCCAGCCGTTGAAGTTGGTTGTCGGGATTGGCTTACTGAAAAAGAGTTCCAACATGCAACTCCTTCTCAACTCAGAGTAATAGACTTTTTCTATGTTTTCTCTAACTCTTGACTGAGTTCTTTGAAAGTTTCACCTTTAATTAGAGAAGATAAAAGAAATGAGAATTCTAGAGAAAATGACTTGAGGATATACACGTGTCATTCACTTTTCCATCTTAAGTGTAGACTACCAAGCTTCATATATTTCAATCATATATCTTTTTCTCTTCTTTTGACGGTACTTAATGACTAAAATTCGTAAAAATAGTATCGACTAAAATTCATATTAAGCTTAAAGTTCTAGCTTAATATGATTATTCAATGTACGTTTACTAATCGAGAATGAGAATCATCAGGAATAGAAATGAATAAGAATCGGAATGAGAATATTTCATTTCGATTAAGCTGTTTACTTACCATCTAGAATTATAACAGGAATGAGAATGATTATGATTGTTCAACGCTTACTTACCTTATGGTATCGGAATCAAACTAACTTGATTACCAAACTAACACTATACTATATTTCCATATTATTTTATTTTTCTTCTTATTTCCTGATAAATTGAGCAAAGTTCATTAAAAAATTAGACTAATGTACAATCAAAAAAATTTGTCAAAAAATCAAGACTATTGATCTTCATGTAAACTCCTCCTATGCTTACAATACATTTTGTTTCAATGAAATTTAAAATTAAAAAGGAAAAAAAGAAGAAGAGAGGACAATGATCACTCACCAGAGTATAATGGAGGAGTCGACTTGTTTTAGTTTTGTTGTTGTTCGTTGTTGTCGTCTACTGACTATTGAGAATGGTACCTATATTTTTAGAGTTGGGTAATTTATAGTTTTTGAATATTTATAAGGATATTTTGGATTAAAAAAATTGATTAGGGGAGAGTTGATTCCTAAACCCATCTTCCCCCTAAGGAATCGAATTCATGGTTTATCAGGAATTGATTCCTGATAAAAAGGTGAGTCCCACTCCATTCTCATTCTCAAATGTGCAAATAAATACATGAACTTTCTCCTCCCGAAATCATTCATAGAGATTTGATTCATATTCCCGATTAGTAAACGTACCCTCAATGTACTTGATACTCTAGCTGAAATGAGGATTTATAGGAAATCATGAATTTATGAGTGAGGTGAAATCCAGCTATGAGAATGATGATTTGGTCCAGAATTTATGTTTTCTTTCTTCCCAAATTGATCTGACAGGAAGTTTAAAATTCCTATTGATACCTTCTTTCTCAATTCTTTGTTCTTGATAAACACAATTATGTCTTCAATCTATAGGTAGTTTAGAACAAAAGCTAGCTCATTGCATCTCCATTCTTCTTCGAGTCATCTTTTTCTTCCTCACCAATTCTAGGTTTTGACCCATTCTGGGTTCCCTTACAATTTGCGTTTTGATTTGGGTTGCCAGAGAGAAGTAGAGCTGAGTGAGTTAAATGTTCACAATTTCAAATATGACTCAGATCTAGAACAAGCCTCAGTACGAGCTTTTCATAGATGAACGAATCAAAGCAAACCTTGAGCGAATACAGATGCTCGGCATCACTGACATCTCACTCGAGCTCAAATCTCAAATCCAGGCCAGGCACGCCAAGAAGAGCTTCTCCTCTAACCTAACGACGTTGTCGCCTATCAATAAATCCGGACCCATTCGCCAATCATCTAGGTAAATTAAGTTGTATGTTACTGTTGAGATTTGAGAAAGATGCAATCTCTTTAATGTATTTAATAGTTAATAGTGTAAATTTGAGATCATTGAGCAAATGGGTATCTGATCATGGTGATTTTGAAGCCATAGACCGTTTCCGACTGTGACATGATTCATGGGTTCTCAAAGTTGTAGTGGGTTTTATGCCTTATATATCAATATGTGCGTTATTGTGATAAAGCTACAACTTTATGAACCAAAAACAATAACTTTTGTGTAAAATCAGTAGCTTTAAGCTATTGATGTTTGATTCTTGCCCGGTTTAAGACTTTAGATTGTTTAATAAATCAATGCTTTATGGTATGGGTTTTCAATCTTGTGTTATTTTGATAGGCTTTAAACTATGTCTGATTGTGTTTAATCACTTTGATATATGGGACTACGAGTACTTTATGGTCTCTATGAGTTTTAATCGAGAATAATTGAGACTTAAGAGTACTTGTCTTGACTGCAAGTAGACTTATTCTGTTGAGTTTGGTTTGTGGGATCAAATTGGAGAATTCTACTCTGGTGATAGAGCTACTAAGAGGTATCTTTGGAGAAGAAATATGAGATTTTAGGGGCAGTATTATGCTAAAGAGGGAGCAAAATCGGAGACTTACACAAAAGAGCATGAAAATTTGTTGGGTCACACTGATAAGAGGGGACTTTATTTGTGGATGGTTATGGGGCAGATGGAAAATGAGTGTATGACCAAGTTAGAGGAAGGACTTTTTTCATCAATACAGGTATATAATTTAGTGCATGATGTATGTGATTGGATTGAAAATAATTTAGACTTGAGAGTTCTTGTCTTGACTGCCAGAAGATTTATTATGTTGAGTTTGATTTTTGGGATTATATTGCATAATTCAACTCCGGTGAGCTACTCAAAGGTACCTAATTTTGGGATGAAAGATGAGGTTTGGGGCAGTATTATCTTGGAGGAGGAAGCAAAACCGGAAACTTACACAAAAAAACTTGAAAAGTTGTTGGGTCACATTGATAAGAGGGAGATGGTTCAGTTGGAGCACACAACTCATAATCCTGCTAGTACCAAACCACCTTGTCCCAACTCAGTTCAGAAGTTCTTTATGAGTTTGTAATGGATTATTGATATGCAGAGTCTGTTTTTTTGTTATTAAGTGAATGCAATTTTTTTTTTTTTTGTGTTTTGCTAGTAATGGAGCTCCTACTGTTGAGTGAATACAATTTTGTTGTTGTTGTTGTTGTTGTTGTTGTTGTTGTTGTTGTTGTTGTTGTTGTGTTCTGCTAGTAATGGAACTCCTCAACATATGCTACCTATCATTAAAAAAAGCTCCTCAGCATTTGCTTCAAATTTGTGTACTGATACATAGGTTCTTATGGTAAATTGAACATGATTTTACTCACCTCTCCTAGTAAGAACCAAACAGTAATAAGGAAAACAAAGATACTTTCCCTTCCCAAAGGAAAAGAAAGGGAAGGGGAAATACTTTTTTTCCCGTTCCAGAAATCAAATGAGGCATTGGTATCTCAATAGGATTCTATATTTATTCGTATTATGAATTAGGATTTCTATTCCATATGGTGACTATGTTTGACATCTATATAAAGCCTCTTGGTTCCTTGTACCAAGAACAACAATATCATTGATACATATCAACTTTACTTTCGAATTATTGCATTGGTATTCCAAAAAAAATAGAAAACAGAAGAGAAAAGGATAAATGAATACCGCACCCATCTAGAAGTCTAGAACACAATTTAAAGATATCGAGTTCCAAACTGAAAACTCTAATTTCCGACCTAAGATCATCGATCTTCCGCCATGAATGACGCACATGCAGGAACGGAGGAGACAGGAGGAGCATCATCGGAGCGTCGATCAGTTTTCTCCGAGCCACTGAGATCACATCCTACCGTGGCAAGTTACATAAAGAATCATTTTTTAAGAACGATCCATCGAACATTCGATCCAGCTGATATACGCAAAAAAGACCAACAATGGGTAATGGTTTGTAGCCTTTGTAAGGATATGTATTGTGTTTCCACGATGAAGATCACAAGATGGTGGATCATTTCTACTTGAAGCATGTTGACTACCTTGAGACGTTTGATGAGCGTTTGAACCGCAAGTATGACCGGGAGTCGGATGAGCATATTGAATACCGGACGCGCTTGACTAAAACGGAATCTATTCTGATCTTAGGCTGTCTTGGCAAAGAGGTGGGAGATCAAAAGATGGACACTACCGATGAGTTTGTGATAAACGACACTGTACATGAGTAGCTCATCTTTCTCAGAAGATGGACTGCACCTTTGTGATAATCTGCACCAGTGGGTCTCCCTACAACTTATGAGGAAGTCCTTGCTCAGAAGGAAAAGATGGCTCTTTACAAAGGTCCTATTGTGAAATATGATGATTTCCCTACCATTTGAGATGTCAAAACAAACCAATGAGGATTTCTTCAATTTAACTTGCTTGTGATGGGGCGCCTTAGCTTTCTAGTTTGTTGTTAAGTTGTTTTTTTTATTTTAGTTCCATTTGGATCTTGGACCAAAAAGCATTTTTACCATTCACCGTCGGTGCCTAAAGAACAGATCATGACATTGCTGTAGCTTAATTAATGTCCAAATTTATAAGTTAGTCATAGTACTCAGCTCTCCTAGTTGAACCAGGAGAGCAATTATTTCAATAGCCAATTTTGATGTTTGCAAATGATAGCCAGGCAGTCACTAACTCTCTTAAGCATGATATGACACAAGGCTGTTCTTGCTCTAATATTTTTTCACATCTTCTGAGTGAAACTGAGTAATCTAGACTCATCCATGGAACCTTATGTAGCCTGATATGACAGATATCATTTTGAGCGGTAGCCGATAGTACTTGTACATGATAACGAGCTTGTAGTGTTAAATCTTCTGATTAGTGAAGGACAATTTTTTATTAGAAGTTGAGCTCCAACTGAAAATTTCTTGAGAATCTAACAGTGATGAACCAACTGTTAGGAAAGTAATGCAATACAGTGGAAAGTGGACTACTTAACTGCAAAACCTGTAATGACTGATTGATTCTTAAAATATGAGAGCGCGCTAAGTCTGGCATATAAAAGGATATTAACTATTCAAGTGTCAAGGAAGAAACTCATTCTTTCAGGATCTTTTCTTTGACTTTCAAGTTTCAAGACCATGCTTGCGTAGGATTTGATGTCATAGCCAAATTAGCCAGAAGAAGTACAGAACACCTGAACACAGAAACTCAGTATGAATTCTCTGTTTCATTTGAGCAGAAAAACAACTGATATCGATTAACGTTACGTGATACTGTAATACTCGTAATGTTACCAGAATGTTGGGGTAAAGGACAACATACCAGAGTCATTTAGACTAGTCCAAGCAGAATTAGTACCCTTTGCTTCAAATCATTGTACTAAAGTATTACTGAAGTCGATCACTAGCAGGGGGCGTAGCTGGCAAATGGTGAGGGTGTCAAATGACATTCCTAAAAAATTTTGGATATTCATTCATTGTGTAATTAATTTTATTTAATTATTAGTTATTTAACATAATAAAATTTATTTTGATTAAAAAAATATGTCATAGTCTATTTTGTAGTGTTGACTAATCGAATTAATTCATAAACTCATTAAAAGAAAGAAAATAGTGTTAGATAATGAAGCTATTAGTAACTTTTTAAAGCTTTACTAGCTTATTAGTTTGAAAATATAATGTAATGTTTAGTTTTTTACTACACTATTTTGTTTATTAAGTTTAGCGAAAATAAAATAATTTTTTTTAGTGTGTATTTTAAGTCTCATATTATTTTTTTAAAGACTTTGATGTAAATAATCGAGTTTAATTATATTTTTCTTATTTACCATATTTGAGTGAGATTTTTGACCACGTCACCGATCACTAGACAAGTCTTAATCCTACGTTTGTCCTGTCACCATGCCATTTCCATCATTTTGTCTTGCATCTCAAACCATTGTAATAAAAGTGTACCCAGAAGAAGACCCCTCTCTGCATCAGAGACCTTACAAGTGGCGAAATATTATGCCTAAAGCATGCAAACAAGTCTCATTCAAGATTAGGTTCCCACGTACTTACAGTCACTGCCCGTCATAATATGACCGGCAACATATTAATCTCTTAAATCTAAATACCTTTAACAAAAACAATCATATTATCTTCCAGAGCTAATTAATTAATCACCGATCCACTCATCACCATATGGACTGTACGTGATCAAATTAAGAGAAACAAACGATCCTCCATCAGATGGTCTAAGTGGGAAAGGCGCGCATTGACCGCCCACAAAGGATTATTAGCTCGACACCCTTACCAAACCTCACCTCCCTCTTTGGGGATGAAATTGGTACTCTTTTTTTTTACAAATCACACCTTTGTTAGTTTTTAAGAAAAAATAGGGAGTCAATTTCACCTCCCTATATTTAAGGCAAACCAACCTAAGTTTGCCTTTGCACCCATCTGCAAGCAAATTTCCATCATGCGCCATCTGGAGAAGTTTGACATACATTGTTGACTCCTTTTGGCACAAAAAATTTTCTACCTGATATAATTTCGAACAAGAAGAACAGCAAACCTTCTACAAGCAAAACATCAAGAAAAACAAGTCGCAAGGCCAAACCCTGAAATCATTGAGACATCAAGTTGAGAGTGGGGCCTTTTTCCATGTCAGAAGTTCCTTTGCTAGTTGATAACTTGATATATGTGATAATATCTGTTTCGCTTTCTATGTCAGCATCGTCAAAATTTCTCTGTAATTCTTCATTTGTTTGCTTCATTTCAACAACCGTGACATAAACAAGAGGGCTGAGTGCTGTCCTTTTCGATTTGGAAGTAATATAAAGTTATGAGCATGAAATAATCCCCTAATAATTGAGACGACCAAGCGAGGAAGAAAGCGAGGAAGAAATAGACTCCAAATCAATCTGTGGATGGCAGCCTACTGTTTTTGTACGGAAAGAATTGGACGTCATGAGAAACATAGCCTACCCTGTGCGATCATCTACTCTTCATAACTCGTTGTTTCCATGATTATAAGAACAAGCACGAACATTTGGACCAAGCATCATCAGCACACTGGAAACTATTTCCCGCTTTCAGACCTCAATCTACATGGCAAATCTTAGTAAAGAATAGAAACCATCTAAATGGAAACATGATCCAACATAGTGAAGAGAAGTAACACTCGGTCTTCAGTTCAAAAGCATGAGGCAGAACACCAAGCAACTCAGAAGCCTGAACAATGTATAGAAACGAGTTTAGTATATACATAAAACTTTTCTTTTCCTTGATTTCATTCTACAGATTATTTATCAAACAAATCCACAAAGGAGTGAAAGAAGCAACAACAAAAAAAAAATCAAACGAAAACGTAAAGCATGAAAGAACTTAACGTGATATGCCAAGAATATTTACAGCTCCTACAGTCACTCGTCAACTAAAACAGCATTTCTCCGGGAAGAAGAAAACCATACCCCAAATCTAACTTGCCACATTAACAATCCTTCACTCCCACACATCACTAATCTTGTCATCCATCATTAGTCACCTCTATTGTAGCCGTCCATTGCTGCCTCAAACTCAAAACTGGCATGAGGTACCAAGCCTCAGTCTCTGCCTCTGACCTAGAGCAACAGACTTCCGTTTTGCGAGGGCTGGGTACAGCAGATCTTGGAACTTGTCTAGAAACAAGGTCCACTCATCCTCATTCAGGTCCGCCAACTTCACAAAGCTCATGCTTGCAGGAAGCTGCTCATTCGCACTCCTATGTCCAGATGATGTATTCACCATGTATCCATTTTCTGTTTTTGCTCTCACAAGGCTCTTCTCACCCAAACTTGTAGTCTTCAGTGACATAGAAAGTTTTGCAACTGATGGAATAGGTTCGGGAGTTGGCAGACGCACTGATGGCTCTTCCTCTTCTTCTTCACTGCCATCTTCCTCCTCATTGCTTTCTTCCAGTTTAGAAAGAGGAGAGCGACCATGTCCACTCCCATTTCCAAATGGAAAAGCTGCCCTGCTCGCATAATCTTCTGCTGCAAGTTTGAAGGAATAGTCAGATTCTGCATCCTCACAATCTATATCAAATAGGAACTCCTCAACTCCTGCTCCCACTCCCACTCCCACATCAGACTTAGGGGATGGTACCTCCCTTTCTGCTACCATCCTCCTTGCTTCCATACAGATCACCTCAAGCTCACTAGGTTCCTCCTCACCACTACGAAACTCCCTAGTCATCATCTCTCCTATCTCAGCAAGACAGAGACTATATGCAGCAGCCTCCTTCAGGAAAATCGTGCACAGAACCAAAACCCGAAGGCAAGCCTCTCGTATCATGGGAAGCTCCCTTCGCAACATCTCACATTCCTCAACTGGATTAAGCTTCTCTATATAATCAAGCTCTTCTTCTGAGAATGGAATAGAAGCCTGAGGCCAATGTATCCACTCAAAGTATGGGTCCTCCAAAGACTCTGGCAAGCAAAGGCCATGATCAATCGGAATGAGCTCCACTTGACCAAACCTCCCAACACCATCAAGTTTCCTAACTAAAAGGTTTCCCGCATGCCTGTCTATATTTAAAATCCTAATGTCTAAAATCCCTATACGATGCACAGCAGCTACTGGAAAGCTGGAGGTTCCATGATCACTGGCATCAAAGTCATGTTGTATGTATTGTTGGCAAGATGCAATCTTGCTAACCAGCCTCTTCTTCTGAGCCTTGTTCCCATTCACCCCATCATTTATGTTGAAGATTGAGTGAGTGATCTTCACCAAGGCAGTTGGAGGCACATTGGCAAAATGGTCTTTGTCAAGCAGAAAAGCTGCAACTTCTCTGAAACCAGTCTCCCCAACCCGCACTGAACGCTTAAAACCTGGCTGTCCTAGAGCTTTACCGATAAACCCTTTCGGGTTGTTTGGGGCAAAAGGTTCTTCATCGGTTGGCTTCACTATTGCAACACTGTCACCTCTGCTGTTCCTAAAATAGTAGGCACCACCAAGCCCACTATGCACAGGAACTGGATCAACCCCCATCTTGATGGCCTTCACAATGTCCTTTACCAGGTGCTTTGTTCCAGCAAAACGATCCGAATTCCCTAATATCTCTACAGGACCACTCCAATCTCTATGCTGCAGATCCCTCCCCGTAGGTGACAGACATGGAGTCGATGAGCTCCTATGCATGAGATTTCGAGTAAGCAGAAGAGGGGAATCATGTCGAACTGCACTTAGATCATTCTTCAACACCATATCTCCAAATGACAACGAGCTCTCATCAGTTGGTACATTGAGAGCAAGCTGCAGTCTCCTCTTCACAGTATGGACATTGTCACCACGATCTAATTCCATTCCCAACACACATCCAGTTTCAGTTTGCACAAAAACTCTTCTCCGACCTGCCGGCTGCTTCCCTTCCATCCTCTTGCTTCCATGGTACTCGCCATTAAAGGGGCTTTTAAATAATGCCACTGCCATTTGGATCTGTACGGGGCTGTCCAGCTTACGAGACATCAACCAAGGAGGGGCAGCAGATCAAACGGTCAGCAAAAGAGGTAGCAGTAGAAGAGAGCTTCCCCCCTCCCAAAGAATTGCCAAACCCCAAATCGACCGAATGGGTAACGAGTACAATAATGGATTCCAAAACGACCATTAATCCATAAAAAGAACAACTTTGAACCCTCACAATAACTCTCAAATCACAGAAAGCATCGCAAAAGAAAGATACACTACTGGTCAATGTTACATAGAATGAGGAGCCACTTCGACACTACTCGCACATAAGCAATCTGCAACAGAACGTAAAAGCCTGAGCGTTTCGCTTAATTTCTTCAATCAAAACCCAAAGAACTGGTGAGTCTAATACAGATACAGGGCATTAGCACAACAATGCTTAAGTTTCATAGCCCTACAGGTAGTAATTACAAGGATTACCACACTAATCAGTGTCGGATAGACAGTAATATGATCGAGATACCAATCTTTCACATCAAAATTTAATTAATCGATACTCCCTCAGTAACTAATCAGTAAAAAAAAAGTATCAAACTTCAAATCCGATTCAGTAAAACTGAAATTTCAGCTATTTCCAACCCGAAGCTCAAAAACGCTAAAACCTATAACGCATTCACTTCGATCTACGAATCAGAGATTAAAGAAGATAAAATCAAAGGCAACCGACAATGAAGAAGAAGAATCGAACATTGCTGAGCTAGGGGAAAGCCTAATCGGCGACGGAGACTCACCGGAATGTGAGATCTGGACCCGAAACGACGTCGGACACGGCCGTTCGAAACAGTAACAAGCTTCCAAAGCAAGTAAAGCCTCGATAAAGTTGAGTGAGATAATCAAAGACTTAACGGACCGAGTCTCATCGCGTTATAGGGTTTTCAAAAGGTGAAGAGCGAGTGCGCCTGTCCGAGTTGACTCGCAAAAACCCCTCTGGTGAAAGTTGGCTCGCTTCTTCTCTCTTTGTTTTTTTGCTCGCTCTCGCTCTCTGTGTCTGAGTCTCTCGCTCGTCCTTTGGGACGATCTTTAACCCCGAGCGCGTCACTTAAGTTGGGTTAAGATAAACCGACCCTTGGTTAGAAAGTGACCGCCCTCTCTCTCTCAAAAGTTTGGAGATTCGAAGACTCCAGAACACGTAATGGGAGCCGCTGGATTAGTGACTCCTGGGGAACCGGGGGCCGTCTGATTTGATTGGCCTGAGTAGTGGTGACGTGGAGATAAGGGACTGGGTGTGACGGGGATTTTTCACCGTCAAACATGTCCACGCAGCCAATCCTGTTTCAGTGTCTCCTTGATTAGGGTCAATTTTTTATTTTTAATCTTTTTACCCTTTCCTATGTGGATGGTAAATATAGTTTTTCTGGTCCCTTATTGGCTGTTGCATCTTACGTGGATTAATCGTACGTCTTGATGTGACACAGAGAATCTCAGCTCCTGGTGGAATTTTTTTTTAGGATGGTAAATATAGTTTAGATAACTCCGATTGCAAGTCGTTGATCATTGATTTAGTTTCTGTATCGTGAGTAATAAAATGTAAAACTTGAGGAAGCATGCATGCATATCTTGTGCACTGGGGTGTAGTGGGAAGTATTAGTCAATGATGCCCATTTCTCAATTAATGGATCTTTCATTATCCATATAGCTCTCTTGTCTCTTGACAAAATGATCGGTTTAGACGTAAAATGCACCTATGAGATTAAATGTATGCATTATAAAGAAAAATGTAAATTGATGGCTGAGAAGAGAAATACGAACTATTCCAGCATACTCCTCTAACTACCTATATGTTACATATATATATTCATTATATTCATTTCGATGCATATATAATGTATGAGTATACAACTAATTAAAATATACAATAACTCTTATCAGTGTGGCATCATTTTCTATGGGAAGTATGAGACTAATTTTTGTTTGTTTGTTACAAGTATGAGACTATTTCATGTTTACTGGGCGTTGAAAGGTGAATAGAATAACAACCAGGTATTATGATAGAAACTCTGTGAATATATCACTACTTCAGAAATCATAAACTGTGGTTCTATTCTTGCAAGTTGATATACAAAATCATGCAAACAAGGGTCGCGATCGATCGATATAAACATGCATGTAACAACTTTCCAAATATAAAGTTCAACATTCGGATCCTCGCTTATAAAAGAAAGAGTCGATGTTGAAGAATGTACTGAAGATTTAACTATCATCATAAACACATAATTCAAACCATAAAATAATACTAAAGAGTGTACAAGCTTACCAGTTTCGTTGGTAGAGATGGTCATTGGGTCTACAAAGGTTGAAGGCTTAAGTCTTCTGTTTTGTTTTACGTTTTAACTTCTCTAATGAGGAAGAGTTAAAACCTATTATTATTATGTAACAAGAACAGAGACTAAAGCCTCGTATATATAGTGATCACCTAGTGCCTAATGAGTACCCGTAGAACACTAACTAATTAATTAAGAATGAGACAGCACATCAGAGTACAACATGAATATAGACTTGTATTACATTGATATATTAATCATACAAGCATATGAAGTATGATTGCAATATGACTCTGATTAATTGATTACGTCAGATTACTTAGACAGTAAAAAATACATAGGCGTTTAAGTCCAACTATTTCAGATCTTATTAACCACCAAAGGTGGTATTCCATTACCATTTGCATATGATGCTTGCTTAGCCGCTCTGAGTTCTCAGAGAATTTGACTTCAAGTTTAGTTAACTAGCTATCATAAGGACAAAAACAACTATTAACAAAAATCAATCACTATATGACCAAACATTAGTTCTCGCACGTAAAAGTTTCTCACTGTCAATAGCCGTTCAACGAGCTAGATTTTTTTGTCGTAGACACGTAGTTGGACACTTCCAATAACATTATAACGGTCAGATAGATGAACAATAACAATATATAAAAAAATGTAGTGAAGTTAATTAGTATTACATAAGTTTCAACTTTTTAAACTATCCGGATCAAAAATATCGTTTGCTAAAATGGCTAAACATGCACAAAACATCAAATTATGTTGTTATACAGAGAGAGAGAGAGATCCTGTCTTGGAATCCAGGACGGTTAGAACAAATCAATTTCAAAAAAAAATAGACACTTCGCCCGAAGCCATAGCTAATAGGCAGTTTCATTAGTTAATCAAAGATTCTTTAAGTTAAGCCCGGTACTGGTTTTACTCGAGCATAAGGTGGGGCCGCACGGAGTTGCTCGATCGTCTGGGTTTTGGAGCGCGCACCGGCGAACACGAGGCCGAGCAGTCGTCGTTGACGATTTTCTCCGACAAACGTTCGAGCAAGAGCTGCTCCGGTTGCTGCTCGACTCCCTGGCAGATCCCACGGCACGTGGGTGACGCCAGGTGACCGTTTTTTTTATGTCAGGCGCGTACAATGCACACGTCAGGTAAAAAAAAATTAAAAAAAAGTTATAGACCAATCACACGTTGACACGTGGCTTACCGCTGGTAAATCAAATTCCAACGGTCAGATCCATCGATCTGCACCGTTCATTTTGAATAAGAAAGAAGCAATCAAACGACTAATATTTGAATGAAACGGCTACTTACAAATCAGAATGGAAATAATCTGTAAAATCTCCAAAAAATAGTAAAAAAATCCCAAAAATTCTCAAACTCTCTCAAATATTTGCTTATAAATAGTACTTCAATTTTTGCTCAACTCACACCAATTTGTGCACAACAAATTGCACTTCTCCTTCCATCTCCTCTCTCATTTCGTTAAGTTTTTCTTCCAAAACAATGGGCACACATTGACTTCCTTCCGAAGATCTACAAATGTGTATCTCTTTTGTGCTTCATAGCGTTGATGAATACGATGGCAACAAACAAAAGAGGGAGAAATTGTGGAAGACAATTCATGGGGATTATGTGAAAAATTGGAAGCCAACACAAGGTGATCCTCCGAAAGAGCCAAGGACCCGAATCGCGCTTGCATCTCACTACAACAAGTTCAAGCTACTCTTGCAAAAATGGGGCATATGTTTATACGCGGCACGGCAACGTATAGCTAGCGGCACTTCGTTAATGGATGAAGTAGGTTTATTTTTTTGTAGTATAATGATGAATTAAATTATATAGATTATATAATTTAAATTATGTTGCATACATTATATATATTTGTATGCATAGCAAATTTAATGTATACAAATTTATAAATTATATAAACTTATATAATGTATACAATTTATATAGTTTAATGTATACAATTTATATAATGTATACAAACTATGCATTATCCCAAATTTTTTGAAGCATACATTATATAATGACCATCCATTTTAGATTATATTTTTTTGTAGCATAATTTATATATGTAATTTGAATTAAATATGTAGCATAGTGAAATAGCTAATATAATTATTTTATTAGGTCAAGCAAGCTCAATCATGTTACTATAAGGAAAAGAAGAAAGTGTTTACACACTTTGAATGTTGGGAAGTGGTTAAGAATCATCCATCTTTCATTTCGGTGCTACCAAGTACTCCATCTCCATATGCAAGTAGCTACCAACCTACTCCTTCCGCCGCCGAATCATCTCCAACCATTAATTTGGATGACGAAGAAGTGAATGAGACACCTCAAAGCCACGTGGCCGCTCCCTCTAATCCGCCTAGACCAATGGGAACGAAGGCGGCAAAGGAAGCTAGGCGACAAAAGAAACAAGGTAAGACTCCTATTGAGCAATGAGTTGAGGTTTTGTATACCATTGCTAGTGACCAAGCTTCGTTGCAATCCAAGATGATAGCGCATAATGAAAGTGAGCTTAATTATTACGTGGAGTACATAGAAATTCAAAGGCAGAATGAATCAAGGGCGGATGAAGAGTTACGATTGAAGAAACAAGAGGAGGAAACGAGAATCATGACAATGGATTTGGAGGCAATGACCCCAATCTCAAAAAGATATTTTACAAAGAGGAAATTAGCCATCCTTAATGAAGGAGAACTTAGTCAAGATCAACCTACCTATGAAACATATTCGGATTGTTATCACCAAAGTCGCGTGCTATTTCCATAGAAGTTAGAGTATTGTACTAAGAATAGATTTGGGCTTGGCTCGTCATTTTATGTAATTTAAATTTTCAATAAATAAAAATTTAATTTATTTATTAAGATGAAATTGAAATACACTTTAAATTAAAACACAAGCTTAATAATTAAACACACACACAACAATTAAACTAAAATTAAACACAAGCTTAATTAATAATTAAACACACATTGGCTCGGATAATATTTAGAGTATCTCGCCGGTTTCCAACCTCTAATTGTGCTTAACCAAGTCATTTTGAAGCTCTCTATGGATGTAACCAGATTCAAGATCGGCAATACGGTCGTGAAACCATTGTATATTGGCTCCATCTCTACTAATTGGCTCAAAAGGAATTCAATTCCCTTGTTCATCCACCGGCCCATCATAAACCCGAAAAGCCCTCGATGGATTTTGCACGTATTCTTCTTCCTCATCCTTATCCTCATCCTCATCATCCACGTACTCTTCCTCAACAATCATGTTATGTAATATGATGCAAGCTAACATGATGGTAGTCAGTACCGACTTGTGGTGCAATGTACAACTATGACGAATAATTGCTCATTGAGATTGCAAGATGTCAAAGGCCCTCTCCACATCTTTCCGGTATGCCTCTTGTTTCTTTGAGAAGAGTTTATCTTGCGGCGTCTGGGGATTAGAAATAGTTTTAACGAATGTAGAGTACCTTGGATATATTCCGTCAGCCAAATAATAAGCATGGTTGTACCTCTCTCTATGGACTTCATAGACGGCAGTTGGGCATTTTCCTGCAAGGACCTCTGAAAACACATTCGATAGGTGAAGCACGTTAATGTCATTTTTGGTTCCAGGACACCCGAAGAAGCTGTGCCATATCCACGTATCATACGAGGCCACTGCCTCCAGAATAATAGTTGGGCGACCCTTTCGACCTGAGTACGCCCCTTGATAGGCGATTGGGCAGTTCTTCCACTCCCAGTGCATGCAGTCGATACTTCCGATCATGCCTGGAAAGCCTCGGCGTTGACCTTTAGCTAGGAGTCGCGTGAGGTCTGCCGATGTTGGACTGCAGAGGTATTTTGGACCATAGATTTCATACACTTGGCTACAAAAATCTTTCATGCATTCCAGGGTAGTCGATTCCCCCATTCTTGTAATTTCTGTGCACTGATCCGCGGCCGCCCCGTACGCCAACATTCGCAGAGCACCGGTCAACTTTTTTTCGGGAATAAGCCCTAGCAATCCAGTCGCGTCCTGATCTTTGATGCCAAGATTGGTCGTAGTTGCAGAGATCCATCATGATAATGTTGAATCGGTTTCTGCTCATCCTATACCGCCGACGAAATTCTGCCGCCTCGAAGTTGGGACGTTCGATGAAGTAATCAACCATGAGATTGCGTCCCCTAAATAGCCTCTGTCGTGGATGATTCAGTTTTTTACCGCGACGTGAACCGCTCGGTCGTGAGGTTTCATTGTCGTCTTGTGCTTCCGCCATGACCACCTGATTGATGAATGATTGCTCCATATAGTCATCCTCTTCTTGTTGACGTTGTCTCCTCCTGAAAAAATTGGGGAAGCTGAAAGGATCCATCAGAGTGATGAACAAGGAAATGTTGTTAAAAAATGTTTAGAGAGATGAGTTATCTACTCGGATTCTTGTAGATTGTGTGAGGCAACTATGAGTGAAAAATGAACGTTTTATAGGCAATTGTAGATAATCCGATCGTCAAAGATGAACACACGTGTCGCATCGTAATTGGTCGAAAATCTTACCGAAAATTTGGTTCAATTATTTTGTCGACGACGCTATCTCGCAGTGACACATGTCGCATCGTAATTGGTCGAAAATCTTACCGGATATCTAGTTGAATTATTTGGTCAACGACGATATCTCGTAGCGACACATGTCGGATCGCCATTCGTCGAAAATCTCATCGGAAATCTAGTCCAATTATTTTACCGACAATGACACATGGCGGTGACACGTGTCAATTTTTAATTAGTCAGAAATCTTTTTGGATATCTTGTATAATTACTACCGATAAAGACACGTGTCATATTATTATTGGTGGTAAATCTATCCGGTAAATTATTTTTAAACATTTTACAACATGACAAAGTTAATTTGCTTGAAGCAAATAGTGAATGAGTGTGTGCAAAACTTGATTTACTTGAATAAATCTTGAATGTATTTTGCTTCTTGCTCTGTTCATGAGAACGGATGCTCTAAGAATCGAGTAAATCGATTAGTGAGAATGGTTGAGAAGCTCAGCACCATAATTGAGATCCAACTACCAAGCTGCAAGTCACTTGTCACGCTATATATTGCTGCAAGTCGATCTGCAACTTGTTAACTTTCATTGATTTCAAACCTACGTTAGAAAAACATTATTCCTACCAACTTCTTCCTCGATCGTCCATCATGTTCATCACTTCATCAGTTCTTACGCTCACGCAGTCAACTAGAATCTGAATCCCTAAATGAGTGCCATTCTCCACGTGATGGTAACTACGAAGCTAATTTACTTTATATCTGACCTGTCGATATAATCTGATCATAGCTACCAGCCATTTCTAATTTTAGTAATTTAGTATTTTAATCTCCATGTTTTCCTCTCTTGATATACTAGTAATATTACTACTAATTAAGACACTAAGTGGTTGTGGTGATATCTATATGTCCTCCATCGTGCAGTCGACTACGTTCGAATCTATACATAGATCATTATTCAACAACTATATACATACCCGACCATCCATGCAGTATGTACATCGATCTTTGACACTCTTATTTAATTTTTCTTAATACAAAACTGTCTAGCTAGCTAGGGCCATGTATGTCCCATCTCCGAAAGCGAGCTATCTTTTCTTTGACATATATATTTATGGGAAAATTACAAGAAATGTCAGTCACAACAAGTTTTCTTTCAAAATAAGGCCAGTCTCTTTTTTATATCACCGCGAGAGCAGTTTCTTTTCTCTGAAATACAAAACCTCTCCTCACAATTAAATATGAGAAGTCAGGATATTGGAAAGGGGGATGTCAGAAAAGAAGAAGAATGCATGCATAAATGATCTGTCACTTGGCAATTCATTTTGGCTGGGAATGCATGCTTCTTTGTCTTTTTCTTTCTTGTCCATCTTTGTATGCATGGCATAGGAGTATGTATATAGAAGTGATAATATGTAATAGAAGGCAGAACGAACTGGCCTTCCTCTCAATCTTTGTAAATCATCCGTCTATAAATAAAATTTTAACTTTGTTCATCTTCAACTATTATTTTCTCTCTGCGAACATACTACTACAGTTAGTTGATCGTATTACTACAACTACTTGTATACACTACTATCATGTACCTTTTCCATATATCACCGCTCAATATATAAATCATTCATAAGTTTTTTATCAATCACAAAAAGACCAATAATTGTTCATATTTGAAGTTGTTCGTCGTCGTCATCATCATTATCATCTATGCATACCAAGTAGCGGTCTATACATATAACAGTTCATTCTTTTAAAGCTGTTCACATTTGAAATTCATCATCCATGCATGTCAACTAGTAGCTATTTATCATCATAGCGGTTCATACTTGAAGCAAGATTATCACAACATATGCATGTCAAGTAGTTGTTTTTCCCTTGCATGTTGAGTAGTTGTTCATACCTTCGTAGGATATCACTTTCCGAAGTCTTAAAGAATCTCGACTTATTTTCCAACACATCTTCATAGAACATTGCACGTACAGCATACTGTGCTAGTGCACAACGGTAGATTATCTTAACCTTTAATTCTCTGGTCACTCTAAAGGACTTCTTGTCCAAAACAGAGAAAACTGGAATAATTATGTGATTATATAGCCAAACTGACGATCTTATTTTCTTTGATAACTTTCGGTTATAATTGCATGTATGTCAAAATAATTATTAAAAATTAAGCCAGGGGACCTCTGAGTACAAAAATCTCTAATATGTTTTTGTGGCCATTGAGTTGGCTTTTGTTACAGTTTTAAGTTTTTGACGATGTTCAAGACCGAGTTTTTGATGATTGTTTTGGCCTTACAAATATAACCGAACACGTGTTTCAAATTTTGTATCAGAGCCTAGTTTGGCTCTATAATCGTATAGTTATAACAGTGAAGTACCTTAAGAACAGAAGTCATAAACACAATCAGTAAGAAAAATTGTTAATTAAAACTAAACATATTCTTGTATGCTCTTGCATGTTTGATTTCTTTGTCGCATGTGTGTTTACCTTTGTTGCATGTGTCTTGTTTGATAATTAAAAGAAAAATAAAACAAAAACTTTGTATCTTTGTTTTCTGGATTTGTATGATCGATTACCTTAATTTGAAAATAACCGGGCATAAAAAATAACTTTAGATCAAAATAATTTAATTTATTATTTTCCGCAGAAAAATCACAAGTATCTTTTACACAGTGAAAAATTTCCTACTATAAATAGCATCGTTGATCTCATAATCGATCAGTCAAGCTGAGCATATAAAGTTTGAGCAAAATAAGCATAATACTACTTTAAAGCATGTTTTGGAGTATTTTCAGAAGAAAAAAATTCCTCACAAATAATCTAACAAATTTGAGCTTAATCTCATCGCAATAAGAAAATAATAATAAAAATATACAACATTTTTCATAATCAAAAAGAAATTAACTTATTGATTTCATTGATAGCAAGCCGAAGCAAGTTGAATTACAATCTTTGGAAGTTGTTGAAAATCTAAAAGTTTAAGTAGAAAAAAAATACAATTAATACAAAAGGAGTTAATTGAGCAAGTAGAGAAGTTACATAATAAAAATGATCGTTTATTGGTTTAATGACCGATAATCATAATTATTTATAAGCACTTAAAGAAGTTGGTAAATTGGACGACGATCCAGTAGGATTTTCGAGCATCACAACTACTATTCTGAGCAATAATATTCCTATAAGGCAAAATAATACTATTATTCAATTATTAATTAATATATCGGAAAAACAAGATAAAATCAAAAATCAATTAACAGATATTAATTTAGCATTAAATACATTAGCACCATCTTCTATTCCAGCATCTTTAATTAAGCACTTGGAGAAGTTGAGCATAAGTAATCAACCGAGAAGAGTAAGAATTAATCCTTTTGATAATATAAAATAGAACTTTTTAAACGAAAATGAAAAGAAATAATACGAGCAGAAGATATTTACGATAATGAAGAAGAAGCACAATACTTTTTAAGAAATGACTTTTTACGATCACAAAAATATTTTATATCAATTGGGAACATTTAAAAATCGTAATAGCATTGTAAGCATCATGAACTAGCATGAAATAAGTTGTATTGATAAAGAAGTCACTTTAAATTTATTGAGCAATCAAGCAATTGAGCAACTTAAAAAGCTTCATTATTCACAAATACATATTGACACTATATTAATCGGCATAGTAGGATTAACTAGAGCACAAATTGGTACAAAAGCATACATATATGATGATAAAAGAGATAATCATCAGCAAGCAGCAATCGCAACAGCAAAAGTTGATTTGAGCACTAATTTGGCTATAATTGGTTGCATTCCAAATTATGTAATGACAACTAAAGAATTTAGCAAGCATGTTAAAATGAGCATAAAAACCAA
This sequence comes from Geum urbanum, assembly GCA_946800695.1. Classification (NCBI taxonomy): domain Eukaryota; kingdom Viridiplantae; phylum Streptophyta; class Magnoliopsida; order Rosales; family Rosaceae; genus Geum; species Geum urbanum. The sequence continues at coordinate 42,157,123 of OX327012.1, forward strand.
AAATTATAACATGAAAGGAGATTTTTAAAATCTTAGTCTGAGTCTAATGTATGTTGATAAAGTGTCTAATAAATTTAATTACCAGTTTAATGTTGAATTTTAAAATTTAGTACAAACTTTTGGTAGTAAGCATGTTAATATGATTGAAGCAAATTCTGTTGATAACAGTTTTTTGGAATGAACTCAATGGTTATTATCTAATTAACCTACAAGGGTAAAAAAAAGAAAAGACAACCTGATAATGTACAAATTTTTGAAAATTATTGAGGAGAAGCATCTATAAGATTTACTAATTATTGTCAAATTAAAAATATTACCAATGATTTAGAGAGTGAAGCAGAAATAAATACCGCTTTTGATAATTTTGAAATAAATATGATTGAAAATAATTTCAATAGTATTGTTGATAAATTAATCAAAAATATCGATAATTTAAGTGAAGAGCAATATATTAATAAATATAAAACTTATGAATTAGGCTTACATCAATTAAATGATGAAGAAATGAAACATCTAATATTAGAGATTGGTCTTGAGCATATATTAGGAGAAAAAGAATATAACAATATGTTAATAGAAATTGAGTGTATGCCTCTCGAAGAACAACAAAGGTCCACTGGAACTTCTGGTGTTCATTCTTCTATAGGAAGATCTGAACAACAAAATATAAGACCCACTCATGAGTCTTATACCGAGTGGAATACAGCCCATAGTAATTATAAAGCAGCAAGATCACATAGGAAAAACCGAATTCCTTATACAGGAATTGAGCATGTGAGCATAGCCGGAAACATATTAAATCTTGATCAAGTAGATCCCCAAGATTAGGAGAAAACTATTGAACGATGGGAAAAAAGGATGTGTTCATGCTACAATCATGTTAGATTTTAGCAACACAAATGATATGTTAGACTATTTTGAGCATACTCCAGATGATATGGTTTTTAATTTCTTTCAAACATAGAAAGCAAAAAATCCTAAAAGTTCCTAGAGCATTCCTCCAAGCACTTTGAGCATGAGCATACCAGCAAGGCCACCCATAAGACCCGTGATACACACTTATGGAAATATCCATATTCAGGACGTCATAAAGCCTGCATATCGATATAACTCTTGGCAACACCTTTGGCCAAAGAAAAGGTCATTACTCGACAACTTTTAGAGTCTAAGGAATCAACCTCCTGAAATGAGCATAGAAATTGAGAAATTGATAAGAGCATTGGAAAATGAATTTACGGAGTATAATCAGATAGTTGAAAAGCTTAATAAGCAACTCCATCCTTTACAAGAAAGTTATGCCTTGCTATCTTTTGAGCGTAATACATAAGTAGACAAACCTACTACTTTGGAGCAACGTCATAAAATATTGATCAAACTACATAGCAATTTTCATATTAATTATGCAACACTTCAAGCAGTTAGAGTTTGGGAGAAACAGAACAATTAGTATACATGGTTATATTCCTCAGCATAATCATTTAACACTTAATCCTATAATTGAGCAGCAATGAATACTTTCTCCAAAATTGAGCACATACTCTCTGTATGTTCTTACAATTGAGCTATTTTATTGTCATGAAGCAAAAGAATTGTTTTTTCACTACCAACAATCAAAACTTCTTTCTTTACGAAGAGCAATCCAATGGTTTCTCTTTGACATAAGGGAAAATCTCCAACCTGAAATGAGCATTATTAGCAAAGAAGAGCATCACCATCCTGATGAAAAAATGAAGTATCAAATTCTGCTAGCAAGCATGGATATGACAACCTATCAAGAACTACATTTTGAACATGAAGGAGTAGTTCATTCTCTTACTCCAGGACTTTTGTTGGAAAATAGTTTTCTGGTACATCTTAACATGAGCAAGAGTAATCATATAGTCATTTCTGAGCAATCTTAGAGAGAGCATAATACATTACTTTGAAACTCTACAAGGCAGTCTTCTTTTGAACATTAACAGCATTCCACTAGCAAGATTTAACACTAGTTTAAGCTATGATCCAACCCAACATAATATTATTATGGAGCAAGCTATCTATGTACCTAGACCAGCAGAACCGAATGTCATTAGAATACCCAATATTGAAGACATTAAGATATATAGAGGAACACAAATGACTTACCATGAACTCTGAGATGATATACATCTCAACCTGGTCAAGCAAGACAAGAACTATAGTCTCTACTCCACTAGAAGGGCCAGAAGATTGAAAAGAGATGATCGTTATCTTCGCATGAGTTTATCCATTGAAACTGCCTACAAACAATTCCGAGCACAAGAAGCGACAATGATAGCAATGCTCCAAGAGATGAAGAAAGAGATGAGACAACTATTGATTGAACTTATTCGATGTTGAACTAGATTTCTTTGATCATGAGTAAAACAATATGAAAAATATGATAAAACCCTAAACGAAGGAGTATACGAAGCAGGAGCATAAGGACGAAGTTTATATTCAACAGACAAAATCTTCGTTAAACTTTTTATCTAAAATAAGAGTTTTGTACAATAAAAATATTAGTCTTTTTACGATTAAAATGACAAAAATGACCAAAAAAACGAAAACATTTTCAAGTGAATTTATTTGACATTTGCTCTATATTCATGTGCTACATTCATTGGAGCTTAATACGATTGCGGCCGGGACGACAACGAACCTCACGAAATGAAAATTCAAATCCCATTATTCCCACTAACCAAGCCATAACTCAGAGCCACACCTGTTGGACTGCAGCGAGACTCGATACACTGTATGCATCTATGATATCTATATCTTCCATCTTTATAAAAAAGAATATATCAGAATATAAGACAAAAATATCTCAGTCAATACTGTGCTGCTGCGTCACCACCTAACAGACTTGCAGAGATTCCTCTAGCTAGGGTTTTTAAAAACCCTAACGAAACTATACAAGTGGCGCCATCAGAATGATCTAGCAGTTTGATCGACGGTCTGCAAGCGAGTAAGGCAGTTTTTCCGGTGGGCGCTTGGGCGGTGGAGCTGGGCGCGCGCACATGGATTTTGGCCTTATGGGTCAGAAACGATTTGGAGGCAGGAGACACAGGGAGAGAGACAGACACCAGAGCCAAAAGTGTTCGTACATTATTCTATCAGAGCCCGGTTTTTTATATATGCTGCGAATTATAGCCTCCGTATCTGTATAGGTAATTGTCAAACTACTAGATAATTATATCATATTATATATACAAAGATGGCACTATTCATGTGGATGAAGGTTCATGCTATCAAACCCTGATCATAACATGATCATATTCTACATGATCACACAATCACAGCAAGAATTGAAGAGCTACCTAAGGAGAGATTTGAGAATGAAACTGTGTATATTTTGATGAACAAGAAAACTGAAAATGTGTATTACAGTACCTACTCAACTCTAATCAACTCTAGATATTTATACAAACTTACAAACCGTACTGAAAACTCAGGCCAGCCATATACAGCTGGAGCCTCACAACAAACACGTGAATAAGAATCTCTAGAAGATTTGTAACTGAAAGGACTAACAGCTAACAGCAGGACTAACGGCTAGCAGCTTAACTAACTGCTCTAACAGTCTACTAACAGCTCTGTTATTATGCCCCCTCAAGCTCAGCAAGGGAGACAATGCTGAGATTGGAGCTGTGAATACGAAACACAGGACCATGTAAGCCCTTGGTGAAGATGTCAGCAGTCTGAGAAGAAGTAGGAACATACTGAAGTAAAAGATCTTGCCTTTGAACACGTTCTCGGATGAAATGAAAATCATTATCAAGATGTTTAATACGAGAATGGAAAACTGGATTTGACGCCAAAGCAAGAGCAGAAAGATTGTCACACTTCAGCAAAGGAGGGCGAGGAATAGGCACCTGTAAATCACACATCACATGACGCAACCAGGATAACTCAGCAGCAGTATTGGCCAAAGCTCGATATTCAGCTTCAGTAGAACTACGAGACACACTTCCTTGTTTCTTAGATTGCTAAGAAACTGAATTGTTGCCTAAGAAGACAACAAACCCAGTTGTGGACCTTCGTGTTCCTATATCTCCAGCCCAATCGGCGTCACAGTAGGCATGAAGGCACACACCAGCACGAAGAGATTGAGAATCACTGTGAGCATAGAAGAGTCTCTGATTTCTAGTACCCTGAACATATCTAAGAATGCGTTTAACTGCATTGAAGTGAACATCAGTAGGGGATGACATAAACTGACAAACTGTATTAACAGAATAAGCAATGTCAGGTCGAGTAAATGTGAGATATTGAAGAGCACCAACTAGGCTCCTGTAAATAGTAGGATCAGGTAAAGGAGTGCCTTGAGACTTAAGAAGTTGAGTATGAGGGAGGCAGGGTGTAGAGCAGGGTTTAGATGTACTCATTCCTGCTCGGGCTAGGAGATCAGTTGCATATTTACTTTGGTGAATTAGAAGACCACGAGGTGTATATTGAATCTCTAATCCCAGGAAGAATGTAAGGGCTCCAAGATCCTTCATATCAAACACAGAACTAAGCTCAGAAATGACAAAATCCACACCTGCAGTATCTGAGCCAGTAAGAACAATGTCATCTACATAAAGGAGTAGAAGAACAACCCCTGCAGAACTGGATCTGATGAACAAACTGGGATCAGAATGGGAGAAGGTAAAGCCCAAACTTGGTAAGTAGCTTGTGAATTTCTCATGCCAAGCACGAGGAGCCTGCTTAAGTCCATACAGAGACTTCTTGAGAAGACACACATAATCAGGGTGGCTTGAGTTTATAAAGCCTTGAGGTTTCTTCATATAGACTTCTTCCTTAAGGTCACCATGTAAGAATGCGTTTTTAACATCTAATTGTCTCAGACCCCATTTATACATAGCAGCAAGAGCAAGCACTAAACGAACTGTACTAAAGGTCTCTTCATAATCCAAACCATGTTCTTGAGAGAAACCTTGAGCTACCAAACGAGCCTTGTATCGAGAAACAGAACCATCCTGGTTTTTCTTCACTTTATAGACCCATTTGCTACCAACTATATTTTTATCAGAAGGACATGGTACAAGAGTCCAAGTACCTTGCTGATGTAAAGCATCAAGCTCTTCCTGCATAGCAATATCCCACTCAGGTTTCCCAGAAGCAGATTTGAAAGATTTAGGTTCATGAGGATCCAAGATAACAGTAACAGCAGTAAAACCAGCAAAGTCAGCATAGTCAGGATACATTTTATGCCGAGTAATAGCAGAAAAAGCACAGAAGTCTGTAAAAGCCTTCTTTTTCACAATTCCATTCTTTGCTCTAGTAAGCATAGAATGATCATTGTAGTTTTGTTGAGCAATGAACTGAATTTCAGGATCCACAACCAAATGATCAACAACCATAGGATTAACAGCCATAGGATGAACAACCAAAGGAGCAATAGGAGCAGAAATAGGTTCATGAGGAGCATCATGGGCAACAGGTTCACTAGGAGAAGGGTTAGGAGGAGATTCATGTAAAAGAGGTGAAGCAGGATGAGGAGAATCATGAAGAGAGGGTGCTGTAGAAGGAACATGAGGATTAGAGGATAAGGGAGTGACAACTGGAGGCTGAGAAGAAGATAGAACAGAAGGAGAAGATGAAGTTGAGGAAGAAGAAAAATGAGGAGCAAGAGATGAAGGTAGAGACACATCAAAAAATGAAGCAGAAATGGGTTGGACTTGAAGAGATGAAAGTGAAGAGGTTTTGGATGCAAATGGGAAAGTGGCTTCATAAAAAATGACATGTCTGCACATCCATAATTTGTTAAGATCAATGTTATAGCAGAATACTCCTTTATAGCCTAAAGCAAAGCCCAGAAAAACACAAGGAACAGACTTGGTAGCAAGTTTATCAGAAGCATAAGGTTTGAGATAAGGGAAGCAAGTGGATCCAAAGATTTTAAGATGTGCAACTGTAGGAATGCACTTGAAGATGAGAGAATATGGAGAAGAGAATTTGAGAGTCTTACAAGGCATTCTGTTGATCAGATAGGTAGCATGTGCTACAGCATGAAACCAAAAGGCTTTGGGTAAAGATGCAGCTGTCATGAGAGTTACTGCAGTGTCCACTAAATGTCTGTGTTTTCTCTCTGCTAAACCATTCTGCTGGGGTGTGTAAGGACATGAAATATAGTGTAGTATTCCCTTAGAATCCAGGAAATTGACAAATCTCTTGCTGATATATTCACCACCCCCATCTGATTGAAAAATCTTAATAGAACTACCAAAATGATTGAGTACAAAAGCATGAAACTTAACAAAAGCAGCAAACACATCTGATTTATTGATCAATGGGAAAGTCCAACATAATCTAGTACAATCATCTATGAATGTGACATAGTACCTGAAATCTTCTAGAGAAAGACATGGTGAAGGACCCCAGACATCTGAATGGATCTTAGCAAAAGGAGAAACACTATGAGTGACAGACTCACTAAAGGGTAATCTGTGCATTTTGCCTTGCAAGCACTGAGTACACATAGAAGTAGAAGATTCTAAACTAGACTGAATATTGGAGATAGACATCATCTTTGCTGTAACTTCTGCAGATGGATGACCAAATCTTTGATGCCACAGATTGGATTTGACAACACCACCCAGGTAAGCTGAAAACTGAGAAGTATTCTTTGGAGTTTTGAACAGAAACAAGCCATCAACATTACTCTTTCCTTGGTACAATAGAGTTCTTGTTGCCTTGTCCTGCACACAGATGTTAACATCATCAAGTGTAACAAAACACTTGTTGTCCTTGCACAGTTTAGTTAGAGACAAAAGATTTACTGCTAATTTAGGAACATGCAACACATCCTCCAGTTTAAACGTATGTGAGGAAGGTGTAATTGATGAGGTACCAATATGTGAGATATGAAGTCCAGTACTATTACCAATAGTGATTTGATTCTCATTGGTGTATGGGGAAGCAATAGTGAGATTTCTGATGTCATGTGGTGAGTGGCACCAGAGTCTCCAATCCACACATCAGAACCACCATTGTCAAAGCTTTGAGAAGAGCTAGCAGTGTTCCCAGTAGCCATTGCTCTAGCATGAGCAGTCATTGCTGTAAGAGTAGATGGTGGTTCAGTCCCTTGAAAGGCATAGTTAGATCTCTGAGAACAATTTAGAGACACATGACCTCTGATTCCACATATCTGACAGACTATACTTGAGAAATTTCCAGAGTCAGCTCCATCATCCTTCCTGTAGAAACAGTTTACAGCAGTATGTCCTTTCTTACTACAAATTTGGCATTCTGGAGCTGGACCATGGTTGAACTGATAAGGAGTTGTAGTTCTACTGTTTTGAGAAGCATCACCTTTATAATTAGGATTTCTATAACATGTATCTGCAAAATGTCCCCTTTTGCCACAGATGGAACAAGAATGAAGTTGATAACATGTATCAGCAGTGTGTCCCTTTTTGCCACAGTGAGAGCATACACTTGCTGTGTTATCAGTCCCTTTAAACTTGTTATTTCCTTTTGTGAACTTGGATTTATCATCATTTGATGTCCAGTTTCTCCTTGTTTCACCATTTGAGAATCCTCTAGCTACTATAGCACTCATTGTATTCTGAGCTCTGAAGACTGCTCCCTCAATATCTCTCTCAGCTGAAAGAAGTTGAGACCTTAAATCCCTCAAGGAAAGAGGAGTGTCTCTACCTCTCAATACCATTCTTATGATGTTATACTCATCTGGTAAACCATTCAGAGTCATAATGATAAGATCTTCATCAGCTACAACAACACCAACAGACATTAATTGGTCTCTAGCAGCTTTGATGCGTAACATATACCTCTCAATACTGTCAGCACCTTTTTGAATGGTCTGTAGCTCAGTTTTCAGTTGCATGATATTGGCTCTGGATACTGTTGAATATCTCTCTAGTAACACAGTCCAAGCCTCATGTGAGGTTCTGCACCCAATGATGAGTTCCAAGATATCATCACTCAAAGTTGCTATGAGTAGACTGAGCAATGCCTTATCTGTCTTCTTCCAGATTCTATATGCTTCAATGATCACATTAGTTACTTCTCCCTCTTCGGTCATGGCAAATTTAGGAGGTTGAACTTCAGTTCCATCAAAGAAACCAAACAGCTCATTACCCTCCAGCAGTGACTGAAATTGAAAACTCCATTTGATGAAGTTCGAATCACCTAGTCTGACAGTTAACGTGCTAAGCAAAGCATTGACATCAGCTTGTGTCAATGCACGAGAGGACTGATCACCACCAGTTGATTGTGAGGACATAGTTGATGAAGGTGCCATTTCTCTTCCTTCAATGTGTCGTTACAGCAGAGAAAAAAAAAATTCACAACAAATTGTAGATAGCCACTAGATCTCAGACAAATAGCAGAATTCACAACTCAACAAAGGCAATATTTGAGCCAGACAAGAAAAATCAGTAGCAACTTTCACAACTCAACACTACTCTTTTCCTTAGCTTCACGTTTCACAACTCTTAGCACACACAATTGCTCTCTCAGAACTCAAGATTCACAGTTTCTCAACACAATTTCTACACACATTTCTGTCACAGCATATATCAAATCACACTCCTTCACATATATCTCCAAAAATCAAGGCACACACTTCTATCACAACACATAGCTAATACACACTTCTATCACAACACATAGCTAATCACAGTTCTTCACAAATATCTCCAAAAATTCAAGGCTTAGCAGAGTATAACAGCATACATCAAAGCAGTTATATACTGAATTCTCAGAATCAAGTAGTAATGTTCTGAAATAACACCTGAAATCAGAGACGAAGCAATACACAACCAAATTGAGTTATGCGAGTAGATCTGAAAGGCTGATCCAAACCCCTGAGCTCGATGCGAATCAGATCTGCAATTCAACAAGTCTTGATGAAACCCTCAGCTTTGAAAAATGACCAAATCATATGCATAATAACGTAATAGAACAGATTTGGAGGCGTCTCAGGAGCTATGTGTGCTCTGATACCATGATAACATGATCATATTCATACATGATCACACAATCACAGCAAGAATTGAAGAGCTACCTAAGGAGAGATTTGAGAATGAAACTGTGTATATCTTGATGAACAAGAAAACTGAAAATGTGTATTACAGTACCTACTCAACTCTAATCAACTCTAGATATTTATATAAGCTTACAAACCGTACTGAAAACTCAGGCCAGTCATATACAGCTGGAGCCTCACAACAAACACGTGAATAAGAATCTCTAGAAGATTTGTAACTGAAAGGACTAACAGCTAACAACAGGACTAACGGCTAGCAGCTTAACTAACTGCTCTAACAGTCTACTAACAGCTCTGTTATTAAGCATAAGGACCAGCTTTTCCCTGAGGTTATGTTGAAATATGTAAATATGAAATGCCTATATATATATGTCATCGGTACATTATTTGAGAAAATAGAGAAGTTGTATATATAGTAGATATATAGTTCCAGTTCTGTCAATGCTGGTGACGGAATTTGCTGTGATGTCAAGGGACTTAGAAAGTCAGAGTAGCTTAATATGTTTGCACGTGTCCCATATTCCATGTTTTGATACTATAGTGTACGTTCTTCAATTTCAAGACCAAGTAGCCTCTCATACACGTCAATATTGGACACGGATGCAGAACACAGAGATTGCGAGAAGGTCAAGTTGTCTTTTGAATCTTTTGGTCACCTTTTTGAATTTTGGACTCAAACCTTAAACCTTTGTCAAGTTTCAATAATAATCCAATATACAAGCGAATGTTTTCGATCCAGCCCAAGTTTCTTCATGCATATAGATGGACAGAATCACGATATCAGAATAGAGAGAACAATTTCACCAAGCCCAATAACCTATTGCAAGGAGCCCCACGCATAAAAGTGCCACATTTCCAAGCACTGTTTTTTGGCTAAACGAACATTTTCATGTTTCAGGAGATTTTGAACTGGGAACATCTAATACTGTACCCGACTAAAACTAATGCACTATTGCGGTTAAATACTTTTGGTAAACGTAGTTCATTAAGACTTGTATTGTTGACTTAAGGAGAAAACTAGTCTTCCTGCATGCGCATACGCATGAGTTGCGCGTGTAAATTGTCGATATGTTTATTAAGGATGTGTCCTATATAATTTACTTACATGCATATCAAAGAACATCACGCGAGTGGATAATTGATACGGTGCATGTATTTGTAGAAGGTGTGTAATAAATAATTCAAGAGCTACTACTCCATTTCCTCGAACCCTATGTTTCATGAAGTTTCATGTAAATGATGGTCTTTATTAGAGCAAAAGAAAATATACTATATCCTCACATATGTTATGAACTAATACTAAATATACAACAGAAACTAATGCAACATTTTGTTTACTCTGATCCCCCCTTCTAGCTTTCCTTCCTCGGTTCTTTTATATTTAAAGAACATGGCTACGCGCCCTTTCTATTGATCTTTCTTCTTCCTCCCTATGCATGCTTTCAGTCAATCTCAAAATCATCTTCTGAAAATCAATATTACTTTATTACTTTGTTAATACAAACAAAAAACTTGAAAGCAAATGAACCACCATTGCCGAAGCAAGTGTAAAGTTAATAAAGCGCGCGAGACAATTTCATCTATATAATAGCTAGCTACCACATGCATCTGTATTTCTATCGTCTTTATAGTTATGTTGCTAGTTGCTACGTACTATGTGTTTTTCCATTGTCTTGCTTTAAAAAGTTTCTTGGTTGCAACCGGATTCAAGTATTCATGTTCTCCTGAAAATATTGTAGAAAATGTAAGTGATATTAAATTAAATATAATGAACAAAATACTAATTAAATAATTAGTAAATTACAAACATATGAACGAAGAACAATTTTTGGGTAAGAAGATGAACTAAGTTGAGTCACGTGTATCACACGCTTTCCTTAAGAGCTTTTACGCCACCCACAGGCTTGTATGACGTTGTTCTCCCAGGATAAAACAACTTCAAAGTTTTGTATCGCAGCAAAAGAACTTCTCTTCGAAGGTTGTGAGTTATCACTCATTAACCTTTCAACATAAATCCGGCCAATTATGGTGAGAAAACCCACCATAATTGGAACGACATTCGTGTCCACAGGACGCGGGCACACATAAGTCCATATCGCATACTCATTTCATCCAAGATTTGCACCTCCCCTGCACGCATGAGAGAGCCTCTCTACTCACTTACTCAAGGTATTGTAAGGTGCAATCATATATAAAGACCTCCACATTTCTAATTTCTCCCATGTGGGATCACATTCCTTCCTTTTGTTTCAAGTAGCCATCTTTGGGTGACAATTCACTACCACATATTGACACATTGCCGGCGACTTAAAGTCGCCGGCAATGTTTTGGACATTACCGGCGATTTTTCCGGCAAAAATCGCCGGTAATGTCCAAAAACATTGCCGGCGACTTTAAGTCGCCGGCAATGTGTCAATATGTGGTAGTGATTCCTCATTCACCCCTTAACCAATTTAAACAAATGAATACATAATTTTTATGTACTCTTGTAGGAGAATACAAATCCATGTTTCCCTCACATCAAAATTAAGTGCAACACACTCAATTATTTTGTTTTAAATTGTCACTTTAAAATGGTGGAAAACCACCATTTTCCAACAAATATAAGACACAAACCTGGAGTTTTGAATTCATCTTGTAAGCTTATCTTACCAGAGGACAAAAGTAAAATACTTGTTGTGAATGCCACAAAAAAGAAGTTCACTTGAAGCACTATCATCACAAAAACAACAACACGAATCTAAAATTCAGAAAAATAAAATTTTCTTTAAAAACATAATAAAAGAAAACATAAACGAAGAAAATGATCAGAGAATTTATCAACAAATGTATCAAAAGATTAGTTACCTTTGTCCAACCCAATACTAGCAACTCCAAATGTTCTTCAATTACCCATTAAGCGGAGAGGGGATAATTGGAATGAACCTAGGAGATCATTCTCATTTCTAATCTAACAAAGTGGAACCCAGTTCTCTTTCTCTACTATTTATTTTACTGTTTATCTACTATTCACAACTCGAGGGCACTATTGACATTTTAACATTTCAATCTCCCATTAAATCCATTTCTCTCAACCTCCTACTCACGATCCTCTCAAATCCTCTACCGTCTCTCACTTTGAAGAAGAGAGCAGAAACTTTATTTCATTCGGTTCAGACGAGGGAGGTCATTAATGGGCATAGTGATTTTCGATGGTATTTGAGTTATTTTAATTTTTAGTTAAATCTATTTATTGAAATTTTATGAATTGGGTATTGCTGGGCTATGATGCATAGTAAAGATCCACATTTTGAATATTGATATTAGATTCTTAACTCATTGCTTAGCACCTTCGAGATTGATTTTTACATTTTCCAGAATATATTATTTTTGGTTGCATGTATTGTTGGTGCTTTTGATTAATTATTTTCTTGGAGAATGATGGTTGATTCTCAGTCAATTTTGTTGCTTTTGAATTTGTACATTAGATTAGTCGAGAATGATGGTTGATTCTCAAAAATAGTTGTAACATGGATTTGTTTTGTTCCACATTTTACAATTGCATTAGCTGAGTCTCTCCATTAGTCTATTTTCTCATTACTTCAGTTTATATACATTATTAGCAAACTGGATTTTGTATGCATGGAAGCAGAGTATGCAACACCATCATCATTATCAACCACTACCTTATAGAAGATTAATTGAATATCAGTCAATGTCTTATGAGTATTTTTATGACTGCCATTTTAGGTGAAGCTGCAACAATGTGATTATATTTTTTGTATGTGCAAAAGTAGTGTGCCAAGAACTGTTCAACAACAATTTTTTTTAGACACTCTGGATCAGACTTCACTTTGTACAACATTTTTTAAGCAACTTTTGTAGTAGTAAGATAAATGACAAATTTCGATTAAGTACCTTGTGATTTGGGTTATTCTTCATGTCACTACCTGAGGTTTTAAATTTTTCAGTTTACTATTTATGGTTTGGATTTTTCTTCATGTTACTACCTAAGATTTCATTTTCTCATCATTTTTTATCTTTTCATTAAAAAATTATATAAAGAGGGAGGGTATTTTGGTTAATTTATTTATATTTAATAAAAAATAAATTTTTTATTCCTACCAAAATAAGTTTTATTAATTTTTTAAATAGTCGGTTTGCGAAATATAACTTGCTTACCCTTGACTGTTTAATTAGTGTCGTATGGATATTAAGACATATAGGCTGACAACATAATTTGTGAGAACTCATAAGGCTGACTCACTTGGTCAACCCTTACTTTTAAAAAAGAAAATTTAATTTTTTTTTTCTTAACAGCCGATGAGCCACCATTTGTATTTGACTATAAAAAATTTGTGAGCATGATTTAGTTCTTTATTATAATTAACAAGCTTATCAAATTGTTGTGAGCATGATTTTAATTTAGAAAATTAGTATCACTTATTTAGTTAAGAACAACAATTTTACATTTTCTTCTATAAAAAAATTGAGCGTTGGCCAAACGAGTCAACCTTATGATCGAGTTCCTACAAATTATATATGTCACCGCGCCGGCTCATGTGTCAAGATATCCATACGACGCTATACAACCAAGAGTAAGTATGACATATTTAGCCAACTGACTATTTTATATAGAAAATTAATATAACTTATTTTGCTAGAAATAACAATTTTAGATTTTTTATTATTAAAGATAAATAAATTGATCAAAATACCCTCCCTCTTTACATAAATTTTTAATGAAAATATAAAAAGTGATGAGAAAATGAAACATCAGGTAGTAAACTGAAAAATTTAAAACCTCAGGTAGTAACATGAAGAAAAATTCAAAACTTAAGTAGTAAACTGAAAAATTTAAAATTTCAAGTAGTAACATGAAGAACAACCCAAATCACAAGGTACTAAACTGAAATTTGCCCTAAGATAAATGTGTAAGATGAGTTTTTTTATCTACTATATGTATTGTTTGATGAAATTGAAATTTTTTGTAATACGTTAGCGCTGTCGTGTAATTCTCATGTAAATACTTTTGAGTATATATAAAAAAATGTACCGTATCTAAACTCCATCTCATGCAAACTCCATTGTGCAATTTATTTAGGTTTGATGTAATGTAATATATAACAATGCTTTTATATCGAAGTTAATATACTTACATTATCTGCAGCTCGCCACGGGCTTAAATTCTATTATCTTAACAAGAGCTTTCCTCAATGTCTATCTATTTCATATCTCCCTTTAGACTCTTTTGAAAGAATACATTAACTAATGAGGAGAAGAGATTCGTACCCAGACTTAACATATGTAATACTTATTTGATCTATCTGATCGCCTTCATGACATGGCTTGAAACAGAGTAAAAACTAATAGACCTCGACTAAGTGATGCAGGAGCATCCGAAGTAAGTCAAGATCATGAAGAGTTAATGCATGGGGACGTACCAGACCTTGCTGCTAGACAAGGAAGAGATAATCGTCTAAGGACTCCTAAACTCCCAGCTCATTTGGAGGACTATGTCTTAAACTCAAAGTAAAGATATTGTGCAATTCATGGAGGATTTCCTTCCTAGTTAATATAGATATCCTAGATAATATAGGTATAGCTTGAGTACTTACTGTATTCGTAGGCTTCTATATAAATAACTATGGTAAACCTTTTTTGACATTGATATTTGATTATTAACTACAAAGCTTGTTGGCTTGAAACTTCATGTTCTATTTCTAAGAATTGGTGTTGGTATTGTGTGTTAACTTGACCGTGGTAGCTTGGACTCATTACTAAGGGTGTTGCATATGACGCAACCAAGGAAAAAGTATAGCAACAATTAAGTCGTGCTCCCTGCTCCCTAGATGAAGTTTATCATATTAAAAATAGAAACTCACAGCCAACAATAATGAAAAATAAATCGATTAAAAGGATTACCCTTTTATCATAAATTCAAATACCTCCGAGTGCTCTTAATTTTGATCTTCTTTCTTTTGGTACAAATGCAAAATTTAGATTAAGATCGATTAAAATTCCTCAGACATCGATCAATAACTCGGAGGCTAAACGGAGATATCCATCAAGGGTGGGCTTTTTAAAGTAGGAAACTGAGATAACTCACCAAATCATCCAAATGAAATCTGGAAGCAAAAATAAAGACCTACCTTTATGAAAAAAAATTATCTCTTCTAACTTCGACTCTTGAGTAACTGCTACCAACCCTGTCATCGTAACTGCTTTGAACGTACTTTCCTCTGCGTTCGGCAGTTTAGTTTCCCTACACGTATTTTATTCTCTGTTTTTTCTTTTTTCCTTACCTTTTTATCCTCTCTTAATTTTATTCTAAGCTATTAAACTTAACCTGCGATGAGGGTATTTTGAGAAATTATGAAAGTTCTACCTCTCATCTGCCTCAAGCTTTGTAATAAAGATTATTATTCTGAATCTAATGTATTCGAGTCACGCTGACTCTATCTCCATATTATACCGAGTAACTCAAATTTTGCAAGTTTAGTGCATCTGTTCATTATATATCAATTTGTGTAGGTCAGTAGGTCGTGCCGTGGTTTACTGGCTTAGGTGATAAAGCTCAAGTAATTAAGTTTAATTCTCGCACATTACGAGTGAGGTGGGTACGTTTAAGGGACGTTTAAGATATCTTGCGAAGAAACTTTCTAAAAAAGAAAGATATCTTGCGAAGAAACTTCATCATTCCTTACATGGCCATTAGATTGTTGACCTAGCTCGTGATTTTTCATTTTGGGAGGGTCTTTGTCACACTTTCCTTTCTTGCTTCACAAGCACTTTGAAAATTATGACGCAGTTTTGACTGCCAGCAGCTCAATGTTTATTGGAAGAAGGTGCAACCTGACTGATATCTGCTCCATCCAAGAAAGTTCCCAACCTTTTGACGCTGCCAGTTTTATGTTAAGACTCGATCTCCATATTAACAAACGTCATAATCTACTCGTTTTATAATCGGGATCGATCTTTGATCTTCCCCTCTGACCACGTTAAGTCATATTCCTACTGTGTAGATCGAACTTGACCAGCAAGCAAAGTAACACCTGACTGATCGACCTGAGCACTCTATATAAATGGCGAAGCTGGGTTTCATAATGCTTAAGAAACAATTCAAGCACACATTACTTTTTCATCGATCATTTCTGCAGAAAGCTGTAGCCATTTCTTTTAAATCTTAAACACCCACAAAACCTCTAGACTCGTTCAGGCTCTATAAAGATCATGGGAAAGGACAAGGGAGAGAGCTCGAGTATTATGGGACTATCGATATTGAATCATTTCACGTGGTGCTTCTCCGGCTCAGATGTTGATGGTGAACATTCAAGGAGCTCAAAGGCAGCACCAACCACTGGAACAGAGGCAACCCTGGTTGCTGCTGCGAAGCATTTCTCTTCAGTCCACAAAGTTCGATACAATTAGTCCATCATTTATATATTAGTCATAAATATGTGGCGCGATGGCTGCATGCAGTTAGCTAGCTAGCTGATCCAACTAGATCAATAGAGTTGGCAAATGGGTACACCTATATATAAAACCTAAATATTACAATCGATTCTCCATCTTCTCTCCTCTCAATCCACTAGGAGGAAGCAGAACGATGAGTAGAATAACTTGGCATGGGTACCTATTTGTCATCTCTTCGTTATACTCTCATAAAGTGATCAAATCCATAAATTGCTAGATGTTTGGAAATTTCATATACATGCATGGGTGTGCATCAGGAAAATTGTATCTAAAGCATGCGTATGAAGTTAATTGTTCATCTATTGTTATTTGTCTTTGTCGTGGAAGTTTGCTTCTTTCGTTATTAATGAATGTATAAAACGTGGGTAGCAATTGGTCACCTGCTTCTCTTTGTTTCTGACTTTGAATGTGCATTGTAATATTTCTAGGTCTATGCATTCATGAATGCAGCGTCGCAGTCGAACGTAATATTATGAAGAAATTTAAGGTAAACTATCTTGAGAAAATAAAATAACCACACACCAGCCTGGAGAGATCGAGATTCATTCAACACGATAATTTACATGTACAATGTAGTGAATGTACAATGCACGACGTTAAATTTGATTTCTCCAATGTTATGTGGTTAGATGACGAAAAATTAAAGAAAGAAGTTCGAAATGTGTAACTCGATCGATCTCGCTCCCAACTAGCTAGATGCTGCAATATTTTTCTTTCAGGCCATCTGATTCCGCCTCTCCTTTCTCCTTGCTTCTCCAATATGACAAAACTTCGTGGAACTAAACAGAAATCAAAACTAATTAATTAGCACAAACATCTGAGGCGACCACTTTTTACATTCGAAGCGACGAAGATGAGTTTGGTCGCCTCGAAGAAAATCGAGGCGACGAAGATTGGTCAATCTTCGTCGCCTCGTTTTTTTTAAATCTGGATCTGCTCTTCTTCTTAAAGTCAAACCGTTCATAAAGTTAAAATTTTAGAAAAACAGTTCATTCGCATTCTGGAGCTGTTCTTGTGCGATTTTGGGAGAAATTTTAGGAAATTGAGAAAGAAGGTTGTTCTTGCCATTTATTTGATTCTTGAGTAAGGTTAGTTTGATTTGTATCTCTTTAACCCTCTTTATGACCATAATATGTTAATTTAGAAGTGAAATTGAAGTTTATGTGAAATTTTTGAAGTTGAATTGAATTTGGTGTTATGTTGTAGTTTTAGTGTTTGAATCATTGAATTGTGAAAAATCATGTTATGGGTTCATGAATAATGTTTGAAATTTGGTTAAATTTAGTGAAATTTATTGATGATTAGGAGTGAAAATGAAGTTTATGTGAAATTTTTGAAGTTGAATTGAATTTGGTCTTATGTTGTAGTTTTAGTGTTTGAATCATTGAATTGTGATAAATCATGTTATGGGTTCATGAATAATGTTTGAAATTTGGTTAAATTTAGTGAAATTTATTGATGATTAGTGTAGATTAGGTGTATTCGAGCCTTAATTAGTAGTGTTATTAGTGTTAATCATGAAATCGAGCGTATGGTTATATATAACTGTGGTGTTTATCAACTCAGAACTCCCGTTTGAGAATCAACAACTCATCTAGTTGATCGAGTTGAGTTGTTGATTCTCGAATTGTCCCATTTTTGGACACTTTAGGTGAACATGACTTTGTTGATCCTTTTGCTATTCATGTGATTTCAATTTCAGTTTTGGGATATGGTTTCGACAGTGTCTCCTTTCAATGTTCCCCGAGTGCGAATTAGGTTGTTTAGATATGTGTGCACTCAGGGAATTGTAGGGAGATGCTGCCGAAATTTCCCTAAACTGGAGCTGAAACGCATGGGTGCAAGAGCTTTGACAAATGTCGTGTTCCCCTGAAGGGGATAAGACCCAACTCGGAGGCATAAGCCGAAGAAGTGTGGTGTTTTGGTTGAATCGCAACTGTGGCGTGGTAACTTTGTTCATATTGATTGTTTATGTTGACAGGAAACATGGATGGACACCTAGACAAAACTTGGATGACACATCATCATGCTGATCCAATGTACATCACAGGCATATTCGAGTTTATGAATTTTGCCCGGCGACATAGTAACGGAGCCGATTATCACTACTGCCCTTGCAAACGTTGTAAGAAAGGTCCGTCCAAGGTTACTATGGATGTCATGTATCATCACTTATCATACAGTGGTTTGAGTCCGAATTATACAGTCTGGCACCTTCACGGGGAAGTTTCTGGTGAACCGGCAATGCTCAGTCAACGAAGACAGTGGCTTCAAGATAGAGTCGGTCCTTCTAGTGGTGCCGGTCCTTCAGTGAACCCGCAGTTGGAGATTCTACATGATGCATATCCCTATTATCCTGGATACCATGCAGATGCACCCGAACAATTAGTGGAAGATAATTCTGGCATGAACTTCAATGACATGGTAGACGATGATTATGAAAAGTACGATAGATTATTGAAGGAGTCACCGACCCCATTATATGAAGGCAGTGAGGAAACTGTTTTGAGTGCCATATTAGATGCAATGGAAATGAAAATGGATGGTCGGACACAAGTGTTGACTCTTTATGTATTTACATTAATAAACTTCTTCCTAAAGGGCACACATTCCCCTGTTCATACTCGAGAATTAAAAAAATCTTGAGTGATCTATCACTCGGTTACGAAAGAATTGATGCGTGTGAGTTTAACTGTGTGTTGTTCATGGGGGCGCTTGTAAATGAGAGGATTTGTCCAGTGTGTTATTCTGAAAGATATAAGCCACATACGAATGATATTCCTAAAAAAATGATTCGTAACTTCCCTCTAACACCAAGGTTGAAGCGTTTGTTTATGTCCCCACACACTGCCAAGCATATGCGATGGCTGGGGGAGCGAATATGCGTGGCTGGTAGCCTCAGCCACCCAGCTGATGGAGAAGCGTTTCAACATTTTGACAGAATCTTTCCAGGTTTCGCACGGGACTACAGGAATGTACGCCTTGGAGTTGCAACAGACGGTTTCAATCCATTCGGAACAATGGGAGTTTTGCATAGTACATGGCCCGTTGTTGTGATGCCGTACAATTTACCACCGTCTATGTGCATGAAGAAGGAATATAACATGTTATCAGTGTTGATTCCAGGCCCTAAATCTCCCGAAAAGTGCCTTAGTGTACTCATTGAGCCAATGATCGAGGAGCTAATACATTTATGGGTCGTTGGAGTCCATACTTTTGATCGAGTAGACAATGAAGTATTCTTGATGAAGGTAGCGGTAATGTGGACTATTAGCGACTTTCCAGGTTTAGGGATGCTTGCGGGGTCAACTGTAAAAGGGTACAAGGCATGTCCAATTTGTCTAGATGAGCTAACTTCAGAGCATATATGTGGGAGAATAGTTTATGAAGGTCATCGAAAATGGCTCCACCAAGATCACCCTTGGCGATTGAGCAAGGCATTTAACGGGAAGGTGGAGTTTGGCGGAAGACCCTATCAGAAGAGTGGAGATGAAATTTTGGAGGACGTTAGGTCACACGTTTACCCTATTCTTAGCCAACATGACGACTTGAAGGTGCCGTACAATCCGAATAACAGACAGTGTTGGACTTACGAAAGCATATTTTGGAAGCTGCCTTATTGGTCATCATTGAAGATCAGACATTGCTTAGATGTCATGCACATTGAAAAAAATGTGTGTGACAACATCCTTGGAACCATTTTTGCGATTGATAAGAAGTCTAAGGATGGTCCAAAAGCTTGCACTGCTTTGAAGAAGAGGAATGTGCGAAAAAACCAGTGGCTAATAACGGGTGACGAGGGGAGGGCGAAAGTTCCTCATGCACCCTTTTTAGTTAAAAAGGATGATCTAGAAGATGTGTTCCAGTGGTTCAGGGATGTTAAGTATCCTCTTGGTTATGCAGGTAGTTTGAGAAGTAAGGTGAAAGTAAGTTCTCCGTCACAGTTTTATGGATTGAAGACGCATGATTGCCATGTATTGCTTCAACGTCTTCTTCCAATGGTTATCAGAGGGTTCCTGCCAGAAAACGTTGTGAAGCCATTGATAGCACTGTCAAATTGGTTTCGTCAACTATGCAGTAGGGAACTTAAGAAGGAGGTTGTACGTGACATGGAAACTGAGATAGTGATGATTCTCTGCAATTTGGAGCTCATTTTTCCTCCACATTTTTTTACATCTATGGTTCATCTCATGGTTCATTTGCCCGAACAAGTATTCCTTACAGGTCCAGTACACTATACATGGATATATTCAATTGAAAGGTAAAACGTTTTTCATTGCTAATAGTATGTTCGTTTGAAAGGACCCAATCCCGATTTAGCTCCCTAAACCGGAATCGAACCCCCTCGAAAACACGAACCAACAAAAACCGTAGAAATTTTGGTAGAGTTTCGTTACTAACGTGGAATTACCATTACCTGCACGCGGAAAATGCACTTCATCCTATGCCACAAAAAGCAAACTGTGGGCACCAATCCTATCCGGATTTCTCAATATATCAACAGTAAAGTAAAACAATAAATATAATAGTACTTTACTGAAATCCGGTGTAAAATCGTACAACGTAAACAACAGATTTCTCAGAGCGACCTCTAATGTATAAACATATAAGTATACCACAGTAGGTAGAACAATAAACCTACTGGAAGCAACAAGGTAGTTCGAGTACTATGCCTCCGACCACGACGTGCGACACCAGAGTCCGAACTGCAAACTGGGCACGGAAACCGAAAAGCCCAGGGGAAAGACATAAAACACGTTAGAGTGAGTGGACGAAAATAAATGTCTTTCACCAAGTAATATATATGTATAAAAACATATGCGAGTCTAAATGTAAATGCATAAATAAAGGAAATGGTACACGAGGGAGACTCTAACTCCTCACGCGTACAGAGCATGCAACGTAAAATATATCGCGGAGACTCTCGTGGGCTTCCACGCGATAGCACAGTCTGAATCACGGGATCCCAGACCCACACGTGATCCTAGCCATAAAGGCCTCGGGTCAGGATATCTATCCCCCCCCGGAGCGTACTCGGGGATCAGCCGAGAAGCCAATGTGTATCGATACCACAACATATACTGAGACTGTACTCTGTGTAAACCAAATCATAAATCTTTTCTATGCACATGCTTAAAATATAATTTATACACATGTATACTCGTATACGTATATTCGTATATGCATAATCGTAAAACACATGCTCGTAAAATCATAATCAATCTGCATGCTCAAGTTCGTAAATCATAAATAAAAGACTCGCAATCAATCCGTGAAAATAAATGTCCACTCACAGACTAGCGTAACGCGATATGCGTTAACCTGTGATCCGGCGGAAAGTCCCTCGCCAAACAGACGATCACGAACCCCTGAATATTCACAAAATCCAATTCTCATAACCATAATTTGACAATTCAAAACAAATCACGAGAAACCACCGTTCTCGGAAACACGTAATTCGAATACGACGAATCGTCAAAAATCCATATAACACACCTCAATACCTCGCTACAATTTCGGACGCTCAATTCGAAAAACGAACCTCCCCACTGCGATCGGGACGCGATTTCGAGTCAAATGAGATGCAACTTGTCGAAAATCCAAAAAGTCAAACTGGACCGCCGTTGACCGCCGCCCCCGGCGGCGCCGCCACTGACCGGAGAATTTCACGGCGGAACAACCCCTATTCCACTCAAAATCATGCACTGAGCAACTTCCATAACTGCACCGAAGTCCAGTTCTCACTCTAACTAGGTCAATTTCGTGATAAACTGAATTGGTACACAAAATTCAAATCCAAAATTCTCCATGTACAAATCGAATTAGAACTCCATACTTACATGGTTAGAATCCTTGAGAGGAGAGCTACAAAACCCAGTCAATTTTGTAGTTCAATTCGGCCAAACACCATGAACCCGAATTCATCCAAATTCACACCGTTTCTTGCCGGAAATTCCACCACCTACGATGTCCCACGCCATGAAAGGAGGTCGGAGCCGAGACCAGGAGGCTAAGGGGCACCGGGAGGGACCGGAACCAAGCCGGGAGGTGGCCGGATGGAGCTCGCCGCCGGCGAGTTCCTCCACCGTCGCGCACCACTCGGTCAAACCGAGTTGACCGAGTCAAGGCCATAAATGATCATGTGTTGACTTGCCATAAATGGAAACTTCACTATTTAAAGCTTTCCCAATTTGGAAACTCGTAATTATCCATTTCGTCGAACTTTGAATATCCGTAACTTTCTCGTCGTAACTCCGATTCCGATAATTCTCGCGGCCACAAACTCGTCTCGACATGATCCTCAATAATCACCCAAAGTCAAACACATCGACCAATCGGATAAAAAGTCAACTGTTCACACCACACATATTAAATCGACAAAATAACCAACAATCGGAAATATTCACAATTAAATCTTCGTAACTCAAAATTATGCTCCGGAAGTTCCCACGAGCTCGAAATTAAATTCTGAACAACTTCCGTGAAGAAGCCGAAATCAAATTCTCGTCCGGTAATTTAGTCGTTAAGTAGCCCACTATTTAAATCCGAACTTCAAATATTCATAATTAATTCCTCGGTCGTCCAAATAACGATCCGGAACCGCCCATGAACTCGAAATAACATGTACTACGACTCTCGAGGAGAGACTCAGCTCCAATTCTTGGCCAATAATTAAGTCGTTAACGAGCCTGGCGATTCAATCAACTGTCGGCAATCTGCGACTATGTGATAACTCACGTATACAGCTGATCATACTGCTGATTCTGGTCCGGGTCGTCACATCTTTATGTAATATGTCGGCAATTAGGAAAATATTGTACTAACCCTCTATGTGTTTTTGCAGGCAATTAGGAAAATATAAAAAGTCAATGAGGAATACACGTTACCCGGAAGGTAGTATTGCTAAACAGTACCTCGTACATGAGTCCGTGACGTATTGTAAGTCTTATCTTAGACGGATGGACCACGAAGATATCGACACTTCCCCAGAGTGGAATATCAGCTGTGTTTCACTCTTAGTAAGACCAGATATTATCGAGACTCGTTGTCAGTTCAGGTTGATTGAGGCAGAGACTGCTGAGGCTCACTGACAAGTCTTGGTGGAAACAGACGAAGTCAAAGAAGGTGAAGATTTCGACGATCTTCGTCGTCGGAGGAGTTTTCTTCGATGGTTCTTAACATGGGTACATCCAACTATTAATTGTTGTAAGGTTCTGTGAGGGTTTATAACACTTTTCTTTCACTTATCTTAACACTTATCTCTCAGGTGTCCCTTAAGGAAAAAAACTCGGACCCGAGCTTGGTTGCAGGAATAAAGTCATTAGCTCAAGGACCTCAGCAATTCCGGGTTTATAAGTTGTGTTATGTGAACGGTGTCAAGTTCACCTCATTTGATAGAGATCAAAGAACCGTGACTCAAAACAGCGGTGTCATGATAGACATGGGTTCATCCAAGTTCTACGGCCATGTTAACTACGTGGTCGAAGTATTATATGCAGGCCGTATGCCAGTGGTGTTGTTTAAGTGCACATGACACAACTCCGACGACGAGGAAGATCTTGACACTGTTATAACAGATCATGGACTGATATCAATGAATACAAACAACAGTTACTATGAGGATTCACCCTTCATAATTGCAACAAAAGCAAAACAAGTATTCTACATAGGCGATCTAAAGGCTGGTGGTACTTGGAAGGTAGTACAAGAAATGTCGCACCGCAATGTCTACAGCGCTGACGTACTTGCCATAGATGAAAACATATCGCGTACAGGAGATCATATATTCGAGCCTTACCAAGAGGACACTCCCACGGTGATACAATTTTACCAAGATTTTCAACTACTTTTGGATGAAGAAGGAGAAGAGGACGAGGACGAGGACGAGGACGAGGACGAGGACTAAACTAATATTATTATGAATTTGAAAACTAGACATTGTATTTTCATTAAATCATACATGATGTATTTGAAAAGTTTCAAATTTGTGAATTTGTAAAATAACACAAAATGAGGCAACCAAGATTGCATTCTTCGTGAATTTGTAAAAAAAACACAAAATCCCTTCCACCCCAAGCTTAAACCCCCTCCCTCCCCTCCACCCCTACCATAAACCCCCTCCCTCCCCTCCATCAAAACTCTAAAACCCCAAATCATTTTGCATCCCGAATCTCTGTAAATCTCAAGGTATGCCTCTCTCTCTCTCCCTCTCTCTCTCCCTCTCTCTCTCCCTCTCCCTCCCCCTGAATCTCAAGGTATTCCTACATATTGGAACTGTGCTTCGGTATTTAGATTAAGGAACTGTGGTTTATGGAGTGTGGATCCAAGCATTGTGGTTTAGTTGATCTGTCTAATATTTGTCACAATTTTAAGGCACCTCGATCAATTTGTTAAGAAGCTTTGAGATATGCTCAATATGATATAAGTTCATTGTATGATTGTGCAGGGAAACAAAGAAGGTTTATTTTTGAAGAATCTGAAATCAACTATCTGCAGAGAGATTTTTGGGTACCCATCTGATTGTTTAGGTAAACTATTCTATCCCCAATTTCGATCAGATAGGTGCTTAGATCAATACTGCCAGTTCATGCCTTTTTGGCTGTTGGACTAAGTTTGACTAATCGATTATCATAATTTGATGAGTGATGACAATGAGTTTGATACAATTATCAGTTCATGATCACCGTAAAAGAGCAAATATTATTGTGCCTTTTGTTGTGGGTAGTTGAGTTATATTTTCTTTTGGGGAAAGTCTTTGTATAATCTCCTCGTATATCACTTCGACTTAATTGCAAGCTCCAGCTCTACTGAAAGGTTGGTGTATATCAATTATACATTTATATGCTGGTGTACGTGTGCTTGTGATTTGTAAATGCATGGAAACTGCCGTACCCATTTTTTTTTGAAGACTCTAGATAGATGCATGAAAAAGTCGTATGTAAACTTAACAATTTCATGACATAATCATCTAAGTTTTCATTACAGTTTAACACCATCATTGTGCAAGAATATCTTCTTATCTATCGTTGTTGTTAAGAATATCTTCTTATCAATATATAACCGTCAACCATAAGAATTGTGTTGTTATGAAAAATGGTGCACTCCATGTGTTTGATTAAATGTCTGAATGAACTTCGAGTCCACTTTTGTCAAATAACCTCATGTTAGGAAATGAAAAAGGATAGTAGATGCTGTAGACCTAACTCATTAGGATAGTTACTGATGTCCTCCAGCTGTTTTCTTCCTCATTTGATGTAGATGTAGTTTTGTTACAAGCACTGATATGTTCTTAATGTTTTTACAGAATGGCTCCCGGAACTACAAGTCACCAAAAGAAGAAAGCGGCGATCCAGCGTCGTGAAGCTGTGGCGGCAGCGGCGGCGGCGTGGCAACCATTCAACAGAGAGGGGCCTTCCGGGTCGGGCTGCCCCACGGGACAATCCGGGACCCCGACGATACATCATTCGGAGGGTTTAGGGGGTTCAACGCTCGCCCTATACCTTGAGGACGCGATTCCACCAGTGGATGACAGCGACGCCACTACGGCCTCAGAGCGCCCTCCCACCCTCAACATCCGGTGCAAGAAGACCAAACTCCCCGACATGGTGGACATGGCAACCGGAAACCCGACGACGATACAACGCGGGGTCGTTGTCGGGACGAAGACTGAGTACCTCGTCCGGATGAACAACAATAAGCGACTACAAGTGGCTTACTCTACGAGGCATCGGGGTCCTGCGACGAGGGAGTTTAGAAGTCTGATGTCCAGAGACATCGACAGCATCATACGCGGAAAAGTTCCAATGCTTGCACCTAGCTTTTTGGGACTTAGCGATTTGCACCGCGATATCGTCAATAAAAATATTGAGGTATACTTACTGCGCTTAGCTTACTTTGTTACTTTACGGTTTATGTAAAAATAACTTTTACATAACGGAATTTAAATGTTTTGTGCTAGACGAACTATGACATCCCGGCGACTGATGTGGAGATGTGGAACTTTATTGATGCGACAGCGCAAACAATCTACAAGGATTGGAAGCATGATTGCCATCAGCATTATCTCCACGTCAGCCAGGAGACTCCGGCCGAGTTCCTGGGGAGGGAAGACCAATGGGCGTGGTTAAAAGCCGCTTACTTGGTGAGCTTCATAAACTATCAGCACAGTTTTGGTACCCAACAATTTAAAAATATACATGTTTATCTATTCTTATTTTAAAATGATTTTTTTGTGTGGCAGAAATTGTGCGAACGGAATCGAGGAAACCGAAATAAGAACAAGGAGTAGCAGCTCAACCACCATTCGGGATCCCTCGCCCTCTCATACCGAAGCGAGGTGTTGGAGAAGGAGGGTCATAGAGCGCCGGCCGTCCAGACTTGGATTAACGTATACCAGCCAGACAAGAATGCGGCTGAGAAAGTGGAAAGCGAAAATATGCTACGTTACGTTATTACAATTATTTTTGTTTACCATATTGTAATATTATTTATTTAATATATTTTAATTGAGCAGGCGGCAGTGAAGCGAAGACTCGACGAAGTCTTGTCGCAACAACATAGTGCAGCGGGTGAAACTGATGGCGATGCGGTTTCTCAAATCCATCCTCTTCCTCTTGATACATAAATAAATATCATAGAGGAAGATGTGGGTTCAAGGCCCGGGACCTCTATAAGAGGTAATACTCTAAAAAACCACCGTCGTTTATCTTGATTTACGTTTTGCTCCATTTCTGTGTACAATTCAAACATATTTATTTGTTCTTGTTTGACGTGACAGGGGTGGGGCGCGCTCTCACACGCGACCCCAAACCGAGAGGAGGGGCCCGAGTAGAGGAAACCCAATCCCTGAAAAGGGAGGTCGCTGAAGCCAGAGAGGAGGCGCGCAAAGCCAGAGATGATTATAATGACCTCGCCCAAAGGGTCCAACAAATGGAGGCCTTAATGCGAGCATTCCAGGCTGGGAGTCAACAAGCTCAAGCTCCTCCACCACCTCCTGGCACGTAATCGAGCTGCATCGCCGTACCCCAGCATGAGTCTACTATGTGAATCGAACAATAGTATCTAGGCTTTGTATAAACTGTGTACGTTGAGATTTTTGGCATATTTTTCTATATTACTTGATTTGTGGTTGAATGAGTTCTTGTGCTTTTAAATTGTGATACGTCGTGACTTGGTACATTAATATTTAATTATTTTTTTTCTCTTTCACTCAATGAGGCAACGAAGATTGATCAATCTTCGTCGCTTCAATGTAAATGGGGCGACGAAGATTGATCAATTTTCGTCGCCCCATTTTCATTGAAGCGACGAAGATTGATCAATCTTCGTCGCCTCATTTAGTGAAAGAGAAAAAAAATAAAAATTAAATACATTGAAGTGACGAAGATTGACCAATATTTGTCGCTTCAATGGAAATGGGGCGACGAAGATTGACCAATCTTCGTCGCCCCATTTTCAACTGAAGCGACAACACTTATATCTTCGCGGCGAAAAATTGAAGCGACGAAGTTTTTTATTTTGTCGCTTCAAATCAAATGAAGCGACGAAGTTTTTCAATCTTCGTCGCCTCAATGGTGAAGGGATCAATCTCAAGCGACGTATCGAGACGACGAAGAGTTGGTCACATAAAATCGAGGCGACGAGAAAATGATCCGAGGCGACCATGAAGCTTCGTCGCCTCGAATCTCTTCCCCAATAGTGATATATAAGCAATTCTAATGAAAATAACCTCTGAATTGATTTTCTTCAATGCAATCGAATACCATACCGAATGTTTGTCCTCCTTCATTTTGGGCAGTCCAGGAGGCTTTGGTGCCAAAATTTGCCACGACCCTTCCTCATAAACACAAACTTCACCATCTTCATCTTTATATTGTTGGTTATTTTCTTGCTCGTGATCATGATCATGATCATCGGATTCATAGAAACAAGGCACCTCCGATGGATCCACCTCGACCACGCTCCTCGCATGTTGCTTATCCTCCAAGCTCTTGGATATCATCTCCATCATCATTTCATCGTCATTCCTATCACCAGCGTTGGATGCATTGCTTGTTCTGTTGCGGATGCTGCCTAGTATTAGTTCGGTGCAGAATCTTAAAAAGTTCATGATGTCTAAAACTCTAAAGAGGCACACGAAATATAGGATCTTGCATATACAAAACGCCCATGTCAGGGCAATAAATAGAGACGGAATGAGATGGATGGATAATGGGATGCATATGAAGAAGATTGTGGGGACCACTACTAGACAAACGCTTACCTTTACCCACAACTTCAGCAGTTTGAAGCAAAATCAGTTTCTGTAACTACTTCCTGACGAAACCAAACGCATTTCTAATGCGAGTGGTGATGATGGCTTTCATGGAGATTTATTCATCGAACATTTACATGGGTTCGTGGGTGGTTTAGGGTTTAGGCTTTAGAGGGCTGGGGCAGCTAGGGGTCGGAATATACTATCTATCTAGCTAGCTATATCAAGTTATCAACTACTTTTTCTCGAAGCAGATCTCAGATATATATGGTGGAATTAAGCAGAATATGTAGGAGCTTCGGGAGGGTGTAAATCACACGTGGCAGTAGGTAGATGTGACACGTGGAGGGATGGCGGAGAAGCAGTGATCTCCAGGTGACAATACCGGAAGGACTTTTCATCTTACGGATTTATGTACGTGAATTTGACGAGGAGGGGATCGAAGATTATTGAGGTATTGATCAATAAATTAAGGATGAATGCGCATGCATGTATATGTGAAAAATGGAATGTGGGATTTGCAAGAGAATTAAGGAGAAGAGAGTAATGGATGAACGTACGTGGTATCTAAGTATCTATATGTTGCATAGGAATAGGCATTGAACCAGGATGTCTCATTGTTTCTATGATTGGATCTTTTCCAAACTAATCGGTGGAACTCCATTGATGACGGAGCTAGCTAGTTCATCCCCCTAATTATTATTCCCTTCTTGTTCTTTTTAGATTCGACTCAAATAAGCAAACCAAACTTCTATTATAACATGACACTTTCAAAAGTCTCATAATAAACACATGCAGTCACCTTCACATTCGATCATACATGTAGCCATCAAAACTCAATTTCACCAAATGTAGATTTAGCCAGTCATATCACAAGAGTAAAATATCGAATATCGATGATCCGAAATACGGATATTTCAATGAAAATATCGGTAGAGCTAAATTTTTGAGAAAAAAGACAGAAATTTATAGACAATTATGGAAATTCTTATTGAAAGTTTATGAATTACTTATATGGCCAATTTTTGACCTTTGAATAGAGCATGTTGATCAAACATTAATATATGCGAATTTGGACAATATAAAGTGAATAGTCATGATAGGTGAAAAATCACCCTTAAAGATAACTCTATTCTTGAGCAAAATATATCAATGTAGTAAATGGCAAAGATGAGTCATTACTCATAGAAAATTGGTGACACTAAGACTCAAGAACTCAAGAAACACAAAAGACGCAAAAGTCAGAAACCTGACAGAGTTGACCACTTGACACAAACTAATTTACGAACAATACTTACACTAAATTAAAATCACGAAAATTTAACACAATATACTAGACTCAGTGAAGGATTACCATAAAAAATTTGATATTCGGAGTTGATTTGGTTGCCGAAATAATCCGGTCAAGCTACAGCTAATGCAAAAACATATAAATTTCAGAAAAGTAAATTTTTGAAGAAATCAAATAGAGATGATTGTTAGGACTTCTCTCCACCCTAGATAACTCACAATTTACCCCAACTCTAATCTAGATAATCATGGATGAGTGACTCCCACAACTGAGCAAATGTCGGTAGGACATCGATTGTATTACACTCTCTTACTGGTTGTACTAAGCAGAATGTCAGTACTGACTTAGCTTGATCTTCAACTGGTAGATTGGTACATGTCGGCGTCCTAATCTAGTCAATAAAAGTCATGAAGATATAAGAGTATTTGAAAGTCAACAAAGCTTATGAGGTCGATGTAGCAGTCTCTTTAACATCACTAAAGAATTGTTTCACACAAGCTATCACAATGGGTTTGCTTATCTCTATTGAATATGCATTGATATAGCGGTCAACCACACATCCTACACTCTAGAACCTAAGCCATGCAACTAAGTTTGCAACCAAACTAACATGAACGTAGAAATCATCACTGAAAAAGTAGTGAAACAAAACACATCCAAATAATTATTAAGATCAAAAGGTGTTCAAAATCGTAAGCATGTCTAGGGCTTCGATCAGTCCCTAACTAGGTAAGTTTAGCTACTCATAGTCAAGATTACAAAATAAAAAAAAATATGATGGAGAATGAAGAATAAACCAAAAACTCTAGAATTCTCGGCTGGGCAATTTCGACTGGTCGAGAGCCAGGTATCGACTGGTCAAACTGGGACGGCTAGGACTCTTGGCAACGGTGATTCTCCTCTTCTCTGGTTTCTCTCTCTGAAATTCAACAACCCTACTTTCATCACCAAAATTGAAAAATCCTGAATTGAATCGAAAACCCTAAATCACCACCAAATTTTTTCTACCGCTGTATCTGAACTTGTACCTGAACTATAAAAACTTGAAGAGATGGAGAATGAGAATTTATTTTATGTCAACAATGAAAGAGCAATCATCAACAACAATGAAAGAGCCATTTGACAACCAATCCACAATCATCAACACTTCCACAACACCATCCAAGATAACTCTGTTTTTCCCACTGGTGATCTCTTAACCAAATCTAATTATTCTAGTTGGTCTGGTCTCATGAAGATTCACATCGAATGACGTAACAAGCTCCCCCTTCTCACCAAAGATGCCCCTACCATTTCCTCTGCAGAATACCAATCATAGGCCACTGACAATGGAAATGTGAAGTGTTGGCTTATTGACAACATATCCCCTAACACTACCACATAACTTCTCATTACCGACGACTTAGAGAAACAAAACCCGACGATTTTTGAAGTCGACGGCAATAGTGTATTATTGCCGACGCTTTATAGCCTATATACTATTGCCGACAATTTTTGCAACAAATCGTCGGCAATAGTATATAGGCTATAAGGCGTCGGCAATAATACTATTGCCGACGACTTCAAAAATTGTCGGCCTTTGTTTCTCTAAGTAGTCGGTAATGAGAAGTTATGTGGTAGTGTAGATTGCAAAATTGGTACCTTCGATTGCCAACAGCCAAGACAATCTGGGATGCTTTGTCCAAGACCTACTATGATGAATCAGATGAAATCTATATCTTTGAACTTCACCGCCTATGTTTTCGGGCAAAATAGAATGGAAGACCTCTTTCAGTCTACTACAATGAACTTGTCGGATGGCAGGATGAGATGGATCAATACCTGCAATACTATCATGAAACTATTGATGGCGTTGTGCATGAATCTTCATATATGGCCCGTCAACGAGTTCATATGTTTTCTATGGGACTTGATTGTGACAATTCGAACCGGAAATAGTATGTTTATCGGCTTGATTTGCGAGTTTCGCGATTAGTCGCAATTTTGTCGTAATTGGTTGATATGGCAGACTTGTTAACGACTAAATTATCGGGTAAGAATTTGATTTGAGTTCCTTCATGAAAGTTGTAGAGAATTTAATTTCGAGTTCGTGAGAATTTTTGGAGGATTATTTTGAGTTATGAGGAATAAGTTATGAATATTTTCGGCCGTTGGATTTAGTCGTGTTTATCCGTTTGGTTTCGATACCAATGTCGTCTGACCGTTTAGAGGAGTATTAAAGGAATCGTTAACACGGGAAGAACTTATTAAGGCACATTAGGTAGTGTTGCGAGACTGTGACGAAGTTGAGCCGTACATGATGTCATACAGGGAGAGGCTTCAGGCGTTAAATCAAAACAAGAGTTCGGCGTGGATTGAGAAAATGGTTAAGAAAAAGTTTCCCGATTATTTCTTCCAATGGGTACGTACGTACGTCTCGGTATTTAATTAGTAATTTATATACATATTGATCATGTTTGTAGAAAGTAAACCCTTATATTAATTTGCCCTTTTTCGCAGATGATTGATCTGCAAAAATTTGAAAACCACGGGGGGTGGTGGTCATGGCCAAAGCACTTGCTAGCAGGGAAGCCGATTAAACACTATATTTATCCCGGATTTTTTGTGAACGGTGTAAAATTCCATTAATTGGCCCGAGATGAAGGAAGAAGAACACAAAACAGTGGGGTAGCGGTTGGGAAAGACAATGATCTATATTACGGGGCTATTGTATATGTGGTTCAGCTATGTTACGGGAATGATGTCAACGTTTTCCTATTCAAGTGCAGATGGTTCAAGCGTACAAAGGAATACCTGGGACTATTATCAGTCGATACAAACTCAAGCTGGTATGAGGATGAGCCTTTCGCTCTCGCCACCTTAGTTCGGCAGGTGTTCTATCTCGACGATCCGAAAGCCGGCGAAGGGTGGAAAATAGTGAACCATATCTCTCATCGAGGAATATGGAATACAGAGACAATTGAAGGGACACCGGCGACGATTGAAGATGCTGCTGAACCAGAAAGAGACATTTCTGCCTATCTAGAGCCTAATATTTCTGTCATCCGCTCCGATATAATGGACCTGGTTCAAGATGGTGAACAGTTACCCATGCCTGATGGTTGTACAGATCTAACTGAAGATGAGATTATCGATGCCATTAATGAAGAAGATGAAGAAGACGAGCATGATGAGGACACGGACGAGAACTCAGGTTATTCGTCGGACGATGTTGAGTATGATGAGGAGGATGAGCAATCGGATACCAGGGAAGAGGATGATGAGGATTATGATGATGACTACTTAACTAAGACGAGAAAAATTAATTGGTAATTAATTTATGTAATTATTGTAATATATGATGCATCATCGATCAATAATTAATATAAATATTATAAGGAGGAGAATGTATATATGTACGTATATCTTCGACTTTTGTACTTAATTACTTAATTACACGCGTCCATGCTCGATCAGATCGGATCGACTGACGTACGTAAACTAAATTAAATTAATTAATTAATCCGAATTATATATCCTGGACAACGGAGAAATTAATTGCAGACTGTCGCCTTTTGGGTATTTTGGCTATCTCCCTAAATCCTCGACCCTAAATTTAGCAAATCGGATCGATCGATCATTTTTTTAATTATATTCTTGAATCAGAATAATTGAACGGACACACAAATGACTGGGGACAACCTAAACCCTAAAACCTAAGGCCCTAACCCCTGAATTCAGGGTTTGTACACTTGGACGACGGAGATGGTCATTCTCCGTCGTCTAGGTACTCACTAGGACGACAGAGAAGGGAATTTGCGTCGTCTAAGTGCTAAACCCTAAACCCTAAACCCTAAGGCCCCCTAACCCCTGAATTCATCTTTCAATCGATGTTAACCAATTTTCAATTAACATGCTTAGATTCTGAAAAGAAATTGTTAAACGCCCAATTAACACACATTGGCCTCTGCTCATAGCGTTGCATTGTTAGCGAATGAAAGGACCCAACCCCGATTTAGTTTCCTAAACCAGAATCAAACACCTTCTGAAAACACGAACCAACAAAAACTATCAAAATTTCGGCAGAGTAACGCTACTAACGCGGAATTACCATTACCTGCACCCGAAAAATACACTTCATCCTATGCCACAAAAATCAAACCGTGGGCACCAATCCCATTCGGTTTTCTCAATATATCAACAGTAATGTAAAGTAATAAATATAACTATACTTTATAGAAATCCGGGGAAAATCGTATGAAAGTATACATCAGAATACTCAGAGTGACTTCTAATATAGGTATACAAATAGTAGGCCAAACTAAGAACCTACCATAAAAGAAACATCGCTTGAATACTATGCATCCGACCACGACGTGCGACACCAGAATCCGAACTGCAAACTGGGCACGGAAACCGAAAAGCCCAGGGGAAAGACATGAAAACTGTTAGAGTGAGTGGACAAAAATAAATGTCTTTCGTCGAATAATATATGTTATAAAAACATATGCGAGTCAAATGTATATAAATCAAATGGTACACGAGGGAGACTCTAACTCCTCACGCGTACAGAGCATGCATGGAAAATCTCACGGGGTCGCTCGTAGACATATCCGTGCTAGTACAGTCCGAATCATGGGATCCCAGAACCACACATGATTCTAACCAGAAAGGCCTCAGGTCAGGGTATCTATTTCCACCCGGAACTACATCGGCACAAGAAACAGATATCTATACCCACCCGGAACTACATCGGCACAAGGTATAGTTCCCCCCTGGTAGGCACCCTCGGGGATCAGCCGGGATGCGAGTGTATCAATACAACAACATATACTAAGACTGTACTCTGTGTAAACCAAATCATAAACAGTTCGATGCAAATGCATAAGGTAATACAGTGAGTTTCAGCTGCGGACGTCCGCAGTGAGCTCACCGTACGGATTCCGGCTTTTCGCCGGCGTCCGGTCACCGAATTCGATCTCCACCGTTCAGATTATAGGTATGCGTGTGTAGATTAACCCTGTAAAATTTCATCCAATTCGGCGATCGTTTGATACCTCAAAATCGTGATTTACCAACCGGAATCCGAACGGTTCCGGTTTACTGATTTCTGTCCGTTCGTGTAAATCGCGATTTTGAGGTATCAAACTATCACCGAATTGGATGAAATTTTACAGGGTTAATCTACACATGCATACCTATAATCTGAACGGTGGAGATCGGATTCGGTGACCGGAACGCCAGCGAAAAGCCGGAATCCGTACGGATTCCGATTGGTGCGGACGTCCGCACCTGAAAATCGTCCTAAGGTAATATTTATGTGTATATATACGTAATGTATAATGGAATAAGCATACTCGTAATACACATGCTCATATAAAACATAATCTCGTATGCATGCTCAAGTTCGTAAAACGTGTATAAAGACTCGCAATCATTTCGTGAAAAGAAATTGTTCACTCACAGACTAGAGTAACGCAGTTCGCGTTAATCCCATGATCCGGCGAAAAATCCCTCGCCAAAAAAACGATCACAAACCCCTGAATAATCATAAAATCCATTTCTCAAAATCATAACTTGATACCTCAAATCATACCACGAGAAACAACCGTTCTCGGAAACACATAATCCAATAACGACGAATTGTCGAAAATCTAATAATCACACCTCAATACCTCGCTATAATTTCAGACGCTCAATTCGAAAAACAAACCTCACCACTGCGATCGGGGCGCGATTTCGAGTGAAACGACATATAACTCGTCGAAAACCACGCCGGGTGAAAAGTCGCCGCTGCCTCCGGCCACCGGAAAATCCAACCTGCCCAGAAAATTTCATGCTACACATTGTTTTGAAGATCTCGACGATTCCAACAACTTTCCAGTTATAAGTTAAGGCCAATTTTGACCGGAAAATGTCCAAAACTCACCTTGAAAGTATAAACCCTCGCCAGAATTTCACATCGACGGATCTCTCTCCTCCGGCCACGGCAACCTCTCAAACCACTTGCAATAGCTTCCTCTCATTGAGGCTAACAAAACCCCTCAAGGTAGAGCCACCAACTCGGCCGGAATCACCGCCTACGTCCACCGCCGAACTCGCCAGAATTTTCACAAACTTTGCCGATTCGATTCTCCCTCCTCCAGCCATCCCACGGGACGATTCACCTACCAATCCGAAGAGGAGCATGAGCCCAACATTTCTTATGAAGAGACCCCGGCCAATCGTGGCCGGAATCAAGCTCAAAAATCGAGAAAACCGAACGGCATCCAAACGGGCAAAACGGGTCGCCCATGACCCGTGGTCAACCCAGTCAACACCCACTTTCCCAATATGGCAGGTTTCCAAAAACGGCAAGTATCATTTTCGTATTTATACCGTACGCGTATCAAACCCCAATCGGATAAATACGACAATATTCGGCGGACGAAAATATTCATAACTTATTCCTCGTAACTCGGAAAAATTATCCGGAAGTTCCCACGAGCTCGAAATTAAATTCTCTACAACTTTCACGAAGGATCCCAAATCAAATTCTCGCCTGAAAATTTAGTCGCGTACAAGGCCGCCATATTAAACCGATTACGTCGAAATCACGACAATTCACGAAACTCGCAAATCAAGTCGATAACCATACCAATTTCAATTCGGGTCGATCAACGGTCCAAAACGGATCACAATCACAATTCGGATAGACTCGAACATGAACGGATAAACTCGACAATATACCGAAATTTCAAATATTCACATTATATTCCTCGGTCGTCCAAATAATGATCCGGAACCGCCCACGAACTCGAAATCACGCGTACAACAATTCTCGAGAAGAGACTCAACTCAAATTCTCGGCCAATAATTAAGTCGTGATCAAGTCTGGCGATTCAATCAATTATCGGAAATCTGCGATTATACGCTAACATCATGAATTAAGCTGATTATACGGTTGATTCTGTTCTGGGTCGTCATAGCAAAAGCATATTGAAATCATACATTCAACAATCATGGATTCAAACAATAAAACTACACAATCAAAACACAAGGAAGTGAGCAGCACGCCTAAATTTCTTCTGGTCACCATGTACTCTATCTTATTGGCATACCGGGGAGATGCCTCTAGGGTATATGAAAGCGTTTAAACTTAAACCTGACCTGATAGCAAGCCAAGGATTGAATCCCAATCGAATTCGTAATATGAATTCGTGTGTGTTCCTCCCAAAATCACCATCAGGGAATGCTCAGAAAAACCCTTTCGTTGAGAATCAAGGGTCACTAAAAACCTCAAAGAGGGTTTTGACCTTTTAACTGGGTATTGGGTCACACTAGGCATAGACCCAGATCATTATTCTTATGGGCCAATATTGAAAACCTAATATTGACCCGTTTATGTTCTTAACGTTGTTCAAGGTTTCAAAGCACAAAATTCCTGATTGCTTTTCAATCTGAGTTTGTTCTTAATTGATTCAGATGATGATTAAAGAGCCTTGGCTCTGATACCAATTGAAAACTATAGGATATATCAATCATCCTATAAACACATGAACTCAGACACATGAAAACCAGAACCAAAAATTAGAAGAACTTACCAGCTGCATTGATGGTGATTGACATGTTTCTTTAGCTTGTGTCTTCTGTTCTCTCTCTCTGTAATCAGCCTCTCAATGGGATAGAGCTTATGCTTGTATGTTGGATGAGAATAAGGACTCAAGCTTCACCTAATATAGTGTTTGGTGCCTTTACCCTTCACAGAGTACCAATCCATCTCCAACACATATAATTCCCTATGAAGCAGTAAACCAACATACACATAGGTTATGGATTGCATAGATCAATATACTAATCGTATTACAACATCTAAATAGTATTTTTCATATGACTCTGATTGTGATTAAAGCATATAGATGCTTCCTGATATAACTAGGAAAACTTACAATGTTAACGTCCACACTTTCAAGTTATATACATATATGGAAGCAAATGGATAGAAGAAAGCAAAAACACAACAAATCAAAACCTCACTCATCAGGCCTTGAATATCCGAGTTCCAGGTATACATAGAGAATCTAGGAATCTGAAGTAGGCGAATCTCCAAGAACTCTTTAGCATTAAACTCCCACAGACTATCCAAAATCCAGAGATGAATCCCAAAACCATACTGATAAAGAATCCCAGGCTTATGAATCCATCATCATCATGGTCGACCTGTTTACTTTCACTTTCACTGCCTCTTGTGCCATGACTGCAAACATCGTCTCCTGGGCAAATGTCTGTCAGCGGCAATCCACAGAGTCCACTGTTTTCAGCATATGAAGAAGCATTGAAGCTCTGAAGCTGTGTGCCTAATGGAATTCTTCCCGACAAATTGTTGTGTGACAAGTCCAAGACTTGAAGAAAATTCAAGCGAGAAAAACTCGATGGAATCCCACCTGAAAGATTGTTTCTTGAGAAATCAAGAGATTCCAACATCTTCAAGTTACCAAAGTTTTCAGGAAGGTTTCCCGTCAAATTGTTTCTTGACAAGTTGAAAGAAATCAACTTGGTCATACCTGTTACACTATCCGGAATTTCCCCGACCAAATAATTACTTGACATGTCAATGTATCTCATTCCTATCACATTTAGCCCAAACTCGACCTCTATTCCTTTCCACACTAATTCCACAAGGTCACCAACAATTTTTGTATCACTAGCCAAAGCTGATATGTTATTGAAACAATATGGCAAGACTCCTGATATGTCGTTTCCTGAAAGGTCTAGAACATGAACTGTTGCTAGACTGCAGAGAGACAAGGGTATGATTCCACTCAACTGATTGTTCCGTAAGCGTAGATAGAGCAAGTTAGTTTGTCTTGGCCCTATCCATGCCGGTATGTTTCCCGACAAGTTATTGTCTCCAAGGTCAAGAACCGTTAAATCTGTACAGTTCTCTAAAGATGGCAGTTCTCCATGAAAACGATTATTTTGCAACATCAAAAACCAAAGTGACTGTAAACCTCCTAACCAGCTTGGTACTTTCCCAGATAACTTATTCTTCCCCAAATTCAGATATCGTATGCTTTGACATACCATCCAACATTCAGGAAGCTCCCCTGAGAGTAAGTTATCAAAGAGGTTGACAATCCACAAGTCACGAGGGGGTTGTGATTCACACAACGTAGACAGGGGTCCTGAAAATTTATTATTGAAGAGCGCCAAAAATTGGAGGGTCGGAGGAAATGATGGCAACGCACCAGAAAACAGGTTGGAATAAAACTCAGCAACAACTAAGCTGGTTGTGGACAAGTTCGGCAATGTTCCGTAAATTTGGTTCTCCTGGAGTTGTAAATACTCTAAGCGGTGAAATGAATTCCAAAATCTATCAGGTATAGAATCTGATATACCAGCATTGGGCATATACAACTCAATAAGATTTGTCTGCGTTTGAATCCATTTGGGAAAAGCTTGGCTCCCATTATGATGAGACAAGTCTAAAAAGTTCAAGTTAAATGGTGGACTCCACTCTGAGCTCAGGTTGAGGGATAAGTAACCAGAAATGCCCAACCCAAGTAAACGAGAGAGGTTTGAAAAGTGGGCTTCTGTTACGACACCAACATCGGACAGATACAACTCAGTAAGATTTGTTTGCGTTTGAATCCATTTGGGAAAAGCTCCACTCCCGTTGTAATAGGACATGTGTAAAACTTCCAGATGAAATGGTGGACTCCAATCTGAGCTCAGATTGATGGAGTAGTGATTACCAGAAATGTCTAAAGAATGTAAACGAGAGAGGTTTGAAAAGTGGGCTTCTGTTATGACACCAATCAAAGAGTTGCTGCCAAGAGTTAAAACTTCAAGGCTAGAAAGTTGGCCAACACTCATCGGTAGAGACCCGTTTAGTTGATTATTTGAAAGTCTCAACTCTCTTAACTTGGAAAATCCAGTAAAATCTGGCCATGTCCCCCAAAACTGGTTAAAGCGCAAGTTCAAGTTCTCCAATGTGTTCTTAGAGCAAGACAAGGTTTCTAAAGTGTCCTCAATGTTTCCAGACAACTGGTTTGCACCTAATAGCAATGAACGTAGGCTGCAGAGGTTTTGAAATGATTTTGGTATGCCACCTTCAAAATGGTTAAAAGAGAGATCCAAATATACAAGAGAAACCATGTTTGTAAAGACATCTGGAATGGAACCTTGTAACTTGTAATCAAAAGACTGAGAAGAGAGGTCTATATGAACAAAATTGCTGCTGAGATTGGCTATCCAATAAAAGATGGAGGAGTCAAGAGAATTACGAGAGAGGTTGAGGATTTGAAGAGAGGTAGACGAATTGATAAAGGAAAGCGATCCTAGATTGACATCAGTAAGGTCACAATTAGATATTTGAAGCTCTATCAACGAATGGAGCTTGCTTAGAGATTGTGGCCAATTCATAACCCCAGACAAATCCACCCTTTCAAGATTCAGATATCTCAAGGAAGAAAGATGAGATAACCACTCAAGATTTTCAGAACTAACATAATAATTCTCCGAAAGGTCAAGAGTGTACAAATTGGATAGATTTCCAAGTTGGGGAGGAACAGGTCCACTGAAATTAGTATATGCGATTTTGAGTTGTTGCAGCCGACTCATCGAGCCAATGAACTTGGGAATCAAGGTTCCACCAAAATCATTAAAACTGAGGTCCAAGTAACTTAAATATCGCAATTCAAGTAGTGAAGGACCAACTTCACCTCTTAAAGGAATAATATCAGTAATTGAGAGATCTAAAGTGATAACATGACCTGTTTGGTTGTTGCATGCTATTCCTCTCCACTGGCAGCAATCTGTGTCCGTTTTCCCGGAGGCAAGAGTTTTGGTTTCGTCGACAAGGCCTTGTTTGAACCGAAGAAGAGCATCTCTTTCGCCGTCCAAGCACATTATCTTGGAGCTTCCAACAGTACTACTTGAGCAACAAAAGGCAGAAGCAAGGATGATGACAAGCCATAGAGACCTGCCATTCATTTTAGTGGACAATTGCAACATGGTCAGATGATCAGTATGCATATTTTATTTGCAAACCAAGCTAATATAATATTCTAGTTTCTAGCTAA
Organism: Geum urbanum; assembly: GCA_946800695.1. NCBI lineage: Eukaryota > Viridiplantae > Streptophyta > Magnoliopsida > Rosales > Rosaceae > Geum > Geum urbanum. Next base: position 42,198,177 of record OX327012.1, read on the forward strand.
TTGCCTGATTGTTTGGAATTGTATACCGTATGAAAAGTCAAAAGCATGACTAAGAGACTGATCGTTGCATTTCTTGACTAACAATCCTTGCATCGTAAGCAATGATGTAAGCATTTGTTGAATTAAGCATAACTGATAACCCCATGCCATGCAGTATTGTAATATAGCAAGAATTAAGCAAAATCTTAGGTGCTTACCTCTTTACTCTAAAATTCGAACATCCCCATGCAGTTCGCCGTGATCCTTCTCTAATTGCCGGAACTCCAATACCGGCGGCCGAAATTACGCCATCAATGCAGCAATCCGCGACAGTTCTAGGCTTCTAGCAGTCTCAGTCAGTCTGGCGCTTTATTCACAATCTAACCTGGGCTGGACTCCTTAATTGAGCCCTCGGCCTGCTTGGCCCAGCACCCGAATGGTGTAAGAGAGAGACTGATTGTTCTTCTCATGGGAATTTTAGACAGCATTAGATTCTTGTCGGCACAAGTGACGGCGATGGACGAATAATTGGTTCCGGGTATCAACGGATATTGTTTTGAAAGTATAAGTTATTGGTAATTGTCATCAATGCCAAACTGAAAAAATGAAGATCAGTACAGAAAGTAAAGGCTGAAGTTTCTGAGAAGTGAAGCATTAAGTTCAGGACGTGATTACGGGAGCAAGATCAGGTCCAGATTGCCTCCATCATCGCTAACTCAAGTCTCAGATATGGTAAGCATCCATTCATAAGTGATTAGGTCAATCCATATGATTCCGCTGTGCATATTAAGTGTTCAATCAAGAGTTAATAGCGATTGATTCTCTAAGGTCCTTGGTGAATTTTATTGATGAATACACTAAAATGACATGGATTTTCTTGATGAAGTGTAAAAGTGACGTGTTTGTCAGATTTACTAAATTTTACAAGACGGTGACAACTCAGTATCAACAACAAATTCAGGTACTTCAATCTAACAATGGTGGAGAATATGTGAATGGTGAGATGTTAGCATACTTGAGCACTCATGGGATTAGGCACCAAACTTATATTGCCTATGCTCCTTAACATAATAGACTAGCTGAAAAAAAAATCGATAGTTGATGGAAGTTGTTCATGCTTCATTGTTTGGTATGACTTTCTGTTGCAATCTATGGGGCGAAGATGTGTGTTCTGCTACATACTTGATCAATCACACATCTTCTTGATTGAGTTTCAAAATCCTTATCAGAAGTTGCATCAGTGATTGAATGTGTCAGCTTTGCCAAATCTGGAGCCAAGAGTTTTTGGGCGTACTGTGTATGCTCACATCAACAAACAATTGCGGGGAAAACTTGATTCTTGTGCTATGAAGTGTGTCTTTGTTGGATAAGCTGAGTTCCAAAAAGGTCACCACTATTATGATCCAGTTTTGAACAAAATGCATGTTTCTCTGGAAGTTTTTTTTTTTTTCTGTGAATCTGAACCTTATTACTCAAGGAGAGTTTCAGAGTCTTCTCTTCAAGGGAAGAGAAGTGTATGTGAAGGAAATCCTCTGAATTTAGAGGAATTTAAAAAATTGGAGAGCTTGGAAAGGAGACTTGAAGCTAGAAATCAGGCAGAAAATAGTACAGGAAACCTGTTCGACTCGTCGAGACCTTTTCTCGACCAACCGAACGGTGAACTCAAAATGAGATAGGAGGCATCCATCGACCCGTCGAGTACCACCCTTGACCCGTCGAGAAGTGGATCTGAACTGAGATAGATTGATGCAATTATCCCATCAAGAAACTCCCTCGATCGTCGAGTACTGAAGCTGAAGCGTCATCAACTAAAGTTCAACATTTTTCTTCTTCTGAAGCAATATCGATCCCCCTTCTACTCTAACGACCGAAGAGCCTCCCACAATGTCTTACCTGATGTACGTATTGATAACCTTGAATCAGGTAATATAGAAGTTAGTGTGCCTATGAGATCTCAACGGAAAACAAAAGGGGTTCCAAAGAAACAATATGAGTGTAATGTAGAAGCTAAAACCAAATATCTTATACCTAGCTTTGTGTCCCATCATAGGTTATCTGGATCACATGCACTTGTCGTTAATCAATTATCTACAGTATCTATTCCCAACAATGTGCAGGAGGCCTTAGTGGATCCAAAATGGAAGCAGGTTATGAATGAAGAATTGGAGACTCTACAAAGGAATGGAACGTGGGAGACTGTTCCAGCATCACCTGAGAAGAAGACTATTGGATGTAAATGAGTATCTATAGTAAAAATGAAAGCAGATGACAACATTGCTCGATATAAAACTCGTCTAGTTGCTAAAGGTTACACTCAGTGATATGAAATGGACTATCAGAAAACATTTGTCCCAGTAGAAAAGATCTGTACTATACACATTTTCATTTCTTTAGCAGCTCGACATGATTAGTCACTGCAACAATTTGATGTGAAGAATGCTTTCTTGAATGGAGATTTAGAAGAAGAAGTGTACAATGACATCCCTCCGGGTGTCAACTGTAGGCCATGTGATGTTGGAAAAGTTTTTCAACTGAAGAAATCTTTGTATGGTTTGAAACAATCTCCAAGATCTTAGTTTAGGAGGTTCTCTAGAGCTATGAAGAAGTTTGGATTTCGGTAGACTAACTTTGATCATATCTTGTTCATCAAACGCAAGGATGGTAAGATTAATGCTCTGATTGTATATGTGGATGATATGGTTATTACATGTGATGATCCAGTTGAAATGAAAGATTTGAAGAAGCGTTTATCCCAAGAGTTTGAGATTAAGGACTTGGGTCCCTAAAGTATTTCTTGGGGATTGAAGTTGCAAGATCCAAGTTAGGAATCACCTTGTCACAACGAAAGTATGTGCTTGCTCTTCTTGCTGAAATAAGGATGTTGGATTATAAACCTACTAATATTCCTATTGAGATGAATCACAAGTTGAAATTATATCCTGGCCAGGTTCCAACAAACAAGGGTAGGTATCAGAGGTTAGTAAGAAGATTGATCTATTTGTCACATACTATGCCTGATATTGCATATGCTATGAGTGTTATGAGTTAGTTCATGCATGATCCCATTGAGGAGCATATAAGTGTTGTGATACTCATTCTCAGGTATTTAAAGTCTGCACCTGGTAAAGGCTTACCGTTTTCAAAGAATGGTGAGTTTGGAGTTACAAGATATACTAACGCATATTGGGTAGGAGATAAGACTAATAAGATATCTACTTCTGGATACTTTACATTTTTATTGGTGGAAGTTTAGTAAATTGGCGTAGTAAGAAGCAAAATGTGATTGCACGTTCTAGTACTGAAGCTAAATACCGTGGAATGGAAAATCAAGTGTGTGAACTATTATGGATCATAAATATATTGAAGGAGCTAGGCTTCAAGTTTCATAAGACCATGAATTTGTATTGTGACATTACAACTACAGTTCAGATTGCTAATAATCCTGTACAGCATGATATGACCAAGCATGTGGAGGTTGATCGACATTTTATCAGGGATAACCTTGATAAGAAAGTTATATAGTTTTCCTTTGTAACTTCTGAAGAGAAACTAGCGGATGTACTCACTAAAAGATTGTCACATCAAGCATTTGCAAGTTGGATTAACAAGTTGGGCATGATTGACATCTATGCACCAACAATCATGCCCAACTTAAGGGGGAGTGTTGAAATATTCTTATTGTAATTAGAATTAACTCTTGTAGATATGACATGGTTGTGTAGATATATTTTCCTTTTAGGAGATCACTTGTAAAGCTATATTAACCCTAAATCGGGATAAATGAAAGCATTAAATTCTTCCCGAAATACTTTTATACTGAATCTTTATTCTACTATAATTCTCCTTTTGTTGCTCCTTGTTGTATTTTCCTCCAAATAACCTAAATAAACAATAATAATAATTAATGACTGAAAACTAAACAAATAAACTAAGTATTTTAGGAATAATTAAGCACAAGAGAGTTGCATATTTATGCAACTATCAAAATACCTCACGGGTGAATTTTGCTAGTCCTCGAGAAAACACTAAAGTAAGACTCTGAAAAGACTCAACAATTACATATATTTCAAAATTCTAATGCACTTAACATATTGTCTTAGCAATCCTCCAAAAAGAGTAACACCAAGTTCACATGATACTTCAATTTAATCAAAAGAACTTTGAAGGTTAATGTCAATTCTTGGCACACATGTAATATGTAGGACAAAGATATAATCATGGTGAATATCAAGCTATAGCAATGAAAGGACCCAACCCCGATTTAGCACCCTAAATCGGAATCGAACCCCTTCGAAAACACGAACCAACAAAAAACTTTTCGAAATTTGGGCAGAGTTTCGTTACTAGCGTGGAATTACCATTACCTGCACGCGTAAAATACACTCCATCCTATGTCACAAAAAGCAAACCGTGGGCACCAACCCCATCCGGATTTCTCAATATATCAACAATAACGTAAAGTAGTAAATATATATACACTTAACTGAAATCCAGTGTAAAATCGTATAACATATTCAATAGGAAGCTCAGAGCGACATCTAATACATAATCATATACTCATACCACAGTAGGTAGAACAATAAACCTACTGGATGAAACAAAGTAGCTCGAGCACTATGCCTCCGACCACGACGTGCGACACCAGAGCCTGAACTGCAAACTGGGCACGGAAACCGAAAAGCCCAGGTGAAAGACAATAAACACGTTAGAGTGAGTGGACGAAAATAACTGTCTTTTACCAAGTAATATACGTTATAAAAACATATGCGAGTCGAAAGTATAAACAATAAATGGTACGCAAGGGAGACTCTAACTCCTCACGCGTCCGGGTACACGAGGGAGACTCTAACTCCTCCCGTATACGTACATGAGGGAGACTCTAACTCCTCACACGTACATAGCATGTGTATAAATCACACGGGGCCACTCGTGGACATATAACAACGTATAAATAGTAATCACATAACACATGCTCAATATAAACATAATCTCGTACGAAAACTCATATTCGTAAAACCATAATCATACTGCATGCTCAAGTTCATAAATCGTATATAAAGGACTCGCAATAATTTCGTGAAAATAAACTGTCCACTCACAGACTGGCGTAACGCGTATCGCGTTAACCCGTGATCCGGCGGAAAGTCCATCGCCAAACAAACGATCACGAACCCCTGAATAATCACAACGTCCAATATTCAAAGTCATAATCCGACAATTCGAATCAAACAACGAGAAACCACCGTTCTCGGAAATACAGAATTCGAATACGACGAATCGTCGAAAATCCATATATACCACCTCAATATTTCGTTTTACGTTCGGACGCTCAACTCGAAAAATGAACCTCCCCACTGCGATCGGAGCGCGATTTCGAGTCAAACGACATGCAACTTGCCGAAAGTCAAAAAGTCAACCCATTGACCGTTGACCGCCGTCCACGGCGGCGCCGCCGCCGGCCGAAGAATTTTCCGGCGGAGCCACCCTTGTTCCACTCCAAATCGCCCACTGAGCAACTTTGTCAACTGCACCAAGGGCCAATTCTCACTCTAACTCATCCAATTTCATGAAGAACCGAATTGTACACAAATTTTCCAATCCAAAATTCTCCAAATTCAAGCAAAATTAGAGCTTCAAATTCACACAGTAGCTTCAAGAGGATGAGAGCAACAAAGCCCACCCAAAATTTCAGTTCAAATCTTCCAAAAACATAGAACCCGAAATACCTCAATTTCTTCCCGTTTTGGCCGGAATATTTCTCTCTCTCCGGCGAGCTAGGCCGTGCGTGGTGGCCGGGGTTCAAACGAGGACAGCTAGGCGAGTTGATAGCCTCCTATCTCGAAGCCGGAAACGGCCGAAATCCAAGCACCACCGTGGAAGCCGTCGCCACCCACGTGAAAACCTCCTCCACCGAGTTGACTCGGTCAACTCGGTCAAACCCCAAAATAGAAAGTCTCTCCCCTGCCCAGAATAGCAGGTTGCTATATATAGCCTTTCCCAAAACGGAAACTTCATGTTTATCCATTTCGACGAACTTTAAACTCCCGAAATTTTCTCGTCGTAACTCCGATTCCGATAATTCTCGCGGCCACGAATTCGACTCGACATAATCTTTCATAATCACCCGAAGTCAAACATATCGGCCAATCGGATAAAAAGTCAACCCTTCAAAGCAACACACATTAAATCGACTAAATAATCAACAAACGGCAAAATTCGCAACCAATTCCTCGTAACTCCAAACCATGCTCCGGAAGTTCCCACAAACTCGAAATTAAATTCCGAACAACTTCCGTGAAGAAGCTGAGACCAATTTCTCGTCCGATAATTTAGTCGCGAACAAACCCGCCATTTAAATCTGAACTTCAAATATTCATAACTAATTCCTCGGTCGTCCAAATAACGATCTGGAACCGCCCACAAACTCGTAATCACACGTACAACGACTCTCGAGAAGAGACCCAGCTCCAATTCTCGGCCAATAATTAAGTCGTTTACGAGTCTGGCGATACAAATAACTGCCGACAAACTGCGACTACGCAGTAACTCATCAATCAAGCTGATCATACTGCTGATTCTGGTCCGGGTCGTCACAAGCAAGCAACAAACAGTCAAGATTCAATCTCATAAGGAAACACTCTCATAAGTGTTTCTCTCAAATATATCTAAGATTTCCACTCAACTCAATTACTTATCATATGCTCAACTCTTGTGATTAATCTTCACAGATCAAAGGTTGTCCATCCTGAGAATCAAAAAGATCTTTCAAAGGTTGTAATGAGGCTAGGCTCTTGAGTTTGTAGAACAAAAGGGATATGAAATTCAAGCACAAGTTCTAAAATCTAGTAGAACACCATAAATAATATACTTTTCTCGAACTTTGTAACCATTGAAACATCTTCACCATTGAATATGATCATTTCATTGGTATCACCATTGTGGTCGGATTTCATCTTGTTGACTATTCACGTCATTCTATTCATCAACAATAACCTTTGGGTATCAAGCTAGCACATCACAAAGTAATTGTCTTATACTTCCTTGCCGATTTCTCTTTTTCAATTGTTCTGCTCTTTTTTTTTACAACACAACTAACTTGATACCCCACACTTGTTCCTTTGTATCACCTTTATAAACTCATCTTGGTCTTCATGTACCTGTTTCATGTATAGCTCTACTAAGTCCTAGAACAAAGGTAGATATATAACTATCTTAAGGTTCAAGTTTAAAGTTATGCGGGTGATGACAAAAATTTTAAACATGAAGACTCAAAGTAGTTAATTAAGGGGTGCACAATTTGTGTACACAAAATATGGGACACAAGTTATATATGGCAATGGTGGTAGATCCTAAGTGCCTTTATCACTTCCTCAATCAAGACATATTTTGACTATAAGCTTTGAAAAATACAAGAGCAAGTTCTAGTAATCTTTAGAGTCCATTAACTTAATATGCGGCAAGCAATTGACACTCAATCAAGGAAAACATGTATTTCACATAAATGCTCAAAATTTCACAGGTTAATGACTCTCAACAATGTCTAAGCATGCTCGTAACCTGTACCTTGTTAACTTATTTTTACATCCATTACATATTAACACATGCACCATATATCAAGATTAACCAAAGAAACTCATATCACATAGTCACATGTTTCACTCTTAGTCACAAATTAGGAAGATATAATCACATCATAAACTAGTTAGGGGGTCCTAAGACTCAAAACAAAAACAAAATATTCTTTTTGTATTACTTTTCTTGACACTTTTTATTTTTGTATTTTAGTTTTCATATTAGACTCACAAAAACACAAAAAAAACAAAGAAAAACTTAAAAATTCCAAAAACTGACGCATAAACCCTTCCACGACGAACTAGTCATTGGAAAAGAACTTTTCATCTTTGATGGGTCAAGATAACTTCTTGATGGGTCGAAGGATACCTACTGTCTCACTCTGGACTAATTTTTGATGGGTCGAGAAAAATTCTTGACGGGTCGAGACTCTGATAACAAAAATCAAGAAAAATCTAAAACGAAATCGACAGATCAAAAACTGGTTTCGACGGGATGAACAGAGCTTCGGGATAACCCCAAAGTGACTCCAAAATTTCAAAAAAACTTGACTCAATTTGCAAAATTTATTTATAGATGTTAAGGATATGATATAAATTCTCACCCTACACTTGAAATTTACATTGTCCTTAATGTAAAACAAAACTAAAACATGCAACACATTAAACAAGCATAGAATTGAACACATAATACATCACAAAACACATTAAACTTGGAGAAAAATAACAAAGGAGAGGGTTAAGAACGCAAATCTGATTTCCAAGCTTCTCCATCAAAATGGGTTGTCTCCCAAATAATGCTAAGTTTAACGTCTTCCGCCAGACAGTGTTCTACAGATTCACTCCACTGGAGAAGTAGGAGGGGTAGTTCATCCACATCCCTCACTTGAGATGGCTCATAAATTGGCTTGAGCCTATATCCGTTCACTTGAACATATTCCCGATCTTTGGATTTCGGATCTCTACTACACCATGAGCAAACACTTTAAGGATAACAAAAGGTCCATTCCACCTAGATTGAAGCTTACATGGAAACAACTTTAAATGTGAATTAAATAGCAAAACCTTCTGTCCCCCAATAAAAGACTTTCCCTTAATCATCTTATCATGAAATGTCTTAGTTCTCTCCTTGTAGATTCGACTAGACTCATATGCATTGTTCTGAATCTCATCTAGTTCATTCAATTATAACTTCTTATGAACACATGCAACATCAATATCATAGTTAAATTGTTTAATCGCCCGATATGCCTTGTGTTTAAGCTCCATTGGAAGATGACATCCTTTCCCATAGACCATCCGATAAAGAGACATCCAAATCAGTGTCTTGTAAGATGTTCTATATGCCCATAACGCCTCATCTAAGTGTTGACTCCAATCTTTCCAGGTTGGTCCAACAGTCTTCTCAAAAATTTGCTTTATCTCTCTGTTGGACACTTCTACTTGCCCGCTTGTCTGAGGATGATAAGGTGTTGCCACCTTATAATGAACATTGAATTTCTTGAGCAAAGCTGCATAAGACTTCTTAATAAAGTGGGAACCTCCATCACTGACGATGTATCTGGAAGTGCCAAATCTAACAAACAGTGATTTCTAGAAATTCAAAACAATAAGAGCATCATTAGTTTGACTGGCCACTGCCTTCACCCACTTTGAAACATAATCAACTGCAAGTAGAATGTAAACATTTTGTTGGGAGCTAGGAAAATGACCCATAAAATCAAAATTCCCCACACATCAAAGATTTCAACAACTAAAATTGGGTGATGGGGCATTTGATCTCTAGGACATAAGTTACTTGTGAGCTGACATTTGACACATGATTTATGAAACTCATGCGTATCTTTAAACAAAGTTGGCCAGAAGAAGCCACTTTCAAGTACCTTCATCGCCGTTTTGTTTCCAGCAAAGTGACATCCCTCTATATGTGAGTGAAAAAATGATAGTATAGATTAAAATTCAGTTTCAGGAACGCACATTCTTATCAACAAATCTGGATAATGTTTCCATAGATACGGCTCATCCCACACGTAGTGCTTAGCTATCTTCACCAACTTGTTCTTCTGAACTCTACTGTAGTCACTTGGTATTCTTCCTAACACGAGATAGTTTAAAATATCCGGGTACCAAGGCTCAGAACATTAAGAGCAAAAAGTTGCTCATCCAGAAAGCTATCATGCAGAGGTAATGAATTCTCCTCTACGTTGGATCCATGGGTGACCTGCTCAGGTGATCTGCCACCATATTCTCAGTGCCTTTCTTATCTTTGATCTCAATGTCAAATTTCTGAAGTAGTAGCATCCATCTGATCAGCCTGGGTTTGGCATCCTGCTTAGTCACCCAGTATCTCAAAGCAGTATGGTCAGAATAAATAATCATTTTAGTGCCTCACAAGTAAGACCTAAACTTTTCCAAAGCAAAGACCACAGCTAAGAATTCCTTTTCTGTAGTTGAATAATTCAATTGTGCATCATTTAAAGTCCTAGAAGCATAATAGATGACATGAAAACTTAGCTGGACGTTGACCCAAATTAAACAGCACCAACTGCATAATCAGAAACATCACACATCAATTCAAAAGTTAAACTTCAATCAGGTGCCTATATGATGGGCGCAGTTGTTAGAAGCTCCTTGAGCTTATTGAATGCCTTCAATAACTCATTTGTCAAGTTGAAAGCTACATCTTTCTGGAGAATTGCACATAATGGTTTGGATATCTTGGAAAAATTCTTGATAAATCTGCGATAAAATTCTACATGTCCAAGAAAAGATCTCACCTCCTTCACAGTCGAATGAGGGGGTAAAGTACGCACAATATCCACCTTAGCTTTACCAACTTTAATACCTCTAGCAGATACAATATGTCCCAAAACTATACCTTGTTCTACCATAAAGTGACATTTTTCCCAATTCAAAAAAAGGTTAATCTCCACACAACATGTGACGACCCGGACCGGAATGGGTATAGTAATTGGCTTAATATGCGAGTTTCACGAGTAATTGTGGTTTAGCGTAATTAATCAGATATGAAACTTCGATCACGACTTAATTTTCAGACACGAATTTGATTTGGGTTTGTTCGTGGAAAATGTAGAGAATTTGATTTTGAGTCTGTGGAAACTTTCCGAGGATTTTTCGGATAATCGAGGAATATTAAATTAATATTTGAAATTATCGCCGAGTTAGTCGTGTTTATCCGTTCGAGTTTGAGTTATCCGAATTTCGGATAGAGTTGAGTCGCGACGTATAAATAGCCGAATAGCCGTAAAATTATCGAGAAATTACATTTTGGGCCGTTTGACCAGAGTTGACCCGTTGACTGTATGGGTCGAGTTGACCCGGTTTGAAACTCGCCGTCGGACTTAACGTTTCCGGCCACCTCCAGCCATGATTCTGGTAGGTATGGCTTCCCCTTGTTATATGCTACTGTTTAGAACTTGATTTGAGGAGAATTGATTACGAATTGAGGAAGAACGAAAAGCTTGAAATTGGGGGATTTCGCCGGAATCGGGTGGCGGATTCTGGCAAGATTCGGTGTCGGGGTTGTGGGGGGAAAGGTTTCCCTCGATTCCACGATACTTTCTGGGTATTTGGATGTAAGTTTGGTTGAGATTTGAGGTGTTTGGGGACGGTGACCGGAGGAGGAGTTTCGACGTTGGTTTCGGTGATTTGCGACGGAATTGGAGGTTGTGGTAGTGGAGAGATGTGTTGGGCTCGAGGAGGAGAGGAAATCTGGACTTCCCTCGCCAGAAAATCTCTCCGGTGACGGCGCGCCGCCGCTGGCGACGGCGGTCAACGGCAGAACTCTGGCGAGGCGTTGACTTTTTGGATTTTTGTCAATTTTTATGTCGTTTTGCTCGTATTCGCGCCCCGATCGTCGCCTTGAGGTTTTTGAGTTGATTTGAGTTGTGGATTTCAAGTCGGGTTTATATGAAGTATTTTGGGAATTTCGACGATTATTTTGTATCCGAGTTATATATTTCCGGAAATGGTTGGTTTCCGAGGTGAGGTTCAGAGTATTGAATTGTGATTTTGATCAGTGATATTTTGTGATTATTCAGGGGATCGAGATCATATGCTTGGCGATGGATCTTCCGCCGGATCTCGGGATTAGCGCGTTTGTGCGCTGTGCTTGTCTGTGAGTGGACACCTTTCTTTTCACTGATTGGTTGCGAGTCCTTAATATACGTTTTACAAGCATGAGCATGCATATGCGATTATGATTTATTCGAGCATGTGTTTTACGATTATGCATCGACAAATATGCTTATATAATTATATATTACGAATACGCATTTACATTATGTTTAATACACTTGCATGAACTATTTATGATTTGGTTTACACAGAGTACAGTCACAGTATATATTGTTGTATCAATACACCTGCATCCCGGCTGATCCCCGATGATGTTTACCGGAGGAGGCTGTGACCCCTGATCCGAGACCTTTACCAGGGGGGGAAGACCTCTGATCTGAGGTCTTTCTGGCTTGAATCACGTGTGAGTTTGGGATCCCGTGATTCGGACTGTACTAGCGCGTACGTGTCCATGAGTGACTCCGCAGGATTTAACGATGCATGCTCTGTATGCTTGAGGAGTTAGAGTCTCCCTCGTGTACTATATCATATTCATTCATTTAGACTCACATATGTTTTTATAACATATATGATTCGGCGAAAGACATTTATTTTTGTCCACTCACTTTAACGGTTTATATGTCTTTCCCTGGGCTCTTTGTTTTCAATGCCCAGTTTGCAGTTCGGATTCTGGTGTTGTACGTCGTAGTCGGAGGCTTAGTATTCGAGCTACTTTTCTTATCCAGTAGGTTTCTTATTTAGCCTACTATTGTATCTTTATGTATATATACTAGAGGTCGCTCTGAATACTCTGATGTTATATTTTCGTATGTTTTTCTCTGAAGTTCTATAAAGTTACAGTTTTTGCTCATTGCTTTATATTATGATATGATTTTGAGAAATCCGGATGGGATTGGTGCCCACGGTTTGGATTTTGTGGCATAGGATGAAATATGTTTTCGGGTGCAGGTTAATGACAATTCCACGATATAGTGAAACTCTGCCAAAATTTCTATGGTTTTTGCAAGTTCGTGTTTTCAGAAAGGGTTTGATTCCGGTTTAGGAAACTAAATCGGGGTTGGGTCCTTTCACAACATTTCAGAAATATGGATAAATGATGCAGACACATGTCAAAAGAATCACAAAAAACTGAAAAATCATCCATGAATACCTCAATGATTTTCTCAACCATGTTTGAAAATATGCTCATCATGCATCTCTGAAACGTTGCTAGTGCATTGCACAAGCCAAATGGCATTCGTCTATATGAAAATATACCAAACGGACATGTGAAGGTGGTTTTTCTCTTGATCATCTCGATGGGTGGCAATCTAGTTGTAACCCGAACAATCATCCAAGAAGCGATAGAAAGCATGACCTGTCAAACGCTTCAACATCTGATCAATAAAGGTAAGGAAAAATGATCCTTTAGCGTGGTTTCAATTAATTTGCGGTAATCAATGCAAACTCTCCATCCAGTTTGAGTTCTTTGTGGCACCATCACATTCTCATCATTTTTCACAACTGTGATGCCAGAACTCTTTGGAATAACATCACAGAACTAACCTATTTACTGTTAGAAATAACATATATGATACCTGCATCCCTTAACTTGATTACTTCCTTATTCACAACATCCATTATTAGAGGGTTAAGTCTGCGCTGAGCTTCCCTTATGGCCTTAGCTCCCCCTCAAGGTATATCCTATGAGTCCAAAGAGTAGGGCATATGCCCTTGATATCTACTATAGTCTATCCAATTTCTTCTTTGTATTGCCTAAAGACAGTTAGCAATTTCTCTTCCTACAATTGGGTTAGCTTTGAAGAAATAATGATCGGCACAAAGTGTCACCAATTTATAAGAATGCATGCTTCGAATGATCAGGTAATGGCTTAAGTTCAAGTTCAAGAGCTACCTCAATGGAAGGGTGAAAAGTTTTATCAGAGACCGGTAATGGAATGGGTTTGGACACCTTACCTTTTGGCACAAATGGTTTGGACTCCAGTTCAACAATCTCTTCATAAAATTTATCCTCTATGGCCAAGTCTTGAAAATGCTCAATCCTTAGATACTCATCATCCTCACACCCCACACTTGAAGGTTGGTTCTCCAGTTTGGCCTTAAGCTCGTCAAGCTCTTCTCTGATCTAATGAGTTTCGACGAGTTGAGAGTTTCTTTTGACCTGTTGAACAGTGGCTGCTATGATGGTTTCACCTCCAACTTGTATAGCTATCTTCAAAGCATATTCTTCCATTGAGTATTGGATATATTTTTGCATGATACTATCAAACGTATCAATTGAATAACAAGAATAATTACTAGCATTACCCGAATGTTTAGTGGCTTCAAAAATATTGAAGCGAATTTTCCTATCATCATCCCTCATGGTGAGAGTTCCCTCCTGACAGTTAATATTTGTTCGGGCTATCCTCAAGAATGGATGACCTAAAATCAATGGAAGCTCAAAGGGTATTGGTTCTATTTCTATCTCCAAGATGAAGAAACCAGCTGGGAAGATCAAGTCACCTACCTGCACTAAAACATCATCAACAACATATAATGAGTAGCAACTAGATCTGTCAGCTAATTTAATAGTTACCAATATGGGCTACAATTGTTGTGTCGAGTTCAATTTGTTATAAACAAAATAGGGCATCAAATTAATAGAAACACCTAATCTAATAAAGCACCAGAAAACCTGTTATCACCAACAATGCATGGAATAGTGAAATGCCCTAGATCTTCCATCTTGGGGGGTAGCTTTCTTTGTAGCACAACATACACATTCTCGCTCAAAGTTACCGTCTCAGTTGGCTTATACTTTCTCTTAGTTGTACAAAGTTTCTTGGGAAACTTGGTGTATTGTAGAATTTGCTTGAGTACTTCAAGTAGAGGAATGTTTACTTGAATCATTTTGATGATTTCCAAGATGTCATTGGCCTTGTCCTCCATCTCTTGCTTTCTCAACCTATTAGCAAAAGGAACTGGAATGTCAGTAGAAGAAGAGAGTTTAGAAGATACATGCACAATTTTTGCAGTGGTCTGAACATTGGCTTCAAGTGCATTCTTGACGTGTCGAGTTGGGGTTCCTGGAGTATTCTTCGATGGGTCGAGAGATTTCTCTCGACGGGTCAATTGCATGCTTCTGTCTGATTTTGGAACAACTTTCGACGGGTCGAGAGTTTATTCTCAATGGGTCGAATGGTCGCTACTGTGAGTCCTTAGACTGTGTCTCAATGAGTCGAGAGTTTCGCTCGACCCGTCGAACTAAAGCCGCTGGAATGTTCCTGACAGGTTGTCAAACACAATTTGCTCTATTACCAGTTCCTCCAACGCTTGTGACCCCTTCTTAGTCTCTGGAACTGGCCCTAAAATCTTTCCATTCCTCAATTCAATAGCATTCACATCCCGCTCATTCCTTGGGTTATGTTTCGTCTTGCTAGAAAGTGTTCCAGAGTTCTTTTGAGTCAACAATTGTTGTACATGACTCATCTAACGTTCAAGAAGCTCAATAGATTTCCCATGTTACTGAGTTATGACATTGATTTCTTGACGGAATACACTATTCTCTTGGCGAGAGGCACTATTCTCCTCCATATCTTTCTTATTGTCAAACATCATATGCTAAATCAATGCTTCTAAAGTTAAAGTACATGTTGATGCTTGAGGTGGTGGGAGTGGTATAGCTTGGTATTGTTGTTGTGATTGCCTCTGCCCATATTGTTGTCCATCTCCTCTAGGTTGTCTTGGTGGAAATCCAGGTGGGTTAGATGGAGGATTAAGCACATCGTTGCTCCTGTAGTTGAGAAGTAGATGATCATTATTTCCTCCATAAGTATTGGACTACCTTCCAACAAAATTCGCATCCTCTTATTCTTCTTCATCTGCTCTAAACTTTGGGCAACATTCTGCTAAATGATATGTAGCTGAACATAGTGTACACACTACTTGAGCTACAACAAGTGTTGTCTTCTTATTAAACTTCAAGGTACTGGCAATCAAGGCTATATCATTCTCCATAGAGCTCAACCTTTTTTCCATTGCTCAATCTATTGCAACTGCATTCAAAGACCTTCTACTTGCTCCCATTATTCTATCTCTGGACTAAAACTGCTTTCAATTGTTAGCTTGGTTCTCCACAACTTCCTTGGCTTCAGTTTCAGTCTTGTCCCACCAATTTATCCCATAAGTTGAGTCGAGTTTTGATCTATTAAAAGAACCAAGTCCTTCATAAAAGAACTATATCTGGGTGTTAAGATCAAACTTATGATGAGGGCATTGCCAAAGTAGACCCTTGAATTGACTCCAGGCTTCATGTAATTCATCTCCATCTTTCTGCTTGAATGTACTGATTTGTTTCTTCAAATTTTTGCTCAGAGATGCTGAGTAGAATTCCTTTATGAATGCAACATCCATCTTTTCCCATGTATCAATCGACTAAGAAGGCAATGAGATGAACCATGCCTTGAGTGAGAACGAAAAGAAAATAAGTTTGACAACATCTTCATCTACAGTTGTTGACTTTTGAATCCTACACAATGCTGCAAACTCATTGAAATGGTCTTGATGGTCTTTAGAATGAGTGTCTCTGAAATGTGGTAGGTTTGAGATGAGAGATGGGAGAATTGCGTAAGCCCCAAAAATTTTGGTAGCACAACTGGTGAGGCTGCAACACCTGTACCCGAAACAAGGGACTCTTTAAGTTTCTGGTTGTTGGCCATTGGTGGTGGCGATGTCGGTGGCATTGGGATATGCTCTTCTTCTGTCCCTCAACCTCTGACTCAGACTCAGAATGGTGTTCACTTGTTATCTCCTGTTTTGTCTTGTTGATTTCTCAATCTTTAGATCAAGTAACAGTAGTTCAGAGCTCGTAAAGTGAAGAGTACGCATAAAAAATCTCTTGCACACAGTATCAAATGTAAGACTCAAAATAAAAAAAAAAACTAAGCAACACAAAACTAAAAACAAAAGACACAACGAAGACTTATAATTAAACAACTCCCGAAACAACTCCCGACGACACGGCGCAAAAATTTGATAGGTGAAAAGTTACCCTCAAAGATAACCCTAGCTATTCTTGAGAAAAATATGTCAATGTAGTAAATGAAAAATATGGGTCATTACCCCACAGATGATTAGTGAAACTGGGACTCAAGAACTCAAGAAACACAAAAGACGTGAAAGCCAGAAACCTGGCAGACTCGACCACTTGAAAAAATTAATTTACGAACAGTACTTACACGAAATAAAAAATCACAAAAAGTTATAAAAAAAAAAGACACTAGACACAGTGACGGACAACCACACAAAAATTGAGGGTATTCAGAGTTGATTTGGTTGCCGAAATAATCCGGGAAAACTATAGCTAATGCAGAAATATATAAATTTTAGAAAAGTAAATTGTTGAAGAAATCAAATAGAGATGATTGTTAGGGACTTCCCTCCACCCTAGACAACTCACAATTTATCCTAACTCTAATCTAGATAACCATGGATGACTGACTCCCACAATCGAGCAAATGTCGGTAGGACATCGATTGTATTACACTCTTACTACTGTACTAAGCAGAATGTCAGTATTGACTTAGCTTGATCTTCAACTCGTAGATTGGTACATGTCAGCGACCTAATCTAGTCAATTAAAGTCATTAAGATTTAAGAGTGTTTGAAAGTCAACAAAACTTCGAGGGTCGATGTAGCGGTCCCCTTAACATCACTAAGGAATTATTTCACACAAGTTATCACAACGGGCTTGCTTGTCACTATTGAATATGCATTGATATAGCGGTCCATCACACATCCTAGACTCTAGATCCTAAGCCATGCAACATAGTTTGCAACCAAAGTAACAAGAACATAGAAATCATCACTGAAAAAGTAGTGAAACAAAACTCATCCAAATAGTTATTAAGATCAAAAGAGGTTTAAAATCGTAAGCATGTCTAGGGTTTCGATCAACCCCAAACTAGGGAAGTTTAGATACTCATAGTCAAGATTACAAAATAGCAAAACATGATGGAGAATGAAGAATGAAACAAAAACCCTAGAATTTTTGGCTGGGAAATTTCGACGGGTCAAGAGCCAGGTCTTGACAGGTCGAACTGGGACAGCTGGGACTCTTGGCAACGTACAATGCTTCTCCTCTTCTTTGGCTCCTCTCTCTGAAATTTAACAATCCTACTTTCATTATCAAAAGATGTTTATATAGGTATGAGCTTGAGCCTCTCATCATCAATCTAAGGTTGACTCATCGCCACATGGACTTCCACGTCACCAATTCTTATTCTAATAGAATTATTTTTTTATTTCTCCTTTTTGTATTTTCCTCAAAATAACCTAAATAAACAAAAATATAATTAATTACTGAAAACTAAACAAATAAACTAAATATTTTTGAAATAATTAAGCACAAGAAAGTTGCATATTTATACAATTATTTAATCATATATAGAGTGCTGAGACTGCTAATAGTTCTTGTAGTATAATTTTATCTTTAAATCTTTTGTTATTATAACCAAAGAGCATAAAGATTTTTTGTAGTGAAGAAATGAAGAATGGAATTATTTATAAGATAAAACGGTCTATTAAGCTCCAGAAGGGTGTATAAAATGTTTAATTGTCTCAGACCAAATCCCAGTTCGAATCCCAAATCTGTAAAATGGATGGATTTTCCTTGTCGGGAAATATTTATTATTTCGGGCGAGAAAAGATATGATGAAGAATTTATAATTGAAAGTTGTTGTCGTTAGAACTATTGGGTTATAGAATCCTAGGCCCAAATCCACCTCATCAAAAATAGTCACATAGATTGGGCCAGGCGCGGGTTCCGGACTAGCAGGTCGGGTCCAGTAAGTCCCCCACTCTCCACGGCATGCCTACACGCCGGAACTGCGTACGCAAGTTAAAGAAGAAGAAGAAGAAGAAGAAGAAGAAGAAGAAGAAACAAAGTTTAGGTAAAGCTCACGAGATGCGCATGAGGTCACCCACATGCTAATCTCACCTCCCATATTTGATTTGAGAAGTGCCTGCCACACAGCTCACCAGTCACCAAACCAATTCACTCACACACTTCTACCCCAAAACACCACCACCGCCGCCACTCGCTACGGCGGCGCCGCTCTCCCAACCTCGCCGAAAAAAAATCAAAACCGACCTCTCAATTCTCGCCTCGCTCAACTGTACAGACAATTCTGAGCAACCTATTATAGTTTTTTCTATTATCAATTTTCAGATTCGTAGAAGAAATCTTGAAATTACAGAGAGCATCGTAATCGTTAAAGATGAGAAGCACAGGGAAAGGTAGTCAGGAAGAGGATGACTACGAAGACGACGATTTCGGTTCCAAGAAAGATGCTCCGTCTTCCAATTCCTCCAATCCCGGCGGCAAAGGTAAATTCTGTTGATTCTGGATCCGTCGAATTGGTCAGAGATTTTGAATTTCATTAACCTTTTGCGAAATTGAGTTTTGAAATTGGGATTGTAGATGCTAAGAACAACGATAAGGCTAGTGCCATAAGATCGAAGCATTCGGTGACGGAGCAGCGGCGGAGGAGCAAGATCAATGAGAGGTTTGATTTGTTAAATAAGTCTATTGCTTGATTAGTGAGACTAGAGAAAGTTTGAGTCTTAGCTGTGTAGTTTTGATATGTTACATGTAGTAACTTCATAGATTGTTAAGTGATGTAAGCTTTGATACTAGAAGTGGAAATGTGTAATTATAGTTTCTGATTCATGGATTGAGTTGTCGATGAGGCTTGAATCTGGTTAATCTTTCTTGTTTTCAGATTCCAGATATTAAGAGATCTAATCCCCCATAGTGAGCAAAAACGAGATACCGCATCATTCTTGCTCGAGGTGTGTTTTGCTTGGAAGAATTGTGTATAACCAGGTTCTTAGACACCAATTTATCGATTCTAATGTCTGTGGTTTTGTTATGGTCTGCAGGTGATTGAGTATGTACAGTATTTACAGGAAGGGGTCAATAAACATGAGGGCCAAGGGTGGAATTCAGAGCCAACAAAGCTAATGCCTTGGGTAATGTTCTGTTCTGTATATACTCTCATTGTCTTAAGAGGTTTTTAGGGTTCACCTAGAAGCTCAGCTACAGTCTGCAAGTATTAATAGCTATGTGCTCTCCTGTAGAGGATCAAATCTATTTAACTTCCTCTAATGTGTGTGTCTGGTGGATAATATACAATGAGCCTAGCTTCTGAATATGCTTATATGGTGTGTGAAACAGAGAAATAGTCACTGGCGTGTTCAGAGTTTTGTTGGTAATCCTCAAGCTATAAAGAACGATCCTGCTGTAATTGCACCATTTTCTGGAAAGTTTGATGAGAACATCTCTATTACCCCAAATATTCTTACAAACAGCACACAGAACCCACTAGAATCTGAGCCTAGCAGGGATGTAGCCTCTAAAATGATGGATCAGCAACCTGAGATAGTAGTGAACAAGGGACTTCCGGTGCCTATACCTCTGCCGGAGAACCTACTTCCTCCTGTCAGAAGTGATATTATGCTTTCCCAGCCTCTTCACGTACCAATTTCTGATGCCCAATCAACTCAGGGCCCCACCACTAGTGGTGCTGCACTTAGTCAACAGGAGGAGCTCACTATTGAAGGTGGAACAATAAGCATCTCAAGTGTTTACTCTCAAGGGTGAGCTCTCTTACTGTATCCATATGAATTCTCGTTTAGTCATGAGACCTATACTAAACAAAAGTTAAGTGTCATATATTTTGAAAAACATTCATGTAGTTTCACTTGGACACAGCGAGTCGATTTAGGCTGCTAGTTTGACTGTCAAGATTTGGCAATTTAGATTGTAGACGTGTAGCTTACACCGTCTTTAGTTGTGGATAGTTTCACTGTAATTTCATTGTTATCCAATTTTATTGCTTGTGTTGTCTTGGTTAGATCATGTTTGTAGTTGTACTTAGGGGTAGATGAGCCTAGTAATTTGAGGTTGTGCCTTGTTTGGGTTTCTGACTGTGTTCGTAGTTATGCTCAGTGTTTTGTTTATTTTCAGTTTTATTGTTTACTTCTTGACGAATCACAGGGTCATGATATGTACATATTAATTCAAGATGTATCTAACCTGAGTGGAGTTCTGTCCCTTCTTTGGCCTTGGACTGTTCATATTCATCTAATCATGCTTAAGTAGAGACTAATTCTTTTCAAGAACCAATAGTGAGAATATAGTATGCACATCTCTCTGTCAAATACCTCATTACCGTAGTATTGTCGCAAAGCCTTATTCGACATCTTTTGTCTGTAATTACGAGCTCATGACAACCATGAAATTAATGATGAACAGGTTATTGAGCTCTCTGAGTCAGGCACTACAGAGTGCTGGTGTAGATCTGTCACAGGCTACTGTCTCAGTGCAGATTGATCTTGGGAATCGTGCAAATCGACAGCTGTCTGCTGGGACACCAGCTTCTAAGGTTTCCTCGCATCTCTTTCTCTCTCTATCTCTCTCTTTCTAAACTAGGATTTAGTAATCTCATTATTTCTCTCACACTTTTCAGGATCATGAGAACCCCCATTCGAGCAATCAAACAATGGCACATTTTAGGGATGCTGGCAGTGGAGATGACTCGGATCAAGCTCATAAGCGGCTGAAGTCATAAGACTCATGTGAAATCTTCTCGGTATCCATTTCGTTCAGATTTTTCTCACGTTCTGCTTTGGATGTCTTGGTGCCATCTTCTGGTCAGTTTACATGCTGTGCTTTGTTTTCTACTTTTCTTTATACTACTTCATTGAACCCATGTTGAGAACCAGTTCCTTAATTAGAGATTTTCTTTTAAGAACTCGTGACAGGGAATGCCATTGCAGTTGTATGGTACATAATTATTTCTAATGGAGCCACTCGGGCTGATTTATAGGTACTAGTTTGTATCTGGTGCATCAGCTTAGAAGAGATTTTTTTGATCTAATTCTCAGATGAAACTATCCTATTTTGCCATTTTAATGGTTTTATCACTGCAAAACGACTAGAAAATTAACTTACCCTTGAGTTGATAGATCTACATGAGTTTGGGATACTCATGGCGATGTCCAGAACTCTAGATATACTAATCAATCAACAGCAGAAGCAACTTTTAGCTTCTGTGCGATCCTTTTACATTCTACATTTATAAAAGAAAAAGGAGAAACTATACTCTACAAATCTAACCCTCTTCCAACCCAACAAAATATGAGGGAAAGAAGAGCACATATATATCTACAGCGGTTTGTTGAGTTGAATTGTTTGTCCTGTGATAGTGTTCCATCGATTCTAGCATGCATAACAGACTCTCTGGTTTGGTAGAAATTGGTGGCAAGCACTCTTGCGGATTGTTATAGAAGTAATCTTCTTCGTTGGGTTTACTAGGAATCTCCAATCTTCGTCTAGGGCTACCCATGCGCTCAGCATGTCCTGTTTTCACTGCCTGCAAAAATTCATCCCAGCTCAGCCTGCCCTTTTTGTACCGGTCTAACAAATTCACTAGAAGCAATCGGTCTAGAGTAATTGTTTGCCTGAATCCCAAGTATTGTCTATGGCCTTCGACAACTTTTGCCATGTTTCCTCCATAAGTAGGAACAAATATATCACTTTCTAGTGAAACGATGTAATCCAATGCGGCAATTTGGTTTGAATGATTTTGGAAGGGCTCAAGGTCTGAGGCTTCAGGCAATGTTTCTTTCTTAACCTGTTTCAGACACCATTAACAGTAAGTACAGAGTATGCTTGAGCAAGTTTTGTGTTGTTATGACTGAGTTGATCAACTTACTATATTGGGAAAGGCACGTCTCAGAGGAGCCAATCTTCTTTCTCCGCCGTATATATCACCTGCCTATGTAGATCTGGATACTAGGATCAATATTCAATGCCCTCAGCGCAAGATCTCCTCGGGAGTTAACGTGCATTTCCCAGATTTTCGTTTCCTTCGAGAATTGATCACTCTCTCTTTCCATCATGGATAAGCATATCTGTTTCATACAAAACATCAAGCTCAACTTTGTATTCATACTTTCATGGTATGGCAGAATATTGGAAGACCTAGCGAGGGCTGCAAGGCTATGCATGAGCTTAATTAGTAGTGTCCTCACCTCATCTTTGTCAGTTCGTCAATTTCATTGTCATTGCAACCAGAAAATGCTAGCATGTCCATTTCATATCTAAGATGAAGAACTAAGAATGGACCCTTTTCTTTCAGAATCTTCACAATCTTCTTCCCCATTTCCTCTGTCGCAGGAGTGAATCTCAGGGACTCATAATTTGCCTTGCAGCGCATTTTCTGGATTTCTGCAGGGAGCCCGTTGTTGGCAAATCTTGCATCAGTTTTGGTGAAATGCACTACTTCATTCTTCTTTATCTGAGGAAGAACCTGATGTACATGCAACTGTTAGTGATCATAACAATATTCCTGTGCACGAAACATTGATCACTAAACAGTAAACTTGAACGATAGATTTATTGTTATGATTAAACGATAGATTTATCGGTATGCTTATGATTAGAGCATCCGAAAATTAGTATGTAACATCCCGACCCGAGATTTACCTTGTTATTTTGATAAAACGTTAATCGTCGATGATAATTAGTTTCGTCGGTAACTATCACTGGCATTTCGTCGAAAATTTATCGATTAAGTTTTTCGAGGTATTTATTTTTAAAAAGTCGTAGATTTTACCGAGATGAGTTCGTGGCCATGTCCAGTGTTAAAATCGGAGTTACGAAAAAAAAGTTACGATCAGTGAAATTTTTTTTAACGATTTACGGTGTTCGTTAGTCGGGAGTATAAATACGACTTTCTCAAAATGAAAAGTCAGAAAAGATTTCATTTCTGGCAACGGGGCGTTGACTCGCGTTGATCGAGGCTCTGGCGACGAAAATTGCCGCCGAGCTCAGCTCTGACGAGTATTCGCCGTCCGGCCACCAAACCGGACATTCCGGGTATGGAAATGACCAACTCGGCGTTCTCTTTCATTCCCCTATGGTCTCCGACATCGATTCGACCAGAGCAAGCCAAAATTTCAAGGAGAAAAGCCGTAAAAACTTAGGTTTTTCGTCGATGATTTTCCGGTTGACTTGGTCACCGATATCGGTATGTTTCGATTCCTCTTGTTGTATGGATTGTTGTGGTATAATTTTGGATGAGATTTTCAGGTATTTCGACAGCGAATCGACGCGATTTTCATTCAAAAATTGCCACTGAAGACCGTCGTGGGTGGTGGTGGTACGGTTGTAGCCCACCCTCGTGGGAGTCTGACCCGACCAATCTCGAGCTCCGACGTGGCTCGACGGCGCCAGAATCAGAATTTGAAATTTTTCGGCCAATTAGGTTTCGGGCCAGTTTTGGACTAGTTTTCGGCCGAATTGGTCGTAACCGTAGTTGAACCGATTGTTTGGCTTGTTGAGAGGAAACGTTTGGTGTTCGGGTCGTCGAAAAAAATCGCCGCCGGATGGTTCACGGCGGTGTTCCGGCGAAAATGAATTTTGACAAAAGTTTGATACCGTTTTGCTCATAATTACGTACCGAATGTAATCAATAGGTTATTGAATTGATTCGGACATTGATATATAAGACGTATGGTTAATTAGATATTAATTAAATGATTTTACGTTATTATTAAACAGTAGAATCGATTATCGATTCGACCTCGAGTCGCGTAACGTTTGAGTAATATATTGCGACTTTAAAAAGTATTCAAGAGTTAGAATTTAGAATTTGATTAAAACTCGTCATTAGTTCGAGAAGCACGTTATTCGATAATACAAGGTTCTCAATGATAATGCTTGTTGGTAAACGAGCTTAGATATTCATTATGATTTTTTGTGACTAGTACGTTATTAAGTAATAATTGTAGCTTCAAGACGATGTGTTAGCAGCCAGTGAAAGACGGATAGAAACGTCGATAGATATGCTCTGGATTGATGAAAATCACGGCACAGTACTGTGAGTGGACCTTTTATTTTCACAGTTAATAGCGAGTTCAGTATTTATTATTTCAATATTTTAGCTTATTAATGGTATGTTTCAGAGCATATTTATTTTAGAGGTTTTTCTTTGTGATGACATTAGTTAGTTGCATAGATGCACTGACTGTTCGGTTGATCACCGGATAGTCCAATCAGGGGAGGTTAGGACAAACATCTTGTCTGATCAGTCAGGGGAGGTTAGGACAAACACCTCGTCTGACCCATCACTTATATTTTTATACAGATAGTTGACTCAGGTTAGGGCAAACACCTGAGCGACCACCTTCATTTTATTTCAGGTTTACAATATTTGAACTCGCATCAGTTTTATCAAAAACGGTGGAAATGCATAAAGCTAAAACTTTTTACAGTTTTACGGATATCGTACGATAATGATTTCTTTTGTCCACCCACTCTAACGTTTTATGTTTTTATGCCTTTCCATGAGTCATTTGTTTTTAATTTTCCAAATTGCAGGTTAATAGATTGAAGTCGTGACTGTCTAGAGTGTGAGGCATGACAGTCCACAGCTTGTATTTTCTCTGTGTAACTGTTTAGTTGAAATTCAAAATTACTCGTGTTAAAGTAATATATACCGATTAAGCGGTGCTAGAGACCCTAATGCAAGTCTTCTAGGATTTATTATAGATTATTACGGTAATCTGGAACCCTCCTGTCATAGTAGGAAATAATTAAGATAACGAACCTTGTTGTAGTAGTATGTCATGTTAGACCAACTAACTGGGGGCATGGAATAGAGGGAACCAAGCTGTACTTTTCTACTCTGCTTACGAGGAAGAGCTCTCAATATCCGAACTTCGTTGCTCAATGATGCTATGAAGTGATCCACATCGAATATATCTTCGAATTGACTGCATGCAGCCATGCATGTATACCAAGTATTAACCCAACATAATAGACTTTTAATTTCTTTAAAGTATTTAACAACAGAGAGGATAGAGTTGATCGAATCGAACTAAGTAACTGACCTTTGATCATTCCAAAAGGAGGTTTTATCCAGCTCAGGAACTATAAGCGTGAAGCTTGCAATAGCCACCATGTCACAAATCAGTACAGAACAGAATTATGGTTAGATAAACAAGTCCATTACTATATATAGCAAATGAATTTCAAAGTATGCAGAATCTAGCTAGAATGAAACATTTACTTACGGGGGGCTCGCATGTGATTCAATCCACCATTGGCTGGCTGAGACCATAAGAAATCCGTTGTTGGCATGATCCCCTCGAAACCGAGATGGTGAAGAAGTAGAAGATATGTGATGTTCAACGACGTGGTTATTGACAAGGATGAACATTTTGAAGATTTTTATGGTGAGAAGAAGGATGGCAACCATGAGAAAACAGAGGTACAATTTCGACATGCACAATGCTAGATGCAGAAGTGAACGCAGGTATCTATGCCGGAATAGTTTTTTTTTTCTTTTTCGGACTCTGGCATTAAGTATAGGAGTAGATGCTCTCTAGGGACGAAGCTGTAGGTTTCATTTGCAAATGCATGATTGATTGAAGAAACTTGGGATGAAGGGAAGCTCCTTAAAGAGTTGAAGTGGTTGATTATTTACAAGTATTAAGTTCCAAATTAGGGATATGGTTGCTAATTGAACAAACAGTTTTAACCTTCCCCATATATTTTCTCATGGACAGTTTGCTGGTTTATTAATCAAGTTTGCTAATTTAGGGAAAAAGAAAAATTAAAGCTAAAAAGGTCCTCTACTGGGATTTAACTGTAGCGTACACATCTCTAATTAAGTTGGTTTCTTCAACTAATGACAGGCTCATTATTGAACATAATAGTTACAGGATGTGGAACTGGAAATTAACACTAGCAATGTAGTATATACATACTCAGTAGTCCACTCTCAAAGTCTCGATATATACTAGCACTACTACTTAATTTGTGGAGGATCAAAATGGTGAGAAGAACGAAACGGCATGCACATGTGGGCGGCGTGGCTTCATTGCACGGCCGAACTTGCTGGATCATGTACAAGGCGGATTCAGGATAAAAAAGATTCACCGGTGCTAATTTTTGGTGAACAAAATTTGGACAGTACGAAATAATTTTATAAAATAGAAAGAAAGATATATTTAATTAGGACTATTATGAGCCTTATCCGTTACACTCTTCCTGAACTTAAATAAATACATAACACAAAGCAAATACATTAAATCTAATTAAATTTTATTCTACGAGACCCTTAAGTTTCAAAAGCTTTGATCACATCATCATTTTCAATCGCTTCTTCAAATTCTTTTTCGATGTGAAGTACCATACAATCATCAAGAAAATCATCATCCATCTTGTTTCTACGCATGTCCTTAATGATGTTCATAGCTAAAAAAACTCTCTCGATGGTTGTAATAGAAATAAGAAGAATCAGTAACAAACAAATCAATCTATAAATCATGAAAAAAAATATGACTTTCTTGTTAGCACAAGTTGCTAACACAAATCAGACATAGAATCTAAGTTCCGGAATCTCAAATCTGTAGTCACAGCTTTGTGATGAAATGCACACTCCAATTCTAACATAAGAAGATCACCATGCACAAAATCTGCAGGATAGACATTCTTATCAAGAAGAGTAACTTTCTCGGTTTTGAAAGAACAGAAATTGTCATGAGGGTCCAAAATAGAGATGACTGCAAGAAGTTCACAAGCTTCTTCTGGGAACCTCTTATTTAACTCGCTCAACTGAAAATTAAGTATAACATTAAACACATCTATATGATAATAGTGCTCTACTGTAACAGAATTTATTTGCTAACAAGAACGACTTGTCCCATCCTTGTAAGGAGCACTCATATCAGGCATATCAATGTTATGTGTCTTAAAAAACCTAGCAACACTGACCTTTAAATCAGCTCAACCATCTTCTCTCATCTCTTGAAGGAGTTATTTTGTATGTGCAACAAAACTTAATGCTTCTGTGATGTCAAGAGATTTTCACTATAATGATTGGCAAAGAATTTCAGTAACTTGCATGACATTATTCATGCAAATTAGGAAGAAGACAAACTCAAATTGTCTCATAGATGTGAGAGCACCACTACCTTCCCCTTGAATAGATCGAGAACCATGCTCCATTATATGAATAAGAGTTTTTAAGGTTGAACTAAATAATTCAATCAAACCCTTAATAGAGCGAAAATTAGAACCCCAACGAGTAGTTCCCGGCTGTTGTAAAGTACAGGTCTGATTAGCACCTCTCCCTGTCTCAAGTAAGCCAAGAGCTACTAAATCTTGAACTTCTTCCTCTTTAATGGTTTGCATCTCACAATGACGCTTGGCAGAAGACTCAACAAAGTTCACAACTGACAGTAGAGTAGAGAAAAATTGTCAAACATCATTAATTCGCTTAGCTGTAGAAGACAGTGATAGCTGTAAACAGTGAGCAAAACAATGCACATAATATGCATACAGACACTCTCAAGAAACAATGTTTGTAAGTCATTCCATATACCACTCATATTACTAGCCCCATCATATCCTTGGTCACACATGTTTTCTAATTGAAGATTGTACATACCAAACCCTTTGACCATTTCTCTTTTAAGAGTAAGTGAGATAGTGTTAGGAACACTCATTATCTTAAAAAACCGCTTTCGAATTATACCCATACGATCAACAAATCTCAAGATAATAGCCATTTGTTCATTGCTAGCTACATCAACTGCTTCATCTACAAGGATGCAAAATTTTGCATCACCAATTTCCTCCTGAATCATGTGCCTCACCTTATCACCAAGGATATCTAGAAGCTCTCTTTGAATACTATGAGCATTGTACTTGGCATTCCCCGGACCACTACTCAAGACAACTTTATCATCTTCTCTAGACATTCTTATATAAGACCTCCTAATTTCTAGAAAACCTCCAGTATTAATAGAGCTCTTAGATTCATAATGGCCTCTAAAAGCTTTTCAATTTGTGTAGCTAAATTTCTCATCAAATTCTATTTCTCCATAACATCATAATGTGGACTATTTAAATTTCCTACATGTACTTTAAGCAACCTTTTATCTTTCCAATTCCTCTGCCTGTCAACAGTAAATGGCATATGAGGATAGTCTTTTTATCGAAAAGAAAACATGGGAAACAATATATCTTATCAACACTATCAAAGTACACAAGCCATGGATTATTTGCATACCAACTAGAGCTAAATTTATGCATCTGTGACCCATGAGGAGAGAGTAAATAATTTTCCAGTTTTGGTTGAGATGGACCTAAGGCAATATAGGCTTTTCGAATAGGGAAAATGACCCAAATGATCACTCAAGTTTGTCAAAATCAACAATTTGATCACTGAACTTTGGAATATATCAAAAATGTCATTGAACTTTAACTTTGTCTATCAATTTGATCACTTTGTCTATTTTAAATATTCTAATTTGTTAAATATTTTGCTTATGTAGATGAAATTATGAAAGAAATGCACATAGCATAAGTGAGAGAAGTATGAAAACCACCATGTAATAAGACAAATTGACATCCAAGATGGGCAAAGTGATCAATTTGATAGACAAAGTTAAAGTTCAGTGACCTTTTGAATATTTTTTAAACTTCAGTAATCAAATTATCGATTATGATAAATTTGAATGATCATTTGGGTCATTTTTCTTTTCGAATACTATCATGATCATTTACATGATACTTCCATATTGCACAACATGTCGCATGATCATGTATAATAGCATTGATATTACCATAGGGATCAAACTCAACACTGGTAGGTAATGTAGACTTGGGGACTTGGGGTTTTTGCTGTTTTGAGTTGGCCTTTGGGTGTAGGCTATAGACGAAGAGAAGTTAGAGAACCGAAGCAAATTGGGTTTTGGACTTGGTGTTGAAAAAATTCAGAGTTTATGGGCATTGAACTTGGCTCGCTTGGGGCTTTGGGTATAATAAATGGGCTGGTATCATTAGATTTTTCATTATGTGAGGTAAATTAAGTAAATTAGTTTTTTTTTTTCACCCCTTAAATCTCATGAGACTCAATCCCTTAGAGCCACTGCGTTAGTCCGCCACTGATCATGTAGACGCAGAGAGGCGACATGGTTTTGGCTGCAACTGCTAGCAATTCGAGTCTGCATTATCGTGACTGCGAAACCATCAAGCCTGTTAACTTCTCTCATTTGACACATTGCTTGATCTCTATTATCATGTATTCATGTAGAGTATTTCATATTCTTTTACGGCTTTATTTAATTTGCTTCTCCAAAATTTCTAAACCAGCTTCTGTTCCACGTACACTAGCTAGTAGTCCAGAACTGATTCTGCAGAGTTAACTGTGTGTGAAGATGAATTATGAAATAATTATATATATATACACACTACTATTAAGAAAAGAGTCATTGCCAACCATAACTGAAAATTTTGACAAAAATAACCCTATAACAGTAAAAAAAAAGTTTTGAGAAGAAAAATAATACAAGGATATAAGTGTAATTACAAAAAATGTAAAAAGAGAAAGAAAAAAAGAAAATGTTGGAAATAATCCCTAAAAAGAAAGAAGAAGTTAACCAAGTAAACTTACCCACAAATATCTCAACGCAGGAAAACTACCTCAAATATTTTTTTTATTTTTTATTTCAAGGCATGTGTGTTTATTCCTAGTACTATATATAGAAACAGGTTGATATTACAGAATTTCGGGGTTGCTTTGCGGAATTTAGGGTACGTCCTGAAGTGGTTTTTTCCAACCAGCTTTTTATAAAATAAACTCAATAAAGCTGCTTGGCAGAATTTTCTCACACAAAAAAGGGCATGTGGTATTGTGCTAACAAGAATTTAGGAAATAACGTCATTCATCATAGCATGAAGTCTGGGAATGAAAAAGTAAAAGTTATATTCTATCAGAAACACATCAGCCATAACTATAATTGGACTGGTGCCTGTCATTTACATTTGTTAACTTATAGCTCAAAGCATTTAAGTTATCACTCTTCTGCATATGAGGTTCAATGTTTTTGCGATGTTAATGTTGCTATATCAATTTTGTGATGTTAACTTATATCTCTCATTCTTTGACTGAGATGAGCTTTTATCATACATCGTTGATGATTTAGTCAGTTCAACTCTTCAAGCAGCTTCATTTTAGGAAAGGCTTGCACTAGACCCAAACATTCGGACCAATCTGGATTTACTCGACTTTTTTCAGCAGTGCTCTGTTTTGTTGCAGAGATTGGCGCGTTGAACCAAGTCAGACCCCTGCATAATAAAATGACTGAATCGAAGAGTTCCTGAAGCTCATTATCATCAAAAGCACTGAGCAGGATTGCAAGAACATTTTGATCCTTCCCTGGAACTCACAGAGTTTTACCATGTTTTTTGTCCAACTTTCTCAATCAACCTTGTTTTTCACTCTTCAGCATCCCCATAGCTTTAAATAAGAACGCATAATCGTAAGCAGTTTCCTGGCTTTGAGCATAACATCCACCTTCACCAAAATGTCCTCCAGACATATTTGTCTTCAGAATAACAGAAGATAAACAATGAGGACATGTGCAGTCTCGGACTTTGGCCACCCACTTGGTAGCTTCCCAAAACCCAATCCTGAGAACTTTAATAACATATTTGATAAGCACATAATCAACACATGTCCAGATATATTCATGCCTCTAACCAGTCATGATAATGAACACAAGATGGCTATACCTTGAGTCATGAAAGGAGGAGGTCACAAGCATTGAAGGGTAACAACTGCCTTGAGAGATGTTATCATAAGGAGAATAATTCAAGATATTTTCAAATTCGGACTGTATCTGAGGATTGCCAAATTCTTCATAATCTAGAATGGTAAGGGGCAAAGTAGAATCCATAAGAGTGTTGCATACATCAAGAAAAGGAACCTGATAAACAAAAAACATAATATCAGTCCCACAAATGTGACAGTTTCACACATTGAAATTAGCAATGTTAAACTTACTTTAAGACACTAACCTTCAAAATAGCAGCACTAAATAGATCTGGGTACATATTGATAGCTGCTCCAACAAGTAGACCTCCTGCACTATGTCCAATAGCTCTGAGCTGATCTCTATGTACATAACCCTCTTTAATCAAGTAGTTGCCACATTATACAAAATCATATATGGAATTCAGTTTATTAAACCGACTTCCAGCTTTATGCCATGAAGGATTGCCAGCGCTACCCCTGACGATACAACCACATCAAGATATTTAATCCCAAAAAACCACAACAAAAATCACATATTTCAGCTCAATGGATGGAATCACTTTGAAACAAAGTTCATAGAATTAAATTAAACATGGAACTTACCTCACATCAGCAAACGCCACAACCCAGCCCCTGTCAAGTAAACTCAAGCAATCAGTACTCCAGCTTTTATTTAAAGCCTCCCCATATGCTCCATAACCATGTAGAAGCCCAGGCGCTCGACCCTTTTTCCAGGCTGTATGAGAGTACAATAGGGTCAAAGAAACTCTAATGCCATCATGGGAAATAACATCTCTCCTCTCACAACAGTATTCACTAGAGAAGTCTTTCCATCTTTGTGATTCACTTATGTAGACATCTTAGTCCTTCTGATATCGTTTAACAGGAGTTTGATTCATATCTAGTTCATTGGTTGGTGGGCATGTATCACCAAAGTCAATCACTTCCTCTTGCTGCAAAATGGAGAATCTCCGTCTGGACATGTCATAGTCAACAATTACATCAGGCATCTGCATATTTCAAAAGAGGGAAAATTGGTCATACATGCATGAAAACAAAAACGAAGAGAACTTAATAGTATAACTGAAAGTAGCAAAGGGGATATAAATGTCAATGTTGACCATCTTTCCTAACAAACTAATGAAGAAGCAAACTATAATGCTGATTTCAACACCTCAGGAGCATTAATGTGATCATGCATAGCTACTATTTAT
This sequence comes from Geum urbanum, assembly GCA_946800695.1. Classification (NCBI taxonomy): domain Eukaryota; kingdom Viridiplantae; phylum Streptophyta; class Magnoliopsida; order Rosales; family Rosaceae; genus Geum; species Geum urbanum. The sequence goes on from OX327012.1 coordinate 42,230,697, forward strand.
AGTGAACAGTAAAAAAATGTATGTCATACCACAGGAGAAGAAAGTACCACATGGTATACCGAATTCTTGAAGTCATGGTTTGAACCTGGAGCTCTACTACATGAATTTGAGGGCAGAGGGAAAAAACCAGGGATTAAGATCTTCAATATTCATTTGATGCTGCAAAGTAGTCAATAAGGAAGCATTTGTATGTGTCAGATACATCAGATAAGGGTTAATTCAAAGCACTATTCTTTAGAACAACATGAATTAGGGGATTACATATACAACTTGTTTAGACTCTTTGCATGCATACCAATAGCTAAGCAGAGAGATCCATACCTTACAATCACAAGCTATAGGCAAATCAATGGAACAGAAGACAGAGTGATCTTTCTTGTTGAGAAAAAGGACCAGATGTCCATCACACATGTCCATGTCTTGAATGCTGTAGTCTTCACTTGGAAGGATGATATTCTAATAATTTAAAGCAGATGAGTGTCACAATGAGAAAAAGGACTAGAAATTATAAGCAAAATCATGTGTGAAAACTTACAACAATAGACAGATAACCAAAAGCAAACCCTGTATCTGACCTGACAATTGGATGGCAGTAAATCTTCAGCACGGCATCTGGCTAGGTAATAACCTTCACCTGACCACTTATTGCTTTCACTTAAAGGAGCATTTGTAAGAACATAGAATGTCCCATGGTGATGTTCCAGAAAATCCTGTACACCAGAAATACGCTTCCACACATTCTGCACACCGTCCAATGGGTTGGCAGAATCTATTAAATAAACCTGTAAGTCAAACAACACAAATTAGCCTCTTGAAAAGAAAGTGCACACTCCGATCAAATGGAAAAGAAAGATGAACTAGTAAAATTCCTTCCTCATATGAAGTCCTTGAATTTGAATTGACAGTTATAAACTTGCCATCTTTAGTGCTTGTTATGTCCACACAGAAGCTGGAATCACTTTCTGTAAACACAGTGATATTTTCCATATCATCATCTCCTATTTTCAAGCAGATAAACTGTCAAAAATCATAAAAACAGAACATCTGACACAATGTTCTCATCCAAACTAGGATATAAACAACAGCGATAAAGTCATGCCTGTAAGGTCGTTGGTTCTCATCCACTACTGTATAGAACAGAGTACTACTATCTTGAGCCCATGCCAAACTAACAACACCATCAATTCGTACTTCCGGAACCACTAGTCCACTTCTCAGGTCCTTAATTTGAAGCATGAACCGTTCATTACCCTTTACATCAAGCGTGTACGCTAGGAAACAATGGTCCCGTGAAACTCGACATGTACCAACATGCACATAACCTATATACAAGGAACGCAAACCTTCATTCAACAACTAATACGCAGACCACATTCAAATCAAGAACCTCAGTAGATCTACATTGCCAAAAAAAAACCAAAAGAAAAAAGCTTTCCATGTTGTTCTGCTATTGCATTCCAGTCGAGCAAAACTTCCTCTCTTATTTTACAAAGTAAACTCCGAATCCAACCACTTCGTTCTAATCTTCTACAAAGAACCGGGTATTCCTTCCCCTCTGGAATGTATTGGTAATACAACCTGTACGTCACATTCGAATTTCACCCCTAAAAAAGTTGAACTTTTTAATCATAGTGTACTATTACTCATCAAAGTTCATATCTTTTGCTTATTATGAGAAATGGGTATGCGAATTATTCAAAATTATGAACTGGGTAATGTTTCAAGTGAGCTAACCAGGGTCCCCAGAGCTCAGGAGGAGTGGAAACGTTGGTGGGCATACGACGTGTCATCTCCGAGACGAGAGTTCGTTGCAGGCGGAGAGTGTCGGCCATGAACGCGTCGGTGTATGAGTTTTCGCGGCTGAGGTGGTCGGAGAGATCGGGGTCGTCGGCGGCGTTGGAATCCAACGGTAAGGGTCTTGCCCTGAGACTGTGGAAGGTAGTTTCTTTGGGACCGGCGGAGGAGGAAGGGACTCAAGGGAGGGTGACGAGGGTTGGGCATGGCCATGGCGTCTGAGAGTGGAGAAGAGGGAGGAAGATAGGTTGGGGATTAGGAAGAAAGACTGGGATAGGGAGGACCTTATTTGGAGCGAGCGTTTTGGGTTGAGTATGAAAGAAAGGAGCCATGAAACTCTCTCAGGAAAAGGCTTAGAGAGTTCTTCAATTTTTTAGGATATAATAAAGTCTAGAAATTTGTTAATATTAATTGTCGGTTTGCACTAATGAAGATCAACCTAATACTCAATCGAACATTTTACAAGAGACTCAAGATTACTAGAAACTATTTGTTGGTTTAAAACTAGGGAAAACTAATGAAGGATGTCTAGAATAATATATGAGAGATGAATATTGAAAACTGAATGAATTAGGGAGGGGCGGGAGCACTCCTACTGATAGGAGTTTTCAAGTCTTTTCACTTTGGAACCCAGTCTTTCAATTAAACAGATTATGACAAAGGGTCAAGTAATGTCCCAAACTGCATCTCTTCGGTTTAAACACGTCACAAAACCACGATTTCTAAAATGCAAGTAGAAAATCACAACTTAAACACTTTAGAAAGTCCAGAGTGCTAACCTTGAAACTAAGTTGTTACCATTGACAAAGCGGAAACGCATTTAATTTATAATGAGTTGAAAAACCGATAAAGGAAAAATCTTATCTGATATGATATAAACCAATCATTCAATCAACAACTTTGTAAATAGTAAAGAAACCAATTTAAGGTTAAACAAAAGAATAACAAGTTTTGAAACAAGAAAGTCGAACAAGAAAAATAACAAGTTCTAAAACTACTTGATTTAGCTACAAGTAAGAAACATGCTAATAGTCTGTAACCTAACAAATAATATCAACACTTAACTACAAATTGTCAAAGATAAAGAAGCTTTATCACTCAAATCCATTTGAATAACAATTTCATAAGAAGTTACTGAATTGTAAATACAACTCAATCAAATAGGAGATTACTAAGTTCAAAAGCAAAAAAAATATAAACAATTAGGGAAATAGATATACAAGTTTAAAACTTAATGACTACCATTTGAGCAAGAAACACAATGTCTTAAGCACACCCAGTTTCGTCCATCCTTGTCCCGTTTCTAGCGTACAATACCTGCATCCAATATTATTGTAAGGGTGAACTTTCATCCTCGTTGCTCAAAGAACTGTACCCAACTAGGTTTGAAAACCACTTATATAAAAATAAGTGTTGGCTAGCAAGTACGTATGTGAAAACAATAAAAACCGAAGTAAAAATCATGAAAAACAATGCTTATATAGCAAACCTGATGATCGGTCACTATGCCAACTACCACCCTATTAAAGAAAGAATCTCATCAGACAAATAAGGTGTAGTGAAAGCGTACGCTTATGTTGTATCGTGTAGAACCAATGTCACACCACAAAGGGTGTCAAACATTGTTCAGTAGATACAACCCCTCTGGAGGTTTAGGGTATCGAAGCCCAAGGAAGTCACTATGCTCCTCTCACTCTCATGTCATCACATCCAACAGCATCTCATGCATATGTATCAAAATATTTTTATCTTGCATTACGAAAATATAATTATTTATAAAACCACTAACTGAGGCAAGTCTGAATTCCCTGCCTGAAATTCCAAAGCTTGATTTCAATAGCGTTCTAAGCAAACATCACGATATATCCATATTTTCAGCAACTCGAGTCCTTCTTTTGACAATAGTTGTCCAAACTCTCCAATGCTAAATTCATCCTCCCATTTAAGTCACATCGTTCCTTTTCCCAAGCTTTATGAATTTAACAAAGCTAAAATTCATTAACATAATTGATCAAGCTCAAGTATGAACTAATGAATATTAATATTACATCTAATGAATGACATCGGTGGTAACCATACAAACAAAAAAACTAACTTCATCAAACTCAACTGAAATCAAAATCCAATTATAGAAACATGTCCAACACAGCGAGGAGATGAACTCCATACCTTGCATGTAACAATCAATGATCGAAGAACACCAAATTTGGGGGAAAAACTTTGTATCTCAACTGATCGAAGATTGTTGCTTGAATGATCGGTGACCACGAGAAGCTTCCATCGCCGAGAAAAGCATGACACAACAATTGGGTAGAGTTAATTTGATAGAAGAAAGGACATGCAATCCAAGTTAGAGATGAATTGATGTTTTACTAAAAACTAAAAACTGTGGCAAACAGTCCTCGAATTTACCTTGATTGGGATTAATTCGACCGTTGGATCTCATGAAATTTGAATATGATGCAAAACACTGGCGGAGCCAACCCAAGACTCCCTTGGGCTTAAGCCCGGGTAAGAATTTTGGGTCTAAAAAAAACTACTTCACATTAAAAAAAAAAGAGTTAGCTAACTTCGGACCATTGATCATAAGTGGCATCTATTCTAGAGAGCAGTTATCTCTTAATTGAAGACCCACTAGCCTTCATCGTCTCTTAATGTCTTAATTAAAGAGTTTTCTGCGTGTCGATCATCTGATAGCTCTGATCCCGACATCCCTTCGTTGGCTATTCCCAAACCAACATCGCCTCACTCGGCCTAACTTGCCTGAGTTGCCTCCCTAGCTCACTTTCAATCTTTATATCGTGATTCGCTCGCTCAAATCTCAAACATCAATCCATTACCCGATCAATTCAACACACCTAGTCTCGATCTCAATAGCACAATCATAATTCGTATTTCATAAGTCACACATATTTGTTATAGTCTTGTGTTATTGTTTGTTGTAGTAATTCTAGATTAGATTGAGTATGCAAGTTTTGAATAGTGAAGATGTCTGATGGTCACAATTGATGCTCTTCAGGTATTGACTTAATTATGTCTTTTAATATCTTTGTCTCTCTTTTTAGCAATTTGGCATAAGACAATTAGAAACTAGAACATAAAATTATGATATCACGATGAAGTACTAAACCAAAAAAAAAAAATTACGCTTCGCATACTAAACAATTCCTTGGCCCAAGTAACAATCTTATCCTGGTTCCACCACCGATGCCAAAGACATAATTCCGAGCAACTTTCATAAAGAAGTCAAGTGCAAACGAGCAACATATTATGTCGGTTTGGGCTCTGGAACTCAACTGATGAGAATAGTGTTTAGGATGAAAACAGCAGCTCATTTTGCTTATGTTCTTCCAAACTGATCCAAGTAGATATATGCACCTCCATCTAATGATCCTAATCACAAGACTTAAGCCAACTGTCAAGATTAAACCACCTTAATCCAATACTTTTTAAAATTTTATTTTGTTAACATCTCAAAAAGACATAATAGATACCGAAAAGTACCTCACTTCGGAATACCCAAATGAAAGATTTCACTTCAACATAAAATTTCCAAAATGTATTCAATGAAACTATTGAGATAATACAATTAATCTCGATAAACAAACAAATTAGCTCTCTAAATTTTCCGGGGCCTCATAGGTTTTACCCTTTGGATCATCGCATCCTTTCTAAACTAGTATGTTGGTTGATTACAAACAATTACAATGGTTTGTACTACTTCATATCCTTTCAACAGATGCATTGATCTCATATTTTGAAAATCTATTCCAACACTAGTGATGGATCATATTAGTGTATTGGAAAGGATCACTCCTTCACCCGGTCAAGCTAGGAGATCTTTAATTCGGCAGAGACCACCTGTCAACACATACAAGATTAACTGAACTCACATGTACACCTACAAAGCCTCTTGTGGAGTAGGAATAAGGGATTGGGATGGAGCTTTGGTGGGAGGTCTGGCTAAGGAAGTTGATTGTGCATCGGCAGTATGTAGAGAGGCTAATGTTGTGGTTTTGGGAGTTCGGTTGGCCAGTGATGTAAGATCGTAACTGAATATTTCAATACATCATAAACACGTAATCAATAAAAAACGAAGATCAAACATAGAACTTTATAGAATAATCGCTCAATACATATATCAAAGTAATCGATAATATGAGTTTGATCTTCTATTCTTTAATGTTGTTAAGCACCTTCAATGGGATAGGTTCTAAATGCTTTTTCACACAAGAACAGGGACCAAAACTCTCATACTTATAAGAATAGACTTGTGCATTTACCCATGACAGAGTTCAAGTCTAATTCTATTAGGTTTACTTTAAACGATGAGATTCATATCAGAATAAGTTGGACTTTAATCATGTAATTTGATATACAGATATACATGTACTAAATAAGCAATCCTAATACGATTCTTACTAAATGACTTAGTTATCAACTTGTTGCATAAACGACTAGATACATAGTATTGTTAAGTCCTATTCTAACAATCTCCCACTAGGACCAACAATGCTCATGTTTCGCAACATAGTCAATATCAGAATGCCAAAAAGTAACTTAAGGAGCTCGTGAATCATATTAATGTTAAAAATCCAAAAACGCAATTCTGTCACATTAAAGTCACTACGATAGAACTCAGAAAGAAACAACTTTATTATTCAAAATTGCCCTTTAAGAACCACTACAATAACATCTATAATGCACATGAATTCCAGATATGAAATATGGAGCAATTGACAATGTATATCAACTTAAAACCTATGTCAAATATCTCATTGTCCTACTGAATGGTTTTCTAAACAAAAAACTCTAAAATACAAACACCTCTATACACTAGTGGATTTGTGTTTGTTAACTGTAAAGGCTACACATATGCAACACAAATGTTACATATCACATCCACTTGAATTAATCAAACTTGACAGACTACAGAATAAATGAATAGCTTTCAGATTTGTACCGAAGGTTGCAACACATCAAATCTGAAAAATCTCCATTATCATTGATATCCAAAAGTCAAGTTTACAGAATATGAGAATAACTTCTCAAAACAAAAAACTAAATCAAGAACATAAAACTGAAACAAAAATCTCTAACTTATGTTTGCTCCCACTGAATTTAAGAACTAAAATAACTACAAAACTTCAAATAACCACTCTCTCACTAACACATTTCAAAACTGAAATTCTATATGCTTTGAATTCTGAATATGTTTTCCAAGAACAATAGTAGACATAGCATCAAACTTACCTGAAATAATGCTTCTTAAGGCTTTGGTATTCATCAGAGAATTTCTAAGCCAAAATTCTTTACAAACACTCTCTTACATGGCTATTACAGCCTGCATAATAGAGATAACTGTAAGTGTTCTTGCATTATATCTTAACGCTACAGAAAACATAAAGACATTCACATATAGACAAAATAGAAACTGTATAGTTCTCTTCAAAAACAGTAAATTATATATCACTCTTATCATGAAACTCTTGTTAACTAAAATAACATTAATCTCTTAATTAATTAACCCATAGGCAGCCTAACTCCCACACATAATAAGCACATAGAACTTAATTTTCATGTTTTAGTGACCACTTAGATTTAGATATTGACTTAGAAATAAGTTAAAAAACTGACTGTGATTTTTGTAGACTTATCTGAATGCAAAACTGATATTGTTCAATTCTTTTATCTTTGTCACATTATACTATAGCATTTACAAGGAACTATATCAAGAGTCTATCTACCAAATATAATACTTAGACTCTTCCTTGTTCATTCTCAATATAATTTTCACAACACTTCCCCCCCCCCTTTTATTAGATTTTGCAGTCTATATCCCAAAATCTAAATGAAGATCAACTTCTAGTTAGTAATCTTAAAGACTGCAACATCAAATAAAAGTCTTAATGTGAAAAGGTTGACAAATCATCTACAGATATGACAAACAGATATTTGAGATAGCTTCTTAGTCTCAACTTTAGTGAATGAGGTTTACAGTAGCATTATGAGAGAAGTGACGATGGAAGTGGTTTTAAAACTCAAGGTTTCACTGAATTTTCTTTATTAGATGACCGTCTTAATAAGAGTGTTTGTCTAATACAATTGCAAGTAACATGATATTCTTGATTCCTGAGTTAGGTAAAAGTCTATGAACTGATAATTCCTAAGGAGCAAACTCGAGAAAAAATTTTAAGTAGTTCTTTGTACTAAAATTTGTTAAACACCAAGTTTTGTTTTCAGACTTCAACGTTTTATGTTTATAGCTAATATAAAACTAAAACAAACCATACTGATAACAAAATATAAGTTTAACAAGCATATCCAATATATATGAATAAAATAACTAAATATATATAACAAAATACCCCAAACTGAAAATAATACTTAACACCACCTTTGGGCAGTAGACTAAGCATTCTGAAGTTTCTATATCAACAACCCATGCCAAGGTAACCTAACATATATAAGGAAGCAATCAACACCTTTGGGCAGAAGAAAAGCTTCAAAATATCCGAATATCAGATTAGTTAGCATGTTTGTCGCTGTTTTAGTTCTAGAAACCATGCTGACACACTTCTTTGGAAGCAAAAATAGACATGGATTTTAAAACCAAATACACAAGTTTCAAGCTGTTGTAAACTACATTGATTTGCTGAAAATATAAACAAGTTTTGCTTTGTGCAATATACTTGTTCATATAACCAGTAAACCTAGATTTTGTTTATAAGAATTTAGTTTATGGGTTATGTATATCAAGTTATACCAAAGCTTGATCAATAAACTAATTCTTATTCTGCAAAATTTTCTTTGAAAACTGTAGAGATCTTGGGAGATAATCACATTAATAATCATTCAAATAGAAAACTCACAAATCTGTAATCAATCAAATTATACCCGTTTACTTATGTAATTACAAGAAAATATCTATTTTCATTTGCTTTACAGTTTCTTGATTGGCTTTCCAATTAGTCATTTAAGATCAGACAATCGTTTTCATTTTCTAAAGCCATGACAGACTAAAATGCCAATAAAATATATGATTGATGACAACAACCTTAATCTTTATAATGTAGCAAGGTGTGAGCATGCAATTTTATTACATTTCACATTTTTCGTAATCATTAATCAATTATTACAGCCACACATAAATAACTGAATCCAAAGTTGAATATAATCACTTTAGTAGAAACATAAAACACATGCTTCAATATTAACTTAACTATAAGAAATCCTAGCATTAACATACCTTAGCCTCTGCTACAGCGCTGCAATTTAAAACTTAGCGGAAGCAAAATAGTGATTATACAAATGATAAAATAATCTGATTATTACCTCAAGTTGTATTTCAAAATGCGAAAACAGAAAAGAAACACTTAGTATCATCAATAGCATACATTACTTAAAGTTAGAGTCAAACTGAAGGTGAACTGAATGCATTTTCCTCTTTTGAGACAAAAGAACAAGATTTTCTTAAGTTTCCATATCACGAAACCAAAAAGAATAAAACTGAAAGGACCCAACCCCGATTTAGCCACCTAAACCGGAATCGAACCCCTTCGAAAACACGAACCAACAAAAATTTTCCGAAATTTGGGCAGAGTTTCGTTACTAACGTTGAATTACCATAACCTGCACGCAGAAAATAACACTTCGCCCTATGCCACAAAAATCAAACCGTGGGCACCAATCCCATCCGGATTTCTCAACATCAATATAATCAACAACAGTAAATAAACTGTACTATGTATATATGTATATCTGTGAAAATCCGAACAACATGTATCAGAATGTATCAGAGCGACCTCTAAAGTAAAACATATACAATATGTACATCAGTAGGCGAAACAAGAACCTACTGGAAAACACAAGTGACTCTGCTCACTAGCCTCCAAACCACGACGTGAAACACCAAACCTGAACTGCAAACTGGGCACGGAAACCGAAAAGCCCAGGGGAAAGACAATAAACACGTTAGAGTGAGTGGACGAAAATAAACGTCTTTCACCAAGTATATATGTTATAAAAACATATGCGAGTCCAGGTAAATAAAAACATAACATAGTACACGAGGTAAAACTCATACTCCTCCAGTGTACTGAGCATGCAAGTATAAATCCCACGGGGTCACTCATGGACACACACCGTGCTAGTACAGTCCGAATCACGAGGTCCTTGGTCCCCGTGATTCTAAGCCAGAAATGGCCTCGGTTCCGGGGAAACGCCTCTCACCGGTCAGGTCGGGATGATGACGTCCCTCCTGGATGGCCTACCATCGGGGATCAGCCGAGAGGCAATGTGTATCGATACAACAACGTAACCAAGACTGTACTCTGTGAAAACCAAATCATAAACAATTCGATGCAAATGCATGAAACAATATATAAAGTGTATGCATATTCGTATACGTATATCCGTATAAACATATTCGTATAATTGTAAACACATGCTCATATAATCATAATCTCGTATGAAATCTCATGCTCGTAAAACCATAATCATACTGCATGCTCAAGATCATAAATCACATAAAAGACTCGCAAGATTTCCGTGAAAAGAAATTGTCCACTCACAGACACGTGAAATGCGCACTCGCGCTAAACTCGTGGTCCGGCGGAAGATCCCTCGTCAGAAGCACGCTCACGATCCAGATCTCGATCTCGATCTCCTGAATAAATTCACAAAACATAACTGATCAATATCGTAATCCACAACACTGTACTGATGCACGGAAACCAACTGTTCCCGGAAATACGAAATGCAGTGCAAAATGAATTACGGAAATCCCGAAATCCCCACTCGAAATCTCGTCTGAAAATCGGCTAACCAAATCAACCCGAAAACCTCCGTACGATAACCAGGGCGTGATTACGAGAAAAATGACATTAAAAACGTCGAAATCTGAAAATTGACTTTCTGACCACCGTTGACCGCCGCCGCCGGCGGCGGCGCGCCGTCAACGGAGGAATTTCACGGCCATCTCCTCCAGTTCCCATGGTCTCGACAAGGCGAGCAACTTCTTCTTCTACCTCACAACCCAATTCCAAACAGAACTGCCCCAATTCTTGAAAACAAATCGAAAAACCCAAACCCAAATCCCTATTCGGGTTCACCCATACTCGCCTCCTCGTCCAAAACTAATCAACCAGGAAGCTCCACCACGAGGTGGGAAGCAAAACCCCCAACCACATGGCCCTCAACCGTCGCCAGAACCGCCGTCACTATTAACGGCGATCAACCCGGTTCGACCTCCATTCGAACCCAACCAAAAACCAACCAAACTCAACAAACACAAGCATGAATCAACATGAAATTGAACAAGGAATCGATCTATACCCTCGCCGAAGTCGCTCGTGGCCGGAAAAAGATCGCCGGAGTTCACTTTCCCGTTCGGGAAACTTTCCCTTCTCGGCAGCTCTTCCACTTTCCAAAATAGGAAAGTCAACGGTTGGTCAACTCCCACAATAAATTCTCGACTATTTCACGACTATTTTCCGACTTTTCGATATTTATACTCGTCCCTCGGGTCAATCGACGGTTCGAAATGGGTAACCATCACGATTCGGATAAACTCGAAACGATCGGATAAACTCGACGAAACCCGAAACTTCAAATAATCATAAAATATTCCTCGGTTATCGGAAAAATCTTTCGGAACCACCCACGAACTCGAAATCACGTACTCTACAACTTCCGTGAAGACACTCAACTCAAATTCTCGACTGAAAACATAGTCGCGAATCGAAGCGGTAAACTACACAATATCGTAAAACTGCGACTATAACCAAATCTCGAGAATCGTACCAAACACACATCTGATTCTGGTTCGGGTCGTCACAAATCTACCCCCCTTAAAGAAATTTCGACCTCGAAATTTACGTACCTGCTATGTGAACAGATGAGGATACTGCTCCCGCATACGCTGCTCGGTCTCCCAGGTGGTCTCCTCAACTGAGTGGTTCTGCCACAAGACCTTCACCAGCGGAATGACACGGTGCCTCAACTCCTGCTCACGTCGGTCGAGAATCTGCACTGGCTCCTCAACATACGATAAGTCCTCTCTAATCGGCAACTGCTGTGGGGCTATCACATGTGAAGGATCTGAGATGTACTTCCGCAACATCGAAACATGGAAGACATCATGCACACGAGCCATCTCAGCCGGTAACTCAAGTCTGTAAGCAACAGCTCCAACCCTCTCCGTAATCTCATACGGACCAATGTACTGCGGTCGAAGCTTGCCACGCTTCCCGAAACGCACAACTCCCCTCCACGGAGATAGTTTCAGGAAGACCCAATCACCAACCTCGAACTCTAAACTCTTCCTCCTCACATCCGCGTAACTCTTCTGCCGATCCTAGGCAATCTTCAGTCGATCTCGAATAATCTGTATGTCCTCCATCGTAGTTTTCACCAAATCAGGACCAATGAGCCAACGCTCGCCCACCTCACTCCAACACAATGGAGTGCGACACTGCTTCCCGTACAGAGCCTCGTACGGTGCCATCTCAATACTGGCCTGATAGCTGTTGTTGTAGGTGAACTCGATCAAGTGCAACTGCTGATCCCAGTTTCCACGAAACTGCAACACACATGATCTCAGCATATCCTCAAGAGTCTGAATGGTCCGCTCGGACTGCCCGTCAGTCTGAGGATGGAAAGCTGTACTAAATCGCAACTTCGTGCCCAAAGCTCGCTGCAACGCCCGCCAAAACTCGGATGTGAACTGACTATCACGGTCAGAAACAATGGACACAGGCACACCATGCAAGCGAACAATCTCCGATAAGTACAACTTGGCCAATCTGCCCACTGATACCTTCCCTGGAAGTGCAAGAAAGTGTGCGGATTTCGTCAGTCGGTCAACAATAACCCAAATACCAGTGTTGCCGGCCGAAGTACGCGGCAACTGATAAACGAAATCCATCGTAATATGCTCCCACTTCCAAACTGGAATCTCAAGTGGCTGTAGTTTCCCTGCAGGTTTCTGCCTCTCCGCCTTCACCTGCTGACAAATCAAACACCGACTCACGTACGCGGCAATCTCCCGCTTCATGTTGCGCCACCAATAGTACGCTCGAAGTGTACGAAACATCTTCGTACCTCCGGGATGCATCGTATACGCGGAACTGTGGGCCTCGTCCAGAATCTCCTTCTTTAAGTCCTCGTCTCTGGGTACACATAATCTGCCTCTGAACAACAACGTACCGTCGTCGCTCAATCGGAACTCTGTAGGCACACCATTCCGAATCATGGTCTTCTTGCTCAGCAAGTAAGGATCTGAATCCTGTGCCTCCCGTACCTGATCAACCAATACGGGTCGTACCTGAAAGCTAGCCAACAAGGCTCCATCATCATCATAACCAAACACAGCACCCGTAGCCCGTAGCTCGGCTAACATCGATACTCTGGCCACACACATGTGAAACAATGAGGCTCCCGATTTCCGGCTAAGTGCATCTGCCACAACATTGGCCTTCCCTGGATGGTACTCGAAAGTGCACTCGTAATCGTTGATCAACTCCATCCATCGGCGCTGCCTCATGTTCAGATCCGGCTGTGTCCGCAAGTAAGTGAGACTCTTGTGGTCAGTGAAAATCTTACACTGAGCACCGTACAGGTAATGTCTCCAACTCTTCAACGTTAACACGATAGCGGCTAACTCCAAATCATGCGTCGGATAGTTGACCTCGTGCGGTTTCAGCTGTCTGGAACCGTACGCCACGACTCTACCATGCTGCATCAACACACAGCCAATGCCCAACTTCGACGCGTCGCTGTACACAACATACTCACCACTGTCATCTGGTAGCGTCAGAACTGGTGCGGTAGTCAATCTCTCCTTCAGGAGCAAATAACTCTCCTCGCACGCATCAGACCACTCAAACTTGACGCCCTTCTTCGTTAATTTGGTCAGTGGTGTAGCTATCCGGGAGAAATCCTGTACAAACCGTCGGTAATAGCCTGCTAACCCCAAGAAACTCCGGATCTCCGGTACAGTAGTGGGTCGACTCCAATTCAGCACGGCCTCAATCTTGTCAGGATCAACACTAACTCCCTCGGCAAAACGAATATTGTCTATTGGATCCAACAACTTGTCCAGAATCAAGAACACAACAAGTGACGGAAGACTCTCCCAGTCTGGCTGTAATTTCAATCCTGGTGGTATTCTTTGTGTCTCTTGTGATGGCTGATGAGTGCCTAAGCGGGTGTTGAGGGTAAAAGGATCCATATATGGCTCGTACTTGCGAATGACCTACTTCGTATCCTGCGGATAATTGCTTGCTATATATACGGGCCAAATAAGAAATAAAGATTTAGAGATCGAAGAACTGAAGAAGTAAGGATTTGGATGAAGCATTCGATCCTACTCCTACTCAAAATATGTTTATTGCCATACATATTCCAACAACATTTAGGAAGGTGAAATTTTCAGCAAATTCATTCGCCGCCAGTGTTTGAACACAAACATAGGTTACATATCAAGAATCGGAATTCAATATTTTCACTGAATCAACTTGCGTGATTACCGTGCGACTTCTTATTCATTACTAAATCACTTAATAAAGGGATGAAAAAAGTCCACAGGAAATAGACTTTGCCGACATCCTCTTCCAAAGGCCTACCGTATATTCAAATCAAGTTTCGGTCGTGCTTTTACCCACCAGTCTAGAAATCAATTGAAGCGATGACTTTTTGTCGTCGCTTCAGCACCAAACTCGTCGCTTCAATACCGAAGTGACGACAATTCGTCGTTCGGATGCCGTCGTTTCATTCTCGTCGCTTAGATTTCAAGCGACAAACATTGAACACATCTTCGTCGCTTCGTTATTTTAAGCGACGTACCCCATCTTCGTCGCTCAACAACTAGCGACAAACATTGGGTCGTCGCTTGAAATTTCTAGCGACAAACTTTGGTTCATGGAAGCAACAAAGTTTGGTTGTCGCTTAAATTTTCATGCGACAAATATTGAACAATCTTCGTCTCTTTAGTCAATGTTACAGAGCAGAAAAACAGGTTCCTGGGTCTGGTTTGAACCAATTTCCTTCGCATCCTAATAACACAATACGTACATTCAAATAACATAAAACACACATAAAACCTAGCACAAACACACTACATTTTATAAATACGTAATATTCATCTATAATATGTTTCATAACAACATTGGTACATTCATCTAAATACATCATCGAGCATCATCTGTTACACTAGATACACTTTGCCTCCCCCTTTTAACTCATCGAGCATCATCTGTTACAAGTAATAATACTCATTGGAGATGGGAAATTCCTGTTATTCAATTCAAACAGGAAAATGTTTGTTTGAGAAAATGAAAAAATATATTGAACTCTACAAGAGAGCTTAAAACAAGAACAATCACCTCATAAGCATCCTCGTACCCATTTTCATTTCCTTGAATAATGAACGTCTCAACTGGTATTCTTCCTGGGGGCAAGTCTGTTATCTATATTTACAGAAAAAAACCAAGAGGATCAGAAGACACTCTGTGTATAGAGTATAAATTCTATACAAATGTACTTATAAGTGAAACCTGAAATAGATTTGTACTATGTCAATACGTAGGATGTGGACTATACAATGTAAAATTACCTTATGATTTCCATAAAAAAGAAATTAACTATTAATCTATTATTTCTGCAACAAGCCTTGAACATTAGCCATCTCATCTAATTTCTAATACTGAAAAATAATATTGAAAGTTGGTGCATAGTTCAAAAATGTCAAATGAAATGAGGAGAAAGAAACAAAAACGCGGAGATCTTTCTTCGAAATAAAGGAGCATAAAAAAATACATAAGTACATATGTGTGTTAATGACATATCCCCTTATAAAGCCAAAACAAGTGTCATTGGGATTGGAGTTGCCGACATGGCAAGAACATGAGGAGCCATATGCTTTTCACCTTTAGATGTCTCATCTGAGTTGGTGGCTAGCAGTTTAGAACTTATGGAGGTATAGTATAGCTGCAAGAATTGATGCTTTTGTAAGCTTTGCAAAAACAACTTGGGATGAAAGGAATGGATGTTAAAAGCAATGTTATTACCATCTTGGAATAAAGTTTTAAGCACCACATCTCAACTTACCATTGACAATTATCAAAACCAAAACTGGTCCGTATAAACCCCATAATTTACTGTCCTTGATTAAATTTGAGAAAAAAGGACCCCAGTATTGAATATTATTTGGATTAGTATATACAATAGTGTGAACAACTGAACATGAGATACTTAGAATTCGCTTAAAATTTTCTCAAAATCTTCTTTCTCTATGAGAGAGAATTCAGAAGCACAAATATCCAAATGATGTAGGACCTACATATACATTGAAACATATGAACACTCAAGAAGCACGAAAGAAGATCAAAAACTGATTGGCAATGGATTTCTAGAAGAATATCTTCCATGGAGTACTATAACATAAAAATCATGACAACATTTGCAGTCCAAAAGGCAGCCTTACAGTTAATTCAAAAAAAATAAGAAAAAAAGACAACCTTACTGTTAAACTGTCCTCTCTGGATTACACCAAAACGATGTTGTTCATCCACCACCGCAATACGTAATGCAGAGAAATCCACACGGTCAGTTATAAGACTAGTGGTTCCAATGACCATTGATATCTCGCCCGTCTGGAGACTCTGATGATCCATAACACCACAAATGAGTTATTAATGATCAGAATGACAAAAAATCAAATTAACCTAAAATCACAAAGTGCTGGGTATTAATCTTGCCTTGTGAATTATCCGAGCTTATTTTAATGGAGTTGATCCTGTCAGTAAGGCAATAGAAGGTTTGCATTTGTGACGACCCGGACCAGAATCAGCAGTATGATCAGCTGTATACATGAGTTACTGCATAGTCGCAGAGTTGCGACAGTTGTTTTAATCGCCGAAGCTTCTTAATGACTTAATTATTGGCCGAGAATTGGAGCTGGGTCTCTTCTCGAGAGTCGTTATACATGTGATTATGAGTTCGTGGGCGGTTCCGGATCGTTATTTGGATAACCGAGGAATTAGTTATGAATATTTGAAGTTTCGACGGAAACGGATTAATATGGCGAGCTACTTAGCGACTAAATTACCGGACGAGAATTTGGTTTTGGCTTCTTCACGGAAGTTGTTCAGAATTTAATTTCGAGTTCGTAGGAACTTCTGGAGCATGATTTTGAGTTACGAAGATTTAGTTGTGATTATTTCCGATTGTGATTGTTTAGTCGATTTAATGTGTGTTGGTTTGAATGGTTGACTTTTTATCCATTTGGCCAACGTGTTTGACTTCAGGTGATTATTGAAGAGTACATCGAGACGAGTTTGTGGCCGCGAGAATTATCGGAATCGGAATTACGACGAGAAAGTTACGGGTGTTCAAAGTTCGTCAAAATGGATAAACATGAAGTTTCCTAATCGGGAAGGGCTATAAATAGCAGGTTGCCAAAAAGGGAAAGTCAAGATGGTTCATTAATTGGTTTGACCGAGTTGACTGAGTCAACTCGGTGGAGCACGACGGCACCATTCGGCCTCGCCGGCGACGTGATTTTTCCGGCCACCCCAGAGGGCGGGGCTGGTCCCTTTCGACTCGTCTCGATGCCCCCGTCCCCGTGCCGGCCTCCTTTCGTGGTGGAGCTCACGGTGGAGAGAGGAATTTGAAACCAAAGTTTGGGATTTTTGGGGTTAATGGTGACTTTCTTTTCGGGCCGAGTTGAGCTCAAACAAGGACTGGGTTTTGTAGCCCTCATCTCCATGATTCTAACCATATAGGTATGGTGTTCCAATTTGATTTGTGTGTGGAGAATTTTGGGTTTGAAATTTGTGAGACAATTCGGTTTTACATGAAATTGGATGAGTTAGAGTTTGAATTGGACTTTGTTGCAGTTATAAAAGTTGCTCAGTGGATGATTTTGGTGGAATAAGGGTTTCTCCGCCGTGAAATTCTTCGGTCGGCGGCGCCGCCGCCGTGGATGGCGGTCAATGGTCAAAGTTTGAATTTTTGGACTTTCGGCAAGTCGCATGTCATTTGACTCGAAATCGCGCCCCGATCGCAGTGGGGAGGTTCGTTTTTCGAATTGAGCGTCCGAAAGTAAAGCGAGGTATTGAGGTGTTATATATGGATTTTCGACGATTCGTCGATTTTGAACTACGTGTTTCTGAGAACGGTGGTTTCTCGTGATTTGTTTTGAATTGTCGAATTATGGTTATGAGAATTGGATTTTGTGAATATTCAGGGGTTCGTGATCGTCTGTTTGGCAAGGGACTTTCCGCCGGATCACGGGTTAACGCGAACTGCGTTACTCTAGTCTATGAGTGGACATTTCTTTTCACGGATTGTTTGCGAGTCTTTTAATATGATTTTCGAACTTGAGCATGCGTATTGAGATTATGGATTACATGAGCATGTGTTTTACGATTATACGAATATATTTATACGAATATACGTATACGAGTATACATACCTTTATATGTTGTTTCATGCATTTGCATCGAAATGTTTATGATTTGGTTTACACAGAGTACAGTTTTTGTTACGTTGTTGTATCGATACACTAGCCTCTCGGCTGATCCCCGATGGTAGGCATCCCAGGCAGGGCGTTACCCCGACCTGACCGGCGAGGGGCGTTTCCCCGGAACCGAGGCCTTTCTGGCTTAGAATCACGTGTGGGTCCAGGATCCCGTGATTCGGACTGTACTAGCACGGTGTGTGTCCATGAGCGACCCCGTGGGATTTATACTTGCATGCTCAGTACGCTGGAGGATTATGGTTTTACCTTGTGTACTTGTTATTTTTATTTTACCTGGACTCGCATATGTTATTTTTAACATATATATATATATACTTGGTGAAAGACATTTATTTTCGTCCACTCACTCTAACGTGTTTATTGTCTTTCCCCTGGGCTTTTCGATTTCCGTGTCCAGTTTGCAGTTCAGGCTCTGGTGTCGCACGTCGTGGTCGGAGGCATAGTACTCGAGCTGCCTTGATTCTTCCAGTAGGTTTATTATTCTACCTACTGTGGAATACATATATGTTTATGTATTAGAGGTCGCTCTGAGTTTTCTGTTGAATATGTTTATACGATTTTACTCCGGATTTCAGTAAAGTACTATTATATGTATTGTTTACTTTACTGTTGATATATTGAGAAATCCGGATGGGATTGGTGCCCACGGTTTGCTTTTTGTGGCATAGGATGAAGTGTATTTTCCGCGTGCAGGTAATGGTAATTCCACGCTAATAACGAAACTCTGCCCAAATTTCGAAAAGTTTTTGTTGGTTCGTGTTTTCGAAGGGGTTTGATTCCGATTTAGGAAGCTAAATCGGGGTTAGGTCCTTTCAGCATTCGACATCACAAATCAGAACAACAGATCGATATTGGGGGAAGGATACATGAATCTAATCAAGAAGATTAACGCACAGCCAAAATATAGAAAACCCTAAAATTGAAAAACTAACCGGAGAGAGAAGGAGACTTACGAGATTGGGAGTTAGGGGGTGAATTTGGGGTGTGGGGGTGAATTTAGGGAGAGAGAGAGGGAGAACCGGAGCAGAAAATCTTGGGGATTGGACTTGCGCAGAAGGAAGAACACGGAGGAAGAAGAAGAACAACGCGAAAATGAGGAAGAAGCTTGAAGTCCAAATATATTGTTCAATCTAAAGCGACGAACATTGTGCAAAAGTCGTCGCTTCAAATTAGTATAAGTTAGCGACGACAATAACGCAATATTCGTCGCTTCAGATCATGTAAAGCGACGAAGTTTAAACTCACTAGGTTACCTAGTTAGGGTTTATGGTTTCTCCCTAGGGTTTAGGGTTTAGGGTGTCCAACCTCGTCGCTTCACATGATCTGAAGCGACAAGTTTTGAACATACGTCATCGATTTACATTTAAAGCGACAAATATGGACCAATATTTGTCGTTTGGATTGAACTTAACAGATTAGTTATGGCTTTTGCATATATTTCTATTTAATAAGAATATTGTAAATATTGTTCAAAATAACAACATAAAATATTTATCATCATCATATTGCAACATATAACATAATAACTAGTAGCCTTCATCTTCGTCATCTCCGACATCATCGTCTTCATCTACCTCTTCCTCTTCCTCATCGAATTCGTCGACGTCGATATCATCTCGGCCATCACCGGTTGATTCTTCATTCTCTTCGTGTACTTTTAAATCGAGTTGGACATTAGATGCATCAATATGGTAAAATTGTATTGAACTTAGTGTGTCCTCTTGGTAAGACTCTGTGATTTGATTTCCTGAACAAAGCCTTTTATCTTCTGTTGCCAATAATTCGGCATTGTATACATTTCGGTGCGACATTTCTTGCACCACCTTCCAAGTACCACCCGCCTCAGGATCGTCCAAGTAGAACACTTGTTTTGTCTTCATCACAAGACAAAATGGTGAATTCTCATAATAACTAGTGTTTGTATCCATTGATATCAGGCCATGATCTACCTTGATGGTGTCAATTTCTTCGACATCTAGATCGTCAGTGGTATTGTGCCATATACATTTGAACAGCACGACCGATATATTGTCTGGATAACATACATCAACTACATAGTCAAGATGGCCATAGAAGTTTCCAACTTTCGTGCGTCACACACGTTCTTTTCAATCTCACTTTCTTCTAACTTCTCCCTCTTCTCCTCCAAAAACAGATGCAGAACCCAACTGCATTGAAGACGAAGTACAAAGGCAGATGAAAAAAAACCTAAGCGACGAAGTTTGACCAATATTCTTCGCTTCGTTTATACTCGAGCGACGACATCACTTACCTTTGTCGCTTCAATAATTCTTTAGCGACGAAGATTGAATGTCGTCCCAAAACATGATTCTAGGATAACCTGAGGCGACAAACTATGAATACTAGTTGCTTCAATACTTTTATAAGCGACGAATATTGAGCAATATTTGTCGCTCCCTGTTTTTTAAGCGACGACATCAATAATCGTCGCTTAGATTAGTTGAAGCGACGAAATTATGTTTTCCTTTTCATTCTTCGTCGCTTGAATCAAGATATCCAGGAGTGACCAAAATCGAGTCATTAACAATCTAGGGCACCAATATTCAAACACATGTTATAAGCTCAGTTAATAAGTAGTTTAATTAGTTTAGTTTAAGTACATGTGAAACCGTGAAAATTTGGAAAATTGCACGTATTGTGCTATAGAAATGGAGTTTATCAAGGATGATTGTTACCCACTTGTATTACAAAACAAAATATATCAAGCACCTAATGTTGGGTTAGACATTACAGATAGGCCTGTCAATGAGGCGGGTTTTGATCCAAACCTGCTCCAGACCCATACTTATTAGGCAAATCTGGATCTAATTTTTGGACCCGTTGATCCATTTGTAGCCCAGACTCGTTGACCCATTTATTTAACGAATCGGATCCGGATCACAAGCAATTCGATCAGTTTATGATTCGCCTCGTTTATTTTTTAAAACTTATTAAATATAATTTATTTTTATTTACATATATGAAATATTTTTAATCTAAAACTCTCCTTTTTAGAAATAAAATATAAATATTTTAACAAAGTTATATAAAATTATTTATAACATTAAAATATTAAAAATCCAAAATGATTTGTTTCTTGTCAAGTTCATCGATGTAAATGGAGATTTTTTATTTTGGTCTCTCTAGTTTGTTTTAATGAAATATTTTGGTTATGTAAAGAGATCATGTGACATATTTGTAATAATTAACATATTGATAAAAAAAAATTAGTAAGTAGCACATTGAAAAACGGGTCCGGATCCGGTTTGATTATTAAAGATCCGCTAAATAAACGGGACGGGTCGGGTCTAATTTTTTCTCTCCTTAAACGGATCCGGGTCTAGGTTGATCCGTTCCGGATCCGCCCCATTGACAGGCCTAATTACACATAATAATTATAATTATATATAAGAAGTACTCTTCTACTCAGGTATCCATTTTTTGGTCCATTTTCAGGTATAAGGCATTATACCAACTTTTAGATTATATTTTGACATCTCCACCGTCCAATTAGTAGAACTATATGAGTAGATCATTCCTGTAAATTTTCAACCAAAGTAGTGATCGTTAAGGTATCGAACTAGATTAAATCAAGGGACGGATAAAATTTGTCAAACCTGAACCGTTTATACTTATAAATTTTAATTGCAGTTTTGAATGCCTTAACGATAATCAATTTGACTGAAAATTTGCAAAAGTGATTTACACATTAGAAACTAAAATCTGAATGGTGGAAATGACAAAATATGATTTAAAAGTTGGTGTAATGCTCTATACCTAAAAATAAACAAAAAATGATACCTCACGAGAAAAGGGTTGTATATATAAGGACTTATGTAGATATGAAAATGGTTTGGTAAGTTGTGAGAAATCACGTTACGAAATGATGGGGTTTGTTGCCCCCATTTGACTGGCTACCAGCTAGCTAGTGCACAAACATAATACAAGAACTACCAGAAAGACAGATAGCTAGGGTCTTTAACCCTAGTTAATAACCAAGAAAATCTTGGGTTTGGTCCCTAATGTCGGCCATAAGAGATGATTAAGTAGACACATCCCTCATTTCCCTAACTAAACTCCCTAATTACAATAACATTACTTTTCTACCAAAGAGAACTAATATTAATTTGTATTCCGAAAGCCTTTTTCTGTCTGGTGTACTACTACTAGTAGACGAAACATGCTTGCTTCATGGAGTTTCTGCTGCAGCAATGTTGACGCCCTTTGGCTTCAAGGACTTGTTATGTATCGGACGTCGTCTTCTCACCCTGGAATAGTCCATGGTGAAGAACGACGACGTGTCCTTATCGTCGCCTTCCATCCATTCCTGCCATGTTCCGGAGCTGCTTCTGTGCATCACCTCTACACTTGCTCCTTCTTCTCTATGGATCAATGGCTTATTAGTACCTGATCGATGAAGTCAAAAGATATTGTTAGGTCAATGTATAGTATATGACTGATATATTGATATACAAATTATAAATTACACCTGTTGGTCATTGACTAGTACGTTCACATTCTTAATTACTTGGAAAACCTTAATTTTATTACATAGAATTTAAGGAAGACTTGGATGTAGGTTGTAGCTAGCTACTTTGCTCTGTAGCAAGCAAGTACCTGTCTAACGAGATTATTTACTATTTAGTAGAAGTTAACGTACTGCTCTCTAAAGCTAGCTAGCTAGCCAGCTTCTTTTAATTTTAAACCATTCCAGTACTAGTTATAACTGCCAAAAGGTTAAAACTTGAATCCCTTTTAAACATGAGATTCAAACATGGTGAGATTATGATCAATGAACAAGTTTTTCGGATGCGTATGTACATACCATCTGAGGCTGAAACATTTTTCTTCTGTTGCTTGTTTTGATTTGTTGCTGAATCCTGGACTTCATGTGCTACAACCTGTTTTCAACAACATATATAGAACGGAAGAGTTACATATAGTTATATATAATCATAACTCAGAAGAGTCTTAATGTTTGAGGAAGCTAGCTAAGATTTTCTTACAGTTGCTTCTTTCCCGGCAAGTCCAACCTTTCTTGGCAATGCAGGGAGCTGAGTGACTTGCACTACTTCTCTTTTGGCTGCTCAGAATGCAACAAAGCATTAAGTCTTCAATTTGTCATCTCTTAATAATCAATTAATCATAGTCTTGAAATCATGAGAGAGAGAGAGAGAGAGAGAGAGCACTTACCAGCTACTTTGCTCGGCGGCGGCACTTGAATTTGCAGAGAATAAGCACAAGGTGTTAGCAAAGCAGAGAAACCAATGCACAGCACAGTGACACTACTGAAGAATACCAGCTCCATACTGTCCTGATTATCTGAGATAAATGTAAATGAGTAGCTAGACTAGCCTTCTCTCCTGTGCCTTGCAGTTTCTATCAGACAAGGTTGTAAATTTTAAGTACTTAGCAGCGGTTGGAAACACAGAAGGTGAGAGGAGAAACTAGAAAGTGGAATGATATATAGGAGAAGTTAGGAATACACATAACACAAAATTTAGGCCACGGTCTAGTATCGTTTTACAAAATAGTTTTTGAAAAAATGTTTCATAAAATAAAATCAGTAGATTGAATTTCGTATTTCCAAAATTCAAAAATGTGTCTGGTAAATTAAATTACAGAGTTATATTTTTAATATAAAAACAATAAAATGTGTTTGGTATACTAACGCGAGGTCTACAAAACACATATTTATATTGGTTCAATTTTAAATTTCAATCAAAATAGATTATATGTATATTTAAAGGGTAAATTTCAATATAAGGAAGACTTTAGATTTTTTCCTAATATTTTTCAGATTTTATTTTCAGAAAACAGTGAAAACTTCATTTTGACGTTTTACATAACGTAGTGCATTTTTTGTTTTTATTGTTTTTCATTTTTGAATATCGTTTTCTGAAAACAGTCTACCAAACACATTTTCACAGTATTTTTGTGTTCAAAAAACAGAAGTGTTTTGTAAAACGATACAAAACGCGACCTTAAAGTTCCTATACAACTTAGTAGATGGAAATGTACCTTGTTAACTAAGCTAGTTTTTCCCTTTTAAAAGGCTTCACACCATTTGGGTTGGCTTTGTCACCTTCTATGTACTACTAAACAAGTAGGGCCTTACTTTTTGTTCTATAACAGCAATGTTTAATATCACACTACCACTCATCACCCAAAATGTTAATTCCTGTATCCGGTTCAACCTTTCTTGCTCATAAGGAAGAAATATATTGGACTCTTTCATTACGACACATGCTCTTGATTTTGTATGTATCACTCCCAGCTTCTGCATAGCTCAAAAGGTCCAAAGGCCAACTCATATAGCTTACACAAATTTACTTTTTCTTCTCGATGGGCTCAGCCTATGGGGATAGAAGTACTGTACATAACATTGTCATCTTCGTTCAGCTTCTAAATGCATGCAATGATCTTGATTTTCTTTTTGGTTCGTGTATCCCATCTGTTAGATTGGGATGGGATTCAAATTGAATGATCCGACATTTAGTAGCAAACCAAATGCACAAGGGTGAGAAACACAACAGATACCATATATCATGTACTTTTGAATTTTTGATGCATTTTATTGAGACATTTCATTGGACATGGCAGCATGGCGCTTCTCCTTATAACAATGTTTATGTTTCTGAGCCACTGCTGCTGTGCTGGAGAAACCAAACCAGGTGCTCGCTCAATCATGAGACGCACAGGCTGTAAATATGGGAGAATTTTCTTAAAAGATTCCGGCAACCTGATAGATTATACGACTGCCAAAAGTAATTTCAAAAATCAAAGAATAAAAAGATGAGACAATGAAAAATTTAATAGATATACTGCTTACACCTTAAAGTGCAGCCACAAACACCTACAATCCTACTGCAAATTACATCCCAAGACAGAGAACATGATGTACGTATTGATGATAAAAAAAAATTTAGGCTGCATATATTCTACTGAAAACTAAGAATATAGAAGCACTCAGAATCTACAGCATAAAATACCCAGCTTCCAACCCCTATGTTTACGCAAAAGTCTTCGGTCAGCTTTTGCCATTCTAACTGGACTGCAGAATGGTTCATGTGGATGTATTCTGCATGCCAAAGAGAACATTTCAATGTGTCAGACATGAATTTGGGGAATCTCAAAAATAATGTGAATAGTAAACGTCAGAGAAGTTGAGTGCAACTCACACAGGGAAGGCAAATGAGCGAGTGCTGGTTGCGCTCCCATCTGATCGAAAGGAGATACTGCCCGAGTAAGGTATTGGTCCAGAACTACTTATCAGACTTGAGGATTGACCTGCTGCAGCGAAACTGGAATCTCCCATATCGCGTTGAACTAGGAATCTTCCTGAATCAGAAGGTATTGGTCCTGAACTATTTATAAGACTTGATAAGTGACCTGCTGCAGACAAGCTTGACTCCTCCTGATCATGTTGCACTTCGCTTGAAACATTGCGTGTACCTGTAAAATTTATAAGAGTCGAGAAAGGAAGTCCTGCAGAGAAACTCGACTCTCCCAGATCACGTTGTACTGTAACCGGAACATCCGGTGCACTAGAAATCCCATCTACAGGACATTCCTCTCTGGCAATAGTTGCAGATCCTAAAGAATGTTGATCTTGGCTTGAAACATTCTCTGAATCATGATTCTCTTCATCAATCATCGACACATTTGAGGTCTCAGGCCACTGACAAGCACCATTTTCACTACAATCGTCTCTGGAATTAGTCACAGGTGCTAAAGGCCGAGTTTTGCTTGGAACTACTTTTGGATCACATATGTCATCACTATCATCTTCAGACATATTTTTAGTTTCAAGACGTTCACTGAACTCGTTTCGGGGACAAATATCTCCAGTGATGGCAAGAGGTTCAGGACAGTCCAAACCAAAAGTACTGCTTCCTCCTTTGTCTGCCTTACTAGTGCCGGGTAGCTCATCAACAAGGCAGCTTGATCGTTCAGTTGAAAGAAGAGGGTCCACCTTTGCGAATCTGCTAATGGAGACAGGTGCTGAACGATCCAAACCAACAGTATTACTTCCACTCTCCCCTTCACCATTAGATCCTATATCATGAAGAAAGTTCAATGCTACAGCCGAAGGAACAGGATCTAGCTTTCCAGAAGCTTCATCCTCAATATTACTGGATTCCTCCGTTGATGAAACTAAAACGTTCTCGGTATGTGCCACTACACTTTCTTGTTGACTTGGTATCTGCATCGAAACCACAGGAATCCAACATCAGATTCTACAGTCATTAATATATTTTTCCACTGCATCACTACAGTTATTGAGCTGTCAGTCTGCATGACGAGAGACATGAACAACTGGAGTTGCATTGCTGCAGAAAATCAACATCCGTAATTGAAAATGACAATGATCTTTCCTTTAACTTAGGTTACAGGGAGCTTTTACAGAAGTACTTTTTTTTTCTTATTATTCTATTTTGAAGATAAGGGATTGACTCTGTTACAAAAGCTTAGGCATATATACCTGAACAGTATCTTGCACAGCGTCATCGCTGTCCTTGTTAGAGGACGGGAAGTGCAAATTCAATGTTAGTGAGTCATTCATTGAAAGCTTCTTTGCAAGTGAATAGATATCTCGGGAAACATCATTTGCGGTCTTCTCCGATTTATCAAATATTTGTTGCCCTCTCTGCACCAGATCCTTGGGATCACAAGGAATAACGAAATCCTTCTTTACATCATGCTTTTGTGCAGTGAACTTGAATGTACCGTCTGGAACTTTGGTAACAATATCCATTTGTTCTTCAGGAAGATGCTTTTTCTGATCCTCGTCTGGTGATACGTAAGTGCAAACTGCCTTCTCATTGACATCACTCTCATACCAGATCTTCTCTTGGGAGGGCACTCCCTCGTCGATGCAAATGTCCTTGATAGTATTGCAACTATTATCGTTGTAACAAACTATCAGTTCTGGCAAGTCGTATTCCATAACACTTTTGTCCATATAATAATCTGTTTGCTGCCTTAGCGATTCTAAGTTTTCGGATGCAAAACCATCAACCTCACCTCCCTTACAAGTTTCCATGTCATCCACACTCTTTGAAATATCAAAACTTGATGCTGTCAAGCCGGCATCATCCTGACCAGCATCTTCTTCATTTTTTGTATCACACAAAACCTTGTTCTGAGTATCCTTTACAATCCAATTTGCCGACTGTAATCCAGCAGAGTCAAGAGTATTTTTGTTGTGATCAAAAGGTTTATAATCAGGCTTGTGGCTCAAAGTTAACTGGCCAAACACTGGCTCTCTCTCTGCAAGTGAATGATCTATTCCAATGTCAGTGACTCAGTGGGAATATGAAAACTAGCTAGCACTCTTGAATCTGGATAGAATCCCAACTACATGCTAAAAGGAGTACTTTAAAGCCCCAAACTCACCCTTGTTCCCGTTAATGAGGGACTAAGAAGACTAGCATACTACATTAGGCAAGTAACTTCAAACTTATGCACAAAAATCTGCTGTAATATGTAACAAAGAATATGTTCAACGGACACAGAAAAGTGAGACTTGAAAGTTGTTATAGTACAGGATGTGATAGCAGAATGATGAAAATGAAGAAGAAAAGTAACAGTACTTACCAAGTTTCATGGTTTACATAGATTGGGTGGTGCGAAAGAAGAAGCTTTTAATCTTTGCAAGAGTTGCTTTCAAGAATTGACCTGCGGATCAAATTGCATCGACAGGTTAGAAAACCAATTCCATATGAACCAAGTGTTAAACACTTGTGAAACAATGATGCTCAAGTCTTAAGGAGAAACATCACAAAAGAGCAGCTGAAATATGCATCAACAAAGTAACGAAAAAAAGGCTGAGTCATGCAACAAAGGCAGACATGAAGTCCAAATCTTGCTGGACAACCACCATCGAGCCAACTGCTAATCTAAACTTACTTAATCATCAAGAGAAGTTTAGTGGAAAATCTTTAATCACCAGTTCCCACAACTACATTATTGCTCTTCATAATGAAGAAAAAAGTATTTGATAATGGTGGGTTACAACTGAGCAGTCCAAGACCAACAGAAAGAAAAAGAAAGATGACCATGGCTCTGATCTGTTAACAAACCAGAAAATTAAAAATAAGCTAGAAAAGCTTCTGCTCATCGCTTTGAATTTTGATAAATTCTTTGTTGCAGCAAAAGAGTTCATTTTTCTGTTAGTACAGTATAGATGTTCTTTGTTTGTTTCCTTCAAAAGAAACAGAAAGGAACAAACCCCAAACCAACGCAAAAACATAATAACAGAGAGACATAAAATCAGTCCAGAACCAGAAATTATTTTTGCCAGACATTAGAGAGTCCAAAGTGAGAGAGTTCTCAACGTACAAAAAGACAAGGAAAATGGTTGCAACTTTTTTCTGAGAGGCTCAGCCCTCCACAGACTTTTAACAGCTAAACAAATTAGTAAAGCATTAAAATCAAAAGTCTCATGAGACCTTGTGCCCCTTCTACAAGATTCCCAGTTCCAAACAAAACTGATCAGATCCAACTCAGTTGAACTCAGAGGGGAAAATGAATAAACAAACATGTCAAAAAGTGAAATCCCAGACTAGAAATTCAACCCCTGGATGGAGAGAAACTAGTAAAAAACCAAAGTGGAGGAATAAGAAGGATCTAAATCAGATCCCAGAACAAAACAAATCCAAATAAAACAGTACCTTAATCTGGTAGTACAAAGAACAACAGCTGCTGCAGCTTCCTCTCTTCCCCAACTCAGAGCCAACTGTGCACCCAGAAGAATAACAATCAACCTCAAAATTGAGATGAGAAGACTAAACCTTGTACATATATATAAACCAAAATAAAAAAGTACCCTTTTGCTTAATGTTCCAGATCGTGAAATCCCAGTTATTAAATTCTAAACAAAGAAAAGAGAGTGAAAGAGAAAGTGAACCCTAGAGGAGAAAACATTCTATGGCCGAATTAAATTCCGGTATTAAATCTGAGCCAAACCACGGTAGATTTTTGAAGACAGATACAGAGAGTTTGGTTAAGATAAGAAGAAAAGAAAAAAGAGTCCAAAAGAGTTGAAGGGGATGGAAGGAAGGAAATGGCCTAATAAATAGGATTGGTTACTGCATTTAATATGAAAGCACCTTATCCCCAAAAACTGAATTGAATTGCTTTCATTTCCACCTCTGCTTCAGTAACTCCCCTTACCTGTCCGTTGTGTTGTGTTGTTGTTGCCAACCCAACTTCCTCACTCCCAACACCACCTTCAATCCGATACGAAATAAATAGATTCGATGATGATGATTACAGTTGGTAACATTTCTTGGAACACAGTTGGGTTGGGTTATAAAGAAGGTGCCTTTGCTGCGACTCTGTTTTCTCTTGTTGTTGATGTTGTTCTGTGTTTCCTTGATCATCGTCGTGGACTATGGAGATCTTAAGAGAGTTGTTTATACTAGTGGTGTAATGCGTTAGGAGGTGGGGTCCAGAGTTTCATCCTCCCCACTTTCTCCCTCTCTCTCGTAAAGTCCAAAGGGCACCGTGGGGCGACGACGTTTCAGCTGTCGCTTTCGTGGGTTGTGGACCGTTTGATCGTGGGGATGTTGCGAGTTTGGACTTTTGAGGCGTGGTTAAGGTGGGGTGGCGGAGCAGGGGATTGGGGCACCGGCTAGAAATCTGAAATGGAACTTTTTTGCACTTCCCTGGGGATCGGCCCCGTTTTGATTGGAGGAGGCACACGTGTTAATCGTGCATTTGCTAATGTGCGCAGGGACTGTCTTGTCGTTATTCGGTAAGGGAGAATTCGTGTTTTCTTTTTCTTTTTAAACAATAGAACACTTACATTAGCGATGGCTAATGATAAAAACAATAACGAGTTTAATCTAACAGTGACTAGTCAAAGCATCTCTCACGGCGAAAACACAAATAAAGAAGAAGATTTTGAGAAAGTTTATCCCGATACAAAAAATCAAGTTTGACATTATTGCTTAAAATTGATTTTTGAGAAAGTCAATAACATTTAACAAAATACCCTGAATGTGTACCACTTGAATGAGTTTCTTTAACGGTAGTCAAGCAATGTCAAATTGGATCTTACACGTATTCCATACCACGACAGAAGAGAAATTTGCATGGTTGGTGGCCTAATTTGGTCCATGTGTCATGCCTCATGAGTCTTCGACATGTATGGTTTATGCTTGTTTGGCAAGTTGCTTGTATGCCAAACTATAATCATCTACTTTTGGATCCCAAACTGTAACCATAGAAGGTAAGTAAATCTAAAATACAAGGACAAATGCCACATTATTCCGCTCCCTAAATGAACGCTTATAATGATGAACCAACCTGAAAGATATTGGCTTTAATAGACGGATTATCTTTCATTTCACATATATATATATATAGTAAGATCGATCGAGAATGAATATAGGTCATTGTACTCTTTTAAAGAAAAGCTACTTACACATATATAGTTCACTTTGATTCAATATGAAGTAGCTAGCTAGATTCAATTTTGATGAGGTCCCAAACCCATCATATCAAATTATCAATATTCTGGCTACGTGGATCGATCGAGTCGCTAGGTCTCGTAGAGATAAGGTTATGTATGTTTGTAGATTGTTGACATAGAATTCTATTATTATGTAACCTAGCTAGTGCTTTATTTACATTACGGACACCAAATGTTGTTTTGTGGTTCCTGTCTTGCGAACCACAGGTAGCAATAGTAGAATCTTTAAGACAAGACATACTGAATATGCGTGGAAATGAACTAGCTCAAAGTGCACAAGTTGAACATGCATCGGAAAGCATGACTTGTCTCAAACTATCTACAAAAAGTAGCTGGCTAGTAGCGGAGGATTGTTATGCTAGCCGCACTACCATTGATACAGAGTTGCTTGATGTGCTCCCGCCGGGTGCAACTGTGCAAGAGTAGAAGTTATTAGCCTACCGTTATACATACGTACGTACCTTCAAATTTTATAAATCGCAGATATAGGAAAGTAAGCGCGATGACCGTGCATTATTACGTTGAATTATTATATTAACACTTCTTATATTACGTTGAATTATTATTTTGACAGTGTCACTAGAGTAAAACTAACTTGTTCCACTACGGTACGATCGAACCCAGCTCACGTTCTTATTGGTGGGTGAACATTATGAACAGTCCAACATAATACAATCTTGTGCGTGCACCAGACATTTGAATGCAGTAATCATGCATGTATGAGATCGATGGAGTAGAATGATGGTCGGAGTGGAGAGAGTATAGTACGTAGAGCGAGTGAGACCAGTGAGGATGGTAGGTACGCGGTAGATAGCTAGGTAGGGTTCAGTCATCTTTAAATCGGTGGAGCTAGCAACAAGGACGGAGAATGTGTAATGGCCGGATCGATATATCGATCAGTTCCTCCAAAGTCCAAAGTTCCTAGCTAATGCTCGACCCTGTACCCCATACTAGCTAGCTAGGATGTACATGCATGTTGTTCTGTCTTCTATTGTTACAAACTTACAATGATAATGATAGAACCATTAGAACGTACTATTGAGTCGTCTGTGATCGACCACTTTCATTTTCTCTTATTCAATTCTTTCTTTCTCTCTTTTGTATTAAAGAAACTGAAACCTTGTTCATTGGTGTTGTTGCAAGCAACGCACTGCCAGCTCTGGCTAGCAATCCTAGCATGCCTAACAATATTACGATCAATTATATACATTATACACATACTGATACTGATACGGATACTTCGTAAGTTGATCAACCTATGTATGTACGTACGTACCATGATACACATCTCTTTTTCATATATCGCCGGCCACGGCTACACGCAATTAGTAGCTAGTCAGTCGTGAGTTCGAAGAAATTAAAGACCAAAGTGATCGATCGATGTATGTGGAGAGGGGTATAAACAGATTAAAAGACGCGTAGACGTTAGTAGACTAGAACATGAAGATAGAAACCCTAAATCCCAGTAACCGATCGACCTCCCGACTCTCCCAGTAACCAGAGACAAAAGGGCATGCAGGTTTTCTTAATGCACATGGATCGGATTCAATTCCCAAAACTCTCTTCAACCTTCTTCATCGATCTTCTCCTGTTTAAAATTACCTGGTGCAATTCGATTCAGAAGTAGTTTTATATGTACATGTGGAGAAGCCAACTGAGCATGTATATATAGTTTAATTGTTTGGGGTGGCAGTAGGTAACAAATTCTAACTAAATTAAGTTGTGATTAACTATCATGATCGAGTAACAGTATCCAATGTGACACTCTGCATGTAATACAAAACCTGCCGTTCATTTCTTCTCATTGTTTTATGTTTTGCAGGAAACAGCTCCATCCAATTCAATGCATCCAATTTGATGTTGGCTTCATACAACGTGGTCCAAATGGAGTGTCAAGAACGAATTTTATTATTTTTTCTTCTCTATTTCATAACTCTCTGTGCTCATACAATAAGATAAAATAGAAGTCTACCCAACCGAATTAAATTGAGATTGTATTAGTTAAATGGAAAATGAGATTCAACTTTCTAATATCAGCAGGCGGCAGGAAGCTAGGGTTTAGTGTCACCATTCAACGCACGTACGGCATAAATAAACCGTGTGAACAAGAAAAAAGAAAAGAAAAAAACGAAGTTATTAGCTTTTGAAGTAGATATATGGACCTCGATGATTAACATCTTCACCAGCTGATCGATACGTACTAGTACGTCCATCTCTTTGATGCAGACATATAACAACTTTAAGTTAGATTTGTGGAAGAAAAAAAAAATAATGCATGCATTCTTGGACTGAGATCTGTGGAATGTAACTGATTGACGTTGCTGTTAATACAATTAATAGTAGTTTACATTTAATCCGTAGACTAATAGATACAATTTTTGTTAATCTATGTTGACGTATGAGATACATCATTTTACAATTATAACGATTATTAGTTTCGGTGGCGAATCATTTATGTACGTAGTTCATAGCTTCATTCATATATATATATATATATATATATATATATATGGATCTGTTAATGAATAAGTCATTGTCGAACCGACATTGATAAACATTTTGAGAGGCATCCTTCCCATCATTTCACTGGGCCTGAAAAATATGTGGGATGGGCGGATAACGGGACAGGTCTTAAATGAACTGAAATTTATTTAACTATTTATTATGACGGATTATACAAATCAATCTTTATAGCTTGTAGATTAACTCAATAGATTCGTTAAAATCTATTTATCTCTATTTTTTTGATGAAATAAATTTTTTTCTATTACTTTTCTTTTCTTTCTTTATGAATTACATTCTATATTTTGTTTTATTCGGATAAAATTATTGAATTGTTTATGGAGAGTGAGAGAGAGAGAAAGAAGAGAGATGGAAATGACGAAGAGTAAGGGAGAGGAGAGGAGAGGATAGGAGAGAGAAAAGACAAAAGAGGGAGAGGAGGGAGAGAAAGAGGGCGCAAAGGGAGAGATGAAAGAAGAGAGGAGAGAGAGAGGGAGTAGATCGAGAAAAGACGAAAGAGGGTGGGAGAGAAATGAGAGAGAGAGTTTTAATATTTTTTTAATTTATTATTTTAATTAACAAGAAAAAAAATTATAAAAATTTGAAAAATAAGGTTTAATGGATTAAACGGATTTTCAGTGACAATCCTAAACCTGCCTATTAAATTGGCGGTTCTTAGCGAGTTAATCATTAAACATCCATTATAATAACAAACGGATTTAAGCGGGTGATAATGGGCAAATTCGCTGGTGTCCGCCCATATTGTCACGCCTACATTTCACACACCAAAACAAATAATAGTTATCTAGCTAGCTAATCAAATTAATTTCAATGGACCATATATGCACCCGATCCTTACCAATAAATACAGCAACGTAAACTCCATAATTTCTATGAACTTAACGTACGCTAGTCTCTCTCTCGAAATTTTTGAGCAACTAAAAACCAGCTAACACTTAGAAAGCCGACATTTTTGTAACCCGACCCCCTCTCTCTATTCTCTCGAGTTTCTCCTTTTGCTTTCAAACCCTAGATGCCACCTCTCTTCTTCCATCGTCGATCTCCCTCCATACTACACCTATCACAAATCTAATACCACATTCACACTCCTCTCATTCCACAGATCATCCCCATATAATTGCATGTCACATCCACCACTTCTAGTCGCTGCTCCCCCTCTACCCGTAGATGAGGCCCACCACGAACTGTTGCACCTGGCAGCGGTGTTCGACACGGTGGACCTCACCGTGTTAGACGAGGAGGAGGACGACGATGAATGGAGGTACGCCATGGTGCGGCTCTTCTCTCTGTCTCCCTTGAAACCCAAGGAAGTTAAAGGGTACAAAATATGAATGATTAGTCTTTGGCGTGATATCTCTGGTTCCGGCAACATAGCTTTGAGCGGATTGCAGAAAATCATTTTGTGTGCAAGTTCTGTTTGGAATCCGATCGCCAGAGGTCGGTCACGCGTGGACCTTGATACCACCATGCCATTACCTTGGTTGTGGAAAGTTTTGATGGAATAGCCGACCCTCTCTCTATTCCGGCGACCACTACCAGAAAATCACACTTAGACGACGAAACCTTAATAGTTTCGTCCTCTAAGTGGTCGTTAGACGGAGAAAAAAAAATTCGTCGGACAAGAGAAAGTTTTGTCATTTAGGCTGACCTTAGACCACGAAATTGATTTTCGTCGCCTAAGAAATGTCTTAGACGACGAATTTTATTTTTCGTCGCCTAAGAAATGTAATACCCTAAAAATTAGTATAATAATTTAGATTATTATATCACTTGTTAAACTTCAAAATTACCATAATGTAGTTTAACCTTAGAGCCTTTAGATTTTCGATAACAAATTGTCTAGCGAAAACAATGTATAAAAACAAGTTTTAGGGAAATATTAGCGGAGTGAAACAAATGGTCCAGTGGATACTCAACTTTCAGTCAGGTACTCCCTGGTCTTGGGTTCGAGGCTACGAAACTGGATTCGAAAAATATTCCATGTTGTAGGTTAGTAAAAATAATAAAAATATTTTTACTCGAGCTAGAAACGGTAAGAAAACTCTAATTCCAAATAGCCGATTTTCGGAAATAGAATTTTAGCGAAATGACATAATTCCCTTTGTCTGTATTTGTTTTCCGAATTGAACTTTGTGTTTTAAGATCACAATTAATGTTTTTAGTGATCATGCTAATATATCAATTTGGTGCTAATTATTATTGATTTGTGTGTTTTTCTTCACCCATTTATTCTACAATTACATTCACATGTCTCTATGTACATGTCTACAGCATCAAATTGTATGCACATAAAAAATCTGATTTTTCACCCACATTACTATTATTTTACAAGTGCACATTTACCCTAGAATTAGTAGCACAACTATTCCATTATCATCTTGTCTTGTAAAAGTCAATAGAAATGGTTGTAGATTAAATTCGCATGTCCCCTTACAAGGCTTATATATACATCTCCTTGAATCCAATCTGATCACACATAATTTCAATTAAACTTCCACCGATTGAACTCTCCCAAAGTTGCAATGCAACACACCTAAAGTTCTATACCAAAAATCTTCCTATTAAGCACATTTTAGTAACTCTTCCTTTGCTCCAAGAAAGCCATCTTGAGTTAATCAAACACTATTTATATATCTACATAAATTCTTAAGTAAGTACATGAGTACATTCCTATATTTCTTTATCTTTAGGATTACATCAAAGTGTGTGGCTAAGAATAAAAGGGAAATAATGAGTCTTAATGTAAATTTAATATTTTTGTTTCTGTTAAAGTTTTATTTAATCAATTGTTTTTACATATTTATATTTTACACAAAAAGTTATTCAACTTTGGCTTTTGAATCACTTAAAAAGGTTAAGTACGTAAAAAGAAAGTTATGGCTAAAACAAGTTTTACTAATCTTTTCTTTAATCTTGTTCGAAAACTCTTAAAGTGCTCTTAACTTGAAATATTCATATCTCACTCATTTCTTAACCAAATTTAGTGTTCTTTATATCAAAACAAATCTTAGGAGTTCAACTATAAATATGGAAAGTTTTAAAGACATTGGTTAATACTTACTAACTAATTAATCCGTGTAAATGAGTTTAATACCAAGCGTAACTATTTATAGACAGTTGCTAAACAAGTTCGTTTCTGGACTTGAGAACTCCCTATCGGACTTTATGACTATTGTCATTAGATTACTATAAAAAAATACTTTGAGATGGTTTACTCACTTCTTTAATTTGGACATAATTTGTATTAATTATAAAACGAGTCATATTGAAGATTTCGGGCAGACTACCGCCAAATGATACTTTTGATCCAAGAATTAATAAATTTTATCTTCTATATTTTTACTTTAAGTTCATTTACTTACTCGCATTATTTACTTCTTACGTTTGATTTGGGACTAATGGAGGATTTCTGGTGGACTACCGCCGAATGGAAATTTTGGACAGATGATAACTAATTTCATTTCTTGTACTTTCATTTCAAGTTTATTTAATCGCTTATTTACTTTCAAGTATAATCCGGGACAAAGGGAGGATTTTATGAGGACTACCACCGAATGAAACTTTTGGACCAAAATTGTTAACTATCTAAATGCGTTTAAGTTTGATCATCCTTTCTTTATGAATTGTATTACGTATATATTTATTACAAGGTTATGGTATAAATATATACTCTATGATCTATATATTTAGTCTTAAACTAAAGACTTGTTTGTGATCGTTATGGTTGAGGTAAGAAGTCGGGTGTATAGTACGAATTAACTCGTGCTTAAGTGAATTATTGGTAAATTATTTTGTTATTATGAGAGTTAGTCAAGGGCCATAGTCCCTTACAGATAGTGCACTATTATACTCTTAGGAATAACTTATGTCAAACCGGGAGTATACAAGCTTTGGCAGGTGGTCTTAGTATGTTGTGGTTTTACATGTGTGTTGGCATTGTGAGACCGAACACATGATTTTCAAGTAATATTATCAGTTAATCTAAAAGAATTCACTTCGGAAGTATTGGCATGTTTAAGTGTAGATGTGAAGTTGTGAAAATACATATATTATGTATCTATATATACACACACACACATATATATATATATCATAAAGACACAAGTATAAGCATGAGAGAATATAACCGATTTTGTTTATTCCACATTTTTGAATTAGTTGTTCGGTTTGATGTTTCTTAGAAATAATTTAGTATATGCTTGTAAGTTGTACTTATTGGGTCAGTGTGACTCATGATGCTACACATTTATGTTTTTAGTAGATGAGTAGAATGTTTAAGGAAAATGGGATGTGTCGCCTACTAAATAAATGAATTATTTTTTATTTGCATTTTGAATTGAATAAATGTAATGATTATTATTTTCATTAACTCTGGTATTGTAATATTGACGTTTTCACTTTTTAATAAATCTACTATTCATATATCTTAACATTTGAAATTATTTGAGTTTCTTATTCACATCACAAATCCTAACACCATATTTCAATATAATATCGGCCCCGAATTTGGGGGTGTGACAAGAAATGTCTTAGATGACGAAATTTGCTTTCGTCGTCTAAGATTTGACTTAGACGATGAAAAACAGAATTTGTCATCTAAGTACAATATAATAGACGATGAAAATGTCTTCATCGTCTTAGAAGGCGCGCTTAGACGACCAAAACAGAATTCGTCATCTAACTCTGCCCTTAGACGTCGAATATTTTCTTTTTCGTCTTCTAAGAACATATCATAAACCTAAACCCTAAACCTTAAAACCTTCCCCTAAACCCGGAAAGTTTAAGAAGACGAAACCCATTTTTCATCGTCTAAGTAGTACTAAGACGACGAAATTCAACCACTTTCGTTGTCTAAGTAGAGTTTCACAATCTAACCTCTAAGAGCACGACTATGTATACCATCTAAAAATATATTTCTTTTCGTCGAAGGCATAGAGTAAACAATTCTTGAACTGTGAGTGTCGACGGTTCAAAAATCGGAGTTACGAAGATTCGTATATCAACGTTTCCGTATCGTTGAAATTTCGGTTTTATGGTTAACTATGCCGATCAAAACCTTATCCAACTTCGTATTTACTGAAAATTCATCTACTTATATATTATGTTATGATGAATATATCCAATAGTTATTTTTTCCAAATTCAATTTCGTTAATGTTAATGTGGAGTGAATATAGACATACAAACACTTAAATTATACAACATTAATAGATATATAACAAGTTTTTAGTCTTAAATTAATTTTTTATGTTAATTTTTAATTAATTTCTATTTAGTTCATAAATTAATTTTTTACGACAAGACAAAGCACCTGTAACTTCAAAAATAAGTTTACGAACTATTTTTTTTACGATCGTTTCCATCTTTTAACTATTTTTTGATAATCACTAAGTTCATTTGATCGCATCTAAACTAATCCGAATTGAGTTGAATTTTTTTCTACAATATTGTATAAATGTAATGATTACATCTGATGGTTGATGTTTCATAATTTTTAAGCAACTACTTCAAATTAATTTTTCAGTTATTTATAAAACTAAAAATATATAAAATTCACTTAGACGACAAAACTTCAGTTTCGTGGCCTAAGTCAATTTTTTTCAATTTAAATCAAATTAATTTTTCATCGTCTAAGTCAAAAATTTGGGTTACGAAACTGAAGTGAATTTTTTTTGGAGAAAATTAAATTTTTTTAAATAACTAAAAAATTAATTTTGGAGAAAATTTAAAACACTTAGACGGCAAAAAATTTAAGTGATAAACATTAGGCGGTTTTTTTGCGCAAATTATTTTGCCAAAAATTCAAATGACTTAGGCGACGAAACTATTATGTTTCGTTGTCTAAGTCAAAATTTTGGCTGTATTTTTTCGCCCAATTTTTTGCCAAAAATTTAAATTGGGTGACGAAATTATTAGATTTCGTCGTCTAAGTAAAAAAATGGCAGTTTTTTTTTAAATTTAAAGCACTTAGACGTCGAAACTTAATAGTTTCGTCGTCTAAGTCGTTTAAAACTTTTTAAATTCATCATTTTCTCAATCTCTCTTCATTTTCTCCTCTTTCAATCCACTCTTCTCTCTCTCTATCCCTCTCTCTCAATCAAACCACCCACCATCATCATCACCACCACCACCACCGTCGCCGCCACCATCACCACCACTACCTATAATTAGTGTAGGTATATGTTAATTTAGTTTATTTAGGATAGATTAATTTAATTTAGGGTAATTTAGTTTATTATATTATGAATTTGTATTTAAATACAAAATTATTTATTTATTATGAATTTTGTATTATTATTATTAATTAGCATTTAATAAAATTTGGAATATTATGAATTTTGTTATACAACAAATTAAATGAAAATTCCTGAAATGCTAATTATTAAACCCTAATTAATTATTAATTAATAATTAGCATTTCAGATTTTTTTTTTACAAAATCAACCAGTTAGACGACGAAATTGTAATTTCCTCATCTAAGTTGCAACATGCACCTAGATGGCAAAATTATAGTATTTTCATCGTCTAAGTGGTTCATTTAATTAATTTATTTATTTATTTTTGACAAAATTAAGCACTTACATGACAAAACTACTAATTTCGTCGTCTAAGTGTTACATCCTAGACGATGAAATTTTATTTTCGTCATCTAAGTGTTGTATCTTAGACTACGAATTCTTAGTGTCGTCGTCTAAGTGTTCACTAAGCCGACGAATAGTTTCGTCGCCTTTGTTAGAAAAATTTCGTTGTCTAAAACCCTAAATGACGGGAAAAAAAATCCGTCGTCTAAGATGTCACTAAGGCGATAATTTGTTTTGCTGCGGGTGGGCAATGCACTGGGTGGCTACAAGGAGCATAACAAACTTTTGTTGAACCATCAAGCAGACATTAAGCTTCGGATCGACATGTGTTGGATTGGAAATCTCACATCGAAATAGGGCAAGATGAAATACAACGTAAATGAATGTGGACTATTCCTAATTGTACCAAGGCCTTTTGTGGATAAAATCCAACAACTTAAAGGTGGTTAAGTTGAGACAATATCGATACATAACAGACTCTATGTGCTACGTTTGCCGTTATTCAACTTGGTATCAGAGCGGGTTCCTTTCCAAAGCGTCCCGAGTTTGATTTTGAAATCTGGGTAGTTGGTTCCAGCTGAATGAATAAATTGGGTATTTGAAAAGATACATTGGATCCTGAATTTACTTTCACGTGCTAACCTAGAGTTATGTTTCACATGCGGGGGCGTATTGGATTGGAGACACTACAAGACAAGTACCCAATAGCAACGGTTTTTTAACCCTGCAAATAAAAATTTGTAGCGTTTCCCACTATGTTGCAAACAGAGGAGCTGCAAATGCTTTGAATGCTATTTGCAGGATTTTTTTCTCGTCACTAAAAGAAGGCTGCAAAGGTTATTTGCAGCATTTTTCCAATGCTGCCGACCCAAGAGCTTTCAACCCCTATACAATTTTGCCCCTTCTGTATTAGTCCAGTCCTCGTTCAGTTTAGTCCGTTTATTATATTAGTCTAGTATTAGTTCATTGAACAATATCTGGATAGTTTGCCTATCAGCTCCTCATGATCTATGATTAGAGCAATATTGTTGTTCTTGTTGTATCGTGATCCAACACCTAACCAAATAACCAACATAAGCCCAGAAAAAGAAGAACCCTGAATTCAATAACAGAAAAGGATTAACATAAATCATAAGATCTCCAAACAAAAATCGTAATACTTGCAAACAAAGATCGCAAGACCTAAATATACAAGGAGATGATTAAGAGCAGTGGAGAAGTAGATTGAAGTGTCAGAGAAGTAGATCTAAGTGAAAGAAAAATAGATCGAAGCGACAAAGATCGTCATGGCGTAGTTAGGACCAACAACATGTAGATCTAGATCGAGTTGGTTTAAAAAATTTGAGGGATGATGCCGTTCGAAGAAAATGGTGAATCTCTTATTGATAAAGATTTGGGTGAAATAATCTAGAGTAAAAAAAGAGAACAGACAAAAATTGAAGTCTCTCAATTATAGAGAGACTAGAGCATCTCTTTGATTTAGAGAGAGAAGAGAGTTTCTGACAATAGAGGGGGAAAAGAGGGGAGAGAAGAGAGTGAAATAAAGAGTTGAGAATGGATAAGATAGAGGAGAGAGATGATGGAGGAGAGTTAAGTGAAAAGAAAAAGAAAGGAGAAAGCCAAAGAGGTGAGGTTTGACTTGTGTTGTAGAAGAAAATAGCATAGCAACGATATTATGCTGCTACAAAAAGGGGTCTCATACATGTATTTGTAGGGTTTAGTTAAAATGTTGCAGATAGCCACTATTGCAGGGTTTGAGAAAAAACGTTGCAAATTAAGGCTACAAATGCCTACATTTCTTGTAGTGAGATCCCACATCGAAATATGGCAAGATGAAA
Source organism: Geum urbanum (assembly GCA_946800695.1). Classification (NCBI taxonomy): domain Eukaryota; kingdom Viridiplantae; phylum Streptophyta; class Magnoliopsida; order Rosales; family Rosaceae; genus Geum; species Geum urbanum. The sequence continues at coordinate 42,272,456 of OX327012.1, forward strand.
TACAACTTAAATAAATTTGGACTATTCCTAATTGTACCGAGGCCTTTTGTGGATAAAATGTAACATCTTAAAGGTGATTAAGTTGGGACAATATCGGTACATAACAGATCCTATGTGCCACACTTGCCGCTATTTAACTCTGTTTAATGGGAGATCTCACATCGAAATAGGGCAAGATGAAATACAACTTAAATGAATCTGGACAATTCCTAATTGTACCGAGACCTTTTGTGAATAAAATCCAACACCTTAAAAGAGCCTAAGTTGGAAAAATATCGGTACACAACAGACCCTATATGCCACGCTTGTCGCTATTCAACTACGTGGACTTTCGTCATCCGTTGGTGATAAGCATAATCTTTCACATTTCTAGCATCTATAGTGTGGATGTTGTTGTAGAGTATAAACGCCTAAAAGGTTTTTGTGGCAATTGGGGGGCGTTTAAGCAAGGCAATGGTGGTTGCCTGAGGCCGGCGGCGGTTCTACCTTTGGCGGAGGAGGGTTCCCATGGTGTTGTGGGTACTCAACCGGGTCAGGAGAAACAAGTGGCGTCTTCTGGACTACAGTGGACAGATGGACTAGTCTATGGAGTGCCTTAATGAATTTGGGTGGTTTGCTGAATCCAAGCCAACTGCCTCCCCAGTTCTGGAAGAGGTGGTTGTTCCTCGAATGGGTCTTTTTCTAATGTTGATGTTGTTTTGTAGATACCTAGTCTAGATGTTGAGGTACCTGATTCGCAGGAGCAAAGGGCGGTCCTACACAACGTCGTCTGTGATGTTCCACCGTCTCATTTCAACACACATGTTGGACTTATTTGTGAGCCCACAAGTGTTATTGTCATGTCTGTGGGTGCACCTACAGTGGCAGCAAAGGATCAAGGGTCTGGTGGATGTTCCATCTTACGAGCTTTGCCAGGATATAGTGGTTGACATCCCGGAGGGTGATGTAGGTGCAGGTAATAGCGCATGTCGTCCCAACAACAAGAGGGACAGATTCAGCCTTGGTCCTCAATCTGGGGCACTGAATAAGGTCTCTCCTAAGAAGACTTCGGTCCTACTTCCAGCTAATATGAGTGCGGAAGAGCTTCGTCGAAATGCAACGCAATAGAGGAGGTTCCTAGCTAATTAAAGAGTGGTGCACCTCAAGTTTGACAGTTGCTTCGCGCTACTCTGGTTTGTTAGACTAGGGCCTTTGTTCGACATTAATTACTATTTTTAGTATAGTAGTACCATAGGGTTTCTTTTTATCGTGTTAGGTAATCCAGTAGAATCTTGTATTGTTATCAACTTTTTCTTATCGTAAATTTGATCGACCCCTAAAAAAAATTAACCAACACAATACAACACATTTATAGCAATGTTGGCAGGAAAAATGATCAATTGGTTCCATTTTATCGAAACCAATTCGATCATGCTTTAATTATCAGAAAGGTAGGAATTATTCAATGGGTTACTTCTTTTATTTACACAAGATGTCATTACAGATATTTTCCTCTCTCGATGTTTTTTTTTTTAATAATCCCTTCTTTCTTTTATCTCATTGCACGTCCACCTGCTCATATATATAAACATCATATCGATCTCTCTTTCCAGTTTCCACAACTTCTATGTTAGACTCCATCGAATTTAGAATTTAAAGTTTAGAGTTTGATAGAATAGAATGTATTGATATTTGCATTTAGTTGATCTTGAGTTCAAACCTTGGTTAGCCTCTATTTTCATATTCTTAAGACCAGACCTGTTCTGTAGCATTAGTAGCATGCATGCATGTCGCCGAAGACTATATCGTCTTGTATATTTCTTTTATCATGAGAGGACAGAATAAGCTTCCAAGTAGTTAATGGACAAATGACTGGAATGAGACCTGAAGGCAGGAGCTATAGTTTTGTAACGAGTATTGCCCCCCAAAGGGGAGTGTCCTACTTGACTGATATCGAATTATAACAGTTAATTTCCAATTTTGCCCCTGATGTTTATCTTTTACCTTTTTTAGCTCTTTTATTTCTAGCATATGCCATTACATATATTTTCCTCTCCAGATGTTTCTATTTTTTGAATAATCCCTTCTTTCTTTTATCTCATTGCACGTTCACCCTCTCATATATATCAACATAGTGATCTTTCTTTCCAGTTTTCATAATTTCTATGTTAAACTCCGTTGGTATAGATAATCTTAGAGAACTTTAGCATCACTTGTGCTAGCTTGATTAAATTTCTTTGAAAATGACAGTCTTGTTCTATCTTTTCTCCGACTCTATATTGTCGTACGCACTCTTCGCTCCATTCTCATTCTTTTGTCAACAATTATGTTGATTATCTGGTACACGTCAACATATTTTGGTTTTGGTTTTCAATTTTTTGGTTCAGTATGTGAAGTTTTGTCAGTAGTAGTATTCTAAATTTTTTGTGTGAGACTGCTTTTCAGGCTCAAAAGTTTGAGTTTGAGTTTTAAAGTCTGAAATATGTTGATGCATTTCCTCCTTGCTCCCATAACTAGATCAAACTGATTTTCATATTCCTATTGGGTGAGTTTTTGTCATTTCTGTGTTTAAATGTACCTTACTTAGGCCTTCATTACACCATTAAATTGTATCATTCGAACAGAATGAAAATGAATAATTAATAAACTCATGTCAATTAACTTTATATTTGTGTCCTTGCTCTTTGTTTGTAGCCCTCAATCTCTATGTCTTAAATTGAACTGCACTTCTTTTTTTCAATTGAGAAGAAACTAAAATTACACTTTTGGGCACCGCCAACTTATCTTAACTCGGACGGTTTATATATTAACTAGCAAAGAGAAGGCAGGGAAGTGTTGAATGTGGTGTCTAAGATAAGATTCATTTGGAATCCATACAAAGCCTGAAGGCAGGGAAGTGTTGGAAAAGGTAAGTGCTCCATATGAAGGGTACTTTTATATACTTTGTGTAACTGTTGTGTGTGTGTGTTGCAGCTCAAAAATGCTATACAACTGACTGTATCAAAATTAAACAGTTTTAGATTGCTCACAATATTTGGTTGTTTTTGTAAGAGATATTTGAGATATGTACTAATGAGTTGTAAATTTTTATTTAAGTTGTAGTCTTCAACGTATATGCCTCCAATTGTCACTTAGATTAGGGTCATGTAGATATATGTCTCGCAGCATGGCGCGAGAGAAAAGCTACTAGTTGCCCTGATCGAGGCCACAAGAGGACGACTTTGGATCACCTCTAGCTTACCTCGAGCAGAATTGTTGCATGCGTTTCCTCCAAGATACTTAGGTCTCACCCCAAGTACTGGATACCCTTTCTCCTCTCAAAATGATGCGGTCGGCCAATTGGACACACATAAATATATGGATATTGATTATGACAGTAAAATGAACCCTAATTCACTGAGAAGCTAGCAGCGTGAACAAAGCCTAATCACCAGTTCACGATTCACCAGCTACGTTGGAGATGTTTCCAGCGATGTAGGAGAGAAGTTTGGTCCTTGGGATTGGCTTTGACACTCCTCTTGAGTGTAGGAAACTTGAGATGAACAGAACCTAGCTTGGAGACTCCGAATTGGGCTGGCATGGGATTGCTAGCTTCCTTGCTTTTGCTTCTCGATCTTCTGTAAACATATGTTCCCAAAGCTTCCAGGTGTTATAAAATATGTATTATAAGTATGGATCAAGTTATGAATCACAGTAATTATTACTATAACGAAATTTAATGAAACTAAATAGCAGAGAATTAAATTCGAATTGAATGCTTCGGATGAAGTATGAGATCAAAACAGAGAAAACAATTTGAATTCATTAACTTGTTTTTTGAGAGATTCTCGTTTAACGCAATATCCTAAGACAGAAATTCGTCCCTGCACTTCTGCTTGTGGAATCGTCTTGACGTCTGTCTCCCAGGATACAACTCTCAAATTCAAGGTGTTACAGATTCCCTTGAATTCTATCTCGAACTTCAATATGTGTTTTTTCTCTTGATAGTAAGGAAGATGTATTTCGAATTTTTTCAGTGGTTTGATGCTGATCCTTCAAGCTTCTTTTATAGACGAATGACGCATGTTCGGAGTTTTGAACAAAAGGTCGTCTTTGTTCCGTTTCGGCAGAACGTCGTCTTTGTTCGATGAACAATTACGGGATCAGTATTCAAAACGTATACTGATTTTAACTAAGTCCCCCAGAGCCCAAGGCCCAGGTCTTTGATTATAAAATAATCTTCATAGCCAGTCCTTATACATCTTCCATAAAGTTCCAACACCAGGAAATTCATATCATACTATCTCGTTATCTCCAACTTTGCGTTGACATCAAATTTTGGATTTGACCCTTCTTTTTTATATATGTAGTACTGTTAATACATAGTTATTCATAGACAACTAGCAACTTGGCATGGTTGGCTGGATTAATTAGGTGACAATGTGACATTAGGTGCCACAGAAATTAATTAATGTTTTTACATTTTGTTCACATTAGCAAACTTGAAGCCGCACGTTGCCAGAGTCCCAGAGAGACATTGTCCGTGTCGAATTCCCTCTAATATACTCTCGCACGTGTGGCAAACTCTCAAATTAAATGCGTGAGAAACTTAATTATATTGAGAGATGATAAACATGTGTGGCCAATTCGGCATCACACGTGAGAAAACTTGATCTGATATTATGATAAAACATTTTAAGTTTCACAACCAAAACTAATTAGCGATAGTTGGAGTAGCCCGATTCTTAATAAAAACACCAGTAATATCCCTCATTTTCCATTAAATTTACATTTTGGTATATGTAATATAATTCTATAATTTTTGTTCGATCAACTCCCAATTAGAAGCAGACTTCTAGTTTTCGATTCAAATCCAACGACCGGATCAATATGTCGTTACACCATTTCAATGGCGTAGTGCTGGACTGGCTAGGATCTTGTTCATACAATGATCTTGACATACGTCGATCATAGCTCATCCATCTTCTTTCCAACCACTTCAAGGCCGACCATACTATTCTGCTTCATCCCTAATTCTTGATGTATGTTCTCTACGTGGTATGTTTCAGATTAGTTATCAGTCCAAACTTATCAATCTAATCACATTCGTGGAGAAAGATTTACATGGTCCAAATTTCTTGTCGCTCACTCCATTATTCATTATTATTAGTCCAAATTACGGGAAAATTAAGCTATAGCTTGTTGATGAATTCCTGTAGTTGACTTCCAAACTTAGTGATCATGCGATATTATTTATACTGCATGCCAGCCCTTTTCTTGTTGCTAAATAGAAACAAAATCACCACAAGTTTGACAATCGAAAGCAACTGGATTACTCGAATACTCGATCACCAAACGGTGAGACTAATCCAACGTTTTAGTAGTACTATTAGCACAAGCCAAGTGTTGTTTATACTTCATGACCCCAGATACGGTGGTGTTTATAAAATCTTAGTCCAAAGAGCTGTCAAGTGTCAAGTCCTAGACTATTCGTTCTAGACTTCTAGTATTTTCAGTTTTCTACTTTAGTTATCAGAAACAATGATAATTCTTGAATGCACTTAGATTTTTTAATCTTGTGACACATGTCACCATATTAGTAGTTGTTTAAGTCAACCCTTACAAAGCTTGACCGAGCTTATCATAAGCCGGTTGTATGTGATCCTATTCTTTAGCAAAAAACCGCCACCGCTCCGCCACTAGGACACGTCGGGGCGACCGCGAAATAGCAGGAAAATCTCTCTCTCTCTCTCTCTCTCTCTCTCTCTCTCTCTCTCTGTATCTCTCTCTCCCTCCCATTGAGTAGCAGCACCACGAGCTCAAACATCGGCCTCGTTACGTCCCCGCCTCCCGTCTCCCAGGCGAACGTGGAAAAACTCGGATCCACTTCCGTTTGTCGCGCCGCCGTGCCGAGTTTCCCCTCCGATTGGGTGGTGAGCAAAGCACCTCGATCTCGATCTGAGGGAGCCGACGGTGGAGCAACTCGGATCTCCTCCGTTCGAAGATGGACGATGGAGATTTGTTGCAAACCCAAAATCTTTACCAAATCAACAATGGGGATGATAGGCAGGTGTCATTTTACTTTATTCAACGGTCCAGATTGTCTCACCAATTTATTTTGTTCTTATATAATTTTCTTTAATTTCAAAACATCAGAAAATGACACAAAATAAATTAATATTCCAAAACTTCCCACAAAAAATTCTACCATGTCCATATGAAGTCTCGTTCTGGTGGTCAATAAATTTTGTGATCAATCGTGATCAATCACCATTAGATCTGGATCCAACGGTGGTTAATTAAAATACAATTATAAGATAAATTAATATCATCCGTTGGATGCAGATCTAATGGTGATTGACCACGACTGACCACGAATTCATTAACCACCAGAACATAACTGTGTCCATATGACGTCTAGATTACTCTAAACTTAAATGATGTTGTGAAAATTTTCGTAGAATTATTCTGAATCTTAATCTATGTCTTATAGTTTTTAAAAGAGTGAAATTAAAAAAAAAATTTAACAAAATTTGAATAGTTTTTACGAAAATTTTCACAACATCATCTACGTTATTCTAAAATTATCGAACACAAAAATTTTTTAAGACCAAATGAGTCGTTCGATTATCATTCATAAATTATAATAAAATATATTTCTTTGAAATATCTACTAATAGTTAAAAATAAAATAAAATAAAATACCCGTAAGATTAGATCTAAAGATTATTTTGTACATCACAAAAAAATTTGAAAAATTTCGGAGACTGTTTTGAGCTGGATCGATATAGTAGACTTTTATTTTGAATGAAATTGTCGATTTTAGACTCTAAAAAATAAATAGCTCAACTACCAAAAAAATTATCAAAAAAATATATGCGGTTATTTATCATACATATTTTTACTCTTAATGTCTGATATCATAAAATTCACGAATTCATGTTGATGGAATGAATGAATTCGTGTAGTGCCTACTAGTATTGTATAACATGATGAATGCTTTTTGAACAAATATGATCTTTTGAAAGTAAAAAAGTTAGATACAAATTGAATATGAAAAAAATGAACCGTGGGGGCATATAACTATTGTATATGTAGTGTAAAAATTTGAGCCATTTTGGTCATCATTAAGACCTCAATCCGCGCAGTCATCGACGGTCATTTATGCCCCTATTGTTATTTTATATGAGCTACAAAGAAAAATATTATCGCACATCTATTTGGAAAAGTAAAATGTAATACCGGCATACTGAGCTACCCCTTACAATGTCTTGGATGCAAAGAAAGCAAAATTTTGAATTTCCAAAGTCGCTGATAAGGCAAAATTAGTGGAATTAAAAAATAGGGGCATAAACGACTTCCGCATTTGAGTGAATGGATCGTGACCGGGACCACCACGAAACCGGCTGAATTTTAACTATATTTTAACAACAGTTCAATAATCGCATCATATGGTAGATATTTTAAAATATATTTTTTTTGACCTCGATCCATGAAGTAAACTCTTAAGCCATTTATTTTTCTACTTGATGTTTTTACTGATTTTCTCTTATCGGTTGCATCCATGGTTCAATTTTTTATTTTCTTAGGACCTCGACATTATATGAGCTAAATATATATGTATATATATTTGTATAAAAATTTACTTTCCCAAATGATATAGAGGTAGTGTTTTCTGTTGTGAGTTGAACTAAAAGAAAGTACAGTTATAAATGACATCAGAGTTGACTTCATGGATTGAGGTCAAAAGTAATGTATTTTATAATATTTATCGTATGATGCGTTCATTGAACTATTGGTAAAATGCAGTTAAAATTTCAGCCGGTTTCATGGTAGTCTAAACTTCGATTAATTCGGTTAAACGCGACAGTCGTTTATGTCCCTATTTTTAAATTCTGCTAATTTTGACTTATCGGTGACTTTGGAAATTCAGACATCGTAAGCAAGTATTACATTTTACTTTTTCAAATGGATGTGCGATAGTATTTTTCTTTGTGATTCATATAAAATGGCGATAGGGGCATAAAGGACCGTCGGGGTTGACTGTGTGGATCAATGTCCTAAAGATGACCAAACCGGCTCAAACTTTTACACTTCGTATACAATAGTTATATGCCCCCATCATACAGTTCATTTTATCATATTCAATTTGTATGTAACTTTTTTACTTTCAAATGATCATATTGTTCAAAGCATTCATCAAGTTATATAATACTAGTGGACACTTCATGAATTCATTCATTTCGTCGACATGAATTCGAGGATTTCATGATATCAAACATTCAAAGTGAAAATATACACGATAAATAACCGTGGGTGTTTTTTGATAATTTTTTCTGCAATTGAAATATTATTTTTTATTTTTAAGAGTTCAAATCGACAATTTCATTCAAAATAAAACTCTACTATATCAATCGAGCTCAAAATAGTCTCAGAAATTGTTCAAGTTGTTTGAAGATGTACAAATTAATCCATAGATCTAATCGAATGGTCCTTTTTATCGATTTTCTTTTTTAACTAGTAGTAGATTTTTTTATATTTAATTACAATTAGCGAATGATAATCGAACGACGAATTTTATCTCAAATTTTTTGAATTCAATAATTTTATAGTATCATACACATCATAACGATTTTGTGAAAACTTTTGAGTATTTTTTTAGAATCATAGCCTATTTGTTTGAGTTTTTAGATGGTATGGAATTGAAGAAAATTCAATTTTAACAAAATTTAAATGGTTTGTTCACCTCCACCGTTAGTTTTATTTTGGATTATAAAAAAATAAAAAATAAAAATTGTGGGCCGTTTGTATTGGTGTAGATGGCATCGTTCTCACCTGTCAACGACGACGTCGTCTGGGTCTGCGTCAACGCGACGAGAAGAGGCGAGCGATGAACGCAATCAGATTGATGAGGGAGAGATGGAGGAGGTGGTCAGAGCACTCTCATCGACAAGGAAAGAGGATTAGCTGGTGGCTCTAGGTGTCTAGAGCCGAGGTCGAGTCAACGAGATCGAGGCCACCGATCGACTTGGTAGTCGGAAAGAGATAGAGGAGAGAGAGGATGTCGACTCTGGATGAAGAGAGAAGAGAGAGGAAGATCGTCCGGAGGAAGAGATCACGTTGGCGGCGACGATATCCCGACATCAGATTTCTCACGGTTGATTTTCTGGGATAAGGGTAAGATCAAGCTCAGTCTACTTTGAAAAAAGTTAAAACTATAAACAGTTCAGATCACGTCACGTGCATTAAGTGAAATCACCCCCTGGAATATTTAGCCCTGAAATGCATTCTAGCATGGTCCTATCACAAAACAAAACAAAATAAAGGAAAAGAACAATGGTAACAACGTCAATCTGGGATTCATTTAGGACCTGAACAACAAAAAAGAGCGGACAACTTTGGCGGCCCAAAAATCTAAATGGACCCGGACAATTCATAATATCATTGCTATTAGCCAGGGCCATAAACAGTATGTCATATCTGTCTATAGGTAATATCCGGAAAGGAAAATCTGTATCACTATGAGAATTGAGAAACATGCATAAACAGTATGTCAGATCTGTCGACTAAGATATCAGACTGACTAAATGAGCCAGATCTCTGGAAAGACTATATGCAATGATGACATTCATCAATTTCAGAAGAAATCACGTTTGCTAATAGTAATCTTCTGCTCTTCTAGGAAACTCGTAATAGCATTCTTTTGCCAGCTCTTAAAACTCCTGCAATTGACAATCAGAAGCTGTATTAGATTTTACTACTCTATATGCATCAATTGCCCAAGGGTTCCAAGTTTTTTAGGACTTCAAATCTTCAAGCGCCCAGTGTCTTCAAACAGTAACATAAATTGGTATTAGACCAACGACAACTTACTTGTGATCAAGGTGAGCTATAATTTCTCCACCAGGGAAAGCCAACTGAGTAGCCTCAAATGCTACTTTGATTGCTTGTTTCCAAGTTCCACCAATATCCTTTGCATTTGTTTCTGGCTTGGACTGGCTAGGATCTTCCATTGGTAAGGAATAACGTGAAATTAGATGGCCCACCCAGACACCATCTTTCCTGTATGTGAAGAGAAGCAACCGAGTTCACTGAATAACAAATTTATTTGCTATATCAACCGTAAAAAAAAATCCTGGTAAAAATAGAAAAAGGACCAAATAAATGATGCATGTAAAATGGAAGGAAGCAGACAGAGCCTGAAGCTCGGAACGGGAAGTAGACTATACTCTAGAGTCTTTAATATCAATCATTATGATGGGTTACAGTTCAAACATTAACTGATACATGAAGAAGCTGGAATATGTTGCTCTGAACAGATCGCTATTAAAAGTGTTAACAAAAAGAGGTAACTCACAGAGCTATATCCATATGACGAGGTACATAATGTCCACCACCTATCCAAGCAGAACTCTTTTATTGTCGTTCTCCCTAGAAAACCCAATCACATAGATAAACAGTTATAAAAGCCTCATCAAAGACACAAAAAGTAATATATAGAACACCAATTACACAAAAACCAGTCAATACCAGTGACAAACACAAGAACTAGATTGAGAAAATAAGAACACTAATAAAAGGAAAGAGAACAGGCAATTTACAGGACTCAACGTCTAAGAACAAACAATGAACAAGGTACAAAAATATCACACAGCTAAAGATGATCCCTTTAGACAATAATGCTGACACGAGAAGCAAACTTCTGACTAACTTGATACAAGGGAGCAAACTTGTGGTCAAAATTGGATAGCAAACACAAAAGCTTCGCTTGAAAGAAGTTCAAAATCAATAAGAAAGCTCAATAATATTGTTGGTTACCTGTTCCAATTTCCAACAGAAGCTCTGCCTCCAAGCCCAAGTCCTTCCCAAACTAACTGCATGAACACAAGTTGGACAACTTTAGTATAAGTCAGACAAAAGGGTGATCTAATAAGCTTAGGAAAGTGAATGACTGAAGAAAACCAAAAGAATGTATCAATGACTCAAGCTCAAAATAAATGAAAGCATTGACCGTTTACTCAACTAGAGCCATTACTTCAGCTGCATCCCGCCTCTTCCAGAAATCATCTGTACTGCCTATATCAATCAAACAAAACAAGTCATATACACCACACAGAATCCCCAAACCAAAGTACAGACTACAACCAGACTGTTTCACAGAGCTGTCACAGGAACTTGAAACTCAACATACAACAATATATTCACCACTTCACATAGATGAATTAACCATCGAAAGGCACACAATAAGATGTTTACAAGATAACTACAAAACATAGTCGCGCCATTCAAAACACTGAAGCAATGCTAACCATCCTAAACTTATGTCAACTTGTTCAAAAAACTCAACAACCCCGAGAAAGGGATTCTATATTTGTATAGCGTAACAAACAATTAATCACAATGTGATATGTAACTTCAACTCCTGAGTTGAAATTTAGTTCATTAAAACTCACCAATCTCCAGAAACATAGCTGGAGTATCAGTGATCGGTCCATGATGCGTAGCCTCCAAAGTTATCGACAACACAAGTGTGTATTAGTCTACAGCTAACAGATAACAACTTTGAAAACTGACAGATAAAGCTTTCATCTTTTCTGATACCTCAAACTCAGGAACCAAGTGATGATCTTGGGCAATCTTCCTCAACAACCTAAGCCAAGGCCCAACCGGGCCTCCCACCCTGCGGCAAAACGTCGCCGTTTCGCAAATGAGGAACCCCGATCGGATGCACAGTCAGCGCAGGGCGGCTTGAAGCGGCTTTATGCTTGCTCAAGAAGATGAGCTCGCTCACGTGTTCGCCTGTGGTTTCTTTCCAGCGAATGTCCAGGTCATCCTCTCTGATTATGCTGTTGTTGTGAAGCAAAACCCTAGCGCCGCCGTTGGCGAAGGCCTTCGTGTCCTGTGAGGGATTCAAACCGGAAGAGAAGGAGTTGGGGCCCAGCCGGGATTGGATAAGAGAGCATTGGCCGGGTTGATGGAGGCCGGGTCGGTCGTCGTCGCCACTATCAGCGTTACCATTTTTGTTTCGTTAGTTTTGGTGCGCGCGGCCTTACTGTTTTTGTATACGTAATCTGTAACCGGGAAAAAGGTAGCAGCAGCTGAGATGGCGCCGTTTTCAGCAGCATATGATAAACTCTGAGCATACTCAAATCACCGAATTATCGAATGGTCAAAATTATGATAAATTTTCAACATGGCAAAATTATCAAATGGTCACCGATGTATGCTCAAAATCACCAGTTTGATAATTATTAAATGAGATATATCAAAATAGTCACTCTAATTTGTTTAAATATATCAAAATTATCACTCCGTTAACTAAGATGTTAAAATATATAACTTTTAAGAGATAAATTTGTCTTTCTATCGTCAAGTTCTTTTATTTACAATAATGTCATTATTATTATTACTCTCTCTCTCTCTCTCTCTCTCTACTGCAGATTAATAGTAGCAGCCGCGAGATGATCTACCGCCACCACCTCCGTTCCACCGCAACTGTCTCGAACCCGCTATCCTCCTCAGTCTTGGCTCGTCTGCTCACTCCAACCGGTGCTCGCACGACGTCGCCGTTGCTAGAGCTCGCCTTCTCTTGGTCTCGTAGTCCAGTGTACGTTGCCAACCTCGCCGCCTCTAGGTATCAGCGTCCAGCATGCGCCGCCTTTCTATATCGGCATTTCGGCGCCCTCTTCCCATTGAAGTTGATCGTCGTTCCTCAAGTAACATATAATGTAGATTCGACAATTATAGGCTGCCAAACTCGACTTGACCGTAATCGGATCCGTACTCATCCTATCTCAGACGAGGCTGAGAAGCTGAGAAAGACTTGGCTTGGGATCAGAGTTCATTCCGATGAGAAAGACTCGGCGATCATGGAGTCCATCACTCAGAGCTTGTCGTCCAGCTTCAACGCCTGACTCCGGTCGGGCAATACGTGTTGGGTCGAACTCTCCAACAAAATTTTGCAGTTGCGACTTGCTAATTTAGATGTCACGACTACTTGACTCAGACAACACGACTGGCTAACTCAAGTCATGTCTAAGTGGTATAATTACTGAATGATGTTTTTTTATTTTTGCTAATGAGGATAAATAGGCAAAAATACCCCTAAAAATAAATGGAATATCCTTTTTTTTAACGTCTGTTTGAGAACAAGTGATCAATTTTATAGTAAAATATTAAGTTGAGCGACCATTTTGATATATGCTATACGCCAAACTATCATTTTGGACAAACATTAATGACCATTTAGTCAATTTTGTCATTCAACAATTTATTGTTTTAAAGCAGTGGAAGTTTGTAGTATTGCAAGTATCTCGATGGTAAATTTTTGAAGTGTAGAAAATTTATGCGAGTCTGCATTACGTACGAAGTTGTCATAGTGGTGTGTCACAAATTTACGATACCGTGCAATGAGCTATGTAGCACCGATACTATATTGTAGTGTCATGTCACGTGTCTGATGTTTGGGGACACTCTGACGCTTCGAGACACTTGGGGACACTGTGTCCAAAGTGCCATGTAGCGTGTCAAAAAATATTCTTTTTTAGACACTTTGAGACTCTTCGTTGACGCTTGAGGACGCTCTGTGCACTCCTGGGCACACTTTAATGCGTTAAAAAATATATATTTTTATAATTTTTTAAGTTTAAATAAATGAGAATCTTATTCATTACAGGATTCTGAGTTATATTGTATGTATATATACGTATCAGGGTTAACTTGTAAAGACTTTTGCAAAAGTACTTTTTCTGACATGGCTAGTAATCCTCACACCATAAAGTTACATGATTTTTATCTCTTGTTTGAGTTTTTTGTATTTTTTATGACATATGAATTTTTTAGTTGCATGATTTTTATACGTAAGGATAATTTTAATTATTTTACTCACTAAATTATTTACATATTTATTAAATTTTAATTTTAATTTTAATTAAATTGAAGTGTCTCAGCTGTGTCTGTGTCCTACTTTTTAAGATTTTTTCGCGTACCGTATCTCCACGTGTTTGTGTCTTCGTACCCGTGTCCTTGTCCGTGCAACATAGGCAACGAGAGATTGATCAAGTTATAGTATTCTAGTACGATATTACCACGGCACACTTTAAATTGGAAAAAAAAAATAACTTGAATAATTAAACTTTGTCACAATCGACAATTTGGTTACTTAATTTTTTAAAACATCAAAATTAGGGTTGGACATTATTTCCAAAATAGCTCAAAAACCAACCGACCCAACCCGAATTTTTGGGTCAGTAACTAAACCGCTTGAAAACGAGCGAGAGATGAAAGAAACTGAACCAACATCGAAGAATTTAGTTCGAGTTCCTCGGTTCCATATCCAAAACCAACCAGTTTCTTCCCCGCGATCTCGCCTCTGATTCACCCCTCTCGTGTCTAAAACTCTTGATTCTCTCTTCTCTCTCAAACCCTTGGATCTCTTTTCTGAAAATTTGTAAATTTCAGAGTCATGCATGACAACAATGTGGACCACAATCAAGCATCGCCGAAAAATCAAATTTTCACGGTCGATTTTGATGAGAAAGAGAATCAGTGAAATCAAATCGACTCGACTCGACCCAAAATTCAGGCCAACCAAATTTTCGGTCGAAACCCAGAAAAAGTCGGTTTCGGTTGTGAATTTTGAGTTCCAAATTGATTTGTGTCATTTTTCGAGCCGAACCTAACATGCCCAGACCAAATCAAAATAATCATTGAATTTTATACTAGTCAATCACTCCGTTTTTTTAAAAATCAAAATTAAAAATTTTCCCGTGTAACTCTTCACTTGTGCAAGAGGGGTTATTTTGATATAATCTCTAAAACCTTGTAATTACACTTGTTGTAATGCGAAGAAGCCATAGAGAGTCTTTATAGATTCGTGGAATTGTTTGTTTTTGGTTAGAATGTTGTTGAAGTGATTTTGAAATTCGAAATGAGCAGAATGAGTAAACACAATAGAAAGGAGGTTTTGGAGAAAGCCGAAAAGGATTTACCTGCCGTGACGGATTAGTACGTGGCTTGGTTGGTTAAGGAGCTACAAGGGACTGATTTTTGGAAGCTTCGGCGAGCATATTCGCCAGGGGTAAGCTCTGATTCTGCTGCATTTTTTTTTTGACAGAAAAGAAGTATTCATTAAACCAACTTTAGGTCTGAATAGTACATACACAACTGATAGCATACCCAAATTTTGTGGACTAATCAAAGCAAATAGTACTTTGTATCAATTAAGCCCTTACAAATCAAGCTAATTCGTATCTCAAGAGAATCCCAAGAGACATACAAAGAAGAATTGCCACATCTCTGAGCACACAATTGTGGCAGATATAACAATCCTAATGAAACTCGCTATTCAAAAGAGACATAAATAAGTTGATTAAAACAACTTCAACCCGTTCGCAGGCATATCGAACCACCTGGATCCCAAACTTGAATCACAAAAGGTTCACAGAAAAGGCCTAAGACCAGGCCCATTCCCGAAGGCCCAAGAGGGATCCAGACCCACTGGGTACTCTCCTGAAACCCTAGTGGGCTCAGATTACTACCCAACGGCCTGGACACCAACTCCAGCCCATCGGCCCAAACTCGACCAGCACCTACTCCCCTCATCCAGCCACTGTGCCGCCCCGCGAAGAACTCGCACTCAATCTGCCGCCGTCTACTAGTCGACCCAGCCCGAGTTCTCATCATCACCACCAAATCCCGACCACCTCCTCTAGAGCCTTCCATAATCCCGGAACACCGACCCAACAAACTTGAGAAGGGCCAACAACACCAGATCCCCGAGTATCCAACACTCCGGTCTCTAGCCCTCCCGATCTCATCTATCGCGCACGTCTTCAAGCTAAGGTGCTTTAGGCGCGCACGAACCGGGCGAAGTCTGCGCCGATCCCAGACTCCATTCAAGCAGTTCGATTCCTCCGCACCACAAGGCACAAAACCCAGCATAGTTCGCTGGAACACAGACCCGACCCTCCTCCTGAGGAGGCCCGATCTCGACGTCCTAGGAGAGACGCTGGACAAGGCCACTAGCGTATTAGCTATGCTAGACATTTCTATTTTTTCCGTTGATCTATTGATTATGCTGCATTGTTATAATGCGGTGCTGATTTATATATTTAGTCCAGTGATTTAGTTGATTGGCTTATTGTCGGTTTGTGATTTTGTGGTCTTGCAGATACAGGAGTATGTTGAAGCTGCGACGTTTTGTAAATTCGGTAGGACGGGGACTCTTTTGAACCTCGATGACATGAATGCTTCTTTGTTACTGCTCAGTGATCCCTCTCTGGAGCCTTTGCAGATTAATGTGCTCGACTATCTCCTAGGGGTAAAGACTTCGGTGTTAAGTGTGCTTTGCCCAACTAAAAGTTAACGAGTGTTTGTGGATTTGACTGGAGTAGATACTATTGTTGTACAGCTTGCATATTTGACTGGAGAGCTAATGCGGATGGCAATTGGTCGGATTTCAGATGGTGAAATTGAATACGCTAACAAGATATGCAAGTTTGTTCGTGAAATATACTGGGAATTGTCCCTTGTCGTCCCTTCTATGGATGAAAGTCATGACAATGCTTCAGAGTGAAATGAAAATAGAGAATGGTATTGTTTCCACATTTCCCTGCTCATAGTTCTAAGCGGCACATTGACTTGTAGTTTAAGCTGGCAATTAGAGTTGGCCTTCGGTACACATCAAGTGCCTATTCTTTACTATGAAAGGAGAAACCAGAGAATGACAATACTGATGAAATCACTACTGATTATTAGCACAAAACTGTTTTATCTCTAACAACTCTGAAAGCGCCCGAGTGTACGTAGTTGTCTTTAAATAATACGAAACTATGCTCCGGCCACCAAACCGCCATCTGTCTTTCTAATTAGCTAGAATCATGTCAATCCCTTTAGTAGCTCCTCCTGCTCTTCCACTTTACTTGCAACAAAATGAGCTCAGTTCAGAAACCAAAGACCTAATATCCACTCTACCTACAGAGAAAAATTGGGTCGCCGGTACTTACCATAAGTACCGAGGCTTCTGGTACGCACCTAAGCAATTGCAAGGAGTCTTGGCCTGCCAGAAACACTTCCAATCCCAAGATACTGATATTCTTCTTGTGACTCCTCCCAAATCTGGCACTACTTGGCTCAAGGCCATTCTGTTTGCCCTAGTGAAACGAACTCACTATCATCCAGATGCTCAAGACCATCCCTTGCTCACATACAGCCCTCATGTTATTGTGCCCTTTTGGGAGCTTGATCTGTACATCAAGAACCAGATCCCTGACCTGACCTCCTATATCATGACAACCCTCATCCTAGGATCTTTTCGACTCCGCAATCGGTCAAAGACTCTGGTTGCAAGGTTATCTATCTTTGGCTTCTTTACAGAAACCCTAAGGACGTACTTGTTTCACATTGGCACTTCATAAACAGATTGAGACCCGAGAGCAAGGGAGGCATGCCACTTGAAGAAGCAGTGGAAATGTTCTGCGGGGGAGTGAGTACTTTTGGGATCATGTGTTGGGTTACTGGAAGGAGAGTTTGGAACGGCCTGATAAGATGTTCTTCAACAAGTTCGAGGAGTTGAAAGAACAACCTGGTCATCACTTGAGGAGACTAGCTGATTGCCTAGGGTGCCCATTTTCTCCGGAGGAAGAGGCACAGGGAATGGCGGACAGTATCTTAAGGTTGTGTAGTTTTCAAAATTTGAGCAATTTAGACGTGAACAAAACCGGGAAATTGTGGTCTGGGGTGGAGCGTAGTTCGTTCTATCGCCAGGGGGAGGCCGGAGAGTGAGAGGAATCATTTGTCGGCTGAGATGGCGGAGCAGGTTGACCGTACTACTGAAGAGAAGTTCCAAGGTTCCGGGTTCAAATTCTAAGTTTGCTTACTAGTAATTACATGCATGCTCGACTACTGTGTGTGTGTGTATTTATTTACTCGTTACTTACTCTGGTAATTACTTGTATCAGTTGTATGTCTTTGTGTGCCGATACTGACCTTGGTTACTTAAAATCGATGTCAGTATCTTTCATGTTATGAAAATAAAATGTATGATCATACTCTGATAATACTTCTAATGTCTGTAATTGAACCTCATGAAATAAAAAAGCACAAGTGCTTGCGCTTCACCTTTCACTGTTAGCTTAATTTTGATTTCCAGGGCTAGTGCTCTTCATACAGAAAAAGGCTGGCGGGATGCTGCAAACCTTCTCTATCGGTACGAAGGCTTTCGTCACTTAATTAGGAAGACACAAATTAATAAAGAGTTAGCCTGCCATGCATAGACATTTCCAAGCTTAAGATACTGATATCTTTCTCCTAACCAATCAAAGCCAGTGTTACGAGTTTTCTCAAGTGTGATGCCGAATGAGCCAAATGTACTGAATAACACTTGATATAAGTTGTCAACGTGTTAGTCTGATTTGAAAGTTCTCCACATGTACATACATTCCGAGACTTGTTGAGAAAGTGAATGTATGTAAAATAAAATTAAAAAATATATTGGATGAAATGGATCTTGCTAGTGAATTTATAAGAATCTGAGTCACCATGACTATTGTTCTATTGTTCTATGACTATTGTTCTGAAGCCCATATTACTTCACGTACACATTGTGATATTGGAAGAGTTTTATAAATGAGTGAGTACGTACATGTGGACCTTTTTGGATCATGAGTTTGGATCTTGGAAGGAAATGAAGCTCGGAAAGGGTTGAAATGTACGTTCTTAGGCAAAGTCTAATGGTTATGCCTAACCAAATTTGTGAAATTTGAATTTGAAGGTTTAAATTAGGCTTATTTGGCTAAATTTGAAGGTTTGAATTTGGTTATGCCTAACCAAATTTGTGTCAAAAGTTTCTTGTTTTCTATCGTTGACATCTACTATTTCTTGTTCATATGAGAGTGAAAGTATTCTTTATAGTGACATCTATTTATGAGTTCATGCTTTTCATATGACATGAAGTCATGAACTAAAGCACCGCGAAAATTGGAAAATGCAGAATTCTACACATCTATTGTCTCTTCAAGAAGTCCATTATCTTTTCATTTTTTTTATAAACACTTAGATGTTAGTTCTTGGCTTCCTAACACATTACTTTGGTACAACTATAAGAGAATGCAATGTAGCTGTTTTCTACACATGGCAATCACAAAAACCCAAATTCAGAGAGATGCAGTTTGAGATGATTAAGAGCCGAGTTGTAGAAACCTCAAGCCTATAAGGTGCTTGCCTTCTAAGAGTTTATCTGGTTTTAAAACTTCCATTCATCAGGAGACACAATACATCAACAATCCTCTGAATTTGTTTGATGTTGTGTGAGACCATAATGATTGTCATGCCATGTTTCTTCTTCGGCTTCTCTAAAACACCTTCTATGTGCTCTGTTGATATTGGATCCAAGGCACTATTAGGCTCGTCCAACAGCGAAACCTACCACGTAAAGCAAACACATAATAAAATACAACAATCTCTTGCTATACACATTGATAGTTCGACAATAAAACATTAAGAATGCCAATATGACAATCAGAATTATCAGATGTATGACGAGATAACTCTTCGATAATCAATATATATGACATGATCACTCAACCATCTCAATAACATCAGGATCACAAATATCATGATGGCTATCCAAGAAGACAGCCCTGGCAAGCGACTCTCAGAGGCGGTTGAGTGTCCGGATAAGCGTCCATTAGGCCTATGATTCCGACGATCACTTATTTTGGAATGTCCAAGCTCAGCTTATTCAGTATCATTACAGGCACAGCTCCTCCTCCATTGCTCTCTGATCTTTTGGTCAGATTTCTTATCCGAAACTTCACGTCCCCGTTAGCTTCTCCGACATTGATTACCATTTTTACTTCTTCTTCAACGCCGATTGATTTCTCCTTAATCCAGTCGCTTATTTTATGGAAAAAAAACTGTCCATTTGATTGGGTTCTTTGATTGATTGGGTTCTGTTGTTGATTCATGATCTCAGACGCCCAATTTGCACATTAAGTCGGTCTTGACCGTTTGATTGAAAGGAAGGAGAGAGAGAGAGAGAGAGAGAGAGAGAGAGAGAGAGAGAGAGAGAGAGAGAGAGAGAGAGAGAGAGAGAGAGAGAGAGAGAGAGAGAAGAACAGAAGAAAAGAGCATATCGTTTGAATGCTTTGACAAACTAGGCAGAGACTGTCAAATTTGACATATCGTTCTAGATTGATCATCCACGTGAATTTGACTAATCGATTAGAGAGCACAAAATGTCTGTCAGAAGTTACAGTTTACTGCCACTAATCGATTAGACTTGGCCATATGCGTTATATATGAAGGAATGAAAAGAAGAATCAGGTTTTTACTAGAGGAGACCAGCTGATCTGAGTTTGATCTTGTATTACGTTGGCGGAACAGCTAGCTGTAGCTTATAAATTATAATATATCTTATCACGTCGCGAGGTTCTGGATTCAATTTCTACGCTTGCTTTCGACTGTTGCTCGATAAATACTTTGCTTACAAGTCGCTGCATTTGTGTTTATTTACTTCATTTTGTGGGGGTACTTTAACTCAATTGGCTTGATAATTAGCCAAAACATCATTAAGATGCAGCAAATTAAATCAATAGATATATATATATATATTGGGCTGTTACTAAGTGACTAGTAAGTACTACAAAAACAAACATCAGAATCAGCTGGCTTAATAAAATGTACGTATGCCCCAACTATTTGGGCTTGTCTATCTATTCACCTAAATTTTGTTGTGTTTCTTCTTCAGAAATCCCACGTAACTTCTTATAGTACTCGCGATCAGTCACGTACTCTGATTGATCATCCCCAGCGTGACTATTATTAGCTGTCAACAGTGGCGGAGCTAGCCACTGGCTCCGTAAGTTTGAACCCAATAAGATTTTTGGGTAGAAAAAAAATCGGTATATTTGATCTTAAAAAAAAATTATGTATATTTCCGTTGAATTTTTGATACTAAATCAAATATTATTTTTTATTTCAACCAAAACTTACAAGGATGTGATATCATATCATATACCTAATTAATATCTTATTTCAAAAACTACGTACTTCATGTGATAATTTTTTTTCTCTTCCATTCATGCACGTATTTTACCTCTTCATAACACTACTCTCACACAATGACCATCTATTTGTGCTTCCTCACCAAAATTACACGAGTTTTTTAGAAATTTAAGGATTTAATACTTATACAATGCATTTTTGATTTTGATCATGTTTTTGGTGTTTGCTTTACTCCCTCTACCATTTCAAATTTAAACCTTAAAACTTTGGTGAATTATATTTGTGAAGTTCTTTTTTTTAATTTATTATTTTAAAATTCAACTATCATAATAAAATAACAATAACCATCAAAAAAAAAATTATAACCAGAATAACAATTTATTTCTGGTTTCGTCACTGGCTGTCAAAATAATGGACCTCTAACTGTATACTTACGTACGGCAACGTACGTACGAACGTCCCATGCAAACCAGTACGTGTGTCTCCTGATAGGTTTCCTTTTCCGGTCCCAGTTCTGTGGGGGGTGGGTGTTCTAGCTACTAGCTAGCTGTTTCCAGTATATATTGGTTACTCCATCAACTACCGAATTTATCGAGAGTGCCGACGACGTACGGTGCTAGCTAGAATTTATCGCTACAACTAATTCGAATTCGATCTCATATCTCAGCTAGCTCAGCTCTTAAAAGTTTGCAGCTCCAGCTCTATATTACCTGGCATGTTCGTTCGCTTTACGTACGATTTTGCTATTAGCTAGCTATCTGGATCGATCGATCGATTCTTTCTGTGCTTACCAACTTCGTCCTCGTAATTGTATAGACAGCTGATCGACGCACAGAGATGTACGTTTAGCTGCTGGCTCGGCTCGTGTTATTACCATGCATTATTTTTACATTAACGAGGTTAGGTCCCTCTTTCATTAATTCTCTCGATTACTTAGCATCGTTCTCTAGCTAGTGTGATTCATTAATAAGTGATGTGTGTTCATAATAACGGAAGCTGATGATGAAGTAATTTGGCTGTCACAAATTTACATTGATCGGAGGAGACAAAATGTTGTAACATTTTTGCATTTAATTACTTTCGATTTGCATTAATTCAGCGTCATTGGCCTAGAGTTTAACCAAAGTATATGTATGCTTGCAAACTGCAAAACGTGTTATCCATGTTCAAATTCTCCCAACTTACCCTCTAATTGATTGGTGGATGCGGCTGGCGTTCTGTCCACATCGACCATACCTTTATGAGTTCCTACATGCATTGTTAATCAAATATATATGAAGCGAAAATGACAAGCATATTATTGTGATATGATTGAGAACCTGGCCGATATAGGCCATATACGGATCGGATCGAGGCACACGGGCCCTGCTTCGTTATGCCCATGCCTGTCCACCTAACTTATACAATTGAATAGAAAACGGGGTAATTCATGATTTGTGAAGAGTGCTTGTTTCCCATCACATTCTCTTATATTATTTCCATCAAATCCTTCTTCAATCGAAGCAAATTAACTCTATCACATATAAATGCCATTGAAAATTATATATGGTCATTCTCTATTTATTTCTCTTGGACTCTTGGAGACTAGATTTTTTTTTTCTTCTGTAAGTAATTTTGACTAAGCACCACTTCTCTACTACTTGTCTAACAAAAAAGATGAAGCTCCTTTCGAATCGAAAAGTACGTCTACCAAGAGATCGAGACATGCATGTCATGTTGTCCATATGCACCACAGATTAAGTTGGTAGATATATGACAAACATCGAAGAAACTATGGCAAACTCTGTAGGTTGTTGGATAAGTATTAAAATCGTAGATATTTTAGATTTTTATTGTAATTAAAATTAATTTATTTTTTATTATAGATATTCTCTACTTATTATGAATATGTCTGTAAAGTTTTATATATATACACACTCAATTTGGGAGTGAATAAAAGTATTGTATTCTACCCAAAACACTTTTACCTATACTTTTCTACTTGACATGAGAACCAAACCAATAGACCTATTGACAAAACTTTATTTTTTGTCACCCACTACACCTAAATTCTGCTGCCATAAGGAGAACTCCGACTCTGCTGTGATTTCTCTTGTCGTGCATACTCCTCCTCAACCTTCAATCAATTACCATAAAAAAAAAACTTTTCTTTTCCTATTGAAGTTCTTTTGACAAATTCCAATTACTCTACATGGGCTCATGTTATGCAGATGCGTATTGGAGGACGCAACAAGCTTGGTTTTCTTACCGGTGATTCGTCTGCCCCTACTGTTGGCACACTCAAGTATATTGCTTGGGCTACTGACAATGAGAATGTGAAAAGTTGGTTGATTGATAACATGTCTCCATCTATCATCAACCGCTATCTCTGTCTCAAAACTATTGCTGAAATCTGGACTGCCTTGCACCAAACCTACTATGATGATCTGAACTTTACCTGGATCTATGAGTTGCACCACCTCTACTTCGCAACGAAACAAGATGGCCGACCTCTCTCTGTTTACTATAATGAGTTAGTAGTATGGCTCGAGGTACTTGATCAACGAGTTGTCTCCTTCTCTAATATAGTGTCCACAGTTGTTCGAGACAACACCTACAAATCTATGCTTCGGGTTTAAATGATCCTGGGAGGCTTGGATCTTGAATGTGATCAAATTCGAGGGAACTTCTTCGTCGGGAGGATTTATTGAGTCTTGATAAGACATATGCTTATGTTCTTCGGGCTCACACCGACCGTCTTACTCACTCTGCTGCTCCTACTTAGCCAGCGTTCATGACAACCATCGCCACCATACCTCCACTGCCACCTCTACCAGCGTTGCCCTTAGAAGCTCAGGCCACTAAGGCTCACCGGCAGCCTCCATCATCTTCACGCTCCTCTGATTCCTCTAGGTTTGGTGTTCGTATTCCAAATCCCTTTGCTAATGCTATCTGTCCAGTATGCAAGGATAATGGACACTCAAAGGATAACTATTTTGATTCTATTGGATATCCTGATTGGTCGGGTAATTGCCCACGCAAGACCCTTGCTTCTACCAGCGTGTTTACGAGCACTTCTTCCGCTTCTGCTAATGTAGTTCAATCAGGAATGGATGGTAGGGCATCTCTTGCTAAATCATCTGGGAATAATACTTGGATAATTGACACCGGTACATCTAATCATATGACCAATACCCCTAGTTTATTTCATTTTATTCATCCCTCATCTTTACCTAGTATCTCTACTGCTAATGGTTCCCCTTCTTCTATTGTTGGTGAAGGCTCTGTCACTCTTTCTCCTTGTTTAACCATTGGATCTCTTTTAGTTGTTCCCTCTTTAGCCTATAACCTCTTATCTGTTAGTCAAATCACTATGGCTCTCTCTTGTTCTGTAACGTTTTATCCCAACTTTTGAGTATTTCAAGACATTCTGACACAGAAAGTTCGTGGCTATGGTACTAGAAGGGGGAAGCTATACTATCTCGATTTGACATCAAGTGAAAAAAAAAGCAGCCGAGTTCGTTGAGTCAAGTCAGCAATCTGAATAAAGTCAAGGAAACCATCTGGTTATGACATTGTCGTTTGGGTCATCTTTCTTTTGGTTATCTTAGAAAGTTATGACCTCATATGAGTCGTCCGCATAAAGTTTGGATTTTAGCCGATAACTTTGTACACTTTTTCCGAATAAATGTCGTAGGCCAAAACTTCCCCGCTGGTCAAACTGGTTGACCCGAACTGGACTTTAGCCAACTACTAATAAAGACTTTCGTGGACTAAAGTCTTTGTACATCATCGGCTAAAGTATGAAACTCGTTGGCTATGACTTTAGCCGACGACTATGACTATTGTCGTCGACTAAGGTTGCTGATTTCTGGAAGAAGAAAAAAACTGTAGATTCTGGATTTCTATTCCCAAAACCTGCCAATTCCATAATTTTATTTCCACAATAGCCAACAACACATAAAATGAAAACAAAACACATATTCACCAAAAAACACAAATTAATGAAACTTAAGCGTATATGCATTTTAAACTTGGCACTTAAACTAAGTTAAGTGTTCAAACTACACTCACATAACACCTAAACTAATTATTATCCAAATCTATGTCCTGGAAAAAAGATGGAGTACTACCATCACCTTGCGGATCCTCCCGCGGCTGTGGAACATCGAAAGGGAGATGGATTAGTGGCAACGGAGGTGGGAGCGGGAGTCCTTGCGCCTAAAGTTGTGTAGAAAATGCTTGAAACCGAAAAGACATCTGAGCCTACTGGAAGCCCGTGTAAGCACATGTCTCAGCCTTCTACGCTAATCTCGCTTGCTCCATCGCTTCCATCTGTCTCTAATGCTCCATCGCTTGCCTCTGAAGTTGCTCCTGTAGCTGAGCAGCCTTGAAAGATGCCGACTTGTGTGAGAAATCGGGAGTGTTCTTCAAAACTCCATTGCCCTGCTGTCCTAGATCCCTACAATAGTAAATGTCCCCTTGTGATGGGAAAGTGTGACCCATGATCCTTGCCCCTACCGTCACATTAGATTGATCAATCTGAGAGATGGTTTGGGGGAGGTCCTCATCCTACGTTTTTGGCCATTGCCCCCTCACCATTTGAGTCCACACCACTTCAGCCCATTCCCTCAATCTCACCTAATTGACGAGGAAAAAAAACATATTAGTAAACATATATATAAAAAAAAGTTAGAGAAAATACATATATAACCAAATATGTTAAGTTATAAAGGCATAAGACTTACCATATCTTCGGTGAACTGAGGATACACTTTCTTGTATGGGTTGATTTCACTTTGTTTTGTTGCCTCCTCCATCCAACTCGCAAACGATCTAGGCCCGGCATGATGGTTATTCGTGTTGTGCCCCCAATTCACTGCGTTTATTCCACAAATGGCTTTGTTGGATAAATATATATTAAAAAAATATTATGAAACAAATTTTTCTAATAGGATACAAGTAAACACAAATATGATGTTACATACCTCATATTCTCGGTTGTTGACCACTTAGTATTAACAAAATCGAGTCATGTTCAGTTGGACAGTGGTATTTGTAATTAATTGTGATAAATTATTGTTAGATCATAACAATCATAACAATTAACAAAATAATTAAAAAATAATTTAATCTCATACATTAGATACAAATTGAATGATAATTTATCAATGACTGATCTCTAATTCATCACTACGAGTTGTGAGAATTTTTTCTAAACTATTAATTACTGTATACATGTTGGATAGTCCGATAACCCGAGTATCCAGAAGATACTATGATTACTAAATTTTGGTGAAAGATGAACGTATTACGAGAATTCGATGACATATTACGTGGCTAATGACGACGTGTGGTTAATAACGTGCCGTGGTTTCTGCATGGTACCGTCATCGAATGTGTGCCGCATATATCTGGGCCTCGTTTGAGAGATTACATCAATCAATCCTTCATACATCCTAGATGTTGGGCTTCGGGAGAAAAAGCCCGCACCAGTTATTACGTCGACGCGCTTCCTTATTCGAAACGTGGACATACAGGTGATAACAACAGAGATTCTTATTTATGTTTTAGGACCGCGCAACCGCAACTATGTTTAATCAATCAATCATAAATCAAAAACAAAAATAAAAAAACAGCCATGCTAGGTAGTCCTAATTGCCAGCTGGCAACTACTAATAGGACGGTCCAATAGTATTGGCGGCAAAGAGCGGAGTAACTAGCAACGCAGTTATACCAAAATTTTCAGTTGGCATTTAACTTCAATCGTTGAGTGCCCTTATTTCAACTTTTTACCTCACAAAACATGAGCATCGATGTCGGTCAAGTGGTCGAGGACCCAAATACAATGTTTCACTCAAAATCTCCTTCAATTATAGATTTATCAAAAATGA
This sequence comes from Geum urbanum, assembly GCA_946800695.1. NCBI lineage: Eukaryota > Viridiplantae > Streptophyta > Magnoliopsida > Rosales > Rosaceae > Geum > Geum urbanum. Next base: position 42,299,293 of record OX327012.1, read on the forward strand.
AAAGAAAAACTGAAAAAAATATGAGTGTGGCTTCTTCTTCTTTTTTTTTTTTTATAAAAAAAAAAGACAGAATGGCTTATCTATGTTCAACAAAGAAAATTAACTCCATTATATCAGTTATGAAAATATAAAATTTGAAAAACACATATTACATTTTTGAGAGAATAAAGTGATAGATGAAAGTAAATTAAATGGACTAAAATGATATATTTGTCATCCATAAGAGCAAGTTCACTCGTTGGATCACGATCGTTGGGGCAATAAGTCAGTAACGTGTCATTCACAGGGCCGGCCCTGAGGGATTCGACGCCCAGTGTGAAGAAAAAAAATGGGCCCTTATACAAAAAAAAAAAAAAAAAGACAATTTTTTTTTCGGGGTTTGGAACCGAGCCAAGTGCAATGCTAGGAGGCTCATCCCCACGCCTGGAAATTTTTATTGATATGTTAAAACATGGTACAATGGGGGGGACATAAAACCATTACCCCAGAGAAGGAAAAAAAAAACCACATCTCATCTGAAATGACTCCTTCTTGCATTTTTAGAAGCAAAGTCATCAACAATATGCTTAACTTCAACAACTTTCAGCATATTCTTCTCAATACTCAATAGTGCCAGTCCATTCAACCTATCTTGAGCCATAGATGTCCGCAAATAAGATTTTATCAACTTTAATTTTGAAAAACTTCTTTCTGCTGATGCCACAGTAATAGGTACAGTCAACAAAAGCTGATAAGCAACCAAAATATTTGGAAAGAAATCCATTTTTTTTGCGAACTCCATAATTTCAATGGAACTCCATGGTTTTCCAATTTCATATGCTTCAGTTGGCAGCATATCTTGCAATATCTGCAATTCTGAGAGTAAAACCTTAGCATCAATATCACAATCCTCACCATGTTTCAAAGCATTTTCAAGGTTTAGACAACAATTTTTCATTCCTTCATCATCCAATACAATCAACCGTGATGCATCAAACAAGAAGCCAAACATAGATTCAAAAAGCTCCATTTGTTCAAATCTGGTTTTCAATTGAGAAATTGCCATATCAACCAAAACAAGAAAGTAGTCTGTTCTAAAATTTTCTTGAGCAGATTGTTGTTCTCTTTCTGTATTAGGGTTTTCATCAAAATGTCTTTTTCTTGTAGCCTTACGCGATACATGAAAAACTGGTTCAATTCCCATTTCATCAACAATTTCTTTCGCATCAGTGATAGCAGAATTAAACCCATTCTCCCTATATTTCTCAAAAAATGAAACCAGTCCTTTCAAACTTTCAATAGCTACATCAAGAAGCATATCCTTAGACTGCAAGTTTTTGCTCACCAAGTTTATTTTGAACAAGATGTCATGCCAAATAACCAAACTCAGAACAAATTCAAAACTTGAAAATTCACCTGAAACTAATTTCTCAGCATCCCAACTTATCTTAGAATCATCAGAAACTTCAGCTAATTTGATCAAAGCATTTTTTATTTTTGGAAATTGACTTTTAATTGCTTTCACACTTTCTATACGACTCTCCCATCGTGTCACACACAAAGATTTCAAAGTTAAGTCATCCGCATATTCAAGCAAAATGTCCCATCGCTTTGTTGAATTAGCAAACACATTATATATGGCTTGGCATGCCCCAAAAAAAGATTTTCCTTTTAAACAAGAGTTTGCCATATCAGAAAGAACCAAGTTTAGAGAATGACAACCACAAGGCATATAAAAAGCTCTAGGATTTATGTCAAGTAATCTTTTCTGAACACCTTGATGTTTCCCTCTCATATTAGAACCATTATCATACCCTTGTCCCCTCACATCATCAATATTCAAACCGATAGAGTTAAGAGCAGCTTGTAATTCACCAAAAAGACCCAAGCCAGATGTGTTTTCCACATTTAAAAACTCCAGAAAATATTCTTCTATTTTTATCGGGCGACTTTCAACATCAACACATCTAATTATCAAAGTCATTTGCTCTTTGTGGCTAGCATCAGGAGTGCAATCAAGAATCACAGAAAAATATTTAGCTGCTTTAATTTTTTTTATTATTGCACTCCTGACACATGATGCCAACATAGCTATCAATTCATTTTGTATTTTATGACTGAGATAATGATAATGAATTTCTTTATCTTGAATGAGTCGAAAATGATGCTTCATTATTGGATCAAACTCAGCTATAGATTCAAGAAAGCCCAAGAAATTTCCATTTGAATCTTCATAGATTTTTTCATTTGTTCCACGAAATGCCAAATTATGCATTGCAAGACATTTAACAACAGCAATTATTCTGATCATAACTTGCTGCCAATGTTCAGTATCTTTTTTGATTTGCTCTTGCAATTCTTTATCAATAGTTTGATTTGTTCTCAATCTTACTCGGAGTTCAGCCCAGGCTCTAAGGTTGGCATAGTGTTCAGCAGTCTCTTCATGTTGCTTAAGTTTTTCACCTAGGTGTCCCCAATCATCAACCCCAACATCTGCTAAATGACTTTTAGAACGGGCTTGTCTTACCACTTTACAACAAAATCAAAACACTTTATCTAATTCTTTTGAGTAAACCAGCCATTTTCTATCAGATAGTTGTCCATTTCTTAATTTTCGATCATAATAGTATGTGGAGAACCCCCTATTGTGCTTATCCTTTGGAAAATTAATATTGGGTTCTCTAACAGGACCTTTTTCAACAAGCAAGTCTCTCAATTTTCCATCTAGACTATCCCACACTCTAGGATCATATATATTCACAGATAATGAAGCATTTGAACGTTCAGGCACATGATTAGCTTCTTCATTATTTTCAGCATTCTCATTTTCAAGCACATTTGTTGTTTCTTCATTTATTTCATTTTCATTTTCAGGCACATTTGTCGTTTCTTCATTTATTTCATTTCCATTTTCAGGCACATTTTTGGTTTCTTCGTTTACCACATTCTCATTTTCAGCCTGGTTTGTTCTTTGATTTTCAGGCACATTTATTGTTTCTTCATTTACCTGATTTTCATTTTCAGGCACATTTGTGGTTTCTTCATTTACCAGATTTTCAGTTTCTGGCACATTTGTGGTTTCTTCAATTACGACATTCTCATTTTCAGCAATATCTTGTGCTCTTTGATTCACTACATTTTCACTTTGGTTTCCAGAAGAAAGGTTTCTTTTCTTATTCCAAAGTTTTTGAATAGAACCTCTTTGAGGTTTTATTATTCTTTCTTCTTCTAGTTTCTTTCGTTTTTTTTAGAACCACCAGATGCTTGTTTCTTAGGAAACATTGCCTTAAACTAAAAATTGCAATACAGTAATAGAACAAATGAACAATAGAACCTGGATGGTGAATCCGTGAATGTTGCACAGCTGACCAAAGAGCACATCCGCTATTCCACTTCAACTCATTTTATCAAACCAAAGCAGTGAAAGCACACATGACAGATGCAATCTTCTCTGCAGAAACATAGTATTACAACACAATTCCATAAGTACAATTTCATATATGAATTTCATATACCAATTTCATATTATCATATATCAATTTCATATTATCTCATCTAATATGCATAGTTTCAGAAAGGAAAAAAAAAGTAAAACAAAGAGATTTGAAACAAACCTTTTTCAATGGCAAAACCAGAAAGAAGAAAACGATTATGAAGCTCTGATTCCTTCGAACTCCGAAGCCGTCGAATTCAGAAAATCAAAGTAACCTTCTTTAGAAAATAGATCATGAGAGAAGAGATGTGAAATTGAGAGTGCGAAACTGAGAGAGGATGAAAAATTGTGAAGGATCATCATCAATTTATAGAGGTAGCAGAGAAAGAAGTTTTGGTTTAGGAGAACATCAATCGCCAGCCGAACTCCTTGATTCCTGCAATGGGTCTTCTTCATAATGAAGGGAGAAGATCAAAGAATGGATATAGTTTGGTTTTCTTGGAAGTTGGAACAATGAGACTGGAAATTGAAGGCCGAAGAAAAAACAAAGGGGAGAAGAAGATGGATCGGGAGGGGTCTGTTGGTGTGGTGTGTGGTTACTTCATTAATTATATTAAATTTATTATTAATAAACAAAGAAAACAGGAAAAAAAAAAGGAATTTTGGGCCCTGGGCCCAGTGCGGTAGCACTGCTTGCCCTCCCACAGGGCCGGCCCTGGTCATTCACTTTTCGATAGTTGCTTCCATCTGTTTAGTCAGGGTACGGATTAGAACTTTATTTCTATTTAAATTTTATTAATAATTTAAAATGACGTAGAAGTATATATAATCATCAAACATCACTTTGATAACGTGGAAATATATACGATCGAGATTAAGAGCGTCATGTGACAATTGAGTCAGCTCAGGAGACTAGAAGTACCCCAGAGATTGACCCAAAATAGTTTTTGTCCAGACAAGAAAACACCATTTGAACTCTAATTTATTACATGTTCTCTTTTTTGGGACTACATCTACATGACAATCAGGTAAAACATCCCCGATAAACTTGCTCCAAGAGACCAAAATATATAATGTATCACACTTAAAGAACAATTCTACATTTCTAGCTATTTTCTCTAAATACATTTTCTACCAACAAAAAAAATTAAAATTAAATACTTTTTTTTTCACTACTAATAAACTAATAGAAACAGTGAATTACGTTCCAAAAGTACGAGAACAGCCTTGGTCCCCCTTTTTTTCTTTCAGCTTTTTCTGACGTGGAGCATGACTGGCAACCCGTACCCGAACGACGTTTCGTGCTCTCCAAAGGACCTCTATCAATGTTAATTTTTTTTTTTTCAATGTTCAAACAATCTTTCAAAGAAAGAGAAGAAAGAAAAATAGACCAAATCCACGTGCTACGCGCGTGACTGCCATGCCAGCAAAGGTCTGCCGCTTGTCACGTGCACTCCCCATATCTCAAGGAAAAACTTTTCTTTTACTGTTCCGTGGGTCGGCGTTTAACTATTCATGCACGGTGTGTTGACCAAGCCTACTTGTCGGGAGATATCCTATTGTGATTACTTAACGTCTTAGCTAGATTATTAACTAACAAAAGATCCATCTACTAAGGTTTTCTTTTTCTTCTAATGACAGTTAAGAATGATGGCTAGGCTTATAAAAAAAAAAAATGGTGGCCAGTAGTTAGTTAGAGCCGTTGTTCATGATGAGGTCGTTTATGCTAAGGATTTAGAAAGGTTTGATTCCTAATTATAATGTCATGCACGCTCCATGGATTGGACTTTGATTCGAGGAGAAGCATCTTGATTGGTTTACAGTAAATTTTTTATAAATTAATAACTTTGAAATTGATAAAATTTATTAATTTAATTAGATTATTAATTAATCAAGTATTAAATTAATATTCAAGTCTTTAGATTGAGACCGACAAAAAATATTATTTTATCAAAATTATTAATTAATCAAATATTAAATTATTATATAAATTTGTTAAAATACATACTACTAGTAATTAAAACCTTAAAGGCCCGAGCTAATGGCTGATGATTTGTGATAATCCACTTCGGTGCACGTCTGAAGAGAAAAAGGGTTACTATACATTGGATTATAAAAGTTAACAGTAATAGTACGTATAATATGAATGGAAGCTATGCTGCTTCCATGGAATTGAAGCCGGAGCATCCATGGAAATGATTGTGTCCAGGAGGAGATCTAGGAATCAAAGTAGAGTGAGATTTGAATTTTTTGTAAATTTTTTTTTTCGAGAACATAGATTATACGAAATTTTCTATGTAGAAAAATAGAGTTCAAATGGATATCTATATTAAACTGGAGAACATAAAATTGAGAAAATTGTATAAGAAAGATGTGATTTGAACGAATATTTCTCTATATATGATACAAAAGATTAATGTAACTCAAATTCTTAATTCAATAAATAGTAGATTATAAGTTCAATATAAAAAAATAGCCCAAATTTTTATCCGAATATATAGTTTCCACAAAAAAAAAATTATATTATACATAAATTTATAACTTTATAGTTTATAAATGAAGGAGAAATTTAAAAATATAAAACTGATTTATGCGATAGATCAACCGAAGTTGGTTATAAAACAACATGTACATTACTATTACTTTAAAATATTAGAGAAAAAAAATTATACTCTAATTTATTTGTGCACAAATAAACTTTCAACGTCTAAACTCAATTTTTTTTTTTATATATATGTATAGCAATGTAGGTATTTTTTTTAAAAAAAATTTGGGTGGGACTGAGTCTCACTCCAGCATACTGTGGTTCCGCCGCTGATTGTGTGAATGTAGAGATTGGTTTAATTACTTTCGAAAACTTCAATTAGTTATATGTAGCCCAGCATGCATGAAGCGATTAGTATTACATTCCTTCTAAGTAAAGAAAGTAACTAATACTTATGAAAGAACGTAGCTGGAACTTCCGATGGAAGAGTGTAAGTTGTGTAACTCGTGTTAATAGTTACCGCGCAGAAGAAAATCAAGGAATTAAGATCGAAGACGGTGGGTGATTATAAGGAAACCCACTCATGCATGGGGTCCGGGGTACAAGACTAGTGGGGAGAGAAATTGATTCGCAGACCAACTCGAGCCACCACCATCTGCTCTTGGGGTTCTCGATCTTTAGCTAGAGTTAACTAGCTAGCTAGCTAGTGAACAGATGAACAAGTGGTATATACAAGTAGTCCTTGACTCCTTGGTTTCTGGTAAAACCCATGTCCCAAACTATACAAATCTGACATAGCTCGACGCAAGTTGCCGTTGCATAGACGTAGCATCACCAGCCACCGCCACTGCCACCACCGGCCACTTGTTATAGCTAGTATAACATACCTTATCACCACACGCCCATATATTCACGCAAACACTTCATGATCGAGGTTTAATTAGGTCACTCCCAACTCTTGCCTCCTGGTGGAAGACACCGGATTTCACACCCAGTATTAATTCAATCATGGTGAAACAGGCACACCAGAAATTTGGGAAACCATAACACCTTTTAACTGGGTTCTGGGTTTTTTTGGCCCGACTTGAATTAGGGTTTTGTATATAGCACTACCGCCTCTACGGCAACTGCCTCCAATGAGAAACGAAAATGAGTAAACCTACACCAATGGGTCCATGTGCAAGGAGGATGAGGCCGGCATGCACCATAAGACACGCGTATGTGCGCCCGCACCAAATTTTGACTCAGACTCGATCCAACTCCAAGCAATATATGCAATTTAAGGAGTTGATGAGCAATGCGTGCGGGGTTTAGTTTAGGTTTTTAATTATGCAAATGAGCTTTACTTGTAGTTTTTTTTAAGCAAGGTTAACGGTTTCTCTTAAATTTGATTATTAAATAATAGAATATAAGAAAATAAAACTTAAACTTTGTAAGAAAAGAACAACTCAAAATACTATTCAGAGACTCAACTAAAACATTATATCTTAAACTGCACCAAATAACTTTACTCGTAATTTTATCCACTAAGAACGTATATATCCTCCACCCCCAGATAGGTTAATTGTAAAGGTATCATATATATTCCCGATAATTTAAAATTTCCGGAGGAGTTTATATCTATATATATTTTTTTTCAAAATTAATTTGTTAGATAATTCATCCATGTCCTAATGTAGTAATTAATGTACTATGAATGGGTTTGACCGTGGATAATATATATAAAACAAGTTGGTTTTGATTAGAAAAATGAAAGACATGCGATCGAGACACCACATCATGAGTCATGAGATATCAGATATGGTCGATATGGATGAACTCGATTCTGAATCCCTGATGAGTTTGTACTACTGCTGTAGGCAAAGGAAGGAGCTTGGGATCGACTGAGATTCCATTTGTTTCTGTCGAAGGCCATGTCCATGCCACATTAGATTAGATACATTTAAAATATTGGAGCATTCAATTTCACGTTAACTTTGTCTATAATCTGTTTTAAAAATTAGGTCAAGTGAAATATTATGTTTCGTAACTTCCCTAACACTATCGATCGCTTCTTTAACTTTTTAGATTAACAAAATATGTATTATTTTTGTGTACACACATATATACAGAAAGATTCCACCATGAACGAAATACCTTGTTTATGAAAATATTCGTATACTTTGATCCATTTTGGAACCCTGAATGTGAGAATAATTTGTACAAAAAAGCATATACGATTCCCAGCCTATTCCCTCCAAGTAAAAACACATTTTTTTTTTGAAGTAAAAGCACATTAATCCCACAAAGATTCAGATTTTTGATTCTCTCTAGAGCTTCCAAGAGATCCCATCATTACCGTCACACTAATAAGAAATTAATTTTTTTTATCACGCGTAAATGTTAAATAGTAATTAGCATTAGCGGGAATTGATTCCTAGAGGGAGGGAGTTCCTCTTTTTAGAAAGTTAATCCATTGACTTCACTCCCTTCCTCCTCGGAAGTGACAACTACTTTTTTACTGTCTCCACCGTCTTCATCTAGTTCATTTACTATTTCAGCATTGAAACTTTTCGATTATCTATTTAGTCCTCTTTTTTTTCGTTTCGTTTCCACTGTGACCAGGTAATTCTTGATTTTAATAAGCTTACTTACTGATTTTTTTATTGTTTCCACGAAGACCAGGTAATTCTTGATTTTAACCAGCTTAGTTACTGATTTTTAATAAACCGTATGCAAATTCATAATTGCAAATTTCTTTCTAGCTTACTAGTTGGAGGGTTTTTTGAGTTTAGAAAATTGGATGAATTGTGTATCATTTGATTCATTTCTAATTTTTTTTGTACACAATTCAAACTCGATACGTTTTTAGTATACAGTAGTAAACATATTGGTAATAAAGGAAAGAAAATTAAACCGACCTTCTTGTGTGATCGAAAGAACTGACCACCAAATCGTATTTATATTTATTTTCAGTTTTAGATAGACATAAAAGACTAAATTGACTAGAATATAGACACAAATAAGAAATTGGTCGAATACAGGAGGACAAAAAAAGAAGAAGATAAATTACCCCCTCTTAATTCTACTCAAACTTACTAAGCGCACTTTAGCACACAGCCACGTTAGAATTTCCAGAGAGTTCGGGTCGTTGCTAAAGTGCGCCGGGTGCAGTAGTCAATTCAGAGTTTTTAAGGATGTGTGCTATTTTCAATCGAGTCTAGAAATATCGGGTGAATTTGGAAAGTCACAAACTTTATAAGAGGGGAGAAGGAGAGGTTGAAGAAGAAGAAGAAGGTGACCAAATTGCTTGAACACCATAACCAAAACCCATCCATTAGAGCAAACGCAGCAAAGCAAAGCAAAGCAAAACAAAGAAGAGAGAAAAAGAGGGAAAGCTGTGTGTAGCTGACTGTGTTTTGTGGGCACTTTTTGAACTTGCAGGTTTTTGGAGTATTGTGTCGGGGAGGTGTCTGATTTTGGCGAGTGTTTCAATTGTTTTTTGGGTATTATGGGTCTTTTTCTATTAAGGAAAGGAGAATTTTTATATGTAGTTTATTGGTTTCCTTAGTGAGAGAGATCAATAGAATCTTAAAAGATCTTTCTTCCTTTCTGTGTATATAAATACATCCATACTTCCCTAGCCTTCATCTTCCTCTTCTCTTCTTCAAGCTCTGTTTTTGAGACAACCCCAGAAAACTAGTCCTCTGCAGATTGAAATGGGTATGTGCTGTTTTCTTTGATTTCTGGCTTCATGGTTTTGATTTTGTTTGGTTTTCGAGGGTGAGAAAGTGTGGAGAGTTTTTGAGTCTTTCTTTAGTGAATTGAAGGATTGAGGAACAAGTTTTCTCTTTTTTTGAATTTTATTTTCTTTACACTCTGTAGTCTTGTGCAACAAGTCCCTTAAAGGATTTGCCTTTTGCTTTGTTATATTCTTTGGTAGCTCCAAATATCATTTCCTGATTGGTTTAACAGTGTTCTTGTATAGATTCTCAATCTTCTTCCATTGGCTCATTTTATTCTTTCCCACCTTTTTGTCTAATTTTGTTTTTTTGGGGGTCTTTTCCAGAGGTTAGCATGAGCTTTTCAAATGACATGGACGATGAATATGAGAAACTTTGCAGAAGAATGAACCCCCCAAGGTTTGCAATCTCATCTTCTTCATAGTAAATCAATTTTTACCATGTACATATTTGTGAGATTTACACATTTTACTGTCTCTTCAGGGTTGTGATTGATAATGAAACCTGCCAGAATGTTACTGTGATAAGGGTATGGCCACCCTTTCAAAGTTTCCATCTATGTTTAGTTTTCAGCATAGAGCCTTAGATTCAGGATTATTATGGAGGTTTTGGTGCTTACTTCAATCTTCTGATGCAGGTAGACAGTGCCAACAAGCTTGGAATACTTTTAGAAGTTGTACAGATACTCACTGATCTTAATCTTATTGTAACCAAAGCGTACATATCTTCTGATGGAGGCTGGTTCATGGATGGTAAAATTTCCTTTTTTTGTATTCCTTCTTTTATCTCTTTAAAAAGTAGTAATGATGTCCTTTAAACATATTGATGCTGAGTTTTGTGACTTTATTTTGTAATCAGTTTTTAATGTTACCGATCAAGATGGAAATAAGGTTACAGATGAAGGGGTTATGGACTATATTCACAAGGTGAAATGATCATTTTGTTAAATGCTGTTTGTTTTTCCTATTTTTGTTGTTGAACATTCCTTAAAATTTGGTCTTTGATTTTCAGTCTCTTGGTCCGGAGTCTTGCTTTGCATCCTCCATGAGATCTGTTGGTGTTATTCAATCAATGAACCATACTACTCTTGAGCTATCTGGAACCGACAGACCAGGATTGCTCTCTGAGGTGAGTGCTGTCCTCACCATTCTTAAGTGCAATGTAGTGGGTGCGGAAGTGTGGACACACAACACTAGGGCTGCAGCTGTTATGCTCATTACAGATGAGGAGACGGGGCTGGCTATTATCGATCCAGAGAGGTTGGCTAGTATTAGGGAATCAGTATGCAATGTACTTAAGGGCAGCATCAAATCGAAGGGGGCTAGGACGGTTGTCTCTCACAGTGCCACACACACTGAAAGAAGACTTCACCAAATGATGTTTGCAGATAGGGATTATGACCGAGTTCAAAATGGCGGTGTCTTGGATGACAAGCAAAGACCAGATGTGAATGTTGTGAACTGGTTTGACAAGGACTACTCGGTGGTTACTATTCGGAGTAAAGATAGGCCAAAGCTTCTGTTCGATACAGTTTGCACTTTGACTGACATGCAGTATGTGGTTTATCATGCAAATATTGATGCTGAGGGGCCAGAAGCTTATCAGGTACCAATTTCAATTGTGTAACTCAACATTGAAGGTGTCTTCGGCTATTTGGCTAGAGAATCTTGCCTAAATTTTGTCTCGATGTCTTTGTAGGAGTACTATATCAGGCACATAGATGGATCTCCTGTGAAATCAGATGCGGAGAGACAGAGAGTTATACAATGCCTTCAAGCAGCTATTGAGAGAAGAGTATCTGAGGTAACTGGACTATTCTAGCTTAGATTTTTTGTTTGTCTGATTCTGTTTTGGATTTTAATCTTCCAACTGGAACCAAAAGTAGTTAGTTGAGGGTATTGATAGCTCTTAAGTATTTATTTTGTTCAATGCATAATTTAGTGATTGTAGTAATCTAATTATGAGTCACATTGGCAATTTAAAACCTTGGATGTTGACCCTTTATATTTAACTAAACCAGTGAACTGTAATATATTCGCTTTTTCTCATTATGTTCTATTACATTTATCTGTTTTCTAGTTTTTGTAATAAGGGATGACTTGAATCTGTTTTGTCATATTTTTTTTATAAAAAATTTGTTTCCTGGTATACTCCAATGAAATGCAGATAACTGATGTATCTTTCTCATTCAGGGTTTGAAGTTAGAACTCTGTACTACCGATAGAGTTGGGCTGCTCTCTGATGTCACTCGAATTTTCCGAGAGAATAGCCTTACTGTAACCAGAGCAGAAGTGACTACCAAAGCAGGCAAGGCAGTTAATACTTTCTATGTCCGTGAGGCCTCGGGCAATCCAGTTGACTTGAAAACCATTGAGTCAATCCGTCAAGAAATTGGGCAGACTATTCTTAAGGTGAAAGGCACTCCTGAAAACTTCAATCCTGGCTCTCAGGAATCGCCAACCAGGTTCCTCTTTGGTGGTCTGTTCAAGTCAAGATCTTTTGTGAATTTTAAACTGATTAGGTCCTATTCTTGAGGAATCTGTCAGTAGATCACCCCATCTTGTACATATTAGGACAGCAAGTAGTAAGTCAAAGTCCAACTTCACCAAAATTTAGACCATTTAGTGGTTTAGAGAGTAAGATTAGGCAACACATCCAAGTATTAAAGGTAACAAGTAGAGTGAAGTATTTGTAAACAGGGTAAACCCCTTCCTATCACCATTTCTGGTTTTAGCCTTTGTTTGTTACGTGAGCCAACCTCGGTTGGTCTTTAAATCAAACTAGGATCTTGTGTAATGATCAGAGAAATCCCTGTTCTCAGCTTTGTATATATCAATTAATCTTCTTATTTAATATGAATCTCAATCTTTGTTTTGTATATATATCCTATGGATGGGGGTGACTGAGGTAGGCAGTAGTCAATTGGCCCCAATTTTCTATTGGCACCAATGATTTGCATTTTCTTGAGGTCCTAAATGGCAAAATCCAATTACAAGAAGCTGCATAGAAAAGCTCCCCTTTTGTGTTTTGTGTATTCAAACTTGTGTGCATCATTCTTGGTGGGCAAGTGAACCAAACATTTGACTACCCAATTTCCCATTGGGGAGGTTGGGAGTGTGCTTTGTTTCCTAGTTTTAGTTGTGCATTCGGTCACTATCAGATAATTACTTGAAAGTTTTGAGCAAGGACTTCTGCAGGAAAAAAAAAACCTCGGAAAGGTGTTCATTCCATGAGCTTCTTTCTTGTTTCCATGAATTTAGTTTGGACCGAGTTCTCCATTACTGGTTAGATTTTGGAATGGTACATGAAGATCCTGCTAGGCCACCAATCCATATCAATTTGAATATTCCCTTTTGACCAAAATACCTCAGCAACATGACCAACAAATATATGGAAAGAGAAAAAAGAAAAGGCAGAGGGAAAATTGGAGCTCAAATAATTCTCCGAAATGTCTTTCTCAGTGTTTGTAGTTGGCACCATTTTTATTGGCCACTTGGTTTTTGTCACTCTTTATCTTGGTTGCTGATGCCTCCACCTCAAGGAGAAGAAGAAATCCACAAGCAATCCAACTGTGTCAAAATAATTGATGTTTCTTTTGTAGAAAGATCATATGTAGTTGCCTTTCTTTGTCATTCTTAATGTAATGCAAGGAATTTGGCACATAATTTGGCTACCACTTCAGCTAAAGAAGGATTAGATAATATGGAAAAGTCCTAAAATTATTAAGATCATACTTTAAGAGGAAAAAAAAAGCATGTCTTGAAGTAGACAGAAATGTATATCTTTCTAATTATCTGTTAGTATATCTGAATACTTTCAAGATTCATACAAATTGGGTCTGCTCCTTTCATTTTTCTGTTCCGATCGATTTCTTCATCATTGTTTAGACATTTGAGTCCACGTCAATTATATTAAGAGCAAGTCTGGTATACTGATACAGTGTTTCATAGTGCTCTAAAGTACTGAATCTACGGATACATGATCTTAAATACAATGAACAGTGACACATTTTCTTTGCCTTTCTCGAATATAACAGACACAGAGATGCAGCTAATGAGTTTGATATATGTCTTTTAGTTTGATACATACATGCATGTTTTGCAAGACAAAGAAACAACAAAATCACACAGAACTGCACAACAGAGATACACTACTGTTTCTGTGCAGCTGCTTGGGATAGTCAATAGTCAACCATCCTGTTCATTAGTATAAATAATGGAGGTTGGGGAGTAAACACAATCATGGCCTAATCATGATCATCCATACTGGGATAAATATATGATTAACGGTGATGGGGAGCCACAAATTGAGACCCATATTCATCTGCATAATCCCAGAAATATACACACACAGATATATTGTTTAAGTTATCAAGAATCATGTGCCTCTGAGTTTTCTTGACACTGAAAACCATGGCTTTTCTGAATGCATGCGTGTACTTATTCTTCATCACATGACAGAAAGAAAGAAAGTGGGCATTGGGGGAATGCAATATTGCTTAGTAGTTTTTATTTGAAGCTCAGCAAAGAAAGATGAAGGTAGCTCAATCTCAGCTGAGCATATGAGATACTTTATTACATGTTGATTTAACTATGCAGCAATTCCAGTGCTGATTCTGTACAAGTGCACATGATATGTGCCATTTTTTAACTAACAAACCTTTAGGAGGGCCCTCAAAGGAAATTAGCCGATTCATCTGAATTTCTACCGTGTCGATAATTAACAAAAACAATCTACACTCGAGGAAAACCGCATTGAAAGATTAAAAACTAACTAGTATGTCATACCAGTTGATAGATTAGAACTTTGGACATGAAGATGAGATTTCTAGCTTATCTGGATATCAGAGTCAATGGTCAACAGGATCTTATTGTAACATTATATGATTCCCCTTCGCTAGCTACATTAATTTATGCTAGAGATCTTTTGCTCAAAGTTATATACCTAAGACTCTAAGAGAGGAGTACATAAGCCATAAGGCCATCCATACACCAATAACTTACAGTACAGGCAACAAAGATCATGGAAGACACAAGTTCTGAGTTTCCAGGCTTCCAACACTGTGCACACAAAGATGAAACTATTTTCAGAAGGCGATTGAGACGAGCTCCTTGTCCCCTTCAGCTGATCAAGCAGCCTAGCAACATTGCCTCTGCTGGTTCTACAAGCACTTCTTCTTCGTCATCGTCCTCTTCTTCTTCATTAACGTATCAGAGTAAAGATCCCATTCCACTACTTTCCTCTCTAGTGTTGCCTTCTTTGCTTGAAGCAGTTGCATTCATTCAAAAAGTTAATTGATCGAGTGCTACACAAAGCCCTGATGAATATTCAGAATGGCTATATCCTATGACAATGTTTTATGTAGTCTGAACTATTCCAAGGCAAAATGTATCTTCTGTTCATATGAATGTTCCCATGGCTCTGTAATTGCGTGCATTTTTCTTTCTATGGGTTGCCAACAAGCAACAGATCAATGCCTGGTAATCTAGAAATGCATTGCAGTACTACTAGCACTTAACCACCCTTTTATGTGTACAAAAAAAACTATGTGATCTTGAAATCAGGCTCTTATAAATCTAGGATTATAAGCTATCTCATGTAATAAAATCAAGGATCTACAAGACTACAACTGATAGGAATCATGCACAAGAATTGAATTGAACTCAGAAATTTCTCAATTGAATTGATATCAGTATCTTGGGTTTACAAATCAATATCTCTCTGCAATCTATATCTCTCCGTAGCTCTATATCTCAGGCTCTCTATTTTTCACACTATCACATAAACTCTATCTAATTCACCTTATCGTGAAATAAGCTGTAGCCAGGTATATATATCCAACAGCCAAAGGTAATGAGCTAACTAATATTGGCCTTACACGTTTCTAATCCAACTAACTAACTTTGGACACAATCATGCTAGCCGCAGGTGTACCATAACATTGTGTGCTAACAACAACAGCCTAATCAAATACTAATTTACTGTCACATGAAAAATGAAATGATTCAAATTGCACTATTGCAGTTTGCAGGATAGCAAAATCGAGCTAGAAAAAAACAGTAACGCCTAAATCGAGGGCCTCAAGTCTTCAACCACATAGTCCATATGTTTGAATTGTGTGTGACGGCTAAGCCCAATAAATCGGTTCAATGTAACTTGTGTTCAGGCCCGACCAGATCTCTGTCACCCGACCACCTTAAAGCGACGGGACTAACTTATCCTATCCATCGGTGCATACTTGTCCATGTCTTTACACCATCCATCCGATCAAAAGAGTAAAATACCTCAATTATGTCCGAATTTAGTTGTCCTAGGTAACTTGGTACCCAAACTTATAAAGTGATCAATGTAGTGTTTGGACTTTTATTTTGGTATAAAAGTAAGATCTCCGTCAATTTTTCGACTTAAAAACGTTAATATTCCAATGTGACATTTTTGTTACAAAATGATTTTATCTTTATTGGACGTATATTGACTATGTTATCCTTTAATTTTTTTTCTCCATTCTTTTCTAGGTTTCTCATTAAGAAAAACACAACCCCTTAAATCTCTTTTATCGTCGCTAAAAAAAAATTCTCTTCGATCAGCCGCAATCAAATTACAATCCACTTCATCTTCTTGCTTTTCCACTCCATCTCTTTCATCTTCCTCTTAAAATCGTTTCAATAATCACTACAGCTCCTCGACTATGACTCCATCTCTACTGCGGTCGGTAGATGCTCTAGTGTCTTCCACCTCACCTCTCCTTGTATAGTTGACTAAGTCAAACGCCCCGAGGTAGGTAGTCTCCGCTCACCTAGTTCGATTTTGTGATTTGAGTTGTTGTGGTGTGGTTTACGAAATACCTTTTGGACCCAACGAGTAAAGGAACGGTGAAGGTTCTAACAACATCGAAGCAGGCCAGAGTCAAGCACATCGTCAAGAGAGAGGATTGTTGGACTAATGTTGAGTACTGATGTTGGCCATCACTCTCAGCACCGATGTGACCGAATTTGGCAGAGCTCAAAGGTCACAACTTGAATCTCGGTAAGCAGATCCAAAACCATGTTGTAAAATTCGGGTATGTGTTGTTCTCGTCACCATGGCCAATAATACTCTCCTTAATTTGTACATACAACGCTACGAAATTGGGGATGCGTATAAGGTGCTTGATCAAATTTGAAATTTGTGAGAGAGACTAGGTCTCTTGGATGCTCTGTGTAGGTGTGAGGAGTGGGAGCTTGCTTTGATGATTGGAATAATTCCTAGATTGAAAGAAGAATTGAACTAGTTCATCGCTGTTTTTGGGACTTTGTTTTTGAATTCTCTACTACTCAGAATCCTGTTCATGGCGGCTTAGTGGCTGCTGGGTTTTAAATATGTATGATTATATATGTTGGGTAATCTCTAATATGAAACATAGGCTCTTAATTTCTAGACCAAGCCTCAGAAAAATGGTCTTGAAAAATTAAATAGAGGCTATCATTTTGATGAGAAATGCCACTCTCCAGTTATCTGAGTGAATTGGTCAATTAATTTGATCAGAAGATTGGAATAGTTTACGTTTGTTTCTGGGTAGGCAATTTGATGATTTAATGATGTTGTTTGCTAGGTTTAGGCAAAAACATGCATATCCATCTAATATGAACTAAGAATAATATAAATTGACCATAATGCTCTTAAATTTTTGGATGTACGTCAGCAAATTGACGTTTTTAAGACAAAAAATTGATGAAGACCTTACTTTTATACCAAAATAAAAGTCCAGACACCGCATTGATCACTTTGTAAGTTCGGGTACCAAGTTGCTCGGGGCAACTAAGTTCAGATATGATTGAGGTAATTTACTCCGATCTAAATTGGGACTCTGTATCATCAAAATATAAAATCGATCTTCTCTCAAAAAATGTAAATCAATAGGAACTAGAAATGCATGCCATTTTTTTTAAGTTGATAAAATCCATTATACTCGACTCCACCAGATTATTTGGCCCGATAAAGCGAAGTCCCACACATACCACAATACTAGATAAGTATTATAGTTCCAAAGCCTAGACTAGCAAACCAGGATAGCCCTGGGTTAATTAAAAATCTAGTCGCACTATCCCTTAACTAACTAGGCACCTTATCTATCTACGGGGCACAGCTAGGTCAGGGGCTACACCTCAAACATGGCCCATTGAAATCCATTTCCTCCTTAATGAGCGTTGCCGCACCAATATCCCACTTGGCTTGAAGAAGCTTTACCTTGATTCTCTCGAGGTAAACCCTAGCTTTCTGGTTGGCATCGAGTAGCAGGCCTAGACCCTGAAGAGTTATACACAAGTTACTTCCCTTCCATCTTTGGTCGTGGTCCTCTTCCCGCGTCTCTTTCCAAGCTAGATGGCCTCTGCCGTTTCCTAGATCCTCCAGATGCTCGCAAGATCGCCAGTTGCTCTCTTGAATCCTGCGTAGCTGCCTCGAGAACCTGCACTCACCCAATTGACCAGTAGGTGCTACGTCCATAGTCACCTCCTCAACCCAACTATCAGCTACCTTTTCCTCCTGGTTGCCTTCATCACCACATGCACCCGTAAACACCACAGTATCTGGTTCTAATCCCCAAACAACCTCCTTATTCTTGGCTGTCGCATCAGCTTTTACTCTAGCTACCATTTTCCCACATCGTATAGGACATCCATCCACATTGTGGTTAAAGCTTACACAATCCAAACAATAACTTTTCAAAGTGAGGTATTCAACTTCACAAATAATCCATGCCTTAGATCCAAGCCTAAGACTTACCTATGTCTCTAGCTGTTGTTGTAAGTCCACCTCCAACAAAAGGCGGATCTCGTCGCTAACGTACAACAAATTCTTATCATAATCAACATATCAACCTAAACAATTTTCCAATTTCTGCCACCACTCTGCTACTGTCACCTCGTCATCCAAGTCACCACCAACCATATTCACTCACCCTTATTCCTTCACATTTGCCTTTGGAATGGACTAAACAGGTGTAAGACCATCAAAATGCTCTACCATGACTCTGACATCCTTGAAAACCAAGGGCCCCACTCCATCGCTCTTTGAAAATCTAATTTTTCTTTCAATCTCCCCATTAAACGATCACGAGGGCAACACTAGATGCTTATAGCACTCGATCCTGCAAAGCCACACCAAAGATAAATCATTCAATGCTTGAGAGACTTCGCCCTCAACTCTGACAAGACTGCCGAAAGGAAATTTGGATAACGGCAAACCCGAAATTGTCATCTTCCTCTACCACCCCACTAGAGATGTCACACTTTAACAAAGAACCACCTGACCTAGGCGGGGGCGATATTGTTGGAGTCCCACCTCGTGATCCCACATACAAGAAGACCAATTGAAAGCTAACAATGACAGGATTCCAAATCTATAACCATCATAGAAATCAGGGTAGAGAGTAGAGAGATCGAAGAGGAAGATAAACCTCGAAGGCTAGGGTTTTGGATAGGTCTGAGACTGGTTCGGTTCTTGGCTAAAATCGATGGAATTGAAAAATAAAATTTTAATATTTTTTCTGTTCGATTCTTATAATTTTAAACGAGGAGCCTGTATGGGACCGAACCGCTACAAACCAATTTGGATTGATGGTTCCTAAATACATAGAAGAAAATCAATAAATAGTCTAATCTTGAAGAAACAGAACGAAAAAAAATGAAAACTAAATGCATCTAACAAGTCTTTTAAGTTCAAATATCATTCATTCCTACAACCAACAAGTCTTCTAAGTTTAAATATATTACAACTTGCAAACTAAATAAGTTACAACTTACAACCAAGTAACCGAGAATGAATATTATCATCAACGCCATGTCTTGAATGTCTTATTTTTTTTATACAAAAGGGAAAGATACAACTAAAAACTAAAACCTTTAGAGCATTATATACCCTGCTGATCAAATAAAAGAGCATGACTAGCACAACTTGGAACACCATGGTCCCAAATATGGAGGTTGTCTGCATTGTGACCCTTCTCAGCAAGCTTGTCAGTAACAAAGTTTGCTTCTCTGTAGACGTGGGTGAAAGTTGTGCACTCAAACTTAGTAGCAAGATTCTTTATGTTTTCGATAATTGTCTTCAGCTTCCAGGGAATTGAACACTTTTCGATGATGCAGTTTATGATGAATTGAGAGTCTCCTTCTATCATGATTTTCTGTAGATTCATTCTTTTTGCTCGAATGAGACTATCACGGAGAGCAAGAGCTTTGACAACTGGAACAATTGTCTTCCCAAATCTCCTAGCGCTAGACAGGATAAGAGCTTCATAACTATCTCTAATAACAAAACTACCAGCTGCATTCCCTCTATACTCTTGGGTTTGTCACGGAACCATCAAAATTTATCTTAAAATTGTGAAGTGGGGGAGGCTTCCAAATGATGGTAGGCAAGGCACAACTTCTCTTAACTGGATCAAGATTATGCTCCATATATGAATTAAAGATGACAGCAGATGAGGAGACTGTGGCTTGAGGAGAGATTTTTTCATTCTTGAAGATACCAGTATTTCTGGCTTTCTAGACCTGCCAAAGAATTGTTAGAATTTTTTCCACAATATGGTTCTCATTCTTGATATTCATGATGAAAATTTTCAACCTTTGAATCACATTATCATTATGTTGAAACAATAAAATGTTAGACAGTCTCCAGACTTCCTTAGCCATATGATAATGACAGAATAAGTGAGATGCATATTCTTCATTAGAGCTACACATAGCACAAACTTTAGTAGGAAACAAATCTGAGTAATTTATCTCTTGTTTTTAAATGGTCTCGAATCAATATCCATGAAAATCTTAATTTTTGGAGTCATTTTAAGCTTCCAAACTTTACTTAGCAGATCTTCATTGTCATGCTTATGAGAATCATCATATTGGATTCATGTCGCGAATCTCACAGAAAAGATACCATTAGGATTAGGCCCCAAACAAAATCGTCTTTCTGATCACTAACAGAAATATGAATACTGCAAATCATATTAATAACATCAATGTCTAAAACAGAAAATAATTTATCTTCCCAACTACCTCCAGAGATGTAGTGGAACAGATTCATTCCAATCATACTGAATATTCTGATTTTTCACTAAATTGATGAGCGGGAAGTCAAATGCCCAATGAATGTACCAAAAGCTAATATCTTTACATTGCCAACAATCCAATGCATACCTTTAGTCAAAATTTGTCTTGTATCTAAAATACATTTCCAAGCAAGAGAGTTAGAATATTTTTTCTTTGCATTAAAAAATAAATTATTTCGAAAGTACTCACTGCTGACCAGTCTCACCCACCAATTGTTTGGTTAGGTAATGATTTTTCAACCTACCTTAGAGATAACAACATCATTAAAATAAACAAGATTCCTAATTCCTAAACATCCAAGAGATTTAAGAGAACAAATACTACTCTAGGAAATTGGGGAGCTATTAGAATTATTTCCCCATAAAAACTTCTTAGCTTCTTTATTAATTGAGTCAATAACTTTAGAGGGACACTTAAAATAAGACATAACATAATTAGACATACATGTAATGGTCGAATTGATCAGTGTAAGTCTCCCAAGTTTTGCCAAAGTATTCTTCTTCCAGCCATCAAGCTTATTACTAATCTTTGAGATCAACTCATTTGCATTTAAAGGGTCCTTCCAAAAACAATATTATGGATACCAAGATATTTTTCTATTATACACTTATGTTGTATATTCAGAATATTAGACACATTGTTCCTCACGCCATGAGGGATTTTGGGAGAAAAGTAAATAAAAGACTTATGAAAGTTAGTCTTTTTGACAAGAAGCTGCACAAAATTATTAAGCACATTTAAAATATTTCTAGCTTCATTGGGAGAGACTTTACTGAAAATTAGGCAATCATTCGCAAACATAAGATTAGATATTCTAAGACTTTTACGAGCAGAGAGAATCCCAACATGAGACTTTGCATTAACAACAAGAACATTGAAATGCCTAATCAAATGTTCCATACCGTGATACAGAGAATGAAAATGTAGGGAGACATGGTTTCCCTGCCTTATACCTCTTGTCGGCTGAATGTAACATTCAGGATTCCCATTAAATATGATAGAGAAAGAAACAATAGTAATACAATTCACAATAAGAGCAATCCAATTGTCGCTAAAACCAAACCTCTTAAGACAAGCTTTAACATAATCGCAATTTAGCAAATCATAACCTTTTTCCAGATCAAGCTTCACAACCATGGAACCATGCTGGCATTTCTTCTTCTTAAAATCAGAGAACAACTTATGAGCTATCAAAATATTATCCTGAATGGCCCTACCATGTGCAAAGGCACCTCGGTTTTCAGAGATGCAATTCTTTAGAAGAGGCCTTAGTCTTTTTACAATAAACTTAATAATAATCTTATAACATACGTTACATAAACTAATAGGCCTAAAGTTATTTACAGTTTCAGGGTGTTCAATTTTGGGTATCAGAGCTAAACTAGTATGATTGATCTCCTTAAGAAAAGTACCATTTTGAAAAAATTCAAGGATCATAAGAATCAAGGTACCTTTAACCTCATTCCATTGCTTTCCTGCAAGATGACAAGGCTAGGATCATGCATTAGCTGTCTTGAATGTCTTGTTGAATACGTGAATACATTATGAATAATAAAAAGAAGTAACAAGGCTACAATATAGCCGGAATGGTCTTCTTTGCACATGTCTATAGTATATAACATAGACTATACACGACTTTGTAGTTTTTAACATAAACTTTATAGTTTAGAAAGAATGATATTTTATGCATTGGCGTAGTATATAATATAGACTTTACACGACTACTAATAACATATTGATATGTGTATTTTTTTTTCTTCACATTTTCACATTTTTTCCCAGTTCTTTAAAATTTTATAACTTAGGAACAAGAACATTTCTTGGAACCGAACTGAACCGAACCTAGCGGTTCTAGATTGATTCGGTCCGGTTTTCCGGTTCTTTGTGGAACCAGTCTCAGCCCTATTTTTAGAAAATATGGATAATTGGGAGGAGATGGAACGAAAAGAAAAAGGAAGGCTTCAAAAACCACGTTTACACTATGATGCATTAGAAATGCATGGCATGATTTGCATCTCTTAGATAGAGTTGAATGATATAGTAATAGACCATTCATGTTTTTTTTTAGATGAATTATAGAATTGATTGGGTTGAAAGATTACAAGGAGAACACTGAGTCATCAGTACGATAGAAAGAACTCCCTAGAGTAAGCTATACTATTACATGCTGAGTACAAACCTATCATCACATAATTAGACGGTTTAGACATAGGAAAATGACTAAAAAAATTCGGGCCACCACGTCCTCTCTATCTGTGCACCCCAAAATTATGGTTCAACGAAATACCTCCCATCGGCCTGCACAATTCCCCGTGTGACCAGAATTTCTAGTGTGGCGCAATGCTGGACCTTCTCAAAGGCGATGCCCGGTTCCCAGATCTGAAACTAAAAGTGTACTGCACTCCACCAAAGCCATGTGGCCCAGAAGACTTTATACGATTGCCCGTTAATTTGAGAAGCTCAGTATCCCATCATGGTGATAGTGGGCTAATAATGATTTGGCCCAAAGCCCATTTGGGACCCTAATTTCTCACATCTTTGGGGACCGCATACCCACCGCCACCACCCACTCGAGTTGTCGCCGTCGCCGTCGAGTCGTCACCGTCTTCTGGTCTTCGCCGGCTTAAGTTCGTCGGCGCTAACAAAGTTCATCTTCCACCTTCAGCGTCGATTTTCCTTTGACCCGAGACTACCATGCTAACCAGGAATGAACCCCCACCTCCTCTGATCTCTTCTCGGCCCCCAGTGCACCATAAGGTCTTGGAAGTGGCCTCGTCTCGCCCAACCCCAACCTTCACCCGATCGTGATCGTTTCCGCCAGAACCTAAATCTCGCTCGAGTCCGCCCATCATTCGTCCTTTTCTTAGACCCGTTGCAGTCTCGTTCATTTAGGACGTCATCTCTGCCTGCCTACAATCTCAACCATCTCAACGCAAATATCCATCTCAACATCGCCTCCTACATCCAGAACTTCCGGCCACTCCTAATTCGGAGCTGTCGCAGGGGAGCCTAAGGTTTTTATGCCGTAGCTTATGAAACTATTAAACCATTCATGTTATTGGCACACATTTTTGGTCCGTTTGTGAGAAAGAGGACAATATTTGTAGGAACCAAATTCACATGAATCGAATTTACTTGAGAACTTCTAGAGCGAGTAAGATGCTCGCGAGTGTCACACCACGTACTAACGCAACTGGGTCCACTATACATGTATTTACACGTATGGTCTTCCATTTTAACATATTTAATTAGAAATTGTTTTATTCTTAATTTTCAATAAAATGACATAATATATTTCGCCAGTCCCAAATTTCAAAACCAAAATTGGGCCTCCCAAATCCACCACTGCCTCCGCTCTGCTGACGTCACCCGCGGCGAGCTAAGGGTTGCTCCGCTTTTCCGAGGTGAGGTTTAATTTGTCTGATTTTTCGTCTCGAATTGTAAACGATGTCGTCGTTTTTGAATTTCTGTATCTCGGTTGTTGAGATTGTGGATTTCTCGCTGAGTGGCTCTGTTCAATTTATGGACTCTCTGTGGGTTTTGATGCAAAGGGCTCAGTAGTTGTTTGATTTGCATGTTCGTAGTTGTGAATTGGGGGCTTATGTTTCGACTGGGAATTGTTGATGTCTGGAATTTCAATTTAGGGTTTCGATTAAAGTTGCTTAATTTATGATGCGGCTGTTGTTTGAAATGAAAATAAACCAGTACCCATTTGTTTACTGATAACATAATGCAGAGGTAATGCCTTATCGGTTAGCACTGACATGTGATCCTATTTAACTATAGGTGAACAAATGGCTCATGAAAAGTCCAAGAGATTATCTCCATTTTGTAAACAGATTTCGTCAATATTTCGCTCTTCGAAGTTCACGTTCTTTCGGTTTAGCATGGATAGTATCGTTAAGGTGTGGTAAATTCAATACATATGGACCAGTATGTTAGTCTGTGTTTAGAAATTGACTTGTTCTAATCTCTGTTGATGTATTTCTTTTTTGCAGCGGTTGATGAGATAATGGCAGGGAGGAGATCATCAAGAGTCTTTCCGGGACTCAGATCATGTTCTGGGGAAAAGCATGTAGGGAGTTCCAAGGTTGATAAGGGTGCAGAGAAAGTTGTGGTCATCAATCTTGACGATGATGATGAAGTCATGATTGATGATATTAAGTCTTCAAAGCCACAATCCCGAGGTTCTAGTACATTGAGACATAAAAAAGTTGAAGTTAGTACTGTCATTGATATAGATGATGACGACGATGACAGTACTGAGACTGATACTGTAATTTCTGTTGAGAATATTGGAGACTTGGATAGTGATGCCACTTCTAGCAAAAGTCGGATTCCTACTTCTAACTATAGGCAGAATTCGGTAAGCTCAGATAGAGATGAATGTGAGGTTGTCCAGGAAAAGTGTAATCCTTCCAAGGGGCCGAAAGGCAAGCAAACCTATTCTGGTAAAGCTCCCAGTGGAAATCGTTTTGGTTTGTATTCTGAGTCTGAGTTCGAGTCTGGTGACTCTGATATTGATCAGTTTGATTGTGAGTTAATGGAAGGTTCTTCTGGAGAGCTTCATGAACATTGGAAAAAAGCTTCAGAAAAGAAAAAACATGTTATTCACCAAGCTAGTGGATCTGGATCTCATGGTCAGAGCCATGTCGATCTTGATGCGGAAACTAATACCGACCAGCATGCTGATGCTCCTGTTTGTTCAAGTTCAGACCATGGGATTTATGACAGAGAATTTCCAGACTTGGGAACTTGTGGTGATCACTCGGAGGGTAGTTCTTCTAAGACCAAAATGAAAAGTTCTTCTGCGAAGTCCAATCAGAATAATCCTAAAGAAAATTCTCCATGTGCAGTACCTGGGTCTGCTAAAGAAGCTGAAAGCTTACATAGGAATGATGATTTTCAGCATGATGAGCACGTCAAAAATCCTCTGAAGGCAGAAGGTTTTCATAAAGATGGCATCTTTGGTTTCTCAAATAAAGAACAAAGTCCTGAAAATCATTCTGTGCGGTCCATGGACGAATTAGGTGGTAAACAATATAAACACTTTATGCCCAATAAACAAAAGTTCAGGGATGGAACTTGTTTGACTGGTTCCCCAAAGTCCTCGTTAAAGTTTAACGATGATCAAAGAAGCGCTGGGGTATCTGATGATGAGTTTGCTTGCAAGAACCAACATTCTTCTGATATGCATAGCACCCATGACAGTGTTGAAGCAGGAGCCAAGGATGTTGAGTCTCATCATAGTCAGTCTAATCGTAGTGCTTCATTGCCAAATGATCATCAGCAAGGAGTTAGTTTTGAGGAAAAGGTGAAACCAGTTCCTGAACAGTCATTTGATGGTTTGCATGTGGATCCTGGGATTACTCCTTCTGACGATGATCTTAGAGCTGTTTTAAAAGAAAGTACAGTATACGATGATAAGTCAGAAATAAGTAATGAATATGTTTCCGAGGAAAAAGTGGGGGCAGATTTGCCAGATTTATCTTGCAACAACACAGGTAGTAATCAGCAAGGATTTGTATCTACAAGAGGGAATGAATCATTTGATGTGAGAAATCAATTACTAGCTCAAGAAGGTAGTGCAACTCCTGTTAAAAATTATACAGTCGATGTTCAAAACAATATTATTACTGATCGTGAAAAGCTCAAGGAAACTGCTGAATACAAGCTAGCAATGGAAGAAGAAATGGAATCTAGGCGGCGAGTGCTACAAATTCAGGTTCTGCACCTGCTTTAATACCCTTATTACCAGTGTTCTTTGTTTGGTCTTGTTGGAGGGTCATTGACCCAATCAGCTACAGAACATGAGAGACCTTTCTCCTCTTCAGTCTTCTTCTCTATTGCGGTTATAATCCACAAGGGAAGAATTGTCATATGGCATATGGGGTGGGGTGGATATTTTATGCTCTTCATGCTCGAGTATTAATCATTTAGAGATAGTTTATAACATGATATTTATACAAGTTTATCGTAATTCACTTCTAGCCTGGTGTCCATTTTTTTCTTTCAGGTTTTATTTTAGCTATTAATGTCAGGCATGGTCTTTGTGAACCTCAACAACCCAGACATCACTCATGATAATTTGACTTCTTACTCTTTTTAGGCAGAAGAGTCGCAACGACTACGTAAGAGGAAAAAAGCTGAAAGTCTGCGCTTATTGGACATGCAGAGGAGGCAAAAGCAGCGTGTGGAAGAAGTTAGGGAGACGCAAAAGAAGGTTTGTAACGTTGGATTCATTTTTTCAGCAATCTTGATATCTTTGCTCTGCTCTGCGTTAAAGCGGCTTTTATGTGCCTCTTACGGCAGTTTGCAATGCAGTGTTATTTTTTTTTTGTTATTATTATTATTAATTTTTTTTTATGGTTTTAGGATTTTCTGTCATGACCATTGCACAGCTACTTATGTATTTCTGATGTTTGTTAATGTGATCGATAGGATGAAGAAAATCTGAACATGAAAGACAATTTTCGTGCTGAAATAAGGAAGGAATTGAACAGATTGGAGTTGTCATGCAAAAGTATAACGTCTTTGCTTCGCCGCTTGGGAATACAAGTGGGAGCTAGTATCCGTCCATCTCCACAGGAGGTAAGTTAAATAAGTGTTTGAAGATGATATGTTGGGCAAGGCATACAATTACTTAGGTTATTTGATCTTGCACACGACATTTTTACTATGGAAATGGTTATTTCAGGTGCAGGCCGCTTATAAACAAGCATTGTTGAAATTTCATCCTGATCGGGCCTCAAGAACTGACATACGGCAGCTGGTTGAAGCTGAGGAAAAGTTTAAGCTTATATCCCGCATGAAGGAGAAACTTATATCAACGACGTGGTTCTGAATACATACCAACCCTTTAAGCAAGGTTTTTTGTGTGGGTGCATTCGCCATAACTTGCCATTTTTTGAGCTTGATTAGATGAAATTCAATTGTAAAGCAGTTGTAGTTAGCCAATGTAATTGATTCAAATGTTGCTCTGATTCTTTGGTTAGTCATGTAATTCGAGTTGGGATGGTTATAAAGTAAATAACTAAATTAAAACGCATTAGGTACATACTAAAAATAGCTGTTCAACAGTTCTTTCGGATATCAGCCTCTTGCGTTCTTATTTATACCAATAGAGTTTGTCTTGTGCATCACCCCCTTTGTTTTTTAACTCGATGATAAATATAAACAGGTGCATCACTGTTGGCATCTCCCACAGAAGTGTTTCTGGAAAATTTCAAGGTTGCCACATTTTCCATAAATTGCCCCCTCTGCCTGGTTTGGCTTTTAATGAAGTATTTCATAGCATGCCAGAAACAGGAGGCAGCTCATAGCTTTGATGCCTCTATAGTGTGACACTGCAACCTTATAATGGCCAACTCCAGTCTTCGATCACATCCAGCCCACAGGGAGCGTAGCACTACCTGAACACCATGCTGTGGGCGAACCATCATATTTCTCGTACGGCGAGTGAACATTACCTGGGAAGAGGGTGAAGGAGAAGTTCTGTAAATCCATTGTGACAGAACGAATTTGGCTTCAATGATGGCAAAGTTCACGCCTGGTATTCGAAGTCTCATTCCGAGAGTTGCGAATGCGGTTATGTTGTTATAACTAGCTTTAGCAATTCCTTTAGAGAACCTTTCTGGTTTGAAAATATGCACATGTTTTCCCCAGAACGTACTGAGGCTCATGGTGAAGTGCTACCACTACTTGAAAAAGGGTCATAGAACCGATGTCTAAAAATTTTCAAACCGATGTCTATGTGGGCGATGTCTATTGTAAAAAAAAAAAATAGACATCGGTCGCCAAACCGATGTCTATTTGATTATAAGACATCACTTATTTTACCAAAACTCATGTCTATTTACTTATAAGACATCATTTATTTTATCAAAACTGATGTCAGTGCCATTCATAGACATCATTTTTCTTTGATATACTGATGTAAAATTTTGTTTATAGACATCGTTTCTTATGCTCCGAACTGATGTACACTACTTCAATTAACATCAGTTTTGTTGGGTATGTATGATGTATATATTAGTTTTAGAGGATATAATCTAGAATACAGGAATTTGAAACAAAAATAGGGTCTCCATAAATATATGATCATCCATAACACCATTTTACAATGACCTTAGACCAAATTGACATTAAATAAGCAAATGACTCTTTGATGAAACAACTATGAGAAACAACAACATTACTTGGAACAAGCAGTTGCAATCTCAACAGTTAATCTGTGGATGAATAGAAGTAAAAACTCTTACGAGGGTGAAATGAAATTGAAAACAGCAGCACTACTAATCTTTCTTGGTATAGTGACGAACAACAAAGGCTAAACCCAAGATCAAAAGGGGCACCAGGAACTGTAAAATCTTGATTACAAACTCGAACGACTTATCCGGATTGTACTGAGTCTGCGGCGGTGGAATGTAAGTCGGTTTCAACGGGACAGTAGCCGCATCAATCTTCTGATGTAATACTTGTCCATCATTTCTTTAGCATCATCCAAATGGCGTACCCACATCTTCAAAATCATTCGTCGCATCTTTCGAATTCCCTGAATGTATCTAAACAAAAATCGAGCTCACAAACTATCCCGGCTTAGAATGTTCAACCAAAATCATATATATTATTCGAATCCCTTACTTGTTGCCGAAAGCAGAACTTCATCGCCTCTCGGATGATCCTCCATGAAAGGTGTTACATCATACACCTAAAAATTTTCAATCAAGACTCTTTAAGCACAAAGCAATTCTTACTCATTTGTTCAAAGGCAGCTGGATCATTATCTGCATACTGCCCCATCTCTTCCTGAAAATTACAACAAACTCCGTCACAGGGTCAATCAAAGTGTTCATTTTTACACTAACTATCCTAAAAGTTCAAGATATACTCCCACCTTCAGCTTATTATACTTTAGCTCAATCTCTTTTAGCTTAGCCAAGGCCTTATCCCTTTCAACTTGGTACAAATTTGTGTAGTTGAGATTGACATGCATGGTACACAGATTCACTTTCATGTATGAAATGTAAATTCAAGCTTTTAGAAAAAGAAAGATGCACAGCTTAAAAACCACTCACAGATTCCTCTCGTCCCTTATTTAGCGCATCACACTACTCAACAAGTTCCACATGCCGCTTCTTACTGCTATGGAGATTTGATTCAAGTCTGTTATACATAGTCCTAAGCTGCCAACAGAAAACATACTAGAGTATGCTTATGAGAAAGCAGTATCCTACATAAAAAAAATCAAGGTATAACACCTTTCTTCGTTATCAGTGTAGCAAACATGCATTAGTTTCATTATTAGGTGATTTAGTTATATATCTAAGATTTAGCCATAAACAACACTCTCACCAAAGTAAGATCTTCAATGAATGTCTGTGAATATGACTTAACAAAAACTCATCAGACAGTCACTAAATATAGCAAATGTGCTTTTTCAATTGGTATAACGACACCCTTTATTGTCTCACAATTTCAACATTAAGAACATGTCCAAAGACCAACTTACTAAACTTACCCTCAAATGACAAGTTTAGTGGACTTAAGCTATAGTCACTACCCCAGCACTAAGTGGTGAGCAAGGCCATATTAGTCACTAGAAACAATTAGAGGGAGGAAAAAAATCCTAGAGAAAGTTTTGAAACCATAAATCTGGTAGAGTAGAATAATTGGATAAACTGATAACTAGCATCAAGTTTCAATGTAAATGACACAGAACACAAGAACTAGCATAAACCCAGATTCACCATTTTTCAGCAAAGAGAACACAAAGCAAGGAAAGCCAAACACAAAGTAGTCACAACTTACCAAGAATGGAGAAATGGTTCAGTTAAATAGTTAAACACATTGATAACCAAGTTTTCATTAGTCACAGCCGGTGAAGTCAGTATGATGTCCTTCACAATTTCTTCAATCTTTGCATAGGTGACCGCTTAAACAGAAGGTCATCAATTTAAAATTCTGAACACAGATGTCAACTGATCAAGATGTAAAAGATCTTTCAATGTCTTACCTTAAAACCACAGCCCCTCCAGTTAAGTGACCAAAGAGGAAGCATAGTACTCTAGGGTTCTCTAATATGATCTTTTTCAAGAAATTCCCCTATTAAAGAAAAATCACATAACTGTCAACTTAGAAGTTATCGCATATATAGTTGAATGACATTGCATTCATTAACAATCACAAATAATCTAATGGCTAAGAACTTAAGATAAACGATATACCAAAGCCGTCTTATATATGCATGTTTCATGATAAACTAGAAGAAGTGCTTGAACTTACAGGATTAGCAACAACATGGTCAAGTGAAGGAATGTAGCTGTGCAATCCATCGCTTCCGCCATGGCCTGCCATAGGTGAGCAAAACAAATACTATTAATAGAAATTCTCAATTCTCACAACACATGAATCCTCCATATAATATATAAACTCATGAAAAGTAACACTCAAAACTCAGTGTTATAAGTGTCCACAATTTTGGATCATCTTCTCCTAGTATACTAATTCTTTGTCAAGCAATAAGTTCTATGCTGTTTCTATGTTCCTAAGCCAGAATTTCTTAAAACAAACTATATAAAATATAAAATAGCTGAAATGAAGACAATAGAGCTACCTATCCAGTCCATTGCATATACTCCAAAACTGCACGAGGTTGGCTGCCTTGCGAATTTGGCATATCTTCCACTGTGCTCATTCAGCCCATGTATGATGACCAAAATACCCCTGGAATCATAGATTTCAGACCATAATTTCAGATACATCATATACAACAATAATAAACTTTTCATATATATACATGGCATGGTAGAAAAACAAGACATTGTTCAAAGAAATCAAGTAACCCACAGTTCTTTCTCTGTTGACCATGAAAGTTTGCTCGTCCATTTTAATGTGGTGAACCCTTCAGATCAAAAACACCAAATTTCAATCAGACTATATATGAATTTTACTATTAGTAGTTACTTTGCTAACAACGAGTTAAAAAGTGAAAGAAAAATGGATTGTGGGTAGCACCGAATAAAACAACTTCACTTGCTTATGCAAAAGCAACTTCATCTCTTTCAAATCAGGATCGT
Source organism: Geum urbanum (assembly GCA_946800695.1). NCBI lineage: Eukaryota > Viridiplantae > Streptophyta > Magnoliopsida > Rosales > Rosaceae > Geum > Geum urbanum. The sequence continues at coordinate 42,331,077 of OX327012.1, forward strand.
CAAGCCCTAACAAATCAAACGAATATCATAACTCAATTCCATCAAAACCTTAACATTCTTGAATTAAACATTCACATCAAATCGAGAGGGTTTTGGAACCATTACCTCAATACGGATTAATGATCTTGAGGCCGTGGTAGTCGTCGACGATGGAATTGTCTCTAAATCCTACTCCTCCAAAACCCAAACCTAGATTTCAGAATCCACAACATTTAGACCTCGCAATTTCCTCCAGACGCGAAGTTCGCCGAGGTTGGGGTTGACCTCGCAGGCTTCTTCAATGGCGAGATTGATCTTCTGGTTGTTGTCGAGAATCGACTATGAGATTTTGGGGAATTTGGCTTGGTAGGTACATTTTGGGATCGGAACGCTGATGATATTGGTGAGGTGGCCGGAGGGAGTAGAGCTTGGAGACGACGAAGGCGGCAGTAGAGCTGATGCTGAGGTCCAGGACTATCCTGACGACGCGTCACGGTTTGGAGAGAGAGAGAGAGAGAGAGAGAGAGAGAGAGAGAGAGAGAGAGAGAGAGAGAGAGAGAGAGAGAGAGAGAGAGAGAGAGAGAGAGAGAGAGAGAGAGAGAGAGAGAGAGAGAGAGAGAGAGAGAGAGTAACAAGCAGTCGCGTGTTTTCAACTTCAATGCAAATTAAGTTCCCGTACAGACAAAAATTTAATTTTAGTTGTTCTGCATTTTTTTAAACTTTTGGAAAAAATTATAGGCATCGGTTGAACATATTAATCAATATCTATATAACACGAAGGCATTGATTTTTGAGAAATCGATGTTAAAGAAGATATTTGACATCAGAGGTTTTTCTAACTGATGTCTAAGAGGCGATGTCTATGACCCTTTTCTGGTAGTGTACACTGGAGAAAAACAAATTCAAGACCAGCAGGAAGGATGAGCTCTCCTAGTCTAACTTCATTTTCGTCTCTTCTATCATAGGAGATAACTGGAGTATATAAAAAGAAGAGCATTACCGCATTACCGCATTATGATCAATTGATCATTCGTGCATAATTATCATGCATAATAAGTCATTTACTACATCTATATTATTTTTGTTTCTTCATATAGTTATGAGCACTACAGCAGCAATGAGAGAATTGTAACCGTAAATACTGACATATTGTAGCTACTGAACTCTTTTATTGAAGCTATTTAGTACAAAGGCTTGAGTTTGGAGCTGTCTACATTTCCAGTACAAGGTTTAGGGACGAACTGTAAGATTGATACGAGGCGAGGGGACATAACCCGGGGAAAGAGTGAAGCTGTAGCGCTGTAGAATCATTGACAGGGCAATCTTTGCTTCTGTGGTTGCAAAATTGAAGCCGACACAAATCCTAGACCCCATTCAAAAAGGTAGGTATGCCGCTGGGTTATTGTTTGTAGCTTTAGCAACACCATGGGAGAATCGCTCCGGTTTGAAAAGACGAGAGTCCTGTCCCCATGTTTCAGGGTCATGGTGACATGGTAGAGGTGAGACAAGCATTTCTAGATTGGCAGGAAGGATGAGGTTCCCAAGCCTAACTTCTCTTCCAACTTTTCGCCAAAGGTTAACAATAGGAGGATATAACCTCAGAGACTCATTGATGATCATACCCATCTGCAACAAAAGAATTCACAGTATATTGTAAACAACTCCTCATAAACCTAAGAATATTTCTCCTAGTATGACCAAGAATCAAATTTTGTAGAACTCTTACTATTTTTAGTTTGGAAATGCCATCAGGATTCGGAGTTTGTCTCCCGAATAGTTGTAGGACTTCCTTTCTTGCTTCCTCTTGCCAATCTGGATGGAGTGCCAGAGCCCAGAAGTAGAACAGACCATGAAAGCAAATTACTAATGCTTAGTTGTCCACCAACATAAAACGTCTTGCATTCATCAACCAAATCGTCCACTGAAATCTGCTGGTTTTCGTTCGCATTGTGATGAGCCTTCAATAGCAATCCCAGGAAATCATCTCCGAAGTTGTCTCCTACTTTACTCATTTGTGCCTTCTCTTCTCTTTTCTTCACAATCTCTTTTATTAAGTGACGTATTCCTTTCTCCATGTTCTCTGCTTCCATTTCATCCCTGGTTTTAACCAACTTGCTGCAATATATGAATTTGTATGTTGAATAAAAAGTTAATTTGGGAAGTAGGATAGATATAAATCTCTACGATACAATATTCCATTCAAACACTCTTACAAACCATTTACACAAAAAGAACAATCTACTTTACAATATTTAAAACATTTAGGATTTTATCTACAGCATAGTATAGCAATGTGTAAGATTTTTAGGAATATACTTTGAGTGAGATTGGTTAGTTACATAAGGTGGTTGTTGCCAACACGTCCATCAATATGTGAATATTTGATTATAATCTACTGATAAGGAAGTCAATTACGTACCTGATGCCAGGAAATCTGATTTTGTACGAGTATTTCAGTATTAAGGGGTAAAACTTCATTAACATGTCAAAAATGTCCTGACCATCTAAGTAGCTGCTGCCAAATGCTGTCCTGGAAATCACTTCTGAAGTCAAGAATCTGAATTCCTTAGACACCTCAATCTCCTTGCCTTCATATTTTTTCCACTTCTCTAGAATAGTCTCAGTACTAGCTGTCATTGCTGGAATCATACTCTAGTAACAATAAAACAGGTAATAAAATTGAATTTACCAAACATGATGCAATTAATAATGTGGTAATTTGACGAATTACCAAATAACGTGTGCAAATAAGAATTTACCTTCAAGCTCTCTCCATGGAAGGCATGGTTGGATAGCTTCCGCAATTTTGCCCATTTTTCAGTTTTGTTGGTTGTTGCTAGGCCATCTCCAAATAGCTTCTTCATATAGGGTTGCAATTGCAAGTCTTTTTTCACATAAACTTTATCTTTGCCAATCAGTATCTCTTTGCACAGCTCTGGTTTTGTAATGACTGTTAGAAAATTTGTGTTTGTGGATATGATAAGAGAAGGAAAAACGCTTCAAAGACACGTAAATGTTTACGCTTTTTTTTAGACTCTATCTGCCACATTACTTAGTATGCAAGGAGGAATAATTAAATAAGATTTTAGGATACAATTAAGACTAGCAACTTGCTATTTGTTGATCAACGGTTTGCACTAACGAAAATCAACCTAATACTCTATCAAAGATTTTTCAAGAGGCTCAAGGTTATTAGAAACTAAATCTGCAGTATATAGTTTCTAGATTTTCTTTAAAACTAGAGAATGATGGAGAACCTGAGAGAAACTAAAAGAGAGGAAGATAAATGAGGTTTTTGGTTATGTTAATCTGCAGAGAATCACTCATATTTATAGAAGTGATTATGCATTTTCACCTTTAAAGATTGCATCTTTCTGGTTATCTTCTAATGGACCTGCCTCTTCATTAAGAGTTGTATCTATTTGGTTTATTTTTAATGGACATATCTCTTCATTAAGAGTTGTATCTATTTTATTTTCCATTGGACATGTCTGTTGATTTCCAACAGACAAACCTCTTGCTGTCTTTGTTTTATATTGTTAAAAATTATTCCAACAATCCTCCACCATTTTTAAAATATAAAAATACTTTAAAACAAAATCTATTTTGAAAACGTTTGATAAATCCTTTAAAAATATTTTGAAAAATCCTTGAGTAAATTCTCGGAAAACTTAGCACATAAACTAAGGTGTCTTGTGGACTTGAACCTTAGCTTAGTGAGAACACATCAAAGTTAAATCAAGATGGCTAAGCAACTTTGTTTTGAACTTGCGATCTTATTGTGATCTAACCGGACACATTTCACACACTAGTTTTCTACTTCTTTTGAGTGTTCTAAAAGCTGACGTGTGGATTGAGACTGCGCCTATATCCTTTTCACGAGTGCTTTAGAGACTAGCCCAAGTGACATAGAAGGTGACACCACCTTCTACACTCGTATAGGTAAGCATGTAGTACCCACGTAACTCAAGTACTTTCCATCATGCTTATTAAGAGTTTTAATTATAACCAAACATTCACCATTCATTACATGTACCCAAGCACTTTAACCTTTGGATGAATGCAAACATATAATAAAATTATATGTTTATTAACTTTACTTAAGTGCTTGCAATTATTACATATGATGTACTTTGCTCATTGAACTTAAGAATAAGATGTTTCAAGCATTGAGTTAAGTTTCCATCATTGGTGATTAAAGGTTTGGACTTCCCCATCCCATTTGATGTATCACCCATCAAATCCTTAGAAATTTAAAATATGCAAGTTATTTTGTTAATTAGTTATTAAAGTTAATTATCCATAACTTTAAAGTTCAACGGGTCACATCGTCCCTTTAAATAGTCTTACATAGCTATGTCTCAAACCGGTATATCCTTCTTACCTTTATATCTCTAGTAAGAAGCCCTTAATAGTTAAGACTATCAAAGAACTAAATATCATATCCTTATCCTTAGGATCTGTCTATTTTTTTTTATAACATGTGGATTAATTTTCTTTTGACTTTAACTAGTATTCCATCAAACTCATCTCTTTTAGATGATACAAATACTCATTATATGCATACGAGTATTTCATAATCCACAAACTATAGACGTCATCAAACTTGATACTTGTTTATAATGAATATCATGCAATTAAATTTTTCCTAAGCTTGTATTCCGATATTCATAAAAACAACTAGCTAGTTGAAATATCTTAATGATATTTCAACTTAAATATGCATTTAAAATTTTCAATTTAAAATGATGCATAAAGATTCAATGAAGTGTACATATATAAAATCATATCACTCATGTATATACATAAGTCGGATATACACATATGACACTACAAGAAAACAACACTTAGACCACGGAAACACTAATTCTCCGTCGTCCAAGTGACACTTAGACGACGGAAAAGACTCCGTGGTCCAAGTACCACCTGGACGACGGATAATACCATCTCCGTCGTCTAAGTGGTCACCTGGACCTCGGAGTCTTCTCCGTCCTCCAGGTGACCACTTGGACGACGGAGATGGTATTCTCCGTCGTCCAGGTGACCACCTGGACCTCGGAGTCTTCTCCGTCCTCCAGGTGACCACTTGGACGACGGATATGGTATTATCCGTCGTCCAGGTGACCACCTGGACCTCGGAGTCTTCTCCGTCGTCCAGGTGACCACTTGGACGACGGAGATGGTATTCTCCGTCGTCCAGGTGATTACCTGGAGGACGGACCGACACGCCGTCGTCCGAGTTCACAAAACGTACTTCCACTTAGACGACGTACCGACACCTCCGTCGTCTAAGTGAAGCATTATATAAGCCCACTGCCGGCCAAACTGATCGAATTCATTCCTAGCTAGCCTCGATCTCTTCATGATCGATTCCATTTGAAGAATAATTGAAGGAGAAGGGAGAAGGAGAAGCTAGGGAGCTCGAGCTAGGTAGCTAGAAGCTAGCTAGGCCGAGAAGAATCAAGATCGATAAGGGATCTCCGCTGACTAGCTAGTTAGCTTAATTAACGTAAAGATATCGAGAAGGCCAGCAGGTACGTACGTACGCAGTTAAAATTTGCTTAATTAATATGTATTTAGTGAAAACGTACGTACATATATATATACATGCAAGGATGTTAGCTGATGTTAGCTCTATATATATATATGTACAGATCGATTAAATTACGTACATACGTACGTAATTGATGGATCGATATGTAGATCGAGTACGTATAATTAAGCGTAAATTAATGGACAAATATATATATATATATATGTAATAATTAATTAAGTATAATATTTTGTAGCAGTATGGACAAGAGTTGGATGAAGTTGAAGAATAGATGTGATGTCCGGTATATGGATGGAATTAGCGAATTTGTGAATTTTGCGATAGAACATGGTCAGGGAAAGAAACGTTTCAGGTGTCCGTGTCAGAAATGTCTTAATTGTCAGTATGCGGAGGTTAATGTTATGGTGCAACACTTGTACGAAAATGGTATGATGTGGAGTTACACTACATGGAGCGAGCATGGTGAATATGTAGAGTTCAGCGCAGCAGACTTCAGCTCAGGGTACAGTTACCATGGTGCCTCATCCAGCGGCAGTGGTGCCGGACCCCCAGCTTGCAACCCAACTGCAGATTTGGTCCATGATGCGTTTCCGGGATGTAGTCATGGCGGACACCAACACCAAGACGGAGGTTACAGTACCACCAATGAGCATGATGACACATTCCCCGCAGCTAGCTTGGCCACTGACACCAGTGAGATGGAAAAGTACAACCGAATGCTACTTGAAGCGCAGACCCCGGTGTTCCCTGGATGTCGAGAGAATGTGTTGCAATATGTGATGGAGCAAATGAAGATAAAAGTGAAGCACAAAATGTCAGTGAGTGCTTTTGACGAAATTCAGGAGCAAATATGTAAGTTGCTTCCTGATGATCACAATCTTCCTAAATCTTATTATAAGGTTAGAAATATCCTGAGCAGCCTCGGCCTAAAGTACAGGATAATTGACGCATGTCCGAATGATTGTGTGCTATTTTACAAAGAGTATAAAGAGTTGGACTATTGTCCCGTATGTGGCCAGTGCAGATTCCAGTTGAATAGGAAGAGTTCGAAAAAGAGAATTCCTGTGAAAGTTGTTCGATATTTTCCCTTGATTCCCAGATTGCAGCGCCTGTACATGTCGCTACACACAACAGAGGCGATGCGATGGTACGCAGAAAAGCGAATAGATGACGATGTCCTGCGACACGCCGCGGATGGGGAGGGTTTCAAACATTTCGACAGAGAATTTGGAGACTTTGCTTCAGAGGTTAGAAATGTTAGACTCGGCCTATCTACAGACGGATTCAATCCTTGAGGAAGTAATAGCTCCGCCGTCAGCACTTGGCCAGTTATTCTGATGCCATACAACTTGCCTCCGTGGATGTGCATGAACAAGGAATTTAATTTCCTTACCGTACTAATTCCAGGTCCTAAATCTCCATCGAAGTGCTTAGATGTCTACCTCAGACCTTTGATCAACGAGCTGAAACTGTTGTGGGAAAATGGAGTCCCAACTTATGACAAATTCACTGACACGATGTTCACGATGAGGGCTGCTGTAATGTGGACGATCAGCGATTTTCCAGCTTATGGGATGTTGGCAGCCTGCAGGACAAAAGGATATAATGGATGTCCTATATGTTTGGACGACGTGAACTCTAGTTGGCACGCGGGGAATGTGTGTTACTTGGGTCACCGTAGATGGCTTCCTCACGACCACCCGTGGCGACAAGATGAAGCTCATTTCGACGGTACGGTAGAGAACAATCCTAAACCCCGTAGTTGGTCGGGCGAAGAGATTTTAGAGAGGTTGAGCTATTTCGACTTTGGTGTGTTGAGCAATGACGCAGATGTAAAGAAATGCAATCCAATTCCTCCACATGATCTGAGCTATTGGGATCACAAGAGTATATTCTTTGAACTCCCTTACTGGTCGAAGTTGAAGCTGAGGAACAACTTGGACGCGATGCACATAGAAAAGAATGTGTGCGACAGCGTGGTGGGAACAATTCTCGGTATTAAGTTCAAGACTAAAGATACTCCCAAAGCGTGCAAAGATTTGGAATCAATGAATCTACGTCGTCCCTTGTGGTTGAGGAGGGATAGGAAAGGAGTGTACAACAAGATGCCAGATGCACCTTACACAGTGAAGCCGACGCTTAGACGTTCTGTATTTCACTGGTTTAAGGGCGTTCGTTATCCGGCTACGTATGCAGCTACTATAACTGGAGCAGTGGACGAGGTGCAACACAAGTTTGTTGGTCTAAAGACACATGACTATCACGTTATGCTGCAACGTCTGATTCTAGTGGTAATTCGACCATACTTGCCTCGGGACGTCGTAGAACCAATAGTGGCATTGTGCAGGTGGTGGCAGAGGTTATGCGCCAGAGAATTAAAGAAGTCAGATGTGGTGGAATTGCAACAACAAATTGTGCACATCATTTGCAAACTAGAGAGGATTTTCCCCCCTGCTTTCTTTGACATCATGATTCACCTAATGATCCACCTGCCCGAGCAGGTGCTCATTTCTGGTCCGGTCCAGTACACTTGGATGTATCCTCAAGAAAGGTACGTACAACTAATTAATTAATTTGTTCCACTGGAGATTATATATATACTAGCCAGCTAGCTATATGTACTTATGTAATGTGTACGTTTGATTTTGTAGACAGCTTGGACAGTATAAGTCATTCGTCAAAAACAGGTCGGCCCCGGATGGCTCCATAGCAGAGACATACCTAATGCATGAGTGTGTTACTTACTGCAACAGGTACCTCAAAGATCCACCCCCTCCCAGTACTGCCTCCGATCGCAGTGCCCGCATCAATCTTTCTATCGTCACCAATGTCGTCCGACCGTTTAGAGGAGTATTAAAGGAATCGTTAACACGGGAAGAACTTATTGAGGCACATTGGGTAGTGTTGCGAGACTGTGAGGAAGTTGAGCCGTACATGATGTCATACAGGGAGAGGCTTCAGGCGTTAAATCAAAACAAGAGTTCGGCGTGGATTGAGAAAATGGTTAAGAAGAAGTTTCCTGATTATTTCTTCCAATTGGTACGTACGTACGACTCGGTATTAATTATTTAAATACATATTGCTCATGTTTGTAGAAAGTAAACCATTATATTAATTTGGCCTTTTTCGCAGATGATTGATCTGCAAAAATTTGATAACCACGGAGGGTGGTGGTCATGGCCAAAGCACTTGCTAGCAGGGAAGCCGGTTAAACACTATATTTATCCCGGATGTTTTGTGAACGGTGTAAAGTTCCATTCATTGGCCCGAGACGAAGGAAGAAGAACACAAAACAGTGGGGTAGCCGTTGGGAAAGACAATGATCTATATTACGGGGCTATTGTATACGTGGTTCAGCTATGTTACGGGAATGATGTCAACATTTTCCTATTCAAGTGCAGATGGTTCAAGCGTACAAAGGAAGACCTGGGACTATTATCTGTCGATACAAACTCGCACTGGTATGAGGATGAGCCTTTCGCTCTCGCCACCTTAGTTCGGCAGGTGTTCTATCTTGACGATCCGAAAGCCGGTGAAGGGTGGAAAATAGTGAACCATATCTCTCACCGAGGAATATGGAATACAGAGACAATTGAAGGGACACCGGCGACGACTGAAGATGCTGCTGAACCAGAAAGAGACATTCCTGCCTATCAAGAGCCTAATATTTCTATGGTCCGCTCCGATATAATGGACCTGGTTCAAGATGGTGAACGGTTACCCATGCCTGATGGTTGTACAGATCTAACTGAAGATGAGATTATCCATGAGGTAGATGAAGAAGACGAGCAGGAAGAGGACGCGGACGAGGACTCAGGTTATTCGTCGGACGATGTTGAGTACGATGACGAGGATGAGCCGTCGTCTAACGGGGATGAGGACGATGATGATTATGACGAAGAGTACGGTCATACGACGAGGGAGATTAATTGGTAATTAATTACTGTAATTATTGTAATATATATATATATATATATATATATGATCGATGCTGGTTTACGGTAAGAAATTAATCCGAATTATATATCCTGGACAACGGAGAAATTAATTGCAGATTAATTGGCGCCAAATCTCAATCTCATATAAAACCCTAGCTAAATCCTGGACCCTAAATCTAGCAGTTCGGATCGATCGATCAATTTTTTAATTATATTTTTGAATCAGAATAATTGAACGCACACACAAATGACCGGGGACGACCTAAACCGTAAACCCTAAGGCCCTAACCCCTGAATTCAGGGTTTTTACACCTGGACGACGGAGATGGTCATTCTCCGTCGTCCAGGTACACACTAGGACGACGGATATGGTCATTTTCCGTCGTCCAAGTTCACAAACCCTAAACCCTAAACAGTAAGGCCCTAACCCCTGAATTCAGGGTCTATACACCTGGACGACGGATAACTTCATATCCGTCGTCCAGGTGATTACCTGAACGACGGAAACACTCATTTCCGTCGTCCAGGTGCAGATATCGTAATTTTTTCTAAGACAACGACCATCTAGACCTTCTTCCAATGCAAAGTCTTTTCATCAAGACTTTAGAGTAAACAATTCTTGGTGTGTGAGCTTCGACGGTTCGAAAATCGGAGTTACGAAATGCCTAGTATCCACGTTTCCGGTTTGTGAAATTATCGGTTTTGCAGTTGACTGTGCCGATCAAACCCTTCCCGAACTTATTATTTTATGATCCTTTGAAGACAATTATATATTATGTTACGACGAACATATCCAACGGTTGTTTTGTCCAAATTCAATTTTGTTAATACTCTGCTGCAAATGAGCGTCTACTCATGAACACTTAAGTCGTAAAGATTAGTCGATACTTAACATGTTTCAATACGTAAAATTAATCGTCGGTTCAAATTTAACTGTTTATATACACGATGCGTTCATCGATATTGTACGACTATTTCACTCGAATGACAGATCGCTAAATTCCTAGCGAATTATTTTTAAAAATTTTTTTTACGTAATTTGAACCTGGACGACGGAGAATGACCATCTCCGTCGTCCAGGTTCAAAAACCATGGCGGTTCAAATTTATTTTTGTTTTTTTTTTTCATGTAATTTTCACTTGGACGACGGAAACTGACCATCTCCGTCGTCCAAGTCCAAAATTATGGAGGTTCAATTTACCGCTTCCGTTTTCGGCACCGCTTGAATTTTCACTTAGACGACGGAGATTCAATTCTCCGTCGTCTAAGTCCAAAATCATGGCGGTTCAAAACGTCCCGCCGATTAATTACGCGCCGATTGAAAATTTTTAAACCGCCACCTAGACGACGGAAAACACTATTTCCGTCGTCCAGGTGGACTTAGACGACGGAGAATAGTGATCCGTCGTCTAAGTGCAACTCTATAAATAGAGTTGCACCCCCCCTCATTTTCTCATCATTCCATCTCCTCCTCTCCCTCTCCTCTCCTCTCCTCTCCTCCGGCGATCCTCCTCCGGCGACGCTCCGACGACATTTTTTCCGGCGTGGTTCCTCCTCTCCGACGACTCAAGTCCGGCGAAATTCCCGTAAACTCCGCTTCGGTACATTTCTATTTTTCCCTTATTTAAATAATTTTCATTTTATTAATTAATTAAATTCTAAATATAATTAATTAGTAGAAATTAATTTAGTAATTAATTTTAAATATTTAATAAATGATTAATTGTTGTTATTTATTAATTAAATCATAATTATTGTTATTGTTTCCTAATTAAATGAATAATTGTAAATTTGTTGTTATTAAATAAATAAATAATTAATTATTGTTATTAATTAATTAATTAAATAATTATTGTTATTAATTAATTAAATGGTTAATTATTGCATGCTAAATGGAAAATAAATTATTGCATGTAATTACGTGTATTTTTTAGTAAATTAATTAGTAGTACGTGTTCGATTTAAATTTAGTACATAGGTTTGGTGTAATTAAGTCGCACTCTTTGGAATAGATGGCGCCTCTTTTCCTTGCTTATCTCCTTAACCCCTCGTGATGTGTGGAATTCATCACCGCACACCATAACCTAAGTGAAGTTATGGACACGAGGTTGATGGCGGAGTTTGCAAAGGACTTGAGGGAGTGTAAATTTTCGAAAAATTGGCCGAATGTCGGACATGGTGTCTAGAAACGGGTTATGACTGGTGACAGGATTTGGACTAAGAAAGACTTTGGTCGAAATTAGTCCTGCCTCTCGCGTTATCTCTATCCTTAACTGGCCATGTTTTTCGATTTAACCAAGGCTGATTAATTGAAAATTTACACTTTATCGCGCGGGTCGCACGTCCATTGAACGACCGAAAATGCCAAGCTAGTGTACTCTATTTAAATCTTAAACGTACTTAATTAATTAGCGTAAATTTTTAAGTTGTAATTATTATGGTAAGTAGGTATTTTAACCCCGTACTCTTAGGTTTAAATGGCTCCGCCAAATACGACATCCGGCAAGAAGAAAGCCCAACAAGAGGCAGAAGATGCCATGCTCCGCCGCTTGGCGGACCAAGTCGGTTGGGAATTACCACCGGAGGGCAACGACGCTCTCAATCCGGACGGATCATCTGGTCCGTCCGTAGCGCCATCTGGGGAAATTCCCGCTCCCCCATTCATCTCGAGCGGTGATGACGTCGACCCCTTCCAATCTCCGACGCCCGGTACCCATTCAACGGGAAGTACTCAGGCGTCCTCCACCGCCGAATCAATCATGTACAGCGCCCGCCGTAGGCAAATGAGGGCCCCCACTGACCCGGAACCGAAAAGGACTCGGGGTCTCGTTAAAGGGGGGAAAGCGGAGCGTATTTGCAAGGCGACCGGTAAAAAGATCGACTTGCCGTACGACGAATTCACCGGTGGCCCTCCCACAGCTCAACTAGCAAGTCTCTCGGCGCATGGGATATGGTCAATCATCCGTAACCGGGTTCGTATCACTGCCCCTACTTGGAAGGAGGCGCCGGATCATGAGAAGGCGAAAGTCTTCAAAGATCTTTCGGTACGTAATACGTTCAATTTAGTTATTATATAATATTGTTAATCTCGGCCTAAAATTTCATAATATATACGATTATAATTTTCTATTTATTTTTCATAGGAACAATTTGACGTGGATCCGACACCGGCTATGTTGAGGCATATCAATCAAACCGCCAACTCCATCTACAAAGATTGGAAGTATAGGCTCCATAAGTACTTCAAAGATGTCGGTCCCGTGCCTCCCCCGGTAGAGCTGCAAGGGGAGAGAGAAGATGAGTGGGAGTGGTTGTGTAACCACTTTGCCGATGAACAATTTAAGGTATTAATTTAATTTTTTTATTTCAATTAAAATAATTGAATTATTTAAATTGTAGTTATTCATTTTTTAATGATTTAATTATGTTGTGTAACAGAAATTCTCCGGTGTCAACAAAGCCAACCGGGGGAAGAAGGAGAAACACCATACTACCGGCGCCAAGCAGTTCATTCAAATTGCCAAGGAGCACAAGGATAAGGGTTCCAAACACCCTTTTATTGATGCAAGCGTAAGCGCGTACGTGACGCCAGGGCTCGATAATGAAGCGAGTCAATGCGGGGTAAGTGATATGTATATATATATATGTGCTTTTAATTATAGTAATTATTATTTAAATATGATTACAAAATTATAATAAATTAATTATAATTTTGTAGGCAAGGGCGATAGAGCGTGCGCATGAAGAGTTGGCCAACACTCAGCTTGCGTTCCCAGATGTGCCGCCGGAAGACCTGCCTCCTCTATCCTTAGAGAGCCAAATTGCAATCGCGGATGAGGTCTACGGTCGTAGAGCTGGCAAGGAGGTTAGGCACTTTGGGCCTAGGGTGGTACGAGATTTGTCGACGACCTCCGGCTCATCATCTACGGGAGGTTCGAGGCAGCGGAGAATGAGTCAAGCTGCGGCCGTCGAAGCAGCCATTCAAGAGGCTCGACTGGCACGAGAGGAGAATCGACGGACACAAGAGCAGAATGAGTCAATGCGGCAAAGACTTGACGAACAACAAGCACAAATAGCCCAACTCATCGCGCTCATGAACCAAAATCGAGAAGTATGTCAACCTCCTCCGAACCCACACCCCGACGACAACGACCCGGCTGGAGGCGGAGGACTCGGCCCCGCATCTGCTCCTCCAGTGTATTAGCTAGCACGTAGTATATTATCTCGTTTCTTTCCGCATTCCGAACAATATTTTAATTTTTAATTTATGGGTTTTTTCGTATGTACAAATTAATTTACTTTGATTATTTAATAATTAAGTTATTAATTATAATATTCAAAATTTAGTTTATTTATTTAATTTTAGCATTTTTCATTATTTAAATTAAAATAATAATAAATTAAATAAATAATTTTTAATTTCAATTTATTTTTTTTAAAAAATTAAATATTCACTTGGACGACGGAGATTATGTTTTCCGTCGTCCAGGTGAAACCCTAAACCCCTAACCCCTAACCCCTAAACCCTAAACCCTGTCGTTCTCCGTGGCCCAGGTGTTCACCTGGACGACGGAGACTTAGTGTTTCCGTCGTCCAGGTGAACACCTGGGCCACGCACATTGCTACCATTGTCCGTGGCCCAGGTGTTCACCTGGACGACGGAGACTTAGTGTTTCCGTCGTCCAGGTGAACACCTGGGCCACGGACATTGCTACCATTATCATTGGCCCAGGTGTTCACCTGGACGACGGAGACTTAGTGTTTCCGTCGTCCAGGTGAACACCTGGGCCACGGATAATGTCCGAGGTCCAAGTTCACTTGGACGACGGAAACACTAAGTCTCCGTCGTCCAAGTGCTTGGACGACAGCACTTGGAGCACGGACCTTGGACGACGGAGTTTCCGTCGTCCAAGTATTTAGACGACGGAAAACTGCACTTAGACGACGGAAATGGTCCGTGGTCTAAGTGCAGTTTTCTTGTAGTGAACTTGATATGAGCATACACTTAACATAAATTATAATTAACATGCATTCTTTAAATTGAAACTGGAAACATACCAACGATCAAACCAAGCAAATGTAGCAAATAAAAATATAAAATAAAAATATATGTCGCATTTAGTACAAAAATATCTATCATAATATACATATCAAAGTATCATTCTTAGTCACCGAAATGTTTGTAAAGTTCATAAACGAACTCCAATTTTCTCCTGAAGTTCATTCACCACTTCATATACTATTGCCACAATTTTCTCCTTGGAGTTAAAACCCCTTTGTTGATTCTTGAGAATACGGCAATATTTCATGATATGACCACGTTGCTTGCAATATAAGCAATTCACTATCTTCTTGTTTGAAGTTTGACTTGAATGATCCTTATTCTATCAAATCTATCTTTTTCTATTCACATAATTGTTTTTGAATCGATCAGATTCACCAACAATCAAATCATTATTAATAGAAAAAGAATCATCGATTTTTTCATCAACGCATCCTCTTTTCTTATAAGAAGAAAATAGTTCAACCTTTTGTAGCTAATTTTGTATTCCTCTTCAAACTGAAGATGATGACCCAATTATTCTATGGTCAAGCCTTCCAACTTATTTATCATACTTCTTTTGAAGTCTTTCTATGAAGATGGAAGCTTCTTCATAATAATAAGAAATACTAATGAGTGATTCATATGCATATCATGTTGAGTGAGCAAATGAAGTATATGAATGATTTCACGATATTGCTCAATGATAGATCTTGTATCTACCATTTCATATTTTAAAAAAAATTAGAAATGAGAAAGACCTTGCTTATAGGATCTGTAGAAATGTATTGCTCTTCCAATGCACCCCATAATTCCTTTGACGTCTCCTTGTCTTTGAAGTGAGAAACTAATTCATCACTTAGCAAATTGTATATGTAGTACTTACATTGTTTATCATCTTGATCCCATTTGTCTCGTACTTGTTTAATGAATAAGTTCTCATCTTCAATTTCTTCGGGTTTTGGTGTTGTTGGCACGTAAAATATCTTTAGGCAT